>CM039092.1:23181098-25624718 GCA_022113865.1 Chimonanthus praecox
AATCTCTGATAAAATTTACTCCTCATCCAAATACAGTCCTGATGTCCCAAATAATTAATTGACTTTGTCTAATCCTAAGGTGCAAATATCGGCTTTTTCAAATCGATCAATATCGGCCGATACGATAAGTATTGGCCGTACAGTTGGAATATTGGCCGATATGGACGATAAACGGTCCCCAATATCGGCCCCAATATCGTCCGATATTGGTAAATATCGGTTTATTACATTTATTTTCGATTTTTTTTTAAAAAAAAAAACAATATCGGCCGATACAGGCAATATATCGGTCCGTATATCGGACGCAATATCACCCGATATACTATTTATCGGTCTGGAAAGTCCCGTTTTTTTTTTTTAAAAAAAAACTTTATCGGTAGTGGGACCCACTGGATATCGGTGATATTTGGACCGTTCATCGGTCCAAAATATCGGCCGATAATCCCCCAATATCGGTCCGTAATGGTTCAGATAATATTAATTAAAAAATAATATCCGCGATATTTTAAACGATTATCGGGCGATATATCACGGACGATATATCGCGCGATATATCGTCCAAAATATCGCCCAGGAATCCTGGATCATATCCCATTCAACAGGCTGTGGGATTCTTTCTGTTTCCCACGCCTGAATTTCTTAATATTATTTCTGAAACCCGTGATCTGAACCGACCGAACTCTTCCACTATATGAGTACTCCATACATCTCTTCATTCAGCCACAAATTCATTCCGAAACTCACTCATCCAGCAGTGGTATTTTCTAACTCCTATCCCCATCTCACAAACGGTCATCCGGCTAGATTGGAAATCCTTGTGTATTATTGGCTTATCTTAGAAGATCATTCCCTTCAAAGTACTGGAAATATATTGATCTTCATTTTCACGTAAGTTTTTATTCCATTTTTATTTTTTAGCCTTCTGATCTAAATATTTTATGGTTTTAATGTATAGTTTAATATTTAATGTATTTTTTGTAATATGTTGTTGTTTTAGAAATATGGATTATTAATTATTGATAGTGATTTATTTATGCTTAAAGCCTTAAACATTTAGCATAGAAGTTATTATGAATGTATGATATTTTTTTTCATTTTCTTTTATATTCTAAAGTGAAAATGTACTACAAAAAATTTTAAGAATTAATAAATAGTAATTATTGGGAAAAGTTGCTGATTTTTTTTTTTATAAAACACCCCTATGATTTTAGAAAGAAGGTTCTGTGAAAAAATATAAATTTCATGCAATGTAATTATTAATTTAAAATGTTTAAACAAAAACCTCGATTTCATGTGATAAATTATGAAAAAATATGTAAATGTACCGAAAACGTATGAATATTTTTTAAACCAACCCTCGCAGTGAGTAGTATTTGTGTATGGTAAAAAAATTCAGTTTCAAAGTAGATGAGGCTTTTTTTTTAAATTTTATCATTTAATCCCCCATTTTCATGTGATAAATTATGAAAAAATATGTAAATGTACCCAAAACGTATGAATATTTTTTAACCCAACCCTCTCAGTGAGTAGTGTTTGTGAACTGTAAAAAAAGTAGTATTTGACAGTAGATGAGGTTTTTTTTTTAATTTTATCATTTAATCCCCCATTTTCATGTGATAAATTATGAAAAAATATGTAGATGTACCCAAAACGTATGAATCTTTTTCAACCCAACCCTCTCAGTGAGTAGTGTTTGTGAACTGTAAAAAAAGTAGTATTTGACAGTAGATGAGGTTTTTTTTTTAATTTTATCATTTAATCCCCCATTTTCATGTGATAAATTATGAAAAAATATGTAAATTTACCCAAAACGTATGAATATTTTTTAACCCAACCCTTTCAGTAATTAGTGTTTGTGAACTGTAAAAACAGTAGTATTTGACAGTAGATGAGGTTTTTTTTTTAAATTTTATCATTTAATCCCCCATTTTCATGTGATAAATTCTGAAAAAAATATGTAAATGTACCCAAAACGTATGAATATTTTTTAACCCAATCCTCTCAGTGAGTAGTGTTTGTGAACTGTAAAAAAAGTAGTATTTGACAGTAGATGAGGTTTTTTTTTTTTAATTTTATCATTTAATCCCCCATTTTCATGTGATAAATTATGAAAAAATATGTAAATGTACTCAAAACGTATGAATATTTTTTAACCCAACCCTCTCAGTGAGTACTGTTTGTGAACTATAAAAAAATTAGTATTTGACAGTAGATGAGGGTTTTTTTTTAATTTTATCATTTAATCCCCCATTTTTATGTGATAAATTGTGAAAAAATATGTAAATGTATCAAAAAAATCAGATTCTTCTTTTAAATGAAGCCTCTGAGTTTGTAGTATGTTATTACTGTAAAAAGTTTCTGGTTCACAACAGATGAATTTTTTTTTTTTTTTATCATTTAATCCCCCATTTTCATGTGATAAATTGTGAAAAAATGTCTAAATGTATCAAACGCGCACCAGCACAAGCGCAAATTATTTGCAGGCAACTACTGGAAGTGAATGCCAAAAGAAAGAAAATAAGGACTGAAGCAGAAGAGCATGCTATCGGTTACATAATGGTCGATTGTTTAGAAAGTGAAAGGGAGGGCCAATACGTGGAAAATGTGTCATCGTCTTCAGAAGAGGATTCAGACGAGATTGAGGAGGACAGAGACCTGCGGCCTGCAATGCGAATTAGTCGCCGCGAACATGAGATGAAAAGGTAGAGTGGTGCAGGTTAATTTCTTTAAATTAATTGTTTAATGTAACAAAAGCAATTTATTTCTCAATTACATTAAAATGCCAAATACTGAATTTTAATACTCTACACAGGCGGTGCGAGTGGATCAGGAACTGCCCGTGGATCATCCAGACAAAAATCTGGACTTATGGGCCGATGGAATTCCATTAAAAATGCATTCAGAGGAGGAGAACAAGCAATGCCTGAACGCTACGGTGTAAATCCGAATACAGTTGGTGCTGGTGATCCAATGTAAATCCGAATACAGTTGGTGCTGGTGATCCAATGTGGGACAGACCAACTTCCTTGAAACAAGGAAAAATAAATCAAGTAGACAAAGAGACGGCAAAACAATTAGTTGGGACGGCAGTCACTAAGTTTTTCGCCGACAGCCATCGGCCACCGACTGAAATCTTAAATCCATATTTTTAAGTCTGTGTGCTTTGCATCCGCAACTGCTGAACCTAATATCAACTTCCCATCGCCGTGTGAGATTTCTACCACGTTCATCCCCGGTGAAATACAGCGGATCCGAGAATGGGTAAATAATTTTAAGTCTTCTTGGGAGGATACGGGAGTAACCCTTATGTCGGATGGCTAGAAGAGTGACGATAATCGTAGTATCGTTAACTTCCTCATTTATAATCAATGTGGCACAGTGTATCATAAATCATACGACACATCAGGCCGAGTAAATGATGGTGACTTTCTTTATAGCTTGATGGTGTCTGTCTATGAAGAAGTTGGACCTGAGAATGTTGTCCAAATTGTAACGGACAATGGAGCGGGTTATAAGTCGGGAGGGAGGAAGGTCGGGAACACATACCCGTGGATCTTATGGACCCCCTGTGCGGCCCATTGCATAGACTTGATCCTCAAAGATTTTGCTAATGTGAGAGAATTTGGGAACCTAATTGACTGGTGTAAGGATGTCACCACATTTATATACAATCATATTAGAATCTTAGAGGTAATGAGGAAGTACACAAAACGTCGTGAACTACTGCGACCTGCAGTAACACGTTTCGCCACAGTATTCCTTACGATGCAGAGCTTCTTAAGAAGCAAGACAAAATTGATGAAGATGGTGAGAAGTAGGTCCTTTGCGAATGCGTTCGACATGAGGAACGCTGAACATCAAAGATATTACTAGAACATTATACACTTATTTGTATCTAAAGTGTTCTGGGACAGTATCGTATCGGCTATCAACATCTCTGCTTCCATAGTCACAGCACTCCGATTTGTAGACGGAGATAAGAAGTCGACGCTCCCCTATGTATTTGAATGCATCGTAAAGGCTAAAACTGAAGTTGCGAAAGTTAATCCTCCAGTTCACTTCATGGAAATCATCAACGACAGAATTAATCAATTTTTCATCTCCAACCCATAGTTCGTTGCAGGTTATTTTTTATTCGCTAGTGTGTGTTTATATCTTGTTATTGTGCATATCTTATATTTAGGCTAATCGCATTATATTTCACTTGGCAACATATTATTTGAATCCATTCTCAAAGAAACCTAATGAGTTAGGTCTAGAACTGTCGACCGACTCAATTCGTAACTGCGTAAGACGGACATTGGAGATTATGGGTGTCATGCATCCTGGTGAACGGGCGGCATGTTTTAGAGATGTACTACTTTTGTTCATTATGATCTCCATATTTTCGATAATTTGAAAGTTGTTCATTATCCGATAATACTAATTATGTTTCATTTTTGGTTTTGAAGTTATACAATTATGAGAATCGCTTTGAGTCATTTGCGGATGAAGCTGCCGATGTTAGGTTGAGAGAGACGGCGACGATGAGTGCTACACAATGGTGGACATATTTTGGCAACAACTCACCTATATTGAGGAAGTATGCCATCAAGCTGATGAGCCAAACGTGCAGTGCAACCAACTGAGAGCGTAACTGGTCGACATTTAAATATGTTTATAGCAAGCCTCAAAACAGATTATCATTTCAAAGACTTAATGATTTAGTGTACTTACACTACAATCAGAGGCTAAGGGCAAGGAATTTGAGGAGGTACCCCGAGTTGACACGGGAAGATGCTGATAATTTTTTCGTCCCGATCGACCTCGAGTCTCTATTTACCTATAATGATCTATTAAGTGAATGGATCGAAGAGGAAGAACAACCTGTACTGCATGATCTAGATATATCATTTTTAGATCAAAATTTAGAGTTGGGAGAATTGCAAGATTCCGAGGAAGAGGCGGAAAATGAAGATCGCCGCCATTCAATAAATGTGTCCCCCCCTCCAAATGTGGGTCTAAAACGTAAGACAAGTACAAGGATGACTCCACGTCGTCATTCTGTTAGTGAACGGCCCACTGGGACAGATGGGGTATCTAGTTCTTCACAAAGGAGGAGATCATTAAGAGGAAAATAATATGTTGTTCCGAGCAACCAACCCAGCAGACGTGATTATGGGTCGGCTAGATCTGATTTTGATTCATCTACCGATGACGGTAATGGGTCAGATGATGGGTTGGATTTTACTCATCCAAATATTGTTGTGGATGTTGAGCCTGCCGGCCCACAGGGGTATTATCCCAATATGAGTGAAGTCCATTACCAACAGGATGATAGGCAACATACACCTCCTCATGACGGAACAAACTTGTTAGGTGAAGGATATGTATCTTTCGGATATACACCCACAAGATATTATGGTCAACCGAGCTATGGGCACTTCGACACGAACTCATTATCCAGTAATAGGCAGTTCATGTCGATTTCAGATCGTCAGTCGCAACCCTCATCTGATAGTTGGCAGTACACAATCCATCGTCAACATCCGACTACATGTCTAATGACGAGCGACTTCCGGAAGAGACATATGCAAGATTTTATTTCCACGTCCCGAGTTATCCATATGAAGAGCTGGATCCATAGTAATATTACATTTGTTTTGAGAAAATTTGGACAAGCTTTGATGTAATTCAAATTTTGAGATATGAAATTCAATTTCATTGAGATGTACTTAAAATAAATTTAAATTTTGATAGATAACTAATAGTTTAAAAAAAAAAACAATATGATATTATTTAGAGGTCTTCACTTATAAAATATTATTTTACCTTTTATTACCACTTCTTGAAAATTTTAAAAACATGATTTGAATTTTAAAATACTATTTAATAAATTAAAAATTACAATAAGTGATACTAATCTCATTAAAAATTATGCTAAGATTGATTAATTATATAATAGGATCTACTTCTTGATGAGAATTGAGAGGATTGATGGGACATTTTCATGTTTTTATAAGTTAACATCATCTATTGTTAATTTTAATATTAAAAATAGATGAAACTTAAATAAATAATTTGAATATGTATATGACCGATATTTAATGAAAAAATTACATTTTCAAAAAGCCCAAAATTTTCCGACATTACCAAAAAAAAATTGGACAAAAAATCAAAAAAAAAAAAAGGAAGAGAGAGAAAGTTACCGACGGGTATATCGGCCGATATGCATATTATTTCTTATTCTCCTAAGCTGCGTTTGGATGGGTAAAGACTAAGTAAATATTCATTTTTTTTTTCGATTCTCCTCTCTGTTTTAAAATCCTTGAGCTTTTCAGAAAACCCTTCTCTTTCTTTACACCTATAAAATAAAAATATTTTTTTAATAATTATATTTTTATAAAATTATATTTTTATTTTTTATATTATATGAATTTAAAAAATTATTAATTTTTATAAAAATATTAATATATTAAGTTAATCTTATTTATAGTTATCAAATTAAAAAAATTCTTTTTAACCTTATTTCTATAATTACCAAATAAGATAAGATAACACATGTTCAAAAGTAACTCCTGTTCAAAGATAATCTCTGGTAAAATTTACCCCTCATCCAAATACAGTCCGAATGTCCCAAATTATTAATTGACTTTGCCTAATCAACACCTAAGACCACCCACTCACTTGAACCTTGAGTGTGTGGCTCCCTTACACATCGAACCCAAGTCCATCCCATCCATTCCCGATCCTCTGTTGCGTCATTAACCCATGTTTAGATGCATAGACACTAATGATATTTACAATTTTGTGATCCAAAATCACTTCAATCATGATAAACCTCGCGGTTCTCTATTGAGCTTCAACAATCTTTTCGTTAAAAAAGGTAAAAAATAAAAACTTTCTAAAAAAGGTTACTAATAGCCAAACTCTCTTTGGGTTAAGAAAAATAGATTTTTAATCCACTCTGTCAAACAAGCTTTTATTAATTTTTTTATTAAAGTTGAAAACTTTCTTAAAATTGAAAAAGATAAGTGGAGTTTCTATCAAATAAATTAAAAAAATCAAAATTTTAAAAAACTCTGTTTAGAAACAATGGTGAGTTATGATTTTAATTACAATTTTTGGCTGATAGAAAGTTTTTGATCCAAAAATTTGTAGTCAAATTTGAAAATTTCAATAATATTTTAACAATATCATCAAATATTTTTGAAATATATATATATAAAAGTTGGTCTGAATTTAAAATAAAAATTTCAGTTTTTTCAAATTTTGTAACTGAGGTTGTAAGTAATGGAATCTCAGAACTCGTTAATGCTAAATGCCTCAGTGAACGACTTGAAGTTTTAAATAATGAATATCCTCATTAAATTGAATTAAAACTGCTACCGCATATTTTGATAATAATAATAATAATCTTTTTTATTAATCTTTTAATCCACGTAAGTTAACTGGTTACCTCCCGTCTCAGAAAGTGAAAAGTTAAGGGTAGGAGTGAAACTCGAGTTGGGTTTTGGCCCAAACTCACACAACTCAATCTGAAAATCATATGGGTTGAGTCATGAAATTGGGTCGAGAAAGTCAGAAATTCACATTGAATTCGGATCGGATTTCAACTCTAGTTGCGGGTTTCCTCTATGGTATAATTTGGTATGCCCCTAGAGTATCCTGCAGTCTCATACGTAAATTAAAATAAAATAAAATAAATAATAATAATAATAATAAGAGGTCAGATGAATCAGACTCGAATTGGGACTGCTATTAGTCTTTCCCTCTTCATAACCATTCTTTTCAAAAACTGAAAGAAAATTGACGGCGCTGATCATCCCTCTTCACCACTGTTTTCGGAACATACAGCGCGCGCCTGAGAGAGAGAGAGAGGGGAAATTGGTGGGAGAAGAAAAGCGGAGAGAGAGAGAAGGTGTAAGAGGGGGTATGTTTTTAGAAGCGCCAAAGTAAAGAGGTGTTAAATCTGGCAAATTTGTGGAGGATTGGGAACAGGCCTTGGCATCGGAGGCTCTAATGGCTCTCACGTGCCGCTCTATCTTCAAGATCTTTCTCCTTCTCCTCCTCGTCTCTGCCATCGCTGCAGCTTGCGTTATTCTCCCTATCGAAAAGGTCCCATTTTCGTTTTCTATTTCTATTTCTGTCAACCATCTCTGCCTCATTTGTATGCTTCCTTTCGTTGGTCGTTGCATGTCGGGCGTTCCGAGCCGGGCTTTGATTGAATTCAATACCTTCTACTTTTTTTTTTTTTATTTAAATGTAAATTTTCGTGTGCGGGTTTTGATTTTGTGTCTTGGATTGCTGGGTCCAAGAATTTGCGTTTTCTTTGGTGCATTTTTTGAATTTCGGTGTTTGGATGCGTGGGTTTTGGCATTTTGTGTTTTGCTTAGGTGGGGTACTGGATTCTGGTTATTTGGATTCGTGGGTTGTGGAAAGTTCGGATTTTTTTTCTTGAAGGATATGGAATGTTCGAATTTTGGTTGGTTTCTCATGTTGCTTTTGGGTTTTTTAAGCTTGTTATCTTACTAAAAAATTAAATTTTCTCATGTAATTGGTAATGCAGGAATGCATTAGTGCTCTATTTGAATGCATGGAAAAGAAAGTACTTTCCTAGAAAATAATCATTTACTTTGATCTTGTGCTGGTTTATTTTTTTTTTTTAATGTCAATTTTTGTTGTTTTATGATATACTTGAATTTACCAAAAAAAGTAATTAAAAATGGTTTTAGCTTTCATGTATTTTTAGTTAAGAATGGTTATTTTCTAAGAGAGTACTTTCCTTTCTATATGTACAAATGGAGAAAGGTGATGCAGATTGACGAAGATGAACAACACATTACAACATATACTGATTCCAACTGGCTATGATACTGACCAAAATTGACCTATTAAACATGACTTCTTGACTGATTTTCTGAGCGTATTCCACTTAATAATGAAGATGAAGTGACCGTTACAGACAAGCTCCATGAGAGAGTGAATCTTATACAGTTAATATTAGAATTCTGGTGTATTCCAATTCACTTATTCTTTTTAAAGACAAACTCACTTTTTCGGTTGGTAGTGTTTAGTGGCATGGATAACATATTGTTGATGCTCAATATGCTTTCTTCTTTCATAGAAGACGCTGTTCCCTGCAATTTCTCTAATCACTGTAGAGACATTCTTACTAGACAATTCGGTATCAATTGCATCAGCAGGCAACATCAATTCCATTTTGATGTTCTTGCTGCTGAACTGGAATTTTAATTGAAAGTGGCATAACCTTGCAAGATTATCCATTTCAAATAAGGTTACATGCATTGTTTGAAAGTGAGCAACAAGTTGAATATTGGGCTTTTCCCCACCCCCCGAAAAAACAAGAAAAAGAAAAATGTGTTGGGATGTTGGATTCTTCTGAAGTGTTTGACATACTATGTATATTTATATTTTCAGGCATAGTTGTGTTCAGTATTGACACCAATTAAGTCCCTTTCTGGTCCACCATCCATTTTTCCAATAACCATCCTCTATTTTTTCTTTTTATTATTAATAATTGGTGCCCTTCATTGCAATAGACAAGCCTATATTTTAAGTTAATAACTCGTAGTGTAATCCATCTGAGAAATAGAAAATAGTATTGTCTAGTTCGTCATCATGCAATCAAAGCGGCTACTATAGTGACTACTAGCTCTAACATGCTCAGCTTGCCTGTCAATTATTTGCAAGGAAAACGATTTAATTTGTAGAGCTTGTATCCTTGGACCCAAGGAAGGAGCCCATTTAATTCTATATTCTATTATTCTTGTCTTTTAGTTACAGAATATACATTTAGATTGGTTTAGAATGTTTATTTTTTAGTTGATTCAACCACACTGCAAAATCTGTGAATACTAACCTTCTAAGGTTGCGTATAATTTCTGTTTTTCATATTATGATTTACAGTGGGATTTTTTGAAACAGATATTGAAAGATTTTTTGGTTTGGATCGAAGAAAATCTAGGACCTTGGGCCCCCCTCGTGTTGTAAGTGTCTATGTTGGCTTTATGGCTTTCCTTTTTTTTTTCGTTGCAAGGAATTTTTCATTTTATTTATTTTTTCCATTTTGTATTTACTATTAACTATCAGATTTGTCCTAATTTACACATACATATACACATTTGTGTGTGCGTGTGAGTGTGTTTGTGTGTGTGCGCTCTCTCTGTAGGGATAAATATTATTTTTATTCTCAGAGATAAAACATTATTTTTCTATGGTCCAGAATTCCAGTTTTTGCGTGCGTCCTTGTTTATGTGCACTTATGTCTGCTCATGTGCTTGTGTGTCTCTGTGGCCATGCATGCATGCACCTGTGTGTGTATGTCCACAAATTAAGGGTGTCTCTCTTTTCTTTTCTTTCTTTCCTTATTTCTATCTTTTTCTCTTTTTTGAAATGGCAATAGAGTGTTCTTGTTACACTAATTTCATATGAGATTGGTACGATTCAAGTAATGGGTAAATGTTGTCTTCATAATTATTATTTCACGAGCTTTATGTAGGTTCGTCATTAGTCACTGAAATTCTGTTAAGCATGATCCCACATATACAAGTAAACAACCAATGTGCTAATCCAGTCCAAGTTTTTCCAAGTGTCCTCAATTTGCTTGTGAGGCCTACTGTATCAGTTTCTTGATAAGTTCCCTTTCTATTTTATGGTTGTTTTGAGCCCTTGGTTCCTATTTTGCTTTTTTCTTTTTTGCCTGCTGGCCTGGATCTTTTAGGATTTAGTGATGCAAATTGATGCATGTCTTTTTTGTATCCATATAATGGCTACTTTCCATGATTAATTGAAGCACTCTGCTAATATTTGGTGGGGGCATAAGTAATCATTTGGATATAAAGCTTTGTTCTAGAAATTTTATCCTGCTTCATCGTTTCTTTAATCTATGTTGAAATTTGTGCAGAGCTGTTGCATACATTCCTTTGACAATTTTGGCAGTTCCAGCATCAGTACTTACTGTAAGCGTTGAAATTCCTTATCCTAATTTAGTGAAACAGTCACAGTATATCCATAAAGAAGAGGCAGTCAAACTTGTTAATTTTGTCTCTACATTTTCAATAGTCGTAATTCTTTGGCTTAAAGACTCAATTCTGTGTATATTTGACCTGCACAATTACACATGTATGTGGACCCTGCTTATTCTCTTTTGGTATTCTTTTGACACTGTCTTCTTTTGAAAATTTGATATATAGTAAGTAATTATGTAGTTTTTATTATAAACAATTATTTTTTACTGAAACATTAAGGAATCAAATGAAGTTATTAAAACACAGCTCACCATCAAGACTGGAGGAGCTAAGAAGGAAATTCAAAGGAGAATAGAATCAATTATCTGTGAAGATAGACCATTCACACCCTTCTTTAGCAACAGAAGATGCAATTGAATTAACTTTCCTCAGGTCTGTGATTAACATCCAACATGGATGTAAGAGGGGCTACCTTGTTATAACTAAAAGGTTGTGGGCGGTCACCATAGGGAGAGAGTGAGAGAGAGAGAGAGAGAGAGAGAGAGAGAGAGAGAGGAAAAATCACTTCGGTTGTTCTTCAAGAGCAAACACCTTAAAAAGATTCTCTGATTACATTCCTTCACAAGATCCATAACAGAGCATTCGGGAGTATTCTCAGTAGAGCTTGGCATCCTAGACGTGTAAGATACATGCCAAAAAGAAATGGCTTCTTAAATGTAAGCATTTTGATCTGTAGTTATTAGGCTCTAGCATTTCAGTCTGTACTCTATAGTCACGGATATGGGCATTTTAGATCATCACTTTTTTTTTTGAAAGGTCATTTTTAGATAGTCACTTTTAACTCTAATCTGATAATTTCATCTGAGACCAATGAATAGGAAAAATTATTTCCAAAACATGTGGATTTACAAAGTTTGTTGTTCTTTGTGAGCTATAATGAATTAATCCAGAAAGATACAAAATCGCCATACAATAATTATGTTTTCATACATTGCCAGTTTTTAGAAAATGGAGTGATCTTGCTACACAGGTCACATGGATTTTATTTTCCTGGATATTTGGCAAGCTCATCTATCATTCAATTGTTAGATTTCTCAGATTTGATGTCTCGCATAACTGCATGTATATGCAGGCACAATGGTTATTAAATTGATCGAACGATATTTTAAATAGAGTGGCAAATCCTTGTAATGTAGACAATTAAATATACAATGTGGGATCATATGGTGGGAGTTCTCTATCTTGAATGACTGAAGGGCCTGCTGTCCAGGAGTATTTCTAATGATCATCATTATCACCATCAGCTAGTAATCCCATCTATCTGGGGTCGACTTTATGAGTTTTTCTTCTCTAATTAACCCTATCGTAAACTATACCATTAGTCACTCTACAGTCTAACTTGTCTTTTTTTATCTCTTCCCTCCATGTTTTTAAACGTTGGCTTGTCCTCCTAGTGTCTTCAATCCGTAGCCTCTCCACTCTACGCACTGGGGTTGTGCTTGGTCTTCTACTAACATGACCAAACCATCTCAAATTAGTTTTTCTCAATTTATCATCTATCGGAACTATCTTTAAACTATCTCTAATGTATTCATTTCTAACTCTACCTATTAGAGTTAAACCACTCATCCAATGTAGCATACACATCTCCGTTGTCTTGACTTTGTTTATTTGTCTTTTTTCATTATCCAACACTCTACTCCATAAAGCATTATAGGTCTAATAACTGTTTTATAAAATCGTCTATTTAGGCGAATGGGGACTCTTTTGTCGCACAAGGCCCCACTATCTTGTCTACGTTTTTCCTACCCCACTCCTATTCTATTCGTTATATCAAAGTAGAATCCTCTTTGAGATTCTACCATAGATTCCAAGTATCTAAACTTATCACAACGTACAACTAAGTTGTTTCCTATCTTTTCCACGTTACTCTCACTATCGTCTAATGTACTAAAATTACATTTCATGTATTCTACTTTAGTTCTACTAATTTTCAGATCATTTGACTCCAACATTCTCCTCCACAAATTTAGCCTAGTCTTGAGTTTTTGTTTTGTCTCATTAATTATTACTATATCACCCGCAAAAAGCATACACTATGGCACTTCATCTAATGATCTAGCAATTTCAGTTAATTGCTATTGAACATCCATTTATGTTCTGTTTAATTTCAAATGTTTGTGTCCATATTTTGTGTTCAAAACCAAAATCCACTTCAATTTTTTTGATACTTCTTCTTCTTCGTCTTCTTCTTCTTTTATTCTTCAGTTCACCACCTTCATTGGTTTTTAAATTTCTGTTCTACCATATGACACAAGACCTGATTGTAAGTAACTAGTTGATTACTACCATCTCTGAGTTTAGCTGCAAGTGTAGCAAATTTTCAATATGGTTGGTGCAAATTGTGAACTAGGTGAAAATGGTGCTATTCCCACAGTTCACAGATATTTTATCCGTTCTGAACACAAATAGATGAAGTGGAATAAACTTACTTTTATAAGTTCATTATTTCACGTTTCATAGTGGTAAGTGGTGCTTTGTGTGAGCTTGTAATATCGGCTTTTGATGTTCCAGCTAGGAGGTGGTTACCTATTTGGGTTGCCCATAGGCTTTGTTGCTGATTCTGTTGGTGCTACTGTTGGTGCAGTGGCTGCTTTCATTCTTGGTAGAACAGTATGTCTCTAGACTCCATTTATGTTCTTTTTTTGAATGATAACCCTGTGAATGTCTATGATATGATTTTCAACAAATGTTTATGCTCTCTTTTTCTCTCCCCCCCTCTTCCCCTCACACATCCACACACAAGTGAAGATGGATTCCCAGTCTCTTTCCAAATGCTATTCAAACCCTGTGTGCAGTTTGTGCTTTGTGCTTCCATCTTCTGTTTTAGTTTAAACTAGGTCTCAGTCCCTCTAGCACTACATGCACTAATCATTTGATTTACATTGGCCATTAATTGTGTTATAAGAAGATTCTTTCAATTTAAAAGTAATACAAATAGACATGATATGGCAAGGGACCTCAGTATAGTATTATTTCAAGACAGGGCCCTTCTTAGGTGAGCCTCTTTCATGTTTGACTTTCTATGAGTTTTGGAGAATCAACTTTTCAAATTGAAGCTTCTTTTACAGCCTATTATGGACAGGGAAGAGGTGTGGCTTATAGGATGAACTTGAATTTTATGAGAGCCTTGAAGGATGTATGTAATGTGTTGATAGTTCTCAAAAGTAAAAATCAGTGGTATCATTAGATTGTTGTATGAGGATAACTCATAAAAAGAATGCAAACTTATAATTGGACCCCCCGCCCCCCCCTCCCTCCCACGCAATGTTGTGAAAATCGAATCATATCGTAAATCGTTAATACATTTTGAATCGCAAATCGTGTATCGTAAATCGTAGAATCGTAAGATTCATAAGTGTTTTCCCCTAAAATATTTAATATATGAAATAACATAAAATATATCTAAAATGTAATAATATGAGCAATTCTCCAACTGTCTTTCAATATGAAGTGAATTCTATGTAATTAGTTTATTGAAGATTAAATTTCAATGCTCCAACTCCCAAAAGTATAAGACCAGTATATAATCCAACTATACTATGAAAAGTCAATAATGAACTAAAAAACCCTCAAAAAATCGAAAGGTCTTAAATGCTCATCACCTCAAGCCTTAAAAACCATTAAAACGAAATGTTTCATGCTTTCACACTCCTAATAACACCATAATTCTATTATTTATACGAATTGTAAGATTTGTTGATAGATACGAATCGTTCCTCTTATCATATCTTATGAATCGTAAGATACTAATTGTGAATCGTAAGATTTTAACAACCATGCTCCCACGTGTGTGCCCCAAACCAAAGAAGTCCTTTCCTAGAATGGAAGCCTCAGTTCTAAAATATGAAAATGGATCCTTTTTGACTGAAACAATTTCCTTACTGGGTAGTATTCCAATCAATATTTTAATTGGTTTGATGCAATATAAAAAATATTACCATTTTGGAGCTTTATTGGAGATTTTATTGTTGTTTGTATTTTTTTTTTTAAATGATTGAAATTGACGCGGCGGGTAGGTTCGGGTGTGAGATGAATGGGTGACTCGATTTAAATGGATACATAAGTAGAGATTAAACGGAGATTTTAAATGGGAACAATGGGATTTGATGAATTAATTTAATGGACTAAATTGAAGATGGATATTAAATGGATCTAATAAAATAAAGAAAGAGGAAATAAAGATGGGAAATACTGTCAAATGCTAATTGGGGGTCAATGGTTGTATGAAAGTGGGGTAATGGGGGTATATGGAGATGGGTAATATAATGAAGGAAGAAAAGGTAAAGGATAATATGGGAAATTGGGTTGAAAGCTGGGAACGGGCGAAGCAATGGGTTTCAAAGAGATGGGCGTTGGACAGCACTGAGGCAGCTGGATCTGAAACGGGAGGATGGAAGAGGGAGATGGCTTTGTGTTGGGTGTTGACTGTGCTTGGTATGCAGTGGACGGTGGAGGTTTTTGGTGGATGTGTCTCAGTTGGGCGTTGGAACTTATGGACGGAGAAGGGTGAAATATCAGATTTGGTACAAGGCAGCTGAAAGGGTGGAAGATAGAGGGCAGCAAGCAGGGTGGTAGGTTGGCCGTGATAGTAGGCTGCGGGATCTGGGCATGCAGGAAAGGCGATGGCAGCAGATAGGCTGCTAGCCAGAGATGGCAGTAAAGAGGCTGCAGCAAGGGCAGCAGCAGACGTCCGCCACCTCTCAGTCGAAACAGAGAAAGAAAAGGAGCCTTCAAGCGGCGTCGTTGATCACTGCCGGCAAAGATTGCAACTGGGAAGAAAACCGGTCGATCGCCGTCGATGGGTTGGTGTCTGGAATCCATGAGAGAGATGGGAGGAAGAAGATAACAAGGAAAATCCCCAAACGAATTTTATTCCATTATTAATCTGTCTTCCTAATTACATCCCCAAGAGGGGTTTATATACACACTCAATCAACTAAAAAAAGAAAGGAAATACAATGGAAAGAAATGAAGAAAGAAAGAAAGAAAGGGAAAATAAGAGTCGGCTGCCTTCCTCCTTCAATGTCATCGGTGCTTGGCAAGGGCGGTTCTTGGAAAGGAAACCTTCCTTTGGTGGTGGTAGGTTATGCAGATGCATGTGCTGCATCAGAAATGGTCTCTCCCCATTGCACAATCTCAATAAGACTCCAAGCAAGTCCTCACCATGGGCTAGGTATGAAGGAGAGACAATCGTGAATGGCTTAGGTGAATTGAGGATAAACTTCTGTCCTCCCCCCCTTATAGAATTTCCTCTTTCTTGTACATGCTTTGCCTCCAATTTCTCTCTTCACATGCAGAACATTGCAAAGGGATTTTACAATTTACATGGTCTTGTCATTGCATGAATTCCTGTTTGGAAGTTTCCAATGTTCACAAGTATCTGATTTGGATATGTTAGTTGCATAAGTCCTTTGTGGTCATCATACTTGGTTTAAATTGACAAAGTTCAATGGTACTAGAGGATAAATTGCTTGGGAGACACCAATGCTTGCTCATGGGATCTAAAAGAGACACTGCAATTGGGAGAAATGATCCATTGAGATCTTCGAAATGAGCTCTTATTGGCTCTCTTTTGTTTTTTTTCCAATGAGGCCTACTTTGGATCATAGAGATGGGTTGGTTGGAAAGATTTATGCTTGATAGGAGGCCTATGAAAATCAGCTTGAATGGATCACTATAGGTATAGTTTTTGAAGGCCACCTATTTCACAGAGCCATATTGCAGACGTAAATTTTCAAAATAAGAATTTTTGAAATTGAGGGTGTCAATAGTTCTCAAATTGATGTATGTGAACTGAATCATGAAAAATAGGTATAATGATTCTAAGCACCAAGTCAATGAATTCTTATTTGGAAGACAAGCTTAGCACCCTTTACAAGTCAAAATTTGAGCACAAATTACATTTACATGAATTTGCATAGATTTTGGAAATGTATAAATTTACAAATTTGGATTCCCATGGTCATGATGGTAGCCTTAGCACAGTCAAATCTTTGAGTAGGGTCGACAAACTTGTTCCATCTAGTAAAAATTTCAATTGTGTTCAATGACTTAGTCCAATTGTTGGAGGCATGTTGACTTGTCCTCATAGTGGGCGTCTTCAGGATTTGTTCTATTTACAGAGGCTGATGCATGATCCTTTGGTGTGGTCCACTAGGCTTATTCCACTTGTTAGAGGCCTAGATAATCACATATCAATTCTAGTATGTAACTTGTTCGTGGATTCTGTTGAATCCATTGGTGGGGTCCACGAAGACTTAATCCACTTCTAGAGATTCCCTTAGTTTATCATTTTCAGTAAATCTCCCAATGGGGTACACATAAACTTGTTCCACTTGTAGATGTTGATTAGAACGGATGTTCCTGGAATTTGAATATCCAAATCACACTTGTGTAGGTTCAAATAAGTGTCATGTGGATGCCACCCAAACCCTGCTTTTGGAGCATTAAATGTCCATGGTTGAGACCCAACTGAAACTTGAAATGGATAAATGCCTTTGGGATGGGATCCCAAACCAACTTGGATGTATGTTAAGTGCCAATGGAGTTGTAAATACTAAATAGGGATGGGAATGACCTGGGTTGGGGCTAGGCTCAAGCTATGTTGAGCTTGAGCTATACCTAGAGCTAGAGCTAGAGCCTGAGCCTGATTAGCATGAGAAAAGGTTGAGCCCGGTTTGCATGTGATAGGATTGATCAAGCCCGAGCTCGATAATTCTGTTTAGCTTGATAGAAAGCCCAAGTTCGAATGAAAGCCTGAAAAGAATATTTTTTTCTTGAATGTTTTGATTTAAAACTACGTTTCAAAATGAAATTAACGCAATCATTATAGAAATTGATAACAAAATTAATAAAAATAGAGAAACAAAAGTGAGAAACAATTTAGTTCAAACAACAAAAAAGAGTGGAAGAGGCGAAAAAAAGGAGTAAAACTAAAGAGCAAAAATAGATCTAGAAAAGTGCACATGCCCCAAGGATTAGTTAGGTCTTCTAAGAGGCCTGAATACCTTGGTTACTTGAGACAGGAAAGAGTTTTCTTTTTTAAGAAAGGGGAGAGAGAAAGAGAGCCCAACTTTGTAGAAGAAGAGACAAGACAGGATGGAAGTTTTGCTTTAAATAGTAGAGAGAGAGAGAGTCCACCCTTGCAGAAGAAGACAAAAAGGGCAAGTTGGAAAGTTTGCTTTAACTAGTAGATCTATCCTTTCACATGAAAAGGGCTCTCGAAGAGTTATGCATTGTTATTTAATTATTGAAAATTTGAAAATATTTTGTTTCACTTAGCTTTTTAGTTAGGAGTATAGAAAATAAGATAGAACATCCCTAGTTGTAAGCTCCAAACAGCACTTTGGGAAATTGTGCTAGAAGGACCAAAGAACTTGCATCCTTGAGGAAGAACCAGTCTCTACAAAGGCCCCTTGTAGCCCAACTATATGAGTATTTATACTTGTAAAATGACTAAGGGCCTATCAAATTTTAGTATTGTAATATTTTGGCACCTGAAAGTCCAATGTGATCAATTGTGTGTTGTTTTGAGCCTCAAGCCATTATTCATTGTTCACCAATTTGGGCCCCCAACCTAGGTCTTTTGATTTATGTATCCGGTCAACAGTCATCTAATCATTGCAAGTGGGTTATATGCTGTATCTTTGATTTTCATAATTGATTGGAGCTCCGTAAGTTCCATCATTAGTTAATTTAAGGATTTAAGACAAAACATGGGCCTCAACCATATTCAATCATCTAATTATCACAAGTGGGCTATGCACTGCATCTCTTGATCTGTACATTAGATTGACCATCTGTAAGTTGTGTTGGGTAGTTAATTTGAAGATCTTCGCGATGACATGTAGGTGGTGATCATTTGGTTATCGCTGTGCACATGGGTCCAAATGTTGGTATGAAACTGATGCGGCCAAATATCGGTGTATTGGTGATATGTATCGTATCATCGATACGAGACTGTATCAACTTAAAAATAAAAACATATCGTGTTAAAGATATATCGGCAATATGCAATTGTCTTGGTGATATCTCTGCCTAATGTCAGCAATACATGACCAAATCAGTCATATACGATACATATTGCTTGAAACGTATCAACAACCCAAAAACAATATGTATCAGTTGGTCGTCCATTGTAATTTTTTACCCATGTGTTTGATTGATGAGATGTAAGTTGCAGAGCATTCTTTGGACTAAGATATGTCATCAATCAAATCCCAATGCATTTTTTGATCCATTTTTAGCGTAGTTTTGATCAATTAAATTGTACAAGGTGTAGACAACCAATCCTTTTGGATTTCACTTTCTTTCATTGCATTTTGATTTGTTTTGCTTGATCAACCCATTTAGGGTCAAGTACATGATTTTTATTTTTTGAAAGGTAACTTCATTAATTCCAAAAAGAATTATAGAAACGAAAAGGAAGACCAAGAGAGGCCTCCTGAACCGAAATTATAAGAAATGAGATACAACTTCAGAATCTAAAGAAAACCCCTAATGAGCCAACTCATTGGCAGTCAAATTAGTTGAATGATGAACCCATGCAACGTTGAAATCAAAAGAATCAATGATATGCCGAATCCTATCGATTTTATCCAAATACCTCCACGGACAAATAGAACCCAAAGCCCATCTAACAATAACCTGAGAATCAACTTCAACCAAACACCCATGGACACCTTTCTCCTCCAACTCCAGAAGACCATGCCATAGAGCCAATAATTCTACCTCAATAACTGTCCCATGAGGAATGGGGCCAGCATATGGAAGCACTGAAGACCTAGAGTCGGTACGAATAATCCCACCATGACCAGCCAGACCAATATCACACATGCAACTACCATCAAAATTGAGTTTGAGAAGCCCACTTGTAGGAGGACTCCAACAAACTTGATGAGTAGGCTCCAAATTATGAATGGAGGAATCAACAGAAGCCCAATCTCTGCATATATTTGAAATAGAAACATCCTGAAATTGAGTTGGCCCAACCAACCACTAAGCTGCCCGAAACTTAATTACGTCCAGAAGAGACATAGCTGAGCACTCCTTACCATTGAACACCCTTTTGTTGTGAGCCAACCAAATAGACCACACGATACTCAACCTAGTCACATTCCACAGTCTTTGATAAAAGGTGTTGCCTGACACGATCATCTCTTTATTAAATAAATCGCCCCACGTGAGAGGAAGACAAAAGCTAATGCCTAACAAATGGAAGAAATGCATCCAAATCTTATAAGAAAACTGACAATGAAGCAGAAGATGATTAACCGACTTCGCATCCAATAAACACATAGGACAAGTATTCACAATAAGCATCTTCTATGAACACAGATTGTCAATTGTCAAGTTTTTCTTCAAGCCAGCAAGCCATCCAAAAATCTTAACCTTAAAAGGAGAAACCCCCACCCAAATTTTTGGATGAACAGAAGGAACCTCATTAACCATCACGAGATTCTTACAAAAAGACTTAATCGAGAAAAACCATGAGGATCGATCAATTACATGATGGTGAGGCAATTTTGCAAAAACTTTTGGTTCCAATTTATCAAAAAGGACAATTTGCATTAGTTCATGTCATACCTTATGATATCAGCTCGGACAAGGCAATGATTTGGCGGGGTACTCAATTGATTCGACAAGGACATGGATCTTAAACATAAAAATGAAGTGTCCAACATAGACACGTGGGTGTCCAACAGAACCACGTGGCGTCAATTGAAGTGTTCGTGCATCATAGGTCACACCATGCAGCCACACACTATAGATAACCAATCACCAACATCATATGTATGTATGTGTATAATTATGTTCAAGACCGGATGGAATGGAGACAGAGAGGTCACTCTGGCAACGGAATCCGGCGAGCATGCGGCGAGAATCTACAGTCAAAGGCAACGGATTGGCAGGACGTCGTCAGCAAGCGCCATAGACTCTATCAGCGGGCAGCTATCGTCACCATCTTCGTGGAGAATCTTCCAGATTCTATCGACAGAAGCTAGATTTGGGCGTGTTTCAACAAGTGGGGGCCATGTGGCTGATGTTTTCATCCCTGAGAAGAGGAATTTGAAGGGCCAAAAGTTTGCATTCGTGAGAATGCTGGGAGAAGAGGCAACTAGTAGGGCTATACAGGGGTCCAATGGAAGTTGGGTTGGAGGTAGGAAAATTGCTTCTCAGAAGGCGAGGTACGAGAAGGACAGAAGAATACCTGTAATTGCAAAGGGAGATCAGACAATGGAGAGGACTGTCCCTTCATTGGTTGGGATGGTTTCTGAACCTATGGAGCAAGCTCGAACTTGGGCGGAGGTGCTTGGTTTGTCAGGAAAGGATTCTTTTCCATTGGAGGAAAGGTCTCTCACCATAAACATCAATATGCACAAACATACCTTAGACGATGCCTACGAGTGGCTCTGTAGATCTATCCTGGCTTCTGTAGATCGGCATATCAGCCCTATTGAGGTTCGTCATTTCTGCGTATCTCGGGGTATAAACAGATCACCTGTCCAATGGCTAGGCGGTGACGAATACTTGATCACAGCATGGATGATGGAAGAAGCCTTGGAATGGATGGGGAACTCAGAATGGTCTAAAGTTCTTCTCATCCATTAGAGTCTGGCACTCGAACTCCTTGTTGTCGGTGTGATGGACATGGATCCATTGTTTTGGTTTTCCTCAGGTGGCTTGGGACGACAAATCCATTTCTGCTTTCGGGAATTATCCGGGAAGGATTATTGAGATAGATAAAGATAATCTTCAAAGAAAGGATCTTTTCGCTCTCAGATTGTTGATTGAAGTGGACAATAGCAATTCCATTCCGGAGGAAGTGGTGGTTAAGGTCTCGGATGGGACTCACAAAATGCAGATTCGAGAGGTCTCGTATGTTGAAGATCAGGTGGATGAAGATCTGGAGGAAAGGAGGGGATCAGAATGGTTGGGGTTGATACCTTATGCTTTAGTTTCCGGCAACGAACATCTCCGGACGATCGAGAGACGGGAGGATTCACGGATTTCCAAGAACAGCCAGCACTCTGACATCACATGCAATCCTCGAGACTCTCAACGGTTGGCGTCTGAAGCAAGGAAGCCCTCTGCAAATCAGGGACGAGAGCTCCATGCGAAGGCGGCAGCGCAGGAGAAAGAGGAAAGCACGCCACTGCGCCCTTTTGCCAACTACAGTGAGAAAGAAGCGGAAGATAAGAGGAAGGTTAATTGCGGGGACTGTGCAAGGGCACAGGTGTCAAGTTCTCGGTGGGGCAATGTGGCAAAATGATAGCCTTTTCTCTTCCGGATTTGGGTGACACATGGGTCTCAAATTTTGAAGTCTCGGCGGGTAGCAAACAGCCCATTAACTTAAACCCACTTTCGGGTTACACGGGAGACTTGGGTCGGGTACAGAACTTAAACCCAATGAACAGTGCCATGGGAGACTCAATTTTTGTTGACTCATCTAAGACTACATGTCTAAGTTATCCAAAACTTCTTCAGTGTAATGCGATGGACATGCCTTCAGGGAAGAAACGAAAAAAGGAAAGAAAGAAAGTGGTTTCGATGGAAAGGGAGGAAGAAGATGGAGTCTTAGTCGGTTCTCAAGAGGCAGACGATCTTCACTACATTCAGGTGGAATCGCCGATCCCTTCAAAGAGAAAATAAAAAAATGGGGGAAAAAAAAAAAAAAAGATTGGAAAAAAAGAATAAGCTGGATTCAGATGGGGTCGGGGAGTCGCCGGCTGCAGACCTTGAAGACGGGGGCTGCAACTCAGACGGACTGGAGGTGGAGGGTTGGCGTTCAACACGGTGTAGAGGAGGATTGTGTCACTCTTCTTCCTTGCCAAACATTGGGCAAGGGGCTGGTTCTGAGGCCGAGAAATCGGAAGGAGTGCCGTCACTCCTGGTTGATTCGGATGCAGAGGAGGAAATCCTCGTTTTGTCCGACGATGAGGTGATCAAGTGTAGCATGAAAAGTCTAATAACAGATACAACAGAGGCAGAGACCAAGGGTTTGCCTACGGACAATAAACAGGTGTTGCAGTGTTGGCATCCAGACTAGGGTGTAGTAAAGAAGATACCAGGAAAATTCTCTATGCTGGTAGTAAGATGGGCATCAAATTTCTTGATTTGGGTTCAGCTGAAGAGGCATTGAGATTGATAGATGAAAGAGATAGAAGATCTTTGGACTCGAGGCAATCTGTCAGGGCAGAAATTTTGGAGGAGTCAAGAGGCATCTCAAACCTTCTAAAAGTCTATACATCCAAGAAGAAAGGTTTGACTCGGGGTAGAAAACAGGTTGATCAATGAAAGTAATAACCTGGAATGTGAGGGGTCTTGGGCTCAGATTAAAAAGAAGAGCCATCAGGGGTGTTTTTAGAAGATGTCGGGCTGATGTGATTCTTATTCAGGAAACAAAAAGGGAAGTAATTACTTGTAAGGATATTAGAGAGATTTGGGGTGCCAATTCAATATCTTGGAGCTCTAAGCTAGCCGTCTGTAACTCAGGTGGTCTTCTTATTCTTAGGAAGACGGAGGTGTTTGAAGCACTGGAAACGATCGTGGGCAACATATCAATTTCTGTGAAAGGGAAATTGGTTAATAAGGATGTTGAAGTGATGGTGTCAAATGTGTATGGCCCACATTCGGAGTCGGAAAGATTACAGTTTTGGGATGAAATTCAGAACCTGAAAAACAGATGGTCCGGTCCATGGTGTGTTGGAGGAGACTTTAATGCAATTCGATATCCGTCAGAAAGGAGGGGTCGTTCGGGGAGATCCAACTATTCAGAGGAGTTTTCGGATTGCATCAATTCTTGTCAATTAGTAGATTACCCATTGATGGGTGGAAGGTTTACTTGGTCAAATGGTTCGAGAATCCCCTCTATGAGTAGATTAGACAGATTCTTAGTATCGGTGGATTGGGAGGAACTATTCGGTGTTGGCCTTCAAATCAAGCTGAGAAGGCCAGTTTCAGATCATTGGCCGATTCTTCTCAATTTGGAGGAGGAGGACTAGGGTCCTCGGTCATTCCGGTTCAACAATTCTTGCCTAGATCACAAGGAATTCCTGGTAAAAATGAAGGAATGGTGGAATTCATTTGAGGTCGAGGGGTGGGCTAGAGTATGTTTACAAAAGAAGCTGAAAATGCTGAAACCCAAGATCAAAGAGTAGTCCAAGAAGGAACTGGGCGACTTGCATGAGGAGCGGGAGTGTTCTTCTGAGATATTAAAGGAATGGGAGAGTTTGGAGGAAGAAAGAGACTTATCGGAGTAGTAGTATATTGAGAAAAACTTATGCATGTCAAAATTGTGGGGGCTTTTAAGGAAGGAGGAAGTTGAATGGAGGCAAAAGTCCAGACCTACATAGTTGAAAGAAAGAGACAGAAATACTAAATTCTTTCACCGCATGGCTAAAGCAAGAGCTTTGGTAAATTCTTTGAAGGTTATTATTGTGAATGGGAGAAGACTGGATAGGAAATGTGACATTAGGGCAACTGTCATGAATCATTTTGTCTCCATCTTTGCACCTAATGGTGAAGACAATCCGTCCAGGTCGTTCAGTGCAAAGTCTCCTGTCTCATTGCCTTTGATGTTGCCTGATTCGCACCCCCATGCTATGCTTCATCCTTCGGTTTCTGCTGCCAGGTCCTCTTCCCCTTCAGGTGCTCCTTCTCTTCCGTCTCATTTGTCTTCTTCTTCTTCCAGTTTTGTTTCTTCTATCCCTGGCTCTTCCGAATTGGGGCCTGTGCTTTATCCTTTGCAGGCTAGGGGATCGGGGGGAGTTTACTTGGGGGCTGGTCTTTCTTGGCCGGCTTATTTTCAGAGGCATGGCTTTTGGCGTCTTCTGCTTCCTTTCTCTGGTGCGGATGCAGATGCGTGGTCTTGGCATCTCCTGTTTCTATCTTCACTTGCGGCGCCTTCTTCATGTGGGGGAGGGTGGCAGGTTCCAGTTTCCCTTCCTGGCCCTCCCCCTCCTCGACCACTATTCTCAGCAGTGGGTGAAGAACTGATGAGCCATCATTTTAGCTCGGAGGCGTCTCTATGCTGACCAGGTGCTATCAATTCTTTTGCATTTTTCCATTTAGTTCCTTCTCATGATCTTCTCACATTGGGGGGAACCTGGCATAGTCCTAGTGTGGGGCCTGTGTTTGTTTCACCTAGAGTAGGGATTACCACTCCGAACCATAGACCGCACCAGTTGATCTCTAATAATGCCGTGAGGTAGGTCGGCAGCGTGGGAGGAGTTTGGGTACCCTTTACTGGAGGGGGTTATTTTTGGTTCTCTTGAATCAGGGAAGGTTTCATAGTTAGAGCGAGAGTTTGAGGAGGAGGAGGTGCTGGAGGCTCTTCGTAGTGTTGATGGGGATAAGGCACCGGGCCCAGATGGTTTCAATTTTAGGTTTCTTAGGAGTTGTTGGGATATCATTAGGGAGGATTTCCTAGAATTCTTTAGGGAGTTTCATAGGAGAGGGGTGCTGAATAGGAGTCTGAAACATAGCTTGGTGGCCCTAATCCCAAAAAAGGATGGGGCTTCGGAACTATCTCATTTTAGACCTATCAACCTAGTTGGGTGTGTGTACAAGTTGTTGGCCAAGGTCTTAGCTGCGAGACTTAGTTCGGTCCTTGGGGAGTTAATTGGTGAGACACAGGGGCTTTTATAAGGGGAAGACAAATTTTGGATGGGGTACTGATAGCAAACGAGGTAATACACGCAAGACGCAATGATAGTTTAAGGGGCGTGCTTTTAAAGTTGGATATGGAAAATGCCTATGATCATGTCAGATGGGAATTTGTTGACTATCTATTTTGGAGAATGGGTTTTGGCTCTAAATGGAGGGGTTGGTTGAGAGCTTGTATCCGTGAATCATCATATTCAATTTTAGTGAATGGATCACCTATTGAACCAATTAAGGCTTCAAGGGGCTTACGTCAGGGGGACCTTCTATCACCTTTCCTTTTCACAATGGTAGTTGAAGCTCTCAATGGCCTTATGATTCGTGCCAAGCAAGCAAATCTCATTAAAGGATTGGAAATCTCTCCAGGTGGTAGATCAATCAGTCACCTACAATTTGCGGATGATACGCTACTTTTCTGTGAAAATCTAGTGAGGAGTTTTTTGGGATCAGAGCGATACTTAGGTGTTTTGAATTGGTATCGGGGTTGAGAATAAATTTAGGGAAAAGCGTTGTCATCGGCTTGGGGGTGGAGGTGGAGGAGCTTGAAGGGTTGGCCAGGGAGATTGGTTGTGGTGTCGGCAAAATCTCATTTACTTATCTTTGTCTGCCAGTAGGCAGGAAACTGAGATCTAAAGTGTTTTGGGAACCTGTTCTGGAAATGATATCAAAAAAGCTAAATGCTTGGAATAAGTCTTATTTCTCATTGGGTGGAAGGTTGACTCTCATTAAATCGTGTCTAGTGAATGTCCTCCCTTACTACCTCTCGTTGTTCGAAATTCTGAAGGGGGTGGCAAAACGGCTAGAAAAAATCCAAAGAGATTTCCTGTGGGAAGGGAGTGAGAACTCGAAGAAGATACATTTAGTAAATTGGGAGGAGTCTAGAGATGTGAAGGCGAAGGGTGGGCTAAGAATCTACAATATTAGGGATAGGTTTCATGCACTTCTGTGCAAATGGTTGTGGAGATTCGCATCGGAAAGGGAGGCCTTGTGGAGGAAGGTGTTAATAGCGAGGTATGGATTGGGCGACCTTGGGGGTTGGAGGTTAGGTGATTTAGCCGCTAGGGCTGGGTCGTCGGTTGTGAAAGTCCTAATGAAGATTGGGAGTGGAGAAGGAAAGGTCGGGGAAGCGTTTCGAAGGGGAATTAGATTGTTAGTGGGTAACGGTAGAAGGGTATTATTCTGGCAAGATACATGGGTTGGGGAGAGGCCCTTAATGGAAGTTTTCCCCAGACTTTTTAGAGTGGCTCAGAATCGGGAAGCTCTGATCAGTGATTACTATAGCAAGGTTAATGGTACTCCATGGTGGCTAATCTCTTTTAGGAGGGTTCTGCTTGACTTCAAGGAAAGTTCCACCAAACTTTGATTGGAGTCCTAAGTGTAACCAATTTGTGGACCGAAGATGAGGACAAATGGATATGGTCCTTGGAGCCGTCAGGATCTTTTTCGGTTAAATCAATTCTTCTCTCAGCTTATGCTTCACATTCGGTCTCACCTCCCATTTGTAGTTTGGCTTGGAACAATTTAGTCCCTCCTAGAATTCAATTATTTATGTGGACGGTGTTTAAAAAAATGATCCTTGTTAGACACAATCTTATGAGAAGGCGTGTTATTCCACCTGAGGCTTCAACTACGTGTCCTTTATGCGAGGTTGAGGAGGAAACTGTTGACCACTTGTTATGCAAATGTTGATTCACATGGGTGGTTTGGTATTCGTTCTTGAGCTTGGTTAGGTGTCCGTGGGTTCTAAGTGGTGATGTGGAGGAGCTAGTTGAGTCTTGGTCCGGGAGGGGGCTTGGGGGTGCTTTAGAGGAAGGTATGGGGTGGCTTGGAAAATGATCCCGTTCGCTGTCTCGTGGGCTGTTTAGAAAGAACGTAATGCGAGGATTTTTGAGGGTAAGAAGGGGGATCCTATAGGTGTGTTTGAAAAGGCAAAATGGCAAGTAATTGGATTGTTGTCTGTATGTAAGGAGTTTCGGGGTTTGAACCCGGCGGATTTTTACTTGTCCTAGGAGGGGTGCATGAAAGGCGTTAGTAAAGGCAAAAAGAAAGTGGTCAAATGGGTTGTCCCCCCCTCTAGGTTCATACAAGTTCAATGTCGATGGGGCGGCGAGGGATAAACCAGGTCCGGCTGGAATTGGAAGGGTATTACATGATGATAGGGGTAGAATGTTGGCAGCCTTTTCCGAGTCAGTTGGGTCGATGGAGTCTAATAAGGCTGAATTGTTGGCAATTAGGAGAGCACTTCAGGTTTGGTTTAAGTTTGGGAGTGGTATCAAAGGTGATTCTACTAATGCCATCGCTTGGGCTAGTAATCGAATTCTCTCCCCGTGGAGATTGATCGGTGTTGCTAGGGATATATGGAGGATGTGCAGGAGTGAAGGTGTTTCCTTTACTCATACCTCTCGATCAACAAATTGTGTTGCAGATTTTTTGGCGAAAGCGGGTGTTGATTCTCATACTCCATCTTTGGAGTTCTTCACTTCCCACTAGCTTTGTACTTTTGGGGTTGGGGGCTTCTTTTGGATCCTTGTTGGGAGGATGTTTGTGGTAGTTTTCTTTATTCTCTGCTTCTTTATTTTTTCCTTTCTTTGTTGGCTTTGAGTATATATCTCTTATACTCGGATTTCGCTTTGTACTTTCTGTATTTCCTTACTATTCTTAATGATATTTAGTCATTTTAGTCAATGTTTCAAAAAAAATATGTATGTATGTGTTTGTATGCATGTATATATGTATATAACGAGGATCACTTTGGGTCATGAGTCCTTAAATACAATTTGAGGACCGGCCAGATGAGGCCAACCATGGTCCCAATCACACCCCATCTCTTCTCACATACTGACACTTACCTAATCCCTTCTAAATTTGATCCTTATTTAATTTGACCAAAATATGAATTACTTAGTCCTTTGACCTAACCCATGAATTTCTAGTTTTGGAAAAAAGATTTTGGAAAACATGGCTTCACTTATCTAATTAAAGTGATTTTGATAGACACCCTATTTAAGCGAAAACCTTTCCTACCAATGCATCCACATGGGCCCAGTGGCCTCCACATAAAGGTCTGCAAATTGTTGTTTGAGGTCTAGACTAGGGTGAATTTGAAAATCTGGAAGGGTGTTTCCCTTTTAAAGGTGAAGTTGTTTGGTTGGTTGGCTGGTTTGGAGAGAATTCTAGCGATAGATAATTTGCGGGTGCGCTGTATCTCATAGTTAATGCTTGCCCCATGTGTTTGGCTGATGAAGAGTCCGTTAACCATCTGCTAGTGCATTGTAGATTTGCGTATCAGATTTGGTGTTGCCTTTTCAGCTGTTAGGGCTGGACTTTTGTTTGCTGAAATCTTGGTTAGACTTATTTAATGAAGAAGTTATTTTTTATAGCAGTGCTTTTAGAAAGTCTCTTTGGGCGGCCACTGTTTTGAGCATGGTCTGGTCTATATGGTTGGAACGAAATTCCAGAATTTTTAAAGGGAAAGAGTGTTCTACTACGCATCTTGTTGAAGTTATTAAGAGCAAGTGGCTTGGTGGATGGTGGGTTCTGGTAAATTCTGGGGAGTTGTGGTATCAGATATTTGTCGAGTGTGGAATTCAGTGGATTCTTCTTGCCTCAAAAGCTTCGGATAGATCAGTGGCTTGGTTCTCCTCCTACGGTGGGTCTTCTTAAATTTAACTTTGATGGGAATTGTATGGAGGAGGCCGGGTTAGCTGGCTATGGAGGGATTATTCGGAATAGTTTTGGTGTCTTTGTGCTATCTTTTGCGGGTCCTCTTCATAATGAGTCTGTATTGGATGCAGAGTTATATGCTTTGTGGAGAGGTGTGTTGGAGTTGGAAGAGTTAGGAGTTGTTGGGAGAATCCTAGAAGGTGATTCTAAGATCATCGTCAGTTGGGTTGCGGGGTCTCCTTGTCCTTGGTGCTATCTTGATAGGATTCGTCATTGCATGATGTCTTTTGGGTATTCAGTGTCTTGGGCCACTCGCTCAGCCAATTCAGAGGCTGATGAGTTGGCTCGTCAGAGTGTTTCGCTTTCTTCGGAGATTGTGAATATCTTCATGTAATTTTGAGAGTGTTTTTTCTTGGTTTCTTCCTTTTGGGTTGCTTGCTGTCTGTGCTTGCTCCCTTTTCTTTCTTTTCTTGATTAATGAAGTTATGTTTCAAAAAAAAAAACCGTAAATTTCTAAGAAATTGGCTGGTAAGTGACCTCTTTGCCTCCATTTATCCTAGTGTGTAGTCATCCTTTTTTCTTGTTCTTTTTCAGTTTAAGATGATTTTAAAAACAATTACTAACAATGTACCCTTGCACCTAATTCTTTCCTATTTTACTATGTTGCAGATTGGGAAGTCATATGTTATTTCAAAATTGAAGGATTATCCACAATTTCAGGCTGTTGCCATTGCAATTCAGAGATCTGGCTTCAAGGTTTGATGTCTTTTGTGGATTTACCAAGACATTGCTTTTTTAAATGAATTTATATTCTTGAATATGCATTTGTTTAATTCCCTGGGTGGTATGTTGTTTCCTTTTTTTAATAACTTTTTTTATACCTCAGATTGTTCTGCTACTTCGGCTTGTTCCTTTACTTCCATTTAATATGTTGAATTACCTCCTTGCTGTCACTCCAGTTGGCATAGGAGAATACACGATGGCCTCTTGGTTGGGAATGGTGGTATGTTCTTTACTTGCATAGTATCTGCATTTGAAGTGGTTGTTTAGGCACTTTCAGGACTTCTGATTACATTTATATAGTTAATCACGTTAATTGGTGAATATGGCATCTACTTTGTTTATGGTGTGTTTTGCAATTGTTAGATTCCGAGCCTATAAAATCTTCAACTTGTCATATTAGAAGAAAATCCTGTTCTGTGCCAACTGTGAAAAATTCCTAATATATTAATTTTTGTTTGAAAAGCAATAGATTAACATAATGTTGTTTGGTAATGTACTAATGTTGAAGGTCTTATTAGGTCAAGTTATTACTGTTTAGTAAATGCTATTAGATTAAAACTATTGATTTTTCAAAAGCTTTGGTGTGCGATTAGAATCAAATTTCAAAAGTGTCCATTTCATAGGAAAAAATTATACCAATTAATAGGTTTGTTAAATATCAATACGTTAGCAACTCCTTTTGAAATTCCACCTAAACATGTTCACTTCAATTTCAATAGCTTGTTCAAATAGCAAAGTTAATCATCATTATCAGCATACACCACTTATTAATAACAAGCTCTTAACAGCATTTAACAAGTTTTTTTTTTTTTGAACAATGAGGAAATTTTATTAAAATAAATAGAAAAAGAGTATAAGATATAAGAAAAAAGGACCATTGTGTAGAACCCCCTGTTGGATACTATTTCCTTAAAAGAGCGAAACCCCTAATAACCCACACCAAAAAAGACTAACCCTTATTCCTACCTCCTTTTCTCAATCTTTTTTTTTTAGATCTACACCCTTCTGAAAGCCATTGGAAGATAGCATCAACATTGTCTCTTCTTAATATTTCGCCTTTCTTGACTCCTTCAAAATTAAATGATCCAATTAAATCATTTAATCGTCCTCCTTCCACCATCGGCCCATGTCCCTTAATACGATCGGATACCGGCGGTTTCTCCTGGCCCTGGGCACTATCCGATCGACCCATTTGAATCATAGATTCCATGTGTTCAAATGTCTCACTTAGCCTAGACCCAACCGAGGAAACAAAGCCCTCTCTCTCACCCTCCACCTCTAAGCCAATACCCGTGCCAATCCTCATCCACAAGACCTCTACTGCCTCCTTAAACTCCTTCGGCTGCTTACGGGCACGTGCCGAGAAGATGTAACGATTTCTGATTTTGGATAAATCAAAATCCACCTTCACTTGTAGAAAGGGGACAACCACGATTCCTTTTCCTCCGTAGCTTCCTTCTTCCTTATCCTCTCTTGCCACATCATTGTCCTCATCAACTGCAACAGTAGAGTGAATTGCATGACTGCCACATGTCCTTGGCTCCAATGGTCCACTTTCTGCCCCTTCTGACAACGACAAATGGAAACTATGTGCTAGGCTCCTCTCCAACAAGGAATTTAAGGATTTTAGAGCCAGTAACCTATTTTCTTTGTGTGAGGGTTGCATGAGTGGACGGCCTAGGAAATCAAAAATCTCAGTTGAATGGTCACCCCCTCAAAGAGGTGTCATGAAATTTAATGTGGATGGGGCTTCCAGGGGAAAACCGGGACTGATAGGGATAGTTAGTGTCCTTTGTGATCATAGCGGGCAAACATCTTTGGTATTCACAAAATTAGTAGGGATTATAAATTCAAATGAGGCTAAACTTCTCAACATCAAGAGAGCGTTGACCATTTGGGTAGGTTTTGGGGATGGAAAACTAGTTGTCGAGGAAGATTTGGAAAATGTCATCAAATGGACGAAAGGTTTGAAGCGATTCCCTTGGAGATTGATTATCATGGCTAGGGATATAAGGGCACTCGTCTTGAGACTTGAGGTGTCCTTTGTCCAAATCAGTTGTTCAGCAAATGGGGTGAAAGACTTTTTCGCTAAGAGCAGAGTAGAGGGTTCTGTCTCTGGCATCTTTCATATTTAAGAAACCAGTGGAAGATTGCATTGCATAGGATGGGACCACTTTTGTTTGTTTGGTTTTTAGATATATATGATGTATCTTACCTTTGTTTTTTCTTGTATTCACAAGGCCTACTCTAAATTCACTAATTCCCAAAATATCTAATTCCCCCGCCAGCTCCAAGTTAAGGCATTCTTGCAGATTTTTAGCATTTCTAAAATTTTCCAAGCACACCTTTCTAAGTTCTAACGTTGCTAGATTTCTCTAGATGGGAATCTCTTTTGTTGCAATATATTGCAAGATCTGATGAGAATCTCCAACAATTAGAGGACCATATGTTTTAAGGAGTGATAAAAAATGGAAATTAGAGGATTCAGAAAATTTTACGATAGTGAAAAGAGTTGTAGATAAAGCCATATGTAAAGCTTGACATGGTGACTTGTGTACTCAATTAGGAATAAGAGAAAAAGGGAATCTATAAGCCTTTTAAGATAAAAAGGGAAGAGCTGGAGACATTGATATGTAAAATGTGTTAATTATCAAAATTAAAGGGCATTAGTGAAAGATAATGAAATAAAGAACATGTGATAATTATATTTTAGAGACCTATTAAATACACAATATGAAAGCGAAGTATGCGTTTAAGTAGAAACAAAAGAAGGAATGATAACAAAATATCTAGAACAAAAGTAAAAAAGATGGTTTTAGTGAAGATAAAGAAAAATGAGGCATTTGGACTACATGGTATATTAGTGCAGGTTTTGTTGGTTGGTACAGGGATTGATTGATTATCTAGAGTTGTAATGACCCGTCCCGCTTAGCACAATATTGTTTGCTTTGGCCTGAATGGGCCCTCACGGCTTTGCTTTGGTGAGCTAATCTCAAATTTGCTCCCAAAAGGCTTTGTGCTAGAAGAGGGAGTGTTCCCACTTATATATCACAACAACTTCTAATCTTTGGGCGATGTGGGACTTTCTAGCACCCTCACCTGTGTTTCTCTCTCTTTCCCACACCACTCCTCAGACACAGGGGTATCACAATCCACCCCTCTTAAATTAGAGTCGTCTTTGGCTTTAACCCACAGTCAAAGATTTTAACCATTCTCTGATACCATTTGTAACGACCAGTCCCACTAGCACAATATTGTCCGCTTTGGGCCTGAATGGGCCCTCACGGCTTTGCTTTGGTGAGCTAACCTCAAATTTGCTCCCAAAAGGCTTTGTGCTAAAGGGGGCCCACTTATATACCACAACTATTTCCATTCTTTGGGCAATGTGGGACTTTCTAGCGCCCTCACTGGCGCTTTTCTCTCTTTCCCACACCACTCTTGAAACACAGGGGTATCACAAGATTCCTCTTTTATAAGAACAAAAAAGATATTTCAAATTTTTGCTTAGTATTGACATATTAAACTTACGAGTCATATTGTCAAACTTTAGGAGGAAAGGAGCAACACCCTAACCAAAATAAAGTCTTTTAAAGAATTGATTTGGGCTTATGCCCAATAGATAAATAATAGAAGCCGTTTTGTATTGTGACAACCTTTGGAGAAGATTGGGGAGAAGAAATACAGTCTTTTGACTTTGAAAAGGCTTATGACAGGGTATTGTGGCTATTAATGGCAAATGGTGGAAAAAGGAGATGCATCTCTAATGGATGTGAATTGTTTGGGATATGTATGAAGGGGTGACAAATAGTTTGAGAGTAATGAGTGAAGAAATGTCATAGTTCGCATTGTTCCTAGTTAAAGTTGGACTTTACTAAGGATCTACTTTGTGATATTATAAGGAAAGAGAAATGGAGAAAAAAGAGAAGATTGAAGGAAGTTCTCCATTTCATCATGGTACTGGAGTAGTTGAAAGATGTAGTTCGGAGAACAATGAAATGGTCCCTTTGCCACTTATAGTAGTAAAAGTACCAAGAGATAAAGCATTGAAGGAGGAAAAGAGATTGGAAATACCTCCCATATGGCCTACAGCCCTTGAGTCAATAATCCAGGGACTTCCAGAGGTAACCTAGAATATGGAAGACACATTACTTGTTTGAGTAAGAGGCGTGGGGAAACTTAGAGGATTGCTTGCTCTTCAACTGCACCCTATCCTACATGAGAGAATTATACTCATGGCATGGGACTTGGATGACATTTGGCCCCCTAGATGTAATAAAGATGTGGAAGCCAGCATATTGTAAAAACAACTACTTCCAAATAGGTATATGCAACATGATCTTCAAAAGATAATAGTAGCAATAATAATACCAAAAAAAGCTAGAGATGGAAGGAAACACTAAAGACTAGAAAAAGATTGGGAAAAATTGTAACCCAGGCATTGAAGGACAACATTATTCAACTGCTTAGATTAGAGGTGTAAATTTATTTTTATTTTTTGAAAGGTAACTTCATTGAATTCAAAAAGAAAGTACAGGCAAGAAAGAGCAAAAATGCGGGCAAGAAAGACCCGAACTCTAAAGAAACGCCCTTACAAAAAGCCAACCCCTCCAAAGAATTACAAAAAATTGTTTACAAATTCCATCGACGAAGTCAACCCCTGACGTGTCATTTCATCTGCATCTAAGTTAGCAGAACTATTGAACGAGGTGTAAAACTTTGATGACAATGATCTGCCAAGAGCAGCAAAAAACTGGTTACGGTGTCCTAAGAGTAGCAACCAATGAAGCCCAAAAGTGGACCCCACAATTCTGACCTTAGATCCAATGGAAGGAATGGAATCTAGGGCAAAATGTGATATCACTATGAGATGTCCACAATGGGATTCTAAAAGTCAACAAAGTTCAATAGTTAGAAAAATTTCTTCATTTTTTCCCTAAACTTGAAAATACTGAGAAAAATGGAGAATCTGGACTTGGAGATTTGAAAGTTTTGCAGAAAATGGGAGAGACACCTAAGGAGAGGAGACGAATCTACTAGTATAATCCTTGATGATAGATATCGTCAGGATGAACAATAACTTCGACAGTGAACAATAACTCTGGTGTTGAACAGTAACTCTGACAGTGAATAATAACTCTAGTGACGAATTGTAGCTTCAACAATTCCTTCAATCTTCTCTTTTTCTCCTTCTCTCTCTCTATTTCATCTCTTTGAGTTCATACTGTGTTATGACTTATTAGTTATGGACAACTTATCTTAAAAAATTCCAAGAAGTTCCATGGTGTATGTTTGCAAAAGATATAATACTAATTACTGAGATAAGAACAAATTTCTTTTGTAAGATAAATAAGATTAGATTAATAGGGAAGAGATAGCTTTTGAGGAAACTCAGAAAGCTTTTGAGGCAAATAGCTTTGAGAATCAGCGGAAAAGAGAGTATGGAAGATGAATTGATTGAAATTGGACATGACTTAGTATTGCATTGTTATAAACTTGGATACTTGAGTGCAACTCTAAAGCCAAACAGAGAATTGGATTTGGGTGTAGTTAGTAGGATGAAGACGGATGAGTTAGGTGTTGGCAAGCTCATGGGTTGTTGTATAAAGAAGAGTGCCATGTTGGTTAAATCATTGATTCTCCAAAAAAACAATCAGACTTGTGATATTTCACGGTTAAGAAAAGAAGTACATGCTTAGATGGATTTGTAGAGTAACTTCAATAGATAGAATTAGAAATGATTGTGCCACAACTCAAAAGACTACGGAAAATCCTAGTACAAAGAATCTAGCGGCTACAACTTACAAATGGAGGGTACTGGGAGAAGGAGGTGTCTATAAACTTGGATTGGTGGGATAAGGACATGAAAATTTCTAGAATGGAATATGATTTTTTGTAGGATAAAATGGACATGTAGAACTAAAAAAGCTGACCCCAAGTAGGTGGGAAATGTTTGTGATGATGATGATGATATCTTAGGCCTAAGAGTTGATGCTTTTAGATTGAAATTCAACTTTTTTGATTGTGTTTTATGGGAAAAGAACTTGTTGAGTGGTCTATGATTATCTTGGGATGGTGGACTAAAGTACTTCATATTCATCAACCAACATCTAAAGTAAACATGAGTCATTGATTAAATCCCAAAATGCTATGTGACTGCCACAATAAGTTTCATTTTGTGTTTACATCTTCATAAAGGACATCTCCATCATGCAAAGATCCTATCAAAAGATTCTAATGGCAGCGAAACATATTCGACTAGAGGTCGTCCACAATACTAATATTCTTGGGGCATGTTTGTCATGTCGGAAGTTTTGCAAGATTGGTTCTGTCACGATCTATCTTATTACCAACTAAATTATAATCACATATTTTTCTACTTTTTCTTAACCAAGGCTCTGAGCTCTTTAGAATTGCCTCATCTAACAATTTTGGAAGCAGTGTTGGACTCTTTTTCGGAAAAGCTTTAATTTTGTGTTTCTTCCACGGCCTCGTACTCTTCAGCTTTCAACTTGTGTGCATCTGTTTACAGATCTGGGTTAATCAGTAGTTTCTTCATTATAGATTTTGCTGGGTGGCTGATAGGAGATCTTTCATTGTTACTGGCGACATAATATTGATATCTTTTTGTCTTGTTTTTATCTGTGCCATGATATATTGGTAGCTTGCCTTCGTAGAGATTGCAATGAATCTTCTCTTAGTTTCTTGATCAATCTGTTTCCAAACAAATGCTAATGTTAGCTTGCTACCAAATCAACAGCCAATAACCCTTGGGTTGGTTTACATTGGAACAACTCTGAAGGACCTTTCTGATGTGACACATGGATGGAGCAAGGGAGCGACATCTCGTTGGGTAAGCTATACATTTTACTGTGTTCTTTTTTCGAAAATAAATAATTAAAGTAAAGCTGCTGTTCATTTAATTTATGAATATATTACAGCAATGATTAGTAATATATAAAATCAGTAAAAGATATTGCTAACTTTCTGGCATCAATCTTGCCATTTTTATCTGCATAGTGCTGCAGCAATGTTGCATGGTAACGTATATCTCTTCTAACGGGAACTAGTTTGCAAGAAACTGCACTAAAACATGATATCTACTATGAAATTTTTACCTTTTACAAAGCCTAGTTCCTTCCTAGAATACTTTATCCATCCATCCATATATGGGAGCTCTCCACCAAGGACGAGTTTGTACCAAGTTTAGTGCAAACGGCCAATGGGTCCCATGCCAATACGGATGGGTGGATTTGAAAGGCCTTGGCTTCTATGAGCTATGTCTCTCATGGGTGACAAACCCCAAATGGGGCCCACCTAGGCCCCACACACACCCCATCTCCCTCACACCCTATCCTATCTTGCGAATTAGATCCCAATCCAATTTTGAACTCATTCTGAGTTGATCCCACCGTTGGATTGAAATCCATGCAAAAATGCCCCCATTTTTACTATTGATTTTAGGATCCTTCAAAGTCATTGCTTTTAAAATCCAATGGATTTGATTTTTTACGACAAGCATCGTTTGGAAAATACCTTTCAAACGGATCCCACCCCACCTGCTGCCTCCCATCTATGTGGGTCCCATAGGCCCACCTGGGCATTGTCGCACATGCGCGATGTTGTCCAGGTGAACTAGGCTATGTATGTTATATACATATATATTATATTATATCATAATATATTATGCTATTTCATTTGCAAATGCATGAACATATGTCATCCACTTGATGATCTTAATAATTGCTTTTTTACCTTGTATATATTTTGGTTGGGTCTTAGGTGGGCTCCAACTATGATGCAGTTGAACTTTGATCATATTGGTAGTGATACAGTCATGCCGATTTTTAGTAGGTACCTATCAAAGCATACACTTTTCCAACCAAATCATCTAGGAGTTCGAGAGGATCATTACCCATTTGTGTGTGTATCCCTGATAGAATGATTGACTAGGTGACATAAAGACCTGAAAATGGGTGATCTTTTACAGTCTTGGGAGGGTTGTATGAAAGTTAATTCTCAGGGTCGGAAGAAATGGGTTGGGTGGTCCCCTCCTCCTAGTGGTAGTTTGAAATTTAACGTGGATGGAGCCTCAAGGGGTAAACCTGGACCGGCTGGGATAGGGGGAGTTCTCCGGGATGACTCGGGCTTCACAAGCGTTGTTTTTTCGGAATCTGTGGAGATTGAGGATTCTAATGAGGCGGAACTTCTTAATATTAAGAGAGCCTTGACTATAAGAGCGGGTCTTGGGAGAGCTAAATTAGTTAAATGGGTTAGGGGAGTGAAGCGCCCTCCATGGAGATTAATCACCTTAGCAAGGGAGATTAAGGAATTGGTCTCGGGCTAGGAGGTTTCTTTTGTGCACATCAATAGATCTACCAATGGAGTGACAAACTTCTTTGCTAAAAATGGAGTTGAAGGGTTGATTTGTGGCGCCTTTCATCTTCCAGGAGACTAGCTCTTTTGTTAATTTTGAGGTTTTTTGTGTTTTCTTTGGTTGTATGTTTACTTATTTTTGTTTTGTAACTTCTTCTTGTATTTTGCTTCGTTTTTTAATAAAATCTTTTCTGTTACTGTTCAAAAAAAAAAAAATTGACTGGGTGCTTTGCCATGTGGAATGTGTCCTATACTATTTGAGTTGGAGAAACAAATGAAGATGCAGGATTTCGGAGAATCAATTAAGGGATTATTGGGAAAGAATTTCTTTGTTTGGATATGATGTTCTTGATTTCATATTCTTTGTTTTGGCTGTATGAGGTTTTGCCCAAAGTCTCATTAGGTTTCCTCTTAGAAATGTACATCCTGCCTTTTTATCTATCCATAAATTATTGTTATCTCTATAAAGAAGGGTCCCAAGTGGCCCTCAAAGAGAGTTCATGTTGGAGTCGGCAAGGATCTTTATTCATTCGTGTGTATATTCCTGATGGAGTGGCTAGGTGCTTTCCCATGTAGAATGTGCCCTATACTTTGCAATGGGTTTCGGTTGGGTTGGTTTCGAGTTTGGTCTAGTTGACCGATTTATCCAAGTCCTTGAACCATTATTTATCCATTGGTTATATTGGTTGCTCCCTTGATCCATAACCTTTAACATAAATTGGTCAACTTGACCCACACCCATTTACCCATATTCAACCAAATCTGTTTACCTACTTAAACCAATTTTTTCATTAAAAATGATGTTCTTTTCAATTTTTAGTGCATAAAAAATATATTTAAGTGCTTATGAATGTCCTTAAGATATCGAATGAACCAAATGTCAAGAAATATATAGGTTGACCTGACCTGAGCCTGTTCACCCATTTACTGAATGATTTGGGTCAACCTATTCAATCATGACATGAGGCTCAACCCAAACCCCACCTGATTATAAGTGAGATCAACTTGACCCGATTCATTTCATAAATGGGTCAATGATATGAGACCCATACCCCCCTTAAATGGGGTGGGTTCTGGTTTCCGTAAATGAGTTGGGTCAGATTTTGCCAAGTCTAATGTATCCTGCTGGAGCAGCTGAGTACCATACCTTTCTTGTCGTTCAAATGCACGGCTAATGTTTCTTTACAATTGTAAGTTGCTAATGAAAGTGGAAGTCTTAGGTGTTTGGGGGATATGAAACATGCAATCCAATGCTCAAACTCTCATATTCTATTCTGACAATGCTTTTCACTTTACTGGATGCAGGTTCTTCTTATCCTGAGTCTTGTGGTATCTGGTAAGTCGTAATTGGTATCTATTATAATTTGTTTTATTGTAGTTATACTGCTGCTGCTGCTAGTATCAGTATTTCGGTTCTAAGTGTTAAATCAGACCAATTGTTCCCGTTTTCCTATAAAATTGTACAGAGCATGTCTAATCCATAGTCAGTTGAGTTCCTCCTCCATCCATAGAAACTACAGTCCATTAACAAGTTAAGACTAACTGTCGTTAAAATGTTGCAAAAAACTGATGATTCTACTTCAGTCCTCAATGCAAACATTACATATCATAAAGGATTCAAGGAAAAAAATATTATCACTTGTTTTTTTCCTCTCCTTTTGCTCTATAGGGAGTTCGTAGCTACATGGTCCTCCACAGAAAATTCTCTTGTAATTCTATTGTCTATATTTGAAGTGCCCATTCCCAAAATAGCATGGAAAGGAGCCAAAGGCATTCCAAAACCCCGTAGTTGGGGGCAAGTCTTAGATGGTTAGGAGAAATGGTTGGAAGGGCTGTGATGATTGACCCCACTAATATCCTCAAGGATGATCTCTGTATTGTGCATTTGTTAATTGAGGTGGATACCAACTTGAGGATTTCAAAGGAGGTGGAGCTGCACATGGATGGTCATTCCTATTGGGTTTTGATGAAGGAAATGGGAGTGGAACTTGACACGCGCAGAGTTTCTCTGCTTTCCTTGATATACAGGGAATTGGGGGAGAAGAAGCTTGGGGCAGGAGGTGATGATAGGTTTTGCAGAAGGGATTTTGAAGTTGTTGGGCTTGGAGGACTGCTTGGAGGAGGGAGGGAGGGGGGGTGGGGGGTGTTGGGGGTGGTTTCTGACACTGGAGCAATGGCTGAGACTGGTGGTCCGATGACGATGGCTTCTGTAAGGGATACAAGCGTGAGAGACACACGTGTCACACTGGAATCGCAAGTGGAGGAAAGGAGATTATATCTCCCTCTGTATTAGCGTCTATAGACTGAATCAAAATCTAAATGTGGGCAGACAAGCCATCCAGTCCAGTGCTGGAGACATTGGATGGAGAAAAGAAGGTTTTTAAAATTTAAAATTCAAAATCTAGAGGGAAGAGGCTCAAAATGAGGATGACAGGTGTATGTAGGTGGTTGGTGAGGATAACAATGAAACCAGTGGCTGGAAATTGCATCAAAACTGGGATAGTACTTTCACTGACATAAAGAAGGAGATGTGGCTTTGGTGGTTGCGTTGGGAAGAGTCCTCCCTTAGTTGGAGGAGCTAAAGATAAGGCGGGAATCTCGCCACCAATTTTTCCTTGAGATTTGTTTCTTCTTGCGAAGAGGTGTGGTTGCTATATGTCACGGGCGTAGCAAATCCTCTGATTCTAACTCATTCAACACTCACTCGTGCCTCCTTTGCTAAGTGAGTCAGCCTTGATCAGTTTTGATCAGCCTTTGGACAAAGGTTTTCACCCCAAAACTCACAGTAGACAGAGAGAGGGAGAGAGGGATCCCTTGATCAGCTTTAATAAGCCTTTGGAGAAAGACTTTCACACCAAAGCTCAGTTTTTGCACACACACAAATGAAAGAGAGGGAGGGAGGGAACAAGACTACAAAGTTGGGCAATGAGATTCCTTTATTGCTCAACAATCTCTCACAATGCGTAGCCTCAATCTTGGAAAGCTTGCAACACTTAAGCTTGCCACTTTGCAAGGTTCCTCTCAAGATTGACTCCTTGCAGGCTTACACAAGATATGGTTTGAACTTTAGCATGCTTGGTTGCAAATGAGACTTCTACCTCTATTTATACTTGAGGTCCTAGTCCATGGGTCTCTTGGATCTTGACACATGCCACAGCCCTAGTCAAATAAATACTTAGTGGTTATTTTCTTAATATCAGTAATTAATAGGTTGTTAAAAGAAGTTTTGTTTCCATTATTACATTTGCCATTTGAGTTGTAATTCAAGCATATTTATAGGGTAAATTGATAAATGAAAGGTATGATGGATTTATCACCAAATATAGCCTTGGTTAAGAGGTCATTTTCTCCTCAAATTGAAACCACTTGGTGGGTTCATTTTTCCTGAAATCGAAATCCTTATTCCTATTTTCTTATCTCTTTTAATTTTTCCACCATTTTCAATTTGGTTTCTACCATGAACATTCTAGATTTCTCTCTAGAACTTCCCTAGAATCTTTACACTAATCCCTTGTTCCAAGGTCACCTAGACTCTTACGAATCCACACTTCTACTATTCTTGACATTCTCCTTGACCCTTCTACATAGCGCTATAGAACTTTACATCATTTTGGAATGCTGTAGTACTTTTTAGAGAACTCCACAAGCCCCTTGTACCTTGGAGATACTTCTTGAAAAATCCTTCTGTGCATTCTTCTTGAGGCTTCAAGAGAATTCAAGCTATTCTTGAGCTTTCCGAAAATCTCCACGCCACGAGAGGCTCTTTTCTTTGAGCTTGGTGTCACTTTGTCTTCCCTGTTTGATCCAAAGTTAACCACTTAGCTGATTTGCATGTCATGTATTCTCATCCCGTGACATTTGTCTGGAAAGAACCATCATACTTTTAATTTTAAAGTCAACTTCTTACCAGCTGGTTCAATTGGGTTAGCAACAATATTGGGGTGGGCTCAAAGTGGATTCTAGTCCTGTGTTTGGACCTCCGAGGCCTGGGGATAAGGCATTGAGGGATAAACCAGTGGAATTGTCAGACCCGTTGCAGAGGCATGTTGGGAGCTAGCAGTCCCAGTTGCAGTAATTGAAAAGAAATGAAGGTTGGTCATCTGGGTATTGAAGAAGACGGAAGCTTGGGCGGGAGGTGGGCCTTCAAAGGAGTCTCCCTACAGAGGAGGCATTCAAGATGTTAAAATTAAGCAAAATGGTGGGAATAGAGTTTAAAGGCATGGAATGTGCAGAAAAAGGCTATTAAATGGATCAGGGATTAATATGCAAATAAGCACAAGGGAGGTCCTAAAGGAACGCCTTCTCTATTTGGCAAAGCGTTTCATTGGTCTACTTATACAAAAAAGAAGAAAAGTGGCAAAAGAAAGTGGAGAGGTGTTAAAAGAGTGTTAGGGAGTGATTGAATGGAGAGCATGAAGGGTGTATCATAATGTTTTGGCCTTTTGGGCTTCGTAGGGTTAATTTGGGAGTTTTTTAAAGGTTTAGCTGTTGTGGTGTTGTTGCATTGGGTGAATACTTTTGTTAATTCTTTGCACTCCTCTTTTTTAGTAAAAAATTTATACGGTTCTATTATCGTTTCAAAAAAGGGCACACTATAGTTTCTTTGGTTTTAAATTTTCCTGGTATGTTCTATATTTGTTCTTTTTCTGGCATGTAGTGGTTCTGATGGTGTGGGTTACTAAAGTAGCAAAGGCAGCTTTGGACAAGGTATTGGCAGAAAACGTGGAAGTTGCAGGAAGCATAGCTTCACCTCAGTTGCCTGTTACATCGGTCGATCTACACCGGCCTCTCATAAGCAAGATGGACTCTACTAGTTGCAATAACAAGAACTAGACACTGAACGTGTACATTCTTTTCCCGTCGTCTTCACTTCCCATATGAAAGATGTCATGGTGATAGGGAGGAAAGAAGGCCATGCATTTGATGTAACATCCTTACTTGCCAATTGTAATTGTAAGCGGTTGTATTTTTGTTTTGTTTTGTTTTTTTTTCCATTTAACATGGAACTGGCTTGCTGAATTTGATTTGTGAGGCTTGTTCTATTGGTCTGAAATTGAGGGTGTTGCATATGGTCACGCTGCATCATCAAGATTGATTATCAAGTCGAGAGTTTCTGTTCTGTAGTGATTGGATGGAGTTCAGGTGAGATGCTGGACTGGATGTATTGTTATCAATTCTCTACTCGATTCATGTGGCGGCTGAAGCAACTATTTATCTGATTTGGATTTTGGACACAATGAATAGCAAAACTCAGGAAAATCTCTCACATAACCATTTGATCTTAATTATTTTACTAGGTCTTGTTCAGATCTCAACCCAACTGCGGTCTAATTCAAATATAACACTTGCTGATATTACATTTCTGAAAACTTTCTACACTGATTTTGAAAATTTTCAAGTAGAATACTAGAACAAAGAATGGCATCATAAATGTAATGACCTGATCCCCGATATTGGATTTTGAGGAGGTTTGTGGATTTTTGAGTCAGGTAGGCGTAATTTGATACTATGGTGTAGTACGAGGGCTTTCCAATGAGCCCAAATTAGTCCAATTCCGAACTCAGAAACTTGTAAGGCATTTTGATAATTTTTTCTCTTTATGTTTATTTTCTTAAAAGCATTTGAAAAACATCAAGAACTTGAACATTTAGAGCTCCGAAGCTGCACGCACAATCTCTTCAATTAGACACATAAAGAATATAGAAATTCATGCAAGTTTTCCTTGATGTTTGAATTTTTTTTTTCTTGAAATTTCTTGATTTTAAAAATAATTTGAAATTATATATATTTTTGAGCACTTATCTTCAACGAAAGTCTTATTTTTAGATTAAGATTTTATTAGAATAAAAATTTCAATGCTTTTAAAACAAACTTTTTGAAAAATTAAAATATAACGCTTACTGATATAAAAAAAAAAAAAAAATGAACTGACAGGACAGAAATTCATACCGGCAGACAGAATCCTTTCTACTCTTGTGCAGAATATTCTCTCCTCTGTGATGTGGCTCCGTTGCGTGTTACGGGTAGCTTCCTATTATTTCTCCTCTAAACCTTCAATAGTCCACGGGCTATAAAACAGACACGTATTCCACTCAGTTAAAGAACCGAGTCATCAATTTCTTAACTTAATCTAAATTATATTATAATTGATAACAAAGTAGAGTTCAATAATTATTTGAACTAAAAATAACTAAAAATATTAATTATAAAAAATTAATCTCATCAAATGTGTATAGTCACTGAATTTGATTTTAATAGAATAAACTACTATTTTTATTTAAATGGATAAAAATATAAAAAAAAAAGTATTTTTAAAATTATGTATATCAATACTCTAGTTTAGTACATACTAATAGAATAAGAATATCAATGAAATTATATTTGAGTCATAAATACTCATAGTTGAATTGTATAAGTTAAATTTTTCCTTCAATAAATGCCATTGAACATCAACTCATTAAAATGTTTAGAGTTCCCTTTTTTAACATTTTTATAGTTTCTAATTAAAATTTTAGCAAACATTTATTGTTGTAGTGTAACAATAGAGTGCAACTTATATACATGAGTATAAAATTTGATTATATATATATATATATATATATATATATATATATATATATATTGATTACTAATGTATATCAATATAATATAGCCTGGGTAAAGAGGGATGTGACTCTATTTTTAAATTCACTATAGTAAATTATTTGCATCAACTGATGTATTATTTATGTCTGTTGTACGACTGATACAATCACATCATTTCTTTAAAAAAAAAATGTAAATTGTCCAAATTTTAATTTTTTTTTACCACACACTGGTTTCACTGAATGGAAAAAATTCTTTAAAATAATCTATCCAAACACAATCTATATTTTGAATCATATTAGAAAAAAGAACATTTTAAGAGGGATATCACAAAACCTGAGAAATAGTTCTCATGGTGTTTGTTTCTGTGAAAAGTTTCACTAAGCATTCAATATATTAAATTTTATTTTAATAAAAATATACATATGATAATAATTTAAATGAACTGAATTTTCTTTAATCTCATATAAAACTTTAATCATGATAATAAATCTTGTAACGCCCCGCCCCTTTCTACAACCTAAACGGGTCGTGGCCCGCTTAACTGCAGACTGAACGGGCGTCACCCAACGCGTCACCCATCTAACGGGCCTTACATCACAGATTTATGGCTGGGGAAAATTAAGTATATATATATATATATATATATATATATTTTTTTTTTTAAAGATTATAATTTAAATAACGAAGCCATCAAATCTTTAAAGCCCAACTTTACACATTGTATAAATCATAATATCATCCACAAAAATGAGAAGGATAAAATCGACTATTAATATCAAGTCAAATCTCACTGCTCACATCCCATTCCATAAAATAAAACAAAAATAATATCCTCAAGGTTCTCAATTTATTTAAATCAAATAATCAAGTCTCAAAGAATAAGAAGCATCCAATAATGAACTCAATCAACATAGTTCAACACCTAACTAGGAATTTAAATATTCATCCATAATAACTTTTAGTTTTCAACGTCGTCCTCCAATCCTAAATCCAGAGGGTTACCTGCAATGTAAGGGTGTGAGCTCCAAGCCCAGTGAAAGAATACAATAGCACATATTCAAATTATGATATCTCCAATATACTCAATTTAATACAAATAAAGAAATATTAAAAGCATAAGTAATTAAATATGTATTTAATGTCCATGCTTTATGCTATGTAATGCACGACGCACAATACCCAATGCCTCATTCATTCACAACAACACTTATTGTATTTGGTGGTATACCTGCCGAAACGAGGCTAACACAACACCACATGAAGTGGCCTACCCGCCGAAGCGAGGCTAACACAACATCACATGAAGTGACCTACCCGCCGAAGCGAGGCTAACACCATCACCAAATAACAGTCTACGTGACCTTTCATGGCTTAATAATCCACACCTACCACATACGTGATACTACTCACTAAAAGCGAGGTCATACACTACCACCGTCGTGGTCTAGATGAAAGATCACGGCTCACACCTCCATACCCATCCCATGAATATGAAGATGCCATACCTACTATACATTATATCTATCATCATACCACATGTTATGTATCGTATTAACATGCCATAAATTTTAAAATTATACTCTAACAGTCACATGATCTCAAATTGACATAAGCACCATGTACATGTCCCAAAGCATCATAATCCAACATCAATAATCTTACACTTGCATAATAACAAATTATGATTATAACAACACAATATCATGAATTCATCTCAATAACATTACAAATAACTCTACAACAGTAAATAAAATATCCATCTAATTCGAACATAATTTTGGACCTCTCAACAAGGCTAGTGGCTAATTTTCAATTATCCGGGCACACTGAGTCATCTCACGGCCATTAGAACATTTAGCTTATTCCCTTATACTACTGTGAGTAAGAACCGGACTACAACCATTATTCTAATAAATACTCAGTCTATTTTATAGGTCCAATATTATATTCCCAAAATACAATACATCGTGCAATATTTTTCATTGCTCAATCACATAAACCAAAAATAGAAAATATCATATACAACCAAAATATAGTGTATTGTTTTCCCTCACCTAGAAGTTTAGTGATATGCACAAAATAAAATACCGAAGCTTTCTTAGTGATCAAGAACCAAAGTTTGCTGAAATATAATAATCATAGCAAAAAAACCAATAAAAATTCATGCTAATCATTCGCCTAAATTTTCAAAACCACTTAAGAATTCATTCATTATTATTTTATATTAACATAACTCATCTCTTAAGATCATAGGTGTTCTACTCCAGCAAATAGGGATTCAAAGAAATCTAAGTTTTCCAAGTTTTACGTACTTTTTCAGGAAAATCCTTATAGGGAATAATTCACTAATCTTGCAGAATTTTCTAGGAACAGCTTATTTATCAATTACTTTTATCCTCTACCAATAGATAGGTCTCTGAGTTACGATCGCAACAATATCTCGTGCGTCCCAAGGCGATATTCTTAGCCTGAGTTATGATCGTTTTATTGAGACATGTATACTGCCAAAACAGTTTGCAGTCTTAAATGAGGTATCTGGAATGTAACCCGAAATTGACCTATCATTTCATCAAAATTTGATGTCAAATTCAACTAGCTACTAGATCTATCAGTATAGCTTCCAACCCAACAAATTTCATCGACAAAGACATTCGTGAACTCAAGTTATGATTTTTCTCGCGAGGACGCGCAGAAATCATAAGCCCAATTTGAAATCCGAGTTTCATAGATTTCCACAAAATTGGGGTTTCCCTCTAATCCAAATCTAAGATTATTAAATCAATCATCTTAAACCTTTAATCAATTTTTTATCACAATTTTACATGTCAAAGTCTCTTCTATCATGATCGAATTGAACGTACAAAAGGAAAAGATCAACACCCTTTCTAAGGTTTAATCGTAGTTTTCTTCTTCTTCTCTTTCTTTCTCTTTTCTTCTCTCTTTCTTTATTCAAATTTCTCAAAGGAAACTTCAGCAAAATTGTTTTAATTTGAGAGAGATATCATGGAAGAAGAAGAAAAGAAAAGAAAATGATTTAGAAGAAATAAATCTACATACCTCTAAGATGAAGAAAACCAATGAAAAATCAAACACCAAAGGGAAGGAGATGTTGCTTTACTCGACCAAGCTCAAGGAGGAAGATGATGTTTCGCCCGAGGAGAAATGAGAAAAGAATCGTTGGTTTGAAGAAAGGGGTTATGCCCATGATATTTTATTTCAAGCAATGAGGAGTTGGCTAAGGGGAGTTCTAGTCCATTTAGGACTTGCCTCCAACGTGTAATAGGATTTGGTTTCTTAAATTTCACATAGGGGTATTTTCTATTATTTATTTAGGAAGCTAATTAAATAAATCTCAAGATAAAATAATTTTGATAAACTAACCTGATTTTCTAACTAATTTGGAATTTCTAAATTTTATTTATTTGATTAATTTGTTTTCTCTCTCACAAAAATTTATCTAATTACATTCTCTTTCTATCTAAAATTAATTTTCTAAAACAAATATTTGAACACTAAATTCGACCACAACATTTGATTTAATATTTTATAAAATTCGCCCATGGCATGGGCAAATTGGTATCTTCACAATTTGATATTTCATTTAATGCAACCATAATTTCAATTTTGATCCACTAGTAATTTCTTTTAATTGAGTATTTTAAATTAGAAACTATTCATTGAATTTTATTTTCTCACCAATTAGATATTTGTTTCAAATGGAAAATTAAAACAAACAAACAAACATACACAACATCATATTAATCCACTAAGACTCTAATTCTACCCAGTACCACTGACCCGCTACTTCGGGTCGAGTCATTACAAATCTAATTTAATAATTATAAATATTTAAGTACGTCAATAAAACTTGAACCAAATAAAAATGAGCTCACATGCATAGTGCATGTGAACAGTAATATATTGTTGTATTGTACAAGTCACATTTGCACTCTTTACATCGTATTGGTCATATTTAATTTATAAGTAATTTGAAATTATTGAAAATTATTTATTGAAGACAAATGTGATTTTTTTTTTAAAAGTGAAATTCTATTATCAAAGCTTAATATTTGTTCATTTCAGTTGTCCATAATTTAGTCAAAGTTTTCACGAGTTTACATACCGAGCATGTTGTATTTGTAGGTGTCTTAAAATATAAAGAATTTCATAGAGGTTTTTTTAATTCTCTTTATTTAGAGGGATTATTCATCAAAAATTTAAAAAATGTTACATATTTTTTAATGAAATATACAAAAAAATATAAAAATAATGAGTAGATAAAAATTAAATCTTATTTTAACATTTAGTCTTATATTTTTAGACCTAGAGTGTTTTTTAAGCTTTATACTCTCTGTCAATTTCAATTAATTATACAGTTTAACCCATTATAATTATGTTGTCACATTGTTAAGAATAAATATTTAGTTTTTCTAAAACTACTCTTAATATAAGGCTCCCCATTTAGACACCGCAAGTTTCTGCCAGCAGACATTGATTTTCGATTTTTTACTGGAAATTACGATTCTGCCCCTTCCGCTCAAAATGGACCGATCAATTCTACAACGCCATTTCACTTCGATCGATCGATCTGAGGCGTATACGATCGATCGATCGATCCAACAGTTCATTTTCGAATCGATCAATTGATCATAACGCGAGATTCAATCGATCGCACGGTTCCATGGGATCGTGCGATCGATTTTAACTGAGAGTTCGACATTTTGACAGTCGACCTCTCCTCTCAAGATCGATCGCACGATCCCAGTGATCAATCGATCGATTGTGACCCATTCAAATATTGATCGCACGATCACATAGAATCATGCGATTGATTTTAAGTGAGAGGTTGACAGTTTGACAGTTAACCTCTCCTATCAAGATCGATCGCACGATTATATGAGATCGATAGATCGATTGTCTGTTTAGGGCAAGATTGATCGATCGATTTCTGTGATCGTACGATCGATCTCAAACTTATATATAAAACCGATCGATCTTTCCCCCTTTCCCTGCGATTGAAACCCTCGAAACCGAAAATTCTTTCTCTTCCTCTTCTCTAATCGATCGATCGACTCTTTCCTCTTCACCAAATCAACCGCACGATTCTCAAAATCGATCCATCGATCTTCCCTCTCCCCTCTTCCAACCGATCGATTTTGCCCTCTCCTCTCCGGATACCCTTTCTCTTCGTTTTCTCTGATTTCTTCTTCTCCCCAAGATTCTCCTCTTACATGGCATCCAAAAGGTCTACATCGAGAGAGAGAAAGACGAAGGTGTCGGCTTCATCCAGAGGGAAGAGAGAGAGATTGATGGAGACACCACCTATGGAGACGGAGACCTTCGACCCGAACCACTCAACTCTTTGGAAGCCGCCACATTCTACCGAGAGGATTTGTACTCTCGGCCGATGATTTTTGGTAAAATCATTGACCTAAGCTTTTTTTTCTGTATTTGAATTAAGAATCCATGAGTATATTCACAGACTTGGATGGGGAGATTTTTTGGGAATAAGAGAAGATTTTTACCCAAAATTGGTGAAGGAATTTTATGCAAATATGTCGGAAGCCCGGGCGAGACACTCCATAAAATCCAAAGTTAGAGGACAGAAATTGAAATTTCAACTTCGGCACTAGACAGAATGTTTCAGTTTCCCAGTGCCACTATTTCGAAGTATGAACCAAATTCATGGCCCACCGATGTTATCAGATTCGTTCCCTCGGAGGCCATGATAAGCTCGGGCTTATGGAGCTAACCCTAGAAGCCCGAATTGTATATTATATTATTAGAAAGAATATTTTACCTAGAAAATGGCTTAGTAATCAGGTGTCGTATTTTGATAGTTTTCTGATATGGTGCATTTTGAATGGCAAGCAAATTGATATGTCCTTCATCATAGTAAAACACATGATTGCATCTCGTAAGTTTAGAAAATGTAGCCTTCCATATGGTTTATTTTTGTCTTACTTGTTTCGACAAGAAGGAATCACCCTCCCCCCTAAAGAGAAAATAACTATGAAGAAAACCGATATATTCGATGCGTCTACTTTGGGTAAGATGGGATTCAAACTCGATAATGCACGTTGGATTCCCAAATTAGAATATGGTCCTATTGAGATTGAGGCACTTGAGGAGGAGGGTGACATACCTCAAGTTGGGGGGACAGAGGCGCCTAAAGTTAGGAGGGCAGAGACACATGATACAGGAGTCAGTACTATGCTAATTCTTGACAGCATAGAAAAACTGAATGAAAAAATTGATGTGAAATTTGCCGAGATTGAAGGAAGGCTTATAGGCATGCTTGAAGGAATGGTTGATGAAAAATTAGCTAAGATTGAAGGAAGACTGATTGGAAGGCTTGAGGGAATGATTGATGATAAATTGGCTGAGATGGAAGGGAGGATGAATGCCAAAATTGATAAGAAAAATGGTGATTTGGTTGAAATGACGATGAGAAGGCTGAATAATTTGGAGAATCAAGTGGTAGATGTATTGAGAAACTCTGTTCTTTTATTGCAAAAAGAATGAGTAAATACACATCTTGGACGTGATTCGTCATCCGGGACTGTCAGATGTTTGATAGTTGAGAAGATGATAAATAAATCATGGGGGAGAGCATCTTCGTCCACTGACACGAGTGAGGCTCGCCCAACTGACATCCCACAGCCTCGTCCGACTGGCCCCATTCAACGTTCCGTTTGGCCCCATTCATCCTTGTCCGACAGGCCCCACTCAGCCTCATCCTACAAGCCCCACTCGTCAGGTGCGTTTGACTGGGCCCATGCAGAGTGCGACTGGGCGTCGTCCATTGGCACCAGCACCTCCTTCATTTGCACCAGCCAGCACCTCCTTCATCGGCAACAGCACCTCCTGATACTACATCTGCCCCAGCTTCTACATCTACACCTGCTTCTACATCTGCCCCAGCTCCAGCCTCCAAATAGCCGTTGTATTTGAAATTTTTTGTAATTTTGAAATTTTGATATTCATATGTAAATATTGTAAATTTTGAATGAATTTGGTGAATGTTTTCTTTTTATGACATCGTTTGTCAATCTCGAATGAACATAGTGATTCTTTTTATAAACTACTCGTCTATTTGAATGAACATGTTAAATGGTTTGTTTGTAAACAACTGAATGAACATTGGACCCTTCGTCTGTCAGTAAATATGAGAGCATTGAATGATCTGTCACTAAATATGGGAACCTTGAGTGGTCTGACACTAAATATGGATTTCATTGATTGTCGCTAAACATGACACCTTTGAATGGTGGTCTCTCACTAAATATGGGACCTTAGAGTCGATTGTCGCTAAACATTGGACCTTTGAGTGGTCAGTCAACAAGTATGGGACCCTAGAAATTAGATGGCCTGGTTAAAGAAGAATTTTAACCATTAGTGAGGAAGTTTGTCAAGGAATGCTGGAGTAAACAACCATAACAAACTCCTCACCACTGGGAAAAATTCTTCTTTAACCAGGCCATCTGATTTCTAAGGTCTCATACTTGTTAACTGATCACTCAAAGGGCTCATGTTTAGCGACAATCCACTCTAAGGTCCCATATTTAGTGAGAAACCACTCAAAGGTCCCATGTTTAGCGATAATCCATGAAACCCATATTTAGTGAAAGTCCCACGCAAGGGTCCCATATATCGTAACAAACCACTCAATGCTGGATTTATTTAAAATAACAATTGTTGCTTGAATACATACGTCAGTACATCGGAATTAAAATTAATACAACTTTCTGGAAATGAAATACATTCTTGCAACTGAATAAATGAAAAAATGATAGACATCCGTCACTGATTCCACCAATGCTGTAATTCGCCAGGATCTCTAAGATCACCAGAAGTATATGTCGAATCGTCATAGAAGTCATAAGAATCAGTCGGCTGTGGAAAAAGGAGTACGTGTTAGTATTTTTTACCTTATTCTATATGAATGAAAATGTAAATATGTATCTTACGTAAAAGAAACTTACTTCGAATAATTGAGACAAACTCGTTGCTTGCGATTTAGGGTAATAATCATGAGGTTGAGGCAAAGCATTTAAATCTACACTGCAGGATGCCTGTGCAGCATTTTTATTCGGACATGTTCTCTTCGTATGACCAATATTTTTGCATGACCCACATCTTCTTCCAGTCAATTGATTATCTACAATCTCAAATGTAGAAGGATCTCGTCTTTTAGATGTTTGATCCTTTGAATTCTTTAAACATTGATGACGTCCTCTGCTGTACTGCATAATACGTTGGCTGATATGCATCTCATCACTAGCAAGATCTTGGATATGATCTCAGAACTCGTCTTGATCAAATGTAGATATGTTTCCATATTTTTTCTTAATGCCTTCCCAGTGAACATGTAATTCATCCCCAGGTCGATTCATTTCAATGTTCAAGTCATCAAATGAAATCAAATCGATTCTCCATTGTGGATGGATCTGATCCAAATATAACTTGTTCATCAATTGCATTCTGTAAGCACAAAGTAAGCCCATGGAAGCTGTAAACTCATGTGTTTAATTGGGTAAAAAGGACATGTTCATGAGCATAACATATTACTTGTAAACCTCAAACAATGCAAATTGTGATACTTTGTCGTTCACTTCATCAAAGAAAGGAATCGAAACAGTAAGAGCAAACTGGATTTTTTCATCCTCCGTTTGAATCTTAAAGTCTTGAAACTGATTTTCAATTGCATGGGATATCTTCCTTCGGATAATATATAGATCGCTAGTGGAGTTAGCTATATATCTTTTTAACATTAAATGTGTACCTTCAACCCTTGAAGTTGCGGAATTTTGAAAATGTAAACTCTAACCGATCTATGCCTTGACGAATTGCTTCTTATGTGGGACCATGTCCTTCTAATATAATTCACTGCATCCGAATAATCGTGAAAATCTTGCTTCAATGCCTTAAACGCTTTATTAAATGGAACTTCGGATGAAGACTCGACCAAGTCATTCCATTGGGTCATAAATGCATTCCATTCTTCCACTTTCTTGAAAATGGGCTTACAATGAGTAAGAATATTCTTATTGATCTGCCAAATACACAATATATGTACAACAATGACATTCTTCAACGCCAAATCTCTATCGGTCAAAAAAACTTGTCGATCATGATCGACTCCTAATACCTTTTTGAACATCTGTAACGTCCATACGTAATCTTCAAATTTTTCATTCCTCATAAATGCAAAGCATGAGTAGAAATTCTTATTGAAACTTATGATACTAACGATATTAAGCAATGACATATGATATCTGTTGGTTTTGTAAGTGCAATCCATGATAAATACATTATTTGTCGCTCTTCGTAAGTACAACTGACAGTGGATGTGTAAAGAAAAGATGAGATAAATGACATTCACTTTCATAGTTGAAAAAATATTGGTAAACACCTTCTTGAAAATCTTCTAAAAAAGCTTCAATTGAAGTACGACCTCTAAGTTGCTCTTTTCGAACCGAAGACAAAAAATTGTATAAATCAGTAGATGTACTCCAATCTCTTGATTCTCGTTTCGAAGGGTCGTCATAATTTGCCGGGGTGGTACATTGCTGTTATGCATTTCAATGATCATTCTATTCTCTTCATCTGAAAAACACATTGTACTAGGATGACCTACTAATACGCTCGTGAGATCATAATTGTCCTCCACATCTTTTATAGTCAACTTCCATAACCTATCAACAATTTGTTTCCCCCTCACTTCAAATGGACAATTAACAAGAGAATATGCTTTTTTCTTCCTCTCATCATCTTTAAAATTAGCTGTGCTACGATATGTACCCCCTCTATCGCAACCAAGAATAACTACATTGCTTCTATTGCATGACCTTTTAATGGTAGTTACAAATCCTTGCGCAATGGAAACCTCCTTAACATGCTTCACTGAATCGTCACGACTTGAAAAATACCTCTCAACAAACTCATTGTCAACAATCTCATAATTTTCAACAAATGTGGATAAAATTCCCTCACAATCCATAGTACTATATAATGAGAAATTTTGAGAGTCTTGGGTTTGAAAAAGAGTTACCTTTGATTCCGGTTCGGAGATTGAGAGAGTAGCTTCTAAGAGATACCTTCGAATCAATATATGAGATTTGAGAGAGTATCTTCAAATAGTGGAGTGGTTCGTTTTGGAAAGGGGGTTTGGGGTTTGAGGAAAAATAGTTTGGAAAGGATTTTGAGAGAAAGGGGTTTGAATAAGAGGGGTGTATTTTGGGCTTTAAGGGGGAAGATTTCGAAATCGGGGTTGAGAGAGTAGGGTTTCAAAAGGGATGAGATGGAAACGAAGAATGAAAGGGAAAAGGGGCGCGATTGAACTTATACTCAATTTCGCGTGGAAGATCGATTGCACGATTCTATGTGATCGATCGATCGATCTTGCCCTAAACAAACAATCGATCGATCGATCCCATATAATCGTACGATCGATCTTGATAGGAGAGGTCGACTGTCAAACTGTCGACCTCTCAGATAAAATCGATCTCACGATTCTATGTGATCGTGCGATCGATCTTGCCCTAAACAAACAATCGATCGATCGATCGATCCCATATAATTGTAAAATCGATCTTGATAGGAGAGGTCGACTGTCAAACTGTCGACCTCTCAGTTAAAATTGATCGCAGATTCTATGTGATCGTGCGATCGATCTTTGAATGGGTCACAATCGATCGATTGATCACTGAGATCGTGCGATCGATCTTCAGAGGAGAGGTCGACTGTCAAAATGTCGATCTCTCAGTTAAAATCGATCCCACGATCCCATGGAACCGTAGGATCGATTGAATCTCGTGTTATGATCAATCGATCGATTCGAAAATGAATTGTCGGATCGATCGATTGATCGTATACGCCTCAAATCGATCGATCGAAGCGAAATGGCGTTGCAGAATCGATTGGTCGATTTCGAGTTGAAGGGGCAAAATCGTAATTTCCAATCAAAAATCGAAAATGGATGTCTGCTGGTAGAAACTTGCGTTGTATAAATGGGGAGCCTTAATATAATTATAAAAAGAAAAAACATGAGCCGGAGTATTTGGAACCGTTTCGGTAGCGTGACAACTGAGTTACGTTCCGAATATTTAATTATCCCGCGGAACACTAAAGGTCGCCGTGTCGTCTCTCTGTTTCCGGCTTTCAACACTTTTTGTTTCTTCCGTCAAACTCGTCCTCGTCTCCATTTCTGTGATCCCCAAGGCCGGAGGCTAAAATCCGTATCCTTATCGTATCAGAAGTTCAATCAGAAGCAATCAAATAAGAAGAGAGCGAAGAAACGTGGGATTTCTCTGGAGGCAAGATGGCGAATGCTGAGATTCTGACCAGGGAAGATGACATTCTCTCCCTTTCCATCTTCGACCATCAAAAGGGTTTTTTCCTTTCCCCTTCTCTTGTTTTGAGCTGTTTAAGGAATCCTTGCCTCTGTTTAGATGCGTGCAAAGTAGAATACTTTCCTTGAAAACAACCATTTCCAACATTTGTTGCCTTTCCATGCACCCAATCGAGGATGACTCGTATTTTTCCAATCTACTCACGTTTGATGTTAGACCACAATTCATTTTGGATTAAAATCGTTGCCGCTGTTTGTGATTTTCATTTAATTTGATGGAAGATTCCTGTGGTATGTTGTCATGGGTTCTTTTTTTCTTGGAGTACTCGTTTAAATTTTAGGATTGCGCTTTTCAACTGTTTGAGGAATCACATACCTGCAATTCTATATGGATCTTGGAACGCCTTTTTTATCCGATGTGGATCAAAACTGCAACTTCTGGTTCTAACAATGATCACGTACCAACTGTGTATAGGCTCTTGTCAGTTCTCTCATCTCATTTTATTTGATTCAAATCGAATTTGGCTCTGATTCTTTTTATGCTCCAATATGCATCCTTTTACCCCTTTTTTTGCATTCTTGTAAATTTTAGAATGGAATGCTTGTCCTGAATGCGTTATGTGGAAACTTGGTTTGATTGTTTGAGGAACATCTGCGTGTTCAACTTAAATTTTCTCCAACTTGGTTTTATGAAACTGAGTCATATACCCCGATACGCTATATATTTCTACCATGAATTTTACCGAGTTCAAATGATTTCAGACCCTTGCATGAAATGTATTAGAACTGTTCTATACACTTTTGTACCCTAATGCAATGTTGTTTTAATTAAAAATTCTTAAAAGGCTTTTTCTTTTCTAAGTTTGAGATGGGATATCTTAAAAGACTGTCAACAATGAAAATCTTTATTTTTTATTCATCTGAAGGACTTTAAAATTTTAAAAACACATTTAAAATAGAAACAGACTTAGACTTTGTCCTAAGACCAATAAAGGTAGTGATAGATGCACTCCATTTTTTGATAGGAGAAGAAACTCCCTTTGTCTTCTTGAGCACGTCACCATTTAAGTGGTGGAAAGTACAAGTGCCTCCTTGTATAAAGATGGGAGTGCCTAAATCACAACTTGACAAATGATGTTGGCAAATTTGTGACAGTTTGGCCCTAGGTGCTATGGGTTCTGAAACTAAGTCTAGAGACCGTACTAGCATTACACAAAAATGCAGAAGTGGCTCTGATTTGAATACACCCTATTGGTCATTATGCTGTAATGGTTTCATTTTGCAGTTTCTTGTAATTGATGATGTGTCATTTGGTATTTAGTTGGGTAACCAATTAGACGAAGCTGCATAGGACTTGCACTTGTCCTGTGTCTGAGTTTCTGTATCTTACCCATGCCATTGTGTTGCATCCGTGACACTCAGGCATGTCCAACCATGTGGATTCCCTGTTTTAAACGCAAGGCCATTTGTTCATCTAAAATCAGTGGTTAACATCTTCAAACTAGGCCCTTTGTTATTTGCATTTGTTGTTCATCTAATGAATTGGCTGGAGTGATGAGTGGGGTTAGATTTCTCGAGAGTGTGTTATGCTGTGGGTCTGAGAATGCCTTATCAAGGATAAACCAATTTAGGGAATCCTCCAATCCCCATGGAAATGTGGATTTTTGTGAATGTGGTTGGGGGTCATAATGTTCCCAGTTCCCACCAGTAGGAGGGCAGAGAGGAGGAATGGACAGCTAAATTGTTGGTTCAGTAGGCTCCCATCTGTTTGCTTTTCTTAAGCTAAGGACATTTATCATTCCCAGGAGAACGTGCAAATTCACGTGGGTCATTGATTGAGAAGAAGATCGACTTTCTTGAAAGCTTGGCAAACAAGGTAATTTCCATTTGTATTGTAAGTAATATAATGCTATTTTGGTATCTAGAGAGAGAAAAAACCCCACCTAGTTAGCTCCTACCTAGTTGTACAATCTGCATGTAGAATAAAGAACATGATTGTTTGAGAAAAACGTCTTGCAACTTCCTAAAAACAAGTTCCTCTTACATAATATGTTTGATAACTGATTGTAATTTTTTATTCAAGGTAAACCCATTTGTAATCTTACCTCTGCTTTCATTTGCAACAGTAGGACTGTACGAATATGTAATAAATTCTAAAATTTCTTCCTCAAGTTTGCTGCTTCTCAACTTTTTTCCTTAAAATTTCACTTATTTATTATGTTCCAAATGTTTTATTTATGTACTTTTTTGGTGTCAGGTTGTTAAGAAATTTATCATATGATAAAAAAGAAAGATGCTCTCTTTCCTTGGTGATGAAATTGTTGGTGGCAATGCAACCTTAGTGTCCATGGCACTGTTTCATGCTGACAACCATTCATTGCATCTGTGTCCACTGCTAAAACCAAAGCTGTTGTTACATTCATCCATGCCCAATATTGACACTCCTACTGTATAATGCTTCTTAAAGTGAAATGTGCACCATGCATCTATAGTCCATAGGCTTCTTTGTCTGAGATATATGCCTTATACCAGATTCATCTTCACCTTGTCCCATCTATCTAGGGGTTGGCCTTCATGTCTACCTAACCAATCAACACTATCAAATGACATTTTATCTCCCATTCTAGAATCTAGCATATCATTTCTCTCTGATTCATTCAAGTCTTTAACTGTTTCTCCTTTCTAGTTCCTTGAGTTTGTAACCCATTAAATTTTTGTGTTTGAGCTGTTTCCACGCATATATACATGCCCAAAGCACCTTAAGTATCATAGTTTGATCTTCTATTGGAGAAAGCTTTAGGTTTCGTCTTATATATTAATCCCTAATTCTATCTTTTCTTGTTACTCTATATATCCATCTTAATGTGTGCATCTCTGCCACATTTATTTTATCATCTTCTTATTGGTTCTCAAGTGGCCAGTATCCAGATCCTATAACAGTGTACATCTTAAATGCTGTCACATGAAATGTCCCTTTAATTGATATTGGGACTTGGCAATCACACCATACTCTACCTGTGTTCTTTCACTTTGCTAGGTGTGGCATTTATCACTATTTGCAATTAATATAGTTTATCGCACTCCTAGTTGGCCCTACTAATTGTTGAAGGACATGGGACATTACCTCAAAAAGCAAACATATGTGTGTGAGCCTCATTTGATCCTGTGTGTGCATTAGCGGATATCCTAATGGAGATATCTTAGATGGGCGACCAATCTGTTATTCTATTAATACCTGCTTAGCTTTCTTGTCTTGCCTGTTTTGAATTATTTTTACAAATACTCATGGTGCAATTGGGAAGTGCTTAGAGTGCAACTTTAGGAGTAGTGGGTTTGAGTCACTTCACCATTTCAAAAGAAAACAAATCTAATGCCTCAGAAATTTAGTTTTTTTTGGAAATGGCAGATATTTAGAAAGTTTAAAACCAGAAACCTCATTTAGTAAATTAAATTGAATAGGAAAAGCCTCAGTTTCTTGAAATCGACAGAGTGGTTGGGCTTTTCCTGCATATTTCCCTTTGAAACACATCAAGGAAATATCAAGCTTCTCAGTTGCTCAGCGAGTGTATCTTAAACTCACCAGAGGATCATCTTTTTGATGGACCGAGTGAAGTTTCATCTGCAAGACAATTAAATAAGCTTATTTTTAAGAGAAGACAATTAAAGACTTGTACACATTATTTGGTTTCTTATCTCTTTATCTGTTGCAGGTTAGTAATCGTCGTTCTCGCAGATGGTTAAACGATCGTTTTTTGATCGAACTTGTTCCTCGATTGAACGCTGATGAAATAAGAGGCCTCTTTGCTCCACCTCCATGGGGTAATTATTTGTCTTCAGAAAATACTTCTATATTCTCAGCAGTTTTTATTATTATTAATCTTTTTAAAATAATCTCTAATGGTTGATGCATCCATGGGTATCTGTGTGTAGCACACTGAGAATTTGAACTAAGAATTTGAAGCCATTCAAGCCGGGAAGGCACTTAGCATTTCAGTGAATTAATTTCGTTAGTGTTTTGTGGACTTTCAAAGCCATATTTTTGTGATGCCTGCACTAAGGTTGACAAGAGACATTAACTTGCTTGTTCTTTAAGTACATATTGTACATCAAATGAAATCTTTATGATCAATATCACATCACTTCAGGCGTTTCTTAGTTGCTCTGTGCATGCTGGCCGTCATAGTAACTCTATGAAACTCTCTGTTCCATTGCCCCAAAATCTGAGCCAGCTGAATTTGTGATGTGGTTGTTGGCTTGATTTCTTTTGAAGGAGGGAATAACAAAGTGGTGCTTGACAAAATTCAGAGTGGTTGTTAAATCAAATGGTTTCATCTTGTGTTACTCTATGGGGTGCAATGAGTTTTATGCAACATAGTTACAGATAATACCTAGAGGACTGTTGGGAACAGTGGACAATTGTGAAGTGTTTTGAGACACACCACTTGCCTTTGGAAAAAAAGATTTTGTGACATGTCAGATCACTAGTTCTCTATGCTCATGAGCTCATCGCTTTCCAGATCTGAATTTTATGATGCCCATGAGATAGTCTTGAGCTTGTGTTTTTGGGCCTAAGAATGGTTGGCTTTGTGTCATTTCTTCTTTTCCAGTCAACCCTATTTGGAGATACGTTTGAGTACCATACAGTTTTTTTCTTTTCTTTAACTAAATATTTCTTGCTCCTTCATCCAAAGTATTGATTGGCCTCTATAGGGGCACAACTTGGGTTAGGGTTAACTGAAACCGAACTAAACCAATCCCGTGAAATATATAATATAATATATAAATAATTTATTATTAGACATTTAATTATTTAGCTGAGAACAAGTTTCATATGCAGATCTAATTAATAAACACAGATTGAATTGTGACCTGATTTAAACCAACCCAAATTGGTGGCCCAAATTAAAAATAGGTTGGGTTATGAGCAGATTGGAGGAGGCCAAAATATGGGTTGGGTTGAAAAATATTGACCTGAATTAAATATGGGTGGGCTAAGCTTTGGCTCTCAATCCAACCCGCCTGCCCAAATTGCACCCCTAGGCCTCTCCTTTCTCCTGGTACCTTGAGCTTTTAACACTACATCTTGCATTAAGTTGTTCCCTATGTTGCACGGACTTTTTAAGATGTGTGACGCACCTGCGTTAGATGTTCAGACCCATTCTTCATGCATTCTTCCTTTCATCATTGTTATCGAAGATGTTGAGAATATTTCAACACCTTTCTCTTCTTTAAACCTAATTAAAATATCAATATGTTTGTTAATTATTTGTTTTTTTAATGTTTTGTTACTTATTTGTTTAGAGTAAAACTAGTATATTAATTTCTATTTGTGTTATTTTCACACCTTATTTAAATAAGATTCAAATTTATTTAATCATGGTGCCATGTCCCCATGTCTCTTCTTTTTTTCGGTTTGCCAAGTTTGAGACCTTGCACCTATGTTGAACTTTGACACTCGAGTCCATACCTGTGCAACTTAGGTTGTTCCCTATTGCAAATGATATTCATTGTTTTTCTTGAGTATGTTGTTACTTTACTCCATATATCCTTCTTTACATACTTATATCACCTGATGTAGTTCATCTTTTTTTTATTTCTTTTCCTTTTTATGTCTCTTTTACCCAATTTTTACTTCCACATGAAAATGCAGGTCTAACTATTGCCATTAAAAATTTGCTTCTAACAAATGTGGTAGTTGACAGGCACATACCACTTTGATAATAGTTTGTCTCCAGTTTGCACACCCTGTTTTGATGCTATTTGCAAATCCAACTCTGAAAATCAGTTATGTTCTATGGTGCACCCATATATTGGAATTTATCATACCATGGCACTGAGCAATTTTGATTTGCTTATCCCTTTAATACGATTTTAAAAAACTTGTAGTCTAAATATGCTGTCTTTCCTTTGAGTATTTCTTTAAACCTTGCCTTCTAAGGCCTTTATCCACAATTGTAGCCTATATTTAGTTTATTTCTTGTCCTACTAACTAATGTGCAACATTACCTATAAACAACATTCAACAACAAATTTCATTTTCAATTTTTAGTGTTGAACTTGCACACTGTGAAGGACAAAAATATGGGGACCCTTAGTGAAGTCTTATCCTCATTGTGCATTACCCTTTGGATGTGGTTATTACACTTGTCATTGCTTCTGAATTCATGCTATTTTATGAATTTTTATATCCAGAGAGAGAGAGAGAGAGAGAGAGAGAGAGAGAGAGAAGGGGGGATGTTTTATCAAGTTATCTGCCTTGGTTCTTTCAAAAAAAAAAAAAAAATCCTCCTTGGCACCTTCATTGGTCTTCTCTTAGTCAATAAAGCCATATGCGATTTATCCTCTCTGACTTTTAAATTTATCTCAATTGCTGTAAAATCTCATATTAGTCAATAAAACTCGTATGTAATTCCACTTGATCCTTTGCGCGGAATTTTAAGACTCGCGACCTCCGAATTAAGTCACTTGCCAGAAAATGCTTACTATGCTTTTCACTTCTTTTTTCCCTTATAAATTTAAGTTGAGATATATTAACCATTAGGGGCTAGGTATGGAAGCGGTCTAGGTTTGAGTCAGGCCTTTGATGAGCTGAACCCAAACTCGTAATAGAATATGTAAGTCCTAGCCCATGTGCAACAGAATGCTCAAAATTCTTCCAAAATCATGAAATGAGGTTTTTTGAGTTGGGTTTAAAGAACAGGGATGCATAACTTGCTGATGCCCTTTGGAACAAAGCTATCATGCCAAAAGCATATCTCCATTTTTTTATTTCTATCTTTGTTGGGTTCAAATCAGGCCCTTTGGAGAAACACTCTTATGCTGAAACCATATCTCCAATTCTTTCATTTTTGGATTAGATAAGGCTTCCTCAAGAGTATATGTGGGATTTGAATTGTGTGAACATTTGAAATAAGAGAGAGGAAGACATATGAATGAGAAGCACCATGTGAATGGAATGGACAAGAGATGGGGAATGGAAGCATCTGGATTTTGTTTCATTTTTTTTTAAAAACTTTCAACCTTACTACATGTGAAAGTAGTTTAACATATGGCCTATAAGACGGGTTTTGGGTTTTCAGGCTTGGCTATATATCAGCCTGAGCATGGCTCTTTGGTCAGGCTTAAAATTCCAGCCTGAACTCAAATACAAATAAGGCTGAAGATTAATACTTGTCTGCCGTTCTCTTTTCCCCTTTATATCTCTGTCTATTGAAGTTATTTATTTATTTATTTGTTGCTTCTTGTAAGGGAAAAAAACACTTGGTTTTGTGGAAAATATCAATATCACATAATTCAATATTCACTCATTTGCCCATGATATCATTGAGCATAGAATTTTACATTTGCTTCTTAACACTTGTCCTATTATTTTTTAATGATTTTTTGGTTACAAGTCTTGTTACAAGTCTTAATATTTACACAATTCAGTACTCACTTGTTTGTCCATGATATTATTGGGCTTCAAATTTTATTTTTAAATCTTGACATTTGTTCTATTATTTGTAATGATTTGTTCTAGTATTTTTTGTGTTACTTTTTCTTTCTTCACTTGTTTCTTCGTTCATTTCTTTCAAATTTCGTCCAGGTGATGATACGCCAGTTTCACCCTTTTGCATGACAAATGTTGGAGAATGGGATGCTTTTAGGAATATTGACATGGATAGAGAGGTTTGTTAGAGCACTCCTTATATGCATATGCATAGTTGATTACTAAAAACTTCTAGACTTGATAATTAAGGGAAGTATTCTACCATTTTCTATGGCTATTGATTTGAGTTCCCACGGTTTTAATAGAAGTGGATTTCTTCATCTTTTGTGTAGTTGTCACCATTCAAAGCACTAGAAACAGTACACAGACATACACAAAGACTTGAAAAGATATTGATGGATTAAGTTGAAGAAACTAATAGATTGAGCGAGATGTGGGAGTGGAAGAGAGAGCCACTAAGCACGTGTCACATTAGAGAATTAAGGTTAGAGTGGAGAGAATTAAGAGAGGTAATAGCATAAGATCATTTTTCTTCCATTTCCCTTTTAGCCCCATGCACTGGTTCACATGTAGTATACTCGATGGACGATAAAAGGAGAAAAGAAAAAACGATCAGGTGTAACCCATGCGACTGGTTGAACATGATCACTTCTCTCTTTATGTATGTAGAAATTCCGTATGTATTGACATTATTGTTTGTAAAGTTTACTGTATCTTCTGAATTCATCACAACTACTCATTTACCTGTAATTTGATGGTAGTAGATGAGTTTGAGAAAATTAATTTGATAATTTTTGTATGACACTAGAATTTTCTTTCTGAAGTGCAAGAACTGTATGATCTTTCTCCCAGTTCTTTCTCCAAGAACTCTATAATCCCTTCAATCTTGAGCGCATTAATTGACTCGGTCCTCATGAGTGCAGCTATGATTAGGCGAATGAGGCTTCATATTCTTGGGCTAAAACATGCCAATGGATCATGTCTCTACATATCATGAATGCCACAACTGTTATGCTTCCTTTAGTGACCTGCAAAAAGAGGATTAAGAGAAGAAAACAATTGCTATTCACATTCAAGAATAAAAAGGAAAACAGACTTCCTTTTTTTTTTTGTGTAGGATATAGAAAAAGACTTGATTGCTATGAGTTTCCAATTTAGGATATTTGGAGCACAATGCCATGAGGCCAGTGGTATTATGGATCACTAAACATGGTCCTGCCTCATGTAAACTCAAGTTGCAAAGACTCTTGTATTGATCACAAGCCTCAACATGTTTATTTTTCTTGTTTTAGTTGAAGGAACACAACTAAAAATTCAATTGCTGCCTGTAATTTTAAGATTTCTTGGGCTCCTTGGTCAGCTAACTCAACTGCAGATGAGATGGCTCGTCAGGGTTGTCTTTAATTACGGAAATTGTATACAAATTTTTGTAATTTTTGGGAGGGTTTTTTTTTTGTTCTTTCCATGTGGTGGGTTCCTTATGGCCTGCCTTTCTTTGTCTTTCTTGTATCCTTTTTATGATTAATGAAGTTACCTTTCAAAAAAAAAAAATTCAATTGACAAGTTGAGCAATGAATTGTTAACTACTAACCCTTGAAGTTACAAGAGCCAGGTATCATCTCTGTTATGAAACATGTAACTTGGGCATCTTACAGCAAGATTCAACAATCAGCTTTGGAAGAAGGTGGTTTTTTGTGGTAAGAGTGCAAAGAGTGAGTTTTCAAAGACAAGGCCTCCTCTAGAACTAGAGTGCTTGAAAAGATTAAGCTCAACCTCATTCGGTGGATTCTAGTGTCAAAGGATTTTACAAGTTTCTTGGAGAGTTGCTTCAGAAAAGTTGGTCTTAGATTACTTTGACTTCCTATTTTTTAGATGTATCTAATTTTAGTTGTTTTTCTAATGAATCTTTCATCTATTGGCCTGCGAGACCCACTCAATTCCTCTTTCAGTGGATCTCCTTGATTTATATAGTCCTCTCATTTCTTGAATAAATTTTTTATTCTCTCTCAAAAAGAGGGAAAAAAAGTGGGTGGTTCCTTCAATGAAAACCAGTGAGCATGGTATGAGTTTTTGAAAGGTGAGTTTCATACGTCCATCTGAAAGTTTTCCAGGAGGAAACAATGTGGAGCTGGATTTTACAACCAGATGAATTGAAAGTGATGAAAATACTAATTTTCCAAGTGCAGAAGAGATCCAATATTTTTTATATATATTCTACGATGGACCACATGCCTGGGCCTAGGGTTCACCGATTTGATCAATTTTTAGGTTTTTAGATTCAGATTAATTTTGGATTCGTTGATAATTTATTCTATTACCTACCCAACAAGCCCAAGTTTGTGCAATTTTTTATACTAAGTGAAGATATTACAGTCATTTTCATATGGGGGTGCGACGGAATGACAGTATAGACATCTATTTTATACAATGTAATAGATCATTAGAAATATAACGAAAGGCTGTATGACCAATAGAGAGTTTTGGTTTTGTGTAATTGGTTGAAGCTTGGAGACTTTGTAGGGTTCCTTTAAAAACCTTTTGAAGGTGGAGAGTCTATGGTCAAGAGGCCGGTTATCTCCTTCCTATTAAGTGTGAGATCCACCATCTGGTAAGGATCCCAACAATATCTTTTCTTGTTTTCTTCATCTGTTCTTCATTATCTGTGGCTGCTTTGGTTTATTTAAAGATGGGTTTGGTATGGGAGCCTTTGATTTTGTAGTTCTGTAGAGATCCTAGACTGTGTCAATGTTTCATGGATTGACAGGTTTTTTTTGGGAAAGATACAAATTTTATTCTAAAGGAGATTACATTTCAGAAGACATGCAAAAACAACTTGTCGCAGTGGGGATTTGAGCCAAGAGTTGGAACATAGACAAGATATACAAATGTCAACACAAGTAAGAAACATGGCTTAATCTAGAGATGTCCAGCTCTTATTAAGATATGCAGCTTCACAGCCCATGAAAAATCCTTAAACTGCAGTCAAATCAAGTTTGGTTTGGTTCAAAGAATCACTGAAGTCCTCTCCTGTGCTTTGTACTCAAAGATTCTTTTATTCTTCTCTAGTCAAAAGAACCAAGCGATGGCCATTGGTACCATTTTCCACATAGCTTGGTTCCTTTTTGGAAAGGGCCCAAACCCCAACTCAAAATGAGATCCTGGAATGAGAAGGGAATTACCTAATGAATATTGAAAAGGGATAGGGAAAAAAAAATCCATATAGGAAATTGCATAGGGACAATGAAGAGAAAGGTGGTCAACAAACTCTTCATTCCAGTATAGGAAGCAAATATTATGTGTTGAGAAATTTCCAACTTCAAGATTGTTGAAGATCAGCATGTGCTGGTGACTGAGTGGATTTTATTTCCATTTCATACTCCAGTTAGGCTCTTCTTAGTCCCAACTTGGATGGTTTGCTTGCTAAATAATTAAATCCCTGCGTATTTTATGAAGAAGGAAATATGGGTAGTGATTTGTGAGTTGGTGGATATTATTATGCACCAGGGCAGGATGGTTTTCCCATCCTATTTTTTAAGGAGTTATGGTTTTGTCCTTGCAATTTTTGAAGGATTTGGGGGCAACTTGAATTATTTAGATCCAAAAATGAATGGTTGAAGTCCTTGAAAGATTACTGTCATGATAGTTTTAGATGTTAGGAAGCGATTGACAACATCCTAACCAAGTTTCTTGCCAACACAAAAAAGGTCAAGTAAAGGTTGTCTTTGATCCTTTGGGTACTTCTGTTTGAGGTTTGTCAAATTCTTGACTTGGTTCTTATTGCCCATGAATGCATTAATCCAAATATGTTGCTTTTCACTCCAAAAAAAAATATTCCAGACATTTTACTTTCAAGCTGTGCATGGTTTGCTAACATTATATCGAGGATATGTATATGATATGATAGATTGTGATTTTAAGGGGGTTAGACACTGAATGGAGAGGATAGATCTAGGAGTATGTTTCCTCTGCCCCATTGCTTTTAAATCAGTCTTCGAAAGCATCTAGAGCATTGCTGCTAGGGACCTGCTTTCCCTTCTCTTTTTTGTTAATGTCGCCTGTTCCCTAATATTCCTCTTTCCAAGGCTACTTTTCTTGGGAGTTAATATTGTCTTCAATCACATAGATTATGAAAATACAATGGTGATTTCAGATCTTATACCAACACATGAAGGGGAATGCAAGCACTCACTTGTCCTGGATATTGGAAAGTTCACTTGTTTGCTTAAGCAAATGTAGGTTAGCTTGGGGCCCACAAGAGAATGAAGTTCGCCTCAAGGAGAAGATTGCCTTCTCCACTTCCACATGGAACATGATCTTCTCTTTCATGTCCGATCAATTAAGTCATGTTTTTTTTAAGATCCAATTTTTAATTTCTTAGGGTAATTAAGTTCTTCACCTAATAAGCATCCAAACAGGGTGACTTGTAAAATAGAGCTCAAATCAGGAGCTTCTCTAAGAGAACTTCAAAGGTGAAAATTCTCTTGAGTTCTACTCGAGGAGAATCTCCTGTTTCCAGTTATCCAAAAAATGGCTTTGGCTGTTTTGTGGTTGGGTTACAGACCCTTGAAAGTCCTTCCAATGATTCAATGCATGCTTTCTGATTCCTCACCTTGTTGAAATATCTTGGGATTGTAATTTCTTCTTGCGACAAACGATCTCTTTTCAACTTCTAATTTGGTTGGTGTATGTTATACTTGGTTTTCCAGGTTTACTTGCACTCCTACACACTCTTGTATATGCCAGGTGCCAGTGTATACCAGTGAAAATAACAAGCTGCTCATCAGCAGCAACAGGGTACACTGCCGTGGCCAAAAAAGCACATCAGATGGATCACATATGTATGAAAATGTCAATGGTTGCAACAGTTTGTTAGAAGGAAAACCATTCATTCACATTGGCATGTTAATTGACCCAGTGTGTCATTTTATGCAGGCTTAGCACATCATTCAAAAAAAAGTAGTTGTCCTTATTACAATACATTGCCGATCGATAATTCTAACCATGCTCACCTTTAGGCAAGCATGATGGCGGCGCTAGGAAGTCCAACAAAGAAAAAAGGTCGTCGAGGTACTGACAAGATGGCTGCACTGAATGCATGGCATAGAGTGGACTGTCGAACACGTCAGGCACTGCGGCGCAACTTCCTCTCAGAACTTGTTGAGGGCTTTGAGGTGTATATTGAACAGTTTAAATACAATATTCTTTTCAATGGATAATCTGCTGTATGTATTTTCTTTGGAAGACTCTTGGGAGAAACCTAATAGAAACTTGATAGGTCTCCATTTTCAGCAACAACTGTCCTGGGAATTGATTGAATACCTACATGAATGGATAATTTTCATGCTAGCTTTCTGAAATTTGAAAAATGGAATCTGCCAAGCTACATTGTGTTTCTCCCTGGTGACATTTTTGTACTTGTTTGTAATTATAGATTTTGTGACTTCACTTTGAATTTATTACTAGCTGCAGCCAATTAGTAGGCATAATGGATGGTTAGCTGTTTTGCTTGTGTTTGGTTAGTGCATAAATTGGAAACTGTATTAAATGGGGTGCTGTTCTTCTGGCTTTTCCTTTAATTGGGATATTGATGATCTCGATGGTATTCAGAGTGAGGCTGGAAAATGGTATTCTGCCTAATGCGGGTTACAATTTCTGTGCCGTGTTATAGTGTTAATGCGCGGCAGAACAGATGATCATCAAACCTTTTCACATATTTAGAATACAATTAATTAAGGTCACGTCCAAATTCAGACATACCATTTACTGGATCAAATGCTCAAAGGGCCCATAGGACAGTCGGGAGGTTCTGTCACATCCAGAAAGGTTGTGGGTGGAAGCCCATTATCTCTCTCTTCTCTCTCCTCTCTCCTCTCTTTCTCTTCATCTATATCTTCATATGTGCATACTAGATCAAGTGGATATTTTGCTAGTTTTGCTCTTTTTCCCCACTGATACAAACTAGTCGCCTTGGGTTCTTTGCTTTTTGACAGTTGTCTTTTGTGCTTTGTTCACTCATCTTTTTATCTGAAATATGTTTTGCTACATGCTTATAACTACTTAGGACTGTATTCGGGCCTTCGCCAAAGAAAGTCGTAATGGAGATGTCCTTGTGATGCATGTTCAGGATCCATTCCATAGATTGTTACTGCATGGTATCTGTGAGGTAACAATAATGTTTAAGCTTTGATGTTTTCATTTATGACCTCATTTCTGAAAATGCCTAAAACTTTACTAAATCAAGTTGTGCTTTGATTTTTCACTGGAGTATTGGTTTGAGAGATTCGGTAGTAAGTGGTCATATGACTACTGGCCAATTGGGTGGTGTGGAAATTGGAAATAACCATAGGTTTGATACTAATATTCCTTGTTGAATCAATATTAGGGATAGTCTTTCGATTATTTGAACACATAAAGGAAGAAACACAAGGTGGTTTTTTATTCCATATCAAGCTTATTACTCAATGCATAACCCAAATCGTGGCAAAATGTTTTACTTCTGACATTGGGTGTGGAAACAGACACCCTAAATTGATCAAGGTAATATATAATATATTGAAGATTGGCAACCACAAGGGGTTGGTGTGTTGGCCAGGAACCCGCCTTAGGAAGCGGGAGTCCTGAGTTCGAATCTCATCGCACCCCGAAGGTGTTGAGATATATTTAGCAATTTCTTTAATTTATCAGTTACTATTATTGTATTTTCCAATTTAATCTTTTTCTTAATTGGTGCTTACCAATATTGTACTTACCAACTTTAGGGTTTTCCTCTTTTAGCTTATCGTCCATATTTGTATCACTTTTTCTCTATAAATATAAATGATAGGATCTCTCCTTGATTAAGGAAGACACACCATATTCTTTGTCTTGTTCAACATGGTATCAGCCAGATTACGGTCCTCTTGAGTGAGCCCTCAACAAACAACTGTCTTCTGCTCTCCCTCTGCCGAAGGAGATAATCGGCAGAGGGAGGGACATCTCTCAACACGAAGTTAAAAAAAAAAAAAAGACAAGCATTCTCAGTTTTGTCCGATCTGCCTCAACACAGATCTGGTGCTCTTTTGAGATCTGTGAAGGGGCTCTTGCAGATCTCAGTTCGACCGTGTTTTGCTGGTTGTCGTCGCCTCTGCTGACTATTGCAGTTGCTGGCCAGATCTGCCTCATCCTTCCTTCTTCGCAGGCAGCACAGCGCTGGACTGAATCTTCGACATCGGACCAGATTAAGGCTTGCAGATCTGGCTCAGTCTGATTGCAGTCATCCTCTCTTCAGACCTTGGTTTCGTTTTTTCTTCGTTGCTGCCCTGTGAACCCCAACATCGCCGGCAGCCAACCAAGAAATCATTTGTTGCCCTTACTACTGCAAAAAGTTATTTTTGTAGGCTTTTCTAGCCTGCTTGTGCAAAGAGACTTGGGCGTCTCTGTCTGACAGCCCTTTCTTCCAATGAGTCCCTGATCGTGAGCAGATATTGTGGTGCACTGTTTGGAACTGCACGTTCTTCTTTGATAAATCTTGGGTTCTTCCATCGAGATTGTTCTTCTGTGTATCTACAAATCTGACGCCATATTTGTCTCCAGATCTGATTGGAGATCTTGGTTTATCCGAAGTCTCTGTCCTGCAATCCAGAAACAAAAAGGGGGTTTTGCCGTTTGCAGCCAATTTCTGCAGATCTGTTGTAATCTCTTATCCTAGTCGGGATTCTTGAAGACCTATTCAAAAACTTTCTCAATCTGCATATTCTTAGGGCAGTTTTTTTCCCTTGGCTTTGTTGACCGTTGCTAGAGGTTTTTTTTTTTTTGTTTGCATAAGCAGTCGCCTTCTGCCAGCAGATCCGCCTCAGCGCCTCCATTAGCGGGTCCATCATTTTGTGCCCTGTTTTCTCAGCTTCTCCACGCCATAAGGCCCTTTATTGCATCATTCTCATATCTGCAACGTCTGGGTGCTGTCCTATGCTGCGCAACAATCAGATATGCGGCAGCCAACACCCTATTCACATCCTATTTTTTATTGTTTCGTTGATTGTTTTGTTTGCTTCTGTTCTAGATGGGAGAGGCCACACCCACGCAGTAGCTCGCCAACCTCTCCTCTGGATCATTTTTTGTTGTGCTCTGTCTTTGTAACCCTTGATCTCAGTTTTGTCCAATACAGATAGCATTTTCTGCCTCTCCTCTAGTCTGACTTCTCTGCACTGGTTTGTTGTTTCATCTCGCCATGATCTACAAGATCTTTCAGATCTGTTCCCGGCGTCCTTTGGGTTCACATGAGCCTTAGATCTGATTTTTAGGAATCACAGACCTGTCAATCGCCGTTTGCAAGCTCCAAATCGTGTTGCTTCCCTATGGTCATCGACCCTCTCTTTATCTTGCATCTGCGTGGATTTGCTCCATAATGTGCTTCGTGGGATCCATTGTTGCAGTTTTTTTTCCCTGATCCTTGTATGAATAAATATATTCCTCACTCCCTTCCTTTTTATTTGTCAAACGATCCACCATTTGCCTCCTAGATTTGATTCTCCAGCCCTTTGACCTCTCATTTTAGAGGTTATTTTCCCTGCATTTTGTGGGTGGTTCATAGGGTCATCTTTGTTTGCTCCCTTAGATCTGTAGTCTTTATTCAGATTTGAACCTATAATTTTCAGAACTCTACAGTCATCTGTAGGGCGTTGTTTTGAGTTTGAATGCTAGTGAATCCCTTTAAGACCTATTATATGGTCTTGTTGATTGGAGGTTTTAAGCTTTCTCCATTTTACTGTTCCTGCCCACATTGATGTCCCTCGTTGGACCAATTTCTCTATGCGGCGGACTTCTGTAGCGGATTTTTATGCCTACCAGCGGTTCTTCCCTTTGCAGCTAGTATTTTCCGGCATCAGATCCGGCCACCGAAACATTTTCAGCTAGCGGGATCCCTCATTTTCCCTGTCGTTTTTTGGAGACCTATACATTTGTACGGTGGAGTTGCAGACTTGTTGTTTCCAGCACTGAGTTTCCACTGCTCTTTCTCCAGTATTTGTTTTTGTACATGCTGCTGCAGGACATCAACTGGTTCCAGGCTTCGACCAGGTCTGTTTTTGGAGATTCTTGTTAATCTGCTTTCACTCCAATCATATGGCATCATCATTGGATCGTCAAGTTCAATATGTTCAACCTCAAGTGGGACCCACTTGAGCTTGTTGTTGGGGGGGGTGAGGGGTGAGATATATTTTGCAGTTTCTTTAATTTATCAGTTACTATTATTGTATTTTCCTATTTAGACTTTTCCTCAATTGGTGCTTACCAATATTGTACTTACCAACTTTAGGATTTTCCTCTTTTAGCTTATCGTCCATATTTGTATCACTTTTTCTCTATAAATATAAATGATAGGATCTCTCCTTGATTAAGGAAGACACACCATATTCTTTGTGTCTTATTCAACAGAAGGCCACTCCCTGTAGTTTTACTCGATGTGTGTGGGTAGAAAGGCTTGCACACGTCCTAAGGACTAGTCGGGTACTCTAAGAGGCCCTGGACACTTCAGAATGTTGTTAAAATCGCACGATTCACGATTCGAATCGGTGCTTGCCTCGATTCAAATCGGTAGGAAAATTGCAAAAGGGCTAAAATCGTGCGATTCTGGGGTTGCCTTGCAACTCGTATGAGTCAATCACTTGAATCGGAAACTCGTACGATTCTGCTAGAAGAGGAAAAAAGGAAGAAGAAAAGGCTAGAAAGAAGATGAAGAAGGGAAGCAGAATATACCTTTCGTCGCAGGCCTTTCTTTCTTTCTTCTTCCCTTCGTTTCTTCTTTCTCCTCTTTTTCTTCTTCTTTCAGGTGCCGCCGCTCACTGTATTCCCAGGGTTTTTGTCACTGTAATGTTAGGGTTTCCGTGGCTTTCACTTATTTTGCTTCCATTTTCAATTATCACGTGACAGAAGGTCCGCAAGCAAGTCCCACAAGTCTCACTTTGTTAAGACTTTTGTAAATCGTACTTTTATTTTTAAGTTTCGTTCTCAACAATGTAATATTGTTTCTTTTTTTGAATAATGTTCTCTAGTCTTCTTTTATATAGTTTATTTCTTTTGTTTTTCACATGTTTATTTTTCTTAATATTTTTTTTTGCTATATTTTTTCTATATTTATTAAAAACCTCTTCTTCTTTTTTTTTCCATCTTTTGTATTTTTTTTAAAAAAATAGAAATATCTAAAAAATAATTTCTTATTTCTTAGAAATTTTTTATTTGATAAATGCTATTTAGATTAATTAAATGCCTTTGGTTTATTTATTGATTTCTTAAATTCATTAATACTTAATATTTATATTTAAATCTCATATTAATATATTTTTGTGTCTTTTTATTGTTATTTACGATGGATAATAAGTACCAAATTGGGATGACAACTGCTTGACCGATTTTTTATAATTTATAGAATAATTTTAAAATAATTTAACAATGGATGTTTAGTATATTTATAGTTTATAGAATAATTTTAGAAATCAATTATTATGAATCTTACTATTTTCGATTCACGATACGATTCGAGTTTGACAACATTGCGTCGGTCCTTATATAAAGATTAACTCTCTTAAGTATGATCTGGTGAAAGGACTAATTGCAGACTGGGAAGTCATGTCAACCCCAGTGGGTTGTATAACAGTGTGGAATGCCATTTTCATCATTTAAGGAACCATAAAATGAGTAGTGCATGTTGGCTGATCAAGTCACTGGTATTCACTATCTCCACCTGGAAATAGAATTTTGGAACCCTGAATGATTGCTGCTCAGCCTAAATGGTGTAGAGTACCTACAAACTCAGTATTAGACGCGTTGTTATAACTATCCCTTGAAGGGGCAGACTTGCTTAAAGTTCTTGATACAAAGGAGATTTGGTCCTTTTGTTAACATGTGTCTGATCCTTGGTGGTGGTTGTTTTTCATCTTTTCCCCTCTTTTTCAAACACAGTTCTATGACTTGGTGTCCTTTACTGTCTCAAGTTCGAAAGAAACAAAGATGACAAGAATAAATAAGAAGAAATCTGGTTCTCAGGAGATCCCAAAGATAACTCTGACCCAGTTTCTGAAAATGGCAAAGGATGGAGCCATCAGCAGTTCTACTTAGCAAGTAATTGTATGTAACTACTTCATATTGTGATTTCTCAATCATGAATTGTACATTATGATTAACAAAAAATAATCTTTCTTTAGATGTTATATTATGTAGAATACTTATTTTCTTTGCACTGAATATAAATTATACTGTGGTATTACCCTCAGGCAAAAGCTAGCGAAGGGGTTGCTGTTGCATGTAATTCTTATCCAACTGTATTGTTTCTATGATCAATAATCACATGCTCTTGAAGTGGCAAGAGAGACCCAAATCACTTAATTTGAGAAACCAATGACTCTACAACACTTGAGGCACTCTCCTCTTAAGGGTTAATTTTTTAGAGTGAGTTCTAACTCGAAAATGTTTTTAAGTCGTGGTTTTCTAACATGGTATCGGAGCGAGTTCCACGTAGAGCTGCAACACGTAAGAGAGGGTGAACACCTGCACATGAGGGTGGGTGTGAAGTGGCAAGAGAGTCCTACATCGTCCAATTTGAAAAACCAATGACTCTATATAACACTTGAATCACTCTCTTTTCAACGGTTAGCTTTTGAAAGTGTTATTAAATCATGGTTTTCTAACAATGCGAACCAAGTACCATCAAGAGAGTCCTAACTCTCTTGTGCCAATCCTCCCTTGCTGCTGGAATCTCAAATGGCCAATGGTTGTTATTGATAATGCATGGGTGGATGAAGTAAAATCATTTTAGCCTGATGGTCAAGTTCAGGTACTGTGGCAGTCTCAAGTTCATTTTGTGATCGTGCTCTAAGCTGTGATGTGGCTATTACGGAATGTCATCTAATGTACTGTACTGGTCAATGTATCAGTTTTTTTTTCCTTAGACAACCAGTACTGCTAATCATGTCAGTATTGGCTTCCTTTTGGCCATCCATAAGCAACTTAAGATCAAGATATATAGGATATTCTCTCTCTTATCCTCTTTTCAACTTAAAATCATGATATATAGGGTAATCAAATTTTTTATTTTTTATTTTTGATTTTTCATATTTTGATGATGCACCACTTGATACTGGCATATTGGCTGATAAAGATTTTTTCAAGGATCCACATGGTAGCCTTTACAAATTGATCTCCAGACGGATGGTGACAGTTCCCATAAGACTATTTCTGGTTAATGGAAGAGATGGACCAATGGCCCATTCGGAAGGTGGTTTAGATCTCTTAGAATCGGTTTGAATTTGTTGAAAATGTTTTCACCTGGAGGAAAACTGGGTATCCATTGGGTAATTGATTCCACCTGGTTGATGTTCATCCATGGAACTGCTTGAATCATTGCGCAATCCAAAGTTCCAAAGACACCATTGATTTTTTTCAATGACCCAAGTATGATTGTCACTGAAGAGTGGGTTTCCTCTGCTCGGATGCTGCAAAATCTACTATGCCCTGCCTGTAACTGAAATGAAAGCACTTTTTGGGCCAATATCCGAAATATTGGATGAAATTTTTTGGGTCTAAATCCAGACTGAATGAATAACCAGTATGGGGCAATATATATTGGGCCATGAAAATATTGGTTTGAAAGCATGTTTTACCCTAACAAAGAAAATCCTAGGTATGATTTCTTAGATCTATAATTTTTTTATAATATTTACTTTTAAATTTTTATTTTCATATATATATAGTTATTTTTTCAAAATAATTTGTAATAATAGCTATTAGAAATATGTCAGTTACATTCTCTATACTATATGACAAAACTTTAAAATGAGCATAGTTTTGTAAAGAGATCAAAAGGAAACCTAAAGTCGTATGGTAGATGTGCTCCATACCAGGACGCATGATTTGCTAGAAAGACACTCTAGACATACACCAAAGTGCAGTAGAGATCCAAATGTTACCGAGGCCGGACGACCTTAGTCTCCCCATTTTCTAACTCGACACTGACTGGTTTATTCCTGGGTAGGCCAGTGGGTTGCATGAAAAGCTCGATTTGATAGCCGAAGATGGCTAGACACATCTAACACATGGTCAGAAACAAGCCTTATCCATCTTTCAAGGCATAAACCCAGGCCAAACAATAGGGCATTAGCACAAAAAGGGCGATTTTATTCACATGAAACCAGACGTCATTTTTCTGTCCATCTCCCAATAGAATAATTTGTAGGAATCTGATTTCTCAAGAGCATCACTTACGAGAGAAATTTTAGGCATTCAATCATATTGGTGATGAATTGTATTTTGATTGGATACTCTAGATTTTCCTGAGGTGGTGGTCTCCAAATTTAAATTTCTTTTAACTTCATAACCATCCAACAGGAAGTTCTTGCCGAAAAAAAAAAACAAATTCACTCACCCCATTTAGCTTCGTGCGCCACCCCACTCTACCTACACCCACACCCATAAGGCAAACAACAATAGGTGAAATCAATATAGTGTACAATTTAGTCAAAAAGGCAGTTTACATCTTCATTGTTACTAGTCCCAAGAAGAACACAGTAAGATATGGAAACAAGGAGAAAATTTGTGTTACAGATCAAGATTCTCATGATGACGCCATCCTTAGTAAATTGGGAAGTTAGGATCTACATCATAGGCCCAAGACTCCAATCCTCCAATGATATCTCGGGCCGATGTGAAACCCATTTGATGGAGGTAGTGAGCAGCCCTCTGGGAATCATTACCCCTTCTACATACAACATATAGCGAAGCACATGAATCAGATCCCAAACCCTTACCTTCTTCAACCTCACGTAATGCAGAACGAATCTCCGGTAACTTGCCCTCCAAACTGGACAATGGAACATTCAATGAGTTGGGCAAGGCAGTAATCTTGAAGTGCTGCTCTGGGCGTACATCCAACAACACATGTGCTTCCCCATTGAGAATTCGCTTTTTGTACTCCTTAGAACTTATTCTTGCACATTCTGGCAGAAGGTTCAACTTTGGAGGTGCCTGCATTTGAAAGCCAAAATAACAAATATGGAGAACAAATACCCCTATTTAATGCCAAAAAGGTCATTCTGCGGCAACATACCGCAGTTGATATTGCAGATTGAGTGAACATTTCATAATCAAAATCTTTAAATAATTGGGGAGTGAGTGTAGCATTTTCTCCACAAACACCACAGTCTGAACACCTCCCTCTAAGTTTCACCTATACAACATTAAACAGTTTTAGCAAAATTAGTATATTGGATATTAAAATGAAAAGCTCAGCGGAAGCTTCTAGATAAAACTGTCTAGACAACAACAAAAGCAAATAATACCCCATTAAAAGAAAAAAAATCCAAATTCTAAAATTTGTCTATGCCCTTCACAGAAACCCACTTTCCCCATAGAGAGTGGAAGCTCGAAAGGAAAAGGCAGCAGTGGCTAGCCACTAGCTTTGCTTTTGCCATCAGCTCTGGCCAGTACCTTAGGGGTAATAGCTATAGGAGAGGAGCTTACAGTAAACTATGTAATCAGATAACAGCTTAGGAACAGAGCAATATCAAGAGCTTTCAGAACCTTCAAAGGCTTTGATCAGAAGCTACCTTCTTATTTCTAGTAGCTCATTTGCTTTAGGAGCAATTTGGTATAGAACTCATAGCTTTCTCTAAAGCTTGCAATTAACAATGGGTACCAGGAGACTACTTTGCCCTATTATTTATCAATCCCCAGTCTACTCTTCCCACTAGCTCTTCTTCTGTTATGTATCCCCACCTTTCTCCTTGGGTCATTACCAGCGTCTTTGGCCTCAAAATCCTAACCTAAAAGTGGATTTCTTCAATTGCCCAGAAGAAGATGAACAAGGAAACCTGCCCATGATACAGTTCCATGGATGCTTTTAGCACTTCAGAAGCAAAATCAGGAATTTCAATTGGAGTTGATTGAGATGGGGATGGAGCAGCATCAAGGTCTAAACTTCTTTAAGGGAAAATAATCTCCATTATTTCCTTGCTTCTCTTCTATAAAGAATTGTTTTTGAACTATCAATGCATGAATGAAGAGTAACATTAAATATTAACAAAATAAAGGTCCCTGAACTTGAGGGTTACAAGTAGAAAGAACTAGGATAAGGGGAGACCATTGAAGACTTCAATCGGTGAGTAAGGACATGAAAGATTCCTCATCTTTAAAGAGATATAAGATCTTGGATGAGAACAGATGTTTGATAAGCTAGTAAGAAAGTAATGTTGTAGGATTATTGGACATTATATTTCCATAAGCACAAAACATCTAAATACAAGTAATACCCCAAAAACTGATTATAGATGGGCTAACAGCTTTAATAATCATGATGCTAATGCCCACACACACACACACACATATATATATAGAAAAGAAGGATGATTGAAGGCATGTGTTACATCCCATGATGCATAAAAGAAAAGGTATAGATGCATGGTAAATTAGTAATCAAGGCACAAGACACGATGGTTTTGGATCCTAAGGCACAACATGCATGTGTAGGCTCAAGCCTAATTTTGCTTGGTGCATTATTTTGAAATTTCAAAATATGTGTATTCATTATATTTGTCTTGCTAACATGCATGATAACAAAATACAATGTTATTCCTACAAAACACCACAATGTATGAACAATGGGGATACGAAACATACTAGGAAATAGGAACCCTCATGTGCAATCCACCTTTTAAATATTTCTTGTATAACAACATCATATTTCTTGTATAATGAAATCATTACAAGTTCAGATATGACTGACCTGGAGCAACATAGCACACTTTATATTTCTTGCATAACGAAATCATTATGAGTTCAGATATGACAGGCCTAGAATGACATGATTAGCCAAATAATATTTTACAAAATACCCAACAAGCACCATGTGTCCCAACAAAGCTAGAGGTGTCTTAACACAATATGCTGATCATGTACAAATTTCTAGGCACCCCACAAGCATCAGGTGTCCTACATGGGTATGGGTATCTAACACAATATGCCGAGCATGTACAAGATTCTAGGCACCCAAGTTACATTTGACATTTCAAGAAGGTCCCAACTAATATGCTAAGAAGTGTGAATTTCAGTAAATCAAACACAACATCATATGACAATAAGGAAAAAGAAGCATACAATACGTATCCGTGATGATAGGGCATCAAAAAGAAGCATGCGTCCCGCAAGTGGTTCACCAACAGCGCTGGCAATCTTTATTGCCTCTAAAGCTTGGAGACAGCCTATCACTCCAGGAACTAGAAAAAGCAGAAAAAGGAAATAAATGAATTTGCACCTCATAAGCTAACTAATCAATAGTCTTGACGGTATGAGAAAAGGAAAATGGCATAATACAAAAATGTATTCAAAATAAAATGAAAAGAACTACAAATCAAGAATAAAAATGTAATAAGAAACAAAGGAGCATGGAAGCATATAATGAAAAGCAATGAATCAGCATAACTTGACTCTATTTAAGACAAAATTATAGAAAAGAAAAAGCAGAAATAATGTCATCATCAGTACTGGCCCAATGCTCCAAAATACCACTAGTAATTTCTCTCTTGAATTTTTGTATAACTGCCTCAGGTACAAACCATCCCAAATTTTAAGTTTTTAAATTATCCATAAAAAATATTTAGTTAAAAATAGTTCTCGTATTCATGTGGCATGATCAGACTTTCCTCAGCCAAAATCAGGGACTTACCAACTCCAAGAACTCCACTATCAGAACATCTCTGACATGCTGTTGTTGGTGGAGGTGTTGAAAATAGGCATCGATAGCATGGGCCCCCATTATGATTGTAGACTGTGAGCTGTGCACCAAAGATTAGGAGGTAATATAATGCAGACATTCTTGAATATTTTTTAAACTAAAAATGGTGGGCAACTTTTTCCTCAGAAAAAGGGAAGTGGGTAAGAGAGTTTCTGTAGATCAATATCCGATTCACAAACTATCTATATAGTTTGAGAAAAAAAAAAAAAGGAATTAGGGAGCAATTAATCTCCATAACATACTTCATGACCATAATAAAATTAAAATGGCATACCTGCCCTTCCAATCCAAGTGCTGCACCCGATACAAGAGGCTACAAGGAAAACATTAAGAGGTAAGACAACTGTATGAAGATAATTAAAACACTAAAACACAACATGTCAAAGAAACAAGTTAACTGAGATAAGAAGTCATCAATTAGAAATGCCAAAACATTCTACAAGAATTTCAGACTTTTAGACTTTTGTAGCACACTACAAAATTGATGTCACTTGAACAAAACCCTTATCAATCACAGATATTGACACTGTTAGACACAATTACTTCACAAAGTGCAATATGCCAACAAGTCAAAAATATTACCATAATTACTCAGAGTATAAATCAACAGAATATTGTTATGTTATATATAAACCAAATTAGACAAACAAGAAACTGATAAAAATACAATAAAATATAAAAAATAAATCTAATACTAAAAGTTCCAAATGTTGGCATGCATTTCCATGTTAAAATACATAGGGTTTACCTTTCCCAATAAGACGCAGCAGTCATTGATCATGTATCGGCTTGGGACATTATCCGTTGCATCTACAACTACATCATATCTAATAAAATGCTAGTAGTATTGGGAAGTCAAAGTCTTGGGTGTTTAGCTCGATTGATAGAAAGGATTTTGCTCTACTTTATGAAGGATACTTGCTCACAATCTCCACAGCATTGGCTGCTCGCAAAGCTTCTCCATGTTCAACAATCTGAACAGTGGAGTTAATCCTGATATTAAGTAACTTTGGTCAGGAGGAAGTTGTGAAAAGAATAAGAAGGTACTTGCTACCGAGGAACTCAAAATTGGTCAGAAACTAAGGAGGGAGAGAAAAACATACGCACGACAAGCAGCAGCAGCCGATTTTACTTTAGATTGTCCAATATATGCTTCACCGTGGATAATCTGTGTTGCAATATCAAAATACAGTGTAAGGTCATAAGGTTTTATCATGATAATCAAACCAAACCTAAAAACAAAAAAGAGTGAAGAAGCATAAGATCAAAATTTCATCTATGCCTAAAACAAATATCCAAAAAGATAAGAGCATAAAGAAACTGTGGAAAAGAATTCTGTGTGGGGTTGACACAATGAATCTGACATACATTCAAGAGAAAATGCTGAATAAATGTCATAATTAAAAATAGAAAAGAAATTTAAATTTACATGTGGCTTTTGATATGCTTTCGATGAGATGTTGACGGTTTGACAAACAATTCAAGAGAATGCATTTCAAATAAATATGTCACAACTAAAAAAGTTAGAAGGTGGAACAAAAAATTTAAGAACTATGTGCAAACAAGTGACAAAGTTCTAGTTTACATTTGCCTCACCAAGGATCTTCTGTGAACCATTGTTTATTAGCATTAGTTATGGATAACTCGACAATAGAAATCTGAGATGAAGTTCCTTAGTCTATGTTACTTGCAGGACAATGCGGTACTAGTAAGTAAGATGAGAAATCATGTAGTGTTAAAAGTCTCATAATGTGCAGTTTGTATCTTAAAATCCTATGACAATGTGCAGTTCATATCTGACAATCAATATGATACCACAAGTGGAACGGTTCATGCCAGTATAGAAGTCTTAATTTTGCCATAGATGATACAAATTTGTCATTATTTGGAATTTGAAGTATAAAACTTCTGAATTTGATGGGTTTTTCGGCTTGAGTTGTTTGGACCAGAGGCCTTTTGAACTTTTGTGGGTCTTTTAGTTTATTGTTTTCCCTTTGGAAGTATACTAGCATCACACTCTTGGGAGTTGGAAATTTGACTTCCCAATTAAATAAATATACGTTACTTTAATTCATTCTGAGATAATATTGAATGAAACTACTCACAACTTACTTTTGGAAATTTTATACGTCATTTTTTCTGGAAATTTTATTTTTTTGGGAAAATTATCAACATTGTGGGTCTGTTTAGTAGCTCATTCCATTCAAAGAATGAGATTGCTGAGATGGCAATGAATGAGAATGGATATTTTAAGAATGAGAATGGCCAGAAAAGCAAGTTTGGCAGGTCCTAGAATGGTTGTCTAGAACTTATTCCATTCTCTTGATTCCAAAAGCTGTTTTTGTCTAGAATTTTTCCGTTCTCCTATTTTGATTAGGAAATAGAAGGTGTTTATAAAAGCATGAATCCACTTATCCAATCAGGTGAATTTTTAACATATTAAGTATCTATTCAAATGAGAGTACACACACTTAGTAGGAGGTTTCTTTCCACTCAAAAATAAAAGAAAAAGAAAGAAAAAAAGAGGTTCAATTCAAAATCTTTAACTTTACATTGTGATTGAGTTAGTCAAATCAGATAGTAATTGAACCACTCTTTGTTTATAAGAGGTGTTTTTACCTTGGCTTCGAGACAAGCTATGAAGAGATGCAATGTTTGGACGTGGGGTTTTAACAATGCATAGAAGTGCATGTGTATGAGAGTGTTGTATACCAATTCACAAGGAGAACCAGGCCACCAGTTGTCATATGTCCAATGTTTATATGCATGAATGCTGAGTATTATCAAAACAAAGATATCTTTTTGGGATAACTAGCATCGCATTTTTTAAATGCATATTCAAAGTCATTTTTTCAACCAGAATGAGACTGATTTGAGTGTAAAGATCCAAGATCAGCCTAAATTCATTTAGATCATTACATTCTCCTGCAGTAAAGAATTTCTTAAAGATATCATATTCCCTTTGTGTTACTGCAAGAAGTTACATCTGTTTCTAAGAATTGATAAATGAAACAGGAATGCTTTGCTTCTGTTCTAGCTTCTATGCCTTTCTACAGTTTGTCCTTAGCTAAATAAACGGAGGATCTTGGATAAGACATTGGATTATTACCTATTAAAGGAAAATTTTGCTCATCAGCATGAACAAGACAAACTTTTGTATTGCAGAGTTATTTAACATTCAAGTCCTTAGTATGGAGTTCAAACAGAGACCGATTCCTAACCAAAATCAGTTATTTTCTGATTTCCAACTACACTATGAATCCATTATCTTCATTATCAACTTCAATTTTGTTTACTCAGAAAAAATGGATAAAAACTCCACTGCTAATGAGACAATAACACTAAACCTTAAGTAAATTTATACATATCCCTTTGAACTTTAGAGCTCCAACTCTCTAGTTGATCTCTAAACAAGCAAAACAATATCCACATGCATAAGCATATTTGCCAAGTCCGACGACTACCCATGCAACTTAGCCTATAACTCATGCCTTTAAAAAAATGTATCCCAGATATGCTTGTTAAAAGGTAAAAAAATTGAACACTAAGATGTGAAATTGATTAAACCCAAAATCCAATTTTCTAACAAGAAAACATTGTTCACTACTCCATTTTCAAAATGAACCAAGTAGTCCACAGAACTCCAAAAATGAGAAGCACATTATTCAATCCCCTGAACACCCTAATCTATCTTTAAAATTTAGTTCGAGCAAATCGATGAGACACCGTCAATAAATGGGTCAAAAGCACAACTAGTTAAAGAGGCATAATTGTGTTGATCACAAATAGAAATATGATACTGTGAAATTTTATATGGCTGCCAAGTCTGTCCCATTCACACCAGTTCAGACTCTAGCCACATCCTTCTTTTATCTCACAAATCAGCCACTTCCCTCTCTCTCATTCACACCCTCTGTTCTTTGCAAATCCAACAGCACCCATGGCCATGCTCTCTGAATTGTCAACTATTCCCAGCATTCCTTGGAATAAATAAATCTAATCCACCCATATACTTCTGCATGGTAATGTCACTTGAAAAACAGATAAACCTCTTCCCTACATCAAAAATTTCCTTTAGAACTCAAAAAGCCTAAGAAATTCAGTTCATTTATCTCATTAATTGAGCCACATTACCACTCCCAAAAAGACGGGGAAAAAAACCCTCAAGGATTTCCATAATAACATGGCCTTAAAAGGAAAAGAATTAAAAAAAAAAAAAAAGAGCAAAAGGAAGAATAAGATGAAGTGAAAAAATAAGAGAAAAAAAGCTTATTTGTTTCAAAATAAAATCTCAAACTCTAACCCTTGAATCATTACAAAACAGAGACAAAAGACAATAGAATTTTAAAAATCACAATTCCCTTTAGTCATCTGAATGTGAGGAATTCATATCTTTGATTTCCATTGATGACCAGAGTTGATAACATGACCATCCTTACCGTTGGAGAGGAAGGAGAGATGTGGTCTGTCTTTTGTGTAAGGAGAGTGAGAGAGTTGTGATGCCAAGAGTAAAACCCCAACAATAATTGGGTCTCGGAAGGAATAGTGTGGATGCACATAACACAAATGGCCATTCAGCCATGCAAGCGATGCCACTCTACAAATGGGGCATATGATTCTACAATTCATCATTCCTTGTGATTCAAGATATAAAGCAATTTTACAATAATATTTAATTTTTGGACCAATGAAAGCAAATGATTAACAATTAATAAACTGTAATTATGGAGAACAAACTTGAAGGCAAATGGTTTGCAAATAAGCAAATATAAGGAGTGTAAGCATTTATTGATCTAGGGGTAGAGAGGATGAGTTTGTCGAAATTGAAAATAACTTGTCATGCTTTGATATTTTATACTTGGGTGCAACAACAAATCCAAATGGAGATCTCCATTTGTTTATTTCAAGTAGGATTAGGACAAGGTATGAGGACAAACTAGTGGAGTTCTATGGAATTATCAAGTGGCATGCTAATCAAAGGCTTAGTTACCCAGGATGGTACTTGACCTTGCACTGTAATAAGGGCTGAATGATTGGCAATTGAGAGATACTGGAAATGGGAGATCACTAAAAACTCAACTCAAAATGAAATATTGTTGCTTGGTTGTCGCCAAAGGAGGGGGACATTAGCCACCACTATACAAAGAAGATCCTGGAGATGCTAAGATTGATTTCTCTGATTTTCTAGACATTTCCAATTGTCAAGGCTGCCACATACACTTGGGAAACGAACTGGCAAGAAGATAAATTACATGTGGCAAAGATGCTATGTGTAATTTTAGTGTATTCATAATTGGTTAGGAAGAGCTGGTTAAGACTAACAACGACATAGTTCCACACTGTGAGCATTGAATACCTGGTTGCAATATATAAGGAGGAGCTACAGTGAAAGAACAAAAGAAGTAGACTACCTGTCGATGAAGATTGTTAAGCTCAACAACATCATTATCAACAATGCCCAAGCATCCTGAGAAGAGAAAATCCAAGAGTGATCTATGGGCATTTTAAAATTAGTATCAAAACACTTCATAATGCAAGAAGTCACACTCCATCGACAACCAAAGAAACACTGATCAATTTATATGAATAATTCATGATTTTTTTATAAAATGAAAATCCAAATATATCAATTTATCAAGCAAGGGAATGCTTAATATTGAAGCTCTTAAATTTGGGAAAGAAGAATGCAAGCTTGTGGTACATGGAATCAGCCATGAATAAATAGCAAAATTAGATAAATAATGCAGTTGGTGGATCAGATATAGCCTGGATGATATCACAAAATAACATATTTCAATCAATAATGGAAGAAAGAAGGATTCCAGAAAATTTAACAACCAGAATCATGAGACATGTTTGGTTGTAACCATAAAATAGACAAATGGGTAATAAGGCAGAAAATAGCACTTGACTCAAAGCAGTTCAGGTGGCATGGAAACTCAAAACCATATACATGAAAATAGGTTTTTACAACGGTTTGAACCAAACTATGATCAATGTGATTCAGGTCATACATTTAGATATTAGTTGTGCATAAAAGTCATTCTCCCTGCCTTCAACACCAAAACAAACTTTTGAAAAATAACAAGGAATCAAACACAAGTGAAACTCCACAAAGGATCATTGACAGCTTCACATAAATGTCTTCAAATTTTTATTCTTTTTTTTCGCTCAATTGGAGACATTACCAACACCACAAGCTGCAAGATACAGTGCAGCAGGTGAACCCAGACCTCCAGCTCCAACCACCAAAATGGAAGACTTCAAGAGCCTCGATTGTCCTGCAATTGGAAAATACAGAAGGATCAAGACAACAACATTTGTTAAGTATTAGGAAAGCACCTAATAGCATTAAGCTCAAAAGAAATCAAGTGCATCCAATCCACAATGAAGAAATGCAATACTTCTTGGTTTCAACACCATGAATCTATTCTAAATCCAGTGTTCAGGTGAGACAGAAGCCCACCAAATCTCTAGCTGCATATGGGTGTAATTCTGTATATCACAAAGATTCCCATTACCCGAAAGCAAATTTATCCTGACCAGAGTTTAGTATTTTAATATTGCAAGATTCAGTATAGAAACTTCAAATACTTCTGCCCTGAACATCCAGAAAGCCACCAATATAACATTACTAAGACACTGCGACATCACAAAAAAAAAAACTGTGTGATATTAGACCTGTCTGAACTAGTCATTATTGAAATAAGGCAGGCAGGTTTGCTATTTGATACCTATCTAGGAAGACACTGATGGGGGAACCAACATCCACCAATGAGACTATAAAACTGAAATAATTGCAATTTGATTTCATGCCTTGTCCGGTAGCCTGGAATTTCTTAGTCGAAATGGAATTATGTGGAATCATGTATGATACCCAGCTATAAAAGTTCACATGATCCCAACTTTTATGATTGCAAAAAATGAATACTTGCCAACTTTCCTCCAGGTTATTTTCATAGTTCAGCATTTATAGCACAGTTGTTTTGAGTTGAAGTCATCACCTCAAATTAACTAAATAAATAAATATATAAGAAGCTACAAGTAACAGACAGACCGACCCTCGATGCCAAAAGAGGGAAGTAAAAGATGGCGACTGTATCGATAGATCGCGTCACGCGTTAGGCCATTTGGGGATGCTGAGAGATCACTGCCAGGTATGGGATGAGAAGGAGAAGGAGAAGGAGAAGGGGAAGGAAGACGGCTCCTATTTGATGAAATCTCATTCAATTGGGTCTCAAGAAGCGAAATTCGGTTCTCGATATGGGTCTTCTCAGCCTTGAGCCTCTCCAACTCTTGGATGATGCTGGACGCATCTCCACCGTTAGATGTCATTTCTTTATCTATCTGTTATCAAAGAAGAAGAAGAAGAAGAGAGACGAGTGAGACTGAGTAGAGTACAAAGTCGAAAACTTAACTCTATATGAAATCGTATGATTTCTGGGTAAACATGATTTTGAGAGATAGAGAGCTTACGGTGGCACTGAGACGAAAACGAGGCTGCTCTCTTCTTCTTGGATAGTGGGTTTATGTGAGAGGAAAGTAGGGTTTCGGAAGAAGAAGAAGAGAAGAAGAAGGAAGACAGTGGACTCGGGCGTAACCGGGCTGGTGAGCCGAGTCCAGAGATAATTCCAACCCTTCATTGTATGTTGTAAACTGGGCCTTACTTTTCGATCATGTAGACTGTTTTTTTTTTCTACCATCTGATTTATTTAAGTTTAATTGTCGGATCAAACTGTTTTAAATCATTGTAAACTTTGATGTTAGTATAATAGTTTAATAATATTATATTTTTATATTACTTTTAAAAGTAACTTATCAATAATAAAATATTAAAAATCATGTTGCAATTATGACACTATTGTAGCAAATATTCAAAAATAATATTCTTAGTAAAGATAAAAAGAAGAAAAATAAAATAAGTGAAAATGTAACTGAACAAATTCAAGCCTCTCTAATTAAAAAAGGTTGATAATTAATTTTTAATTAAATTACATATTTTGAAACATAGAGAGTATAACATGAATAAGAGATGAGTTAAATTGAGGAAGGCCTTTGCTCATTTGAATTTAAATTAAGTTCTTCTAATCTTAATTTTTTGAAAACATATATAAACATTTCAATCCACACATACCGATTAAGTCTATAAAAGTGGTATGTTGAAATTGAAGGTGAATCGAACTGATACTGTACTTCATAAGACTGGCATCTTGACAACCAGATCGACTTAAACATGAACCTTAATTTTGATTTATATTCTATTCACATTAGACTCAAATTCTAAATTTTATAAGTTAGAATCGGTCAATATGAATTGAATCTGACCCAAGTTCAGACACTGGCTGCTCAAAAAATAAATAATTAGCCAGGTTTGTCACTCATCATGCATTGCAAATTCTTTAAATGAATGGTCAACTGGTGGCATGTTTGAATGTATTTCAATGAAATGTTAAATAAAATCTTTTTTTTCTTTTTAGCAGTCATGTTAAATAAAGTCCTTTGGTGATGGGATATTACACAATCATGATTTCGACATCGTAGAGTATATGGACCAAAGGTGCAAATATCGGCTGATATTCGGTCGATACCCGATATCTCGGCCGATATTCGATCGATACCCGATATCTCGCCCGATATCGGCCGTTTTTAAAAAAAAAAAAAATGAGAAGAGAAAATAATGTCGACCGATATATCTGCCCATAACGATATATCGGCCGATACCGAATTTTGCACCCCTGATACGGACAACTCATTACATTTTCATGTGTGAAGAAAATATTTTCTCTTATTTTAATTAATAATTCTACTTTAGCAAAGCCCTTCCCACTTTACAGGGAGAGCTTCATAAGCCAAAGATTCAAAAAAGTTTTGGTTTCTAAATACATATTATATTTATGGTTTTCTTTATTTTTTAAATTTTTAGAAAAAACAAAAAAATATATGATAAAAAACAGAAAAATAGAAAATTTAATGTAAGCATATTTCTTTTTAAAAAGTCATTTTTATAGATTATTAAACTGTTGAAAGTTGAAATTTTGATACGAATAAAATGTGTTAAACATTTTAAACACCTAATATAAAATTTAAGTTTTGTTGTAATTATTATAGATTTTAAATATCATCTAATATATATTGTATTGGCTAATATGTATCAATTTTTTTATTAATCATGTCAATATATTGGCTTCTTTTGTTTGCCATCTATAAGCAACTTGTGTGAATGGAAGAAATGGAGTAATGGCCCATTGGGAAAGTGGTTTAAATTTCTTAAGACTCTATTTGAATCTGTTGAAAATGTTTTCACCTGGAGAAAAGCTGGTTATCCATTGGGTATTGATTCCACCTGGCAAAAATATTCTCAACTTTTGTTTGGTACAGACAATTCTAAAAATCACCTACAAGTATTTATGAGTCAGAGGCCCTGACGTATTTATGAGTTAATTGTTCAGGCCTTCAGGCCCATCTATGTATGACTCAGAGGCCCTGACGTATTTATGAGTTAATTGTTCAGGGCTTCAGGCCCATCTATGTATGATTCAGAGGCCCTGACGCATTTATGACTCATATGGCATCTATAATACTATCTACTATCACATCTATATGGGTTATAACACATCTAATCATCTATACAAGTATTTGTTTGTATATGCATACATCTAATGAATTCCAAATGCATGTCTAAAAACCTAAAATAATACTCGATTTGCATTTTCATAGTGCCATCGACAATTTTACACACTTGAGAGGGCTGTTTCAGGCCAAGTTCCGACTTCAAATCGTTCAATTTATGAGCAGTGATTAGCTTAATCCTGACGTCAATTGCTTTACGATGACAAAAATAGCGCCGTGGGTCTAACTAAATCGGTATTTAGATCTTGGTTGGACCGTGGGCTCAGGCTATGTTTGGGCCCAAGTTTAATACCATGCAGTCCCAAAACTTGAGACCCCTGTTCAAGTTTAAAAGAAATAAAGCATTTCCCATTGAAAAAAAAAAAGCCTTAACCCGTTTATATATATAAAAAGCTTGAGTCTGCTCAAGTCTGACGGGCTTTTAACGTCGGAGCATGAGCCCACAGTTTAAAGCCCATTTATTTTGCATCTAGAACTGTTTTTTATCTTCTTTTTTTTTAAATTAAGTTTTAACAGTACATTGAAAATATACTTTAATACTTAATACCATGTAAAATTTCAATCCAAAATAAAATTTTAGCCACTTGATCATGATATTCAAAATTAGCAGACATCCTTGAAAAAATATGCTCTGTAATTTGACCAAAAAGATCAAGCGGGCTAAAAATTGATTTTTGAGATGAAAATTTAGCAAGGTTTTCTATTTAAGCATTTTTCAAATATGTACGCTTGTATTTATAATTTATAAAATAATGAAAGATATATAAAAAAACAAAATGGGTCTAAAATTTGAAGGGCTTTGAGTAGCTCCGGCCTTCGAGTCAAAAAAATCTTATTCAAACTCATTTATTTAAAGTGGGTTCAAATTAAGTTAAAACAAATAAACACCTTAATACACTAGATTAATTGGGTTCGAACAAATGAACAACTGGGTACACTTGATTAACTAGATTCAAACCAGGGGTATAAATCTCGTATCGGCCAGAGCAAAAAAAAATTCGACTGAATATCGGTTGTGGGCTCAGCTGATATATATATATATAAAACAGCTTTTTATTTTTTTAAAATGATTTTTTTCAAAAAAAAAGCCATTGAAATTTCCAAAAAAAAAATTTGTAAAGAGAGAAAAACTCTCCGCCGAGATGCCGGTTGGGCCAAATTTTCGACCCTTAATTCCAACAAATGAATACTCAACTACACTGGATTGACTTTTCTAAGTCAGCCAACTTGCTGAACTTATGAAATTTCATTGGCGGAGTTAGCATGGGCCTACTTCCATTTTATTGGGCATTACAGCTAAATTTGTTAACCAGATGAAAGTCATGAAACGATTGCTCATAATATTATATTATTATTTATTTATATTTTAGTAAATTATTATATAATGTTGATGTAATTTGAAATGAGATATATATCTTTTTGCCGGAATTTTCAGGAAATGGGTGGTTAAAATTGATTGTCATCTAAACATTTTACCTTGTGATTTTAGACCTCAAATTATAAATATTAGAACCCATATCAAAGCTATGATGAATCCTCTTATTCATATAGTTCTATGTTCAATAATTTATTTTTAATTAAAATTAAAGACAAAGATGATCTCACTTTTTATAATTTAATAACTCACATAATAGTCTATTTTTTCTGCCATACGATAAGATCCCACTGTCTAACATGATATGTCAAAGTAGTAAGGATTTTCAACTTGAGTGTCTAATTGATAGTAAAAAAAATTAATTGATTAACATAAAATTAGACTTTTAAGTAGATATTTATCCAATAATTAATTATTTTATTTAAAATAAGTTAAGAACAGACCTTAAACTACATGGCAACATATATTATGACTAGCTTTTTACTAAAAAGGTCTATAAAGATACCTGATAAACAAATCTAAGCTGATTTGAAGAGAATCCAACGAACAAAAGAGGAACAATTAAAGTAACCATTTAAATTGATTTTTCAAATTATTTGATTTTCTAGAGTTTGAAGCATCGTATTTATTTCAAAATATGAAAATGGATGAAATTAGATGGTGATGTTGAATTTAGATAAACATACCTTTATCAGAGTAAATAATTTGATGAGATTTTTAAAAAAAATAGACCCAATCATTTGACATAACCAAAATAATTGATGTGTGTAAATTATGTGGATCAATGAAATCTCCAAAATGGACCCATTTAGATCATTGTAATTATTTTTAACTTAAAATTTAAACCATTAAATAGATATTATTTTTTATACTCTATCCAACAACGTAAATTGATTAGAAGAGTATTGAATGAAGAACTGTTTAAATTAGAATATCTAATTATATTTAATGTAATTTTAATTTAACATGAAATGGATTCGATTCGATTTATACAGACCTATAATTGTTATTACAAGAAGGGGTGAAAATCTCGCCAAAACGAGATATCGGCCAATATCTATCTCCTCAATTTTTTTTTTAAATATCTATAGTTTTTTAATTTTTCTGAAAAATAAAAAAACAAAAACAGTATAGTTTTTCTTTAAAAATTTGGAAAACATAAATTTCGGTTCAGGCCCATGGCCAATATTTGAATTTTTTTTTTTTTAAATGATATCTATGGATATCAACAGATATATATCACCAACATGTCGGCTATTTCGGTCAATATTGTGATAGTACAGTCAATTTTACACGTATCAGATTTATACCCCTTCTCACATGTGAGAGGGCAAAAAAATTATTATAGGCTTAAGCCTTGACGTATTCATTTTTATATTCTATTAATTATATAATTTTCTCATATATTTAAATAAATTTTATAAAAAGAATTGTATAAAATTAAATGGACTAACTGCTGGTCGAGTCACTAACTTAACCTAATAATCGTGACTGAGTTTTGATAAAAACTAAAATATTTAAAGAATTTAAATTGATCCACCAAGCTGACTTAATGAGTGTCTAGATTAACTTAATTTTGTAATTAGTCTAGTCTCGGTCCTAGTCCTAGTTTAGGAATTATGTAAAAAATTTAACTTAAAAATATTAAAAATGTTTAAATTAAGTTAAATTGATTTCGACTAAAGTAAAATTTGAATAGTCTCTGATGTAGAATTCGAAATATTGTAAATATATCAAGGCTATATATTCTAAGTTTGCTTCACGTGTTTAGATTTTCCATATTAGAGTGGTTAAGCATTGATTGAATTTTAACTTAATATAAATATAGTATTATCATTACATAATACAACCAATTAGACTCATTTATTTTTAATTCAGCGACTTCAAATTCTTCTTGCTTGACTTAACTGATAAAATTCATACTTAATTTGAACTATTTTATCAAATTTAATATTTAAATCTTTGATTACATTTAATTTTTTTTTTTAAAGTTCATAAATATTTTTATAAGATAAATATCCCCACTCTCTCTCTCTGAAAAAGTTTACACCATTATCATTATTGTCGAGCTTCGTACAAACAGAAAGCATGTGATGTGAATTATGATGATGTACCACACAAGAGTTTTAGAACCCTCGAGACACTAAATTTAGGTTCAAACAACAGTCTTACTATGTATATCTAAATATACATTCATCGATGTTTTAAAACCTTAGTTGTTAATTAATTATTTTATATAACAAATTAATTTAATCAGGCTCAATGGTTGAGTAAAATCACATGAATTTAATCCTTCCTTGTCCTTTGCATTTTTAAAAAGCTTGGTTCTTCTTTAATCATACCAATACCACCACTCTTCAAACCTTTATGTTTTTGTAAGGGTGTTATAATGGTCTCTTCTAATGTATAAATTATTTCTTTCTAAGTTCTACGTACATCGATTTCTAATAATAACTGTAGAGAAGTTAAATTTTTACCGAAATGCGAACGAGAATCCCACATCAATTGTTGTGAAAATAGTAAACATTGTTTTCCTTCTAATGCCAGCCATAGATGAAATATTGGAATTTCATGACCTTAGCTATAAATTTTAGAGTCTTCTCTGAGAACGGAATCACATTTAATTCCATTGAATTAAGAGTGGCCAAAGAAAAGAGAATATAAATCTGTGTTTTGTTGAGGGATAAATTTTGCAGGGATTATCTTTGATCAAGGGTTATTATGAATACCTCTTTACTTGAAAAGGATTTTCGAAAGTGGGAGGGTAGAGATAAAAAAATTGATTTTCTATCCTTACTCTCTTCGTTATCAAAAAAGGATAATGGAGAAGTAACCCCTGTTCCCCCTGTCCAAACACAACTTAAGTGCCTTTATTCATTTTTGAGGGTGTAATTATGGTTAGGGAGTTTTCTCTTCAAGCCTATAATTCTTAGTTGTAATATTTCTCCATGTTTAAATGGATTTGGCTTGAGCTATTCTTGTATCTGATTTCTTATTCATGTTTGCATGCCATAGCTCAGGTTGGGAGAAACTGTGAAAGTCACATTCTCTACAACACACAACAATATTAAAAATACAAAAAGTGAAATCAACAAAAAAGAAGTAAATCATAATAAATATTTTAGATTATTTCATTTCGATACGTCCACATGTTCAAACTAATCTATTATACAAAAGACAAAAATAAAAAAGAGATGACTCACTCACGTAACATATGCTTGACTCTCTCTCTTATAAAATCATCATATATATTACTCTAATTAATGTTTACACAAGACGCGACTAAATCGGCACTATACCCATGATAATCAAACTCCATAAAGTCTAACAGCTCATGTATTGAAATCTTGTACTTGGCATTCTATTTCTAGCACATGAAAATCAACTCACTGGAATTTCAAGCCCATTGAATTTGTAGTTGATTGCGGGTACGCTCTGTTTCCTTTATTTTCAATGACTACTCTACTCCTTTTAAAACCAATCACCAGTAAATCTTAGAACTTTGAGTCCTTTAGGTGTTTTGCTACCGTGGCTTGTATTGTTCTCTTAATTTTGAATAAATCTTAGAACTTTGAGTCCTTTAGGTGTTTTGCTACCGTGGCTTGTATTGTTCTCTTAATTTTGAATAAATCTTAGAACTTTGAGTCCTTTAGGTGTTTTGCTACCGTGGCTTGTATTGTTCTCTTAATTTTGAATCCCATTAATTGTCATCATCTTTACTATTCATTTTTAGGTTTACAGCCACTAAATTTTTGTGATATTTTAAGTAAAGATACATGAAATATTTATGGAATACATTGGTTTAATAAAATATAAAACGTCTCTTTCTAGATTAATCTCATAACAATTTCACGAAGGTGTCGAGATCTCTTAGTACATTTGACTAATCCTTTGAGTATGTCCTTCTAACTTACATTCAGGTAACTTTACGAGGAGTGACTTTTAAGATGACCATATTAGAGGTAAAAATATCACCTCCGTCGAGATATCGGCCGATATCATTTTCTCTCCTTCTTTTTTTTCAAATCTCAACTGTTTTTTAATTTTTTTTCTAAATTAAAAAATAAAAAAATTGAAGAATTTGCCATTTATTTTTTCTTTTAATTTTTGGAAATTAAAAAAGAAAATATCGACCAATATTTTTCTAATATGGACAAATATCGACCAAGATATTTGTGATGACCTAACCCCCAATACGATATTGTCAGCTTTAGATCCCACCTAGGCCGACCAGGGTTTGTTTTTGGCCTGGCCCACCAGGCCCAAAAGGCCTCGTGTTGGTTGAGGGGTTGCCCCCTCTTATCAGCGGTTAAAATCTCGGCCAATTTTAATCTCGTCCAATTTTTTCTTTTTTAAAAAAAATATTGGTTGTAGGCCCGATCGATATCTTTTTAAATGAATTTTTTCAAAACAAAAAAGTCACAGAGGTTTCTGGAAAAAAAAAATGAAGAGAGAAAACATCTCGACCGATTAAGACCTTTCCCACCCACCTCATGGGTGATGTGGGACAATTTTCACACTCTCATATGAGTGAGTTGTTACAATATCAGTGGAGCCAATGACCAAGATAATTTTTTTTAAATGCCGATGATATTATCGATATCCGTGATATTATGGCCTATATATCGACTGATATTACTGACAACATAAGTGTATGACTGATGATATCGTATCGGCCGATATAGAATGTCTTTAAAAATGTGATATAAATCGGGTGATACGATCTGTATCAGCCATTTTTTTAACTTGAGCATCATATTACTAAACACTTTTATTTACTAATTTTCAATTTTTTGCTAATTGAAAAAATACTCTTTGGAACTAATGTATTTCAAGAGATACACCATATCGTATGTCATATTATTTAGATTTATTTAAACTTTATCAGAATGGAGAGTTAACCAAAATTTTATAATTTAAATAACATAAATAGATAAAAAAATAATTATTTATAAGAAAGAAATTCTCTTAAAAAACCAAATTCCCCCGCTGCGTGCACTTTTGGACCCACATCACTCACTGTCCCATCACCTGTCTAAACAGGTTAATAAATGCAGTAACGCCTTCTTCAAGGGTGAGTTACCCTGACATGCTCTTCTCTCTCACATTAATACACAGGACAGGGTAATTACTAATTAGTCCACATGAAATCTAAGTGACACTGTACCCATGTAATATTATTATTAATAAGTAGGCCCCACCATTATTTCCAACTAATAAAGATAGTGCCAGCATTTAAATTACTGTTCCTCATTAATCTCATCCTTAAATTCTGCATTATCTAATGGCAATCAAGAGGGTATACCCTTTATTATTTTTGGGACCTGCCATTGAATGTGCCGGTGCCATACCTTTCAAAAATGTGGCTGCCTATAAGCCGTACACGTGGCATGCAGTGTGCCTACCAAGTAGAAATGATTAGCCTACTAAGAGAAGGAGGATTAGTGAAAATCTTGCTGATTATGTAGAGTAGTAACTACTAAATTACTAAGCCTGTACTTAATGTTAGTGTGTCACTGTGTTGTATCCTAAATGGTGGCTGTATTTTTACTATTTAAAAATATGGCCTTTTAGACTTCAGAAGAGAAAAAAATTGCAGTTTTCTTGCATGAAATGTTTTTGAAATTTGCCATCTATTAAAATAAGTTAAATATAAAGTTTTTTTCTCTTCCTTTCCAAAAAAAAAAAAGCATTTCTATGTTTTCCAATAAAATCATTTTTCTCCATATTATATATCAAATTATTTATGTGAAAATAATGAAATGTATACTGCAAAGTTGCTTAAGATATCACTCACCTTAGAAAGTGAGAGTTCTGAGTTTTATTCTCTCTATCCCAAAGGGTCATTTCTCGTAGAATTATTCGATGTGTGCAAGTAGAGAGACTTTCGTAATCAGTCGAGTACTCTAAAAGATTTAGACACTTTAATAAAAAAAATCACTTAAGTTATCTTTTTCTTTTATATTTCTTGAATTTAAGTATTTAAATTAAACGCATATAAAATAAAATAAAATCTTAGTCTTATGTTTTAGATATTTTTAATCACTAACTATAAACTATTGATTTTTATAACATATTTACAATGGTATATAGCAAAATCTTTCAAAGTCTTTTTATAACATAATTTATCTAATTATACAGAGCAATGAACTTGAATTTTAAAGAATTGTTAAAACAAAATTTTTGATCTACAAAGTTTTGAAAACTAATTAGTCAATGTATTAGATATATTACTTGATATATCTAGGAGTTTAAAATTCGGCTCCTGATAGATATCGTTTGATACGAGCATATTATTGATACATATCGTTACAGCATTATATTGCTGTACTCCATTATTTTTCTTCTATTTTTTTGAAAAAATTCTAAAAAATATGTGAAAAAGGGGAAAAATAAAAAATTAATACAAGCATATATTTGTTAAAAAGTGGTTATTTTTCTAGAGTGTTAAACCCTTGAGAGTCAAAATATCAATATTAATAAATTATGTCCTAAAATTTTGAAAATGTATAAATTTTTAGAAAATATGTGAGCAATATGAGGAACCACTTAATATAAAATTTGTGTTCTTTAGTGTCCCATACTGGCATGTTTTTTCTATTACTATTCATAAATTTCTTTTGTAATTTATTTTTGAATTTTATAAAAGTGCTAGAATATTAAAAAAATCACACAAACACCCTAAAAACAATATCAATCAAATTAAGGATCTTCTTTTCATTCTAAAACTGTTTTTATATTATTTCATTAACTTTTTCAACAAGAAATCCAAAATAGAAATTATCTTAAGAAACCCAACTGTCGTTAATTTTTCGAAAAAGAACTTGGAAAATAATACGCACACCTACAAATTATATCAACCACATTAAGAAAACTCCATTCAATTCTACAAGCACTCAATAATATTTTATTAAATTATTTCACCATAAACACCAGAACCAGAATTATCTTAGAACAAAAATTCTAAAAAATTGATGAAAATAATTCAAAATAATCAAATTCGAACATAAAAAAGTTTGAAATTGACTCATGCGTTTACCTGCTATATCCCCTCTCGATTAGCTGGTCTGGTATACATAAAAGGTAGTTCCCGAAGTCACTCAATGAGGGGTGTAGGTAATAAAATGCCAAGGGGCGGGTGGCAAGTTGGCGGGTGGCAAGTAGGTTTTTTACCACTTAGAAAATGAAACGGGAGCGAGGAAAGTGAAATAATGATGGATTCTGGCTACCGTCACTTTAAGTGCAAATTAGTGAATCAATTAACTAATGACAAGGAAATACTTAGTAGGATTTAATGGTCTTGTAACCAATGTAAGTCGTAGCCGCTTCCTCCATAAGCTAATCTGATGTTGCCTTCCTTATTCTCCTGGTGTCGTTGCACTTGACTAACTTGTTTTAAACCTTCTTAAGTCATATGAAATGCAAGATTCAACTCAAAAAATAGTTTAAACAATTTTTTCTGAAAAAACAAAAAAAAATTTGAATATGGCTAATATCGTCCAATGTATTATGTATCAACATACTTAAAACTAATATGTATCAGTCAAAATGTATTGTACGGTCGAGAATTTTTCTCTCTTCGTGTTTTTTTTTTTAAAAAAATCTTTATAAAATTTGAAAAATGGTTATTTTTTTATAAAAAGAAAAATATAAATATTGGCCGATATTCACTCGATATGAAAATATCAGGCGAGATTTTAACTCATGTTTGTAGCATTTTTGGCAGTATCCTTTCATATCCGATAATTTTTACTTAAGTTGACTTTAATCATTAAAATATTTAAGAATATTAAAAATCCAAAATATTATTTTAAGTTATTTTTTCCAATATCTTAGTTATAAATAGAAGCATTGATGGAGATAATACAATTTTTTTTTATTATAAGAAGTCAGTACAATACTTTTGTCTCTAGAAGAGCTCTTAAAAGTGAAAAAGGAAAATACCTCCATTATTTACTTAAGTTTAACTCATCATTTGAAAGAATTAAAGAACGGATTTAACTATTTCAAACTCAGAGTTTGAATCAAATCTGTCTTCCTCCTCTTAAATGTAGATTGCGAGTTCCTTACAATTTTAATGGTTATTATGCAGTGTCTCCCTCAAGATTGAACAGTTCAAATTGTGATCAACATGCGTACTTGAACATAATTAAAAAGAAAGAAAGAAATGAAGCAGAAGTATTATTTCTTTCTCCTCTGTAATTTGTATAGAAATGCTTAGACAATGCCAGGAAAAGGATGTGTAAATGTCAGCTCAAGAGACAATCTCACATTTAATTTATATAGAAATTGTTTAGGAAATGGCAGGAAAAGGATGTGTTAATGTCAGCTCAGGAGACAATCTCACATTAAAAGAATAGAAAAAAAAAAAGAAAGGTAAAAGAAAAAATGAAATTGGAAGAGGCATGCCAAACACTATATGAAAAGAAATAGGAGGACTACAAAAGGTTGTAGCTGGAGCTGGAGCTGGTTGTCTCCTTCATTCTCTCTCTCTCTCTCTCTCTCTCTCTCTCTCTCTGCGAAAATACTAACTAGAGATGGAGGAAGCAGCATTTTGGTGTCCACCCACCATCTATATCTGCCTCGCAAGCGATTAAACTAAAGATACCTCTATCTTTTGTCTACTTCTGCTCAAAACTCAAATCTTTCCCTTGTCTCTCTCTGGTAGAAGATCCCCAAAGAAAAGATCTCTCTTCTGGGTTTTCTGTTGTTCTTCTCTTTTTGTTTTAGTTCTTTGTCTTCCTCAGATCTTCCATTCTCTCTATAGGGATCTGTTGTGACTTGTGGCTCTACTCTCTGCTTCTAACCAATAGCGATGAGTAAAGAAGAAGACATCAAGCTTGTGAAGATCCAGGTACTTCTTCTTCCCTTTCTTCTTCTTATTATTATTTTTATTAATCCAAAAAGATCTTGGCTGCACTTTTTTATGTTTCCCTTCCCAGTTCTCCCTTTGCATGTTTTTTTTTACTTGACCATCTTTTATTTAGAAAACTGAAAGTCCATGACGACCCTTTTCTCTTTCTGTGTCCTTTTCTTGGATTTCTTTAACTTGCAGACTTGCGTTCTTAAAGTAAACATACACTGTGATGGATGTAAGCAGAAGGTGAAGAAACTGCTACAGAAGATTGAAGGTATATTTAAACAAAAAAAAAAAATTCGTTTCTTCTTTTGATTTTTATGAGGTATTTTTAAAAGAAGAAAAGAAAATTCAAAATTTTATAGTAATGTTTCTGGTTGGGTTGTAGGGGTGTATTCAACTAGCATAGATGCAGAACAGGGGAAGGTAATGGTTTCAGGGAATGTAGATCCATCAACCCTTATTAAAAAGCTCCAGAAGAAAGGCAAACATGCAGAGCTGTGGCCTTCTAAGGGTGGGAATAATCAGCTGAACAAGCAGTTCCAAGGAATGCAGATTAAAGATGGGAAGCCTCAAAAGGGTGGAAAAGATCAAAAAGGCCAACAGCAGCAGCAAATGAAAGGTTTGAAAGATATGAATCTGGCCCAATTCAAGGGCATGGAATTGCCTTTCAAGGATCAGAAATCTGTTAAGTTCAACTTGGCCGATGATGATGATGATGGCAGTGATGATGATTTTGATGATGAAGAGATGGATGATGATGATTTTGATTTTGACCCGGATGAGCTGAAGGCCCATCTCCAGATGAAGGCCATGAATGAGCTTGGCATGAACAACGGTCAGCAGCTTCCACCCACGGACAAGAAGGGCAGTGGTGGTGGGAATGGCAAGAAGGGTGGCGGTGGAGATGGTCATCCGCAAAACCAGAGCATGGGTGGGAAAAATGATGCTAAAAATGGGAATGGTGGAAAGAAAGGTGGTGTGAACAATGGAGGGGGTCAAAATCAAGGAGGGTCAAAAGATGGGGGGAAAAAAGGTGGGCCCCAAGATAATAAAAATCCAGGCAATGGTGGTGGTGGAAGTAACAAAACTGGTACCAATGGCAATGGTGGTGGGAACAATAATGCACCTGTTGGGGCCAAGAAGGGAGGTGCTGGCCCTGGCAAGGCTGATGTGGGCCATGGCTTTCATGAGATGAATCTCCCTGCTGGGGCTGGGAATGTGGGTCAAATGAGGAATATTCCTGTAGGTCAGATGGGGAATATTCCGGCAGTACAAGGGCTACGCCATGCCCGTGATGAATGCCGGTGGGTACTTCCAAGGGGCAGGTCCAGAGATCCACCCTGGCAATCCCTACCACCAGCAATATGCCTCAGCGATGATGATGCAGCAGCGACAGAATGGGATGTATGCCCGGCCACTGTATCCGGTCGCGTACATGCCTCAGCACCCACAGGCAGCGGAGCCCTACACTAACTTCTTCAGTGATGAAAATACCGATGGATGCGCGATCATGTGACCGGAATATGCCAACGGAGATTCCTCTGGTTCAATGGGTCTGTGGCTGTTGCCTTAATTGGGATAGCTCTAGTGTCAATCAAGGCAAGGGGAAGGGGTAGACTAGAAACTAGAAAGGTCTGTGAAACATACATGAAAATAGGTTACCTAATTGTTTTGTTTATCCTAAGCTAGCTATAGTTTACTTAGATATCTATTATTACCTTTGATGATAGATAGATGTGAAAATGTAATGAGGGAGAAGTGAGGGTGTTCTACCTTTGTGGGTTTGTTAGTATGAAGTTGATAAGTTGGAAAATAATACATGTGAGCAATCCTATCCTATACTTGAAGTGCTCCTAAATATAACAAGATAGCAGAAGTAGCTGTCTTTTTCTTTTTCTTTTTCTTTTGAATAAAACTTGGTTCTTCTTTGGAATGAAGCTTGTTCTAGTTTGAATTTTGCCTCACAGGTCAAGGATGTCTTGCCCCTTTTTGCTACTTAGCCCTTTTTAGGGAAGTAACAGCCAAAGCACAGCTATTATTGGCTGAATTCTCATGGCAGCACAGACAGCCCTTTGCTTCTATTCTGTGTTCAAACTCTCTTTTCCATTAAGCCAATAATGGATAGAAAAGGAGGAGTTCAATATGTGTGAACTTCTGACTTCCAGAGGCTGGTTTGATCATCAAGGGTCTTATCTCAAGAAGCATGATGTTGAGTTCGATTACATTCAATTTTAATGGATGAATGGATTATTTTCAGTAGTCACTTATCACCTTAGATCCTAAAAAACCAAAAAAAATTATGTGTGAACTTTTGAAAAGTTTGAATAAATTTCATGTTTCGTACTTGTTGTTACTTGGCAATATTGGTCTTCCAATAACATACGAAGAGGATCTCAAAATTTTCAAAATCTTCTTATATTACTACAGAAAGATGAGCTTCTTATGTTAATGGCCATGAAAAAGAAATTAGAAATTAGCCGGTAGATTTCCAAAGTCGCCAGTGTAAAACATTTTTTACATACAAATTAAGTTGTTCAGTCAGTCTCATAGTTAACGGGGTCGATGTGTGACCAATAAGGTGCAGGGCCTCCATTGCACTTTGGGAGTTTGCTCTGTTCAACCATCTCCTCAAGTAGGAGAGTGGACGTCAGAATTTGTGCCAGGGGTATGCATGCGGGTGGCCTCTGCTAGAAAAAGACCAAGAGGGGTTGGAGGAAGCATGGTCTTATGTTTGATTCATGTTCAATTTCAGAGAGCCACTCACCATTGTATTTATCGAGTGAGTGTGGAGAGAGGTTTACATGTGCTTCGAAGATGAGTCGGATGAGATGTCTGAACACCTTAATTAGAAAAGAAAAAAAAAGAAGCTATTGAAACCAATTTATTTTTTCTATAAATATAATTTATAAGTCAAATTCGGACTCCAATTAATTACTTGTCCAACTCAATTGGACTCTATAAATAAATGAGTAGAATCGACCTATTTAATTAATGGATAAACTGAATCTAAATTTGGTCTATAAAAAATTGATCGACTTGAGCGAGATCATTAATAAATATATAAACTCAATTATCTCAACTTTTATTACGTCTCTATACAGTAAATCTGACTATATCATATCTATATACATTTAATAAGTAGTTTTACCTCTGTTTTTCTAAAAAAGTTGTATGCGCGATGTGATATGAATCTGACTCAAAATAGATTCAAATTACATAAGATTTAATGATCTAACTCGACCTGACTCGACTCATCCAATATGTGGCCAAATCTAGCAAACAAGCTAAAATAATTTTTTTTTATGTAATTTGTAATGATCCGGTCCACCACGATATTGTCTGCTTTGAATGCTCATATACATGCGTAGTTTGTTTTTGGCATACACATATATTCAAAAAGTCTTATACTGAGAGGAGATTAGATGTTTATATATTCAAGATCCAGACACTCTTTAAAGATGATATGGAATAAATTTGAGTTTCCTCCTCCTCCGTCTAACACATAAAGTTTCTCTCCTTCTTTCATCAAACACATCCATCTCATCTTGGGTGCTCATCATAATTAATGCATCTATCACATAACAAAAAAACCACGAGTCTATGGTGTGCCGATTTTTCAAAGCTTTAACCACCAAGTGGATCCAAGAATTAGAAAAGTGAGGAAAGTGAAGTATGGAGCAACCCTAAATGCAATGCAAGAAACCTACCATGGCCAATTGCAATTTTAGTTTTAACCCATTTGTAGGATGTGAAGCAAAAGGACCTAACCCAACTTCTAAAAGAGGGAGTTGGCCCCAAAATCAAAATTGGACATGGAAAAGGGTGGACCCCACTACTAATGCCCAATACGTCTAAAACCCCACAAGGCAAAGAGAGAGAATCTCAAGTCCTAATTCCAAAAAGAGTAGTAGAAAAGGCATCCAGCCGTTCGTTTAGTGGCCTGATGGGAATGAAGAAAGAAACAATCAGGGTCAACTATTTTAACACAGGTAAAATTTATTAAGAGAGACGGGATGGAGTAAAATTCTTATTTTATTTTTACTAGTGTACCACTTATCAAATACCGATATACTAATAACACGCGACTATATATATATATATATATATATATATGTGTGTGTGTGTGTGTGTTCTGGATATCGATAAATAGATACTTGATGAACAGTATACCAGTAAAGATAAAATTAGAATTTCACTTAATACCATGTCTCGAAACAAATTTTGACTGCAACCATTAGGGCCGTCTAAGTGAGGCGGTTTAAGGGAAAGCGCCTATACTTAGGTGCTCAAATTATACAATTTATTATTTGGCCGCGCATTTAGACACTAGAGTTTTCTGTTACTAGACACTAGTTTTCAAAAATTTTGGTGAAATTACCATTTTACCCTCCCATTTTTATCCTTCTAACGATTCTACAGTTTGTTCGAAGGATCAGTTTGATCCTTCGAATGAATGCCTGCTACAGTAACCTATTATTTAAATAATAAAATTCATTTAAAAGTTTAAAGTTATTTTTTAAGCACTGTGTATTTTCAAAATTTCTCAAATTAAATATCCGGACTAATTATGATAACATGATAAAAATACTTTATGTAATACCCTTACCCAGATTAGACATAGTTTAGATTAATAATCTTGTTTGACCGGTTAATCTCGAAGATTACGGTTAGGCTTTGAGGGAAGCCCTAGTGTGGCCCAATCTGAGCTCGAAAGCTCAGTGATCCAGCTCGTCCAGCTGGAGGGGCATTTTGATAATTTACCGCTTTTTTTTGTTATTTTATAAATTATGTTGTTTTGTGATTATTATTGAATGATAATGTTCTCCTTAATACAGGATTTTTATTTTCGATTTTAAAAGATTTTTTTATTTTGAGAAAATGGTATTTAAAACCGCCCGTCAAAACCCCGAAAGGGAGAAATAATTATTTTAAATGGTTTTGGAAATGAAATAAATTTTGAAACAAGTGTAGTATATTAGACCATTTTAAGTATAGTCTAGTTATTATTCGAACCCCAAAAAATGAGGTTTCCAAGTTGCTTTATTTAACATTTGTTTAATTAAGTAAATAGTATTACATTGTGATTTTTATTTAAATCAAGGGTTTTTAATGAGAGTTGAATATCCAAATTTTTATGGTGATTAAAGTTTTCAAAACCAAACCTATCTGTAAGGTTGGATTAAGTTTTTGAGTATTTAAAATCTTGTTTTTAGTTAAAAATCGACTTTTTATCAAAATAGGGACCTTTTTGCAAAAACCAGAATTTCAGAGGGACTTATTTGCAACAGGGACTTCCGAACAGTGATTTCATTGTACCGAACGTCCGCTGCGTCTGCATGCAGTGGCCAACCGGCCACTTCCTCTAGCTGTTTTCCTTATAAATTGAGCCCCTCAACCCAGCTCTCAAACTCCCACTCAGATTTCTCTATCTCTCTCCCTCAGTGCTCTTTGGTTTTTCAGCCGATCACTCCTTACTGTTCTTCCCTGTTTTTCACCCGTAGCTTAAGGAATGAAGTTTTTCCAAAAGCCAGATTTTCAACCCAGGAACTCCAGTGAAGGTAACCACTGTGTTCCTTTTCAAATTCTAGGTGGTTTAGAATCAAGAAAAACCGATTTTGGGTTAGTGTTAAGTGTGTAAAATGGTTTTGAAGGTTAAGGAAAAACTTGATTTTCTTAATGTCAGTGTACTTCCAGTGTTAAAATCGAATGACTTACTGAGTTTCGAAACTCCAAACCTCTCCTTATAGAAAGAGGACTCCTAAAGGAGTCCATCGGACCAGCTAGATGTGGAAACCGAATCCGGAAAATCCACTGTTTCCAGATTCGCATTTCACAGTATGTCTATCGTCACTGTCTACTATTGCAGATAATGGAGGAAGACGGCTCTCGGACTATACGAGAGCCGAGCTTTGGACGGTTCGAGAGGACCCCTCGGACGTTTCGAGTTTCACTAGAATCCCAGAAGCGCCCGAGGCTAGTTTTCCTCAGTCGGACGATCCGAGCAGAGCTCGGAAGCAGGGGTCAAAAAATCGGCTCGGCCGATATATCGGCCGATATGTAAATATCGGCCGATATCCGATACAGACGATATATCGGCCGATAATTTTATCTCTCATACCGATATCGACATTTTCTCTCTCCTCCGATATCGGAACCGTGAAAAAATCGCAAAAAACCGTGATGAATAGTGGTGAACCGTGACAAAACCGCAAAAAACCGCAAAAAACCGCAAAAAACCGCAAAAAACCGTGGGCACCCTGAGAACCGTAAACCCTGAACCGCAGAAAACCGTGGAAAACCGCAGAAAACCGCGAAAAACCGCGAAACCGCAAAAAACCGCGAATACCCCTGAGAACCGTAAACCGTGGAAAACCGTGGAAAACCGCGGAAAACCGCGAAAAACCGTGTAAAAACCGCGAAAAACCGTATCGGTGTTTTAAATTTTTTTTTTTAAAAAAAATACCGATATTTTCGAATATCGGCCGATATTAGGGCCGATATTGGGGACCGTTTATCGCCCATATCGGCCGATATTCCAACTGTACGGCCGATACTTATCGTATCGGCCGATATTTCAAGGTTTCAAAAAACCGATATATATCGGCCGATACGATATGTATCGGCCGATATTTAAACCTTTGCTCGGAAGGACCGAACCCCACTCGGACGTTTTGAGCCCTAACTTCAGATGTTCCGAAGTGCACAGACCCACCGAGACTTGTTTTTCTCTGTTTTTCGGTTCGAATAGACTTCGGATGATTCGGGACTCGATCTTCGGACGATCCGAAGTCAGACCCAAGATCCGAGGTCAGTGACTAGTTTAGGTGTGGTTCGGATGATCCAAAGCCACAGTACCTAGTTCCGAGGGACCCAGTTTTTGAAGTATAAAATATTCTTATTTGATTATTATTGTTTACTTGTGATATTAGTACCCCATTGTTAAATTAAAATTGTACTAACCCTTTTCTCTTATTAGTATAGTGTATATACTATTATATTCACTTCCAGGCCGACTCTATTGGTCGGGCACTGAGTGATTTTCACTTTCAGGCCAACGCTATATTTGTAAGGCACTGAGTAACCTTGAGGCCTTACTCAAAATGTCAGATCTGGTCCTATCTAGAAGACAACCGAGAAGTGACCCGAGAATCTAGACCTAACTCAATAAGTCAATCTGGTCAATGCCTAGAAGACAATATGAGTTTTGAACTGAGCACCCTTTTTATTTACTATCTTGTGTATTATTGTAATTTAAAAATGATAGAAACCAAGTAAGAGACTTAATTCCATATACCTTGGATATTTTTTTGGGAAAACATGGGATTTCAAAATACTACTTATGTGTATGTATTTGATGTTATGTATATTGATTGTGCATTTGTCTGTTTGTTTGAAACAAAGACCACGAAACCACACATATACGGTGAGGGAACTTAACTTTGCAACTTAATGTAAACAGGTTTATTTGATATGGAGCAATGAGTAGTTCCAGATTTGATGAATCCACTCATGTACCTGGATATAATGCACTACTGTAAGAGGTGTTGATAATGCTTATGAATGCTATGATGTTGATCATATGGAATGTGTAATACTGCTTCTACGTGCCCTTGACTATTGAACCAATATCGTTCTTATGAGAGATGGTTTACGTTTACTGGACCACGGGTGTCGACAGTTGCTGACTTGAGGGTGTCAGTATCGGCTATGAGAGAGATGGAGATGTACATGTAAAGATTTATTTTGACCGTGTCGGGACTTAATACAATGGTCTCAGTACAGTCGGTAGGCGTTACGTTAGAGGATCGCAGTAATAGAAAGATGATGATGAGAATTTACTTCATATCGTGAATATTGATATCAAGCATGAGATATTATATTGCAACTGTTGATTATATACTAATATTTTGTTTACTTTAAAACTGCACTATTATATTTCCTTCACTGGGCTAATTAGCTCACCCCACTCACCTTTCAGGAGATGGAGCCGAGGAGGAGAACCCTCTATTTCAAGCTTATGGTGGACAAGCTGCGGCGTTTTTTTGGGATTCTCATTGAGGGGAATACCCTTATCTTTGCTTTCTAGTTCTTGAAACTTCTTGTTTTTGCAAAGTACTGTAACGCCCCGCCCTTTTCACTCGCTTCTTCCCATAAATCAGAGTCTATTTTTTTTTTTTTTATAACAGAGTAGAGTGATAAAGCGCGGGACGTCACGACGTGAGCTAAGTTCTAACTTCTAAAGTCTGACCCTTAACTGGCCAACCCTATTTGTGCATAGACTCAGCCCATGAAAAACAGTTCACACATAGCAACATAAACATGCGGAATAAAAATCATAACATACGGAATCATAATAGAACACAGTTCTATTCCATTCACATAACAAAATACATCAAGTCTTTAATTATCATTATCATATCATAATTATTCAGTAAAATATCCAGCCATAGCAAATTAATCTAAGTTATTACAATCTGAATTCTATATACTCAAAATACAAGCTCATGAGTATCTTAAATAAAATATAAATAATCATCCTCTAAGCTCCTATGCCTGGCTCGTTTCGCGTTCATCGTTCCATTTTGTTTCCTGTATCATCAAGTAGGATAGAAGTAGGGCGTTAGTACAACGCGCCTAATAAGTATTCCAATTAGGGTTAACACATGGATTAGTACAAAAAATTTAGATATAATAAATATATTAAATCCAGTATAATAAATCATACCATACTTATAAAACATTATATCCAAAACAGTGTATAATAATAGATATCCAATCATACCGATAAAAACCACAAACCTTAAATGATAATAAAAGTCATAATCATGCTGATTCAATGCCATGCCATGCTATCATATGCAATGAATCCCACCCCTCACAAACTCATAATATCCTCTTGATGGGATTCTCATCATCAAGGTATCCTTTCTAAATTAATTTAACTTCCATAAATAAAAGCTTCCTAATTTAGCAACCTTCTTTCCATACTTGGATAGTTTCCAAATTTAGATTCCATAATTAGAAAGTTCTTAAATTAAAACTTTCTAATTTAGTTTCCACCTTCCAAGAATAGACACTTTCCCATTTTAATATTCATACTTCCATAATTAGACACTTTACAAGTTTAGCATCCATGCTTTCATAATTAGATAATTTCCAAGTTTAGCATCTATGCTTCTATAATTAGACACTTTCCAAGTTTAACATCCATGCTTCCATAATTAAAAGGTTTCTAACTTAATCTCCACTTTCCATTTTAATCTAAGGTTCATAATTAGATAGTTTCTAATTTTATCATCACCTTAGATCCTTTTTTAAATTAATATCCATAATTAGAAAGTCCCAATGAATAATCATCTTCCATGATCTTCATTTAATAAATCAACAAAATAAGTTCAAAACTGATCCATACATTGGATACTTTCTAAATTAGTAAACTTCCTCCATGGGGTGCATGGCCGAACCCTATGGTTCCAAAATCCTCACTTTAACAAAATTCAACCAAATGAATTCCTTAAGACCTTTCCGTGGTTTTTTATATGATCAAATTGTATCTAAGCAAACATCAAGTCCATAAGTATATTTGGTGGGATTTGGCCATACACCATTACCGAACTTCACCCCTTTTTCTTTTATTCTTTTGATCCAAAATTCAATTATAACAACCTTCCTAAATTATCCAGCATCCTTTCATGAATTACCAAAGCCTTCCATGGGATTCGGCCATTCACCATGGCCGAACCCTATGGTTCATCCCTTTCCATTAAACATCATTATTTCTTCAATTTCCTTCCATGGTTTTCAATCCTCAAAACCCATTAAAAATTCATTAGCCATACTAAAACTCCTCCATGGGGTTCGGCCATGCACTATGGTCGAACCCTATGGTTCGTTTCTTTTTAATAAAAAAAATATTAAAAACTACTAACCGTTTCCGCGACTCCTTCGGTTATCCCTCGCTCCGATCCGTTCTTCCAATCCTTTTCTTTCCTTTTGTTCGCCGAACAACCTTCTTGCTGATTTCCTTCTTTTCTCCTTTGTTTTGGAGTGAATGGGAATTGAGAGAGAGAGAGATCGACCTATGGGGTGTTTTCTTATATAAGCTCCCCTTTATCTAAATGGGGAAGGTGCCATGTGCCCCTCCTTTTCTTATTTTAGTAATGCTGTGTGCCCTCCTTGCTTAGGTTAGAAATTGTCATTCTTTTAATTAAGGAGAGACCCTCTTTATTTTATCCAATGTCTTTCCATAATTCAACTCCTAAATCTCTCCATTCCATGCGCATAACTTCAAAGATTTTCTCATATCAAATTCGGCCATGCAATCTTCCAAATTATTTGAGATCTTATTTATTTAAAAAATCCCCTCAATTTAATCCTAAATATCTTCCTAAGATATTGTAGCATATTATCATAGATATGAAAAATCCCAAAAAATATCTCTATACACGGCCATGCATAATCTTATTTAAATTTGGACATTTTCTTAAAATATGCAAATCCAATTTAATTAGAAAAGTCCCTCTTTAAATTTTCTAGCATATCACTTAGATATGCATATCATTCATGCGCATAATCCTAGATTTTTACATCTAAAATTCGGCCATGCAATCTTTTATTTAAATTTAGATATAATGCATCACTAAATTAATTCAACCCCATTTAATTTTAATAAAACCAATTCTACAATCAATTGGGTCCTAATTGGGCCAATGACCCAACTCTTTACCCAATTTAAGATCCATAACTAATATTCACTAAATAAATGGATTATTTTCATATAAAATAATTAACTGAAAATCTGAGGTGTTCCAAGTACCAGGTGTGATACTTAGTTTGTATCAATGTTATGTATTGAAAACTACTACGCTTCTTTAGTTACTCTAATGTGATCTTGAAATGATAATTCAATGTTTGAAATTATGTGTATTGATGTTTGTGTTTATGTCTATTGTTGGGTTAGACTTATGGTATATGTTTGAGTCCACATGTTGGGATCATGTGTGACCTCTGGACCCAACTGTTGATCCGGCCCACTTAGAATGCTTGTGTTGAGTTAGTCTTTCAAAAAAAAAAAAATCAGTCGCGTTCCGGGCCCACCCTTCAGGTCAAGGCGTAACACTTTAATACTTTAAGGTCTTTTGACACTTCCAAATGTTTAAAATACAGTGTTTTACAAATAAGGGTATCTCTAGGCTGTGCTGAAAACACATTTGGAAGAGTCAGAAGACCTTAAAGTTTTAAAATATTTTTATCAGGTTATCGTAATTAGTCCGGATATTCAATTTGAGAAATTTTAGAAATACACAGTGCTTAAAAAATAACTGTCTATGTTTTAAAGAATATTTTATTATAGCATCGACAACATAGACAATTATTTGTTAAGCACTGTGTATTTCTAAAATTTCTCAAATTGAATATCCGCACTAATTATGATAACCTGATAAAAATACTCTAAAACTTTAAGGTCTTTTAACACTTCCAAATGTGTTTTCGGCACAGTTTAGGAATACTCTTATTTGTAAAACACTGTATTTTAAACATTTGAAAGTGTCAAAAGACCTTAAAGTTTTAAAGTATTTTTATCATGTTATCATAATTAGTCTTAATATTTAATTTGAGAAGTTTTGGAAATATATACAGTGCTTAAAAAATAAATTTAAACTTTTAAATGAAATTTTATTATTTAAATAATAAGTTACTGTAGAAGTCAGTCATTTATTCAAAGGATCAAACTGAGCTTTCCAACTATTAGAAACATTTGAATGATTTAAAAATTAACTGCATAATCGTTAGAAAAATAAAAATGAGAGGAAAAAATGATAATTTTAGTGTAAATTTTGAAAAATAGGCGACTATTATTTTAGCCATTCGATCATTTGGACTTTCGCAACTGACCCACATGCATACATTCATATGAGTGGGTCCCACAACAGATGTCACTCTCTGAGAACTAAACAGCTTCTAGATATCTATCTGGTAAAGGATGGGGGTAATGCACAATTGTCGCTCTGTGGGTCCCTCCCCTCCTATTGACCTCAATTATTTTATGTGACAGTAGTGGAATTAGCTGGACTGGATAATTTTTTTAAAAAAAGAGTTTTTCTTTTCTTTTTATTTGAAAAAGTAAATTTAACTTTTTGCCAATTTTGATTTCTGTAACTAGATATTTTTAAATTCTTAAGGAAACTTTATATAATGTTTTTGAATTTTGGAAATAAGATTCGATATGATTTAGTTAACCAGTCTTAAACTTAAGAAACATCTTCAATTTCTCCCATCAAATAGTAAAGCCTATTTTTCTGAAGAATACTTGAAAAAAATAACCTCAAGGAGGTCTCATGATGAAGATTTTCTTTTTAGAAATTAATATGTATTAACTCACTTTTAAAACTGAAGGTTTTCTTTTTAGAAAATAAATTTTCTATGGTCTCTTAATAAAGAAAATTGGTATGTAAGACTTAGGTTATCTCTTGCACAAATAAATCTGTTGTGGGTCAATAAACAGGAATTTAAAATTTGATATCCGTAGATATTCAGACATCGGTTGACATCTCGGTCGATAAATTTATCTTTCATTTTTTTTTTAAAAAAACTCATTTTTATCGACTGATATCAATGATATATATTGAACATCGACCGATATCTCAAATCTTATGTATTGGCCGAGATTTGTTTCCTGCCTATAAATACATATGTTGCTAATCATGTGAAATTGATCACAGTCTACTCAAAATTGTTATTGATTATTGTCAAAATGGTTGGGTTCTTCAATATATAACTTTAATTTGACCAAATATTGTACTTTAAGTAAAGGAAGTTTGACGATTTATAATTATTATACACAACTCCACTGTCATTGATTGGGCACCATCAAAACAAATCTTACACTATTTAAAGGCTACTATTCACTTTAGACTTTTTTAATGGACTCATGTTACATGGGACAAAAGTGAGTTTATGAGAGATTAAAAAAGTAACCAAAAGCCCTCAAATAGAGAGTAAAGATTATCACTTTACTAATCCAATTAACATATATATCAAAGAATGTCGCATCACTTGTCTAATAAAAATGGCATTTTCAATTCATATTTATATTCATACTTGTACTTTTGTATGAGACATGTTATTAGACCAAAATAGGCCCTTGATAAGATGCAAAATTTGAAAGATTTAAATATTACTTAAAGTCATCAACGAACCATTATATATTTTCAATCTCCAAAAATTTAAGAATTAAAACATACTTTAAAACCATCAAAATTTGAAGAGTTTATAAATATGAATTCAAAAAGATAGCGATGCTCTCACGATATTTTGTGTAATTCGATACGAGTTTTATTATATTGTTGATTTTATTTTTCGAATCGATTCGTCGAAATCTTCAAATCACTTACACCAAAGGATTTGACCAATCAATATGAAGGATAAAATAGACAATATAATAAAACTCTTTTCAGATTAGACAAAACAAGTGGAGAAAATGTAATCTCCACCCTTTTTTTAGGCCTCTCATTTAGATACCCCTCTTTTTGTTAGGGAACACCCCTTTTCAAATTTTCTAGAGAAGTTATCATTTTTAGAATTTCTCAAATTAAATATTCGAACTAATTACAATAGCCTGATAAAAATACTTTAAGAATTCAAGGTCTCTTGAGACTCCTAAATGCTTAGAAGACAGTGTTTTAAAAATAAAGGTATCCCTCGGCTGTGCAGAAAATATATTTGGAAGTGTCAAAAGATCTTAATTTCTTAAAATATTTTTATCAGGTTCTCGTAATTAACCCGGATATTCAATTTGAGAAATTTTGGAAATACACGGTGCTTAAAAATAACTGTCTATGTTGCCGATATCTCCTTTAAAAATTTAAAGCTATTTTTTAAGCACTGTGTATTTCTAAAATTTCTCAAATTGAATATCCGGACTAATTACGATAACCTGATAAAAATACTTTAAGACTTTAAGCTCTTTTGACACTCCCAAATATATTTTCCACACGGTCTAGGGATACATTATTTGTAAAATACTGTGTTTTAAGCATTTGGGAGTGTCAAAATACCTTGAATTCTTAAAGTATTTTTATCAGGCTATCGTAATTAGTTCGGATATTGAATTTGAGAAATTTTATAAGGGAGCACTTACGCACACTCGGAAATCCTGCCTCTACACACCCGTTTTTGAAATTTCGTGGAAAATTACCATTTTACTCCCGTATTTCCAATCATTCGAATGAATGTCCAGTTCATTTTGGCATTCATTCGAATGAATTGGCTGAACAGTAACACGGAATACTGTTCAGCCCCATTCATTCGAATGAATAGTGTTCAGCAATGAATGTATGTTCATTCATTCGAATGAATGTATCATCGGAATGAATGAAGCCCATTCATTCCGATAATTCGTACGGCAGGAAGCATTTGAACAAAGCAGTAACAGTATTTAAATAGTAAAAATTATTTTTAAAACTTTAAACTTATTTTTTGAGCAGTGTGTATTTTCAAAATTTTTGAAATTAAATATCCAGACTAATAACGATAGCCTGATAAAAATACTTTAAAACTTCAAGGCCTTTTGATACTCCTAAATGTGTTTTCGACACAGCCTAGTGATACCCTTATTTGTAAAATAATGTGTTTTAAATATTTAGGAGTGTCAAAAGACATTAAAGTTTTAAAATATTTTTATCAGATTATCGTAATTAGTCTGGATATTTAATTTCAGAAATTTTGAAAATACACAGTGCTTAAAAATAACTGTCTATATTTTAAAACATAGACCGTTATTTTTTAAGCACTGTGTATTTGTAAAATTTCTCAAATTGAATATCCGGACTAATTACGACAACCTGATAAAAATACTTTAAGACTTCAAAGTCTTTTGACACTTCCAAATGTATTTTCGACATAGCCTAGAGATACCCTTATTTGTAAAATACTGTATTTTAAATATTTAGGAGTGTCAAAGCACCTTAAAGTCTCAAAGTATTTTTATTAGATTATCGTAATTAATCTAAATATTTAATTTCAAAAATTTTGAAAATACACACTGCTCAAAAAATAAGTTTAAAATTTTAAAAATAAATTCTACTATTTAAATACTGTTACTGCTTCATTTTAAAATTTTAAAAATAAATTTTACTATTTAAATACTGTTATTGCTTTATTTTAAAATTTTAAAAATAAATTTTACTATTTAAATACTGTTACTGCTTCATTCAAATGCTTCCTGCCGTAGGAATCATCTGAATGAATGGGCTCTATTCATTCGGATGATACATTCATTCAAATGAATGAACATACATTCATTGGTGAACACTATTCATTCGAATGAATGGGGCTAAACAGTATTCCGTATTACTGTTCAGCTCATTCATTCGAATTAATGCCAAAATAAACTGTGCATTCATTCGAATGAATGCCAAAATAAACTGAACATTCATTCGAATAAATAGATTCATTCGAATGAATGTCAAAATGAACTGGACATTCATTCGAATGATTGGAAATATAGGGGTAAAATGATAATTTGACATGAAATTTCAAAAATGCGTGTGTAGAGATAGGATTTTTGATTACGTGGAAATGCTCCCATTTTATAAATATACAGTACTAAAAAATAACGTTAAAATTTTAAAAATAAGATTTTACTATTTAAAATTTTAAAAAAATATTTCTGTAACATCACAAGCATTCATTTAGAGGATCTTACACTCCTTTAAATGATTTGACTGTCTAATCAAATTGTCTGAAAGATGTATAGTGGAATCCTCTGGAAGAAACTGAAATGAATAGAGGAATCATTAGAAAAATTTTAATAGAAAGGTAAAATGATAATTTTTTTATAAATTTGAAAAGAGATGTTTACTAGCAGAGTTGTTGTCCATTAGGCGCCTTCTTTAAAAATCAAATAGAGTAAGAAAAGCTGAAAAGTTGTACAATATAACTCCAGCGTGAATGGAGTTAGTGATGGGTGTATTTCATCTTCCTAAGTTCCCTGTGTCCACTTTGAAAAGAAACTCACATGAAATCAAAACTGATGAACTCAGCAACAACTATCATAAAGAAGAATGAAAAAATACTGAGCTCCTCAGTTCTATCTTATCCTATCCTAATTCCTATGCCCCTGAACCCGTCAGGGAGAAGGACAAGAAGACGGCCATCTCTCTCACCAACTTGCAGGCAACGAGTAGACCCCTCCGGATACATGTGTGAAGCCCAAGCATGGCCACGTAGCATGATTGCAGATGGTGATTTGCAGAGAGAATGGGATGAGAATGAAAGAGGGGAGGTGTGTTTTGTTTTGTAGAGTGGGGAGGGAACAGAGCCACAGGCATCCCAACCTACTCTCCATAATTATTTAGTATATTTTGCAGCAGAAGCTGTTCTCTTGCTTACATAAAATTCCAAATCCAACCCTGCTACTGAATTTAGGGGAGAAGATTCTGCAGACTGCAACAAATGAGAATGGTTCCTTAATTTAAGGGTGAAGAAAAACACAAGTGATGTCAACACTTTCTCACTTCCTCTGCCCACATTTTTGACTGTTTTGATTACCTTTCAGGTATCGTAACAAGTGCCTGATGAGGGCGCAGTCGCACCACTTTTAATCTTTTTCTTCTCCTCTGTTTTTGCCTTTTAAAACCATTGGAATCGAATATTTTTATCTATATATACCGGTGAGTCATCTTAACACCGTTAAAATATATTATCAGATATGAAAAAGAATGAAATTTTAATTTTTTTTACTAGTGTATCACTCATTAAATATTGATATATCGATAATATACTATTCTATATGTACATATTCTTTATATTGGTATATCAATATTTTATCAGTAGTATTTTAATAGGGATAAAATCAGAATTTTACTTAATTCTTTATCTCCTAACAAATTTTTCCCATATTAAAATAGGCGTCTATATATACTCCTATTTTCTTCTACACTATATTCTTTTAAAAAGAATTTCTAAATTTACCATTAATTCTTTCATTTCTTTTTTCTTAAAAATAGAGATAAATTTAGAAATTCCTTTTAAAATAGCGCATCACGAAAGAAAATAAATATATATGTATTGTTCAAATCATCTCTTAAGTGGTCATTTAGGTTTTAATTTTATGCATTTAGATTGTTGGGACACACTAGTGAGATATACTAATAAAATATATTATTAGATAAATCACAATTTCACAAATTTAAGTTTATTTGATAGGTAACTAATTATATGAACATGAAGTATATAAATTTTTACCATCAGTAAATGATTTAAATTATCTAATCTTGACTTTTAAATTTTGATAAGTATGAATCATTGATTTTTAAAAGTTTAAAATCAAAAGATAAAATGATGAGACGATGAGAAAACTTTGTAAAAAACTATACATATAATCGTCTTTATATAAGACCCAACATATACAATTTATCACGATAGAATTTGTGTACCAGAGACAGTGTGCGAAGATTATTTCAAGAAAAATAGATTAGTTGAATAATTTATTATAAGTTTATTAAATTATTTAAAATGTGAATAAGAAAAATATAGGAGGATGATGACGGAGTGGAATGGATAAAAGAGGAGAGAGAGGGATAATGAAGATGGACAATTAATAATAGAAATTGTTAAGATAAATTAAAAGTTTGATTACTTAAATATTTAGTTTATCTAATTTTTCATTAAGAGATAAATTTTGTTTAAAGTTTGATATTTCTTTCCCCATTTTCACTTGTAACCATCACTACCGAATTAGACCATCCACCGCCAACTACTACTCCAATCCTAGAGGCAACGAGAGAAAGCAATATTTCTCTAATTTAGATGTATAAAATGGACAATTGAAAAGAACTTTAGTTTGGCTGTTTATTTTATTTAATTCGTAGAAAATGATTATACAAATTTAATAAAATTATTTTTCTTTTAAGTTCTAACATTAGCAACCATTTATTTGATTTGGTAGAATTATTGTATACCACCTTGTTATCAAATGTTACACTATTAAAATTTAATCACTAGAACCTTATGACTCAATTATGTCATATGAAAGTCGTTCTTATTAAAAAAAGATGAACGTTAAAATCAACTATCTAGTGATTTTTTTTGAATTGTTAAAAATAAAATCAATTTTTAAAAATATACAACATCTTTTTTTTTTAATATAAATAATAAAAATTTCTGAAATTGATAATACTACTGTCAATGTTTATGCTATTGACAGTCTGGCAATACATTTCTGTGTCCATTGAATGTAATGGTTAGGTGATCATTTTTTTTTATTAAATGATCCGATCATCACAATAGCTATAAAGTTTATGTTTATGAAGCATGTGCAATTAGTGCACCTCTCTTTATCATCATAATGAGTGGACCAGTCAATTCAATTCACTTACTTTTATATTTTAAGATCCATAATCCAAACAGTTTTTGGATTTTTGTCTTTTATCTAGCACTGACACTTATGTCGAGGGTAATAATACTGATTGATAAGATTGCATATCGGTGGAGATATTTTGAATTTTTTAAATAGAGATATTTTGAATTTTTTAAATAGAGATATTTTGGATTTTTTAAATAGAGAAATCTAAGTGGATATGATTGATATCAGTCATATAAAAATAATCTCGGTTGATTCATCGGTGATATAGACAGACTCATATTTGATGATATAATTAAAGGAGAACGATTTTTTATGATCATTTTGTATTTAGAGGCATGAATTTTATTATTTCTCTATTTTGTCCTGGATCACCGCACTTTAAAGAAGATAAGAATGTCGAGAATCGAATTACCCAACTGGATTTCTTAATCAACATCGGCGAGCCGAATTCACCGAATATAAGAATATCTAAAATCGGATCACCAATTGGATCCCTTAATCGCCTTTGGCGAGGAGAATATAAGAACGTCCAAAATCGGATCACTAACCACATCCCTTAATGGTCCTCGGCGATCTAAATTCCCCGAATGTCCAAAATCGGATCACCAACCGGATCCCTTAATGGCCCTCGGCGAGCCGAATACAGGAATGTCCAAAATCGAATCACCAACCGGATCCCTTAATGGCCATCGGCGAGCCGAATACAGGAATGTTCAAAATCGGATCACCAACCGGATCCCTTAATGAACCTTGGCACGCCGAATACAAGAATGTCTAAAATTGGATCATCAACCGGATCCCTTAATGGTCCATTGGCGAGCCGAATTAGGCAGTTGAAATAGGAATGTCCAAAATCGGATCACCAACTGGATCCCTTAGAAAAATCTTGGCGAGCCAAATTTCGATGCACACTGAGGATATTTGTTGTTTGATTTTCAGGTTCACATGCAGGGGATTGCTCTTGGTCGGTCTGTAGACCTTACAAAGTTCAACAACTATGATGAGTTAATTGTTGAATTGGATCAGATGTTTGAATTTGAGGGTGAATTGAAGGGTCCTAAAGGAGACATGATGCTGGTTGGAGATGATCCTTGGCAGTATGTACTTCATTTTTTTTCTTTCTCGTTTCCTAGCTTTTGTGGTTAGTCTTTCATTTGTTTCTATTGTATCTGTTCATTTGACATTCAACAGATAAGTACATTCATGAATATAAATAATTGTATGGGGATTGCAATCCCATGATTCAGTCTTGAACAATATTAAGGCATATCCACTCGATGATTTCTATTTTAAAGAAAAGAAGAATTTGTCCAATTATTGTTCTCATAAATGAAATATCATCAACCCTTTTATAAAGTTGTTCGTAAAATATTATCAAATATGAACAATGAACATCAAAATATCATAAAAAAAGAGTACTTTATATAGATCGAATGCTTGTAAATTTACAAAACAAAAAAAAAAAGAAAAAAGAAATTCTATAGGGCATCAGAGGCTGGTAAATTTTATTTTGATAGGAGTATCAGGTATTGCAGGAGTTCCAGATACAGCTGTAGCAGCTGGTGTGGCAGGAGTTCCAGATATAGCAGCAGGTGTGGCAAGATGTGCAGATAATCCGAGAGAAGGTGCGGCAGAGATAGCAGCGGGAGTGGCAGCATTTCCATCAGAGGCTGGAGCATCTATGACAGAAGGTCTAGATGATTTTGCAGCAGGTGGAGAAGCAACGGAGTAAGGAGCAGCAGCTGGAGATGCAACGGAGTCTGGAGCAGCAGCTAGAGATGTAACAGAGTCAGAAGCAGCAGCTGGAGATGCAGCTGAGTCAGGAGCAGCAACTGATGATGCAGCAGAGTCTGGAGCAGCAACTGGAGATGCAGAGGAGTCTAGAGCAACATGTGTGACAGGATGTACAAATGATTTTGGATGAGATGGAGATACAAAGGAGCTTGGAGCAGCATGTGTAGCAGGATGTGCAGGTGATCCCGGAGCAGTTGGAATTACTATGATGCCCATCTGACTTGCTACAGTATCCAATGATCTCTCTATCTTGTTCAAACGACTGATGACATAGTCTTTGAATTATCTGAATTCAGCTTTAAATGCTAAAACATAAGATGGTTCAGTTTCGTTGGTGGCACTGGAAGTTGCAGAAGTAGAGGCAACATGTGTCGAAGGACTGATATTGGTAGGTGAAAGGGGTTGAAAATGTCCAGGTTCAACATGTTGGTATTCAACCTGTTGGGCTTCAACTGCTTCCAATTGTCTCTTGGTGCCCCTTTCTTTTCGAACCAAACATCGTCTACGAGTTTATAGCCAATAAATTTTATGGTGGTATCATTGAGACTGTCAGAATATTTCAGATAAATTCTATCCTCAATGGGGAGAAGAACTTTAAATTTCTTAAAAATTGAGGTGAGAAGGACCGCATAAGGAAGAAAGGCTTTATGTTTTCTATTTGTCACTTGGATATGTTTCAAAACAAGATATCCAAGGCTCACATTCCTTTTATTAAGGAGACACCACATCAGAAACAGATCCAAATAAGATATTTCGTCGACGTGTCCACCTCTTGGAAGAATGTTGTGAAGAATAATCAAGTGAACAAGGAGGCATTCTAAAGTGATTTGACTAGCAAAGACCTTAAAGCGATCTGTAATATTAGTCCTATTACAGATCTCATTTAAAATGTCCACTTCTCTATAATCATCTAGAACAACCCAACTGTTACTTTCATATCTACAGACTCTTCCTTTGGGTATATCTGAAATATGTCTTCCAATGATTCCACAATAAGTTCAATTCTCACGCCACGGACGGTGGATACAAGAGCATTACCAGTAGTTTTGGTAATGTTTGCATAAAATTCCCTTACAAGAGTTGGATAGTAGTAATTGTTCTCAAGTTGAAGAAATTCTACCACCCAACACCCTTAAAGAACTGTTTCAAACGAAAGTCATATGAATTATAAACACTGAGGTTGATTCTCTTACCAGGAATAACGTTCCTCTTGAATAATCAGATTTGAAGTGTCTGAAAGCTTCGTCCGACACGAACAGATGTGCCATGTTGCGAAATTTCGTCCTTTGTACAATGGTTTCGCTTCTAGCCTCTTCAGTTTTCTCTTCACCTTTTTCTTCAGTTCTCTCCTCAGTTCTCTCTTCACCTCTCTCTTCAGTTCTATCCTCACTTCTCTGTCTCTTTGCTCTGGAGACGACTGCGATCTTCCCCTTTCCGTGAGTCTTCGGTGCTATCACCTGAGAATTAGGGAAAGGGAAGAGATTGAAAGTGTGATGAGATTCGTCGGAGAGATTGAGAAAAATGGACTCGATTTGAGGGAGAATTGTTAGGTCCGGTTCCCTTTAGTGCTCCGGAGAAAGAAGATTGGGGAGGAAAAGGGATCCGAAATGGTGATAAACCCTGAGTTGGGGTTTTAATAAATTCAGATCATTCTAGATATGCGTGCACCTGACATTTCGGAGATCCGAATCGATATTCTTGACGATTCGTCATGGACTGAGACTTAAAGTCAGATCGCCAAGTACTCCTTGGCGAGCTGAATTGGAAAGAATCAAATCGCCAAGAATTCTTGGCTAGCCGAATATAGGAAATCATCGGATCGCCAAGAATTCTTGGAGATCCGAATTGGACTGACAACAGTCCTGTCTACAGAGGAGGCTTAATATCGGATCGCCAAGAATTCTTTGCGAGTCGAATTGGATAGAATCGGATTGGCAGTGTTTGGATCAGGGGTAAATTTTGCAAGGGTTACTCTTGACCAGGAGTTGCTCTAGGAAATATGAAAACCCCTTGAAAGGAAAATGTTTTCAAAAGTAGATGGGGAGGGATAAAAAATTGAATTTTTACCCTTACCCCTTAGGCTGCGATTGGATGGGGTAAAGGGGATAATGGGGAATAACCTCACTTTGCCATTGTTTGGTAATGGAGGGGTGAGGGAAAAAATTCAATTTTTTACTCCTCCCCCTCTTTTTTTGAAAACCCTTTAGAGTATAGTGGTTTTCAGGAAACCTTTGTTCATTTTTACTCCCTCTTTGCACATATAACAGAAAAATATTTTAAATATTTTTAATTAATGAATATTATTTAATAATTATATTTCATAAAATTTTATTTATATTTTATATATTATATGGATTTAATAAAAAAATATTAATTCTCATAATATTGTTAATATGTCAAGTTACCCTTCTTAGAGTTACCAAATAAGATTTTTTTCTCTCAGAGTAAGTTTTAATTTTACCCCTATAATTATCAAACAAGATAAGAGTAACACCTACATATGAGTAACCTCTATTCAAGGATAACCGAATAACCCCTGTAAATTTTACCCCTAATCCAAGCACAACCTTATATGAATTGTGATCTCATTACCATTACACCCCTCTCATCCAAACGCAGCAAAGGGAAGGAATACTGAACCATCCTAATTAAACACGATAACACCAAAATGTTGAATACTTGAATTGACTCAGATGAAAATAGGAGGTGTCACTTTTGTTAACTATGTTTTTTAAAAAATATTAAAAAGGGAGATATTGGCTAAATAATTGTCAGAAAAGAAACTTTAACTGACTTTCATAAGTTGATGAATTAAGTTAGATTTCTTACTAATCTCAATTTAATTGAGTGATTGCATAATTGATTCAACCTTCTTCATTAAAATAAACACTCATGCACAAGACTAAGGTACATTTAAGAGATTCTATAGAATGGATTAAGGAAAATGAGATAAAGAAAATGGCCTTAAAAAGTGACTAGAGGACAAATGATAAAAAGGAATGTGTAGAAGACGGTATAAATAGATTATTTGTAAATTACACACCTATTTGATCATTTTAGTATTGTAATATTTATCCTTATAAATTATAGTGTTTTAAAATGTTGATTTTGTATGACTCAATTTATGATGTACCATGATTCAACCAACTTGAAATTACACCCAGACTCTATCTAATACTCTCTCTGTCCTAAAATACTTGTTCTATTTCAGAATTTTTTATTTTTAAAGATCTTTTTTCGGCAGAGTACACTAAAAGGCTATTAATAGATTCTCTAAGTCAATACAAACTCGATGCAAAAAAAATGAGGTCTACGCAGTGTCTGGTTGTGTAGATACTGTCGATCGAGTTCATCCACAAAATCTTAATAATGTTTTCCTAACTATGTTGTAGTGTATGATTAAGACGATGAGAGTCGGAGATAAAAATAATTACAAAGTGATGCATTTGGACAAGTCAAAACTTATAAAAGAAGACTGTCTCCCATCATGTTATAATGTGATTTGGAGTTCATAAAAAAAGTTTAATTTAATGTGAAAATAATTAAATAGGACAAGTAATTTGGGATAATTCCAAAATGTATATAGGATAAGTATTTTGGGACAGAGGAAGCAGTTGATTTACACATTTCACTCAATTATGTAGGATAATTATTACTTGTTGCAATGTATGATTAAGACGATGAGAGTCGGAGATAAAAATAATTATAAAATGACGCATTTGGACAAGTCAAAACTTATAAAAGAAGACTATCTCCCATCATGTTATAATGTGATTTGGAGCTCATAAAAAAGATTTAATTTAATGTGAAAATAATTAAATACGACAAGTAATCTGGGATAATTTCAAAATGTATATAGAACAAGTATTTTGAGACAGAGGGAGCATAGAGTTACTCCTCATGACCTTTCATAAAGTCTGAGGCTTGTGGGGCCAACAGTGAACCAATGGATCAATTCCTCCCCTTTAGATCCACCTAGTTTTGATGAATTACATCACTACTTAATTTGACGCCAATTTAACTTTTATAGTCTTGCTTGGACTCATATAGGTGGATGGGCTTAAAAGGTCAGGTCTTTCATATGATACTTATAAAGTTTTATCAAAATTTGAATAATCAAATCATGTTATTTTAAGATTTAAAAAAAATAACTTTAAAAATTTATTAAATTAGATCAATTAATTTTAAAACTTTAATAGTTGTCAAATTGAATATTAAAATCTAATTCCTGTTGCCTAAACTTTTGGTTGGTTGTTACTTTTAATGTGATTTCAATTTTTACTTTATAAAACTTTTCTAACTGAAAATTTATAATGTAGATTGGGATGTTTCATAAGATTGATTTTCAACTTTTCCCTGTACTCATGTTGGACTCATTTCTGTTGGAATAATAGAAAAAGGGCGCATCCAAACAAATGAATGGGGACACATTATTATTTCATCTTTGAATCAATGGTAACTGGGTCAGATCAAATTGACACAAATCACTTTCATGTTTGAAAAGGGTATACTGAAAAAACCAAGACTTTTTGTAATGTCAATTATTATTTCTTATATTAATAGAATAAATCTTTTTTTTAATAAATTATCATCATATATCAAAATCTTATTTATTTAGAATTATTTTTATGAGTCTTTTAATACCTCAGCCCTGATTAGAGACTAATTGTGGAATTATTAAACCGTTAAGTGTGACTTGTAATCCGTCATTCATGGAGCGTTTCTGGACCACACCTGAATCGAGGCGTGACAAGTCTTCTCCTGTAATTTACTTTCTTAAATAAACTCATTTCAAAATTTATTTGAATAAAAAAAATTCGATTTTAGCCATTTATTTTGTCATCTTTAAATCAATTTTTTTTTTTACAAGTCCTACGTATGTAGTTCAAATCAAAGTTGTAAGGTTGAAATTGCAACATGAAAAGCACGTAATTAAGTATGCAAACTCTATTTGTGAATATCAGTGAAACTCTGGTGATGAGTGTGCATACCTTTTAGATGGTTCAGATTTAAAAGATACGATTATGGAGCCATGTGCATGAAAAATAAATAAATAAATTATTTCCTTAATAGTATTAAGTTATTAACTATTATATGTTGCAAGATAATAATATAATATTCTACCAATCCAACCGCTAACAATGAAAGTTAGGCACCAAAAAAAAGGACACATCTTTTGATTGAAAAAGATTGTGGATCATAAAATAAAATAGAGGGACCCACCCAGTACGATGGACATCATTACAACCAGCAAAATAATGAAGGAAAACTTCAAATCTCATGGAAAAAATCAAAATGTAAGGATCTTCAAATCTGATGGAGATATTGAATATTACTCACACAGTTTCATTTAAAAATTTTAAATTTTTCAAAAAATAACTTAAAAATTTATGAACTTCTCTTACATATTCTATAATTCTTTTAAAATATATATGAGACAACTAATGGAATAATCTCAAAATATATATGAGACAACTAAATTGAGACAAAAGAAATAATTAATATTGTAAAGTCACATATTTAATATATTTGAATTTGACACTGAGAAATAACTTTAAAATAATGGATAATAATTCGTGCATCATAAGTTTTCATCATGATACACTATTTTTTTTAAAAAAGATAATTTTATCATCTCATTTTGAAAGAGAGAAGAAAGAAGAAGAAAAGTAATGGCAAAATAATTTTTTCTTTTTAAAAACAGATCATTGTTTTAAAATAATTCGTTCAAATTTTATATTATATGAGAAGTTATACCTTAAAATAATTCGTCCCAATTTTATATTATATGAGAAGTTATACCTTAAAATAATTCTTTCCAATTTTATATTATATGAGAAGTTATTTGTCAAAAATAGTTTCTATCATTTAAATTAAAGTAAATTATATTACTTTAATAATTTCTGATGAAAATTGATTTTTTTTTCTTTTTCTTTGAGTTGGGTTGTTTGCGACACTACCCATCTTTAGTCACAGTTCAGACATAAACGACAAATACTTTGGACTGTGGATCACTGAAAAATGGGTCCCCCTTTAATAAGCGTTGGACCAGATGAACCGTTCACTTTGGTGGGCCATGCAGGCCCTATTGGCTCTCCTTTTCTGTATCAGAATATATTATGAATGGTATAATGGAGTGGTTGTACTAATTGGCTTGATAGTGACCTCATATTTAAAAAAAAAAAAAATCTTTGTAATGGATGTAAGGTGTGGTTGCACTCATATGTAGTAATAAAAATATTATCCAGATATTATTATTAAAGTATGAATAAATAAATTGTACATACCAAAAAATTGTTGATTCACATGGGTTATGTTAATCATCCACAAATTGACTCCTTAAATCAAGCAATTGAAATGATCTGAAATTGACACTTCAATTAATCACATGGCTTATCAACTAATTTCTTTATAATATTTTATCTGAAGTAAAGAGGGTTAGTAATGGAACTCATGTTTTTTAGAAAAGTTTGATTTTTTAAGAAAGTGAGATTTTTCTACTTTTATTTGCAAAAACTTTTTTAGAAATGTAGATTCTAAAGCCAATTCTTTTTTGAAAAAATAGTATTTTTTTTCCATAATAATCAGTTAGAAATACCGTTTTAGTAAAAATTTTGAAGCAAACTTTAAGAGACTTGACTAAAAAAATCTTAAACATTTTAATCATATGTGCACCCAACTTGAACCATTCGTTGAACAATTTGACATGATTCAACTGAGCTTTAATTAGCTAACCAAACCCAATTTATTATTAAATGGATTGACTTGACTAGACTAATATAAAATAGGTTGACTCAATTCAGCGATTTACAAAATGGGTTCACCCAATGGGCTGAGTTAGTATGAAAAAATGACCAAGCTCAAATGGGCCAATTCTGCAAGTTTGATCAACTCAACTTATACCAAATTTGACCCACTTATTAAATATGTCAACTTTGCCATGCATAACCTAAGCTCACATGAAAAAGAATCATGTATGGATTAATATCGGATTGAGTCTGGATCATTTTTAGTCTATTACATAAAGCCCAAATTAGAATTTGGGTTGGGTCGGGTCGGGCCTTATACAAGAAAGCCTGAATTTCACCGAAGAGCTCAAATTTGAGCAATAATTTATAAAATTTTATTTTCTTTAATTAATATTGTCTAAATATAAAAAAATTATGTAATATATACTTTATAAGCTTGAGCCTGCATAAGCCCGCATATACATTTTGGCCTTGAAATAGGGTTAGGTCCTACAAATAAAATTTGTACTTAGACTTGGGCTTTGCCAGACCCAAAACCTAGATCAGCCCAATCAGGTTACAACCCTAACTCAAACCATTCATCAATCATTTGTTTCTTATGTTGGTCAGTGACAAACAAATATAGGAAAGTTTTTAGATTAGAAAGTAAATTAGTATCAACCATGAGATCATTTTTTCTATTAGAATTTTATTTTTCTAAGAAACTTACAAATGTCCCCCCGAAGATACTTGGATTTCTTAAAGATTAAAAGGCATCCCAGAGAAGGGAAGGTTCGGTTACCCTTTAATATATAAAAGCAGCTTTATGGGAGGAGAACTCCATGAAACTCATTTTTAATTCAAATTTGGGGAAAACAAATCAACAGTAAGATTTTTAGATTTCTTGAAACTTGGGTTGGATTGGGTCGAGTTGAGTTGATTTTAAAATTTTGAGCCCAGCTTGACCCAAGTTTCCAACTTGACCTGTCCCTAAATTTAAAAATACATAACTCAATCCATTGATTTCTCAGATTGGATCATGCCAGTTGAGTTAAGACCCGATCCAAATTTCACCTCTATTTATAAGTGTTAAAAAACACTTGCAGTGCTCTAAAGTTGAAGTGAGACTTTTGACTTTAGTTTCCCTAACATCTATTTTCTAATTCAATCTGTTACTACTGTTTTTCTTGCACAATGTTTGGTGTTTTGGTAATTACTACTTCATTGTAACTTAGATTGGAATATTGGATTCCGTTGAGATGGATAATTAATGTGGAATAACTTCAAAATGAGGCCCACCTAACGAGTCTGCTGGTGGACCTTTAGAATGAGGGGACCAGATCTCATGCGTGTGCCATCATCTAATGTTGATCTCTTGAGCGGACCCTACGCTTTAATCTAAACTGCTCACTGTTTCCCCACATTCTCTATTGGTTCAAATTTCTTGGTTTAGATTTGGGCCCATTGGGCTTGGTTTATGGGTTGAATAACTTGGGCTATTAGTTGGTCTGATAGAATCAAATTCGGATGAAAGTTCAATTTGGGCCTAACAGCAGCAACTAAGGTCTTTGGATAATGGATAATTGGACTCTTAATGGGTCAATGGATAATCGGACCTTTAATGGGCCACGGATGGTCCGATAGGCTTTTTGGGCTGGGCCAAATACCACTCTTATCATACCCTACTATATAGTGCCGAGCCGGTTCGGATCTGATTTCATTAACAGGCCTAGACTGAAAAATAAGGCCCATCTTACATACTAGTAGTCTAGTACATGAGTTCAACTACCAACATGGGCTTCCTTCCGCGTCACTAGTTCGATAGTGGATTTGATGAAATCCTCCGAAGTTTTAAGTTCATCTCTTATTTTTCGGATTACGTGTGGGAAACCTCATACATAGTCCTACTAAAGCTCCCACAAGTGATCCCACTACCCCTAGGGTACTACCCTAAATTCATCTATTTCCATCCATGTAAACTGAGATTACTACATGAATTTGATGAAATATAGGAGTTCGGCTAGCAACATATTGTAATGAGTCATATCATTAAATTAATTGTAGGTTACATATATTTTAGTTCATTTAATAGGTGATTATATGGACAACGAGTATATAAAGTTTCATTGTCATTTGATAATTCAAGCTATATAATCTTCATCTTTAAATTTTGATGAGTAGATCATTTATTTTTAAAAGTTTAAAATCAAGGGATACGATGATTAGATGAAGGTGAAATTTCATACACAAACTATTTCTATGATCGTCTTTATATCACATCTAAAGATATAGACTTTAAAATCTATTTGATAGCGTACCTCGTTACTATGTGTTGGTCAAATTTTTAGAAAATACAATTTATCTTATGAGTTTATGACAGATGTTTTTGAGGGGCAGTCAGTCAATTCCTTATATGTAAATTTACACATGAACTTAGGGGTGAAAAATTCAGTATCGACCGATACACCGGCCTATATTTTTCTCTTTCTTATTTTTTTTCTTTTTTATATATAAAAAAAACATATCAATATCGGCCGATATCAGCAATATATATCGTATATCAGCTAATATTTACAATATCAGCCAATATCTATCGGCCGATTTCTTGACCCTTGCATGAACTCATGAGCGATCCTTGGGGTGGCATGCATCTAAATTTTATCTAATTTGAAGTACTGTTGAACAAATAACTAGATGGGTTAAATAAGAGAAGAGTCATAATTTTTCTAGATTTTTTAATAAAATAATTTTTATTTGATTCATTCATCTATATATTCAATAGTTTCATCAAATTTAAAAAATAAATAAATATAATAATTTATATTTTAATAAATGAATTTTACATCTCAAATTTCATCCGTATCATTACTAAGACATCATAGGATCATTCCTCACAAAATAGACGAATAACTCTCATCATTTAATCTTTACCATCCAAATTTGTTGTAATGTATTTAAAGGGCACCAAGTAAACGATTTCATATAATTAATAAAACATTAGCATATTAATTTCTAATTATTAAGTATTCCAATATATATATATATATATATATATATATATATATATAGGGTAGCGATCTTCCCACGGGCATTTTGTGTAACGAGACATGGAATTTAGAGTATTACCTATTTTACCCTTCTATTGTCGTACGAAAGCATTTTAAAAAAATTCAGTGATCCGTCACTGATCCAATTTCCGTGATTAGATCAGTTATCCAATTTGTTGTTCTTTATGAAAACCAGTCTCAATTAGGTAATATTCAGCGCCGGTCGGCTCAGGGTCAATGATTCGGAGAGCTAATTCAAAGGATTCAACGCAGTAAAATTCATTTCGGGTTAAACATAACTTATATATATATATATTAAAAAAATCCAATAGAAAACACATTTTATATTTTTCCCAAGGGCCAAGACATTATCCGGACATTATTTATTACTCTCTCTCTCCGACGGCGTAGCCCTCACGCAGCAGTCGTTTTTTACGTGATTTGCATCCACCGAGGCGGAGGCTGTTAACTCGATTCTCTTCCTTCCTATATTTATAAGAAGCCCCAAACAGAAAGCTTCCCTCTACCTTTTCTCATTCTCTTGCTTGAGGTTTTTCTACTGGTTTTGATTGATTGAAGATGGGTTTCAAGTGGGTGATCGGTTTTGCACTGGTAACCCTTTTTCTGCCATTGTCTTCCACGGCAACAGTAAGTCGGGCCGCCACCAAAATCGTTGGAGGGCCTGAACACTGGAAGTTTGGTGTGAACTACACAGATTGGTCTCTTAAGAATGCGCCCTTCTACATAAATGACACTTTGGGTAAGTTCCTTTTATCTACCACGCCACTAAAATCTACTTTGGAAGGTAATTTTGAGTTGATTAATCTCTCATTTCATCTTCTGTTATTGTGATTGTGGTGCAGTTTTTAAGTATGATCCACCAAGCAACATAACCTTCCCTCACAGTGTTCACTTGCTCAAGAACCGAGCGAACTTCATAAATTGCAAGCTGGACCATGCCAAGCTGGTGGCGAATACAACGCAAGGCGGTGGCAGCGGCTTTAAGTTTGTGTTGAAAAAGAGGAAGAAGCCTTATTACTTCGCATGCGGCGAACATTCCGGCTCACACTGCAATTTCGGATTGATGAAGTTCTCAGTCTTCCCTCGCCAACCTCCCTGTGAGTCTTGAAGGAAGGGAGCAGGGAAGACTCAGTGGCTTTTACTCATTGCTTGTAGGGAGTTCTCAAACTGAAAACAAAGAAGATGGATGGCTATGTTTTCTGGGAATGTTGAAAATAAATAGTGAGAACTTAATTTTTTTTCTTCTTCTTTATTTCAGCTTCATTTCAATCGATCCATGTTGTGTTTTAGTGTTGTCTTTGGTAGCTGCAATAAATGGATTGGATGCATGGGTCTCTCATGTAATCCTAAAATTGGTGGAATTTCAAGTTAGCAGTTAATTGTATTTAAAAACAAAAATCTACAAATGAAATCAAATAATACAGTCTACTCTTTCTAAGACCAACTTGAAAAACTGAACTATGGCCTGAAATAAACTTATTATTTTTCCATGTTGATTAAAGGGATTGTTCAAGGAAACAACTTTTTTAACAATACATAAAAAACAATATTGAAAAGAAAAAACAGGAAAAAAAATTAATATAGAAAATGAAACCATAACATAAAGATTTACGTGATTTTCTTTCGACATTTATATATTTAACACCGATCCGTGATGGTGCAAGTCACATCTACAGTACATCTCAGATACATGACCCTTATAATTCTTATAATCTTTCATACTTATAACCCTTTAATTTTTTCTAAATGTATTCCAAAGCAACTTTAACAGAACTAATCTTTTAAGTTTTCTCTTATTATTTCTTCTTAATTCTACTTTTTTTTTCTTTTGCTCTAAATGTGCACCAAAATATTTTCATTATTGTTAACAACGAAATGTGATGAGTTGCTTTATTATTTTAATATTTTAGCTGGCTCTTCTAAGCTTATCCCCGTATGATTTTTTTATTTTTTTTATTTTTAAGGAACATCTATACAAGATTTATGCCTGCTTTCCTCCATCCGCCAAGGAATTAAATACAATAAAGACCATCTTAAAATTGTACTATGTCATCTTAATGTAAAATGTCTCATTTGCATTATAGCTTTAGTTTGACCATCTCACCTGATTTTCTTTAGGATAAAAGTTCGTCTTAATATAAAATGACAAAAAATAGAAATATCGGTATTTTTTTTATTTATAATAAGAGACATTGATGTATCTTTTTCTACTATTTAAATATTTCTTGTCACTTTTCTAAAATGGAAGTTTAGATTTGTTTGCTGTTTTATTTATTGATATTACAAAAATCCACAATCTCTAATATTGTCTAAAAAAAGAAAAAGAGTAGAGAGAGAGAGACTTTCAAAAGACAAATATAGCGACTTCCTTTCCCTTTCTTGAATTATTAAGAAAAAAACATTCAATACGCTCTTATAATTTAGAAATTGATCATGCTTATATCATTCACTTAAGTAGCACCGTAATTAAAGCTTTGTTGAACTTCTTGGGCTAGTTCTTCCACACTGAGCTGGCATTCGAGTCCAATCTGCAACAAAAGAGAAGTAGATGAAATGAAAAGCTTAATGAGAATTTGAAGCTTAACTACAGTTTTTATATTCAATTATAAGAGTTGGAATCTAATTTTATAAGAAGGAGATCGTAGAAATGTAACCCATTTGGTTAAAAAAGGTCTTCAATGCGGATGATGATTTTCATGATAGAAAAGGTATAATTGAATTTCGATGAAGCAGAAAATGATGATGATGGAATTTTAATATTTGATGATAATGATAAATTATAAAATGATATTTTATTTTCTATTTAGTGATAGCCATTTTGCATCTTCTCATTTCAATTGTATGGAAAAAAAATCAATTATGTGAGGGTTTTACACTGGGTATCCCAATGTTTCTCACACGTAAACTCAAAAAAAAATATATATGGAAAAAAATCACTTAGGAAAGTATTTAAGAATTAGGGAATAAAGTCAAGTTTGGATAAACCTAACGATGATCAGGAATTCGCTTCAGGAAGTGAGAGTCTTGAGTTGATTCTTACTCCACCCCAAAGGGCCACTCCCTATAGATTTACATGCTGTGTGGGTAGAGACTAGAGAGGCTTGCACATGCCCTAAGGTTTAGTCGAGGATTACTCTTTGATAGGATCCCGGTGAATAAAATATTTTAGGTGTAATTTGAGATTTATTTAATTATTTGTACTTTCAAATATTGTTTTTTCCATTTGATTTATAATTCTAAGTCTACTTACATGCTGATTGAATTATAAAATGGATAGAGTTTTTCTCAAACACAGCCTTTGCCTAAGAGGCCAGTTTCTCCTCGAATTGAAATCAAAGTAGGAAACTAATTTTCCTTCAAATCGAAATCCCTATCCCATTTCTCCATTTCTTTCTATTCTTTTTCATTTCCATTATTTTGTAATTTAGATTTTTATCACTCTAGCTATATAAAAGATTTCTAGCCTTGGAACTATTTCTTGAATGAAATGGGTTTTTGTCTTAAAAGCTCAGGTGCTCTGACATGAAATTTTAAGAGGGTGGGTTTGTGTTCGAGCTTAAAACTCAAGTGCTCTCACATAAAATGTTAAAGAGGGTGGGATCCATCTTATGAAAAAAATAGATGAATAGTTAATCATGAGACCATTAAACCATCAAAAAGATGCATATGGAAATCCTAGCTCTTAGCCTTTTAAGATTAAAATAAAGGTATTGAATAAATTTTACTTCTAATACTTATTCAATGGTGAAAATTCATTAAATGAATATGAATTTAAATTGGATCTAAATCTAAGAAGAAAATAACATTTAAATAGTTTATACTTTGAAAGAAAAGCCCGACTGATTGTCTTCTAGATTTTACACATACAATCATGACTAAATTCACAAGCATGCAGCAACAAATAGTTAATCAGTGTGTGATAGTACTTTGTCCGTATGGGTATATTTCAACCGATAATCTCCTGTTTCATGAAGTGGGAGGTGTCATGTTCAAGCTCCTATGGCCTCACCTAGTGTATCCTAAGGACAGTGGGTATCACCCGTGGGGATTTTACGCTGGATTTCCTGCTATTTTACATACGTAAATTAAAAAAAAAAAATAGTTAATCAAAAAGTCTGTGAAAACCTTTGGAAATGATAAGAAAGATGATGCTTGGCCTTGACTCAGTGATTATATCAAGTTCTCCACCGTACTTACCAAAGAATTTATGTACTTATTTATCTGAATATTTTAAAGAAGTTTGGCCTTTAAGATTGGCCATGGCAGGATTGCACCAAAGTCACAACTTCTCATTGTATTACATGCTTAAATGTGGATGTTTGTTCTGCCGAGATTCATCGATGATTTAAGATAAAGGATCTAATTTTAGACGTTCTACTAACTCTGAAACTTTTGATATATTGATCAAGTCCCTAACATGTTAAATTTTCATTGAACTATCCATTTTGAAGTGAGCAATCATATGAATGGTAATATCCACCACTCCGATCAGTCTGTCAATAATTAATGTCGGTCCCGATTGATTGACAGCAAATTTGTTTTTTTAAGAGATGGTTGATTAGATGATACTAATTGTGTTCCTTATCTCATATCATTCAGTTGATGTTGAATATCCATTTACATGAAGTAAAGTTGGAAGATTTACTAAGCTTAGTGAGAAAAATGTCTTCAATTTTTCTTTTCTGAGCAAATGGGATGATTTGTTACCTTAAGAACAAAGGAGTGGAGAACAGTGTCATCCATGCTGCTGATGTTAAGATGGAGAATCTCGAAAGAAAAATTCTCTAACATGGTAATTATCTTGACAATTTGGCGTGGTATTCGCCTTGAGATTGTTCTAAGAATGACGTTCGAACCCGAAATCTTCGCTTCGACATCGGCAATTGGAGAATTGCAGCATGCTCCAAGCTCCACACTTTCAAACCCAATAGGGCTATCAGGTGGAGGGGTTGAATGCAGTTGTCTAGGGCTTGGACCAGGACTGGGGCTTAAGCTCTTTCTTTGTTTCTTGGATTCCAGTGACTGCAGAACTTGGTGCAATTCCCTTATGAATTCTATTGCTCCTCCAATAATAGAAGCTTGGTCTCCCTTGATAGAACATAATGAAAAAAAATTGATAGAATGAGAGAGAGAGAGATTATTAAAATTATCAATTATTCAATCTCCTAGTAACAGAGTTGATTATCAATTAAGACACTCAATTTGCAGTTTGTACCTGAATGTTATCAATCAAACTGATAGCAATTTCCAATGAGCTAGAACTTATATAAAAGATATTGAAATTTTATTAAACAAATAAGAAGAAAACTGATTTGGCAATTTTCTCGAAAGAGACTAAGAGACCTAGACAAAAAGAAAAAGAATTACATAAAGGATTTCATTTGAATAATCAGATCTTTTCGGGGATTGTCACTAGGAGGAAAAGTGCAGCACCTTGTATTTTTGGTTTACAAGTCTAATCCATAAGTTTACAATGCTACGTAAATTATCATACAATTTGAAGAACCCATCTAAAATTTCTAGATGTTTACCTGCACGGATAGTTTAGCTGGTCTAAACTTCTAAAATTAGACTAAAGGTCTTCTATGGCAATAATACCTAATAAAATTCTCAATACCCGCAGCTGATACTGAGAATATGCAATCACTATTGACCACGTAAAATTTCATGAAAATTATTAAGAAAGTTGGTTGGTTGTAATGGAGTATTAACATCAAACAAAGCATGGTTTGAGTAAATGAATCTTTTTTTTTTTTTTTCATTTGGGGTTAAATTTCTCCCATATATTCCTTAACCCTTTTCTCTTAGAAGCTTCTTTGCACAAATCTTGACATGAACTAGAACAAAACAGGAGTATACCCATGAAAGATGAGACAAATCATTCGAGAATTGTATCAGAGATTTCTCCGATGCTAGAATTGGCCTAAGTAGAGGAATTTTGATTTTCTTCAAGCTCTAAAGATCTATGATAAAGAAAAGAGATTTACTCTTTTGACATAGAAACATGGCGTCAAGGAGCGCAAGACCTTGAGATTCTCATTCATTTGCTTTCTCCGGTTCCTCTCCACTGCTATGTGAGACATGGTCTACAATTGTAAACCTTACTTACTCTTTCTCTCTTTTGGGTTGTGGATTTGGTTCCTTGCCAAGTCATATACACAAGTACGTGTATATATATGTGTGGAATGCATGAAACAGTAAGTAATATGGTGCATGGATGGATTCTCATTAAATGCCTGTGTTGCTCTCTCGTGAGCTTCTCACGTTTACCAGCTTGTCTTCATTACCTCGGCATGAGGCGAGGAATGTTTCCTTGGCGATTTCTTCTGTGCAGCATCTAATTCTGATTAATATGTCAAAAGCTCTTAATAAAATTGTAGAATTTAGGAAAATGACTTATTGGCGAAGAGCACAAAGAAAGAGGTTTTTAGGTCTGTGTGGAAGCGATCAGTGAACAGGAAGATGTCTGTAGAATGACAAGCGACGAGATCGGTGAAAAGAGGGAAAAATAATAGATTGTAGAATTTTGAGAATTCCAGTGTTCGATTCCGATATCACGTAGAATTTGGAAAAATGACTTATTGTCTCTCTCATTGAAATTCATATATAGAAATTACAGGTCTTTTAATGAAGAAAGAATCAATCAATAAACAATTTACAGTCCTGTAATTAAAAAATCTGATAAATAAAGAAATACAAAAATATGGAATGTCACCAATTTGCTAAATTTCCTTCAATAAAAATAAAGCTCTTTTAACTTATCTTTTGCTAAGTTGGCCACATATGAGAGTGAAACTGAGCTCCAGTACATATATGATAAGTCATCAATAAATCTCATTGATGTTAACAATGCCAAATTATAGACGGCCATATGATCTTTCAATCTAGGAAGTTTTGGAATATGTTATTTGAAAAGTCAGTTAATTCAAGAAACCTCTTCTCAATAAACGACTTTTAAGAGTGAATTCTACCTCAAGAATATTATCTAAATCATGATTTTCTAACAGGTATCGATCCAATGTGGGGCCTGTCAGATCGACGATCTCAATCACCAACCGATTGACCTAAGTATTTGCAGAAGAGTCCTGAAGAGTAGTGATGCATAGAGACCAAAGAATCCGTCCTCGTTATTAAGGCCTGTGAAAGTTACCCGTGAAGGAATGAATGGAGGGTGAGTAACTGGTGAGGGGTTGTGCCTAAGAGTAGTAGGATGGAGTGTCTATTCACAGGCAAGTAGTGTACAATCAATTCTAGCCTTGTTCCCTTCTCTTTCTTCTTACCATCAACATCAATGTAAGGGTTGGAAAGATGTGACTCGAAAAAATTCTCTTAGATGTGGCCCACATTCTCCTCATCATGAGCAATCAATGATACAACTCCAACAAACCAGGGTATGCAATTCATATTTCCATCTGTGCCAGAGATGTGAATCAATATAAGGTTGGATGAGTGAGGTTGACACAAATGTGGACCACCTCAGCCCATGTTTGTGCTGAACCATGGGTCGAAATCTAGGCCGATACTGCACGTATCGGCCAAGATATTTCAGGATTTCGACGACCGAGATCTCGGCCGATACTATGAAATAAAAAAAATCGATCGATTTATTTTTTTATAAAAAAAAAATATATCGGTTGCTGGCGCAGTAGATATCTCGACGGATATTTATATTTTTTTTATATATATTTTTTTAAAACAGCCTTTTTAAAAAAAAACCGCTGAGATTTTCAGAAAAAAAAATTAAGGAGAGAGAAATTATCTCTGCTGATATGATAAATCTGCCAAATCTCGGGAGGACTGATTTTTCGACCCCTGTGCTGAACTAAAGGGCAAAAGTCAAGGCCCAACCAAACTCAATCACATGTAGAGTGGAGTGAGCTATGATATGTTTATTAAGTTTGTTTTTAAAAGAAAATTGTGGGCTTAGTAGAATCTAAGTCTAAAGATTTAAACTTTTGAGGGTTAACAGTTACAGTAAAAAACATCATATCAATGTATACTTTTAACGAATCAATGTCAGAAGAAATTAAGTAATTGAATTTTTCTTCTTAAATTGTCTGAAAAAGATGAAATTTATTGTAAATCATGGTACACAAGAGAAGAGCTCCGCGTTATGACAGCAAGAAGTGAAGACTACAAAAAGGATTTTGCCTAAAGTTGGTGGGCCTGGCTTAGTGCCAAAAGCCCTGAGAACTTAGAACTTGTTCTAAGAACTAGAGGATATGGGCCTTATCCTGGAATCTAGGCCTGTAGTTCAGCAATAGAGCACAGAAAAAAAAGGTCTTGCTTACAAGTTGGCTTTTAAAAATCGGTGCGCGGCCGATATGGGCTCCATTATACCCTGTTCAGAATTTGGGATTTATGGATGAAATTGAGAAGACATAGTGGTTCACATGAACATGAAGCAATCTCTACAGTTTCTGTTATGTGGAACGGTGGGTCAGGCTGGGGCACCCATTAGTCGCATGTTAGGAGAGTTCGGATGAGTCTAGAGTCCTGAATCGAGTTTCAGTTGAGTTGAGAGTCCAGAGTCCATATGAGCCCAGGCGGTCGAGTCGTGCATTTAAAAAGATCTCTTATAATGCATTACAACCTTGCAATTTCAATTTTGGGTTTTTTTTTTTCTTCCAAACAGATGTTCTGATGCAGGAATCAGGAGCAAGGATGGAGTCGTGACATGTCACACGAGGACCCTTGAAAAAGTTTGAGCTGACAACACGGGCCAAACTCATCCACAGTTCAAAGCTGAATGGACTTATCATCAACTTTTCTCGAGTTGGAAGCCCATTCGAATGGACTGACCCAAATAAACTATGGGTGTGTCCAACATTGGGCCGTAATGGGCCATGAGCCCAACTCACATCCAAACATTTGATTTCAAAAACCATGTGAGTTGTGAATCACACGTGAATGACTTGAAAAGAACTTTATAGAAAGTGTGATGATTTCCAACTTGGCTGTTGATTTGCTTAGTTGTGTGATTCGGTCAAAACCGTGTGTGAGTTGGAAAATGGATTTACATGGTAATTGATCTGGAAAGGTAGCATTTACACGTTGGTTGCCTGTATTGGACTTTAATTTGGTCATCTTAGTGGGTAACTGGGTATGTTAGAGAATTTTTTTTTTAGTTTTCATAAAAGAAGAGAAAATGGGATATAGAAGAGAGACTCTTGCTGAGTTGCAGAAGGCCCTGAATAGGGTTTTTTACGCTGGAGATATCTCGACCGATATGAGATGTAGCAGCAGATATGACCGAGATCTCGCGCCGAGATTTGTAAAAAAAAAAATAGAGAAAAAATCGCATGATATCAGAGAGATATTGGCCGATAAACAGTGGACCCAAGATCTCGGCCGAGACGCCGAGGGATGACCTTATAGGGGGGCACAATTGGAAGTCAATCAAGCCAGAGGGATGACCGTGCCGTGTACTAACTCAGAGGGATTCGATTTGAGTAGAATTCTATGTAATTTTTTAATGAAATTGAACTAAGTGAAAAAGACTCGACTTTTTTTATCCTGGGAATTTTTCTGAATTTAATTGGCTGAATGTGTTTGGATTGTGATTGATTAAATTTGAATTAATTAAATCTTAATACTGGTATTAAGTTTTAATTAATCGAAGAATTTTAATTTTAAATTGGAATCCTAAAAGAAAAAACAGTTGTTTTGGAAAAATCAGTTTTCAAAGCGTAGTTAAAAAAAGGGTTTATTCTTTTAAATGTTGTATTTAAATAAAAACGAGTTGACTTGAAACTGAGTTGTGAACGCTGCTGTACTGTGTTCTTTTTTGAAACGTGTTGATTGAATTACTAAACAGCAGCTGCGTGTTGTGAACTTATGATTATCTGTTAAAATAGATAATGAAACAAGTGGATTGATCCTTTTGTTGGAGGCGTCTTTAAAACATTAAAAAAATAAAAAGTTTGTTTCGCTCACGTGCGTTTAATAAAAGCTATCAAACTTGAGTTTAATTTAGAAGGGCACTTAGATTGAAATGAATTTAAAATAAATATTAATCTAACAAACACTTGTTGTCGTGTGGTCATGATAGGCAGTTTTATAGGGTTTGGTGGGGTTCGAGTTTTGATAAAGTGAAAGTGTATTAAAAAAAAAGTATTTATCTAAATTTAAAAAAAAAAAGTATTTATCTAAATTCTAAATTTGGTGAAATTAATATTTTTTGTCTGTGAGAGGTGTAGTTGTTATATATGTTTCACCGTTTGGACATTTTGGTTGTTTCCGTACTTCATTTTTAGAAAGACAACAAAAATTGAATAAGAAAAGAAAAGATGAAAATGGTACAAATTTATAAATATATTGTAATTAATCGTTTTCATTATTTTATAATAATCTTTATAAATAAAAATTATTATTAAATTACTATTCATATATGTAATTCCAAGTCATAATAATGTAATTATCAAATACAATTGAAGAAGGTTTGAATTCTACTCCAACAGTAATCAAATAAAAATCAAATTTGACAAAGAAAGTTCACGAAATGGGAGCGATCCTTCCATGGGCATTTCATGTTTAAGAACACGGCTTTTTACCGTTCTCGATTTTACCCTTCACCGCACCATAAAGAAGAGAAAATGTCGAAATTGGATCACTCAACCGGATCTCTTAATCTCTCTCGGCGAGCCGAATTCACCGAATAATGAAATTCATGAACAGTGCAATGTTTCCTGAAATCGGCTCGCCGAAATTGCAAGCCGGCTAGCCGAAATTTATGAACAATGCAATGTTTCCTGAAATCGGCTCTCCGAAATTACAAGCCGGCTTGCCGAAATTCATGAACAGTGCAATTTTCTTGAAATCGGCTCTCCGAAATTATAAGCCGGCTCGCCGAAATTCATGAACAGTGTAATTCAGCTATCCGAAATTTCAAATTGGCTCGCCGATGAACAGTAAAAATCAGCATGAACAGTAAAAATCAACACATTGAAATTTTACTTTTCATTCGAAGGGTAAAATCGAGAAAACTGTAAAACCCGTGTTCGTAAACACATATTGCGCGTGAGAGGATCGCTTCCCTTCACGAAATACCCATGAAATAAACTTGATTTATAATTTTATTTAAAATCAAAGGTCAAAACTCAAAACGCATGAACACACTAGGCTCATTGCATTTACTTTCTCAATTTTTTGTCACATCCATTAAAGATAAACCATACGAATTAAAAATAGCCTTCATTAAATACAATTAGATCAAATTTCAGTCCAAACTAGCCACTTCAATTTAAATTAAAGATATCTAATAAATTTTACCATTGAGATCAAGTGACTTTAAATTCAATTTTAAGTTGAAATTAGATCCAGTTGTAGGTCATAAAGTCTAGTTTCTAGTTGTATGGTTGAATTTTAGATAAATGCATAGAGGATTTTTTTAAAAGAATGTATTTTCTCTAATTTTGTTCACATCCATTAGAAAAAATCATATGAATAAAAAATAATATTCATTAGTTCCAATTAAACCAAACTTCAATCCAAACGTGACCTTATATCTTTATACTTATATTTTGGTTCCTAACTAGGTAAACTGGTAAAGAACTTGTCCAATTTGTAATTGAGCTCTTGGGGAACAAATGTAAAGAAGATGGACTTGTCCTTCAATTCAATTATTGCTTTCAAATTTGAGAGAGCCGAGGCGGGAACCCGTCTCCAATTACTGTGGGCAGAGACCACCACTGTACATGGGTGCTTAGATATCATCATCTGCAGTATCCACGCATTTGTCTACTTTAATGCATCCAAGTGGACAAGTTGAAAAAGCTCTATAATTAATATAATATTTTTATTTTTATTTTGAATTTAAGTATAAAAAACAGTAGAAAATCTAAACTATTATCTCCACCGGTGATATTCACTATCTTTAAAACACCTCAGATAAAATCATATAGGCTCGAACCTAACACCTCTCGCTTTTTGAAATATTCAAATTTTTTAGAGCATTTGATTAATCCTTCACATATATATATATATATATATATATATATAGAAGTCTCTCTATCCACATACACCAAGTAATTCTATGGAGAATAGTTCTTTAGAGTGGAGTAAGAATTGAATTTGAATTAATTAATTAAATTGTACTGCAATTTATAATTTTAAATCCAGTAAAATTAAGATATAAATTTAATTTATAGTTATCGAGATTTTCTAAAAGTTATTAAAATGTTAGATTTCAAATTCAAATATGATGATGTTATTTTATATATATATATAATTTAGACCGTATAGTATACACCTATACATATAGAATATAAAATATTCCATCTGAATCGATTCTTTTTTTAGAAAAAAGTCTAAAACGCACGCACATGCTTTGAACACTGAAATTAATATTTAATATTATCCTGAGTGATTCCACCGACTTGCAAATATTATTATTTTTTTCACTAAAATTGAGTCTTTTTGGCGCACATTTGTATACGTACCTACAAATGTATTGGTATGAAAAGAGTTAGGCAATTGAGATTTTTTTTTTCAAAGGGAGACTTTTAATTAAAAAAATTAATTAAAATGAATTATAATTAGATTTGAAATAGATAATTATATAAATATAAAATATATAAAGTTTATCCAAATTCATTCCATAATCATATGTTATTCATAGGGATGAAATCGGGTTGGATTGAATTACGTTATTTTATACTCAATCCGTTTGAATTACTGATATATAAAATCCAATCCTACTCGATCCAGACGTCTTGACCCGACCTGAATTATAACCCGATTCAACGTAAAACCCGATCCGATCTGCATTCTTAACTTATTTTAGTCAACTTTTTATCGAGTCACGTCGGATTTGATCGGATCAGATTAACTTAAAAATCTGTCAAACCAGCCCGACTCAATCCATTGATCCAACTTTCATAACCCAACCCATATGATTTTCGAGTCCGATCGTGCTGGTTCGGGCCAAAACCTAACCCGACTTTCGCCCCTAGTTATTCAGCAACTTTGTTAGACTGACCGTCGTTCACAAAAAAATAGTTGACTTGTACAGGTAAAAAGGAATTGACTCATCCTCCTTATCCACTGCGTCGTCCTTTTTAGATTTCCACGATCGAAGGCTGCTACTGCTACTATATATGAGAGGTGAGTGGCGCCATAGCTCTTCACATCTTCTTCCCATCTCTTCTTCTTCTTCTTCTTCTTCTTCTTCAATGGGTGCATCTTATTCTCCCTTTTGCTTACTTATCTTCTGTGCTTCCCTTCTCTTCTCCCTCTCTGAAGCAAAAACACTGGTTATTCCGGTGGTGAAAGATGCATTGACCCTCCAATACCTGACTAGCGTAAGCCACAGCACTCCCCTTGTAACTTCAAAATTAGTCGTCGACCTCGGCGGCCGATATGTTCCGATTCAATGTGAACAGGGCTATGTCTCCTCCTCTTACCGGCCTGTTCGTTGCGGCACTGCCAAATGCTCCTTAGCCAAGCCTTCAGATTGTTCTAATGCTTGTTACACTCCGCCCAGTCCAGTCTGTCTCAACAATTCATGTCACCACGATGCGAGGAACACCATCGGTCAGTTTTGGACTAGAGGAGAAGTCACACAAGATGTTCTTGCCTTACAATCTACACTTGGCCCAAAGCTAACCGTCCCTCGCTTCCTCTTCTCATGCACACCCATATTTTACACCGACGGCCTCGGCGGCCGAGCTGATGGGATGGCCGGCTTCGGTCGTGCTCCCCTTGCATTGCCATCACAGCTTGCTGCGGTGCTTCGTGTCAATAACAAATTTGCTCTCTGCCTTTCTTCATCGACTTCGGCCAGTGGTGGCATTTTCTTTGGAGAGGGGCCCTATTTGTTGCTTCCCAACATTGATGTCTCCAAATCACTAACCTACACTCCTCTAATTCGCAACCCAATTGGCCTGAAAAGCTCTGTTCTGCCATTGATAGACTTATCGGCCGAGTACTTCATCGGCGTAAGATCGATCAAGGTAAACGATAAACGGCTATCGATTAATTCATCACTGTTGTCCATCGATAACAAGAACGGCGATGGTGGAACAAAGATAAGCACAATCACACCCTACACTACTTTAGAGAGCACCATCTACAGGGCTCTGACTGAGGCCTTCATCAAATGGGCCAAAGCTAATGGCATTGCTCGAGGCCCTGCAGTGGCACCATTCGATTTGTGTTTCAATTCGAAGAAGATCGTGAGTACGAGAGTCGGGCCGGGTGTCCCGACCGTGGATCTGGTGTTGCAGAGTGAGGATGTGAGGGTGGAGGATTTTCGGGTCGAATTCGATGATCTCGGTGAAGGGGGGTGCGCTGTGTTTGGCATTCTTGGATGGAGGTTTGAACCCAACAACTTCAATTGTGATAGGAGGGTATCAATTGGAGAACAATTTGGTAGAGTTTGATTTGGGTAAGAAGAGGTTAGGGTTCAGCTCAACTCTGCTCTCCAGACAGACTACTTGCCAACTTGAACTTCAAATGTAATGCCAAGATACTATGTATGTTGTCTGTGTGTAGCAAGTTGTAATGGTTGTGTAGCAGGAGGACAATGACTCTTCAAATAAGCTTTTGTTTTATGCACATCAATTCTCATCTTTGTGTTGGGAATTTGACATTTGAAGTCTGCTGGTAAAAAGAATTGTCTGAATTTAATAAAATTGGTTCTCTGATTCTCTACTCGAACTTCTATAAATCAATTTTTTAATTGGCCCTCAGTCGTGACAATTTAAAAATGGACCCATTCCATTATATACGGTGATAGCACTACATTACTTGGATTTATTGATCCAATTCACAGATATGTTTTTTTTTCTAATTTACGTGAGAAAGATTGTAATTTACCCACTATAAAACTTTCACAGGTGCGTCCATTATGCACTAAAGTTAGATTATAAAAGTCTGAATTCAGAACCTCCTAAAAGGCAACCAATTAAGCTACATGAATAAAGCATCATCTTGTACCAATCAATTTTTATTAAAATAAATACCAACCTTATATTGAGATCAGAAAAATAAATTTATCAATTTTTACAAATAATTTTTTTTTTCTTATACAAGGCATTATGTGACTCAAGAATTTTATCCTTTCAAATTTCAATATAGAGTTATAGAGCACTCTAAAAAAATCAAAACTTATAAAAATCATTTTTATCTATCATATTTACATCCCGTCAAAATCAACACTTACCTATGTAACTGAGTATAATACATTTTGGACAAATGGCTAATAATTATTTTTATCTCAAATTTTTATTCTAAGATATTATATATATATATATATATATATTATGTTGAAGGTGAGATTAATTTTATGAGTATGTATAAATCTTTTAATTTACAAATTAATTTAATTAATGATAAATAACTCAATGGAGAATGAACGTGAATTGAATCAAAACCACCCTTCTAAATTATTATATAATTATATATTTGATAAAAAGGAATCCAATAAGCCATTACATGATATTTATTAATTTTTTTAATATTGACATCTCTACTTCATTAAGACTAATTCCACAAACATAAATCTACACCCGTAAATCGATGAAATTGAAGAATAACTTCGTGACAAGGACAGGACATCTTCTTGACCCTCAAAGGCAGCCTTCATGAATGTAACTAAATATTTTTTATTATACATTAAAATAATATATTACCTGAGCATCATAATTGAGCATAATCTGACCTGTCGCAGCCTGCACGTGGCTACTATTATCAATTTTCTGACACATCTGTATTCTCAATTTCTCATTCAGAAATCTGCATTAATTTGTAGCAATCCAGATTTCCCATTGGATAAAAACAAGTTTACAGTAATGGTGATTAAGAAGGGAACTAGTAAATAAGATTTAGTTTAATTTAACATACTAAAGAATGACTTTAGGAGTTATCAAGTTTTAATGGTTCATATCGTTTTGACTTAATTTAGTTTTTTATATTTTAAGTAAACTCAAATTAAGTATGATCTAATTTGAGAGATTATGATAATATAAATTAAAGAACATGTAAATATAGGCTCTACCCACAAAAAATAATACCTAATATATTCACAACAAACCAATTTTACAATAAATTAATAATTTCTTAGTCACAAAATACATCTATTTTTCATTCAGGAAGGCTGCGGATGGGAGTAAGGTAACGGAGGGATGAGGATAATTTTTTTTGAAAACTCTTTGGAGCATGGGGTTTTTTATGAAATTCTTGTTCTCACTTTATCTCTCTTTGTACCTATAGAGTAAAAATAGGTAAAAAGTATTTTTTAATTAATGAATATTATTTAATAATTATATTTTATTATTTTTATATTATATAAATGTAATAAAATTATTAATATATTATCCTTCTTTATCCTCTCTTTGTACTTATAGGACAAAAATATTTAAAATATTATTTAATTAATGAATATTATTTAATAATTATGTTCTATAAAAAATTATATTTATTTTTTATTATATTAAATTTAATAAAAAATATTAGCTATAATAAAATTATTAATATATCAAATTACCCTGCTTATAATTACCAAATAAAATGTTTTAGTCTTACAATAAGTTTTTACTATACTAGTACAATTATTAAATAAGATAAGAGAAACCTTTAAAAATGACACGTATTTAAAAGTGATCTCTACTTAAAAGTAATCCCTATAAAATTTACTCCTAATCCAAATGCAGCCCGGTAGTCACTGGTCTTCGGAGACACTTTCACCTGGCTACCTCAGCCTCATTTTGGGGCCACTAGTGTGACAGAATCCGAAATCTTCTCTTTTTTACCTCCATCTACTTTTATGAATTGTATCCTACTCATCTTAGAATCTATTTCGACTTAATCTCACTCTTAGATATATATTTATCTAAAACAAACTCGATTTTAATTATTGATTTTTTAATTCTTGAAATTCACAACTTCTCAAATTCAATTAACCTAATTATTTAATGAAAAATATTATTATGAAAATATATTTCAAATCAATCTATCTTCAAGCAGTGGATTCACTTCTCTAAACTATGTAGAGCCTTAAAGCTGATGAGTAAAGGTGAAACTTGAGTCAGATTTTCATTCGACTTTAGAAATCAAGTGAATTGAGTGTTATAGTTTTTAAATTAAAATCAGATTGAGTTAAAGAAAAAAAAATCCAAGTTAAATTTGGATAAAATTGGGTCAACTTTTTTTTAAAATTGACTGAACTTGATCTACTTGAAAAATTTAATATAATACTCAAATTTAAACAGTTCAACACTCAAGTTGAATCAATTCACCAATTAATGTTGGGTTGGATTGAACAATTTTAGTTGAGTCAAATTAAATTTAATATTTTTTTATATAATTCTATTGAATTTATTAAAATCCAACTTCTCTCAGTCTCCATCTACTACCACATGATAGCCTCATTTTAAAAATTTGATGTATCCATCTGTAATTCCATGTTACATTAATAAATTGGAAGACTTCTGCAGTAACATTTAAAAAACATGCACATTGAATATTGGATAGAAAACTGAAGTTCTTGGTATAGAAAAATAAAAGTTATAAACAATTCATTTCATCCATTTCATATACTATTATAACTTGAAGTCCGAGTTGACATTTAAAAAGATTATCATTTAAACAAAACTAGACCCACTTCTTTCTTTTGGATTCTCATAGTTAATTAATTATAAATGTAAATAATGCCGTAGATAAGATAATTTTATTTATTGAAATCATCATTCAATTCATTTCTAATTAGGATCTGTCTAGTTCTGTCCCCAAATTTCATTTGTCTCTGGATTTCTCTGTTGGTATGTGTGTTCTGAATCTGTTTCCTTTGACCGTGATTCCAGCCATTAAGATCATCTAGATTTGTCGATTTCATACGTCAAAATATTGCACTCTTTCTATTTTTGTTTATATACCATTTGTTTTACACATATGACACGTTGGTTCTGTTCTTAACTTCACCCGCACATCTTCATTGTTGATTTGTTTCTGTCCTATCATATGGCAACATCTAACCCTAGGCTTTCAATCCATGAAATAGAAATTTAATAGTAAATTAACCCTCGCTTCCTTTGTGAATTACTCTCTTCTCTTCTTCCCCTTCCTATCATATATACATAATATCTCACACCAAATTACCAAAATACCTCAAGATAAATGATAATAATGCCCGGTGTTTACAGAGTTGCCTCTAGTGTCCACTAACTCAACAAACTCATCTATACACAGCTAAATTCAGTTTGTTAAAATTATTTTTTTCGTTATATAAATTTAATCTTTTTCCATTTTGAATCATAAAATTACACATGTATTTTTTATGTAGTTAGTGGGCTCTTCGTTTGAGGGACATTTTATTTCATAAAATTGTTCTGGGAATTTTAAAAAAAATAAAAAATGTTACTGAAAGATGATTTAGTGGGCATTAATTTGCTCACGTGCTAATTTAAGAGTTTAACTAAATAGTGGTTCATGAAATGTGTTCAGATCACGTGAATCCAGACCACATATGGCACCAATTGATTGGTCCGCAATACTTAAATCTGAACTCTTCAGACACAGCATGTTAGAAAATCAGTTCCAGTGCACTAAACTGGGTCGGGCCAGACTGAATCCATCATGAGCCCATCTTACTATGGCCCTATGCTGAACCTTCGTCCAAATGTCCAATACTCTTGCTGAATAGCTAAATGGGCCGTTCTTGGACTAACAGTTCCTTATAGGGCTCACCTCTTTCTTAACCCGACCCAACATATTCAACCCAGTGTCCCAATAAAATCTAATGGGACCTAGGCTTAACCTTCGGCTCATGGCTGTATACGGTTTGATTGGCACAACCTAATTATAAAATGGTCTAGTCTTAGATAGTGCTTTGGTCAGGCCTGACTCAACCCATTTGTTACCCTAATTGTATTCTATCTCACCCATGCCTTCAATGTGGCTACTTGTCTAGTTTCTGAATTGATGAATTTTTCAATCTGGAGCAGTAAATAACATTGGCCCTTTTGCAGACATGCCTTGAAACAGGGCCGGGAGTATAAAAGCCCAGACGTACCCACAAATGTAACATGTATCCATAAATTTTCTCAATGTGGCCTGGCTGAGGCCTGACTCGGACGTGCCTGCATCTGGGCCGGGTATGGGCTCTCGATTGCTCAAAAGCAAAGAAGAAATAAATGGACCCTTCAGCAGTGGTGTCTGCTGGACTAGATGGCTGGGTTTGGAGATTGTTTAATAAAATACAATAGAAACGATACCCAATAGATCCGAGGTTAGTTCTTGCTCACTGAACCAGAGTTTGATTAGATCATCCTTTTTACTCTACTAAGCTAATATTAAATTAATTAGAAATTGACTAATATTGTACATTGTCTATTTTGAATATGAAGTCCTAGTGTTAAAAATTCGTCCAATGACGTGTACCGGCCATTATAGCGGCCGCTCCATTTTCTCTCTTCTCCGATTTTTTGCAAAAAAAATTGATTTTTTTTTATAGAAAATGTAGATAATTCAAAGCTTCAAGAATATGTAATTGGATCATTAGGACACACTCATTTAGATATTGAAATCATTTTTTGAATCTTACAAAATCGATAATTTCAAATATTTGTAAAAAATTAATGAAAAGTCAAAGTTTATCACTAGAGTAATATTTTTTACATTAAGTAAACATTAAGAAAAAATGACACTATTACTATAAACATAAATCATATATTTCATAATTAATGAAATCCGATTTAGAAAAAAGTACATTTTCATGGAAAAATTTGAATAAGAGTATGAGAAGAAGGGAATGAGAGGGTTTGACAATCTTCAAAGAGCCAAAAAATAGTGGAAGATGGCCTTAAGTTTGAGGGAAAAAAAAATTGCCCATTATTTACTATTAAATGGCAAAGATCGAATTTAAGTCTGTATCGGCCGAATTTAAGCAGATTCGTATCAGCTGAATTTAATGCATATGGGCAGAATTTTTGTATAGCCCCATTTATAAAGTTTGTTGGAGTCAATACATGGGGCAAGGGTAATAATCTCAGCCGACACGATGGATTCCTATAATCCACAATGATTCGGGGCTGATACACCCCCATCTCAACCGAATTCGTTACCTAATATGAAACAGTGGTCTTTTTCAATCTATTTTTATTTTTGAACATCAAAACTTGACTTCTAGGATCCGTGCGGCCCATTCATTCGATAGTCATTAACGAACCATACAGCTGGAAACCCCCCCTCAGCCGTACAATTGCAGAGTGGGCCATCATCCTAAGTGGCCGAGACTGAAAATCCATATTTGCTGAGTAATTAAAGATCCTAAAACAACGGGCCTAGATCTAAAGCCCAGGCCCAAGCACACTGTGGGCCTCTTACATAATTTTCGTATCTGTCAAGATTTTTTCTCTGTCCTCAATTTTTTTTTAAAAAATTTCAGTGGCTTAAAAAAATAAAAAATACTGTTTTAAAAAAAAATTAAAAATATAAATATCAGTCGAGATAAAAAAATAGTTTTTTTTTAACTATTCGATACAGGTTGGACGTCCAAAAATTGAAATATCTGAGTCGAATTTATAACCTTGAATCCTATTTGGAATCCTCGGACAGTGAGCCACTATAAATAGTATGATGCTGTAAATAGAGACAGTGATGATCACAGAATACTTGAAAAGTAGATATCTCTAAATAGTTGCAATCTAAGAAGAATTGAATAAGGAATTAGATCTCTTTGAGAATAGAAAGAATGATACAATCAAGTGGAACCTTCAATAAAGGGCCCACCGAGTTCCACGATAATTTTTTTTATTTAATATAGTTAAATATTAGTGTATCGGTGATACGCATCGTATCAATAAAATATCAACAATATACGATTGTATTAGCTCAAAAATAATAATTATGAGACACTAATAAATTATAATATCAGCTATATATGAACAATATATTAGCAATATACGAGTATCTTAGCGACATGTCACTGTAGTATGATAGACGGCCGAATCTCCCATAAACATACATATTTGCCAAAACATAACAAATAAATAAAAAATGATAAATTTCTAAATAAAGATTCGAGATGTCAGCTCACAAATAAAAATTCTTAGAAAGAAAATTTGAAATGAGAATCAAAAGAATCTTTCTACCGTTTATATTTCTTCATGTCCTTCTATTCTGGATCTCTCAATACACTTGGATTAGTTACAGGGACCTTATGACTGAAGATTAGTTATCGATTTTATTTTTTTAATATTTAATATTTTATAAAATAATATCTAAGTTATCCACTCGATAATCTTAAATTGACTTGAGCAATTTGAGAACTGAAATTGGTCTACTCCCGTCTTAAAAGCTAAAAATTATTTGAATGAATCAATTTGAATCGATTTGATTTGACAAACTTTGAAGTTTAAGAAACTCGCATGGTTTTTTAAAATTTTCAATTTTAAAAAACTCAATAAAATTTTTAATTAAATAAAAATTAAATTTCAAATTTTCAAATGCTGAATCCGAATACTCCATCCCTAAGGCACAGATGGGTGAATGGTGGATTAGAGCATGGATTAAAGTCAAAAGAGAATATGATGTGGTTGTCATTTTCCCTAAGAAATTTGCAATTAGTCCAATTGGTGACGTGGATATGATTATGATGGTCTTCTTTTATTTAAATAGATTCTCACATCCACCAAAGATCAAGTGGGCCACACCCAACTTACCATTCTCTCTCTCTCTCTCTCTCTCTCTCTCTCTCTCTCTCTCTCTCTCCTCCTCCTTTTGGGAAAGGAATCCTTATCAAATACTATTATATACATTGATGGTAACAACTTGAAAAGACCAATTATTATTTTTATTACATATAATGAGATGAGATAAGACCCAATCAGCAATCATCTATATAAATATATAGATATGGGTGTGTGAAGTCTTAATTTATACATGAAGTGAAGATGAGTCTGTTGGAAAAGTAATTTTAATCAAATCAATCAATTTATTTTTAAATTATAAAACTTAAATATTAAAAAAAATAAACTGATTAAAATTTAAAAAATAAAAAACTCAATTGATTGGATCAAAATAATTTTGATAAACCACATATTCAGTGAACAATGGACCCATTATCATAATCAGAAAATTCGAAGGAATTAGAGTTATGGTCAGGAATCCACATTAGAATATGAGAGTCCTGAATTCGACTCTTACTCTATTCCGAAGAGCCACTCTCTCTAAAATTAACTGGTGTGTATAGGTAGAGAGATTTATTGATATTCTAAGAATTAGTTAAGTGCTTTGAGAAGTCTCGACAGTCAACACCTTGATCATAAAAAAAATTATTACATAATGAGGTCTAAATATACAAAATTATACAATATATAACAGTGTGCCAATAATAATTTTACATGTTAATATTGCCTAAATCATGGGCCCACTTCCCATTTCATGGACTTTGGTGGCTGTGGTTGTGGTCGTGCCCAAGAACTTTTTCTCCCCAGTGTCACATCTCTTGTGGGTCCACTTCTTTGGATTCATTCTTCCAACCACCAGAAGTCCCCCAATTAGAATATGAAATAAAGTTTCAAATTGAATTTTTTTTTAAAGCTAATATATCCACCACATTTTGATTTCATGGTCTATCTTTTAAGTGGAGGAGAAAAATATATATGAATATCCATTGATATCTGAATGATGGACCATTTTTTTTTTCTTTTGACTTAAAAGAAGGTGACATGTGAATTTTAAAAACATTTAAATGGGGAAAATTTTCAAATACAAGAAAGGCCTATATTTCAAATACAAAGAGTCCCCAAGTAAATGAACTATACATTTATGGATTATGTTAGGAGCAAGCTAAGTTCTATTTTATTATAGTAATTCACACAACTTGCTATGGTGAATTGTCTCATTTTTTTTCTTTTTTACATTTATGTATGAAAAATTGTAGGAAATTCAATGTAAAACCCACACAGATGATACTCACTGCCCTTAGGACACACCAAGTGAAGCTATAGGGGCTCGAACCTGACATTTCCCATTTCTTAAGACGGGAGATTACTAGTTGAGCGACATCCATGTAGGCGAATTGTCTCATCTTTTAGGATTGACAATATCGCCTCATTGTAGTGTTATATTAATTTTGGGAAAAAAATTAAAATTATTAATTGATAAATACCTATTGCCCTATGTTTGAAGTCGTGCTCTAAATCAGGGATGAAAAAAACGGGCCGGCCAATAATTTGGCCGATATGATTCTCTCTCCTCTTTTTTATTTTTTTTAAAATATCGTTATTTTTTTGAATTAAAAAATATTAAAAAATTGAAAATGTAAATATCGGCCAATATTTTGACCGGGCCCATCACCGTTTTGAATTTTTTTTTTTTTTTAAATACCGATACGTTTCGGCGAAATATCGGCCGATATGATTGCTGTATGGCCGATACGAAACATATCGACCGATATTATACGGGGCTTAAAACCCGTATGATATCGGCCGATACGTTTTATCTCGACCCCTGCTCTAAATAATCAATGAACAACTTGTTTTTTTTAAATTTAAAACGATTTTGGTGTAGACTATCCATTTCTATCTACACATGTTAGTTATAATCATTTCTATCTAATAAGAGTTTATTTTTTAAATTCTACATTTGCACTCTGTTCCATTAAAAACTCAATCACCCATGACAAAAATCACCTAAAAATTTTAAGCTCTTGTGCAGAAAAGATCAATGCTTAGCACGCTCGTGTTATAACAAAATCAACTAAAATCTTGATTTTTTTTTTTATTTGGACCCTGTCAATGTGAAAATATAATAATATATCAAGTTTTATTAATTTTATAGAATCCTATATAAAACCAATATAGCTGAAATATAAACCCATTTTCGGAAAAAAAAAACTATTTTTCTATTTATTTCTTATTTAAAATTTTAAAATTAGACTAGTTTTTGGCTTATTTCAATTAAAGCTCTAAAGTCTGTATACACAACTTTAACTTTCATGTCCATTACACTTCGAATCATGAGCAATGAATCTTTATTGTATTCAAAACTATATAGATCAAACTGCATAATTAAATTAATAGTTAAAATATAATTATACTAATGCCTTTCTCTCATGTTATTTATATTAAGAGGTTATTGAACATATTTTTTCTTATTAAAAGTTAACGATCACATTTTTCATCTAGTTTAGATCAAAGGTTTAGTTCTATATTCCCTTTTTCTATGATTAAGGTGTCCAAGCCTCTTAGAGAATTTGACTAATCTTCGAGACACATGAAAGACTCTTTACCGAAATATACCAGATAAAATCTATGGGGAGTGGCCTTTTAGAGTTAAGTGGGAATCAAATTGGCCATCACTCCAAACACACCAGATAAACTATATGAAAGAAGGCAAAAAATCCATCTACACAGATCTATCCGTAAGATCTATTTTTTCATTTATTTTTTTTTGGGCAAGTTTGCCTGCAACATTTTCTACAGAAATAGAAAATTATTTCCATATTAAAATTATTTTCTATTGTTCCCTATCATATTTTTCAAAGGAAAATGATTTTCGCCACATAGTAATTTTCCATAATATGTGTGGAAAATCAAGTCCTAAGAGGAGGGGGTCAGAAAGTAATTTCCACAACTAATGAATTTTCAGATATATAACCAAACCCTTGGACTATGGCCCAACCCATTCCATGACCAAAGATCCAACCCAACCACAATTCGTGACTCAATCCATAACACAATTCATGATCCAGTTGACCCAATCCATGACCAACTAATCTCCCATGGTCAGCCTATCCCTAGCTATAATCAATCCACAACTTAACACGTGGTATATGCTCTAATTTTACCAGATATGATATATATATTCTTTTACTTGACCCATGATCAAACCCAATCTACATTACATGTTGACTCACCACCTGACCATGAACCTAACCAATCTAATCTAACTTATGAATTTTTAGATTAGATTGAGACAAGTCACGCCAAGAACTAAATCAATTGTACTCCTTATTACATAATATAATACTTTTATGTAAAATATATGTTGAATTAACTATAAAATGCATATAATTCTTATTTTGTTATTATCATGATTATTATTACTAATTATGATAATTATCATCATCACCATCATCATTTAGAATTAAGTACAATTAAGTTATAATCTATATTTCACCCATGTAATAATAGAAAAAATCTCATTTTTAAATTCTTGTGGAGACCCTTTTATGGTACTAAACTAAAAAAAAAAAGTATTCATAAAAATAAAATATATAGATTTCATTTTTTAAAAAAGTAAAATCGTCAAAAGAATTTATTTCCATAAAAAAATGTTGCACACGAAGATGCTCTTTCTAAAAATGGTATTAAGTCTTTTCTAATAGAATTATAATTAATTCATTTACATTTTGTATACTACATACAAATCATGTTCTTGCATAATACTTTGTGTAATTTTCTAATAGAATTATAATTAATTCATTTACCCTTTTATGATTTTGTGTAATTTTCTTCTATTTGAATCTCAAAGGAACTTTTAAGTTGGCTCTGTTGGCTCTGTAGTCTCCACCTTTTTCAGACTGAAAAATACTAAATGGCATAATATACCATAATATAAAAGGAAAACCCTCGCGTTTATTAATTCAAAGATGCACCTGTCTTGTCCAATCACATCCGAATATCATATGTTATTTTGTGATGATTAAAATAAGTTCTAAAGAGAAAAAAAAAGAAGAAGGAATATTATAAAGTGAGATATGGAGAAGAGATTCAATCGATATATTCTTTTACAATAAAAGAATTTTAAGATCTCATTTTTATTTGGAACATTAGATAAAACCAGATGAATAAAGTCTCGATAAATTACGACCTAACAACACAACTTTCTCATCTAAAGTCTCTAGTTGACATTTTTCTCTAAAGAATTCATACTTTTGCCTATACTATTATAGGTGCTGAAAACAATATCATCTGAAGCACTCTTTTAGATCTATTTAAATATAAAAATATATTTTATTCATAAGATATATAGTTCTAAAAGTGGACACTTGAGTTTAGACAGATTTTAAGGTCTTTAAATTTTAAAATTTTTATTTCAGATTTAACCATCTATTTTTAAAACTTTATATCAAATGAATAATAAATTTAGAAAAAAATTATTTAAATAATTCTAATACATATTCTTTAAACTATACATTTTGTAGAACTCATAATAATAAAGGTGTTCCATTCGATTTTTCTACTTCTATACATCCGATTTAAAAAAATCAGGTGAAATTACTATTCTAACTCTCTGTGTTTCATCATCTGAACGAACTTTTAATTCATTTTTAGTTTGTTTGGTTGAATACACCCGTTCGAACGAACAGATCAATAGAAATTTTGTTCGTTCGAATAAATATATTCAATTTGATTCGAATTTCATATTGTTTTATATTTTCACAACTCAACTCAAGTTTCACCCCTAGAGTTAGGACTATGTTTCAGAAATTAAATATAAAATAAGATGCTCTTGGTACTTGATCACTGTCTTAGATGCCTTGTTACAGTATCCCATAGATGTCATTAAAAATCAATTTTTTTTACTAAGTTTCTTGCTTTCTGTGGCACGCAATTGAAGTCCCCCTTTTCATCCACTCTTCTGTTCATTCCGTGAATTGTATATTATAAATTATATATGCTTAAATTTTTATAATTACACTCAATATTTAATTAAAGTCAATTATTAAATATTTTCCCATGATGAACTTTGAAAAGTTAATCTATAGGTATAATTGCTTGGGAAGCTATTTTCTTGGAGCAAAGTGTAATTTTCACCCACAATCATTTAAAAATATAAGCTGTTTTAAATGGTTGTTTTAAAAAATAAATTATTAAATATTTAAGGGTAAACATGCCATTTAAGATTAATTGACTTCTTAAGAGCTTATTTATTTTAATAATATTATAAAATTAAGCTTTTTATGTAAAAATATGCGAAAACCCTTTTTACTACTGACTCAAATAGGGGGTCCTTTATTAAAAAAATAAAAATAAAAGATCTTTTTTGTAGAAATTTCTTTGGTAAATAGTAGCAAGTAATGGTAGCCGTCGCAGCCGCCTAATGTCATTGATGGGCCCCATGTTGAACATTTGTAGACTCTTGTAATAACACTTCGAGGTCCAACATAGCGGCATAGGATCTATTGATTGAAAAAGTCGATGGCTGAGATCTATCGCCCCAATTTCTGCGAGAAAGTAGGATCAACTACTAAATCACATATTGTTACAGTTCAATCTTCATAAGTCAAAATGCCCCACATTTAGATTTAACAAAATTTAATTCAAATTGATTATGGGACTTGATTTGCTTAATCTATTTAATTAATAGGTATATCAAATTAAAACCTCTTTATAAATAGGTAAATTCGATTGAGTTGATTATTATCATATCTATACCTCACAGTCTTGATATGAATCTCACTCGAGAAATTACTTTAATCAAATAAAACAGTAAACTCAATCTGAACTCAACCTAATTCGAAAATGAAATAGTCTCAAAGGGACTAACATGTTTAATAAGATCCAAAATGAACTTGAACCTAAGACAGATCCAAACAAAAAAGACTCTACCCTACTCTGATCTAAAGATCTAATTTCAGATCCTTTACGATTAAATCATATGCTTAATGTTTAAATATATTTATCAATAGTTTAACTTTGAATGCAGTGACACTTTTGAGATGCACTTTCTATTAGAGAATGAGATCTATCTACCCTTTATATAACATGCAAAAAGAGCTAAAGAATTTTATCCAATTTCTTCATAAACTTATTTTGTAAAATTAGGGAAAAAATTAATGTAAATAAATTAGGAGTAGATCAATTCAGACCCAGATTAGTGCAAGACCCCCTATTATTGGAAGTGCATCAACCTCAAGAATCAAGATCATCACCATCATCACTTAGGTCATGCTCATTTATACTAGGCCATGAGCATTGGAATTATCATAGATGGTACCCATAGTAAAATGGTTTTTTTTTTTTTTTAATATAATATAGAATAGAAGCAAAAGTATATTAAACTCTATGACAATGACAATGGATTATAATATTTTTATTATTATTGCAATTTGATGGCGTATGATACAATTTCTAACGGCTGAGGATGATTCCAAAGGAGAAACTTGCAGAGAGAATAATATGAAAACTGTGTTCCATCCATAGTTTTTAAAGTTACAACCTTGGACCTGTTTACCAACAACTAGGCAGGAAAGTTTCTGAAAAATGACACAAATATCTATAAAATAAGTCCAACAAAGGCTATGGTGCAGCTTTGGCTAAGCTGTGAGCTGTCTCAACGTCTCATTCAAGTGTAAAAGTGAAGCCGGGTCAAGGTTCAGGCATAAATCTCTCTTAATACATTAAAACTTCTATAATTTAATATGGTTGGGATCATGGTACATATGTTATATTATGTTAGAGAAGTTATTTAATTAGAGAGTTTAGAAAATTGATGTTCGGTATTCATTTAAAAAAAAATCCCTTTAACTCTCACCTATCGTAAAAAGTCATTTTGGCTGAAATCGTTTCATCTTCCTTCTCTTTCTGTCCCATCGGCCATTGCTGTCTGAAAGTCAAACTACCGCCTATCGCCGCCATTGGATCCTCTCTGTCCACAACTCTCAAGATCAGCAAAAAACCCAACCACTTCGGCCTGATTTGGAAACAAAATCATCGTAGGGTCATTTTTCATAGTGTTTCTCGAGAGAGACATCAAAAAAGAGGGTTTAGATAGCAACAACAACTCCGCAGTAACCAAAAAAAAAAAAAAACGCTAGACTCTTGCAGTTTCTGAGGTCCTTAATAACTTTTGTAGTAATTTTATTTTCTGAATGTATGAAATATTGCTTTAGAAAATGGTTAGGATAATACATTTTTTATTCTGAATGTATTGAGTACTGAATTAGAGAGATTTATTACATTTTGTATGAGCTTGAGGTCGAGACTGGCTGTCGATATTATTTTAGACATGTTATAACTTTATAGATTAATATGTTATAGAGGTTTTACTGTATATTTCATATATCAAATAACAATAATATTTTTTTATCATGAGAGAGATCAAATTTGTCATTATTTAAACAAAAAAAAAGTATATTAACATTTTTTTACTATAAAAATTGCTAGTCTCTCTGTCACTTTCTAAAAAAGACATGATTTTCTTTTCATTAAAAATTTACAAATATAAATTTATACGGAAATTCAACCCTTCAATTTTAACTATATTAACTTAAATAATTGATATAAAATAAACTAGTGTAGGCATATGCTTATAATCACATTAGATAAAAATCCCAATGGACCCATGACACTAGATCGTGGACTCAAAGATCACACACTAGAGAAAAACGAAATGGACGGACCTATCACACTAGATAAAAATGAGCCAATCATTTAATAAACTACTAAAAAAATATTCATATAATGATTCTACATCATGTGTGATTGGTCACAAGAGTCACACTTAATTTGTTTGTTTTTTTTTTCCAATTTTTGTTAAGGCTATAAAATCAACCATATGGATTTTATGAGCTATAAATAGTTAGCTCAAAACCACCAAACATCTTTCAATTATTTTGAGTACATCTGGTGATTTCATCCATTAAAGTCAAGTGATAATGGAGGGCATCCAAGAGAAATAATCATTAATCAAGCAGTAAAATTTTATGCAACAAAGAGTGGCCTTTTGAAGAGTCTTTTGAGCTCCAAAATGGTCAATTGAAAAGTATAATAGATTCATATACAGGTCATAAGTTTATTTTTTATATAAGGGCTTTAAAAAAAAAATTAATTATGTGGCTCAAATTTTAAAGCAGTAAGGGTAATAGGATTGTATAGAATTTTATTTGAATAGGTGTCAATTGTGAAAAAAATTCTCTTGTTTTCTTTCTCTATAAGAAAAGAAAATCCAAAATAATATGCTTGGGGCATTCAGAAAATTTAATCATATTTTTTTACATGTTTATTTGTCATATATAAGTGATTTTGCATGATTTTATTGATGAATAATGGAGTAATAAGTTGTCATATGCCCTTTAAAATTCTCATAAGATAGAAACAAGATTCTAACTCCCGGGGTTTGGATTTTTTTTTCTTATTTTATTTTCTTGGGTCTAATCCTCGTAGGCCTCTTGTGCTTTGTAACTTTACCTTGTTCTTTTATTTCTTTTTAATGAAATTTCTTCTTTACCGCTCAAAAAAAGGATGGCTGGATGCCCATAGAATTGAAATGATTTTGGTGATTGTTCAAAGTGAGTGAATTGATTTGATTGTATAAATTTATTGTTGTATTTAGATTCTTCTTTTAATTTAGTGTGAATTTAGTTTCTAAAAATTTATGATTTATAGTGAAATTCTACATAAATCTCAAGATATTTCCAATTTTGTTCAAATCTTTGAAATTCTTCTAGAAATTTTAGTAGACTTTTGAGATTTTTAAGGTTTGAGAATTCATTGTGAGAGTGAACTACATTCATTCAAAGTTTTTACCAACCAAATCAAACCGTTAGCATGATTGTGAGAAAATCGGGTTTTAAGATATGACTTGGATAAAAATTGATTTTAGATTTAAATTTGGTTCACTTATAACTCATCGTGTCTACATTAATTCATATGTTTTTTTTTTCTATGGGATTAACAAATGAAAATGAAAAAAATATCAAGTGTGAATTATAGACACAATAGTTTCAAGTAAAGGGTGGATATATCTATATACTTTATCTATATGTTTAAAGAGACATTTATAGATTGAAATGAATTTGGTTGTTCATTTAATCAATGGTGAAATAATTTTATAGAGACTTAAAAACAGACAAATTAAAAAATAGATTTAATGACTTGGATTCCGTTATTACACTTTTGTCATATAAAAATATATACGTTTTGTATAAAATTGCTTGAATATTAAAAAGCAATGAGATTGAATACGGTGAATTGGAAGGATTTGACCCCAAAGTTTAAAGTTCGATTGATGCAATATTTATCGGATGGATTTAGATCGATATGTATTGACCAATATGTATTGATCCCATGATAGGTGTTTTGTATCAATCATACAAAGTTAAAATATGCGCCAAAGTTTGGTGAACACCATATAAGTCCTTTTGAATCGAGTAAGGCCACTAACGTAATAATTGTTAAAATTAGAGACAATTGCATCAATTAAGTTCGTTTAACATATAATATCATACTATAAAATTTAATAAGCCATTAAAATATGTTGGATGGTTTACAAAACGTAGAAGTTGGGGAGGATTAAGATTTAAGAGTAGCTTGAAAATGAACCTTATCTACTTTTGAAAATGAAGTGAAATGGTCATTTGTGCATTTTGGTGTGTATTATATTGAGTATTTATATAGAACACATTAAATTAAATAAAGTGATGATGTGTGTGTCAGAAAAGTAATTTTTTGAATGTATAGTTCGTCAAAAATAATTTTATTTAAATTGATAAATCTAATTTTTAAATTTAAAAAAATTAAAAAATTTAAATAATTTAAACTTAATTCAAAGGAGTTGCAGTGATGGTTTAGAATTTATCTTAGAAAGTTGAGTTCTAAGTTCAATACTCAATCTATCCTAATCGGCTATTCCTAGGTAGGGAGGTCGGCACAAATCAAATACTCTGAAAGACCTAAAACGAGGTAAAAAGCAATAATTTAAATTGATTAAATATCGGAGATCTTAAACATATAATTTACTTAATTTAAATGAAGTTTCTTTCTATAAATTATATATTTAAAAATAACTTTGTGACATGTGATCACCACTTTACTTTATTTGATGCTGGACTACAGTCTACAGATGTTCCTCTGTCACCAAATGAAGCGTATGCTAAGTAATTTTCCATTTTCCTTCCGAAGAAAAAAATTGACACGGCTCTGCTAAGCCTAGCCATGTTTCAAATGTCCGCTAAAGTTCACTTAGATCTTTGCCAATATTTATCAAATCTGAAAAGGACAATAGATAATATTGCTAAATATCGGGGCTTTTTAATTTCCAAAACTAATATATTTGAAATTTTGAAAAAAAACTCCAAAATTATTGGCTGAAAATTTTAATATATTAACAATAAAATTTTCAAATAAAGTCTAAATATCAACCTATTACAACTGAAATTATTCGGAAGTCTCGTTCTACTAATTTTTTGAGTCCATGAAAATCTCCAAATTCACACATTATAGATTTATCAAAATAAATGCATTAACAAAAAAAAAATATGTATTTTATTTTCAAAAATTAATAAAAAATTATTTCACTTTTGACATCTCAATTAGATGTTTAATCTATTATTTAATATATTCGATGAGATAGATTTATTCATAATCACAAAATTTTAGTGCTTGTCAAATTTAGTATTGAATATAAAGTTATAAATCCCTTTTTATAAACTATTGAGATAGTTTTTATAGATTTAAATTTATAAATAATAATTTTTTTAGATTTTAAATATCATGTTCATTTAACATATTAGTAGATGAATGCATAAAAATAAATAACACATGAAATCTCCGCTAAAGATGTTTTATTATTAAGAACAATGGTCTCATATTTTTATTATAATGTTTACTATATCTAGAAGAGTGGCACTAGGAAATTTAATTTGGGTGAAAATCAAGGATGGTGAAAATACGAAATTAAATTTATCTGATAAATATTATTTATTATATTAAAAAGATGTTTTTTTAGTATTCTAAAAGTATGATGGTCTATCAATAGAAAATAATGACACTTCTAATTTTATAAATTTATAAACTAAAATAAGAGTGTGACGTGTTTTCACTATAAAATAAGCTTTATTAAAATTATAATCAATTGATATAAAATGAATTGAGAGTTGAGATGAACTAATCAGTTGCTCCTTTACATTATACGATTTAAAGAATTTCAATACAATTTTTTCGTATTTAAGAAATATAACAACTAATAATAAATTAAATTCACCTTTATTCAGATTCTTCCATTTCTTTAAATTCTCAGTTCTCTCTCTTTTTTTATCCAGAAAATTCAAGGGGAGCGATGAGTCATCGAGTCCAATTACAATTGTTCAAGCCGGGCAGAAGCGGGCCCCACTTAGAATCCCAGGTAACAGACCTAACCAGTCGTTGCCATTTGTCTGCCAACTTGGGCCCACTCACGTGATAGACATTATAAAAAATATATAATAAATAAATGCCAAAATAAAATTGACTATTTTACCCTCACTTTGTCCTTTCCTCCCTGTTATAAATGCCAGCTCGCATCCCCCCACACTCTCTCATTCGTATTCACCGTTTGTTCATTGAATTATTCATACAGGGGAGAGGGAGAGAGATGTTGGGTGTTTTCAGCAGCGCCGTGGTGACACCACCGGACGAGCTGGTGGCCGCTGGAAGCCGGACGCCGTCTCCCAAGATGATGGCGACGGCGCTCGTCGACCGTTTCCTGGAGAGGACACCCTCTTCCGTGTCTGTACAGGTGGGCAGCGACGGGTACCTGGCTTATACCCACCACAACGAGTCCGCCTTACAGCCTAGGTGGGTGTTCCCGGGAATAGACAAATTTCAATCGCCGTCTAAACGGACTTTTCTCTCTCTCTCCTCCCATTTCTCAATCCCGGCGCACGCCGTCGTAACAGTTGAATGGCAATAAACGTTTAACCACCATGAATTGGGTTATGGATGTCCTACTCAATAATCGATAAAAAAATATAAATAAATTTATTGATTAAAAATCCAAATAAAGATACCGATTTAGGTATTTTTCATAGAACGAAACACGATTTTTTTTTATAATTATAATCCTTTCCAGAAATATGTAAGTATTTATTTCTCTAATATTTATCATTATATGTTAATCATGATGCTTAGTGTATTATGATCCACAAACAGAAATTAAAAGATCTGGATAAACCAGATCCTCTTGAAAAATATTGCCAAGAAACTGGATTAAGTCTAATCGGTGCACGTAGGCCGCTGCTTTATTTATGGGAAAAACGAAATAGAATGAAAAAGAAAAGAAAGTGAAATTGAAACTGATGATTTGATTGGTGGATGGTGCAGATCATTTGCAGTGAAGGATGATATATTCTGCCTGTTTGAGGGAGCACTGGATAATCTGGGCAGCCTGAGGCAGCAGTACGGGCTGTCGAAGACGGTGAATGAGGTGGTGCTGATGATCGAGGCCTACAAGGCCCTCCGCGACAGGGCGCCCTACCCTCCCAGCCACGTCGTCGGACATCTCGTCGGAAACTTCGCTTTCGTCGTCTTCGATAAGACCACCTCCACCTTATTCGTTGCTTCTGTAAGCCTTCTTTCCCACCCTCACCCACCAAATAGATCATGATCAATTGTGGGGCCACCGGGGAAATTCAATCCTGGCCATCCACCTCTACATGATGGGTGGGTACGGCTGCAAATCCTTTTAGCCCTTTAGGCGGCAGCAAACTCACAGGGTGGTGGCCGGGGTCCTTACTCTTAACGCCCCAACTAGGGCCGCAATTCGGGTCTGATTTTGGCGCGACCCATAATGACCCGACCTCATAAATCATATGAGTCAGGTCAAAAATTTTGGATCAACACGTTAGATTGGATTTTGAGAAGATCCGCAAGAAATTCGAGTCGGGTTGAATTAGGGTGAGGATTTTATAAATTAATTCGATTCAATTCGATTCGACTCGATTAAAATTAGTTTAAAATGGGTTTAAAATGGGTTCAAAATGCGGATCGAGTTAAAATTCGGATAGATTTGATTTAGAATTCAAGTCGCATCGGATTGTGAAATTCAAGTTGAGAATTCGTTGAGAATTTATATTGAATTGGATCGACTCATATATATATATATATATATATCAATTCAGTCGGTTTGAAATTTAAGAAATCTGGACCCCAACCTTAATAATACATTCCTTTAAGAAACCTGGACCCCAATCTTAATAATACATTCCTCTCATTTAGAATGATAAAGTTCGGTGTCGTATTACGTTTATACAAATTAATTTTTAAAAATTATTTTATACTTGTCTTTAATAATTATACTAGTTTACGTCATATGATTATCATACAAAGTTTATTTATCAACAATTTAAATTATTTAGAATTTTAAAATATAAGTTTTGTATGGCTATTCTACTATTGATTAGATTATGATAGACAATTTTGATATAGTTTTTTCTATTGTGACTTTTATCATCACATTTATAAATGATTTTTTTTTTTTTATAAATAGACTTTTGGTATTCTAAATATTATTTTTGGTTCGTTTATTTTAAAATATATATAGAGTAAAGTATTTTATTTTGACGTTTGTTGATACTTTAAATCATAGAAAGTTTCATATTTCTTATGCTTTCATTGAAAATTAAATTTCATAAATGAGGATGCATAACACTCAGGACGTATTTAAAATCACGTGAATTAAAAAATTATTTATTTTAATCATATTTAAACAGATCTGACAAATTTCAGCTTGCATAACCATTATAAATTGTACTTATGTTCCATGCGTGGGTCCCACTTCACAGGATCAACAGGGGAAGGTCCCACTCTTCTGGGGCATCACTGCAGATGGATACGTGGCATTTGCGGATGACGCAGATCTGCTCAAAGGAGCATGTGGCAAATCCCTGGCGTCATTTCCTCAAGGTAAAAAAACCATATTCACCATCACCACGATCATCAAATCCTGGCCAGTTTTGTAAATCTCACCGTCCATCTGAAGCTATCAAGATTCAAGATTAGATGCACGCCATACACCTGGCATGTGGCCTTGTTTATATGATGGAAGAAGCACAGGCTGTTGTGGCACTTTGTACGGCCTAATAGGTCTTCTGCCACGTGTTGTCGATCTTATCCAGATGTCAAAATCATTTTGACTGGGCAGAATAATAAATAGCAACCAGATTACGTAACTTCGAAGTGACATTAGATGATAAAACCTTTTTTTTCTTGGTACGTGTGATGCATATTGGCCGTTGGATTGCAGGATGCTTCTACTCGACGGCCCACGGAGAGTTGAAATGCTATGAGAACCCCAAGAACAAGGTCACTGCAATTCCTGCAAGTGAGGAAGAGATATGGGGTGCTACTTTCCAGGTATAAAGATTGCTCTCTTTCCTTCGTTGAATTCAATTTGTGTGAGCTTCAATCTAAGCCGTCCATTTGATAAAACCAACAGTGGATGCACCATTATTAGTTAATCTCCTCAATTGGCTGTTTCTATGCAAACTAATTGATGGTCCTCAGTCAAGGGTTCCAAATCCAATGAGAAAGGATCACAGACATTGTTGGGCTGTACCATTACATCCGAATCGTTGATGAGTGGTCGTCGCACATGGATCAACTGTTTGGATAGCAGATTTTTTTACTTTTTATTACTCATTTCATCCCAAAATACTTTTCTTATTTGATTTTTTATAAAATATTTGGACAAGTTAAAGTTCTTAAAAGAATTTTTTTCAATAATCAAACAAATAATTTGAGTTCCAAAATACAGGACAAATAATTTAGAAATATTCTAAAAGGGTGGCCAGATGGAGATAAAAGTTCAAAAAAATTCATGCCTCTTAAAAAGATTTTAACTGTGTTATCTAAAATTTATATGGATAAGTATCTTGAGACGAACGGAGTAACAAACAATGTTATTGGTGGGACATGGAGTCATGGGTCATGGCCTTTGATGTCTCTATAATAATGGTTAAAATTTGAGGTTTATCACTTACCAGTGACATGACATACATAAATACAATCCTCGCACCAACTTGCTGGTGTCTTATCTCTGTCACCGTCGGTCCATCACTAACCTCCTTACATTGCCACCACTTTCTCATTATTTTATTTATTTTTTATTATTAAGGTATCACTTCTATTATGCACATGAAAATTGTATTTTATGAGTTTCTAACCATCCATTCAACTTTTTAAATTCTTCATTATTTTTTAAGTTAATTCATCTCTTCTAGAATCACATTAACTTTGGAACTTAGAATTTCTGAGTTCCACTATTTAAACTTCTAAATATTTTTTTTATTCTCTTCAATCAATTGAGACTTCTATATTTATATTTATAAGAAAAGAATATATTGTTGACATATACATTTTTATGGGCACTTAAAATTTTTTCGTTTTTTCGTTTTTAACTTTTTATGTTTTTGCTAGTCACTCTATTACCTATCATGTCTTTCATTTTTTTTAGGGTGTCCACAGGTTTTAGTGATTTTGCATTTTACCTTCATTCATCTGTATGAAAAAATTAATAAAAAAAAATTCAGAAATCAGTTCAGTTTTCAGTAAATCGGTGCACTAGAACGGTGTACCGATCAGATCATTGGAAAATGAGAATTTGAGGAAAGTGATTCGGTCGGCACTGATTTCTTGAGACGTGAAAGAGTCTAAATCGGTGCATCGATTCATTAGAAAGTGATCTGGTCGGTGCATCGATTTCTAAATATCGGATTTTAAAAAAAATTGTACGGACAGATGGGGACAGAGTGGGAAGTTCGTAAAAGTTGTCTTTCCAGACGGTTCCTGTGTTAGGATGGGCACTCCTTTTTTATTCTCTCTAAATTTTAACTTTTGATTAATTTCTATTATTTCTCATTCTATTTTTCATAATTGGTTTACTTAATTCAATTTATCTGAATCAATTATCTTTGGTTGGATGGTAATTTGGAACTATTGATGATTTTCAGGTTGAAGCAGCACCAGTTTTTGCAGCCACCCTGTAGAAATGTCATGAGCTCATGTTGGTCTGGTCTATCAGGTCGGAAAGGTGAGAGGCGGGTAATGAATGAATGGTGTAGTAGTTGGTCTGTACATATGTAGTGGGCCTTGGGTGTGTGTGTTGGGGAAGAAGATGAGATGAAGAGTTTGTAGAAGGATAGCTGGCTTCGTCCCTTTATTTTCTAACTCATTGTACATGTTAAGTTTACTCTTCAATGCACTTCAAAATTTAATAAAGAGAGTTGTTTCCTTCATTGGGCCCAGTTACTAGTAAGCACATCTCATCCTTCATCATCATCTTATCTTCATTTTCATGTGTGGATTGCAACAGTGATTCTGTCATTCACACACTACCTAAAGTACTTTGGAATCAATTGAATGGTGGTCCTTTTCCATCTCTTTCATAATCCAATTGAATTGTGGGCCTTAGAAGCCCATTTTGGTTGTCGATTCTACCCGCAATTTGAGGCCTTTAATTGTGTTTCATGTAAACACAATGAGTTGATGGAGTCTGGTCCTTTGGTGGAAAATGACTCTTATGAGTAAAATTATAGAAATTTTATCTCTCTTGGCATAAGAGACTAGCACAAAAGTAAGAGATGGGTGAAAAGTTGTGAGGAGATGGGTGAAACTACAATTTTTGGACTGAAGTTCCAAAAATCAAACTCTTTAATCTATTTTGAGTTTAGATTGACTCAATCAAATAGTAATGTCATTAATAAATCTTAATATTTATTCTCAGTTGGAATCACCAATATTCACTTTCAGTAGGGCCAGGTTAAAACAAAAAGGTGAGCAGAATGTCATAAATGCTCATTAAATTAAATTCTTGAAGACCCACTAACCCATGTGAAGGGAAATAAAGTATGACCTTTTAATCTCTAAAGAAATTCCTCGTCAAATTGTTGATTGAATGATTGTCACTGTTTGCCTTTCACATCATCATAAATATCAAATTGCAACAAGCTTCTTCCTTTTCTACACTAATGGACATTCTCTTCATCTTATCCATTAGGGGTGAAACAAAACCTGACCCGTATGACTCGATTTGAGAAATCATACTTGTCGGGTCATGCAAGTTGGGTCATATAAGTCATGTCAGCGGGTCGGGTTGGATTGAGAAGATAAAAACTCATATGAAATTTAGATTGGGTCCGGTTGAGGGATTTTAAGTTAATCCAATCTGACTCGATTAAAATTAAGTTAAAATGGGTTCAAAATACTGGTCGGATCAAAATTTGAGTTGAATCGAATTAGACTTCAAGTCGGGTCAAATTCAGAATTTTGGGTCAAAAGTTCAGATTAAAATCCAACCTAATCCAATTTCAGCCCTATTATCCATCAATCTGCATGACATGAGTTTTTATTTTTGAATGGTCAGTATATTCACCCGACAGGAAGGGGCAAGCCCAAAAAGAATGTACAGAAAAATAGTATTGTCATTAATAAATCTTAATATTTATTCTTAGTGGGAATCACCAATCTTCACTATCAGTAGGGCCAGCTGAAACGAAAAAAGTAAGCAGAATGGCATAAAGACTCATTAAATTAAATTCTTGAACACCCACTAACCCATGTTAAGGGGAACAAAGTATGGCCTTTTAATCTCTTAAGAAATCCCCCACCAAATTGTTGATTGAATGATTGTCATTGTTTGCCTTTCACAGCATCATAAATATCAAATTGCAACAAGCTTCTTCCTTTTCTAACACTGATTGACATTTTATCCATCAATCACGATGATATGATCTTCTTTATTCCAACCTTGTACGACACATAATCATTTATTTTCGTTCAAATTACTCATTTTCAAAGTTCAAATAAGTTTGTCTGATATTTTACGATGATTTAGCGTATATTAGACATTAGATATTGGATGCTTATCTTAACACGGACATTATCTTTTAAGAGGCACGGATTTTTTGAATTTCTCATTTTGCCTCAGTATAAATCAATTCACTTTTTAGTGAATCGGTTCACCTGTCCGGTGCACCGATGAGTGAACCGATTCACTTGAAAATTGAAAGAGTTCAGTTCGGTGCACTGACCGGTACACCAATGAGTGAAGTGATTCACTGAAAAGTGAATTGATTTCTACGAATGGATGAAATTGCAAAATGAGAAGTTTATTAAAACTCGTACCTCTTAAAAGATAATGCTCATGTTAAGATGAACACTCTAAATATTAATTAGAGATTCTATGAAGTGTTTCTAAAATTAAGAATGAGTATTCATCTATAAAAACATGAGAGGAAGAAAGCATTATAATTCTTATTTGATAATAGTAAAATCATTATTATCTCATCACCGATGGAGACACGCTGTCGAACTACTAAAATCTTATATATTTTTATGCGAGTGCAATGGTGATGGGTTGTTCTCTTATTCAAATAAAGAGCCTTTGTTTTTTCCCTTTCCCACTTGTGCAATTGGACGACTTACAAATGTAATTTATTAATTTTCGTTGACAAAGAATACAAATCATGACTACTAAAATCCAAAGCTTATATCCTCATAGTGGTGAAACTTGGGTGGAGTTTTGATTAGACCCACATGATTTGATTTGAGAAATCATGCAGGATAGGTCATGCAAGTTGGGTCAAGGGGTTGAGTTGAGTTGAGTTGGATTGAGAAGACAAAAATCCATATGCAATTCGAGTCAAATTGGGTTAATGAATTTTTAAGTTAATCCAACATGATCCGACACAATTTGACTAAAATTAGGTTAAAATGGATCCATAAATATTGACCCGACCTATCTCACACCAACCAAAAATGTACTATCTACCCCAAAAGCTTCCTTTGCCAAACACGACAATGGACTTCAGTGGAATCTAACATTATTGAGTCATGATCTCTCGTGACTCAGTTTAGTTTTCTTAATATAATTATTTCTTCTACATACTAACTTTATTAAATTAAAGTATAGATTGTAGACATGCTGGTTAGAAAAAAAATAATTTTAACAAAGAAAAAGTAATAGTTATAAGAAAAATCTTCTTAGTCGAAATCATGTGGGTATGTACATAACTTTCTTTAAATATTTTAACATAAACAATTACTTCATTATAAACAATGTTATTTAAGATAGTTCAAATATGATTAATGATAGACAATCTCTTTTATATATTCTTAAAACTACTCCCATTAAACGTCGTCGCAAGTCATTGGATTGCTAAACACTGTTGTAGTCTGGGTCCCAACATCAGCCCAGAACAGTTGATTTCCAAATTGATCAACGAGTTCGTCGGCCGCAATGGCAGACTGCATGCAGGGAATTGACTAGCCGGAAAATTTAAACTGCCGGATTTGAGGAACTGATGAAAGGTTGCACCCTTTAACAAGAGGTCTTTGGATGATTGTATCGTCGGCGTCAAGTCGGAGGTGAAACCTTCAAACCATGGTGTCACCTCTGACCTTCTGCCTGGTTCAAACACATGGAGCTCTGAAAGAACCTTTGCATGTGTCCGGCCACCGATCGCGTAGTATTTCCAGTCCTTTTAGTAATTATTTGCTACATGACAGTAACCCCACCTGATAAAGAAAACAAAAAATCATACTTGATTTAGTGCTTAGACACTCTGTAAGGAATGATTTGATCATAAGTAGCAGAATAAAAATGTCGAAAATTTTATTATAAAATCCAGCACTTGATCATGTTTCAGTACCTGCAATGTGGCATTCTTCGATCAGATGAGTCGAACCAATTCCTGTATACAGTAACTCTGAGGATCCGATCGACTTCATCCTCATCGGCTGCCCCCAACAACATGTTGAAATTGTTATTTGAAAGATAGCAGTTGGAGATGGTCACATCAGTTGATCCTATCAGGACAGAGACCAAACTCAATTGCCCATCACGCGAAGTCAAGTGATCAATCCAAACATGGTGTGATCCATCAAACACATGGACCGTATCGCTTTGCCCCGTTGAAACTACTTCCAAGTTGTGTAAGATCACATTCTCTACCCTTCTCAGAGCAAGTTCTTTGCCTCTTATAGTGACGTTCACACCCCTTCCATCTATTGTAGTATTAGAACCAATCCACAGCTTATCTTTGAGCTCAATAACCATGTTCTGTTTGAAGATGATCCAAGCACCTCCTCTGTTTTCAAGGCATATCGGAGCGAACCTGGAACTGGGTTTTCAGGATCGTTGTCGTCATATCGAGTGACAGTGTAATACGGCCCATTGGCGCCGCCGGTGGTCCCTGCTGCGAAGCCAATTGCACAAGTAGGGAGTTTGTTGCCCTGTGCACATTTAGAGAACTGGCATTTGGTGCCATCTACAGAACATCTTTGTGATGGGCCTGCATTAGTTTCCCTCGACTGCTGTAAGGAAGTCGGCAATTCATTTTCGTTGATGGCGGCTTTCTTCTCTTTGCATTGGATGAGATACTTAAGAGACCACTGTGCTTGCTTAGCTAGGATTAGTGCTTGCTTGGAGAAGTCTATGGTTTCCTCTGAGATGTAAACCTGTAGCATTTTAGGATAGAAGAGACAAATAAGTTGTGAGACTTGTTTAGAGAAAATGGAACTCATTTTCTGATCTATGTTGGGCCCGGGCCCATTTCAATTTCTAAGGCCTTGACCTAAATTGGCACCAGTCCTGCACCGTATCCTGAACATTAGATACATAATATTGAGTTCTGAATTGGATTCATTATTGAAGTACATGGATTGGGCCTTGAGCCAAAACCCTGACCCAATTGATCACGTGTAAACTGAGGTGCAGACCGAGTATTTATTTTGAACTACCAAGTCATATATTGGGCGTGGCTAAACCCATTTACAGACCATAAAAAATTTCACCAAATATCCATTTCTTAAATGCACTTTGCATTTGAGTATTTCAATATCGACTATGGACGACTAGGGCCTGGCTCAATTGGAAATGCACATGGAATGGAACCTGGATGAATGGGTCTTATATTGGACCTTTCTCTTTAGTTGCATCCACCAAGAATCAGTGGATGGGCCGACTGCATCCCTTAGGAAGGATCCACCTCGAAGCAACCATGACAGTTGATATTAAGGAAGCAAGTAGGAATTGGGGGGACAGCTGAAAACCCTAGTGATGTTTAGCCAGGCTGCGCTTATGGGATCAGGCCCAGTTACTACAATGAAAATACATGGCTTTAGTATATTTTTTGCAGTAACAATGATGATATAGACTCTGCTTAGATAATGCTTTACCTTTTTCTGCTAAAAAAACTATTATTGGGACTGTTAAGTTACTTTCTAATGCATCCAAATGGATCCGCTACAGAAATTGTAAATCTCGGTTCGGGTTGAAGCCTTCTTAATATTGATCTGAATCAGACTTAAAACTTTGGGTTGCTCCTGGGCCTGAAACTATATTATCCTGTGGGCTTGTACTACCCTTGAGTTGGCCCAAAAAGCCAAAACTGGCCCATCACCTTTAAAATTAAGGCTGTGATCGGCCCAGCCATCCCAATTTTTATAAACAGCAGTCCCTGCTTTGATAGTTCAAGATATTAGTTATGGTATTTAGAAGCCGCATGTTAGAGTATGAAGGGATAGAAAACTAATTTTTAAAAGGAACTAAGTGGAGAAACAAAATTTATGAAGCCATTCACAAGTAATAAATAGATAGATGAGATAAAAACTTTGACGATGATGACAAATGGATGTAAAAAAAGTACTCACATTGCCAGAGATACTTGACTCTGAGCAAGAAGAAAGGTGACAAATTAGACTCTCTAGACTCCTCTCAACTTGTGGGTAATTGAATGAATGAAAGTGATGCAGAATCATTGGAATCTGATCAGGGCTGGCCCTGAGATTTTGGAGGCCCTAGGCAAACTTTCAAGATGGGGCCCTTTACGCTTTAAAAAAAAAAACATACTTTTTTTAACAAAGTGTAAAACATCCAAAATAAAATATCATAATCAAATTTATAATACAGTATCATGTAAAATTTATTCTTCTCGGATTTTGAGATGCAAAATTACTAATTAAATTATTATATTTAAGTTGTTTTAACATATCTTTTTCAATATAAGATAGCTAATCCATTTAATCTTTCTTATGACATTGTAAACTGAAGATAAGATTTTATTAATTTTAACTTTGAAAAACTTCTTTCTGCATAGGCAACTGTTATTGGTATAGTCAATATTATTTTATAAGCAATCCATGCATTTGGATAACAACAATTCATTGTTTTTATATAATTTAGCATTTCAATTGATTCTTTTACTTCTTTTGGTATTCCATTTTTCATTTTTATTAAATTTTCATTTTGCCCTTATTTACATTGATTCAATTATTGGCATGAGAAGCAGTTGGCTTCTCCTCTAATTGAAACCAAAGCTTGGAAGCCTGATTTACCCAAGAATTGAAATCCCTATCCCTGTTGTTCTTTTTATATTTTATTTTCTTCACTTTTGTTGATCGGGTTCCCACCACACTCATTCCTAATTCAGTGTTTTGACGTTGCTTACAAATCCCCTGCTTCATCATTTAGTTTAAATATTAAACAATGGGGCCTACCTATGACAAATATGAACACGAGCACACCTATTCTCGTGAATTGTCATATGACCCAATTTGACACTTATTAAACTAGCTTGTAAGTTTGAATTTGCACAGTCTTACAGTATCATAGACTAATAAGTTCAGCAAATGAATCATAATGACAATTGAAATGATAGAAAAAGATATATGAGTTAAGATATGTTCTAAAGTAGAAAATATAATTAAAAAAAAATACGTTTTGTTATAAAATGGAGAATCCTCCCACATTACAGAATGAAAATCATGAATTGAATTCATTGCAGGATCCATGGTCCTCCAAATACTATTAAAGTTTGGATTATTCAAACAATAGCTTAGAATCATTACTCATGTGAATACCTTCCAATCCTTACCCAATGGCTTGCAGTTGGCAAACCCCAGGTGGGCCCAATAACTTTTTGGGTTGTACTAAATGCTGCTCATGGTGATTGCCGAAACAAAAAATGAGGGAAAAAAAAGAAGCGGCAGTTCTGGAGAATACCTAAGGAAATCATCGAGCCGCCTGGACGAGTGCGGTGATTGATACCCTTGCGGAGGGAATGTCATGCTTTTGGGCTGCTTGGTGGGTCCGGAACCCTGTTTATTTACAGCTGCGATTTCAGCTGCCTGATGTCTTCGTGCGTCAGCGCGGGATGCAGGACAGGCGGGGGCGCAGGACACAGGCGCGGGACGCGTACGCGGGCGAGACCGCAGGACGCTAGGGCGGCAGCAGGATGCGTACACGGGCGCGACAGCAGGACGCGAGCGCCGGTGGGACGCGTACACGGGACGCGGAAGTGCGGAACGCGTTCCGCTTTCTTCTCTTTCGCGGCGTGCGCATGCAGCGTGTACGCGTGCGGAGAGTGAAGTGGATTTGGGCCCTTTTGATCATGGGCTCTTAGAGGAGTTTAATGGACTCGGGGGCCTTGCCCATTTGGGGGCCCTAGGCGATCGCCTATTTCGCCTATAGGTCGGGCCGAGCCTGAATCTGATCAAATTCCTCTTGCATTCAATATCCTTCTCTAAAGCACCAGACAGAGTTCCACAACTACTGCTGATGGGTACAAATGAACCCATGAAGAAGACAATTGCAATCAACAACACACCCATCTCGAGACTTTTGGAAATTGGATGATTTCTCCATTCCACTGCTTTGTATTATATACAAATTACAGTCCCTAAATTACAATCCTCCCACGATTAGAAAGATTACAATTACAGGAAACACTAATTAGGGAGGTTTTTCATTGATGATCAATGAGGAGGTGGCTTTCCTTTAAATACAATCTCTGGTTTGCTTCACAAAGTCATCCCAGCCATCAATAAATATATAGAGATGGAAGGTGGGGATTAATTTCTGAAAAGAAAGGAGTTTTGGGAACGCTTAGAGGAGGAGGAGAAGATGGTATTTGATTTGTGATTGAAAGAGGCCATGTCTCGTGAGGAGAAAATCATCGCTTTCTTTCTTTCTTTCTTTTTAGAGTCGTGGGTTCTGTAGCTTTTCCTCCTATTTCTTCTCTGATTTTAGAATGAAAAAAATTTCAAAAATGTAAAAATAATTTTCTAATTGAACTTAATAAGTTGAAATAATTAGATCTATCCTTATAAAAATTATGAAAATAATGACAAAATAAAAAAAATTCTAGAAGTTAATAGGAAGTTTTTTAACTCCAATCTTGACACAATTGACTAACAAGTTGACTCATGTTAATTATTGGAAAATTTGAGACACTTTTAACACTTAAAATGAGGGCTATCAGCGGCTGACATGGGATTAATCTGATAATCCCATAAAAGTGTGGAATGGCTCATAGAATCGGGACCAAGCAAACATTTCAAGGCCCTATAGTCTTATCGGGTTGGACCTTAGCTAAAAGGGGGGTTCGTCAAACCAACTCCTTATCCTCCATTCCAAAATATAATTTAGTAATAAGGTACTTGAGACTTTTAATATATATATTCTATCTATTCACTAACTTTTTCTAAAATGCCACTTAATCATATGATGAAGGCATTAGACCCGATGATTCACAATTGGTGGACTTTATTAGTGGATCTTGATCACATAGAGAAATGCTTTGGCTTTCATAACCTGATTTGATCAAGACCAAATATCATTTGACTCCGTCTAATAATCTTACCTATTTTATTAGTTCAAGTCCAATGACCCAACAAACCCGAATGACCCAATTGAGCTTGTAAGCTCGAGTTCATTCATTTACCAAGCCTGACCTAAATCGAAGCCCACATGCAAAATCCAATCATAACCCATGCAAACCATTAACGTGGAGGCCATGCAAATTCATGCACGTATATTTACAAGAATATCATGCATGGTATTTGAGGCAAGATGTGGGAAGGTGATAAGTAAAGAAGCTTGGTCAAGGCACAATCCACCAACGTGTGGAGATCATCACATTATGTAGAAAGGCAAGGTTATCATCAAAGTATGGAATTTGATATTGAAGAATCAAAACACGGCAAAGGGGTGTGATTAATATGAAAAGATCAACCTCAATGACATGAGGTATTGGAGGAAGTCACATACACCCATAAACGAATAAGTCCTTTGGGAAAGGTTCTTTATTCTTTATTTCATTGTTAACTGTCCATCCTTATTTGTAAATCATACCCAAATGAGGACATGATTAGGTTTTTATTTTCCTTCTTTTTTTTATTTTGGTCAATTAAAAGGGATTTGAACGTGTAACATTGTAGGATTTTTCATTAGCTTATTTCCGTCACTAACCTCCTTACATTTGTTCTCTACAGCAAGTAGTCCTTTGAGGTAGAATAAGAATCAAATTCAGGACTCTCGTTTTCTGAAGCAGGTTCCTGGTCATCACTCCAATCCTTTGAATTCTTCGTTAATTTCGCACAGCATCTCATATCTTTTGGAAGCACATTAACCCTAGAATTTAGACTTTTTGAATTCTACTATTCAAACGTTTAACTAAAGTGAAGATTATATTGTTGACATGTGGGTGCTATTATAAATTTTTGGTTTTTGAGTTTTAACTTCTATTTTTTTTTATAAATCAAAGTTCATGTCACTATTGCTATCATGCAATGTTATCAAATCTGACCCGACCTGCGGGTTGATCCGCGGGTCAACCGTGACCCTGCTGAAACACAGGTCGGGTCATTTTAACACACTTTTGGATTAAAAACCCTAAAAAACCCTCTGCAACCTGCGGATCAACCTGGTTTTTTTAATAAACCCGTGAGCCTTGACTCTTAAAAACCCTTGGTTCTTTAAATGAAGAAAATGAAGACAAAGATTTTGATTTTTTTGAGAATATGATTTTTGGATTATTACTTTTTAGTATTTACAATTGGGTTTGTGAGAAGAAAAAAATATTTTTATGGAATATAACTTTAGTTAATAATTTATAAATGTTATAACAATATATTAATAGCACGGATTTGACTGGGTTTGACTATGGTCAACCAGGTTGAACCTTATTTAACCCACCCTTCCTTCAAGACGGGTCACTCTACGGACCGGGTTTTAAAATATTGCTATCATGTCTTTATTTATTTATTTATTGTCTCTGATTTTCTAACTTTTGAATGATTTCTGTTATTTCTAATTCTATTTTTCTGAATTGGATTTATTCAATGTAGCATGTAGATCTTTGTTATCTTCACTTTATCTTAAAATGACCCACTTAAATGTTGAGGGTAATAATATCAGATAAATCATTTTTCTTTGATTGGATTGTGATTTGGAATTATTAGTGATTTTCAGGTTGAAGCAGCACCAGTTTTTGCAGCCACCCTGTAGAAATGTCATGAGCTCATGTTGGTCTGGTCTATCAGTTTGGAAAGGTGTGTTGGGGGAAGAAGATGAGATGAAGAGTAGAAGAAAATCTGTGTGGGGTAGATAGAAAAAAAGAAATGTAGAAGGATAACTGGCTTTGTCTCCTTTGTTTTCTAACTCATTGTACATGTTCAGCCTCTGCAACTCTGATAACTCTTCAATGCACTTGAAATATAATAAAGACTTGTTTCCTTCATTGGGCCTACTTACTGCACATATCATCCTTCCTCATCTTCTTATCCTCATTTTCATGTTCATTCACAAACAAAGTGATGGCCTAAACCACTTTGGAATCAATTGAGTGGATGATGTCCTTTTCTCTGTCTTTCCTAATCCAATTGAATGTGGACCTTGTAACCCATTTTGATTGTCCATTCTATTTGTTTTTAAGATCAATGTGTCTAAGTCAAGAGCACCTAATTAATCTTAGGGGTATGTGCAAACCTGTCTATCTACACACACCGGGTTATGGGGAGTGGCCCCTTCGTATTGAGAGTGATTTGAACCCAAGGCCTCTTGTAATTTAGGCGGGTTCTTTATCGCCAAGCCAACTCTCACGAGTTAACTTAAAGACTTAATTGATAGGTAAGTTAAAAATATTATGTAGGAAACATTCATATTTTATGGGCTTTTTAAATTCTTACTAAAATTTTATATTTGATGAAATTTTACTACTAGGAAAAGGGAGGTTTGTCCAACATTTGCGGGTATATTTGGATGAGAGAAGAGAGGAATTCCTTTTTATTATTATTTGGTATCCATTTATTCTCTTTTTCAAAGGTAAGAGAAATTTAAAGAAAATAACAATTTCAATAAGTAGAATTTGCATATATAGTCCTTGTGCTTGAAAACATAAAATGTTCACACATATATTAATTGCATCATCTTCCTTTTCTAACACTTGTAGACATTCTCTTCATCTTATCCATCATTCACAATGACAATCATCTTCTTTATACCAACCTTTTAACACCACATATCATTTATTTTCTTCCAAATGCGAAAATTGCTATTGATATGTCTACCCATTTTGAATATTCAAATAAATTTGTCTGATATTTTACTATTGATTCAGACTATATTGAACATTACACCTCAATAGGAGATTCTATGAAGTATTTCTATGATTATGAGTAAATTGGGGTCCACAATAAATTAACCCCGGCCTAAATTAATACTTGAAATTTTCTGAAGCCAATCAATCACTCAAACAATAATAGAGAAATTATCCAACAATAATATCGAGAAACAAGCCACACACAGATCACATCAATATTTATGTGGAAAATACTTGAATGTAGAGGGAAAACCATGGGACAAATTCAAATCTATTCACTATATCAAATCAAATAATACAATATACCCAAAGTCTGAGGTATTATAATTTCAAAGAGAAAATAATGCTTTTCTCGTAATACCTAAAATCGAACCTGTTTCGAGTACATCGAAGAATGGCCGGATCTGATTTGAGTTTCCGTCATTGTCGGATCTCAAGAATTGGAGAAAGGGTTAAAAATACGGTATCGGCCGATACGATATATTGACCGATATATCGTTATCGGCAGATATATTTCTATCTCTTCCTATTTTTTTTAAAAAAGCCGATATCGGCCTATATTTTGATATCGTTCGATATGATACGGCCGATATTGTAGATATCGGCCGATACGTATCATATCGGCCGATATTCACTAGTTCCAACACCGTTTCATATCGGCCGATACAATATGTATCGACCGATATTTGAACCCCTGGGTGGTTGGATTTGATGTTCCTGGAGAGATGTTCATCTATAAAAATCATTCTTATCTCATCATAGATGTAGGAACTTTGTCAAATTGCATAAATCTTATATATTTCTATGTGAGTGTAATGGTAATAATTTTATTTTTCAAATATGGAGCCTTTCCTTTCCCCTATTCTTGAAACCTTTGAGGTTTAAAAGGTTTCAGCCTCACCATGTTAAGTTAAAGTTTTTAGTTGTTAGAATTTGGTTTGACTTAAACTACTTAGCAAATAATCCTTATTGTTAAGGGAAGAGTTGTTTGTTTTTGACCTATTCTTTAGCCAGTCACCATGTAGGTAGAGATAGTGTTGAGTGGATTGTTTTTTTTCTTTTTTTCAGTTCTGTGTAAGGCTATTTACAGCCAAGTCTGTTGTTGAATTCGATAAGATCATTCTTCCAATTTCAGTGTTCAAAGTTACTGCAAATTGTTCCTAACATTTGGTATTCAGAGCAAGGTAGCAGGGGCCTGATCAAGACTCGAAAAGCAGCAGTCTTTTCAGTGTGTGGTAAAATATGGCGACAGAGAGCAGCTTCGTGCAACCTACGATTCCGAAGTTTGATAGACAATATGATCATTGGACGATGCTCATGGAGAATTTCTTGCATTCCAAAGAATATTGGAGCTTGGTTGAAAATGGGATCCCTGCAGCAGCAGAAGGAGTTGATCTCACTGAAGGGCAAAGGAAGGCTATTGAGGATCAACAACTGAAGGATTTGAAGGCTAAGAACTATCTTTTCCAAGCAATTGATTGATCAATCCTAGAGACCATCTTGAACAAAGATACATCAAAGAATATTTGGGATTCTTTGAAGCAGAAGTACCAAGGGACGACACGAGTCAAACGAGCACATTTACTAGCACTTCGAAGGGATTTCGAAATTCTTCAAATGAAGGAAGGAGAATCTGTGAATGAGTACTTTGCTCGAACCCTCACTATAGCCAACAAGATGAGGATTCATGGTGAGACCATGGGAGATGTTGTTGTCATTGAAAAGATCTTGCGATCCATGACTCCCAAATTTAATTATGTTGTCTACTCCATTGAGGAGTCGAATGACATCGACACCTTATCCATTGATCAGTTGCAAAGTAGTCTTTTGATACATGAACAACGTATGAATGGTCCTGTGGTTGAAGAACAAGAATTGAAGGTCACTTATGAAGATCGATCAAGAGAAGGAAGAGGACGAGGTCGTGGTGGTTTAAGAGGACGAGGACGAGGAAGAGGAAGAGTCACACAAAGCTTTCCACCGTAGAGTGCTATAACTGCCATAAGCTAGGAAATTATTCATATGAATGTCCAAGCAAGGAAAAGGAGGCTAACTATGCAGAAGCTCAAGAGGAGATGCTACTGATGGCATATGTTGATGACAATGAAGCTAAAAGAGAAGATGTGTGGTTTCTTGACTCAGATTGTAGTAATCATATGTGTGGAAAGAAGGAGTTTTTCTCTGACCTTGATGAAAGCTTCAAAGAATCTGTGAAGTTGGGAAACAACTCAAGTATGACTGTGAAAGGAAAAGGCAACGTAAGGCTCCAACTAAAAGAAATTTCTCAGATCATCACTGATATGTTTTATGTACCTGAGCTGAAGAACAACTTACTGAGCATTGGGAAGCTACAAGAGAAGGGACTTGCAATTCTATTTCAACATGGAAAGTGCAAAATTTATCATTCTGAGAGGGGTTAATTCTGGAGACTGCAATGTCCTCAAACAAAATGTTTATTTTGCTTGCTACATCTCTGCCGAGTGTATCAACTTGTTTCAACATAACCACAGAAGTTCCAACTCAACTGTGGCATTGTAGATATGGACACTTGAGCTTCAAAGGTTTGAAAACTCTTGATCAGAAGAAGATGGTGAGTGGCCTGCCACAACTCAAGGCACCTTCAAAGCTATGTAAAGATTGCCTGGTGGGGAAGCAACAGAGAGATCCATTCCCAAAGGAGAGCACATGGAGGGCTTCTCAAATCCTTCAACTAGTACATGCTGATATCTGTGGACCAATCAAACCTGTCTCAAACAGCAAGAAAAGGTACTTGATCACCTTCATTGATGATTATAGTCGCAAAACTTGGGTTTATTTCTTGGTAGAGAAGTCAGAAGCCTTTGTTACTTTCAAAAGCTATAAAATGGTGTTAAGAAAGTAACAGGTTCATGCATAAGAGGTCTACGTACTGATCGTGGAGGTGAATTTACATCACAATAGTTCAATGATTTTTGTATTGAGAATGGTATACGTAGACAACTGACAGTTGCGTACACTCCACAGCAGAACGGGGTTGCAGAAAGAAAGAATAGAACCATTATGAATATGGTTCGAAGCATGCTTTCAGAGAAGAAGATCCCAAAAACTTTCTGGCCTAAAGCAGTCAATTGGACTATACATGTCTTGAATCGAAGTCCAACACTTGCAGTGAGAAAGAGGACTCCAGAAGAAGTTTGGAGCGGAGTTAAACCATCAATTGAATACTTTAAGGTTTTTAGATGTGTTTCTCATGTTCATGTACCTGACAACAAAAGAACAAAGCTTGATGACAAAAGTGTGAGTTGTGTCTTACTTGGAGTTAGTGAGGAGTCAAAAGCATAGATTATATGATCCTGTCTCTTAGAAGATCATTGTGAGCAGAGATGTTGTGTTTGAAGAAGATAGGAATTGGGATTGGGATAAGAGACATAAAGAATCAGTTGTAGCTGATCTGGAATGCGGTGACAGTAATGAAGAAGCAGTCATTTTTTTGTTAACAATGAAGGAGAAAATGAAGTTGACCTCAATGAGAATACAGAAGAAGAAGAAAAGAATTCTACTGAAGAGAGTTCACCTAGTTCCAATGAAGGAAGAACCAGAAGATTACCTGTCTGGATGAGAGATTATGAAAGTGGAGAAGGTCTCACAGAAGAAGAAGAAGATGTAGCTAATTTAGTCATGTTTGCAACTGCTGATCTAATCTTTTTTGAAGATGCTGTGAAAAGTGAAAAATGGAGAAAAGTTATGGATTTGGAAATAGAGGCAATAAAGAAGAATGATACATGGGTGTTGATAGAGTTACTTGTTGGAGGAAAGAAGATTGGAGTAAAATGGGTGTACAAAACAAAACTCAATGAGAATGGAAAAGTAGATAAATACAAGGCACGGCTGGTAGCAAAGGGGTATGCTCAACAACATGGGGTAGATTATACTGAAGTGTTTGCATCTGTGGCACGATTAGATACAATTCGTTTGGTGATGGCACTTGCAGCTCAAAATGGATGGACCATCTATCAGTTAGATGTGAAATCTTCTTTCCTGCATGGTGAACTGAGTGAAGAAGTCTTTGTTGAGCAGCCTCGTGGTTATAAATATAAAGGTAATGAGCAGAAAGTTTACAAGCTGAAGAAGGCCCTATATGGACTTAAGCAAGCTCCACGTGTTTCGTATAGTCGTATAGAGCCCTATTTTGTGAAGGAAGGGTTTGAAAGGTGCCATCATGAGCCTACCTTGTTTATCAAGACAGAAACAGGAGGTAAAATTCTGATTGTAAGTCTTTATGTTGATGATCTTATATTCATTGGCAATGATGAGTCAATGTTTGCTGAGTTTAAAAGATCTATGATACTTGAGTTTGACATGACTGATCTTGGGAAGATGAGATATTTTCTTGGTATTGAAGTAATGCAAAGGTTTAATGGTATCTTCATTAGTCAGAAGAAATACGTGCTGGAAGTGTTGGAAAGGTTTGGAATGGACAAAAGTAATTCGGTTCATAACCCTATTGTCCCTGGAGAAAAGCTTCAGAAAGATGAAGATGGAGTAAAGGTAGACAGTACTTATTATAAGCAAGTTGTAGGAAGCCTTACATATTTAACTGCTACTCGGCCGGATATCATGTTTGTCGTAAGTCTTATCAGCAGATACATGGGGAATCATACCAAGCTTCACTTGCAAGCAACAAGAAAGATCCTAAGGTATTTAAAAGGTACAACTGATTTTGGAGTGTTCTATAAGAAGGGAGGAAATGAGGAATTAATTGTTTACATAGATAGTGATTATGCTAGGGATTTGGATGATAGGAAGAGTACTTCAGGTTATGTGTTCTATTAAGTTTAGGGGCAGTGTCTTGGTCATCTAAGAAGCAGCCAGTAGTCTCATTATCCACAACTGAGGCAGAGTTCATTGCTGCAGCTTCCTGTGCTTGTCAAGCAGTGTGGTTAAGAAGGGTTTTGGAGAAGCTTGGTCACTCTCAAAGTGAGTCTACAATTGTTCATTGTGATAATAGTTCAACAATCAAGTTTGCCAAGAATCCAGTGATGCATGGACGCAGCAAACGCATAGATGTTCGTTTTCATTTTCTTCGTGAACTCACAAAGGATGGGACTGTGAAATTGGTTCATTGCAATACTCAGGAGCAAGTAGCAGATGTGATGACTAAGCCTCTAACGCTTGATGCATTTTTGAAGTTGCGAAATCTGTTGGGTGTGTGTTTACTTTCAGATGTAAACTGATTGCTACTAGGCATTCAGTTTAAGGGAGGATGTTAAATTAAAGTTTTTAGTTGTTAGAGTTTGGTTTGACTTGACCTATTCTTTAGCCAGTCACCATGTAAGTAGAGATAATGTTGAGTGGGTTGTTTTTTTTTTCTGTTTTTCAGTTCTGTGTAATGCTATTTACAGCCAAGTCTGTTGTTGAATTGGATAAGATCATTCTTCCAATTTCAGTGTTCAAAGTTACTGCAAATTGTTCCTAACACACCAACCACTTGTGTAATTCTGATGACTTAAGCAATGTAATTTACTAATTTCTTTGACAAAGAATACAAATCATAACTTCATGACAGTGAAAGTAGTACTCCAATTACACATCTTTCTAAAATCCAAAGCCTATATCCTCATACCAACCAAAAACCTACTATCTTTCCCAGTCATGAGCCCTCGTGACTCAGTTTAATTTTCTTAATATAATTATTTCTTCTACATCTTAACTTTATTAAATTAAAGTATGGATTGTGAACATGCTGGTTAGGAAAAAAAATTTATTTTAACAAATAAAAATAATAGATATTAGAAAATTCTACTTAAACTATAAATTTTATTTAGTCTAAATCAACTGGGTATGTACATTTAAAAAAAATTACATAAGCAATTATTTCATTTTAAACAATGTTATTTGAGATAGTTTAAATATGATTAATGATAGACACATTTCTTATTTTATATTCTTAAGATCACTCCCTATTCAAAATGATACAAAATATATTGAATCTTGAATCTTATAAAGTGACAACAGACATAATTCTTAATTTTTACAGGACGAAAAAGAAAATAAAACTTAAAAGTCAAACCTAAATAAATAGGATAAATGGCTTTATAATGATGTTTCTTACATGAAAAATGAATGATACAAAATTCCAAAATGATGGTCTCATACAAATTACCATAACCATGAACTTCTAAAGCTTGAACAGTGGATCAATTCCAAAAATATAGTATGGAGAGAATTTCTATTTTAATGGATGGATGAGAATACTTGAGCTCAGCTTTTCCTTAAATTATCATTTACTGACTATTTCTCCAATGAAATTGTTATGTTTGCCTCATCAATTTGATGTTTGATGTTGGAATGTCTAATGCTAAGAGGCCCATTTAGAGATGATATGAACTGTATGGATATAGAGTTAGAAATTACAAAAATTAGGATGGAGAATGTTTTCTAATTCTATTTATCTACACATACCATTCACCCATGTATACAAAATAAAAAATCGATATAGAAGTATTACGACTTGTGATTACATTTGTTTTAGGAATTAGGACCCGTTGGCAGCTGAGAATTTCTTGGTGGAATTAGAATTCAGTAGAAATCTGAATTTTATAGCTGCGAGCAGGTTAAAATTCCACAATTTCAATTCCACACAGAAATTCTGTACCAACAAAGAAGCCCTTAAACATACTGTTGCAACATTACAGAGTAGGGCTACATAGGTAGTTGTTTCTTCCTAACATGGGTGGATTGCAGAACTCTTGTTTACAATTTCTTCAATGTTTGGCAATTTGCAGTCGACTCCCATTCATGGTTAGTGAATTGTTATGATTCAAAGCCAACTAATGGCTGAATTCTGTAATTTTGAGAGAGATTGATGCACAAATTCAACTAGTGGTAAACAGAGAAATGGAAGAAAAAGAAGCGTAGCAAACTACTGAAGCCATTAAAGGTCCTCACAAATCATTGGATTGCTAAACACTGTTGTAGTTTGGGTCCCCACATCAACCCAGAACAGTTGATTACCAAATTGATCAATGAGTTCGTCGGCCGCAATGGCAGATTGTATGCAGGGAATTCACTATCTGGAACAATTAAACTGCCGTATTTGAGGAACTGATGAAACGTCGCACCCTTTAACAAGAGGTCTTTGGATGACTGTATGGTCGGCGTCAAGTCGGAGGTGAAACGTTCATACCATGGGGTCACCTCTAACCTTCTGCCTGGTTCAAACACATTGAGCTCTGAAAGAACCTTTGCATGTGTCCGGCCACCGATCGCGTAGTATTTCCAATCCTTGTAGTAATTATTTGCTACATGACAGTAACCCCACCTGATAAAGAAAACAAAAAATCATACTTGATTTATTGCTTAGACACTCTGTAAGGAATGATTTGATCATAAGTAGCAGAGTAAAAATTATCAGTCAATTGACTCTGTTGCAAAATCCAGCAGTTGATCATGTTTGAGTACCTGCAATGTGGCATTCTTTGCTTAGATGAGTCGAACCAATTCCTGTACACTGTAACTCTGAGGTTCCGATCGACTACATCCTCGTCGGATGCCCCCAACAACATGTTGAAATTGTTATTCGAAAGATAGCAGTTGGAGATGGTCACATCAGTTGATCCTTGCAGGACTGTGACCAAACCCAATTTCCCATCGCGCGAACTCAAGTGATCAATCCAAACATGGTGTGATCCATCAAACACATGGACCGTATCGCTTTGCCCCGTCGAAACTACTTCCAAGTTGTGTAAGATCACATTCTCTACCCTTTCAAGAACAAGTCCTTTGCCAATTATAGTGACGTTCACACCTCTTCCATCTATTGTTGTATTAGAACTAATCCACAGCTTCTCTTTAAGCTTGACAACCATGTTCCCTTTGAAGATGATCCAAGCACCTCCACTGTTATTGGTGGCAAAATTCACCGCGTATCGGAGAGAACCTGGATCTGGGTTTTCAGGATTGTTGTCATCGGATCGTGTGACCATGTAATGCTGCCCATGGGCGCCGCCGACGGTCCCTGCTGCGAAGCCAATTGCACACATAGGGAGCTTGTTGCCCAGTGCACATTGAGAGAACTGGCATTTGGTGCCATCTACAAAACATCTTTCCCTCCCCTGCTGTAAGGAAGTCGGCAATTCATTTTCGTTGAAGGCTTTTTTCTTCTCTTTGCATTGGATGAGATAATTAAGAGACTTCTGTGCTTGCTTAGCTAGGATTAGTGCTTGCTTAGAGAAATCTATGGTTGCCTCTGAGATATATACCTGTAGCATTTTAGGATAGAAGAGACGGACACATTCAGTAAAATGGGACTCATTTTCAGATCTATGTTGGGCCCAGGCCCGTTTGACTTTCTAAGGGCCTTGACCTAAATTGGCACCAGTCATACACCGTATCCTGAAGATTAGATAATATTAAAAACTATAAGTAACATATTAAATTATAAATTGAGGTCTGAGTTGGATTCATTATTGAAGTACATGGATTGGGCCTTAAGCCGTCTACCCGACCCAATTGATCACGTGTAAACTTAGGTCCAGACTGAGTATTTATTTGGAACGACCAAGTCATATATCGGGCATGGCTAAACCCATTTACAGACATAATAAATTTTCCAATTTGATTACGTGACTTGCCATCTGTAGCATGAAAACAATCTCCATTGCTTAATTGCACTTTGCATTTGAGTATTTCAATATCTACTATGGAGTATGGACAACTAGGGCGTGGCTCAATTGGATTTGCATTCATGGAACTTCTGGGTTTGGGTCGAGGACTTCTTCTTAATATCGATCTGAATCAGATTTACAACTTTGGGTTTCACCTATATAATCTAGTGGGCTTGTACTACCCTTGAGTTGGCCCAAAAAGACGAAACTGGCGCATCACCTTTAAAATTATGGCTGTCAAGGGCCCAGCCATCCCAATTTCTATAAACAGCAGCCCCTCCTTTGGACACTGAAGTAACTTGGGTTGCTAGTTCAATATACTAGAGGGAGAATTAGGGTGTTAAAAGTATTTAGAAGCCGCATTTCAGAGTATGAAGTGATAGAAAACTAATTTTTAAAAGGAACAAGTGGAGAAACAAAATTTATATAGTCATTCATTCACAAGTAATATATAGATAGATAGATGAGATAAAAACTTTGACGATGACGACGATGAAAACCCCGGTTCAAAGGCGTTAATCATGATGAATGAACATAAAAAAGTACTCACATCGCCAGTGATACTCGGCTCTGAGAAGGACGAAAGGCGATGAATTAGACTCTCTAGACTCCTCTGAACTTGTGGGTAATTGAATGAAAGAAAGTGATGCAGAATCATTGGAATCTGATCAAATTCCTCTTGCATATCAACTTCACGAACCAACCTCTTCAAACCCAATTCAATGCCTTGAAGATCTCTTGCAATATCCTTCTCTAAAGCAACAGACAGAGTTCCACAACTACTGCTAATGGGTACAAATGAACCCATCCATAAATGCAATTTGAAGAAGACAATCGCAATCAACAACACACCCATCTCTTGTTTGCTTCACAAAATCATCCCAGCCATCAATAAATATATAGAGATGGAAGGTGGGGATTGATTTCTAAAAAGGAAGGGAGTTTTGGGAACGGTTTGAAAGAGGAGGAGAAGATGGTAGGTGATTTGTGATTGAAAGAGGGCATGTCTCGTGAGGAGAAAATGATGGCTTTCTTTCTTTTTAGGGTCGTGGGTTCTGTAGCTTTTCTCCTTGTAACTGCTTTTGTTGTTAAAAATAGCAAGTAGGGAAAGTGGGGAGGCTCTTTTCCTCACTTTTATTGAAATAATTGCGTGAAAACATAACTGCCAAACAGGAGAATTCGTGCTTTATCAGTTAAGGAAGCAGTTAAGAGCATGAATAAAATCATGCGATTAATTCACGCCTTTTCTTATCCCCAACCCTCATTGTTTAAATTTTAAAATTAACTGTGTTAGTCAGAATCGACTCAACTTAACTCGATAGAATTTCAGGTTGAGCGAGTCAACCAATTTTTCAAAGTAATTAAGAACTTAAAATCATGTGATTATTTTCATGCCCTTCTAATCCATAAGACTCTTACCCAATTCATTTCTTAAAGAGTAGTGCTCATGGGACGGGAGTTTTATCGAGATGGTCCAACTAGACAATGATACGTAGGCCAAATTTAGATTTTCTAGTGATAATTATAGGATACTATTTGACTCTATCACAAATTATATAACCAATCACTTTGTCATCTATCATATTTTTTTTATCCTTATCCTCTAAGTTTCCATTGGTTTATCTCTCCTTGTTCTTGCAACTTGTAACCTCTTAATTCTATTTATAAGAGTTGTCTTTGGTCTTCTACTTATATAACTAAACTACCTTAAATGAGTTTCTCTAAATGTGTCTTCTAATGGAGTTATTTTTAAAACATTTATAATACAGTAATTTTTAATTATATATTTTAGAGTTAATACACCCAGGGTATAAAATGTAGGCCGATATATATCGAGTTTTTTAATACGATATATATATATATATATATATATATATATATATATATTTATTTATTTATTTATTTATTTATTTCCAAAAATTAGAAAAAAACTCGAATGGTTTTCAATTTTTAATTCATAAAAAGAATGTCTGATATTTCAAAAAAAAAGTGAGAAAAAGATATTGACCGATATCTGATATTACTAGAGATATCGGCTGATATCTTGGCCACTCTGATTTTTAAACCCCTGAATCTAATGGAGCATTGGGGCTTATTTTGAGACACTGTCTTACTTTCTTTCTTAATTTAACTTGACCATAAAAAGGTGTGTATGCCAAAGCATAATCATACATCTTAAACTTCTTAAGAAATAAAAAGATTTTCCTGTTGTGTTAGAGAGAAGCTAATTCCATGGGGATCTCTTAAAAATATCATGCCTTAGATAACATTCACTTTGCTTAGATGTTTAATTTAGAAAATTAGAGGATAGAAAGTATTTTACAACATAAACTAATTGATCATTGGTCCTTATAATTAGAATATCATCTATAGGTGTACAATTGAAGCCATTAGATATCATCAAATTTCTCGTGCCATATAAAATTGCTTATTTAAGTCCATATAAGGATTTCACAAGCATGCAGACTTTATGTTTTTTTTATCCTTGACAATGATTTTTTTGAGTTGTTCCATGTAATCATATAAATTTATTCCTTTATTTTTCTATTTGAAAAGATAATTTCATATAATTTGACATGGATAGTTCAGTTGATCTAAGCTTTTAGGTTTATACTAGAGGTCTTGGGTTCGACTCCTCCCGAACTTATCTGATACACAAGGCTTCTGAGTAATTTTGTGTATCTATAGAATTAGTCTCACCTAGGTTATTAATAGAGGGTATGATCACATACTCTAATCATCGTGATTTTAGCCACGCGACAATAAATATTAAAAACGTCTCAACGTCATAAATATCAAAGAAGTCCATACTTTCTTATTTGATAAAGCTTTTAGTCACTGGCCTTGCTTTATATTTATGGATGAAGCTATCTAGAATTAGTTTTTTACTGAAATATTTACATCCCATAGCTCACAATTTGTTGAAAGATTATTTAATTCCCTAATATTATTGTATAGAATAGATTTAATTTCATTACTAATAACTATTTCCAAAAAGGATACATCTATGCAAGATATTTCTTGAAAGATAGAAGGTCCCTTCTCCACTAAGAAGGGTATGAAGTAAGTTTAATCCTCCCAAGTTCTAAAGTATATCATTTAGGTGATCATCAACCAGTACTTTTAATTATTACTTAGATAATTCACTGAAGGTAGGCCTTAATAAAGTCTGATAAAGAAAATCATTTTCAAAGAATTCAACATCTATGGATTCTAAGATAGAACTCTTTTCTATGTTAATTTGGATTCTAAGAACTAAGAATCTTTAGAATTATTTTTGGATGCATAATAAACTATAAAAATACAATTAAAGGTATATCAAAATTTTATCAAAATAGTTACGCTATTTTATCAACAGTAGCCATGTTTATCAAAATTTTAATTTTTTTCTGAGTCACTCTATTTTGTTGAGGAAATTATAGTATAGTCACTTCATGAATTATACCATGGCTTTCACAAATTTTTACAAGCTCATTAGAGGTTTATTCTCCACTCCATCAAATCTTAGTAATTTTATCTCTTTCCCATGATACTTTCCACCTCATTTTATAAATTATAAACTTGTCTAATTTCATCTTTACTTCTAAACAAATAAACCTTAGAAGATTTAAAAAATTTATCATTGGAAGTGATAACATATTTCTTTTAGTTTCTAAGTTATGATATCACTGGAGCATCTTCTCTCCATGAGTGGAGTTCAACTGGTTACCTCCCGTCTCAGGAAGTGGGAGGTTGCGGGTTCAAGCCCCATGGCCTAACCTTGGTGTGCCCTAGGAGTAGTGGACTCATCTATGGAGATTTTACGTTGGGTATCCCATGGTTTTCCACACATAAATTAAAAAAAAAAAGATTATGACTATCACAAATATACTACAAATTAATTCTAATAAACTGGAGCATCTTCCAGCTTGCTTGGGAGAAGGTTTCTCATTATTCTTGGTCTTCTTGAAAGATGGCTTAGAAGGCTTAAAACTCTTGTTTTCAACTAAATCAACCTTCGCTGACTCAAGAAACTCATTAGTGACTTTTTTAATTTTGATTCTTCTTTAATACAGATATAGAGAGTTAAATTATTAAAAATCATGGTTTTGCCTTTGTGCTCAAGGAAACTTCTTTATATTTCTAAGGCAGTTTTTCAATGATCACTGCATAGAATGCCTTTATCAATAATCATTCCCTCCATAAGCACACCTCTTTGAGGCAACTTTTACAACTCATGAACTTGTATCCATAAGACGGGCTCATCATCCATTATTTTAGAATCATGTAATGGTCCACAATATAATTTTTTTGAACATGAATCCTTCTCTTGAATTTCTAATGGCAAAATCATTATGTCATCCTAATGGATGACATGATTCAAAATCATTATTTTGAATTTCTAATACATGCTCAAAGAAGGTATGCCTTGTCTTGTGCTCATTGCTAGACATGGCACCATTGTACCACAACTATGGCCACAAAACCACACGCATGCCCACCCATCGCCGAACACACCTACAAAGTTAGGCTCACAAGCTCCATATAACCATTTTCTTTTTAGCGGTAACAAAAAAACTTCATTAAAAATAAAGAGAATATTTATAAAGATAGACAAGTCTAAAAGAATTAGACCAAGGAAGAGACAGAGAGAGAGAGAAAACAAATAAGAACTGAAAAAAAATGACTTCAAAAAACCATATGATACTCCAACTCAAAGGAAAAAAATGGCCGCGAAAGAGTCAGCAACTCCGGGCTTGACAAAATAGTCTACCACGCCATTAGCAATATGACCAATATGAGCAAAGGATATGTCAAATCTTGAAGCCAACTCCCTAACTTCCCTTACGGTAGTAATCAGTTTTCAGAGAGCACACCTCTGTCCCTTATCTCTTTTAATGGCATTTGCTAAATCTCGCTCAATGATGAGTTTTCCTTGTCCATGCATTTTCTAGATGGTCAGAGTACTCCTAATACTAAGGATTTCAGCCTCATATGAGTCCCTAACTCCCACTGACTAACTGAAGACAATGGAAGTAATCCCCTCATGATTCCTAAGTATACCACCTATTCCTGCTAGCCTCGATTTCTCCCTCGTTGCTCCGTCCACGTTGAACTTCATAACATTCTATTATGGATATTTCCATCTTTCCTTGAGTCACAGTTTCCTCCTATACCCATTCATACATTCATCCTAATACGATAGGAGATACGTGAATTTTAGACCTCTAAATTCCATACTAGATAGAAGCCATACTCATAGTCTCTATTTTGAGCTTTCCTTAGGAAGCTCCATAAAACCATTAATAATGTTATAAGGCAACCAAAAGTGCTTATAGAGAATTTCTCATGTTTTTCCTCCCTTCTTCCTCACAAAACAAGGCAAAAACACCTCCACTCGAATTTTTTTTTTTTTTTTTTTAAAAAAAAAACAGCAATCCAACCGTTTATATTCCATATTTATTAGCACTATCTCTTGCTCAACACAATAAAAGTACATCCTCACTAAAAGAGCTATGTCGAGACAAACCACTTCTACACCAAGACATACCTGAGTTAAAACATCATGGACTCAGTAAAACTAGGAAAACTAAAAAGGTAAAATTGCACCAAGTTTCCGATAATCCATGGCCCGAAGTACAACTAGTCCATCTTAGCCTGGGCTACCGGGTCCATTTGAAGGTCCTCTATCCAAGCAGAAATAAATCAATGCTCGACATTTTTGCATGTTGATGCTGAAGGATTAATGGAAGTAGCAGTCCACATTTTAAAGCTTCCAAATGCTTCAATTAGTGAAACATTTTGCATCTGGCCATCCACCCATGAACTAGATTCGTGGCCTGAATCGCTAGATGGATAGCAATATGCCCATGGGGTAAAAACAGGGCTGATTTTTTCCCCCCACATGAGGGTTGGGTTTATCATGGTCTGCTTATACGGATCACAAATCATGTATGGAAAGGGATTCAGCACACCATCATATGATAGCAAAAAATGGCTATCATCAAATGCAGACTATATATCTAAACTGATATGTCAATCAGTCGTATCAATGTCCTCATCAAAAAGATGTAAGTTTGGAACTTGAAGCATTTGGTCATGAATGTCATCTTCTGTCCCACCAGTGTCACTTGAGGTATCCAGATTCAAACACTGCAAGTACACTTGGTCATAGGCTTCGATGTTCAAACCCGAAACAAGGAAAAGTTCCACCTCTTTTACAAAGCGCTCAGTTCTTCCAGTTAGGAAAGGCCTAGCAGCATCAGCTAACAAAACCTTGAACTCTTCTCTCTTTTGTTCTGGTGTGCCCTTGAAGCGTTCATGTTCATTCCTACAATACTCATCAAGATTGCCGACCAATGAGCAATAGAACAATATGCTCATAAACATAGAAATTAAGTGAACACATTACAATATAAGTTGGTAGCATAAGCATAAGTTAATGGACATGTTGCAGACAGGGATACATGAACAGTAAACCTAACCTACAGCCAGTCATGTTTTCATGGAGACATTTCTTAGGCAATAGGAACACCAGTCACACATTAGGTGATTATGTAAAGGCAAGACTGAGGTTACAAGAAACGTGGAATTACATGAAACTTCTGAGTTGTGAGAGAATCACATTGTTTTTTCATTTGGGGTAAGCATCATTCTAACTTTGTACTTTTATTCGGTATTCAAGTTTCAAGCTAGCTTGTGCTAGATATCCCCACTAAGAACCAGTTACCTTCATCACTGCATACCCTATTTTTGCAACACCTTTTGAACACCGCCAACTATGAGTATAGATAGTTTGGTCATGTTTTAGTTATTATTGCTTTCGACTCCACGATGGTCACTATTCCACTGGCACTTTTAAGCTAAAAACCACCCTATTTGACACATGGCAAATATATAGAAGATTCAAACTGATCATCTAGAAGATACAACCTTTAGAAACTATCCTGGTCATTTGAGAGGAAGACTTTCAAGATGAACGCAAGAACAGATGGCAAGGAAAGCTAAAATTGAACATCGAGCTTTCTAACAAGCTCTGCAATTGAAGGGCTGGGAGCCTAGGATTTTTCAATCAATGGCAATAGTGGAATATGGCCGATTGAATGGTCATACAGGATGAACTTGAATCTCATGGATGTAATAATCACTGATGACAAAGGAAAAGATAGAAAAACAGTAGTTTTCATAGTTCAACAACTCGATTTTATTCAGTATGTCAGACTTGGTCTTCTTGACAAAATTCCAAGTCCAGAAAATCTGTCCGAGACCTGGTCAGATTTGGATGGACTTGGATTTAGTTGGAGTTGGCTTGGGCTTTCACAAAACTTGACTTGATCAATGTTGGAGTCATAGTCCAATTTTCAAGCTTTTGGATATGATATATATTAAACTCGTCATGTTTACCATGAATAATGCAGGTTAAGTGCTCCCACAAGAAGCCCGATATGGCAGGATGTTTTGGTGGCAGCTACAGCATTTGACCAAGTAATAGATCATGTTTGTCACAGCAGAGCCAAATATTTCAATGTTATAGAAAAGGTTTAGAACTAGTGTTAACTTGTAGCATAATTTGCAACGAGCCACCATCCCTTTTCTTGAATTTTTAAAGACCCCTCTATGTTGTCAACAATTGCAAAATGTACCCTAGTCTTTTCAGCCAGTTGCCAATTTCCAAAATACCCAATATTACTCGGAGTTGCACTGGGAAAACACCCTATTGGGATATCATTTGAAACATCATACCAGAAGTAGATGGGGAGTGAGGTATGGAGAAATGTGTGACAAACCATAAAAACCATCATGTGTTTTGGTCCTTGAAAATTTAACTTCAGAAAGACATGCATTTATAAGGACCCCATCACAATGGGATAAAATGACTGGATAGGTTGAAGATCATCCACATCCGACCAATGTGGTTACACAAATTGTGTGGGCATGTGTACTATAAATAAATTGTCTAGGTTGCCTCACTAAAAGTGCTTGCAAGCATAGCTTTTCAATATTAAATAGCGTTTTGGGAATTTCAATTTTTTTTTTTTAAATGGTAATTGTATTATAGAAAAAGGGCACAAGAGATGCGCAAGCAATGGAACAAGGTAAGGAAAAACAAAAAGGCCCAACCCCATAGCATTTAGGGAATTTAGATGTTGAAAGGTCTTTGACTTTGATACATAAGATAGGGGCACATGTAGCAATTTGAAGAAAACATAGAGCTAGTCTTTACAATTGAAGCAATAGATACAGAGTTGCTTTGAAATAATCCAAAGTTAGACACTATCATTTCAGAAATGAATGTCAACTCCATCCCATCATAACAAGTTAGAGAGAGAGAGAGAGAGAGCTGAAATTACCATCCAATCACATCCAATGCTAATAAGGGACTTACGTTCTCAAGAAAGATTCAACTATGCCAAGCACATGATACACGATAACATCAATGTCTTCCTCCTACAAATGACAAAGCTTACAGAACGGTGAGCCATTTACACTGATTAAGTTGAAGTCCATAAGGTAACAAATGGTGTCAAATAGATATTTAGAAAAAGAGAAAGATAAAAAAGGGATGGTGTCAAATATTTTCTTACATAAACTAAATTTATAGAAAACTATGATACACAAATACGGAAATCGCATGTTTTATCTAGCTAGAATGCAACTAAAGAATCTTTGAGGACAAGGCTTCACCACAATGCAAAATCAAGTCAAATATCATGCAATGATCATTGGATACCAAATCCTTTAATTGGGTCTTGATGCACTAGCCAGTCTGCAGTATCGTATTTTTTTATGCTATGAACCTTGTCTTAGATGATTGTTAGTGATAATCTAAAAATAGCCCTAGTAGATGAAAATTTGAGACCTGCTTGAGGTTGGTTTGGGCATATTACTAGAAGACTACAATCAACAACAATACGTACTACTACAAAGAGATGAAAGTATACAAGTTGCAAGTACAAAGAGGAGAGGCAAACCATTGAAAACGTGGAGAGAAGGGATACAAAAAGATATGACAGATAGTGGGGCGACTGACCATATGGCTTATGATAATGTCAAATGGAGCAGTAAAACTCATAAAGCCAACGGCAGATAGATGGGATTAGCTATAACGATGATGATGATGAATCTTGTTTTGAGATGTGTTCGATCCTTTGTGTGTTATCTTTCCTTTATCTTTGGCCCAATTCCTCACTGACCCTTAGGCCTTTGTACTTTCATTTAGATGTTAATAAAAAAAATTGTCACCACTCCCCCAATATGATCAACTACAGTCCTACATTAGTTGACAACGGTAACAAAGTCCAACACCACCACATACCCCACAACCGCAAAAAAAAGGTAAATTAATAAAAGACTGAACAAAAGGTTCTGTACATAAGGGATATATTCCAAATTTATATTCAAATACTACTATCTTCTGAATAAAATAAGGCCATAAAAGTGGATATCATAAGAGTTTGTAAGAACAGTTACTAAATACATACCAAGAAATATCATTATAATTGGGGGAAAACTGTAATTTTGTTTTTGCAGATGATATCACAGTTAGCATTGCAATCCCCACAATTTATCACTTGTATATATATGGGGGTAATCCACAAATAGCTCCAATTTGTAAGGAAATAAATGAATGCCACCTAATGGTTTGGCCACGTCAACACCAGGGGCAGCCCTTTTTTGAAGTGCAGAGAGCTAGCCCCAAGGAACTTAGTAGACCAATGAGGGCATGGAATAAATTAGTTAAAGAAACATATTACCATTTCAGACTGACAAGGATTTGAGCATAGACAATAATCATAGTAGTAGAAATCAGAAAGCAAAGCAAATAGATGGGATAAGGTTTTGATGATGATTGTGAGCAGTCCAAATATTGCTGATCATCATCAAAAGTCTTATCACATCCACCTGGGGTACTGCAAGCAGTCCATGTCAATCGCTAGTGGTCTCTTTTGATTCTTCATGGTACCTTTTTTTAATGAACGTTATTGACACTATTAGTCAAAACAGCTGACACTGAGGAGGCTAGAGAGCCAGTAAATGAACATATTAAAATGAACTCAGACCAAAAGACCTGGATAAGTGCTTGAATTTCCCTTCTCAGCCAAGTTTGAAGCCATTTGTTGGGTTGGAGATATCTATGGCACTTCCAATACTGTAGAATGTTGAACTTGTTATATATGTTTCCTGCCATAATGTAGTCTCAGAAAAAAAATCATTTTTCTGAATTAAGTACATCATGATTACAGACTGGCAAATAAATTATCAGAAAAGAGAATGAATCAAGTTATATGACATAAAAAGGACATAAATTACGCTTTTTACATGTACAACATGGATAAAGACACATGTTCAATGCTTCTAGAAATAGTTCCACATATACTAGTGACAGTAAAAGTAGAGTATTAAAATACAAGCCAGTGATGTTCTATTAGTTTTTAGTTTTTTTTAGCATAGTAATACTTTTTTGGACATACAAGTAACTACTGTACAGTTAAATTTGAAACTTTGAATATTTGGATAGGTTATACAGCCATATTGGCAGTTTTTGAAGTCACGATGACCAATGCTCAATACAAAAAAGATAAGTATTCATATTCAAGTCAACAAGATATCAATATAATAAACAATGTTGTGAAAATCGAATTGTATCATAAAATCGTTATACATCTTGAAATACAAATCGAATATTGCAAATTGTAGAATCGTAAGATTTATAAGTGTTTTCCCTCCAAAATATTCAATATATGATATAATGTAAAGGATATCTAAAAGGTAATAATGTGAGCAATTTTCCAAGTTTCTTTCAATAATAAGTAAATATTATATAATTAACTCATTGGGGCTCAAATTTCAATTTTCCAACTTCCAAAAGAATAAGACTAGTATATAATCCAAGTATACCATGAAAGTCAATAATGAACTCAAAAGTCCAAAAAAACTAAGGGTCTTAAATGACCAACAACTCAAGCCTTAAAAACCATCAGAACAAAAGGTTTCATGCTTTCACATTCCAAATAACTCCATAATCCTAATATTTATAGGAATCATAAGATTTGTTAATAAATACGAATCTTTCCTCTTATCATATCGTATGAATGGTAAGATAGGAATCGTATATCTTAAGATTTTAACAACAATGCATTAAACATACAAAAGGCACAACTTTTTTTTATAACAAAATATAGGCTCATTAACAAATATAAGTATGGTACCTGGTACACAATAATAGCATTGCAATCTATGTTTGTGTGCTTCTGTCAAAGCAAAGCTGTCAATGAAAACAAGAGAACGGCATTAACAAAAAGGAAGGATGATGGCTCTGCAGTTACAGAGTTTGAAGTTGACAGGACAAAAAAAAGTAGAAAATACAGTACTACATACCCTTTCCCTAGATCCTCAACTATGCAGTGCTGTTGATATGAATGCCCATCAAAATCATATATAATAGAAAAATTTTCACCCTGCAGATGATGGCTACACATGATGAGAAGTGAGAAAACCAATAGTTATAATCATGGGTAGCACTTTAGTACACCAAGGTTTACATTAGAAACAGTAAACCCCACTATGGAACCCACATGGATGTGTTTAATTATGGGAAAGAGTGAGAATAGGAATTATTCATGTGGATAATGCCTATGCAAAAATGTATAAATAATAAATAAAAATAGAATCATTCTCATCTTGAGGTCCTAAGCTATAATTTAAATGGCCAAATTTCAATGGAATTTGAGGGGGGGTATTTTTTAATGTCTCAATCCATGGGTGCAGATTATCTACTAAAAAAATCCCAAGGGAGCATATCATCGCAACGAGTGTCAAATCTGAATATACATATGACAACTCATAGAGGAGCAAATGTATTAGATATTTAGATAATCATAGGTAAGCCTTACAGTACTAAATATAGATGGGGTGTATCATATGTTCTTTCTCTTGCACATCCACATGTACTACATTGACCAGAAAACACAACTAATGGAAGAAGCTCTTGTCTAACAACAACATTTAATGCTGATGTAACCAACCAATAAAAGGGGTTTTTAGCTACATCCACGTGCATGCGTGTGTGTGCGTGTGTGTGTGTGTGTGTGTGTGTGTGTGTGTGTGTGTGTGTGTGTGAGAGAGAGAGAGAGAGAGAGAGAGAGAGAGAGAGAGAGAGACGTCAACATTTCTTGAGGTAGCGACCTAACAAGCTAATCATACGGGAGTGACCAAATAGGAAGGTTGTTAGGTGGATCAGATGGGTGGAACAGAATTTCAACTGCATCCCATCATCATATTCATAAATATAGGGTTCAAAAGTTAATGGTTTCATAGTTCCCAGATAAATGTGGATTTTTGCCTTAATTTTCACTATTTACAACAGGGGGATAAGTGCCTATTTGGGATATAACCAAATTCATAGCTTCTGCTGCTATCACTGTCGCTTGCCTATCACGTTCTGCCATCCCTGTCCCTTGGACTGCCGATCCTCGCCCCATGCCTACCAGATTCCCTTGTCTCAGTACGCACCTCTGCCACAGTAAGCACCATGTTCTCTCATCTCTCCTTGTTGACTCAACTGGGGTCTTTTGGGGCTTTGAGAATGATACTGATGATGCTGATGATTTTTAGGGTTTTTAAATTTGGATTTTGAAGTCTATTTTAAGGTTTTAGAAATAAGATTTTAGAGTCTAAGGAAATAGATTTTGAAATCTGATTTGGGGTTTTCCTCTCATTTTCTCCCATATGTTTTATAGATTTAAGATTTTTAAATTTTACATATTTAAAATTCTGTTTCAATTAGAATGTCAATCAATTTTATCATTTTTAAAAAAAAATGGATATGGGTGATTTGCTTTTAATCCCTGCTCTTAGTATTAATTGAGAGTCGCATTTTCTTGTTAATAGATGATTAAAAATTGGATATATTCCTTTTGATTTATACCCAATATGAGATCCTTGAAAGTGGAATGGATAGAGGTGGAGGAGGAGATGCCATGTGGATTAGCAGTTCTTTTTGTTTTTATCTAACTTTTTTTCAAGAGAACCAGTGTACCATAAGAAAAGCCGAAAATCTGAAAACAGAAACCCAAAAGTGGAAAGCAGTTTCAGTCATGTAAAATGTTTCTTATAGGACGTTGTCAGCTGAAACAAATTCTAATACATACATACATACATAAATACAACAGAAAAATAGCTATATATTTTGAACATGAACCACGTAGGCACAAGTATCTGATTCACAAAAAATAAAAATAAAAAATCTCAAAACCCATCTATTAAGTTAAAAAAACATCTGCCCACCCTAAGTTACTATATTGATAAGGGCATACTTGAGCACCCAATAAATTACTCTTGATTTAGCATTGTCAGCCATCTTCAGGATCCTACTTAGGAACCAAGAGTCATTCCTTAAAGTAAGGTAATTGTCTTTTTATTCACAATGACCATGAGATGGCTAAAAAGAAAAAAGAAGAGTTCCAAACTGACAGCAGTTTCACCTCTAAAGCCCCTCCGACCCAACCAAAACAAACATGATTGAAGAGCATCATGTACCAAACTTGGCATTGCCCAACTAGACTTGAACAAATTAAGAAACAAAGGCCACAACATTCATGGTCATCAAAAAAAAATCATTCATGGAAATTCATAATGAGGAAAAGATAATCAACAAATTCCACCACCACTTTGCACAAGATACACAGTTAGGATATATTTTTCCTAATGTCTTACTGAACATTGGAAGAAGCACCTGATTACTATTAACAAACCTTGCAAAGAGGGCAGAGCAAAGAAACATTTGTGCAGTGATGCCTGCTACTGATTAACTTGGCCCAATGAGCTATGCAATCATAGCAAAATTTATCTGTGAATGAAAGAGAACACATAATGCTGTAAAAAATACGATGCAAAAGAACATATCTTGTTTTTCACAGAACCGAGTGCACTTTTTACAAACACATATAGATGAGAAGATTATGGTTATTTTATTGCAATAGGAAAAAGAGAAAATAAAATATACATAAAACCTACAGAGCTAAAGAAAAAGATAAAGCCAGCTTTACGAAGAGAAATAATCTCATGTTGGCTACCTCCCTCCTCTCATCTTGTACAACCCCCTAAAATCTGCCTCAGCTTGATCAGATAGAAAGTTGCCACTAAAATTAAATTGATCTTTCCCTCTGGCAGTAAGATCCATTTCTCCTGCTTACTCCGTGGGTACCCCAACCTTCTTACCAACATTTTCTTTTGGAAATGGTTGAAAAAAGGAAAGCATCAACATTCCCTTTTTTTTCTAAAGCGGAAACCCTAAGACTTTCAAAAGATCAACATTCTTTCAGACAAATAAATTTCACCTTTAGACACCCCATGGAATTCCAAAAGAGAAACCACCAAGGAAATACATTTTGCCTCCACCATTCAAAAATTCCACTGGTACAACCAAAATACACCAGTGAAAACATTATTGTTCATCTCCCTCCATAACATCCACAACATCACAGGCAGCATCAAGTTCCACATAACTTCCCTCCTACTGGATACTAATCTCCCACAACTCTGATCAATCAAACTATCAAGGAAAACATTATTGCTCCTGTCCCTCCATAAAGTCCAAAGCATAAAGCTCCACATGATTCCCCTTCTACCGGATACTAATCTCCACACCTGATCGATCAGACTATCAAGGAAATTAGGCATGACCCATTGCATCTCATAGGTCTCCCACAAACTAGATCCATTCCTTACGAGTAACAGGGCAGCTAATGATCAAATAACCTTATAATGGAGCTCAACCTCTTCAGAATAAAACTGAAACTTTTTTTACTTCGAAATGGTAACACCAAGAAAACTAGATTGAACCCTATAAAACATATGGCTAATCACTTAACAAAATTCTTCAATAGATATGCTTGCCAATAATAATAATACCCATGGTTCAATTTCCTTCACTGATTGCTAAAATGTAGAAAAGTACAAAACTGACAATCTAAACAATATAATTATATGAACCTAACGAAGATGGAAATTTGATCATGCCCACTTTCGATTGATCAATTGTCCAACTGATAACCCAAAAATAAGTAATGGTGATGACTGATGATTACAGATGTGGCTGATCACATAATGAAATTCTCATTTGGGTACCCTCTATAACAACAACAACAACAACGTCATAAACAATCATAATAATATATTCAGTGAATTTCCTTGACAGGTTTGTAATCACTTAATGAAAATTATCAATTGAGAAGTATCCAAATAATGACTATGACAACCAATGATGATAATAACAATGATAAAGAATGATAAATAGCAATAGTTCTCAATGGGTTCAACGACATAAACAGAGCAGCTATTCTCTCCACCTCCTCGTGGTGTTCTTGCAATCTAGAAAGTAAGCATTCATCATTTTTTTTCCTTTTTTTTGATCTTTTTACATTTCTATCACTTCTAATTACATCCTGCAATCTAAATCTAGTCTAGAGAAAACCCCATAAGGGTACAATACAATAACAAGAAAAGGCCACAATAATTAATAATTTTTTGGTATTAAAAAAAAGGAGATAACGGCATGCGAACTAAGGTGGGACAAGGGGAGAAAAGAAAAGACAGATAACGTATCCAAATGAAATGAGGAATGGTGTAAGAGAAGAAGAGCTTACGGAAACAGCGATCCAAGTAGGCTTCTTGATGTATAGAATTGAGGCAGATGGGACAAGGGTTCGAATCATTTGAAGACGAAGGAGAAGGGCTCTTCCCACTTCCCATGTTGCCTTACTCCTTAAACCTTATTGCCTGTCCATTGGCAATATGAATTGAAGGTTTTCTGAAATTTGGACAGTGGGACCACCTCTGATGCACAGCTAACGTTGGATAGAGGGGGCCCAACGCTGATGATGTGCCATCATCGTTGAATAGAAAGGGCCCCATCCGAAGGCCTTCACTCTCATTTTATCTAGTGCCCAGGATTGTCAGCTGCAATTCTTCAAATGCGAAAGCAAAATATATTTGAATGTTTTCAGGGCAAACACCCTCTTTTAGATTAAAAACGGGCAATTTTTGTAATATGTGTATTTTAATAAATTTTAGGTAAATTATCACATTTTCCTAAGGTAGCAATGAATTCATTTTTCTCACTCAACCACTAAGACTTATTCCTATGGTGGCAATGCCTCCTTTGTCTAAAATCGAAAACTCTCATTGAATTCCATGGCCATCACTTTCCATTGTTGGATCCTAAATGTTTTTAATTTGATTTAAGTTTTTCCAAGATCCAAACTCCTTTTCATAACCCCTATCTAATCTATTTTTTGTCATATCTATTTTTTAATCATATTTTTTTTTTCATATTAAAAATCAAGTATGAGAAAAATACCTGAAAAAGGGGTTCTATATTTAAAAATTAAAAATAAAATGGAGTTTTTATTTTGTTTTCCATATTCTAACTAGTTTATAGATAAATCTCTTTTTCTTACTCTAGTTCATTTTTTTTCCTTTTCCTCAATATATTCCCTCTCCATCTTAGGATAGCATTGAGTGAGTGTTGTTATACACAGGGGTACAAATATTGGCCGATACATATCGTATCGGCTGTTATGTATCGATTTTGAAGGAGTGCATATCGGCCGATATATATCGTTATCGGCCGATATTCACCTTCTCGGTCGATATATCTACCGTATCATATCGGCCGATATCGGCTGGAGAGAGAAAAATATCGGCCGATCCGATATGTTAACGGTATTTAAACCCCTGGTTATACAATTGGATCCAAAAGAAAGGACTATATCAAAACCATGATAGAGAAAGGGGCAAAAGGTGAAAAGAAGATTGAGACTCTGAGAGTGTTATTCATTAAAAAAATTGTAAGTTGAATGGAAGATTTTCACAAAATCATGTGGTCTTGATATTCAAAACTCATGCTCCAAGAATTAGTCAGGTAGGACGTCTAAAAAATTCAAGTGAGACACTTAGGTATCTTAGTCTTAAAAGAAAAAACTCCCGACTGAAATATGGTTGTCATAGGTGTGACATGGTTGATGCTCAAACGAAAGGAGGCTCTAAAGGAGACAGAAAGAGAGTTGACAGTTTGGTGAATTGGAGTGAAGCGGAGAATTTGATTTACATTTAAAAAGTATTTACACTCAATTTGTGTCCGAATGAATTGATTTGAATAAAATCGTATTGAAACTAAGTTGAATTAGGTACTATTTTCATTGAATTTGGTTTCAATTGCATTAAAGGCGTCAAGATACTTCTAGCAAACTGGTTTTAAGACAATAATCAAATTGAAAATGATGATGATGATTATATATTTTCATCCCTTTCATCTATGTATTTGATTTAACCTTAAAGGATAAAATTAAAAATAAACACCTTAGTATTAGTTTAAATATAATTCCGATAAATGATAAACTGAAAGAAACTTATTTTAAATTGTTTGGTTATGTTAGTAAATGACTAAGCATTACCAGTGTAAAGTTGAGAGGCCGCAGATCAAAGACACTGGAAAGAGAGGGCAACATTTGAAAATACGGAGGAAAAGAATAAAAAAGAATACGCTAGATTGGAAAGTGACTGATAGTATAATTTATAATATGGTCAATTTGAGAAAAAGAAATCGTAAAATCTACATCAGATAGATGGGATATTGATGGTGGCAGCTGCTAATGACAGATAATTTTATTTTATTTTAATTATATTAACTAAATGTGGATTCAATAGGATTTTAAAAATAACTTAGAAATGAACTAAATGTGAAAATTTCAACTTAGAAAAAGAAAATCATTATGGAACACAAGATCCAATGGTTCAAATATTGAACAATCAGATGATAAATGGTTTTTGCATTAATGTTAAAATGGTAAATTTGGTCTACCCGTTTTTACTTCTATTGGGTCCAACATGAGTTTGCAATATTCATGGTAAATTGTTTATAGTTGCAAGTGTCATATTTTTTAGAAATCAAATAGACAATCAAACTATGAAAGAGTGTTGAAATAAATGATTTTGTTGATGATGATTTTTTTTTAAAATATTAATTTACTGTTTATTACAAATCTATTCTTTAATTTCTTAGTTAAGTGGATCATTCATAGAGGGCTCTATTGATCCAACAAGGGATTTGAAAGATAGAGCCTATACGTATCGTCTGGTATGCTGTATTAGCGATACGATGCGTATAATGAGTTTTCAATTTTTTTATTTAAAAAAAATATAAAAAAGGGAAAATAGAAAACATATATTGAACATATTTTAGTTAAAAAAATGATCCTATGCCTAAATTATTAGATCCTTGAAAGTAAAAATTTCAATGCCAATGAAGTATATCTTAAAATTTTGAAAAAATGTCTAAATACTTTAAAAATGAAAAACCAATAATATCAAACTCCTGATATGAAATTCATATTCTCTAGTATCCCATAATCACATTATTTTCTACTATTAAAATTTATGAGTTTTTTACATAAAATTATTAATTTCATGAAATTGTTGAAAAATCAGAAAAATTGCAGAAGCACTCCATATATTAATCACATTAAGGTATATTTTTAATTCTATAAATACTCAATATAATTTCATTAAATTTTTCCAAAAAAATCCCAAAATGGAGATTATCTTAGAGAAAATCATATAAAAATCTTAATTACATGAAGTTATTGGGAAAAAACTAGAAAAATAATACAAACACTTTACAACTATATCAATCACTTTAAAGCATCTTCATTCAATTCTATAAATACTCAATATCATTTCATTCATTTTTTCTAAAAAAAAACTCCAAGATTGAGATTAACTTAGAGCAAAAATTCAAAAAAAAATGATAAAAATAAATCAAAATGGACAAAACTAAAAGAAAATAAGGTTGGACTGGACAAATAACTTTCATGGACAAAGAACTTAATTCTAAACCTTACAAACATCATATCTAATACCAATGTTATTAGAACCGGACCAGACCATCTATCGAACTATCTCCGAGAAAGATTGAGTTAAATAAGACTCAATAAAAATAAAAAAAAACCATGCCGATATCTCAATTAATATTCGATATCTTATTAAACCAAGATTTGTACCCCTGCTGCCATTATTGCTCTAAAGTCTAAACCCAAATGATACATATTGATCATTTTTCTCACCTATGGACCCAAGATGATTAATATGCTTGTGGCCCATATGGTAACTCGACTCATTTCATGATTATGTTTATCTAGAATTATTACTAGCGTAAATCATTACCTATAAAATGGTTGATGTGAAGATAGAAACGGTCAAAGATATTTCGAGGGTTTTTTATATTATTTAGGAGAGAAGGTCCACGTGTCTTTACTTTGTGAAACATCTTCGTTGCAGTTGCATGTTCAATAACATTATGAGATCTACAGAATCCTTTGCACTTTTCAGTACAATAATTGAGTGTTACAGACGGAGAATATCCAAATGGAACAAATGCTAAATTACAATCCTCAAAAGTATTCTAATGAGTAATTTTGTCAAAAAAAATTATTATTTTTAAAATAATTACTTTCTTAAAGGATTATGATAAAGGCAATCGGATTATTGAAGAGGACTTGACAGATGTATTCAAATGGGTATCAGGGTTAAATTGTCTACCTTAGAGATTGACCAACGTGATTAGAGAGGTGAGAGAGTTGGATAAAGGGATGGGAGTATTTTTTTGTCAAGAAAAATTCCAAAATCATCTTTATTCTATAGAGTAATATGTCTCTACATGATTCATTGATTTTTTTAGTTAGAATCTGCTCATCTACTTTGCATTATCATTTTTACCACTTGGTCCTTTAGAAATTAATTTTGAAGACTCAGGAAATAGATAGTAAATGAATTGTATTAGTTTGGAAATAATTATGTTTAATCTTTGTCCAATCATTCTCCAGAGGAACCCAAAGTTAAAATAATATAATTATATTTATTGCCATCACTATTGCCATTTTAAAGCCATTTACCTTGTTTATGAAGCTACCAAATAATAATTATAATTACAGACATTATAAACTCTAACATTGATACAAGGAAAATGGGCGTGGGAGAGATAGCTTATAAGTAGAAATGATCCACTTAGCAAAATTGTCAATGTTATTTATGTAAAAAGCATGAAACAGATGTTGTACAAAGTGGGAAGAAAAACATTGGAGAGGTAAAATGTTTTTGCAATAATTGTTTACAGGACTAATAATTATGTGATAGATACGCTGGTACCACGAGGATAGTGTTTAGCACGTGATTTCTCGTACTGGCTTTTATATTTGATGCGACTTTCACACGTCGGTTTTGTTAGATTTTAATAAATTCAATATAATTCATATAAAAAATTATTAAGTCCGACTAAATTTGATCTCAAATGGCTAGTCAGAATTGCTCAACTCGACTTGATCCAAGTTGTTGATCCGATTGCCCGACCCATTTTTAATCCAAATTTAGGGGGAAAAAAAATCAGTAACAAGTTTTTATATTTTCTGAAACTCAGGTCGAGTCAAGTCGAATTGATTTTAATTTTCTGAATCCAGCTCCATCCAAATTTCATATGGATTTTTTTTCAACCCAACTCATCTCTAAATTTAAGCCCAGTGATTTCTCAGGTAATGTCATGCTGGTCAGGTTAAAACCCGGGTCAAATTTCACCCTTATTTAGAAGTCATTTTCCCTCCTCTCCGAGTTCTTCCCAATGCTCTTGTTATTCTATTTATTTATTTTCCCAATGTTCTTTATTTTTCAAAATATTATTATATTTGCTCACAATATAATTTACTTTTTCTTCATGGTATATATGTGTTAATTCTAAATAAATGGATAAACCTTCATAAATGACAAGTACGAAGTATTGGAACCAAGATTCCAAAGAAGCAATAAGTGGCTCCAAATACTTACCCAAAATGAGAGGAGCAGATTAAGCCAATATTCGATAACCAATGTTAATGTGGGTTACTATATTGACCTTCAATTGAATATCAGATGATCATTCAAAATTCTTAGTCATGACCTACGACTTGTAAATGTATTTATTTACATCCAAGATCTAAGAAACGTAAGGTGAAACCTATTAGTGCCAAAATTAAATTTTAAAATGTAATGGAAGTAATGAAACATCTACACGAAGAGCATATAATTTTTATGTGGTTCGGTCAAAATCTTTGTCAACTAACAACAAAGATTAAATTCCACTAATTCAAATCAAATTTGTTCCTCTCTCACACTGATTTAAACAATTTCAAATTCGAATTTCTCCTCACAAAATCAAAACTCTCTCTCAAGTCTCAAATAAAACAGTGTCTCTCCAAGGGAGGCCACACGGCCTATCAAACCCACCGAAGCCACATGAGGCTCTGTTGCTGTTTTTCCTCTTATACAAAAGATTCACTCAACGAAAGAGAAAAGGAGAATAAAAGGAAACTGAGAAAATATAATTTTTTCTAAATACAAATCCAAAAGTCAAGAATAATTTCAGAATCCAAATCAAACCAAATATTCTAACACAACCTCCTTCACTAATCCTTCCACCCATTACAAGTATTTACAACCACCACATATTTCTCCAAAAGAGAAAGGTAGAACCCCTGCATGTCCCATCACCAGACAAAGAACAGAGTGAAATCTATCAGTTTATGTACACAAAATGGAAGAAAACCCTAATAAACAAACTACTAATAGTAGAAGTAGATTCATAATTAGTAGAAAATGATGACTTTGTACACTTATTCATGATTTTTTTTCACTTTAGAGCTACAACACTGAAAAGAAAAGACACCATTATTAATCAAATGAGAGATTCTTCTCGTTTTGGCACGCTGCTTGTTGAAACTCTTATTATTGCTGTTGTTGTTGTTGCAGGAAGAACACCTCTGCTGCCTGTAATTCCTGTTCGGCTGCGACAACTGAGGAATAAAAACTCCAGTTCCCTTGCTTTTCTTCATCCAATTACAGTTAGGCTCATACATGAGAGTAGTAGTCATGGTGTGGCATTCATAAGAGAGGGCCTGAAAACCACGTTGTTTTTAGTCATGCACCCATACTTGAGTTACTCATCTTGACTCCATTTAATTAATACAAACTGAAATAAAGAGGGAAAATGATAGGAAAGCCGGTGATTTTTATAGAAAAGAGTAGTGGTGTTTCTTTTGTTTATTATTTAGACAATGATAAGTGAACAAAAGAATAAGTCTAATATCTCTTATCATTAAAAATACTAGTGTGTAGCGCAGTGGTCAAGGAGGAATGGGTTTGCTCCCCATATCTAGCCTTCGACTCTTGCCTGCCTCCAACTTAAACTGGCCGACTGTGTACACTAAGCAATGCGGCTCCCTAGAAATTAGTTTTGTTGGATAAATACTTTAGGGATACCTTTGTTATGAAAAAATAATTATAAGATATGAGTTCACCTGTGGAGCGGTCAAAGGGTAGCGCATATGAAAGTTGTCGTCTTCATCATCATCCATGATGAGAAGCGCAATTTGCTTGCTAAGATCTGCAAAGAACAGATCATCCTCTGGTTCCATTGACACTTCCATTGAGAGACACTAGGTCTAGCAGCCTAGATTGAGAACCTCTCGTTGTATTTGGTGAAATGGGTATAAATAGAGGAGGAATTTGGAGTAAAGGCAAGTGGACATTGTGGGTCCTGATGTGGGGCCATAGTGGCCGTGGGCCAATCTTTTTTCTTGGGCCCCACAACTATGATGTTTAGTATGATGAGTGATGACGATGTTATCATCTTAGGCTGCCGGAAAGTACTATGCCAGGATATGAGTGTAGGATAAAGGCGAAGGGGAGAAATGGTATCTCTTCTCCTATCTTCGTTTTTGTTGTTTTATCCACTTGCTGAAGATATATATAACATGGCATGGTTCACTCCACGTAGGTCGCATTAATGGCAACTTAGCAAGTTCGGTACCTTAACCCCAACGTGTGGCTATCATCAGCGTTTTGACACTTGCTCAACTTTCTTTTTGGCTTAAGATAATAATGTTATAATACCCTTCTCTAAGTTAGGCGTGTTTTCTTTTAATAATTTTATTTAACCGATTAATCTTGAAGATTTGGATTAGGGCTTTAAGGAAAGCTCAGGTTTGGCCCAATCCGAGCTCGAAAGCTCAGTGATCCAGTTCGTCCAGCTGGAGGGGCATTTTGATAATTTACCACTTCTTGTTGTTATTTTATAAATTATGTTATTATATGATTATTATTGGATGATATGATTGTCCTTAATCAAGGAATTGTATTTCTGATTTTAAAATAATTTTATTTTCAGAAAATAGTATTTTAAATCCGCCCGTCAAAACCCCGAAAGGGAGAAATAATTATTTTACATGATTTTGGAAATGAGATAAAATTCAAAACTAGTATTTTGTGTTAGACCTAGTTATTCTTTGACACCCCAAAATAAGGTCTCTAAATTGTTTTATTTAACATTTGTTTAATAAAGTAAATAGTGTTAAATTATTATTTTTATTTAAATAAATAGTTTTTAGGGAGTTTTAAATCTCAAAATTTTTATGGTAGCTAAGATTTTTAAAACCCAACCTATCTGTAAGGTTGGGATCAAAATTTTCGAGCCTCTAAAAACATGTTTTAGTTAAAAATCAAAATTTTATTAAGGGCCTTTTTGCAAAAGTGGAAATTTTGAAGGGTTGATTTGCAAACCATACTTACGACACTGTAGCAGGCATAAGCGGGCACCACATGCAGCCGCATGCAATGGTCGTCCGACCCCAATTTCCGGTTGAAAACTCTATAAAAGAGGCCCTTCATCTGCAGATTAACTCCCAAAAAAATTTCTATCTCCCTCTTAGTGTCTGCTCTCTGATTTTCCAGCCGTTACCCTCTCTGTTTCTCTCTGTTTTTCATCTGTAAGCTTTTAGGGGAAAATTTTCAAAGTCCGAATTTTCAGCCCAGAAACTCAATTGAAGGTAACTATTGTATTCCTTTTCAAATTCTAAATGGTTTAGAATAAAGAAAAGCTGATTTTGGTTTAGTTTTGAGCAAAAAAAATGATTTCAAAGTTTAAGGAAAAACTATGGGTTCCTTGCACCCGTGAGCTTTCGGTGTTAAAATCGGATGGCCCGGTGAGCTTCAAAGTTCCAAACCTCTCCCTATGAAAAGAGGACTCCCAAAGGAATCCATCGAACTGGTCAGATATGAAAACCGAATCCGGAAAATCCACTGTTTCCGGATTCATTTTTCATGTTTTCCGACCGTTCACTGTCTGTTGCAGACAGTGAAGGAAGGAGGAAGAAGAAGAAAAAAAGAAAAAAGAAAAAAGAAAAAAAAAAAGAAAAAAAAAAAAATATATATATATATATATATATATATATATATATATATATTTATTTGATATTGTTGATGCTTGTGATTTGTGATGTTAGTTCCCATTGAAAAATAAATAAATAAATAAATGAATAAATAAATATTATTATTTTATTAAAAAAAATGGTTGGATTATGTGATGTGATGTCAGTACCCCTTTTTGTTAATTAAAATTGTATTAACCCTCTTCTCTTATTACTTATAGTGTAAATACTATTGTATTCACTTCTAGGCTGACCCTATTGGTCGGGCACTGAGTGATCTCACTTTCAGGCCGACGCTATATTGTCGGGCACTGGGTGACCTCGAGGCCTAATTCAAAATATCAAATCTGGTCCTATCCAGAAGACAACCGAGAAGTGACTTGAGGATCTAGACATAACTCAATAAGTCAATCTGATCAATGCTCAGAAGACAATATGAGTTTTGGATTGAACCCCTTTTTATTTATTATCATATTGTGGATTATGATAATTTAAAAATGATAAAAATCCAGTAGGAGACTCAATTCCATATATCTTGGATATTTTTTGAAAAACGTGAGATTTCAAAATACTACTTGTGCGTATGTATTTGATCTGTATATTGATTGTGCACTTGTCTGTTTGTTTGAATAGAGACCGCGTAACCACACAATCACGGTGAGGGAACTTAACTCTACAAAATATGTAAACAGGTTTTATTATGAGATGAGTCTTGAGTAATGAGTGGTTTCAGTTTTGAGGAACTCACTCATGTGCCTAGACATGATGCGCTGTGGTAAGAGTGCTTATGATGGCTGTGAATATTATGATGTTGATCATAAGAATGTGTAAGACTGCTTTCACGTACCCTGGGCTATTGAACCAATATCGGCCATATGGGAGATGGTTTACTTCTACTGGACCACGGGTGTCGACAGTTGGTGATTTAAGGGTGTCAATATCGGCTAAGTCAGAGCCGGAGATATACTTGCAAGAATGTATTTTGACCGTGTCGGGACTTAATACAGGTCTCAGTGTAGTCAACAGGCGTTATGTTGGATAATAGCAATAATTGACGAAAGATGGAAATGATGATGATGTTTTACATGATATTATGCTTAACTGTTATCAAGCATGAGATATTATTGAACTGTTGTTTATTGCTAACCTGTTATTTACTTAAACTGCATTGTTATATTTCCTTCACTGGGCTAGTTAGCTTACCCCACTCACCTTTCAGGAGATGAGCTTGAGGAGGAGAACCCTCTTTATCAGGCTTAGGGTGGATAAGCTGCGACGGTGGTTTGGGATTCCCCCTGAGGGGAATACCCTTGTTTGTGCTTTCTGGTTCTTGGAACCTCTTACTTTTGTAAAGTACCAGGTGTGGTACTTAGTTTATGTAAACATTATATTTTGAGACTACTACATTTTGTAGTCACTCTAATTGTGATTAAATGATGAATCAATGGTTGGATTTTATATGATTATGTTATGTGTTGATGTTGTTATTTATGTCTATTTATTGGGTAGACTTATGGTATGTGTTTGAGTCTATATGTTGGGATCATGTGTGACCTTTGGGTCCAACTGTTAATCTGGCCCAATGAGAATGCTTAAGTTAGTTTATCTTTAAAAAAAAAATCAGTCGCATTTCGAGCCCACCCTTCGGGTCGGGGCGTGACAAATGTAATATATTAATTTTAGGGTAGCGATCTTTCCACAGGCATTTGGTGTAACGAGACAAAGGTGTTAAAGTATTGCCCATTTTACTCTTCCACTGCCGGTTGAAAGCATTTAAAAAAAAATCCAGTAATCGATTAGTGAGTCAGTCAGTGATCTGATCAGTAATCCGATTTGATGTTTTGTAAAAAAAAACAGTCTCATTTAGATAAATTTCAGTGAGCCGATTTATACCGCAGTGGAAGGGTCAGTGATCTGGTGAGCTGATCAGTGAGCCAATTTATACCGCAGTGAAAGGGTAAAATAAGCAATACCCTCCCGTGTTGAGTTACACAAAACACCCGTGGATAAACTCATGCATTGAAGCAAGATCTCACATTTCCGCTTAAATTAAAGACCTCTCAGCCAGACTGAAACTAGCCCAGTAAGAAAATTTTCATTTCTAACTCATTTAATAAATTAGTTAACTTCAAATTGATTTTTCCTTACTATTCTAATCGGTTGACCGGACCAACCTAACTCAACCATCATAAATAGGTTGGGTCAGAATTCAAACATTTAATAAACAAGTTCCCCAATCGAGATCAAGGATGAGGGTGAAAAATTCGGCCAATACGTATCATATTAGCTAATGTTATTGATAATTCGGCCATTACAGCTTAGTATTGATCATTTTCAATTTTTTAAAAATACTATTTCGCCCATTTTTCTAGTTGAATCTTGCATTGAATATGATTTTAAGAAGATTTAGAAGCAAAATTTTCAAGTGTGAAAGGAATTAGTCAATTTCAAATTTTCCTCCGTTAAAATTTGACCATTTTGATTTATTTTCATCAGTTTTTTTGAATTAGGATTTTTGTTAAAATAATTTAATGAAATAATGTTGAGTGATTGTGGAATTGAATGCAGGGTCTTAATGTGATTGATATAATTTGTAAGGTGTCTTTGATTTTTGAAGTTTTTTTGAAAAATTGATGAAAACCGGTTTTCTATGATAATTCTCATTTTGGAGTTTCTGTAGAAAAAATAATAAAATGATATACAAATGTTGATGAAATTAAATGAAGAACCATTGATATGATTGATATAGTTTTTAGGTTGTTTGTACGATTTTTTTAATATTCCAATATTTATATGAAATGGCAGATTTTTTTCAATAAAAAAATTATGAATTGTAATAGAAGATAAATGTCATTATGGGATAGCAAAGAAGTTGGATTTCTTATTGGGTGTTTCCTAATATTGGTTTCCCATTCTTTAAAATTTTTAGATATTTTTCAAAATTTTACGAAATACTTTATTTGTATCAAAATTTCAGTTTTCAAGAGTCTCGTACTCTATAAAAAGAATTATTTTCTAACAAAAATATGCTCGCACTAGCAGGGGTACAAATATCGGCCGATACGATATGTATCGGCCGATATGTACCGGTTTTGAAGGTATGAATATCGGCCGATATATATCGTTATCGGCCGATATTCACAATATCGGCTTAAATATCGGCCGTATCATATCGGCCCATATTTTCAAAAAAATGGAGGAAAGAGAAAAATATCGGCTGATATATCGGCCGATATACAGATTTTTAAACCCCTGCGTACTAAGTTTTCCATTTTTCTTATTTTTCTCATATTTTTTGTATCTCTTTTGAAAAAAATTCTAAAATAAAAAAGAGAAAGAGAAAAAACATGTCAACTATAAAATATTAGATACTATCTCCAATATGCCCGGTCTGGGTACTAAGCTATTGAAGATGTTCTTTCAACTGTCTTTTTACACAATTAAATCTTACAAAGATAATTAGTATACCCACATGTTGTAACTCAACTGGTTATCTTCCGCCTCAGGAAGCAGGAGAATGTGGGTTCGAGCCCCTATGACCTAACCTTGATATGCCCTAGGGGTATTGGGCTCACCCATGAGGATTTTAGCTGGATATCCCACAGTTTCCCATACGTAAATTCAAAAAAAAAAAAGATAATCAGTTAATGCTATTTCCAATGCTTACCCACCAAAGATTGATCTCTGAAGAAGTTCAAAAACAAGACTATAAAAAAAAAAAAAGAGGATGTTATTAGGTTAAGGGATCAAATTTAAGATAGGGTCAATTTGAATCCAAGACTTAGATTCAAAACGTGGGTGGACTAACCTAACGCATTTAAAATATGGGTTGGTTTGGACCGAAAAAGTTTGAATTATTTTTAACTTGAGTTAGACTAACGTCGTGCTTTTTATATTCCAGCATGCCAAATTACTTGAATTATATATATACACACACATACACACAATATTCATCTTTTAAACATTATTTAATGAAGTTTTAGCATTAAATCTTTACAATGATTATGTTTTAGTGGTAAAGAGTTTGTGCTTATGGATGCCTCTTCACTTGAGGTATATCAATATAATATATATAAACTAAATTATCAACCGAATTATACGGGATGACTTGTGATCCAATTTAACCTAACCTAAATTGGTAAAACTCAAATTAAAAATGGATTGCGTTATGGGTGGGTTGGAGGATACCAAAATATGGTTGAGTTGGAAAATAGTGACCAGAATTAAATACAGGCAAGTTAAGATTTAACTCACAACCCGACCCACCCGCCCAAATTGCACCCCAAGATCTTATCAAGTTTTGGGCCTGGACTTGGAAATGAAAGCCCATGCCTGAGCCTTTTATAATTGGTCCTTGTCTTTAGGCCTGATACTAGCTCACCGGCCTCCAAAAACAACTTCTAAAGACATACGCGTTGGGCCAGCCAAGCCCAATAGAAACACCAAGAACTATGACTTTTTCAAGCTATCAGACAAGATGACCCATTTGAAAGGCAAGGCCTTCCATGCACTCATGGAGTGTACTGGATCTGAATCTATAACAAGCTCATATGGCCATCATGTATGACTTTAATCACCACAAAGAAAACTTCTCAGTGTGATGATTTTGAGAGTGCCCTTTATCAAATACTGTTGCCTTTCACTAATCAATTTTCCTACTAACCTTGGTCTTGATGGTAAATATCCAAAGGGTTTATCAACAGGAATTAAAAATCATGAAGAGTATCACCCCTAATACAAGTAACTCACAAGGAACCATGAATCATGTGTAAGTCCTAAGCAAAAGAATCAGTATGCATTCTTAGGAAATCAAAGCGAAGCATTAGAACACGCACGATGGATTTAGATACGTGATTAGTTTTTGAGGGCTGGAGAAGCTACTAGTTCATGCATTCCCCTGATAGTGTCCAAGGATGGAGATGTATTTAGCATTTTAGAAAAACATTTTCATTAATAAATGATTTTCTTATGATATGCAATTTAACCATTTTAGCTCTATTTCATACAAAGAAGCAGCAAAACTTACTTTCACAAGCATCTTTTGACCATTTTGGAGGGTTCTTTATTCAATTTGCAACTTAAATCACACAGTTCTTCCTCCTTAAACTTCTCCAAGGATGATGGCTCTTTTCTGTTACTGCTTTATGTAGCTCTGCATGACCAAGCTGTAGATCATTGATTTGTACTTTCATCTTCTCAACCTCTTCTTTCATGATACATAGATCCCCATGTAATTCAGGTATCATCTCTCCAAATGGAAGTATCGACCTTGCCATCATTACCTGTTCTGTGAGCAAATATTGGACTGTAACTCTCAAGGGCAACCGCTCATTCTGTACTGCATGCATGCGTGCTTCTAATGAAAGCTTGCGATATTCCATTCCTCTACATATTAATTTTCTTTCTTTGTCTGTCAAACTAGGATGTGACTGCACATTTGGAGAAGATGAAGAATGTAATTAGAGCCTTGTCATACCTTGATAGTTTGATATGTGTATAATGCTGTGATCTGTTGAACTTGTTGATCACATCTTGGATGAGCCATAGCCCAATGATTTTAGAATTCAGGTGACCTGGAAATTTTGGTCAATGTTATTTGATTCCTGTTGAATGTGGGCAAATGTTATGATATGATGTTCAACTTCTTGCGATCATACATTTCAAAGTGTAAACTGCTAACTTGATGGCAGACAGAGTCCATCCTAAATTATGATTTTCGATCTGCGAGGTGGCTAACCAAGTTGTTGGACTAGCACACCATGGAACATTAAAGGGCCACTTAAACAATTGGAACACCAAAGTTCGTCATCTACATTTTGGGCCATCAAGGTTTAATACCGTTTATAGATACTGCAAAAAGCAATCAACTTAGGCATTGCTTGTACTGTTATGCAATTCAAAGTTGCCAAATTCAGACATTATTCTCAGAATGCATGGGATTTGTACACAGATTGCGCACTCACAAATCATGCAGTAGTACAAGAGAGTAGAAACTCTGCAGTGCCTATTCAACCCAAAAATGATTTCATAAGTTGAGGGAAATCCAATTGTAAAATGGCAGAATTATGAAATTACCCTTTGATTCATGTTTCATAGATAGCTGCAACCTTGCTGAAGTTGGCAAATGAGATTGACATATAAGTAATAAATATCAAACTCATGGCTTTCCAAATAGGCACTTACCCATAAACTCAATGCAAGAAATAAATCGAGCACTTAGAAATCTTAATGGCCCAGAGCAAAAGAGATGAGAAAGTATATCATACCTTGAGGTACATATCTATGGCCATATAGAGGCCATCATTACTGGGCCTTGCACTCTCTGGCAATGCTTTGGCCAGTGACTGGAAAGTTTCCACTGACAGATTGCTTTCCTTTGCAATCACAGCCAGAAATGCGTCGACTGTTCCTGTCACTGCAGCCATTTTATCAGAACATGGATTACAGGACCTGAATGCAGTGTAAGACTCCACCAGCCTTCTGACCAAGTTAACATCACAAATAGTACTATCATTTTCATCACCATAATTGTTAACCATAAGATCTTCAACACAACAACTCTCAAACATATCCAGTATTGTTTTCTCCATTGCTTGCATTTGTTCTTGATTGATATTCAAGATAAAACCCAACCTAAGAAGTCTAAATAAAAAATTGAATGAAATCAAGCCCATTGGAAGTACTCTAATCAAACTTTCTATCACTGGTGCAAGGACATGATTGCTGTTGTTCTCATGGATTTTCATTTCAATCTCAGCAAAGTATTTTGTGGCCCAATGCATAATGCAGGCTGAAACCAATTCCAATCTCATTCCCTTAGCTTTAATTGCACCAATTGTGTCAACAAAGTAATCAATTCTCAAGGAAGACACATCTTCAAACCACCACTGTTCAATTGTTTCTGTGTCGATGTGATTATCATTATTCCCATCATTGTTCTTATTGGCGAAATGGATTTGGTATGGGTCAATGGAGACTTTCCAAGCAATTGAATCGCAACACCGTCTTGATATGTATACCTTGTAAGGCCAAGAAGAGAGGGTCTCACAACTTCTGAAAACCGAAAACGTGTCATGCCAAGATGAGAATATTACGAAAGTCAGGAAAGACTCTGACTTGGAAATAAGGTTTCCTTCTTCCATATCTTCAGTCATTTCCAAGAAATATGCTGCACAATAGATGGGTGCAATATTGGAAGCTGTTAGATGGACAGCCAATCCATAGCAGAACTCAACTACTGATTTGAAAGCTTCAATGCCACCAGGAATATCAACTATCAAGATGTGGGTGCCCTGCTTTGTGCTACAACTACTAGCCCTTTCAAACACCATCTTGTTCAAATATTTACTTTTCGAGACCAAGGGAAGCTGGACAATCAAACCAAAATCAAAATCAAGAAAACATTGTCACTCTAAAATCATTTCTTTCAGATTCTATCATTCAAATTCGTGTGGCTGAACACTAAAATGTGGTTGGTGGTGCTACTGGGTTATACTTGAGCTCAGAACTTTGTCAATCTCGTGTTTTTTAAAGGGTCTTGTCATTCCTACTGCAGTGCAGGAACATAGACTTCTCATTTTCCAAATGTGGAAAGCAAACTCTCTGCAATTTACAATTGCAAATTGTACAAACAAAATTTCAAATGCTTCAAAGCCAGATCCAGTCCAAGTCATAACCCGAGTGTTTGGTACCACTGAGCAAATATATATTTCTGGGGCCTTTTTCTCATCCTTCTCAATTGTTCAAACAAGCCCTCCTCCCTGTGTTTGGAATACATGGATATCAGTATGTCACATCAAATTGGCATTTGCTGCTGTATTTGAATCAAGACTGCATATCATCAGACTGCCCTAAGCAAGTTATTGTTGTTACCCAATCAAATGGTGATTATAATTTCCTTCAGGGTGATATAAATAAAGCTGTGACATGTTAGTAACCCTAGGAGGGAGGGTTTGTTCAATTGTTCAATGGCTTATTTTAACTAGTAGTGCACTCCAGAGTATTGTTCTGCTTGACCTTTATTGTATTGCATTTTTTTCTATGTTTACACTGAAATTGGATTGGACTGGTTTTGGACTTGATGCAGTTCAAATCCATCTGTTGTACTATTGAACTCATTTATTTAATCTGTTACTACCATTAAAAAACCACTGTAAGAAATTTCAAGAAACTGCAATGTACCTGGTTTTGGACTTGTTGCAGTTCAAATCCATCTGTAGTACTATTGAACTCATTTATTTAATCTGTTACTACCATTAAAAAACCACTGTAAGAAATTTCAAGAAACTGCAATGTACCTGGTTTTGGACTTGTTGCAGTTCAAATCCATCTGTAGTACTATTGAACTCATTTATTTAATCTGTTACTACCATTAAAAAACCACTAAGAAATTTCAAGAAACTGCAATGTACCTTGTGCAAGTGAAAGCTGTTTCCTTCGACAAGTACAGTTAGGTCGCTTGCAATATTGGTGTGGATGGACCTGCATACATTATAAGCAAACTAGCTCCATTGTTATTGTTGCATGAAAAACAATCCATAATGTTCTGCCTTGGCAATTACAAGAAATTATCCGTTGTGAACTGGTTTACAACAGATTGATGTGAACTTTCAATCTCAGCCCTTTGATTGGATTATGGGCTGAATTCAAAAAGTAAAAACTGTCAGCCTTTTTTCTAATCCAACAGTTTTTTTAACAGAGACTGGAATTTTATTAAAAAGATGTAAAGTACAAAAACATAAACGGGCCTTGTATAAGAAGGCTATACAAGACTTCACATCTGAACAATATACATTCAAGCAGAGGTGAGAAGCACATAAACTAGGCTCCTAAAGTAAAACAAACCCTAAACCACACACCCCACAAGCCAGAATCCAAAATCACAATAACTCCACTGCTGGCCTTTGCTTCTCGACTCCAACCTTTGCAAAAAAGTTTGTCACACTGTCCACTGAATGTCCAGAGTATGCGAAGTGAATACCTCTATTCCTACTCATTCTCTTGATGTCCCTTACAATGCTAACCAGCTTCCAAGGGAATTCTCATCCAACAGTTGTGATTGAAAGTTCCAAACATATGTTTTTGACAAGAATACAAGCATAATGATTGAGGCACTCTTAATTTGGATATAGGAAGGCACTCCCTGGACTTTCCATCACTTAAATGGTGACTTGTGTGGAAAGAGAGTACCTAAACTAAAACTCAAAAGCAATGTTATGCATTTCTTAGATTCTGATACTATTTTAGGGAGAAAAAAATAACAGAAGCAACAATATTATTATTATGCTAAACTATCATCAATGACAACCAATATATCAATAAAAAGATAGACACAGTAGACCATTACTACTTTTAATAATCATCTTCACCATCATGGAAGCATATTGAAGCTTTATAAAGTAGATATTATTAAACAAATGTGTTTCGGAATAATCCTTTGCATGGACATCTGTAAATGATAAATGTATATTCAAGTGAATTTTCTTCTCAAGGTGTGTCACAGAGAGAGAGAGAGAGAGAGAGAGAGAGAGAGAGAGAGAGAGAGAGTACCAGGAATTGCCACTTCTTTCTAGAGTTTGATCAGTAACAGTAGTTGTAGCTGGGAAAATGATGCACCGGTTACACGTTTGCCGTGATTCCATTGCATCAGAATCCCGACGACACTGCCGACTGAGGCTTGCTCTTCTCATGTTGTTAGAGCTTCTCCTCACCAACACTCACCACCAAGACTAGCAAGTTCTTTCCCATTGTCTATGACATTCCTTTTCTCTATTAAATAGGAATCGCCAAGGGAACTAGTTTTGGGGGGGGAGGGGGGGCAGCCGCCAGCCACCAGCCACCAGCCACCAGCCGGCCACCTCAACTCGTGTTAGTGAGGAACATGTGTGTCAAAAATATACCATTCACTATATGGGTTCCACTTGGAATGTGATACAACCCACATATTTTCAGTAGTACAACCAAATACTCTACTCTACATCATGTTTGATTAAACAACAAGATCCATAAAATGTGGGTGACTTGCTCATACAGAAGAAGCATTTTAGAGAAGAGTGGATGCAGTGGGGCATAGTGGCACCAAGCAGAGCAGCTGTTCAAGCATTGTACAGCTGATGGGAATGGAGTCCTCTGCCTCCTCAAAATGGGTCTCTTCAACACCCAAATAGACTGGATCCTTCACCCAAATTATCTTTGGGCCGTTTGCTATAATGGTGGAAAGAGCCTAAAACAATCAAGTGTGGATCCAATTTTAAAGCCATATTTGGTATCTATAATTATAAAGAATCATTGAGAATAAGAATGAACATGAAAAAGCTTGTGTGTTTGATAGACAAAAATGACTCTGAAGAAGTAATTCAGAAAGACTTTGGTTCTCGTAAAAGAAGATAATTTTCGTTCTAAATGAAAATCATTCTCATTCAACCTCAAATTGCATACCGAATAGGCCCTACAGATGGATTAGGTATGTTAGCGTTACGAGCGGAAACAAGAAAAATCGAACGGAAATAAACACATAGCACAATACAATATTTTAACGTGGTTCGGCCCACCTGGCCTACGTCCACAGAACGACAGAATATTCACTATATGAGAAAGAATATACATGTACAATAATAATGACTCCCTTGAGTCAAGAGCCCAAACTCGAAGTCCCGAGCCCTTTGTACACCCCTTGTATACAACACACCTATGTCACCTCTCAGTTGATGTGAGTCTTTCTCATATCCCGAATAGTGAACCCAACTTCTGTGTTTCTCCCTCTACGCTTCTTGCGTCCTACGAGCAATCCCGACATGCTTCTCAAACGCGAGCGTCTCCGATAATGGTGTGTCCCACACACACACAGATCTACACTTCTGCTCTGGCAATGGGGTTTCCTTTTTCCAGCCGCACTTCTGCTGGCTGCCACTCACAGATCTGAGAACTCAGATCTGCAGCGGTATTGCATTGTTGCTTACGCCCCTCTCCGGCCGTCGAGCTGTCCTCCAGACATCGTCAGATCTGCATACCGTTGAGATTCCACGCCGTCTTGCATGCGGCCACATATGGCCCTCTTCACATGCGGCTTAGAGGCCCAAGGCCAAAAGGCCTTCCTCAAGGATGTCCCTCTCTCTTCCTGGGATTCCACACCACATCTTTTTGTCGTGCAAGATACCCTCTTATATAGGGTTATGCAGTCGGTCTTTAAGTCTATGCATAGCAACTGCCATGCATATACTTTCCACGTTGAAAGTCCTTCCTAGATACAAGTATTCCCAAAGTAACCACTTCCAGTCGATTCTCTTGCACAATTGGGTCCCTTCTATTTAGACTTCCCTTACCATTCACGTAATACCATCATTGGAGAATTTGGAAACTGCCGAAATTGTTGAATACGAGCCACCGTGTCAACAATCTCCACCTTGACGAGAATTCACCAAACCTCTGCAATCTGCCTTGCTGCCCATCTTCCAGCTAGCAGAACTCTGGGCTGAATCTGTGTTTGAGAACCTGTTGTTCTCCCTCTCCGGTCTCAGGTCTGCCCCTGAAACTTGACTGTTCTGGTCTGCAAACCTCCACCTCTTCAGCTGATCTAGCTGAAGAGTCTGTGTTGATCTGGTTGCTGCTGTCTCTGCCATGTTCTTCTTTGTGCAGCAAGCGTCCAACGCTGGCTGTCTCAACCAGCTAACAGCGATCCTCAACCTCTGAGCCTTCCTGTCAGACCACGTCATGTGCTGCTAGGAACAGTGCACACCGACGGACTTTTCTTCTTGCTGATACTACAAGTCCGCCTGCAACTTCAAGAAGTTGTTCTACTAAAAACACCAAACCAGCAATGAAGCTCCACCTTCTAATCCAGCCATGCATACATTAGAGTATCATCATGTTGGAGGCCCAATTCAATTTTTCAGTTTTACACGTCATTGAGAGACCATGTTTCAATGGGTCTTGAATATCCTATCTTTACCCAACTTTGCAAATCCCAATTGCCAGATTGAGATATAGCTGCTAAGCTGAGACGTGTGAAACTAATATGCTGGCACCAATGACCATCCAAAACAAAGCATATTTAGATGAGAAAATAACAGGTGCCCCACAAGCCATATCCATGCAAACTATGATGCATTCAAACGTTAAGACGTCAGAGAAACACCTCTCTGTTTTTTCTTCTAATGTCGTTGTCTATTTGTGCTCCGCAGTATGCACCTCCAGATGCCACATGCATCTATCAAACAAGCCACTGAAAAACAAGGACCCTCTTGCTAGTTTTCCCAACTGAAAACCCAGCAACCTCTTTCTGAATTTGCTGTTGTTGATGACTCCACCTATCAGATCCAGACTGCAGATCATTAGATCTGCACTTTCTGTCTCGGCCGCAGTCCTCTAGCACCCCTCAGCTGCTTTTTCTTCTGCAACGCCGTCTGTCCCGTCGAAGGGCTCCACCTCAAACTTTGTGCTCGGCACTCCTCTCATGCCCATTGTGTTGTATTCCGATCACCCACGAGTCCCTGGCTCCAACCAAAGCTCTGATACCACTTGTTAGCGTTACGAGCGGAAACAAGAAAAATCGAACGGAAATAAACACATAGCACAATACAATATTTTAACGTGGTTCGGCCCACCTGGCCTACGTCCACAGAACGACAGAATATTCACTATATGAGAAAGAATATACATGTACAATAATAATGACTCCCTTGAGTCAAGAGCCCAAACTCGAAGTCCCGAGCCCTTTGTACACCCCTTGTATACAACACACCTATGTCACCTCTCAGTTGATGTGAGTCTTTCTCATATCCCGAATAGTGAATCCAACTTCTGTGTTCCTCCCTCTACGCTTCTTGCGTCCTACGAGCAATCCCGACATGCTTCTCAAACGCGAGCGTCTCCGATAATGGTGTGTCCCACACACACACAGATCTACACTTCTGCTCTGGCAATGGGGTTTCCTTTTTCCAGCCGCACTTCTGCTGGCTGCCACTCACAGATCTGAGAACTCAGATCTGCAGCGGTATTGCATTGTTGCTTACGCCCCTCTCCGGCCGTCGAGCTGTCCTCCAGACATCGTCAGATCTGCATACCGTTGAGATTCCACGCCGTCTTGCATGCGGCCACATATGGCCCTCTTCACATGCGGCTTAGAGGCCCAAGGCCAAAAGGCCTTCCTCAAGGATGTCCCTCTCTCTTCCTGGGATTCCACACCACATCTTTTTGTCGTGCAAGATACCCTCTTATATAGGGTTATGCAGTCGGTCTTTAAGTCTATGCATAGCAACTGCCATGCATATACTTTCCACGTTGAAAGTCCTTCCTAGATACAAGTATTCCCAAAGTAACCACTTCCAGTCGATTCTCTTGCACAATTGGGTCCCTTCTATTTAGACTTCCCTTACCATTCACGTAATACCATCATTGGAGAATTTGGAAACTGCCGAAATTGTTGAATACGAGCCACCGTGTCAACAAGGTATGCATAGACTTGAATTGGGTCGGATCCATTGATATGGCCCACTAACTAGATGGTCCATGTTGAACATTTCCATGATGAGGTAGTAAGCAAGCATCAAGAGGCCCAGTTACAGTTGCTGATGATGCAAGAATGAATTGTTTTTCAAATACAAGTGGGGCCAATGGTTATTTTGATCACTTCCCCTTCTAAATTGCTGGATCCTATTCAGCCACGGCATTCAATTAATTGAGGTAGGTAGAGAAGTGGGACTGTACTATTAATGGCTTACCCCATTGTGCGAAGAAACTCCAACAGGCACCAACTCTCACAAGGGATGTTTTAAGACACTGACTTCATAATCAACATTCACTAATAATTTATTAAATAATTGACCCACTTTAAGTCAATATTATAGATTCATCGAATATTTTCAATGAAGTATAAAATTTGGACAAAATCATCTTAATCTAATTATAAAAGTCATTTTTTAAACTCTTCATATTATCTTAACTTCAAATTACTTTTATTTACTAAACTTTTGCATCCTATATAATTCACAACTTTGCCTTATATTATAGGTTCTTTGAATAGATCTTTTCATCTAAGAGCATGATATCTAAAAAATTTATACCGATCCAATCATAGAAGTTATCTTTTTAGACTTTATAAATGTTAATTACTTTTAATTACTTTTTTTTCATTTCTACGTTAAGTCTATTTTCACTCCATTTGATAGATCTTAATATAAATATGCAATCCTATAAAATTTATCTATCCAATCTTAAAACCCGTGTTTTTTAAACTCTCAAAATTTTGTTGACTTTAATATTTCATTCATTCAACAAAAATGGATATAATATTTTTTAATACTATCTTCCATAGTAAAAAGTGAAAAAAGTGTTTGAACTAACATTTAACATATCTATTTTTTTTATGACGAATAAATTCAACACTTTCACTTTTTTTTGAGTTGAGTATAAGGGTATTAGGTAAAACTCTGAATTCATGTTGTAGAATATTTAACATATGAATTGGTATAATGAGATTTGAGTCCGTTGCCCACATCAACTAACATCTTTATTAATGTGAGGAAATTTCTATAATTTGTTACTTTAATTTCAAATTATATAGATAAATTTAACATTTGTTGGATGGTGAGCGATGTTCAGCTTTAAGTTGTCGACAAAAAGTGGTTAGTAAGAATTGATTTATGATAGTAATTCAAATTTGTGTCCACTTATCTTTATTTAAAAAGACCAAAGAATGTGATTTTTCTATCAAAATGACCTTGAGAACATTGATAGATCACTTAATGAAGTTCACATGTTTGTCACGTCATGTACCTTGCATAAGTGGGGACAATATTTTTAATGCCATTTTTGTGGTCTACCCTTTATGAATTCAAATCGATCTATCAATCATTATCTTCGATCAAATATGTTAAGCTACACTATTCATTCATGGTTGAATTAATTATACTTCATTGACTATTTATTTATGATCTTTAATAAAATTGAATGAAAATTAAAATTTTAAAAGTTTTTCCAGATAAGATAATAAAATTCAATATTTTTTTTCAAAAACCAACTTAGCTTAGTGAGGTTTATTTGATTCAGTTTCAAACTTTCAATAAAGATCCTCTAACCGGTGCAGACACTAATCCGAACCTCTGAGGCAATCAAGGGCCCCACCAGTTCCCACTGCCTTTCAAAGGCGATGAAGAGGTGGATGGTGTTCATAGTTACAAATATCAACGTTATTTTTAAATTTATCATATTTTTATCGTCAAAATATCATTATCATATTAGGCAAGATGGTAAATTCTCAATAAATTCGAGTTAAAAACGCGATAAATTGTAATATCCTGATATATTCCCGGTAAATTCCCGTCAAATTCAATATTAAGTTTTTTATTTAATTTATTTTTATTATGTTTTAAATACTATTTTTTTTGCAAAATTTTCCCGTTAATATCATGGTAAGAATCCAAAATTTTGAAAATATTCCTATATTACCAATCGCCGTTATTATTCCGAGAACAATATTTGTTACTACGATAGTGATCACATTTCTTATGAACCACCCCTAAAAGCTAAGGCTGCAACTCGGGTCGGGTTTTGGCCCGACCTGAGAAATCATGTAGGTCGGGTTGAGAATTTCACGTTAGCAGGTCAGGTCGGGTTGAGGAGATAAAAACCTGCATGAAATTTGGGTCGGGTCAGAATTCAGATTTATTTGGGTTGAGAATTCGGGTCCAGTTGGGTCGAGTTCCAGATATATCAACTCAAGTCGAGTTGGATTTTAAGGAACCCGACCCGTTCCACCTGAATTGCAGCCCTGCTAAAAGATATGAACCACCTCTACAAGTTGTTGAAGTAGAAAATGATTAATGACACTTTGAAAGGGATTTCAAATCATCTTGTTCACGGTCAATTAACTTTTTCTATTAGAGGTGTTTATTTGTTTGAAACTTCAAACTATGTCTGAATATAACTTGAGTTTAACTTAAATAAAAGAGTTTGAACAAGAGTTTTTCAACTAGATGAGCTCTTGTTTTAACTTAAAGTCGATTGAGGCCAGTTGGGTTTTTAGGCCTGTTTATTTTTATATTTTATACGTATATCATACGATCATATCTGATACTGTTTTAATCTTTTTGTAAATTTAAAATCTAACTGTAGAAATTGAAAGCAAACTTAAAAACTTATCATATGTTAAAAATTTCTTCTCAAAAATTAATTTTTAACTAACAATCTTAACAATCCAAATCACCAAACGTCAAATCATTTTAAGGACGTTTACAACTTTGACTTTCAAGATTAAGTGATTAGAAACTAAGTTTTGAACTAAAATTTTAAATGGTGCTAAATTTCTTAAATATATTTAATGGGCTCAAACTTTAAAAAAAAAAAAAAAAAAAGCCCGGCCAAACCCAATCCATGAACATGCCTACTTCCATTTCATATTGATTTTGTCTCATTTTTTTCCCTTAGAATTCAAGATTTGACGAAGGTAGTGGATAGTGTTCTCTGGATGATCAAAATGGCATATTGTTTACTGTTTTGAGGGTAATCATGAATCATTTATCAATTTGGCCTCAAAACGACAAACCATTTGTCACTTCGTTAGGAGAGTGGTAGCAAAATTGAGGGGCTTGTTTTGAGGGTTTTCCAACTTGCCAAAGGTATTCCTACCCTAAAACTAGTCCCTTCATGGAAACTGCATTAAAAACCCAAAAATCATATCCTACAATTTTGTGAAGGGGTAGTTCTAACTTCAAAGCAAAAGAAACCTTGAATCTAAGGTTTTTTTTTTTTTTTTTTTTTAAAAGTTTTGCCTTGAATGGTGTGATAATTTGTACCCAAAATTGTTTATAAAAAATATATTTTCATTTTTGTGTTTGATTTTGGTCAGCATGATCTTGTTCATCATTTTCCTTTTGGGATTTGTTTAGGTTGACAAAGCTTTCCGGTTGAGGTCTCTATCTCGCATTTATTTGTTACTATTGGACATAATTCGTCCGATTTAATTATCCTAACTCAAGTCTGCTTGAGTTTTGTATTTAGTCAGCTGCATATCATTTCACAATGCCTGGTTTTTTTTATGTAATATCCTAGTTAACCTGTAGAAAAAAAAAATGCTAAAATTAAGGGTAGTGATTGTTGGCCTAAAAGTTAAATTTGTCTCTCTTGAGTCAGACTGAGTTGTCAATTCAGTAGCTGTGTTCGACTGAGTCCTGAGTTGTCAATTTCTTTGACTGAGTTGTGACCGTCTACATGTCCAAGACCGCATCTCTATAAGACATGTATAGTCAAATCAAACTTGAACCTTCAGAACATGCGATGATTGAAAGACAGTGCACTGAAATCGGAAGATCTTCATGATTGCCAACTATCACAAGTATATGGATCATAGGACTGACGTAGAAACCTTAGAAGCCTTTTTGGTTAAAATTAGAATAATACAAATAGGGTTTCTAAGTCCACTCTCTACCCTGCGGAGAGCTTTTGATATCTACCAAATATCTCCATATTTTCATGTGTCCTTGCAATCTAAAATGTTCATTATAGTTAAATCTAACTTATTGCAGAGAACACTCATGAGCTCTCCACCATGTCCAAATTTTTCACAAAATCTCAAGTTTCCAACACTTAGTGGAAAATGGTTTTTCTAGGCAGCTCGAAACTTCCGAGAACATAGTCTCGGAACGTCCGAGAGTATACCTTCGGACCATCCTAGATGAGTCATTCGGACATTCCGAACCCCCGAATTCCAAGGTCCTTCGGACGTTCTGAAGAGTGTCTCAAACAGTCAAACTATCCGTTGCAAGGTAAAAATAGTTGTTTTAATATGACCGTTGAGAAGCCGACCATTGAAACCTTGGAAGATCTGATACCCATTTTCGGAAGGTCCGAAGATAGATCCATTGGAACTTTTCTAACCTATAAAAGTAAGGCTTTTTGGAGAGGAAAAGATTAATGACTTGAGTCCAATTTTTCCATACACTCTTCCAAGCTTCCTAACAACTTGCAAAGCTTATATACTCAATATTAAAACACTTTAAGTTTTGCATCTTAATCTCAAACACATTTAAAACTCTCATAGGCATATCCTAAGTTGAATGTATTAAGTGGAGATTTTCTCTAGGATCTTAATCCTCATAAGAAAATATTTATCTACCATAAACCTCCTTGCTACCATCTTAGTTGGATTTCATAGGAGCATCTACATCAAGCCAAGAAGAGGATGACATTCGAGAACAAACCCAAACTTCTTCAAGTAACTTAAAGCTAAGTTCTTGGTATATTTCAAAACACAAATTCTTTCTATTACTTGTGAAATATTGTAAAGGGTTGGTGTAACATTATTTGCTTTTAAGGGAGGTGTTCTCTTGGTGATTAAGTCAATCTACACCTGTGAAGTAGATCAAGATTTGTAATAGGTTTATTCTCCACCCGTGAAGAAGAAGGTTAGTGAAATCCTCAAGTGATATACTTGAGATGTGGATGTAAGTAAGGTTGTGGAACCACGTAAAAATCATTGTGTCACTATTCTCCATCTGTTCTCATCTCCTTCACCTTATTTTGTACATCTTAATTTGCTTGAATTTAATCTTTCATGAAAATCATATTAGAAAGATAAATTGAACAAATTTGTAGTGACCATTCATTAAAGTACCAAATATCTAAATAGAATTTAAAATTCTCCATAATCCTATTCACCCTTCCTCTAAGATTATTCTAAATATTTGGCTAGCTTGACCAACCGTGATTTTTGCACCCTATTTTTTTTCTGCACATCTTTTGAAGAAACTTTCAAATTTGTCTTTGTTTTTAGAAAAGAGGGAAAGAGGGGAGGAGAGATAAAAAATTCTTTTAAAAAGAGTGAACCATGAAAGAAAATGAGTGTGTAAAAATCATTATTCAAAATTACATAGCGAGGCTTTAACGTTTTTTTTTGCTTGGGCTTTTAAGATGGGCTCTGTTATTTAAAATAGGGTGCCAATATAGACACCGACAATTTCTGCTAGCAGACACGAAATTCAGATTTTAAGTGAAAATTACCATTCTACCCTTCCGTCTTTTCGTGCGGAATTGATACGAAAAAATCGATCGATCGAAGCACGAAGAAGAAATCAATCGATCGATCGATCCTGAGAATGAAAATCAATCGATCGATCGATTGATACTGAAAACGAGCGAAACCTTAACAAATCGATCGCACCATCGTGCGATCGATTCTGTCAATGATCCTACAATTAACATATTATTTAAATAATAAAATTTCTTTTAAAACTTTAAAGTTATTTTTTAATCACTGTGTATTTTCAAAATTTCTCAAATTTAATATCTGAACTAATTAGGATAACCTGATAAAAATACTTTAAGACTTTAAGGTCTTTTGACTCTCCCAAATGCTTAAAACAGAGTGTTTTACAAATAAGGGTATCCCTAGGGTGTGCTGAAAACACATTTAGGAGTGTCAAAAGACCTTTAAGTCTTAAAGTATTTTTATCAGGTTATTTTAATTAGTCCAGATATTTAATTTGAGAAATTTTGAAAATACACAGTGTTTAAAAAATAACGCTAAAGTTTTAAAACTTTAATGTTATTTTTTAAACACTGTGTATTTTCAAAATTTCTCAAATTGAATATCCGGACTAATTAAAATAACTTGATAAAAATACTTTAAGACTATAAGGTCTTTTGACAGTCTTAAATGTGTTTTCGGCACACCCTAGGGATACCCTTATTTGTAAAACACTCTGTTTTAAGCATTTGGGAGTGTCAAAAGACCTTAAAGTCTTAAAGTATTTTTATCAGGTTATCGTAATTAGTCCGGATATTTAATTTGAGAAAATTTGAAAATACACAGTGCTTAAAAAATAATGTTAAAGTTTTAAAGGAAAGATAAAATTTTAACATTATTTTTTAAGCACTGTGTATTTTCAAAATTTCTCAAATTAAATATCTGGACTAATTACGATAGCCTGATAAAAATACTTTAAAACTTAAAGGTCTTTTGACACTCCGAAATGTGTTTTCGACACACCCTAGGGATACCTTTATTTATAAAATATTGTGTTTTAAATATTTCGGAGGGTCAAAAGACCTTAAAGTCTTAAAGTATTTTTATCAAGTTATTTTAATTAGTCCAGATATTCAATTTGAGAAATTTTGAAAATAAACTTTAGCGTTATTTTTTAAACACTGTGTATTTTCAAAATTTCTCAAATTGAATATCTGGACTAATTAAAATAACCTGATAAAAATACTTTAAGACTTTAAGGTCTTTTGACACTCCTAAATGTGTTTTCGGCACACCATAGGGATACCTTATTTGTAAAATACTCTGTTTTAAGCATTTGGGAGTATCAAAAGACCTTAAAGTCTTAAAGTATTTTTATCAGGTTATCGTAATTAGTCCAGATATTAAATTTGAGAAATTTTGAAAATACACAGTGCTTAAAAAATAACTTTAAAGTTTTAAAAGAAATTTTATTATTTAAATAATATGTTAACAGAATCGATCGCACGATGGTGCGATCGATTTATTAAGATTTCGCTAGTTTTCAGGATTAATCGATCGATCGATTTTCATTCTTAGGATCGATCGATCGATTTCTTTTTTATGCTCTGATCGATGTATTTTTTCGTATCAATTCCGTACGAAAAGAAAGAAGGGTACAATGGTAATTTTTATCTAAAATCCGAATTTCCGTGTCTAAAATTCGAATTTCGGTGTCTGAAATTATCGGTGTCTATATTGTCACCCTTAAAAAATTGCTTTTGCGATTAGGGCATGGCCCAAGGCGAAAGTATGGGTCGGGCTCAGGTCGAATCAGAACTCAGAAGTAGAAACGAATCAATCGACGACCCGGCGTGTCTTACCGCTGAGAATGTATTTTTCACGGAAATGTGGAGGAAAAGCTTAGTGACCTGCCAAACAGGTCGGGGCCATGCTTTTCCTTCTTCCCAAACGCAGACACACACCCTTTCTCAAGACCTTGGCTCTCCTTTCGCTTTCTTATCGCCGCTCCTTCTTCGTCTCTTCCCATCCTTACAATTGCAGAACGTGTTTCTTCTTCCGCGCCTTCTCACCCATCGCTTCTTACACGGAATTTAATTTCAAGGAGGCACCAGCTTCATCATCGGAGACTGGAGATGGTTGCCGAGAGCATCTGCGAATTGTCCGCCAAGCGGAGCGCGGAAGGATAATCCCAGTCACTGCCTATTTCCTATGCACCAGGTCTCACTTTCCCTTCTCTTTCTCGGAGTCTGTTTGGAAGCTTTGAATTCGTTGGTGGATGGACTTAGAATTTTCTATAGTTCCACGCTTTTCTTTTCTTTTTTCTTTTTTAATGAAAAAACCCTATTCGCCAATGAGATATTTGTTTGTTTGCATTCTCACTTTTCTAGGAAAGCGCGGTTTTTTTAAGGTAATCAAGCGTTGTTATTCATATATCGAAAAAGATAGTTCTCTCATTTTTTTTTTCCTGAAAAGCTTTTCGGGGTAATGATGGGAAAAATGCTGGTACTTATACCAGAACTCGTCGACTTTAGAAACATTTTTCTACGAAAATGTTGCCGAAAAACAGGGCTTAAGACTTTGCTTTATTTTGTTTCTTCGTTTTTTTTTTTAATAGTTTCCTAAGACAATTCAATCTTGCAGTATTGATTTGAGGAGCTTGCAGGCTCAGAATGTGTTCAGCGTTATACCACCCACTTCTCGTGCTGCAAACTACATTGTTCTCAGATACTGTGATGCTCCAACTAATCCTAATGTATGTTATCACCGTCTTTGTCTTCTAAAGAATTATCTGTTGCTTGGTTGTGTTCCATTCCTGTCTTTGTCTGGTCTGTTTATTTCGACATGTGGAGAAGCAAAATACATGCAGAATTTTCAATAGTCACAGTGGTGAGAGTTGCATTCTGTTGATTTTATGGTCAGCAAGGGGGTGGGGGGGCGGAACTGATAACATGCAGACTGAGCCCAAGAGGCTCAAATTCATACATTTGCTTCACCATAAAATAACTGATATAAAAATTAATAATATTTAAGTGTAATTTTTTTTTTTGAAAGGTAACTTCATTAAACAGAAAAATGATACAAAGAGGAAGGTCCCAAAAGACCCTCCAAAAAAAAAAAAATCACCAAATTACATCAATTTGTTAACAACTTCTGCATCTATGGACAAACCCTGTCTAGCCAAAGAATCTGCAACTGGTTAGCTGACTGCGACAACCAAACAATCTTAAAATAAAAGGTAGTAAATTCATCATCATTATCAGTATAGCCTAAATCCCATCTATCTAGAGTCGGTTTACGAGTTCTGCTTCTCCATTTGACCCTATCATAAACCATCCGCTCAGTCACTCCGCTGTCTAACATGTCTTTTTCTATCTCTTCCCTCCACACTTTCAATGGTTTACCTCTCATCCTTGTAGCCACAACTTGTATACTCTTGACTTTATGTACTAGGGCTGACTTTGTTCTTCTAGTAACATGCCCAAACCACCTCAAATGGGTTTTCCTTAATTTGTCATCCATTGCGGTTGTTTTTAAATTTAAATTTTCTCTAACAGTGTCATTTCTAATTCTATTTCTTAAAGTTAATCCACTCATCTAACACAGCATGCACATCTTCATGACCCTAATTTTGTCTATTTGTCTTTTCTTCAACACTCCTCTCCATATAGCGTTGCAGATCTAATATTTATTTTATAAAATCGTCCCTTTAAAGGAAGCGTGACTCTTCTATCACATCGGACTCCACTGGCTTGTCTACATTAGCCCACCTTGCTCCCATCATATTGGTTATATCTAAATTTAATCCTTTAAGGGATTCTACCATCGACCCCAAGTACCTGGATTTATTGCAGTGTATGACCATATCATTTTTAATTCCAATTGAGTCTACTTCTCTATCTTCTATTCTACTAAAGTTACATACCATGTATTCTGTTTTTGTTCTACTAATTTTTAGACCATTTGTTTCTAAGATTTGCCTCCAAGATTCAAATTTACTATTGAGTTGTTGTTTCATCTCACTAATTTTTCTACATCGTTAGCCACCATGATACTTCATCCACATCAGAAGTTAAGTAATCCATGATTAATACAAAAAATACGGACTTAAGGCATATCTTTGGTGGAGTCCAACTCCTAATGAGAATTCCGCCATCTTTGCATAAATAGTTCCATATTGGTGATTGCACCCTCATACTTATGTCTAATAGTTTCCATGCAATCATTAGAAATACATTTTGATGCAGAACACGCCTGCAACTAGACAGGAAGAAGAAGGTATGTCTGTATCTATGACAGGAGAAGAAGAAAGGAAAAAGGCTATGCCTTCAATAATTTTCATTCAAATATCCATTGTATCTGTATCTCTCTATATGGTACATGTATATATATAAAAACTATGCAAACGAAAAATAGAAACCTAATCTAAGGAGGAAACTAATTAAGAAAAGACAATCGTAAAAGCCACTGACCTGGCTTCCTTAAAACAAAGGCACTAGATCCAAGATAGGATCGAACAAAATAAAGGAATTACTAAAATACGAAATTACTAAAAATACTAAAATTGGGGTCTTTGCTCAGCGTGTCCTACAACAGTCTTCCGGTCTTGAAAATAACTCGTCCTCAAGTGGAAATCGACAAAATCATACGGCACCAAACAGAGATGAACCAAGTTCATAGAGGTGAATGCCGAAGCTTGTAATGGCACAACTTGCAACGCAGAGACGAAGAGAGCTTGCCTTCTGTTGGACAAAGAAGGTAGGGACCGCAAACGGGCTCAAGCATGGAGGAACAAGCTGATTGCGAAGGGGTCATCAAATGGCACTGGAGTGATCACACGGTCCTTAGGGTTTGTCGGACGAGGCACCAATGAGAGGATAGGAGGTGGACATGATGGTATACGAATAACCATAGATGAATTCTTGGTATCCGTAATAGGAGAGGGTCTGGGTAATGGAGATGGTTGAGTAATTGGCGGTGGTGGTGGGGGAGGTGGTGGTGGTGGATCGACACTCGTCGGTTGCATCGACTGTGGCGCGTGCAACACAACTGGCTCTTTCTTCAACACAGGCAGTGTCTGTGGCTTCACGACTACTGTAGTAGTAGGCATGAACTCTGATAGTGACTCTGGAGGACTTGGTACGCGTCTTGACACGCATTACGATGTGAACTCTTGCAGCAAATTTTGTAAGCCAGAGCGCAATTCATAGAACTTTAGATATAACTGCTTTGAACTCGGATTTAAATACTTTGAACTCAAATTCGCGGACATATTGATCACCATTGTTGTTGGATGCAATTGGGTCTACGTGATGCGGGTAATCAGATCGGGGTGCCACAGAGTTTAAGACGTGACGGTTGGATCGGGTTGGAGGTTAGAAAGAAACTGAGGGGTAATTATAATCATTATGTCGGTTAGATGGGTGTGAGATGGGATTAGATGGGAAGTATGATGAGGACCGGGTAAATGGTTTAATGGATGGGTGAGGTGGGACCCAAGGGTAAGACATGGAAATAAGTTCAGTCAAAGGATTCAAACTGGTAAACAATCGATGGTGTCAAGGTGGGCCACTGTTGAATGAAGGATTGGGAAAGGAGAAGGCGCGAATAAGGTGTAAAGGGGTTCAGGACGATGGAGGGTATTTTCCGAAGGGGACATGGGAGAATTGGGTGTGGACTTATCGAGTCAAACATTCCAAGGTATATTCGCTCGCATGGAGAGGATAATAAGTTTCGCACGTGGATGTAAGTTAGGGTTCGATTCAATTAGAAAAGGGGTACTGCGAATGGGACGGGATGAAATGGTTTAAGAGCGTGGGTTTCAAGTGAAGCTGGCGGAAGCAATGGTCTATGGAAGGCCATGTGGGTCTGAAACGATGAAAAAGGGGTAGGTGCAATGGAAAGGCTTAAAAACGAATGGACTTGTAGGACTGAAATGAGGGTAAAAGGATACGAAGGGGATGAAAGGGTGTAGAAGGCAGTGGAAAGAAAGGGTGCGAGTGAAATTAGTTTGGGTTAGAAGAGCACCAAAAGGGGTTGTCTTTGATCGAGGCGGAAACGAAAGGAGTGAAAAGTGGATATCTGGCTCGAGTGGGAGGCGAAAGAGAAGGAAAAGGGAGACGGAAGCAGGGATGGGAAAAAAAGAAGGAATCGTTGGAAGGAGGTGGAAATGAAAGAATAAGAAGTGCAACGAGGAGGGTTCGAGAGGGGAAGACAATACTTGGGAGATGGAAGGAGACATTGAGATCATTACGGAAGTAGCGAATGGAGCAGGGAACGTTGACGCGCAGAGGTGGCAGTACTGCTGGATGGGGCGAAAACAAGACTGGCGAAGAGGTTGGTATATCTGGGTTTTTTTTTTGTTTGTGGGTGGTTGTTTTTTTTTTTTTTTCTGGGGCAAAGGGAGGGGCAAAAGATGGTAGGGGAAACCACGATCGTCCTTGATAATGTAGGCTTCAGAATAGGAACTTCTCTGTATACAGAAATACGAAGAATCTTGGCTCTCAACCAATTGATGCGGAACATGCCTGCAACTAGGCAGGAAGAAGAAGATATGCCTGTATCTATGACAGGAGAAGAAAAAATGAAGAAGATGGGAAAAGGCTATGCCTTCAATAATTTTTATTCAAATATCCATCGTGTCTCTCTCTGTCTCTCTCTCTCACTCTATATATATATATATATATATATATACACTATTCAAACGAAAATAGAAACCTAATCTAAGGAGGAAACTAATTAAGAAAGACAATCGTAAACCAACAAGGAAAGCCACCGACTTGGCTTCCTTAAAACAAGGACGCTGGATCCAAGATAGGATGGAACAAAATAAGGGAATTACTAAAATACGAAATTACTAAAAATACTAAAATTGGGGTCTTTGCTCAGCATGTCCTACATCACATTTATTTCTCAATGATCTCCATAATAGTTTCTTGGCACTTTATCTATGCTTTTTCTAGGTCGAAAAACTATGTAGAACTTCTCTCTATATTTCTTTATAAGTTGTCTTGATATAAAGATAGCTTCTATAGTTGACCTACCTGACATAAACCCAAATGGGTTTTTGGAGATACTCAACTCGTCTTAGACGAGCTTCTATTACCCTCTCCCAAAGTTTCACAGTGTGATTCATGAGTTTAACCTCTCGATAATTTGTCAAAAATCTTTGAATATCTCCTTTGTTCTTGTAGAAAGAGACCGCTGTACTTTTTTGCCATTCATCAGTTATTCTTTTTTATGTGAAAATTTTGTTAAATAGTTGGGTCAACCAACACACCCTAGTTCCACCTAGCACACTCCAAACTTCGATAGAGATATCATTGAGTCCCAGCGCTTTATGTTTCCTCAGCTTTTTCGAAGTTGTCACCTTCGTTTTCAGATATTTTGTTCACCATCCCCTCATTTATCATTCTTCCGTATTGATTTTGCTTTCAAATTCTATATCAACAAATCATTATAATACCTTTCCCATCTAGTCTTAATTTCGTTATCTTTGACTAATATTATTTGGTTTTCATCTTGAATGCATCTTTATATGATCAAGATCTCTACTCCTCCGCTTAGGCACCCTAGTGAGTTTTAAGTAGCCTTTTCACCTTCTTTCATTCCTAATTTTGCATACAAGTCATCATAGGCTTCATACTTGGCTTCACCTGCAACTATGTTCGCATTTTTATGTGTTATCTTGTAATTTGCCCCATCATCTGTCTACTTTGTTTTGCCATATCTTAAAATGGGTTTCTTCTCACTAATCGCCTTTTGCGTGTCGGTGTTCCACCAGCATGTGTTCTTACGCAAGCCTATCTTAGCTCTTTTTGTTTCACCCAAAACTTCTTTCGCACGTACTTTAATAAGCCTAGACATTTTATTCCACAACTCATTTGGGCTTATGTCGTCATCCCACACACTGTTTCTTAGTATCTTATTCCTGAACCTTCCTGCATTTTCTCTTTTTAGATACCACCATCTAGCTTTGGATCTATCCTTAGCTGTTTTTCTTAGTGATTTACTCTTAATAAACACATCTAAAACTAGAGGCAATGCCAAGTCGCGAGGCATTCCCCGAAAATGGTTTGCAATCCTTACAGTTGGACACTTTAAGTAGGAAGTAATCTATCTGAGACCTAAACTACCCACTTTTGAAGATAATAAGACGCACTCTTTTTTCTTTGGAACATGATATTAGCCACAACCAAATCAAATGCTACTGCAAAATCTTGACTTGACTCTCCCAAAATGTCTCTCCATACCCATGCCCTCCATGGATATGTCTATAGTCGTCGTTGTTACTTCCTACATGCCCATTTAGGTCAGCGGTAATAATAATATTCTCATCTAATGGTATATTTTGCACTAAATCATCTAAAGATCTCCAAAACTTGTCTCTCACGGTCTCTTCTAATCCTGTTGGGGTGCGTAGGCACTAATAATATTTAAAGTCTCGTAATCTAGAATATTGAACATAAATCATACAATATTTTACTAAAACTATGCATAACATTTCTTGAAAAAAACTCACCTAAACTTGTAGCTTTGTTGCTCTTATTTTTTCCATAGCTTTCGTCAAAGTTGTGCAAGCGATTAAACTTATGAACCACACCATGAAACTCTGAATAGAAACTCGATTACGACAAGAGTTAGCTTCTTTGAATACAAATTTGGATTTATGCCAGGTAGGTCAGCTACGGAATTACCTTTATTGATGACGGCCAAAGTCATAACTGTAAGAGATCTAAGATCCAACATGAAGGTATTGAAATCTCTCGCACTTCCTTAGACCTTCAAATTAAGGATAAGTTTTAGATCTAAATTATTCAACCCGAATCAAAGATCTCAATGATAAAGACCCTAAGGGTCCAACTCTTACTCTCACTTAAGAAAAAAAGAGGTAGTTCTAATTTGACCAGGATAAATTGGAAACAATTTCATCAATGAAATTAGGTGTTATAAGAAATCAATACGAATGTGGAATTGAGAATTCGAATGAAATGATTTAATGCAATTAATTAATCCATATTAAATGCAAATCAAGAAGCCAAAGCATGCATGAATTCTAATCCTGTACAGATTCGAATTGAAAATCGAAGAACCTTCTAATGAACTAATTTGGTTGTGGAATTAAATTTCAATTAAAGCAATTGATAAATGCAAGACATGAACATCAAACATTCATCATGCAAAGACAATCAACACTTACATTAAAATTAATTCTAAACACGAACATAAATAAAAATTCAAAAGAAACCTAAACAAGACTGACCAACACTTGGAGAGACCAACAAGTTCAAAGCTTCAATCTTTCTTCAAATCCAATTGTGTGTATACAAAAGTCGACCATGGCTGCTATTTATAATTATTCCAGCGACTAAAAACCAAGAAATAATCGAGAAAAAAAATTAAATTTGCTGCCCAAACTGGGCTTCCACGCCAGGCCCTGCTGAATGAGCCTTATTTCTATCTTTTGTTCCAACCAATGGCTGAATGCTGTGTGTATTGTTTACATCATTTTTTGGCATAAAAAAAGAAAAAGAAAAAAATAATTATTATCTGCTGTAGATTTAGGCGAAGTCAGTCTTTATATCTCAACCCTTAATTCCCTTTCTTGCCTTGCAAACTGATTGCTAAAATCCAGGCCCAATCCGGCCCAATCTGTCTCACACCCAGCGGGGACTCTTGCTGTTTTTTTCAGTGAATATAACCATTCATTGAGGTTGGTTGCTGATTTTAGATGCCCCAAATTCTCACCCAAAGGATCACACAATCTGGTCTACACGTTAAGCAAGAAATATGAAATGGATAAAATGATAATTTAATCAAATAAATGGGGGAAAAAAAAAGAAATGGCTTATCATTTTTCATTTATTTACTACTATCTACTTACCAATTAATGACAAATAAAATTTCCAGCCGCAAATATTTGTTCTCTCATAAGAAACACATATATTCAAAAAGTAGGATATAGATGTAGTGGAATGAGAGTGGGAAGTTGCGTGGGTAAGTTTTTGGGTGGAGTGATTTCCCCACCCTTAGTGGGGAATGCAAGTTACTGTGCATTAAGGTGACTTTGTCTCTCTTGGAAATCACAGGTCTAATATCCAAACAGGGTGAGTTTAAGTTCTCCACCGAACTCACCCTCATCCAAACAATCACTTACTCACTTGTTTTGTTTCCTACTATCCATTTTCTGCAATTGTCAGCCATGCACCTTTGCTCTGCATAAATGTTCATCTCTCCTTGTTTAGTTTACTAAATACTTACATTTGCTCATGCCAAGGAGGTGTGCCTGTTTAACTTATCAATATGTAGCATTTTCTCCTTCCACATTCTAAATTGATGTACTACTATAGATATTTTTAATTTGAGTTCAACCCCTTGTTGGTTTCAGTCATTGTGCTTGCATAGTTTAATCAATTTCCATGAGTTCAATTGATCTTGATAGTTGCTCCTGAGATCTATTAGATCATTGCTCACCCTTTGGTATTGATATTTCTTTTTTTGTACTTTCTTCTTCTTTATCATGAATTTAAATGTAATAGATATTAGTATCAGTACAATACAGCTTATATAATATACTGGCTTGCTTGACCAAGATACAATGTTAATACTTAATATTTCAGACTAAATAATGTCTTGAAAACTCCAAAATCTGTATTTCAGGCTTCGGGGGCTATTTTTGGAAGCAGAAGTAATAGCTGTTACATGGTAATCTTTCAGTATGGCTCGGTTGTCTTATTTAATGATTCTGATCATGAAGATCATGGGTATCTGGATATTGTGAAAAAACATGCTATGGGATCACTTTCAGAAATGAGAAAGGATGGTGAGCACCTGTGTCTGAACTAATGTAATAAATTACCTTTTTTATCATTTGGAAAGTATGATGTTTCATTTTGTTATTTCATGATTTCCAAAGAGTAAATGCATTTTTTCATGAATTTAATGATTCTCCTTATTATTCAAAAGTCTAATGGGCATTTGGAATTTTTCTAATAGTTTTCTCATGCTTTTTTTTTCTCATTTGGGGGAGAGAGGAGGCGGATACATATTCTTCCTTGGAGAAGCACTTGGCATGCCTGGGCAATTTTTTTAAGTAATTTGGGATTCAAGAGTGGGGGCTAAGTGTGGTTTGATGGTCCACAACCTCATTGACAACTCCCTATGTCCCATGGTTTAGGTTTTTCAGAGCCTATAGGGGTGAAAGTTTCCACCGAAGCAGAGCTATTAGCTATTAGGAGAGCTCTGATTTTGTAGGCGGATTGCGGTCATGGTAAGTTAATAATTGAGGGGGATTCGCCGAATGCAATCAAGTGGGCAAGGGGATCGAAATGACCACTTGGAGACTGGTAACAGTAGCTAGGGAGATTTCTACTGTGTGTGCTGGGAGGGAGGTTTCTTTCTCACTTGTTAGAAGATCAACCGATGGAGTCTACTTTCTAGCTAAATGGGGCATTGACAAACAGGGTGGCGAGGATCTTTCTCGGGATCCCGGGATTTAATGTTTCTTTTGGATTTTCTTACTGTATTTTTAGAGAAATTGTATCTGGATCTCAGGTTTTCTACTTTCTTTCTTGTGCATCGACACTTGTATTGGGGTTTAAACCTTGTAGACCCTATTGTACATTCTCTTTTTATTAATAATATATTTCTCCTTTATCGTTCAAAAAAAAAAAAAAAGGCTCCATTAACATCTCTTTGATTCTGGTATGGTATGTAGTACCATAAACTCAACGACACATTCTTCCTGAGGTGTAGTTTAAGGTTTCTTAACTACATTGTCACCTCTACAAATAAATCTGGAACTTGAGTGAGCCAGGTTTTGGGCATTTCGAAGCCTGGAACCAAATTGCAATTAAAGGGCTGAACCGAGTCCGGGGCCAAGTAAACCCAAATTAGTCATACCTGAGCCCACCCAAATTATATGTATAATTGTATAGTGCTTGAGCCCAGTTTCGAACCGAAATGTATATATATGCGGGCTTATCCTGGCGCTGACTTCTTTGGGCTTAAAATGGAATTTCTTTTGTATTATTCTATAAAATATAAATTACGTTATATAAATTTTGTATTTATACACAACATCAATTAAAGAAAATTAGATTTTTATAAAATGTAAAATGTTGGCTTAAATTCAAGCTTTTGGGCAAACTCAAACTTTCATGAACTAGGCCCAGCCTGACTTGAAATCTAATTTGGGCCCGAAGAATGAACCCGACACGAGCATGGGTCAACCCGAACCTGAATTTTTTTCGGGTTTGTCCATGCAGGCTTGAATTAGGCCTGGCCCAGGCTCTTGAACTTACAACAGAGGTTTGAAAATGTAGCTTGGAGTTATCCTACAATTCCATAGGCACTTCTTGAACTTACAACAAAGGTTTGGACTTTGGAGCTACCACTAAAAGGGGGACAAGTAGTTTGGTTTGGAGCTCAAGACTCCATTAACCTTCTTTGATCTAATCTCTTCCATGAAATCGACTAAGAGTCTTGACCCAACTGAGGGATTCAAGTCTTCCATCAAGGAGATCAAGTCCTTTGACCTCACCAAAGAAGACCAAACAATGCGGAAATGCCTTGAGTTTTTGGAACATTATCTACTCAAGAATATTTATTGCTTTTGTTGAAAGATAAGAATATCTATTACTCAATGGGACTTGTTAACTATATACTTGTAATTGTGCTCAAATTTTCCTTGTTTGTAGAAAGGGCGCTTATCAATTTTCCCAAGTAGTAGTAGTGACCGATCACTTACAACCACTGTATTCACAATTATAATTAAACTACAGAAATTATGGACTTCAATCCTTCATCTGCTTGAAATTTGATTACAATGATGCCTAAATATCACATGATGGGAGTGGTCTTCACCCTTTTATTTAATTATTGCAGAAGACTTGGGGAACTCCCATTTAGTCTTGAAATTTAATTGTGTCTTCTGTACTATTTAGTTGAGTGATGGATGCAACTCCAATCAGATTGACATTCAGTGATGGTTTTGATATAACAGTCTACCTTTGCTATCGGTGAGCTTGTAAACTAAAGGCTGCCTTGAACCAATATTGTGTGTCCAACATGGATAGAAGTACCAAATGACAAGTTTAATGAACAATTAGAAAGGGTGTTATATTTTCATGTAGTTTTTAGGGTTTTTCACTCTTTTATCCTCATTTCATGACATTCTTTTTGTTCTTATTATTATTGAAACCATGGTTTAGTTACATTGTATTTGTTTATTGCTAATAAACACTCTTAATCACATCTTTTTCTTCCTGTTTCACAGAAGTGGTTTACATGTCTTGAAACTTAAATTGTATTTGTTTATTGCTAATGAACACTTTTAATCACATTTCTTCTCCTCCTGTTTCACAATAATAGCTATTTTCTAAATGCTCTGGGTTGGAAACATAGCAGTGGGTTACATGTCTTGAAACATGATATTTCTGTTTGATTTTTTTACTAGTTTCATGATAAATAGATATTTCAAAATTTTAACACAAATCACAACTAGCCTGTCATTTCTCTATCTCAACAACTAATAACTGGAATCTTTAAATTTTAGATTATGCTGTAATAGAGAAGCCAACTCTAGAGACGTGGATGCGAGGTGGGTTAGACTACATTATACTAAAGAATTTGAACATAGATGGGATTCGTACAATTGGGAGTGTTCTTGGTCAAAGTATTGCTCTTGATTACTATATTCATCAGGTAGGCTTTATTTTTCTTTTGGTAAATATGGAAACTGTTCTTTAACTATTCCGGATGATAACAATGATTATGATACAGTTGTTTTGGTGGTTCTTATCATCCTTGTTGATTGAAGCACTTCTTTATTCTTCAGCTTTAGCGACTTCCTTTTCACTTCATTTTCTTGTTAGGTTGATGCCCTGGTTGCTGAGTTTATAGACATAAATCGTGGGATGGAGAAAACTGGTATCTTTACCATAAAAAGTAAAAAACTTTTCCAGCTTGTGGGAAAGGCAAACTCTACACTTGGTGATGTGATTCTTAAGCTTGGGCTTTTTGAGAGGTAATTGCCTTCTTTGCCTATGACTGAAAAATGATCATTTACTATTTTCGATTCTACAATGTATATGCATCTTCTTTAGAAGATTTTGGTTTTACCCAATTTGGAGTTCTAACCAAACAAATTTAACTTTTTTTTGAAAGTTCAAACAAATTTTACTTTTTCCCCAAAAGTTATAGTTTGACTGCAACTTTCAGTGAGAAGGCTCTTGTTTTAGGGATGCCAATGGGTACCCAAAGGCCCTAACACCCAAAAGCCATCTCGAAGAAAATAGGCCTTGGGACAATGTTTCCTGTACATTTGAAAATTAAGTTCCTGTCATGGTCCAGATATTTCAGATCTAGGTCCAGGTTCATATATGTATGAATGTTTGTACAACTGTGCATGGTTCAGGGTCCAACTCTTGTGGGTGTCAAATAGGCAGTCAACCAATAGGAGTAGGAGGGTGGGGTGTGTCATCGTTGAAGCTGTGCATGTGTAATACACTTCTTAGGAAACAGAAACAGAAACAACCAGGAGGAGAGCTAAACATTCATGTAGCTTTTCTGGTTTGATTAAGGTACAGTATCAACCACTCAAGGAGTCAAGGTTGCTTTTGAGCTTCAAGGTGGCAATTGAAGCAACTCGCTTGGAAAGGAAAGCCAAGCCATTCACAGTGGTCCTTACCTCTGCATTGGGGTGGGAGCACATAATCAGGGAGAGGGTTTCCTGTGTTGGCATCCTGGTGGGCATGAAGTTTTGCAAGGGGAAAAAGAATCCTCAGGTTGTGCATAATTCATTATCTTTGTTGCATCCAAACACAGCATTTTATACATCATACTCATGACCTGAATCTGGGTACTCAATTAGTAATTCATTTAATAAATTAAGGATCTGACTCATAAAAATATTGTATTTGTACTTCAAAGGCTTTGCAGCACGGACATATATGTTTCCAATTGATGAAATGAAAATGTTGTTGTTGTCTTTTCTGAAAATTATTGTTCACTTTTGTTTTCAGAGCTTAAAATTAGAGTTAGGCAGAGGGCTAACTGGCATTTTTTGTTTAAACACAATTCATGATTTCTGTTCTCTCACTAGAATCCAATTCGAGAAGAACTATGGTATTTTGTTGTCTGTTGCTTATTAATGTGTATCCAATTAACATGTCATACTTTAATATGTATCTACTCAACGTCATTCTAATGCCTACATTGCAGCAGTAGTTCTATAAGTACTTCTCTTCTGGTTAGCAATGTGGATAAGTTTCTATTTCAGGTCAGACATTGCTTGGAAAAATGCCAACTATGATCAGATATGGGAGTATCTTCGTGATGAATATGAATTAACTCAAAGATTTGGAAGCCTTGACTTCAAATTGAAGTTCCTCGAGGTACCGTCTGTCACGCATTTCTTCCTGTTCTTTACCACTAACATTTGTTTCTGATCATATATTCTACTCTTTTTTTCATGCAGAGCAACTTTTGCTTTCTAGAAGAAATTCTTCAGAAGAAGAAATCAGATTTTATGGAGTGGATTGTCATCGTATTGATAGCCATCGATGTTGTTATCTCTATTTATGATATCGTCAGGGAGTCCAGAATTACTCCTCTTTGACATACGAAGATGATGGAAGCAACAAAGTTTGATTTAGATGAAGGGTTCTAGTTGGCTGACAACCATAGCAAATAGCTTATTTTATCATTCAATTATACAAAATTTCTTTCAAATGTTTTCTGGGTTTGCCATGAAATAGATTCAGCATTCTTTCTGAAGTTTTTTTCTTTTATATATATTCAATAGTACCATTTCACAGCATTTAAATCAGCAGGCCTTAATATTTGGACTAAAAAATAAATAAATAAATTCCTCTTGAAAACAATGATATTGGAAGAACCAGATTTTTGGTATAGTTTCTGTATATTTATTCTAAAATTGTTGATTAAGCACGCCTTGGCCTGAGACAAGTTAGAGATCTCTCGGCCATAAAAATTATCCTGTAATCGACAAGGTTTTTTTTCTAAAGAGCAAATATAATATTCTATCCCAATACTATGGATTAAACAAATATAGATATTAGAACCATAAAAATCATACAAGTGAGTTGTATGTCCATGCATGCGTGTAGCACATTTTCTTTTTTAAAATTATTTAGATTGAAAGTACACACGATAAAAATTTGTATTGAAAAAACGACAAATCAGTTCTGATTTTCAAAAGCCAATGTTCATAAAATCAAGTTCTCTATAGATATGATTCCAATTTTGCATGTTGGATCATATCTAAGCCCAACAAAACAGTCACAATTAAAAACTTCTGAAAGAAAAATAGAAATAAATTTTGAATTTGGTTGCTATTATGTCTGTAAAAACACTAGTAGTAGCCTAAGAGCCTGATCGGGTAAACAAATGCATGATAATCGAGGTTCCTAATCAGAGAAATTACTATTGTGAACTGTGTCAGTGGTAGTACGTATCGATTCAATCCAAAATGTAGAACTAATTTTTCACGGACCACTTCACAAAGGATAGTTTCTCGTCTTAATTCAACCATCAATGGATATAATATCTAACGTACACATCATATTCTATACTTTTCCTCCAACAAAATTATTAAAAGGCAATTCTCACTTTCACAGTCACATCAGCAACCCTTCAGAAAGACACATTTCCCTCTCAATTTTTCCCTACCATCTTACATTTTCTGTAACAGCAGATATTATAAATTTATAACAGTATAGCATACCTTCCAACAATGTCTTTCTATGTTGCAGTAGCAGTTGATCATTAGCTTTTGTTAACTGTAACCAGGGAAGGGAAAAGGAGCAACAAGCCAAAACCCCCCACATTCCATTTGGGCAACCGAAAAATTTCAACAACTCGAGTAGGGAAATATTTCTAGTTTGAATTTGAGAAGAAAATTACACCACACCAGCCATATCCATGTCAGTAACCCCATCAGTAATCCCCTTGAAAACGACACGGAGCTTTCTCAGGCAGGATGTTTTCTTCCCATCTGCATTAGTAGTTCCATTGACATGGACAGAATCTTTTGCAACTTTATCCATGAGGTCATAAAGAGGCAACTGTAGATTCGCTCGCGTCATTTCTTCTAGCACCGGAGGTGCTTGCATGTATAGATTTTTGCCTTGGTATGTGACGCTTGCCTTTGATAGGAGTAGCCTTGGGTGTTCTTCAATGAGCTCAATGAACTATCAAAGAAAAAAAAAAACAAAACAAATCAAGTGCTAATCAAAGAAATGAACGTTCTTCCACCTTGTAGCAGATGAACCTTTTCTTTGGAATTCTAGGGCCCTGTATTTCAGCTAACATGTAGTATGCAGGGCACACATTTCGGTATGTAGGATCAATAGTACTAATTTTCACTAAACAATCAACTGATAAACATTTCAATATTTTACTTTAGGTTTCAAAAGAAGAATAGTGTTAAATATTACTACAAAAAAGAAAGAGGATACCTCGCAAATTTCAAAGAATCCAAGTAACATAGCTGATCAAGGTTTTTTAATATTTTTAATATTTTAACAAAGACTTAGGAAATTACTAGATTAGGTTGACTTGGTGAAGAATAAACTGCGGGCGCATTCCACAAAGTTACAACGATGTTTGGAATATTGCTACGAACTTTACAAAGTCGTAGTGACACCACAAATTTGTCAAAGTCGCCCTAGCCAATGTTGTACGCACTCGGAAAAAAAAATCAATCATTCAACCAAGCAACTCAAAATGACACTACTTAACTTACGTTATAAAATAAAATCTAGAAAATAATTTTTTACTCAAGCACTCATGTTTTATTAAGGGGGCACCATTTTTACTTCTTCACCATTCAAATCTCTTTGCCTGGCAAGAATTATACAGAAAGAAAGATGTTTCATTTTATCAAAAAACATGAGTGCCCAAATCAAGGGCCATGATAAAGACAAAATTCTAAAAAGCATATATCTTATGAAAAGATGGATAAATATATAACTTGAAATAAAGAAAATAACACAATTCAGCGCCATGAAATGTACTTTTATAGAGTAACATGACATAACCCTGTAACCTACATGGTTCATCGTTGCAACAATGAGGATCTCCCAACAATATTATAGGCTCTTGCTGTATGAAATATAAGTATATGACAATGAGATTATAACCCGGCATAAATATCAAATTATTTTTTTATCAATTGCATATATTCTATAATCACCCAAATGGTATAAATTGATAAGTCAAAACAATCATATACAGGTAACCCTTTTTAACTGATGCTGGGATTTACTCAGCCTGGTTAAGTCATCCAATTCAAGTCCAAACCAGGTATAAATTAGGGGAGCCACATTAAACCCATCAAGTAACCATCTAAATTGATTAGCCCAGGATGATTTGGATACTGAGCTAACTCAAAAACTATGCCCCTATTTTGAAAATCACTTAGAGCTAATTCAGAATTATCCATGACTTGATTCAGGTTGATTGGAAGTAATTGATAACATGTGGAATCCATAGCCAGGAGCAAGAAGAGTGGCAGACCTTTTGTAGGGTAGTTGATGTGTCCAGCTCAATAAGGACCCCAGGACCACAAACGAGACAATCGTCGTCCTTTACAAACTCAGTCACCCTAGTGTGAAGGCCTTCTTGACCATTATACCTACAAAATATGCCAAATGGTCTTTAGATATGGCAACAAAGAAGAGTATCACTTGAAAATTAGTGTTAGTGACGAGGTTCAAATGGGAAAAAAAACCCACATTCTCATAGAGCCTTTTTATAAAGATGATAATCAGGATTTCATTGGTGAGAAAATGAGATACAATGAGGTAATCAGGTGTCGTATCCGAGGTAGAGACTACATCCAACATACAATGCATAGCAAAACAACAAAAAGCTTCCTACAATGACAAAATTGAAGATTCAACAAAACAGCAAGCGAAAAGTTGCTTCTACGTAATCCAATATTTGGTACATTTTTGGTAGCAAGTCCACCACTCAATTTGCCAACCTCTTAATGCAGAGAAAGAGGCATCCATGTTTCCCTTGAGCTAATCTCCCTGAAATTAGTTGTAGCCTCCAATAGGCCTGCCTCCTTCTCTCTGCCCACCTTAAATGCATCCTTTGGTTACCAGTCTTCCATTAGTTTATGTAAAGGCTATGCTGGTACAACCTAAATGCTTATTTCAATTTAAGCTGAAATTACTAATATTGTTAGTTAGAAGAAACCTCTCAATCATCTGTTGATGGGTGAAGCAGGTTGGAACTTGGAAGTGATTGAGGGAAGGCATCACACCCTGGAGAGATCCATCAGTGGCTGCCAATCAATAATGATTTTATAAGCTGAATTCCAGACAGAGCTGTAGTTTAAAGTTGGGATCAACAGGCAGAGGCAGTCTTTTTGGAAATAACAGTTTGGATAATGGTACATTACAGTCCAATAGGCTTCTGCATGCATGTGATTGAAACAGATGTTTTTCCTTCCCTAGTAGGCTGTAGGACAGTCTCCATGTATTTGTCCCCTCTAAAAGAAGAGGGTGATTCCTTGGGCAGTCAGGTGAGTTATCACTCAAGGCTAATTTGTGATGGTGACCAATAGATATGGTTGAGGAGCACAATAATGTGCAATAATTCTCAATTCTCTCTTCTTTTTTAACGGTAACAAAAGCTTTAATATACTAATAGCAAAAATATGAAACAAGTATAAAGAAGTGGATCTAAAAGACTTAAACCCAATACAAAAAGTAGACGAAAGAAAGAAAAAATACATCAAAAAACCAAAAGAAAGATGCAACTGAAAAGCATCAAGAAAGCATAAAAGGAAGACGACTGCTCCCCACATCTTGTCAGTGCCTCAAAAATAGAAAACGCTTGCAGTCAAGGAGTCAACCCCGCGCTCTTAACTAAGACATTCGCCACTCCATTGGCAAATCTACTAACCAGAGCGAAGGCGATCTCATGTCCCAAACATATAGCCCTTATCTCCCTCACAACTGTGATCAGTTTCCAAGGAACCGCTTCAACCCCTTAACCCACCTAATTGCATTTGCTAAGTCCCCTTCAATGACTAGTTACCCTTTCCTGACTGAGTTCCATATGGTAAAGGTTCTACTAAAAATAAGTTTTGCCTCATTTGAGTCTCTTTGCCCTACCGGCTCAGAGAAAACTATAGATTTTTGCCTTTATAATCTCGATGAAAACCACCTATTCCTATCGGTCGACATTGAATTTATAGATGGCTAACTGTGGAGGAGACCATATAACAAGTCAGTTATTTTCTATCCTTTTAACTTTTTTCCAAATAGGAACCAAGGGCAAAGCCCACATTAGGTTTTGTAAAGACCTCACTTTCCTCGGTTCCTTAGCCTCAAAAATCCTATAATTCCTATCTTTCTATATGGACCATAAGATTATCGCTGGAACCGTATTCCAGGCCGCCTTCATCTTAGGACTTGGGCGAGAAAGACACCATAACAACACTACACCCCCACAAGTTCAGCCAAAAACCAACGGTACTTCCATTAGACTAGCAAAATGTGTCCACAGTTTCCCAGTCATTGGGCACCCTGCAAATAAGTGATCTACATCCTCTTTGATAGAGAGCCACAGAGTGTGCATTGTAGATCCTCATTTGAACTAAGTAACCCTCTCCTATTAAGATCCATTCTAGTAAGCACCTTTCCTTTCAAATCGCACCACACGAATGATTGGACCCTTGGGGGTGATAAGCTTTTATAGGCTAAGCAAGGTAGAGGGTCCTCATCGTTATGTTGAAGAAGGGCCAACTCGACCATCATCTTGACCGAATAGGAACTCGAGGAATCTCCTATCAAAATTAGCCCATCCTCCTCCCTAGACAAAGGGAATTCACCTAACAAAGCTAACATCTCATCGAGACTCTATCTCAAAAGTCTTCTACTCTTCTAAAATCGAGTTGCCAAGATATGTGGCCCCCCTCTACTTTGTAGCAGTCCCAAACTAGGCTTGTTTGCTCCTAGCTATCCTAAATAGCCTACGGCACACGTCTTTTGTCTTTCTCCAAGCCATAGGTCAATCCAGAAGATAGTTTTGTCTCCTCTTCCCACAAGAAAGCTTAGTTTACCTTTGAAGATGCTGCCCACTCGGTTGCTTCCCCTACCTAGTCTCCACCACGCCTAAACGATTTGAGAGTCTGACTTCTCCACATTTTTCCCCAAAGCCCACCTGTCAATGTCTTCTAGTCCATACAATGCAGTCAAGACCCTTACCCACAAGGCTTCCTTCTCTCACCCAAGTCTCCAACCCCATTTGCATAACAATGCTTGATTCCTAACCTGGAGAGGAACAATCCCTAGGCCTCCCTTTGATATTGGCTTTATCACTTCTGGCCAAGCAACCAAGTGCACTTTCCTTTTGTCCTCTTTATCTCCCCAAAGGAAGCTCCTATACAACTGCTCCAATTTCTTAACTATTCCTTTAGGCATATCAAAATAGACATGCAGTACATGGGGAGGCTTGTTAAACGGATTTGATAAGGGTCAATCTTCCTCCTAAAGGTAAGTACATTCTGCTGCAACCAGTTAATCTCCTCTCTATCTTTTCCACAATTGAAGCACAAAACTTCTTCAGCCTTGGCTTCCCACCCATTGGTAAACCTAAATAGCTAAAGGGAAGTTTTCCGGTTGCGCAACCTATCTCGTTTGCTAAACCCTCAAACAAATCATCCTCCACGCCTATCCTAACGACAGTACTTTTACCTTCGTTGACTCTAAGCCCTGAAACCAATTCGAAACACCTAAGGATCTCTTTGTAGCCTAGGACTTCATCTTTGTTAGGTTCACAAAAGAATAAAGCGTCATCTGCAAACTAAAGGTCTGCAACCACCGACCCCAGCGTAGTCATTTCAAAAACTTTGACAATACCCAAGGCCCTAGTTTTTTCCACCAATTTGTTCAAGCTCTCACCTACTAGTGTAAAAATGAAGGGAGAGAGCAGATCTCACCACCTAAGACCTCTAGTGGCTGCTATAGGTTGGGTAGGAGAACCATTCACCAACATTGAGTACGTGGTATCCTCCACAATGCTCTCATCCATCTCTTCCATTGTTGCCCAAAACCATCCTGTAAAAAAGATAACCAACAAAAGTCCAGTCCACATAGTCATAGGTTTTCTCCATGTCAATTTTGAAGACGAGCACCGGTTTCTTATCCTTTCATCGCAAATGAATCAGTTCATTTGCAATAAGTACTCCGTCCAAGATCTATCTGTCCTCCACGAAAGCTCCCTGTGACTCCCCCATAATCTCCGATATAGCCTCTTCTAGTCTTTTCGCCAACACCTTTGCTATCAGTTTGCAGACGCAACCAATTAGACACAATCAGTTTGTGAGAGTTCTGACAAGCCCTCCTTTTTTTGAGATGAGAGTTATGAAGGAGTTTTTCAATCCTTTATTTACAATACCGTAGTGGTATAACTCCCTAAGGACCTTAAGAAAGTCTGGGCCTACCATCTCCCAACAAGTTTTAAAATATCTAAAGTTAAAACCATCGAAGCCTGGGGCTTTATCCCATTCATGAATGTATAGGGCCGCCCTAATCTCTTCTAAGGTAAATTCCGTTTCCAACCAACCCACCTTCTCTCCAAAGGTGGGTAACCTTCTTCCTAAATTGGATCACATCTATTGTCGGTTGGGTAGACCTCTTCTCGATCAAATAAGTGGAACTAAGCTCAGTAAAAGGAGAATCAGGACCCCTATGTGTCGAGTGAAAGGGTAACCTAAGAAGGGGATGCAACAAATGCAATGCAAAAGAAAAAAGGGAGGAGGAGAAAGCCTCCGGTAAAAGTGATGCAGGCCTAGGGTTGAACTAGTGCAAGTTCGCATGTAGGCTAGTGATTTCAAAGTATGGTCTTTGAAAGATCCACCCAGCTGATTACAGTTTGTAAAAGGATTTTGCCTCAGACAAGGAATTGCTCAAACAATATCTTAACCGATTGCAAAAGTTTCCCAGGAATTCGAATCAGTCTATGAATTTCTCTAGATTAGGCCTCTTCTAATTGAATTAAGATTAAGAATAGCGGAAACAAATTAAAAGAGATGATCTAAAATTCAGTAAGGCACAACCTAATCTAAGAAAACCATGAAACTAATTGAATTCAAATTTAAACTAGTACTTACTTGTAATACCCCACCCACCTAGGCATGTGGGAGGAAAAGTCCCACATCGCCCAAGGAGTTGGGTTTGATGTGGGATTTAAGAGGGGACAACCCTCCCTTTGTACAACGCCTTTTAGGCCCAAAAGTGAGACTGGGCCCAAAGCAAAGCAGTGAGGGTATGTGAGACCAAAGCGGACAATATTGTGCTAGAGAGACAAGTCGTACAAATGGTATTAGAGAGAGGTTCAACTCTTTGCATGTGTGGACCCTCTACCTGTGTGTTGTGACAGAGCCAAGGACGAATCTGGTCTTAAAGGGGTTGATTGTAATACCCCACCCACCTGGGCATGTGGGAAGAAAAGTCCCACATCGCCCAGTGAATTGGGTTTGATGTGGGATTTAAGAGGGAAGCACCCCTACCTTAGTACACGGCCTTTTGGGCCCAAAGCAAAGCCGTGACGGCGTGTGTGAGCCCAAAACGGACAATATTGTACTAGAGGGACGGGTCGCGTTACATTACTTGCTAGAGGCGAAAATTGGAATCCACCAATCTTCAAGAACAACTCCACAGAGTCAGAAGAGAAGTCCTCTCTCAAAAAATAAGCTTCAATCTCATTCCAATGTGTAAATGAAATTCAACTACTACAAGGTATTTATAGAAAAAAATATGCAAAAAGCCCAAATTGCACTTGCCTTTCTAAGATATTCCTAAAATAAACAACCTACTTAAGATAGAATGTAGTCTAATTTTGACCATTTTATCTCAACCCTATATCATGACATGTGTCTTATTGAATTACTAAGATTAAGAGAGAAAAATACTAAGTAGGAAGCTTCTCCACCTACTCTTGGGATATGGGTGTGTGGTGTTGACAATTGTCCTTTAGATAGATGGATCTAATTTGGGTTTTATGGAGACTTTGGCTTGGGTTTGGCCTGTCTGTGAATCGGTTTTGGTTTAACAGGCTTAACTGGGTCACATGGTGTTATTGGGCCCTGACTAACAAAATGAACTGACTTATTAGATGTTGTCCAATTTAGGTTGCCTTGATCAAAATGATCCATGTAAGCCAATGCAACGTCATCTACGTGATCCAAGTCCTCCGAAGAACTCGATTGTGAACCATTAGGCTGGATGCCCGCATAAAGACACAGTTGTAAGGAAGAAATGAAGGGTTCAAGAGCGAGTGTACCGCTTCAAAAGAGTCGTGAGAAGGAAGATGATCCACAAGTGTGTAGAAAAACTGGAAAGTTGAAGGGTCATTCGCCGCGCCAAGTATAGTAGAGTTGAAGGACGAGGAGAAGAACAAGCTAGAAATCCTGATGTTGAACATCAGAGAGAAGGCTGGAGGTCAACAGGTGCGAAGAAAGCTCGAAAAAGTGAAGCAGAAGAAGCCTAACAACCCACCTCGGGAGGGGTGGATACCTATCAAGCCAAGTGACCGCCGGATAGGGCCCACAATCAAATTCACTACTTGGAGAACAGTACATGAAGACAAGCCACAAGGTATACAAGAAGGAAGCTCAGGAAAGAAGTGTAAAGAGAGAGGTAAGAGAGTACCCAGAGAAGAAGATGACGATGGCGGCCCAAGCGTGGAGAGAAGGGGAAGAAAGAGAGAAGGGGGGGTGGGGAGGATCGGGGTCAACTGGTGGGGTGAAGCCTGGCAATGACACCCCCTACGGGTGACTAAAAAATGGCGGAGAAGTGTCTCCTCACTGCTTCCTTGATTCCTTCACTACTACAGAATCAAGAATTGATTCCCCTATTTAATTTGTTACTCCATACTCATGCCCCTACATGTGTGATTATATACCATTATACCCATTGTTGCTACTCCCTACATGTCCATTTTGGTTGCGCCCAATAATACTACTATTATTTAGAGGTATACTTGGACTAGATCATAGATAGATCTCTAGAAGTCATCTCTCGCAGTCTCTCCTAACCAAGGTTGGAGGTGCATAAGCACTAATAATACTGAGGGTTTCACAATCAAAAATCATTTTGATCATGATAACCCTATTGGGTTTCCGTTGATCTTCAACAATCTTCTATTTAAAAGTGCCACTAACCACTATAGCTATACCGTTTTTAGAACTACACTCCCATACATAGAATAGCTTGAACCCATCCCTAAATCCTTAGCAAACCCTTCCACTTAAGTCTGTAGAAATTAAATATGGAAATAAGGAAAAGGGACAGAGAAATAATGTAAAAGTAGAGAATTATCTCTGTCAATATATTAATCTTATTTACCTCTTAGAGGTTACAGTGTTTAAATAGAAAAGGAAGAGATAATCTAGGGAACAAAAAAGGAAATACAACAAGAGTATCCTAATTACAATCTATTCGTGTTGACCTTCAATACACAATGAATCTAGATATTAACTGGGGCCCACATCACTAGACGTGTGACGTGTGGGTCCTACAACACTCCCCCTCAAGCTGGTTCGAAGATGTCGAGTAGACCCAACTTGCTAACGACGGAATTGAGCTGAGTTCGAGGAACTGACTTGGTGAAAATATCGGCTAGCTGATCCTTAGATTGCAGATAAGGAGTGAAAATTCGCCCTTTTGAAATATGTTGACGAAGAAAGTGGCAATCAACCTCAATGTGCTTAGTCAGCTCATGAAAGACTGGGTTGGAGGCAATATGGATGGCCGCCTGATTGTCACAGAACATGATGAGTGGATCAACAGGAGCAAACCCCATTTCAGTAAGAAATTGACGAAACCACAGCAATTCAGAAGCAGTATTTGCCATGTCCCGATATTCAGCCTCAGCATTAGAAAGAGCAACAACAGACTGCTTCTTACTTCTCCAGGCAATTAAATGGGAGCCCAAAAAAACACAATAGCCAGACGTAGAGCGGCGATCATCTGGAGAACTGGCCCAATCAGCATCTGAATAACTACAAACCGGACAAGTAGGTTGGTGTGCATAGAACAAACCACGGCCGGGATGAGCCTTAATATATCCTAGGATTCTAAACACTGCATGAAGGTGAGTGTCCCGTGGTTCGTGCATGAACTGACTGACGACACCAACAACATATGATAAGTCTCGTCTTGTGATAGTCAAATATATGAGCTTGCCAACTAGTTTCTGATAAAAACTTGGTGTGTCAAGGAGAGTTCTATAAGAGGCAGATAACTTGGTGTTCACATCCAGCGGAGTATCTATAGGTTTACAGCCAGAATAGCCATCTTTTTGGAGGAGATCCAGAGCATACTTTCACTGAGAGAGATAAAGGCCACGACAGGACCGAGCAACTTCAATTCCAAGAAAGTACCGGAGAGGCCCCAAATCCTTAATATCAAAAGTCTGTTGAAGATACTGTTTGAATGAAGAAATGACTTCATCATTGTTACCGGTGAGTACAATATCATCAATATAAACTACCAAAATCATCACAACAGAGTGGAGACGGTAGATGAAGACTGAGTGATTTGACTGACATCGGGTAAAACCATAAGGTAGCAAGGCACTGCTAAATTTCTCAAACCAGGCACGTGGAGACTGCTTAAGACCATAGAGAGCCTTCTTTAATCTGCAGACAGACTGAGACTCCCCCCGCTTGACAAATCCCGGAGGAGAAAGCATATAAACTTCTTCCTGAAGATCACCATGAAGAAAAGCATTCTTCACATCTAATTGGTGCAAGGGCCAAGCATGAGTGGTGGCAAGAGATAGCAAAATGCGCATAGAGTTAATCTTGGCGGCAGGTGAAAAAGTGTCCTGGTAGTCAACTCCATAAGTCTGTGTGAAGCCTCTGGCGACGAGACGTGCCTTATAACGGGCAAGAGAGCCATCTGGATTATGCTTCAAAGCAAAGACCCATTTGCACCCAACTGGGGTTTTGCCTGGAGGTAAGGAAACCATCTCCCAAGTATTGTTCTTCTCAAGGGCAGCTAACTCTTCATTCATGGCTGCCTTCCAGGAGAGATTTTTCAAGGCTGTGTCAATCCTCTTTGGTATCTTAATGTTGTCCAATGCTGTGAGAAAACTATGATAGGAGGGTGAAACAGCATGATAGGAGACAAAATGATTAATGGGATGGCTAGTAGTACAAGAGCGCATACCTTTGCGAAGCGCAATAGGAAGATCAGACAGGTCAGAGACCGGTGGATTTGAAGCACATGCAGATGGAGGGGTGGAGTCAGCCGCAGATGGCACTCGAGACTGTCGGCGTTAGTACACCATAAGAGGCTTAGGTGGACTTGGGGAAGGAAGATTGTCAGGGACAAGAGGAAGAACAGGAGAAGGAAAAGATGTAGAGGGAGCTAAAAAATATGGGTCCCGCTCAAAGAAAGTGACATCCATGGATATGTATGTCTTCCCAGTGATAGGATCAAGGCACTTGTAACCTTTGTGAAAAGGTGTGTACCCTAAAAAAACACATCGCACAGCCCTGTGAGAAAGTTTATGGCCAGAAAAGTTGTGAACAAAACAAACACACCCGAAGGCATGTAAAGGAATGTGAGGAATGGCTTTATATAAGGACAAATGATCAATGGGAGACTAATTGTGTAAAATGTGAGAAGGCATTCTATTAATGAGATAACAAGCAGTTAATACGGCTTCTGGCCAATAGGAAGAGGGGACGTGCATAGTAAAAAGAAGAGATCTGGCCACTTCAAGAAGGTGACGGTTCTTTCGCTCAGCTATACCATTCTGTTGAGGTGTATAAGGACAAGAGAACTGAGAATCGATGCTATGTTTTTCCAAAAAAGTAATAAAGGAGTGTGACAAATATTCGCCCCGTTATCACTCCGTAGAACTTTAACTTTACACCCAAATTGATTTTGAACCCACTGGTAAAAATTTTGGAAGTGATCAAAAACCTTAGATTTCTGCTTCATTAAATAGGTCCATGTCATGCGAGAGAAATCATCAATAAATGTAACAAAATAAAGAAAACCAGTGCGAGAAACTGTTGGAGATTTCCAAACATCAGAATGGATTAGTGAAAATAAAGTGGATGAACTTCTATTCATAGATGGTGAAAAATGAGTTCTAACATGTTTGCCATATTCGCAAGGTTCATATTCAAAATGAGTAAAAGATAAACTAGGCACAAGCTATTTGAGAACAGAGTCGGCAGGATGTCCTAAACGACAATGCCATAGCCACACATCTGAAGACGAAGAGGTCGAACAAGCCTTAGAGCTACCATAGCAAGAATCGAGAAGATAAAGACCACCTACTTCACGACCACCACCCAACACCTATTTCGTGTTCAGATCCTGGAAAACAAAATGAGAAGGAAAAAATGTGACTGAGCAATGTAAATGTTTAGTCAAGGCACTAACAGATAACAAATTGCGGGATAGATTTGGAACATGCAAAACAGATTGAAGGTCCAAATTATGAGAAACAGGAACAATTCTTTTCCCAACAATATTAGTGAAGGAGTCATTGGCTAATTTGACCTGACCACTAGAAATAGGAGAAATGGAAGAGAAGAGGGTGGACATACCAGCCATATAATCGGTAGCACCAGAATCGACAATCCAAGAATGAGGAGAGGCATGATGGGCAGATGATTTATTACCTGAAGGAGAGGAGACAACATTGGAGACCTCAGAGGACTGAAAGCGCTCAAGGCGTTGCAGGATGAAGTTAAGATCTTGACAAGTCACAGTAGCATTATCATTAACCACATCAGAGGAATGAGCAGCAGCGGAGAGATTGGCTTGTTTAGGGTGTCCATGAAGCTTGTAACATGAATCAATATTGTGGTTAGTCAACTTGCAGTAGGTGCAGAACCGAGGGCCTTTCTTCCGTGGACCTTTGGTGTCCCTTCGAGGATCAGATGAGAAATCCTTGCCATGGGAAGCGGAGAGCCCATGAGCCATAGAAGGCATAGAAGAATAGGTGGTGATCAGTGCAGATAGTTCAGCATGCAGTGGAGTCATAACAACACGACGGCGATCTTCTCGAAGTAAGGCCGAGTAAACCTCATCAAGAGATGGGAGAGGTCGTTGCCCAAGAATCTGAGCCCGGGTGGGCGCAAATTCAGAGTTAAGTCTAGCTAATAAGGCAAAGATCCGTTGTTGTTCGACATACTGGTGAAACATCAGAGCATCTGCCGGATCCTTAAAAGTAAGGGATTGAAGTTGATCAAGCTCCAACCAATTGGATTGCAAAGATGAATAGTATTGAATGAGAGATAAGTCCTCCTGTCGGAGAGTGGCAGCAGTCTGAGATAATTCATATATACGAGCAAAATTATTTCCATCAGAATACAAAGTCTTCACAGTGTCCCATACAGCTTTGGCGGTGGGAAGAGTATAGACGAGACGCCGCACATGGGTGTCCATAAAATGAAGAAGTCAAGCCTGGACCAGAGAGTTATTTGCATTCCAGACGGAGAATTTTGGATCAGTCTTAGCCAGTGGGGTAGTCGTACCATCAATATATGAAAAGAGTGACTTCGCATTTAAAAATATTGTGGCAGAATGGGACCACTCAAAGTAGTTCGTCTCATTGAGCAATACAGTCGTGATTCCGACCAATCTGTGGGGAGCCGGGAGAGGCAACATCTGAACTTGAAGGACCAGAAGAAGATGATGGAGTAGCAATAGTCATAATCCTAGGCCAAACACCCACTCAGGTAGTAGTAGCAGCGGAGAGAAGCAAAAAATCAGATCCAAGTCCAAGAACTGCGTCAAATATGAGAAGAAGAAGCGGGAAATGGGCCCCACAAGGTACAAACCAGTCACAAATCCGTATGCAGAAGAGACAGACTGTAGTAGAGTAATAACCAACCAGATGCACCCAAAGAAGCTCCCAGATGAGGAAGAAACTCGTCCCAGACAGTGGTTATGAAGGGAAAACAGCGAAGAGAGGGGCCCACCAGTGATGAAAGGAGGGCCCACGAATGTGATTGAATCCTGCTGAAGGGGCGACTGTGATGGAGTGTAACCAGTATGTTCTGGGTCTATCAGCAACCAGATCGAAGGAGAAAACCAATCTGTTCAGGTTGCAGACGTCCCAAGAGGCAGATCTGTAGAACAACAAAAAGAGGGGCCCACCTGAGATGCAAGGTGGGACGTACCAGCTCGATGTGGTCCCAAGGCAAGGACGAAACCAGAAGGGAAAGAACCGTGAGGGGTTTCAGCAGATTGCAGTAGATCGAAGAAGAAATCCCCAAAAAAAAAAATTCCCAGCGGAAACAACAACAAGAAGAAGAACAGATTTAGGGGGCCCCACCGTGGACCGAAACAATAAGTCAACCTTTTGCGATGGAAGGTGGGCCAGGGGGGCGACACCAATGGTAGAGATCCGAGGGACAGTAGAGCTAGATCGACGCAGATTCAAACCAGAAACCGAAAACAGTGAGTTTCCGGTCGTTAACTGTGAAGAAAAACACAGAACCAGGAAGAGAAATCCAACCTTACGGAAGGATTCCTCTGTCAAAAACGACAGGGAAGGAGGGATTTCTGGTGACGAAACCTTCGCCAGTGACAATGATGGTCGCTGGAAAAAAAAAAAAATTCTAAGAAGGCAAGGAAAAATGGAGGTCAAGGACCTTTCCTGGCTGATACCATGTAGAAATTAAATATGAAAATAAGGAAAAGGGACAGAGAAATAATGTAAAAGTAGAGAATTATCTCTGTCAATGTATTAATCTTATTTACCTCTTAGAGGTTACAGTGTTTAAATAGAAAAGGAAGAGACAATCTAGAGAGCAAAAAAGGAAATACAATAAGAGTATCCTAATTATAATCTATTTGTGTTGACCTTCAATATACAATGAATCTAGACATTAACTGAGGCCCACATCACTAGACGTGCGACGTGTGGGTCCCACAACAAAGTCTCCTGCAAGCAAGTTATGCCTATGTTTCTTCTTTTCATAACATCTACTTACACTAAACTCCTCCTTGTTAGAATGCCTAAATTCCAAGATGCTGGCCATAGTTTTGAAGTTACTAAAACCCCTAATACTAATTATCCCCAACCACCTTCCTCTTTAACCTTTAACACCACCACTTAGCTGACTAAATTTATCTTCTTCCTATCTCTTTTACCTTCCCACAGTATCCCATGTGTAACACCCCAGGTTTTCAGTCTTATTAAACAACGTGATTTCCTCTTAATGAATGAAATGATGTGGCTTGATGTTTTTTATTATGTTAATTTATTGTGTTAAAATGCAGAATATGCTATGGAAGTGTAAACAATATGTGAAGTGCGGTGTGACCCCATTTGAATGTAGAGAATAATGTTTGTAAGTGGATTGGAGTATCCAAGAAGGAATAGAAGTTGTATGATGTAGAGAATTGAATGGGAGTGATATAAAATAAAATAAGAAACATAGTGTAAAACAAATAAGAAGAACATATATCGCGTGTTCAGTATTTCAAATCCGAGACACACAGGCCGTCTCCTGTTGCTGTCTCATCACCCATCAACCACTGTACGGTAGGGCCAATGAGGACCCTCCACGTGTCGGGTGCGTTAACTGAAGAAGGAAAATACAAAGAGTAAGGTGACCCAAAAGGATATATCGACCAAACTCGATGTGTTGAGTAGTATACATATCGACATGATAGAGCACCCAAGTTTGCATTTTTAGAAGAGTCATATCGTATTCTGTCGACACATAGGATTATCCAGAAAATATACATATCAACCAAACTCGATGTATCGAGCAGTCTACATATCGACTTTGTCGATATGCATGATTAGTGACCCGAAGCTCACATTTTTGGGTGAGTCATATCGTATTCGGTTGACACATAGAATCTTCCAGAAAATATGCATATCAACAGTGTCGATGTGTCGACCGGGCCTAGATCTGTTAAGTCAAATCGCACCACCACCGCGTTGCTGTTGTCTCCTCATGCATTAAATGCATGAGGGAGACGAACACGCCACCTCCACCTACCCAGATATTTCCATCTCCAGCATTGGTTCAACCGAACCCTAGAGAAGAGAAACCAAATGAGAGAAGAGAGAAAGAAAAGAGGGAAAAGAGAGAGGAAGAACCGAAGGAGAAGAAGGAAGAAGAGACGATAGGCAATCCTCTCTCTTCAATATCAAATCCAAACCATCCTCCTCTTTCACGTCACTCTCACCTTCACTCTCCCTTTCACTCATCTCATGTCTAGAAACGAGGAGAATGAAATCCGAGAAACTAGAGGTAGGGAAACAAGGAAGAGGAGAAACCAAGAAGAAGAGGAAGGAACTCGAGATCCAAGCTCAAGGATCTTCTCCACACTTGAAAACTCCAAGATCCACCGAGGTATGTGGTTAATCTTATTATTTAAAACTAAGACAATGGTTTAGAACACTTAGAAAATACTTAAGTAAGTAGAAATAAGGAAAATGAGCTCATGCAACTCGAGAAGAAGAAGTTGCAGGAAACCCAGGTGTACACATCGACCACAGAGATGTGTATCGACCAGGGTCGATATGTATCTCTGTGAGCAGAATGAAGAGAAAAGCTAAAATTGTTGATTTTTGAACATGACCCAGGCGTATGTATTGACAGAAGTCAATATGGATACCCGGGGTTAAAGAGTAAAGAAAATAATGACAACCTAAGGCTTTCGGACAAAACCCAGGGATATACATCCAAGTTGATGTGTATTCCTGGAGCAGGAAGGGAGACCGAACCCAGCATACACATCAACCTTTGTCGATGTGTACAGAAATCGACCCACACGATATATCAACCGAAGTCGATATGTACTACAAGACAATAAATGTGGGATTTTAGCTCAATCAAAGTAGTTTAAGTATGTGGGGTTTCCTTGGACCCCAGTGACCTTTACTAAATGATTATTAGGGCTTGACTTAGACCCAAATAAATGAAATTAAGAGCATGTTTAATCATAATTAGAGTTTTTGTATTTTGAATTGCATGGAATAAATCAAAGAACTTGGAGAAACCCCGGCGTTGTGCGAGGAAGCTTAAGGATCGATCCACACCCATAATCCGTTGTAATCAAGTAGGTTTTCCCTACATTATTGATGTGCCATAGTGATATGTATATGATTTAAATTTTATGATCTTATAAAATTGCTTAGAACAATTGATTTTGAGAATGGTTAAATGATGTATTTTAATTATGAAAAGTAGGAGATTATTTTTTTGCCGAATGAGTTTGATTACATTCATAGACATGCACTTCATATGTTGCATGGGAAGGGAATGCAAGAAATCTAGGCCAAGGAACGTACTTTATCCTCAAATGATTATACATACATGGAATGAAACAACCATTGTATTTGCCGCGTCCATGGGTTACAAAATTATGGCATTATCATTGGGCAGAAAGCTCCAGGGTTAGTAGAAATCCTGAAACTTGAGCAGGAGTATGGGTGTGTGGCACTCCCCCGGATAGTTCCGGTTAAATGCTAGTATTGGGTAGTAGCTCCCAGCCGGTGCCCTGGGAAAGCTACGGACATAAATAGCCAACGATATATACCATTGAAAGAGAGAAGAGGAGTACATTGCATGGGGCATGAAAGGGTTGTTTAGGTTCATGGCACCAATGACATAACATTACATGTGATTTATAAGTATGATTATTATTATTGAGAAATGATTATATGATTATTATTATTGAGAAATGATTATGACTTGAATTTAAATGCTCGTTTTCTATCATGAAAGATGTTTGAAATTGAACATGTGATTTGATATTTGATTTTCATGGGATTTGAATAAATTATGAATTATGATATTTCACAGATGTTTGTGAAATAGTATGAATTATCGATATTATGTTTTCATCACGTGTTGGTACCCATTCGATGGAAATTCCTATTGGGCGTGTGACTAAGCCCACAATTTTTCCCACTTTTTAGAATCTAATGCAGGTAATGAAAAGGGCGATGAGGCCAGGCCGAATGCCAGTCAAGCATGAAAGGATGAAAGTTAAAGGAAAAGCTTGGATGCTTAATATATTTTGATATGTTGTTTATCTTTCAAGAGATGTAATTTGTAGGAGTTATAATTGCTAGAATGTAATAATTCTTGTATAAACCCCTAGACTTTGATGTTAAACTTATGGTTTGTAATTTAACTTATGTGGGACCTTTATGCTTTGCTTCGAATATGGATGTTGTTTATTCAAGCTTGTCAAATATTTATGCATGATATTTCCGCAGGTACTAAAAGTGTGTTGCAAACATTATCATGGACTCTGTCCATAAGCACACACACTTAGTGGGCCAATTGAGGGTCGGGTCTTCGGACCTAAACTTGACTCGCGTCGTGGCACTCGCCTCCCTCTCCACTGATTAACAGTACAATTATACTCTAATGATGGTGGTTAGAGGGAGGGGCGTTACACCATGTATCTTCCTAGCTTATCGCTACCCCAATGGGCATTTCAAATAAGGGCATACGGTAAATAGGTGAATTTGAAAAGGCTGATTAAATCAACGTTTGCCTCCCTCCTAGCAATAAATAGTTCCTCCTCCATTCTTTTCTCCACTCTTTTATAACTGGATTCCCAAATTCACTTTAATCAACATTAGCCTCCCATCTAGCAATAAATAATTCCTCATCCAAGTAGCTAACCCTTTCTCCACTCTTTCTGTAACTGGATTCCATATTCTCTTATACCTATGGTTGGCTCCCACTGATAGCCCTAAAAAAATCACCATAAACTTCACTAGCATATAACCCATCTCTTCTAGTAACTCTTTAGCCAACTCCTTCTCCAAACCAATCCCCACAAAAATACTCTTCACCGAGCTAATATTTAAGACCAAGACTAACTCAAAACACCTAAAGCACTGCTTTCACTCCCTGAAGTTCTTCCCTAGTCACTTCGCAAAACAAAAGTGTATCATCGACAAATTGTAGATCAGAAATCACTGGCCCACCAATCATGACCTTGAAAACTTTGATGAGATTCAATTCCCTAGTCTCCATTGTAAGTTTACTAATACCAAACAGTGATGGACCATCAAATAAAAATATCAAACCAAATTGAGTGCTAATGCGATGAAGACACAAATGCTTCTAAAGGGGAAAACCTTGTTCATTTATTACATCTATGTTTTGCCATACATGTATATTGTTAGGACTTTCATGCCCCTCGCACCCCTCCACCCCCTAAGTTTCTACCTAATAATAATATATATATATATATATATATATCACTCCAAAACATTCATATAATAATATATGTGTGAGAGAGAGAGAGAGAGAATGAAGTACATACGTTAGATAATTTGACATTGTTTTGCTGCATCCTGTTAAAATTTTCAAAGTTTCCAAGGTACATACAGCTGATACAATAGCATTTGTAGAAGCAATAGCTGGAATAATATTCTTCACAACACCCTGAAAAATAGCAGAAAAGACTTAGTTTAACAGTAAGACAATCGCGAGTGGAGTTGAATATGAGACTTCTGAATGAAAAAATGTAATTTATAAATGGAAGCAACAAGTTAAAATGCTACTCATGTGCTTCCAAAATGTGGTGGTTGATCATCAGAGTTGCCATCAATCATAATTATTAAAACCTTACAATTGACGATTTGAATCTCACAATTCAGTTCAATCTTCAAAAAAGAAAAAGATTTGAATATTATGCTCAAAACCCAATTCTTAAGAACAATAATATTTTTCGGTAAATCTTTACAGCTTTTATGGGAGCAATACTAAAATCTAAGTTCCCCTTCATGATCCAAGTCAATTTCAAAACATCAATCTTATATATACTATACATTAACTACAAGTTCATTTACATATGAGTTTCATTCTATGAACTTGAAAATGTTTACATATATGAGAATCAAAGTTTTACATATGATATAATCATCATTCTATTCATCATTTTCATTGATGGTTTAACTACATGGATTGTGAAGATTTTTTTTCATTTTTAATGTCTAAAAATCCCTTTATGAGAAAATCATGTAAAACATACAATTTATGATATAAATTACAAATTGTTACAATTTAATGGCCAGAATGATTTACAATATGATTTTTATTTTAAATGGTTACTATATAAATAAAGAAAAAGCACCAGTGATGCAGTACAGAGAACAAGAGGAAAAAACCAAATTAAACCTGAAAAAAAAAATTGTAGAAATTTAAAGATAAGACAATCCTTGAGTACTCAACTTAGTCTTGTTGGATTTTCGATATGGTCAGAAACAGAAATGGAAACATCAAGAGGAAGCTACTCGTCACCGCAGATCCATCTTCTACCTATTGTCTTTTTTAGCTGGAGTAATTAATTGAAGAGCTCAGTTTGACAAGCTCCCGCGACGTTCTATCTTTTCTGGTAGGCATGATTGGGAGGCGCGCCAAGTCCCCAACAGCTGCCAGGTAAGAGAGGACTTGGGGAGCAAGTTGCGCTTAGGGAAGGAGGCCCAGCAAAGTCCACAAGCAAATTTAAGGAGGGAACGTGCGAGGGTTGGGCATGGGACAAAAAAGGGAAAGATGCTGGAAAGGGGACCGTGATTGCAAAGGTGGGATTCCTTTCTTTCGCAATAGAGGAAAGCTAAGGCTACGACAGAAGGGTAGGGAAGTCTGGGGCTCAGCAAGTTGACAGGGAAGGGAAATTAGCGATTGACTAATCATCTCTTGGCACGTGGCATCGCCAAAAAGGGAAGTCTGATCGCCGACAAGGTCAACAATGGCAGCAGGAGGGGTTTCTTCTAGAGAGGAGAAAGGACGGGGATGCAGATGGCTCTGCACATTTTCTAGCTTTTCCAGCGGCTGGCAAGCCCCCTCACGACACGTGGAAAGAGCCACAAGCTCTTTGTTGACTGGTGGTGACGGGCAGGGAGCGCCAGGCACACCAGGAGAAGATGGAGGCGAAACCAGGAACTGAACACCGAGGGTCCTCAGGATCGAGACTCAGAGATCAAAGACCAACTCCAGTCCAAGATGCCACTGTCCTCTGAAGTGTACTTAGCAAAAGCAGTAGAGGGAGGAGAGACTCGTAGCCATGGTCGAAGAGGGATCTGACAAACTTGCAGTTGCTGTTGAAACAGGACGAGATCATAGAGATGGAGATCCGACACAGGTTTGCAAGGGTTTCGAGGATACCAAGGCGAGAAGACGAGAACAGGGGCAGCAAGAACAGGTGTGCAGAGATCGATCTGACAAAGAAACAGATGGGTTCTGACCGAGATCTGATGTTGGTGTGGGATTGGAAAGAAAAAAAAAAGGACGGACAGAGATCGATCTGACAAAGAAACAGATGGGCTCTGACCGAGATCTGATGTTGGCGTGGGATTGGGAAGAAAAAAAAAAGGACAGACAGGGATGTAGTAAAAGCTGTGAATCGAAGGCAACAAGTGGTGAGAAGCAACGACAAGGAAAGTGATAGGAGATGAAGATAGGAAAGGTGGGAAGAGTGCAGGGAAAAACAAGAAAGGAAGGGCCTAGAATGTCTTCCTATTGCAGCAATCAAGGGAGCATGAAACAGGCGCAGGCTTCCAAGAACGAACCGATGCAGAGGCAGGGAAAAGGCAATTCCAGATCTGGCTGAGGTGGTGCAGGACCGAGATGCAATGCTGAAGACCGAAAAAAACTGAGTTGGTTGTATGGGGAGGAGCTATGACGCAATCTGTGCAGATGATGGAGATCTGGGGTGGGTCATGGAAGTGGAGGGTGCAGTTTGAACGCTGGCGATGATGGATCTGGGATGAAGTATGCACAATGATAGAAGGACGTCGAGGGAGGGACTGAGAAGAAGGTCAGGAGAATCCACCAAACGTGTAGCTAAGAGGATGGTCTCCTCCCTCTGCTGGTCATGTACTCCAGCAGAGGGAGAGGCAAAGAAGAAACCTTATGATTTCATTTTAAAACATTGTCACTTATGCCACTATCCCATCTAATTGGGACTAGCGTAGTGACCAAACAAGTAAAACAAAATAACATCACTAAAGGAAGCCGGCCAAAAATATATGCTGAGGGTAGAGAGAACTGGAAAAAGAAACAAACAGGGTAAACAAATTGCCAATGTAAAAACAAAACGGATATGATGTATTCTTCGTTGGCCCAACTAAGGAAGCACAGGATTGGAAATTGCAAAGTTTCTCCTTTCCAATGTATTTACTGTCAGACATGTCAGAACACAGTAGTCTAGCAAAATGTCTTGACCCTAGGTGGTAAAGCATTTCCGGACTGCCCTTACACAAAAACAGAAGTTGGATTTTGGTTTCAAAATAGAGAAAACTGATTTGCTCAAAAACACACTGATAGGATTCTTCAGCCACCATCCACCACCTACTATCTTCTACCTCATTGTTTGGCACTAGTGATGATCTTTCAAGACTTAACCTCTACAATTGAGAAGAGGGCGGTGGGTCCACTTGTTTTAACCACCTTTGAATTGCAAAGAAGCCTTTAGATTTGCCATTTACAAAAACCAAGATCTATGCTGCTAAAATACACATGAGATCATGGAAATTAGATATTTGGGAGCATCTAGTTCATGGAAGGGTATCACTATTTTGTAGTAGGGAGAAAAGGAGGTGTATGAACACTATGGAATGATGAAAACTATCTTTGGAAGATCATAAGTCAGTAATTATGTAGAAAGTAATAAATGAGAAAAAGGAGAAGAGAAAGAGAAAATAATGGACAGAGATTTCCTTTGTATTGTATTGTACAAATGTGTAGATAACAAGAGAGCCAATCACGATGGCAAAAAATGAATGTAATCAAAGAAAAACCAATTACAATAAATTACATAGCTAGCGACATCTTCTAAGTCAACTTTCCAAACTGAGATGATTCCGGTCAACTATGTTAAAAAGTGGGTCCCACTTGGTCAATTGAGTACTATAGTGGGGTCCCACAACACTCCCCCTCAAGTTGGTGGGTACTATAAGCCCAGCTTGCTTAAAACATGATTGTGTTGTGTCCGAGAAACAACCTTAGTAAGCATATCTGCAAGTTGTTCCTTGGATTGTAGATAAGGAGTGAAGATACGACCTTTTGAAACGTGTTGTCGAAGGAATTGATAATCAACTTCAATATGCTCAGTCCTCTCATGAAATACAGGGTTTGAGGCAATGTTGATTGCAACCTTATTCTCACGGGACATAATTAATGGATCAACAGGGGCAAGGCCTAACCCGGAGAGAAATTGTCGAAACCAAAGTAACTTGCATGTAGTATTGGCCATGGCATGACATTCTGCTTCAGCGCTCGACCGAGCAACAACGTTGTGCTTCTTGCTTCTCCAAGAAACTAAATGGGATCCAAAAAGACACAGTATCTGGTGGTAGAGCATTGGTTGTCAGGAAAACCAACCCAATCAACATTAGAATAGCCACGAATCGGCAAGTGAGACTATCGTTCATAGAACAACCCTCGTCCAAGATGAGCCTTAAGATAACCCTCATCCAGGATGAACATTTCTTTATGATTTCTATAACGACCCGTCCCGCTAGCACAATACTGTCCGCTTTGGGCCTACGCACGGACCCGCATGGCTTTGGTTTGGCTCGCCAAAGCAAAGCCGTGAGGGTCCGTGTGTAAGCCCAAAGCGGACAATATTGTGCTAGCAGGACGGGTCGTTACAAATGGTATCAGAGCATGGTTCAACTCTCTCCCTGAGGGTGTGGGCTTGGTTGTTGTGTGTGCAGAGCCGGGGACGGCTCTGGCTTTAAGGGGAGTAGATTGTAATACCCTGCCCCAAAAAAGTCCCACATTGCTAGTGGCATTGGAAATTCCCTGATATATAAGTGGTAGCCTTCCTCCTTCTAGCACAAGGCCTTTTGGGAGTAACAGTGGGTTGACTCGCCAAAGCAAAGTCGTGCGGGTCCGTATGTAGGTCCAAAGAGGACAATATTGTGCTAGCGGGACGGGTTATTACAAATGGTATCAGAGCATGGTTCAACTCTCTGCCTGAGGGTGTGGGCTTTGTTGTTGTGTGTGCAGAGTCGGGGACGGCTCTGGCTTTAAGGGGGGTAGATTGTAATACCCTGCCCCAAAAAGTCCCACATTGCTAGTGGCATTGGAAATTCATTGGTATATAAGTACTAGCCTTCCTCCTTTTAGCACAAGGCCTTTTGGGAGCAACAGTGGTTTGGCTCGCCAAAGCAAATCCGTGCGGGTCCGTGTCTAGGCCCAAAGCGAACAGTATTGTGCTAGCTGGACGGGTTGTTACAATTTCCTTTTTGTAATAGATCCCAAACCTCAACATTTCCACAAAGCTATTGTTATTTTGAATTGAGCCAGCATACCTAGGGCCGTTGTTGCAATCCTACCTTCAATACCAAAGATCCTCATCATTGTTTAACAAGAACCTAATATCACATAATGCATTCCTTTACCTACATATATACAATTCTTGTGGCAATAGTTGTGTAATACCCTTGCCCTAAGAGGGGGGCAGTTATGAGAGGGGCATGTATAGGAGAGAAAAGGTCCTATACTGCCCAAGGAGTTGAATGTGTTGTGGCTTATAAGAGGGAGCACCTCTCCCTTCTAGCACAAGGCTTTTTGGGAGCAAACCTTGGGTTGCTCGTCAAAGCAAAGTCGTGCGGGCCCATGTGGGCCTAAAGAGGACAATATCATTTTGGCGGGACTGGGTGTTACACATGATATCAGAGACAGGTTCAACTCTCGGATTGTCATATGGACAGAGCCGGGGACGGCTCTGGTACTAAGGGGGGTGGAATGTAATACCCCAGGTATGTAGTAGGCATGTATGGGTCCTAAAAAGTAGTCAGGTTGGGCGTTCAAGGTACCATATCGCTTGGTGGTGGTATATAAGCTTGGAACTCTTCTCCTTCTAGTACAAGGCCTTTTGGGAGCAAAATGAGTTGCTCGCCAATGCAAAGCATTTATTAACACCCTGTCCTGCTAGCACTATATTGTCCACTTTGGGCCCACACACTACCCTACACGGCTTTGCATTGGCGAGCAACTCAACTTTGCTCTCAAAAGGCCTTGTGCTAGAAGGGAGGGGTGCTCCCTCTTATAAGCCACAACACATTCGACTCCTTGGGCATTATGGGACATCGTAATAGGAGTATTACAATGGGATGGCTCTGTCCACACCACAGTCGAGAGTTGAACTGCGCTCTGAAATCATTTGTAATGCCCCGTCCTGCTAACACAATATTGTCTGTTTTGGGCCCACATGCTGGCCCGCACGGCTTTGCATTGGGAAGCAACTCAACTTTGCTCCCAAAAGGCCTTGTGCTAGAAGGAGGAGAGTTCCAAGCTTATATACTGCTGCACAATCCACTCTCCAGGCGATATGGGACTTGAGCACCAAACCTGACTACTTTTTAGGACCCATACACGCCTACTACATACCTGGGCTATTACAAGTTGTCCTTCCTCCAAACATGCCAACATAGATAAAAGATGATCCTAGTTCACTTGATAGGTCAGTTCCAACTTTATATCTACTCCAATAGGTTGCAATCTTACCTCCGCCTAGCTGAAAGCTAACCTCACTTCTATCAATAATCAACTCCTTTTCTTCTTCTATTTCAAACCATAAGATTGAGTGCTTGACTACCAACTATGAATCCTCCTTAAGCCCTTAGGATCCTTACCCACTTGCACCCAATCTAAGCTTCACAACTCATCGATCTAACCCCATGATTTCTACTATTGGATAAAATTGAAACTTTGGGACCTCAAAAGCGTGACATCATTTATCTGATCAATGTGAGTTTTTATAAGCACCCTATTTAGGGTTGTAACTTGAGTGGGCCAGGTTGGCCTTTGGGCCTGCCCGAGCCAGACCCGAATAGCAATTTCAACTCGAACCTGACCTGAATAGCAATTTAAACTCGAGTCGTAGATTGAGCTCCAGCCCGTGCCCAATTAACCCGAATTATTCAAACTCGGACCTGACCAGAATTTTATTTGTAGGGCCCAAGCCCAATTTCAAACTCTTAATGTATATGCGGGCTTAGTTGGGCCCAAGTTTCTTTGGGCCTCAAAATGAAATATATGATACATAAATTTTATATTTATACGCTATCAATTAAAGAAAATTAGATTTTAAAAAATGTGGCTTAAATTTGAGCTTTTGGGCCAAATCAGGCTTTTATGTACTAGGCATTGGCCCAACCTAAATTCTAATCCATGCTTATTTTTTGGGCCCAAAATGAGCCCAACCCAAGCCAAGTCAACCCAAATCCAAATATGTCAGGTTTTTCTTGGAGCCTCAGGTTAGGGCCAGCCCAAGTTGCACCCCTACCCCTATTCAAGCAAAGACCTTTCCAAACAACCCATCTCCATCCACATGGGTCCTGGTGGAACCGGCATAAAAGTCCTCATTTGGTCATATACATATATATATATATATATATATATATATATATATATATATATATACACACTAAGCTACACATGTGAAACACTCTTACAGTGAGAGCTCCATCTGGAGCCCACTTATGATCATGAGTTCGGAGGGTTTTAAATATCTATGACTATATATAATGCTTAGAAAAACTCAACTTCATTAACTGACTTTAGCCATGGTTTTAAAGGACCTTAAAGTCAAAATAGATAGGAGTGCAATTTTATCAAGTTGAATCCGAGGCTAGAGTCATTCTGGTTTAGGGCCCCAGTAACATCCATTCTCTCCCCCTTCCCCCCTCTCACACATCTACTCCCTGTGAATTAGATCCCTGCCCAATTTGAACCTGTTTGGAGTTTATCTCACCGTTGGATTGAAATCCATTAAAAACTACCGCCACACATTTGATTTTTGGACCCTTAAAAATCATGACTTTTCAAATCCAATGGTTCTAATTTTTAACAAGAATCGTCCTAAAAATACATTTCAAAAGAACACCACCCTATGAAAGGAGGCCCACATGGGGCTCCACGTATAGTGCTGCACATGCATGGAACCAAGCAAGTGAACATGCTCATGTATATACTAGTGTAGACACATGCTTCACATGTGGCACTATGCATTGAATTGAATAATATATTAACAAAGAATGCCATCTATTTCATTGAATTGAATAATATATTAAAATTAAATTACACATTTTATAATTTGTATGCATGAAAAACATAAAATATAAAATATATCATACCAAAACATAACTTTGTTTAAATTTATACGTATTTTGAAATTATAGTTTATATATATGCGTGTGTGCATATCTATTAATCAACATTGAACTAAAATGGATCTCATCCAAGTGTCGATATTGGCTACCTTGTAACTACTAAAAGAAAAAAGAATAAGTATCTATGAATATTAGATATTCAAAAAATAATTTAAAGTCATCAAAATTGTGAGAGTTTAAAAACATGATTCCAAAGATTGGATGGAGTGATTTTTATAGTGTTCAATATTTATGTTAGGATCTTTCAATGGACCATCAAACGGAATGAAAGTGGGTCTTATGGAGGATGGAAAATGTTTAATATTTATAAATAATTGAAAATAATTAATATTTAGGGTGCCTAAAAAAGACGACTTCCATGATTAGATCAAACATGATTTTTTAGGTCATAGATGAAAGCGTCTATTCAAAAGACCCATCACAGAAACAAACGTTTGGGGGCCACAGAGAGCACAAAAGTTTAGTGAATAAAAAATAATTTGAAGTCATAAATTATGGAGAACTTAAAAATGGGTTCTATAATTGGACCGAGATGATTTTGGTTGGGACCATACTCACTTGAAAATCGTTGAAATGGACCATCAAACTGGATAAAAGAGGGTCAATTATTTAATAAATTAAATGTAAATATTAGTTTTATTGACACCTAGAAGTATCATACGAGAAAAGTATTGGAGAAGTTTGGTTCTCCCAACTATTCTCCCTTTCATAGTTACATATGAGGGTAGGATATCTACATTGTATAGTGCTTATATGCATCAAGTAAAATAATCATGCTAAAGATTGAAACGAAAAGAAAATATCAACACTTGAAATGGATGTGGAAGTGCATGCACAAACAAATGAAAATCGAATAACAAAAACAAATAATACCAATTAGACCAATAAAGAAATCAAGAAAGTGCTTTTGTACCTGAGTGAGAGAATAAGTAACTCCCGTGATACCAAAAAGCTCAGCTCTCTTAACAGCCTGCATCAAATGTATACAAAGGCCAACATGAGGGAAAGAAGTAATAATTCTTAAAGACTAACTTTTTTTTCCAACAAACCTCAGAATAAACCCATTGCATATGTTCTGGATCATCTGCATCAAAAGCTTTTCCACCATGGACCTAAAAGATAATGACCAATAAAAAACACATGCATAGGGCCTTTAATAATAGAGAGAGGCTTTGGTGCTTACCTCACCCCACTTAATTAAATGGGCATATTCAATACAATGAGCAGCAGTTCTAGGGGTCTCTGCAAGAGTGCATAAAGGGAACTTCACTTGTGGAGGGAAAAGCCATATGGTACACTCAAAGCATGGGGTTACTCCTGGCATGATAACCCTAGCATGGCCTTTGAAGCCTTCAGTTCCACCATCTACCATGGGTTTAATTGTTGCTTCCAGTGGATTGTTATCATCATCATACTCTAGATTGTCACAATTTAAAAAAAAAAAAAATGAGGCATATTACATGAAATTGAGAGGGAAGGGAAAGGGGAGGGGAAGGGGGCTGTAAAAAAGGGAATAGAAAACACTAGCCACTTTAAGAATCAAAGTCCTATGGAAAAAATGTACATCCCTATATCATCCTCAGTCCAAGAAAATGCATGGTAACCTTGAGTAGTGACTGAAAGATTGGATTGTGATGATGGATAAGGTCGGTTTTAATGCCTACTTAGCCGTCATGCTAAGATAAGTTTTAGATCCAAGATTTTAGGGGAGATAAAGGATTTCAATGATAGAAACCCTAGGAAATCCAGCTCTCAATTCTCTCAATCACTCTCAAGAAAAAGAAAGATGACACTAATTTCAACAAGATAATTTGACCAAGTCAAAATTCAACGAGGAAACTAAGAGTTCAATCGAAAACAAAACGAACGTGGAATTGTATCATGAATGCAATGATTTATGCAATTAATTGAGATCCACAATTAACTGCAAATTTAATAATCATATGCATGCATGAAACTTAAATATGACACTAATTCAATTCAACATTCATTGAACCGTCTGAGAACCAATTTAGTTGCAGAATTGTAATTTAATCAAGAATGGGAAAAATGCAAGACATGAAATTAAATTCACCATGCAAAAATTAAAACCCAAATACTTAGATTAAATTTAATTCTCAAACACAAACCCAAATTAAATTCAAAGAACCAAAATGGACTCACCTCAATGGGGAGACTCAAACAACGCTAAAAGCTTCAATTAACTCAACTGAACTTGGTCTAATGCTTGGCCTAATCCCCAATTTATAGGCTTTATTTTTTTAAAAAAGAAATTAAAAAAAAAAAACTCAACTCGGAATACAAAGTCCGATTCCGATTCCAACTCCATCTCTCTCTTTGGTTTTTCCTTCATTCCGCTCTCTATTTCCATTCTCTTCTTCTTCCTTCATTTCTCTCTTGGTCTCAGGTATTGCTGGATTTCTTCTTCCCTTCATTCCTTCTTGGTTTCACTCATTCTTCACTCGATCTCCAGGATTCTCTCCTAGCGCCTGGTGGGTTCCTTCCTTTCTTTTTTTTCTTTTTTCCTTCTTCATTGTTTTTTTTTCTTTTTTCTTTTTGAAATTTTTTCTTTTTCTTCATTGTTCCATGGTGGCAAGATAATGGCATTTTCATTGGTTGATATTTGTAGACATGGATCACTCCCACATGAGGCAGGTGATCCACGTATATTTTTAGGTTTCCTTAAAGAGAATAATTCCTTGTTTGGTGTGGTAGACCAAGGCAAGGGTAGATTAGTCTTTTGCATGTTTTTTCCCTATAAATACTCCACTCGAAAATCACATAATATAATTGAATTATTTTGGAGAATTTTCTCAAGACTCAGAGGAATTGTGTTTTGCGAGGCTTCTCAAGCCAAGACCGGACTGTGGTCCTTTTTTGCAAGTAAGTACCAGTGTCTTAAATTCGATTATGTCTTAATGCATTTTTAGATTAAGCATGCAATTTTCGAATTCCATTTAATTCTCTTTTAATTTCGCTTCCGGATTGTTCAATCAATTCAATTAAGAGAGATCTTAATCTAATTTCCCTTGAGCATAATTGAATTCTTGGGAACCTCGTGATTCGGGTTTTGTTCGTCAAACTCGCAATCAAACAAAATCCTTTCATTAATATTGATTGGCAGCGTCGGTCCTTAGACGAGAACGCCTTAGGTACCATACTCAGTCTGCGGGTCTAGAGAGAATTCCATCAAATTCGACCCAGGACTGCATCAAAGGTCTCTTCCTACCACTAGCCCAGGTTGTGGCACTGCTACAATCCCCTCAACCACCAGTCTACCCAACCATGAGCATACCACACCTCTAAGGCCCTCCTAATGCCCAACAGCTTTGCCTTATTAAAATCCTTGATCCCAACTGACTCTGAGAAAAAAATAAAACAATATCCCCCCATTATTACGTGCCACTCCTCAAATCCTTGTCGGACCTAGTTACCCCTTGCAACCCCATCTAAGTTAACTTCAAAGTAACCCATTTCTAGTTTGGGCCAGTTGGAGCATACTTCTCTAGCCCTAGACTCACTCCTAAAGCCCCTCAAGCAACCTTCCAAAGGCGAATAACCATCCAAAAGGGAGTAACCATCGAACTCCTTAGACAAAGTTAGCCAACCTGCTAACCTCCAGTTCACGTCCTCCACTACCTCCCTAATTGTCTCACTTTCCCTTCAAAAACCCTCACATTCCATTCTTTTCAAATTCTCCCAAAATAATGGTTGCGGTAATCATATTGAACATCACTCCCTTCCTACCCCTAAATAAACCATGAAACCATTCCTCTCAGACATTCTCAATACTATGATTGAACAGCCGGTCACAACCCATATAACACGTACCTTTTCTTGTTCTCTTAATAAAATCTTTTTCGTTACCAGTAAAAAAAATATGATATTATAACACATTTTAACAATATTTACCTAATTTCTCTATATTTTAAAGTCTACAAGTGTGTTTGGCAATTGGTAGTTCTGATATTGAAGATAATGAATGTGGTAGTTAGGAGAAAATCTACTTAGATCAAATATTACTATTTGACAGTTGTTAGAAGATGGAGATATTGGTTGTTACTAGAGTAACAAAGGATTGTGAAGATTAGAGGAGCTTTTAAACTGAATATCCAAACTAAGGAGATGGAGATCCACTTATTCAAGGTACGCTGATGCGGAGCATAATACATAACAGTTGCTTATTTGGTTTTTAGTTTAGTAATTTCTATTTTTATGTAATTGCTTTATTTGATTAGGGGTAGTTTAGTAATAGTTCCCTTTGTTCTATTTTAGTAATGCAAGCATTATATAAGTTGTAGCCTCTTTGAGGCATTCCAACGATTGATGAAAATCAAAGTTGAGTTTTCGCAAAACCTCTTGCGGTGCTTGGGTGTTTTGGCGAAAAGCCTTGGTCCCCGGCGTGAAGCCCTCATCCTTCTTCCTCTTTCAAGTACGAGTATCATCTCTTCTCTCTTTCTCTTTTTCTTCTTCTTCCTTTAGCTTCGAACCAAGCCATACTACCATCCCTCTAATAGTCCCTCCATACTACAGCTGCACCCCTTCCCTTAGCCCAGAACCCATTCGAAGCCCCTCCTTAACACCCTACTGCTGTCTCCATCCTTGTACCCTTCCTACAGTTTCGGCTCCCATGTTTGAAGTCCCAACCCTTTTTGCCTCTACCCGTGTAGCCCTTTGCCTTTTTCCCCCACCCTCCTCTTGGTCTATTAAGCCATCGCCATCATCTCTCTTGTATCCTGATCTGCAACTGTAAGCCCTCTTGAACCCTTCCCCTAGCTGCCGCCATCCCTCCTCCTTTCCTTCCTCCATCGCTAAGCCTTCCGCCCCTCGTTTAATTCCATTCGTGATCCCACGAACCATTCCTTTTGTTGCCACAAGTCTTTACATGTCTCCAGTGCCTTTGTTTCTTATTAAGAGTCTTTTTTTCTCCTTACTTCCATGACCCTACTTTATTTTTTTTTCTTATTTAAAACCATATACCTTTTTTAATTAAAACCACATGTGCTGAATTCATTCAAGACCATCTCACCTTTTATTAAATCTTTCCATGTATTTATTTACATCATATTCCAGGAATCTTTTGCATGATTATTTGTGACAATTTTTTATATTAATTATTGCAAATATTAATTGGAATTTAATTTCAGCCCATTTTAGATTTAGAGTGCATTATTTTCATCTCTTTTAATCTTTAGAGAATCACATTTAGACATTTAGGGTTACCCTATCTCTTGTCCTGCGTCATACCCCATAGCTCAAAATCTCCTATTTTTCTACATATTTACTTTGAATATATTGTCTATCAAACACTTATACAAGGTACCCCCTATAGCTCAAAATATCCTATATTCTACACATTTGCTTCTAATATATTGTCTGCCAACCACTTACATCGAAATCTTTGATTTTCTAGTGTTCAAAAGTTCTAAATCTCTAGAGATTCAAAATAGCCAAACACACACTTGCCATTCTTATTACATTTTTAACTTATTTCCCAATTTAGTTATTCATTTTTATGAGACTCCCGTTTTAACCTAAGAAAGGATGTTTTCTTACCTGAGTTGTATACAATGTTATGGTTGATTAAAGTGCACAAGTTTGACAATGTTACAATGTCAATTCAAGAAGATAGCATTATTTTCATGTGTCGTAGTATTAATTTCATGTGTCAGTTTTCATGGAAGTTCGTCAAATTTTAGAGTATGAGTCCATTGTATCTTCTTGATGGTGATTTTATTTGCAAGGAAGATGAATATGTGATATTGAAGTAGATCCATCTGGTTTAAAATTAGCAATAGATGGTAGAATAACAATATAAGATGCCATCATATGACTAGGTATCACATAGTGTTGAAGAAAAAAACATGAAGAATGATGCACTGAGGGTTAAAATGTTGGTATTTAAGGCCATAGAACCAGGCCCAAAATTGATAAATTATGGACGTGTCATTCATTATGTATAAAAATTACATCAGTTACCTTCAATATATATATATATATGTCAAAGAATCACTTAATGAAACATAGAATTTGTACTTCTTTACCTGCATTAGACCTCATACTACCAAAAGCCACTGTTTGATCTTGGGAGATATCCTAAGGGCATGTAACCAACATGGGAAAACTTTCTTGTCTCCCCCATAGGAAAGTGGTTACCTTGAAGATGACCCTTTAGGTAGAAAAATCTACTTTTTTGCAAATGTATCGATGCATATTTTTGTTGAAAATCCTACCTTCTAACGAACATGGGAAAAGAAAAAATGGGTTTGAAAACCACTTTCATTTTTGTAAAAACTACCTTCATTTTTGTGTAAAAGCCCATTTTCACTGAAAATCCTGATGACTACTGTCAATGAAAAACACAAAACATAAATTAAGTGATTCCTACCATTATTTTTTTGAAAGGTAACTGATTCCTAACATGTTGACATTGCTTTACTTCCCTTTTTTTTTTTACATACTCTATTATGACCTTAATGCATGAAGGCAAGCCAAGATTGGCAATTCATTCTATTAGTACCTCGGCTTGGCCAAGTTTCCATGTTTGTCAATTCCATGACTCGGAAAGAAGTACTTGCTGGAAGCTTGAAGACCCAAGATGATCAAGAGAAAAGATCATGCTCCACCAGATTGAAGCTTATCGTTATGACAATCACAAAACAGGTATTATGGCCATAGATGACTTTAGGTGGTACCCACACCGTAGCGAGGACTAACCCTAGGCTTAGAAAAACAAATGGTTAAATCATATGAAGCCTAGTGAGTAAGCTTGACAGTGAATTGAAACCCAACTTGGAAATAGGTATTTGGTTTAACTGTCAGCTCGACCAGTTGTTCTCACCGACCCCACGGTAGAGACAGGATCGACCCATCGTGGTTAAGACTGGTCGGCCAGATCGACACAGGTTCTGAAATATTGAACTATCATTCTGTGTATGTCTCTGATCGAGAGTCTTATATGCACCGACGCCTCGGTGAAAGGCTGAAACGACCCCTCGTGGTCAACGACTCCTCGATTAAGATCTTAAGTTCTGAAATCTTTGAACTCATGTGGACTCTCGAAGAAACAGACATATCAGCAATCAAAGACCGATCGAGAGTACCAGGACCGACCCCTCAGTAAAGGGCGACAGTTCGTTCTGGATAACAGGTTTCTAAAGATGAAAATACTATCAAGCATATCTTGCACCAAAACGAGCCTCTCGTATGGACCAACCTCTCGGTACCATAAGTATCGACCCATTTGCGACAATGACATGTCAACCGGGAAAGAATATTATCGTTGAGAGTGCACTTAATGCACAATGGTTGGGTTTGTAACGGTAACATTTCTAGTCACCGACTTCTCGGTGCGACCAACTTGTCGGTACTTTACCGTTACAACAACTGGTTGCCTTCGCTATATAAACCAATTTTTATGCAACCAGTTGGTATCCTTCGGTAGGATCAGTTGAACCCTCATCTTCATCAGTGAGCTTAAACAAGAGCCAACAGAAGGATCATTCTCTCTCTCTTGTGCTTAGACTAGGGGAATCAAATACAACCAATCAGATGAATTGAGTTGTGAGAGAGAGAGGAATGGTGAAAACTCATAAACGACCAATCTAAGGATTGAGTTTGAAAGTGAGAAGGAGAGAACCATAAACTAGGAAACCTTTAGTAAAACCAATTTCCTTGACATCCTAGACTGTGATTGCTAAACGACGGCTACGAGGCAGAGCGTCGGCATACATGGGTGGGATCTTAAAGAAGCACACATCAGGAGAAAGAGCTTCAAAGGCAAGTGCTTCTTGGTTTTAATTTTCGTTTAAAACCTTTGTTCCGGAAGTGGATTAAGGAAGCTTGGTTCCAGAACCACCATAAAAAATCTAGTGTGTCATCTCCGGCACAGTGGTGGGTAGAATTCCCAGCCAAATGGATAGGTGGAATTCTTATTCGACAATGGTGGGTGAAATTCCCAGCCGATTGAATGAGGTGGAATTCCTACTCTAATTGTGAGCGTGTAAGTCCCCAAATTTTGGAGATAGCTCAAGGTTGAGCGAGTTCTAACAATAGATGTAAGTTGGTTAACCGAACCACTTTAAAATGGTCTTATGGTATTTGATCTACGTGTGTTTGTCTTTCGTATTTAAGTACTCTTCTTAACACACATCACTTTGCATATTGATTATCTTATTCTACACATTGTGCACAAGCATCGATAATCAAACAATATGGAAAGGGTCATAATCTTAGTGTGATCACTTAATGAAATTGTCATACTAAACAAATCTCTTGATGAATATTCAGCTGCACTTTAAATAATAAAAAAATTTGTAAACACCATTAAAAATGGGATTGACCTATTCCGCCCCCTACCCCCCCTTTTTCTTTTTTTTTCTCTCTCTCTCCTCTTCTCTCTAGAGTCAATCGGGTTGTTCTACCTCCAGAGGGAACTTTGACATTCAACTTTCAAATTTTCAAGATATAACAATAGATCCAAGGTTAAGAGCAACAAACTAAACAATAATTTGTTATGAAAAAACAACAAAAGAAACGAGGATTGTACCAAAACAAAGTGAAACTCAGTTTCATTCACCTTAAGAACAATAAACGAGAATTTCAAAAGACCACTTCTTAGCAAATGGGCTTCTTAGAAAAGTGAGGCAGGAACATGAATTTAATGTAGATGGAGCAGTTAGGGAAAACCAAGGTCAGTTGGGATAGGTGGAGTGCTTAGAAATCATAGGGGGGAAGCATCTATTATGTTCAATGAGTCGATGGGAATCAAAGATTCAAATGAGGCGGAAATCCTTAGTATTAGGAGAGCTTTGACCATCTAGAAAATTCATGGGCAAGGTAAACTAATTTTTGAAGGGGATTCAATAAATGCTTTCAAATGGGCAAAGAGTCTGAGGCGGACTCCATGAAGAATAGTCAATGTGGTGAGGGAGGTAAGAGAATTGGCTTCAGGGATGGACTTATCTTTTGTTAAGATCAAACGTTCAGCTAATGGAGTGGCAAACTACTTTGCCAAATTGTGAGTCGACAACCATTTCTCAGGCGTCTTTTTCTTATAACTTTCTTTGTTGTATTTATCATACATTTGTTTTGACTTCCATTTTCTTTTTGTTTGTTCTTGGTTTTCGTGGTCTAATCCTTTTAGACCCTTTCCCTTGCTCTTGTATTTTTTTATTTTTTAATGAATTTTTCTATGTGAATGCTCCAAAAAATAAGGAGAGTGAAGAGATTCCTTTGACCAAGAGTCAAAATTGGCTAAAGATAGGACAAAAGAGAGAAAATAGCATTTGTCTTGTGCCAATCTCTACAAGGATTTCACGTATCTTCTTTCACCGACTTGGTTTTTTCCCTTTTTGGTTTCTAGTGGATGTATGGTGGGGATTTGATGTTATTTTTGTTTTGCCACATGACAATCATTTGAATCATGGCATAGTTGTACTCTTTTTTTTAGATTGAATCTCTATAAATAAGAGGGATTGGGAGCCCATGGGAGACAGACCCCAATTCAGTTCAAGTTTGTGTTCTCACGTTGCTTGGCGACTTCTTATTTTCTTGTTTATGTTTCTAGTAGAATTAATTTTTCATTCAATTTCTTTGTGCAAATTTTTAATTCCACGAGTCATAAATTTATGTCATTGAGTATTTCAATTTCTATTTGAAATAAATATCCAGTGAGAAATTGGGAGTTGTTGATTTTTGCTAAGAGAGTTACCCAGGTTTCACCAAGTGAGATTTTGTTTTTCTCCACTGGAGCAAGATCTCATTGGATTGAATTGATTTGAGTGAGATTTGAGAATTTCAATTCAGATCTATAGGTGAAATTCAAATTTAGGAGTATCTCAATTTAAGCCTATCTTTGAATTTTCCTCAGATCAGAATTTCATAGATGGATTTTAAAATTCATCTTTTTGTTGCAGACTAAGAATTCTTCAATTTACAACCTTAAGCCTATTTCACAATGACCTGAAAAAGTGATGTTTGGTCAATAATTTAAGCCATGAAATTAACCTACATATGACACAGTATCATATTTTTAAGAAATGTTTACATAGATGTACATTTTATATCAATATAGAGAACATAGAGAAGACTGCTTCCAGAATAATGAAAACAGAAAGATTTGGCTATTTGAAATCAATTAAGCAATGCAGATTGCAGAAGTAGAAGCACACACCTAGAAAACTACATGCCACCCCATTTATGTAGCTTCGAGCCTCAATAGAATCAAGTCCAAGCACAATTACGCTGAAATCATTATAAAACTCAAGATCTTTGTCTTCAATTCGACAAAAATGAGGTATAATATTCACGCCACTAACTCTTTCCATAACACGCATAGCAGCTACCACAGCCTTTGGCTTTCCAACATCCTGAAGCCTACAATAGAACATCCAATGATCAACAAAGATTAGTAGCATACAAGAAATACAAATACATGGGGTTAAGAAAAAAATGTAAATTTCCTTTGTGATACCCCTGTGATTGGGGGCGGTGTGGGAGAGGAAAAAGCGCTAGTATGGGGCGCAACATCGCCCAGTGTGAAGAGAGTGCTTTGGTATTTAAGTTGGGATGCCACCTCCCTCTAACACAAGGCCTTTTGGGAGTAACCTTGGGTTGGCTCGCCAATGCAAAGCTGTGGGCCCAAACGGACTATTGTGCTGGAGGAACGGGGCGTTACAAATGGTATCTGAGCACAGTTCAACTCTCGGACGTAGGTGTGTTTGTGGACAAAGCCAAGGATGGCTCTGGTCTTAAGGGGAGTGGATTGTGATACCCCTGTGATTGGGGACGGTGTGGGGGAGGGAAAAACACCAGTATGGGGCGCTAAAAGTCCCACATCACCCAGTGTGGAGAGAATGGTTTGGTATTTAAGTTGGGATATCTCCTCCCTCTAATAAAAGGCCTTTTGTGAGCAACCTTAGGTTGACTTGCCAATATAAAGCCGTGCAAGCCCCTATAGGCCCAAAGCGGACAATATTGTGCCAAGGGGACGAGGCGTTACAAATGGTATCAGAGCACGGTTCAACTCTCGGACATGAGTGTGGGCCCCTGTGTTGTTTGCAAAGTCGAGGGAGACTCTGGCTTTAAGGGGGGTGGATTGCAATACCACTGTTTCAGAAGGGGAGGGTGTGTCGGAGAGAAAATCACCAGGATGGGCATCCAAAGTCCCACATCGCCTAGTGAGATGGAATTGCTCTGGTATATACGAGGGATACCTCCCTCCTTCTAGCACAAGGCCTATTAGGGTGTGTGTATGGGTACTCGCTCCAAAGCAAAGCCGTGAAGGCCCATTTTTGGGCCCAAATCGGACAATGTTGTGCTAGTGGAGACGGATCGTTACATCCTTGATCTTTTAAAAAAAAAGAACATGTAACAAGACAAAACCACAGATTAATTGAATTAACAGAACCATAGCAAAAATAGCAAAGGAAATTCAAGTCAGCAGCAGTAACAGTATTGTCCAATTTTACTGACCCCAAGTTCCTCATCTTTCATTATAGATTACCTATGGACATCATAAAGCAAAAAGACACAAGCTGCAGATAAAGCACATTTCATATTTCACAAAATTCAGGTCATTTTAGAATTGTGGCCACAAACTACCAATGTTCCTCAAAGAACAAGGATTCCAACACTTACAAGAGAGCAGATCTAAGGGCCATAAGCATTTGACAGAATGCATAGGAAGTGACATCCCAAAAGAGCATTAAAAATAAAATCTAACAGAATACATGCATATGGGACACACATCAATTGATACCGTAAAAATCACATGATCAGTACATTTTATATTTCACAAAATTCAGGTTATTTTGATGTTTCATTAGAACTGTGGCCACAAACTACCACATGTTCCTTAAAGAACAAGGATTCCAACACTTGCAAGAGAATAGATCTATGGACCATATGCATTTTAAGGATGATGCATAGATGGAAGTAACATCCTAAAAGAGCATCAAAAATAAAATCTCGCAGAAGACATGCTTATGAAACACATGTCAATCTACACCATAAAGATCACATGATCAGCAGTAAAATCCAAATGGACAACACAGGCAATTCTAAGTGTTCTTCATTGGGTAAAATAGAAGGGGCAATCAAGAACAATATACCATGTTAAAACAAATTAACTAACAAGAGGAGGAAACAAGAAAGTGATACAAGAGTTGTGTATAAGCAAACCTAAAGAGAAATTGGCGATTCAGATTGGACACCTCAATTCGGTCCATGTCAATGACTTCAAGTTGGCGGAAACCTGAAAGTGCAAGGTCCTTGAGCAATTCACATCCAAGGCCTCCTGCACCCACCACCAATACCTTTGCATACTCTTGAAGATCGTTTTTCAGCTGCACACAAAATCTAAACAGATAAAGAGAAAAACCCATTTTCCATTCTCCCTTTTTTTCTTGAAAAATGAAAAGAAAGAAAGGGATTTACAACTACACTGGCAAAAGGGAATAATTACTGTTTTCTACGAAAACGAAATGAAATGAAATGAAATGAAGAAATTTCGACTTTGCACCCAAACAGATAAAACAGTGTTGGAACGGTGATTGCTAAATCACAAATTATTACATCATTTCTTTTGTTTGTAGCAAATTTGTAAATTTCGCGTCAACTCAAGGTTCTTTTGGGAAACACAAATGAGGGCCTCATTTAGGGCATCTGTAGAGAGAAATGGGATCATTGCTTCATGGGTTTCTTTCTCCCCCTTTTCCAAGTGTTTGAAGGGTTTCTTCCAGACTTGGGTTTCTCTTGTTTCTCTCCATTCTCTGATCAATTTCAAGTAAGGCATTGTGCTTGGTTTGAAGCAAATAAGGGCCTCATTTATGGTGTTTGTAGAGAGAAATGGGTTTATTGCTTCATGGGTTTCTTTCTCCCCCTTTTTCATTTAAGGGTTTCTTCTAAACTTAGGTTTCTCTTGTTTCTCTCCATTCTCTAATCAATTTCAAGCAAGGTATTGTGATTGGTTTCACTTTTCTCCGGGTGGCTTCTTGGACTGTTTGGAGGGTTTCTCTGACAGCTTTCTTAGCCAACTTGAGCCAATCTTGGCTTGTCTTGAGCGAATATGAAAGTGTATAAGGTATTTGACGCAAGGCAGAAGTGAAGTATGCCATAAAATGACGTTACGACAGTCAAAACCCTAGATCTAAGAATGCAATGAAAGAAAATAGAGAATCTGAATAATAACTACTAATATATGCTCACAATATACAATGAAAACGCTGATTTAAGAAGTTAGTATTCTGTAATCAATAATTAAAACAAGATCCTAAGCAAATTATATCACAAAATCAAAAGAACTAAAGAGATCCATAGCATGTAACTTTTTTTTAATGACCGAACGTGTCCAGGTGTCTCGCCCGACTAGTCCTTCGGGGCATGTGCACACCTCCCTACACACACATGTCGGATTCAAGCGATGGGACCTTACTCTATACATATCCCATGGAGAGTGGCCCTTCATTGGAGTTACCAGGATTGAACCCAAGACCTCAATCTTTTAGTCTTGTGTCTCAACCATTTGCGGTTAGCATATAAACATATTAAACCCTAGAAGCAATCACAAATCAATATTAGGGCCTCCAAATATCCTACGATCAAATTCAAGACGTCTAAAATTCCCCACACAAGTAAAAAAGTACAGATTCTCAATGAAAATCAAGTCCTACTTGAGTCCAAACCCAAAAACACTTGAAATAAGTCTGAGAAAGGGGTTGTTTGGGAGGTTTTCTGCACAAAAAAGTAGGTTGCAAGGTAGGGAACCAGGACATGATGCAAACTAGGCCAAAAAATGACCAAAATGACCCTGTCCATATAGTCGTAGGGCCAGATGAGGTTCAGGTCGTGGCAGCCTGCAAAGCCCAGATCTGGCCTTGGTTGGGTTAGATTTGGGTTTATTTGGGATTTTCAGGCTGTTTAGGATTCCAATAATGCAGAAAAATTGGGGACAAGTTGGAGAAGAAAAAAAAGGAGAAGAAGAAAAGAGAAGAAGAAGAGACTAGGAGGAGAAGAAAGCATAGAAAGCACCTGATTTCCTTGGAGTCACACCACCAGTATTCACAGAAGAGTATGCAGAAAATTTCTTCACTTCTATTCAATTATGAAATAATGAGTGTTCACAAGTATTTATAAGAAAACCTAAGAAACCCTAGAGACACACGTGTGCCACATTTGTGAACAATACAAGCTATTAAATAACTTATTACATCACATAAAGTTGATACTCAAATAAAATAAAATGAACTTCCTAAGTCAACTACTATGATAACTCTAGATCTATTTTAGCGGTTATCCGACAGACAAAACAACTCCTAAAACCTAATCTAATGAAACAAACGGTCAAATCAGGCCTTTCAAGCAATCTAATCACAGATCTGTGCACAATTTGGGCTATCCATGGTCAAATATGTAGGGATTGTGCAGAAATTCATCATCCAACCATAATGAAGTAAAATCTAGATTCTAATGCATCCTTCTCTGTTGGCGTCCCATGATGCCCTCATCAATATTACATGTAGGTAGTGTGTTGGAGCATGGTGTAAAGAAACCTTGTATCTCCCCTTTGTATTCCTTTTTTTGCACGTTGAACTACTTTCCGTATTGCCCGTGGATGTAGCCCTAAGTGGTGAACCACAAAAATTTCTTGTATTCCTGTAAAGTTTGCAATTTCCGCTCACTTTCCATTTATTGCATTTTGGTTAAGTGGAATTGGGGAGTTCATTTAAATATCCTAGATGTAATTTGGGGGTTATGATTCCAACAAGTGCTAGTAGAGCTATCATTTAACAACACCCCCACTGGCCCTCCCTGCCGCCCAAAAAAAAAAAAAGTGGTATTAGAGTTTTGGCTTGATTGGTGCAATATTTTTGGAATGACAAACTATAAGTTTGAGGCGGAGAAATTAGATTACTGGAGAAACTTCGAGTTATGGAAGTTGAAAGACAAAAACTAACAAGGAGTGCACAGAACATTAGAAGGAAAGAACCCATGCACATGAATGATGAAACATGGGAGAAGATGGATTTTTTAAGGTTCTAAGTACTAAGTACAATACAGTTGTGCTTAGCGGATAACATTTTGTTTCATGTCATTAAAGAAACTTCGACAATTAGCATGTGGAAGAGATTGGAAAACATTTATAAAACCAAGTCTCTCACTTAATATAATTTTCATCCAAAAAATGTTCAAATTGAATATGAAGGAAGGCGCCAAAGTCCCCAAGCATTTGAATGCTTTCGACAATATTGTGTGAGAAATTGCAAGCAAGGGAGTAGGGCTAGATGCTGTAAATAAGGCAAAAATTCTGCTAAGTTCAATGATGGATTCTTGCAACACTTTGAAATTCACTTTGTAACAACCCGTTTTGCCAACACAATATTGTCCGCTTTGAGTCCACACGGGCCCTCATGTCTTTGCTTCTGAGCACATGTACCACACATGCATCCAAAAGGCATTCCTCATATGTACCCAAGCACACTCTCCTCACTGGTGATATGGGACCTTTGCACCGTCACTGGTGCTTTTCAAGGATCTCATCTTGCCCCAAACACTGGGGCATCACAATCCACCCCCCTTAAGATCAGAGTCGCCCCGACTCTGTCCACAAACACACCCACGTCCGAGAGTTAAACCGCGCTCTCATACCATTTGTAACGACTCGTCCCCCTAGCACAATATTGTCTGCTTTGGGCCCACACGGCTTTGCTTTGGCGAGCCAACCCGAAGTTTACTCCCAAAAGGCCTTGTCCTAGAAGGAGGGAGTATTCCAACTTATTTACCATGCACAACTCTCTTCAATTGGCGATGAGGGACTTCCTTTCAAGGCTCTCTGGCCGACTATCACAAGCATGGGACGGTACAAGACTTTCAACGCCCAACCTTGGAGCAAAGAGCTCTCCTATAACACACCGCTCAACTTATGGGGTGTCACAATCCACCCCCCTTAAGACCCTAGTCGTCCCCAGCTCTATCCACACACCCAAAGCCAAGAGTTGAACCGTGTTCTGATACCATTTTTAACGACCCATCCCCCAATTGTAACACCCCATCCCCCTAGCATAATATTGTCCGCTTTGAGGAACGGGTCGTTACAAATAGTATCAGATCACGGTTCAACTCTCGGACGTGGGTGTGTTTGTGGACAGAGTTGGGGACAGATCTGGTCTTAATGGGGGTGGATTGTGATACCCCAATGTTTGGGGCGAGACGGGATCCTTGAAAAGCGCTAGTGAGGGCGCAAAGGTCCCATATCGCCAATGAGTAGAGCTTGGGTATATATGAGGAATGCCTCCCTCTATCTAGCACAAGGCCTTTTGGACGCATGTGACCCAATAAGAATTAAATACTCTAATGAGGTAAAACCGTGGAGTATCAGGCGAGAACTTCCCCTACAGGGTAGGAGGAATGAGGACAAACTTATTATCGAGGGGGATACTACTAATACAATTTTTTGGGCTTCTAGAAAGAAGAAAGGTCCTTTGTGCTTCATGCATATTGCTACAAACATCATCCATTTCTTTAAAAATATAAGTATTACCTTTCATGCATGTCTGACAGTCAACGAATGAGGTGGCATATTTTTTTTTACTGAAGTTAGCATGATCACCAAGAAGGCTTCGTAAGCTGCTTGAAATTATGAGGTGATATTCAATGTGTTTTCATATTCAAGGATCAATATATTTCTCCTATCTTGTTTCTCTCAATTGTAATTTTTTAATGAAATATTATAACTTTCCAAAAAAAAAAAAATCCATGGCCAAGGTAGAGAAATCCACCAGTCAATGCATCGTCTTCAAATTGGATAATAAGCAAGAGTTCACATCAAGTGAGTTCATAAAATTTTGCAAGGAAAAGGGTATTGTTTTGCATCACACAATGGTGTACACTCCTCAACAAAATGATGTTGTAGAATACATGAAATAGAACACTAATGGAGAGAGCTCGAGGCATGTTAAGCAATAGGGTTTGGAGTAAGGGTTGTGAACTGACCTTATGAATTGATCACCATCAGTAGCATTGGGAGAGAAAAGTACTGAAGAGGTATTGCATGGTTCTCCTTATGATTATTTTGATTTAGAAGTATTTTTCTAGTTGCCAAAGAAACTAATTTGAACCAAAATCGAAGAAATGTATCCTTATACATGGGAAGAATGTGAAGGGTCATTGCTCGTGGGATCCAAATACCAACAAGAACATCATTAGCTATGATGTGCTCTTTTTTTTGGGTGGGTGGGTGGGTGGGGGAGGAGAGAAAGAGAGAGAGAGAGAGAGTGCCCTTTATTTTGAGAGGACTAGAAAAGAAAAGAAAAAAAAACAAAGATAAAGTAGTTGTTGATATTCAAGAAATTGAGGTTCAACCCTCAAATTCATCTCAAAGTGGAGGTGTTCCTTAAGAAAAACTTTCTCATGAGTTTTGATGACGGCAATGTTGAAGCAGGTGATGAGATTGAAGAACCGGGTTACATCTAATCAACAAACTTCATAATCAATAAGATGGTCTAGAAGAGTAACTTGTCCACCTAAAAAATTTAAAGATTACGATGATTCGAAAATTCCTAGAGCTTTGATAGTATTGAATGTTGAACCATGTCCATTCAAGGAAGTTGTTGAAAGGAAAAGTGAAAAGCATTGGAGAAAGTCAATGGATGACGAAATGCATGCTTTTGAAATGGAAAGAGACTTAAGATTTGGAGTTGCCAAAAGACTAAAGACTAAAAACAATCATATGCAAGTGGTCAATGGATCAATAGACTTAAAAAGGAGTGGATGGTCCATTTCAAAAATAAAGGGTGGATGGCAAAATTGAAAGGCATCGAGCAAGGCTAGTTGCCAAGAATTTGCACAAAAGAAAGGATTGATTTCTTTGAAACATTTGCACTTGTGGTGAAGTTGGTCACAATCTAATTTGTGCTTGGACTTGTTGCAATGTATGACTTGAAGCTTGAGCAAATGGGTGTGAAAACTGCATTCTAGCATGGTAACCTTTAAGATGAAATTTTACATGAAACAACTAAAATGGTTTGTTCAAAAATGTAAAGAGAAGGTTGTGTACAGGTTGAAGAAATCCTTGTACAGGTTTCAGCAAGTCTCTACACTATGGTAAAAGACTTGATTCATTCATGGAAATTCTTCAATATCAAAGAAGTGAGTATGATAATTGTGTATATATGAATTTTTTTCTACAGTACTTCTCTATTCCTAGTCTTATATGTGGATCAAATGATTCCAGTTTCCAAGGATGAGGCTTAGATAGATAAACTCAAGAGATGATTGAGTAATAATCTTGAAATGATGGACCCAGATCTATAAGCAACGGGATTAAAATTCAAAGGGGTATGCAAAATGGAACTTCATCGCTTTCATAAAGAAGTTTCATCTCACAAAGAAGGTGCTTGACAAGTTTAAAATGAAAAATGCAAAACCAAAGAAGACACCATTAACTCCTCATTTCAAATAGCCATTTGAGGTTAGCCCAAAAATGGATGAGAAAAAGTAAATCATGGCAATAATTCCTTATGCAAGTTGTATTGGGAGATTAATGTTTCTCATGGCATGCATTAGACTCAAGATTATACATTCGGTTGGGGTTCTAAGCCGGTTCTAAATATGATCACTCCATCACATTTAGCAAAAAAAAATGGAACCTATGCATGAAGTTGTTGATGCTAGCTATGGTTCTACTCATTATAGAAGGTTGTTCAAAGGTTTTGTTTTCAAATATGCAGACGGTCCCATTAGATAGATGTCAAAGCTTCAACAAATAGTTGTTTTGTCTACTGTTGAGGCTGAGTACATGGCAGTCCCGAAAGTTTCAAGGCATGATGGTGAAATGGGTGTTAGCTCCATGAACACCAAGGTGTTTTGTGATAGCATGAATACCAAACCTAGTTCACCACAAGAGTCAAAGCACGGATTGGTTTGATATCACTGCATCCATCAAATCATTGAAGGGGGTTGACGCGGACATCGCACTATGGCCCAACTTGAGATCATGTGGATCCTAGTCAGAGGAAGCCCACACGTTCGCAAGGCACAGAGGATGAGGACTTATGGACCAGACTTGATTGGGTAAATTGTAGTGGACTTCATGGACAGAAATTGACAAAGACCACCCTAATTAGACTCAGTCTAATTAGCTCGTCATTTTGATGGATTGGATTATTTGGACCTAGGTAGTGGGCCCTACAAACTGAATGATCCAATTACCCACAACCCATGACCCATATACCTAATTACATACCCAAATAAGTCCTACCCATACCCATTGAAACCAAGTTAACCTTCCATGAGTTTGTCAATCCAAAAGCCACCCACCCATGAGCCATACAACACCAATCCAAAAGCCACCCACCCATGAGCCATACAACGCCAATTCAAAAGCCACCCTAGCCATGCAATGTCTATAATCCATTGGTACGTTGGTACCATACAAAATCATGCAAAATCTTACCATACATTTGGCCGTACAAGCTCCGAAGGTCACCCAAAACATGTATGGGTTGTGATATAAGATCCCATTGATTTCCAAAGTGGCCTAAGTTAGAAGTTTTAATTAAAGCAAGAGTTGGAGGATAAAGCAAGGATAATGGAAGTCGCAAGATACAAATAGGTGGTGGAGTTTTATTAGCTTGTTTCTTTTTGCTTTCTTTTTATTCCAAAAATAAATCCACAAGATGTATGTGGATCGTTGGATAAGTCTAGGATTTAGAAATTGGCATTTTTATTTTATTGTTTGTTTTAGCAAGCTATGGTTGACCAAGGCATTGGATTGGAAGGTTTTAGGCTTAGTTTTCTTATTAAAAGCCTTGTATTTTCGAATTTTAAATTAATTCAATACAATTAATTTTTGGAAAAACTCGGTGGAGTTCGTGTGAAGTGCACACCGGGCCTTGTGGCCATGGCGTTGAGCCAAACCCTTGCAATGGGTGATCCACCGTTGGATTGTAGAATCCAGCAAGTAAGTACCATTCTTCTGTGTTTCTGTTGAGTTTTGACTATTCATTTGGTTCAATGATAGGCTTGTTCTTGTTCAATCAATTTTTAATTTTCGGATCTCTAAGAACGTTTAATCTTAACTCAACTTGAGCACCTTAAGATCTTTGGGAAACTTGTCCTCAAGGGATTCATGAGTCAACTCGTAACAAGGCAGAATCCTTTCACAAATTTCTTAATTGGTTGCGCAAGCTCCGTAGACCGAAATGTCTTGGGATCCATTATCATGTCATGCTTGGGTAAAAGTGTTGAAGTTCACCCCAGGCCTGCATCAGAGGTGATGTCAACATGGTAAAGGTGCAAACAAAAGAAAATGTTGAAGATATGTTGACCAAAATAACAAATGTTAAGAAGTTGGAATAAAGCTTGGACTTCTCTTGGTTCAAGAAAACATTTCGCTTGCTTGATGAAAGTAAGTGATGATTTAACAATCAAGGTGGAGACTGTTGGAACAAAAATGCTAAATCACCTTATTACATTATTTATATTGTTGTAGCAAACTTAAAAAATTGCAAAAACCTATGCTCTTTTCGAAAACACAAATGAAGGCCTCGTTAGGGCATGTGGAGAGAGAAATGGATATCCTAGCTTCGACGGTTTCTTTCTCTCCCCTTTCTCGAGGGTTTGAAGGGTTTTCTTGAGGCATTCGAAGAGGGCTTTCTTTGGGGCTTGAGAGAGGTGGAAGAATGACAAGAGAAACAAAATGCTTAAGACTTAGATTTCTCTTTTTTCTCTCCATTCTTTCATCAATTTCAAGCAAGATATTGCGCTTGGTTTCCCTTTTGTCCAGGGTTTTCTTGGAGTTTTTGGACGGTTTATCCAGCAGCTTTCTTAGCCAATTTTGAACCAATCTCGGCTTGTATATGAGGGATTACAAGGGTGTGTGAGGTATTAGACGTAGACGATGAGTTGATGTTTGCCTTTGTATTCCTCTTATTTGGCAAAATGATTTAGTCCTGGATTGACCAGGATATAGCCCTTAGTGGTGAACCACATGAATTCCCTGTGTTCTTGTGCGTTTTGCAATTTCTCCTCACTTTCCATTTATTGCACCGTGGTTTGGTGTGTTCTTTGCATCATCTTACACTGTAGCTTGGGAATTTCAATCCAACAAACAGAATAACACATTTGCGTAGGACAGGAAAAAATGAAATAATGGAAAGTACTTTCGTTGTCTAAGCAGAAAAAAGCAGCAGTTTGCTGTTATTCTAGTTTTGTCGAAAAAGATTGTCGGAAAAGGATGGATACCTCTGGGCTGGGTTCGAAGCCGCGACCAACAAGATTGCCTGGCCTGGCCAGCAGCTTGTCGAGGTCCCTCCAACGCTCGGCCATGGCAAATCGCACACTGCAGAGAGAGAGAGGAGTAGTAGTGGACTACACACTACGCATTCCGCAAGTAATCCTAGTAATATAGTATACAAGAGTCAGCTGCAAATTTCCCAAATCTCTGTCTCTGTTCTACGTTGAAGAGTGAAAACCAAGTCAAAAAAGAATCTCGACTTCTAACATTGGAGGAAAACTTCTCTCGTGGTTTCATTGATAACTGAGAAATCCAAACCAATGTTTTCTATAATGTATTATTTGGCCTTTTAGAAAATATATATTAGAAAAGAAGTACTGATTAATTAATAAGTAAATATTAAGATTTATATATAATTTAATCTTCCATCATTAGTTGGTTATTTTCATCATTTGTATGGTTAAATTCACTAATAAAAAAACTTTTCTTTTAAGAGGCTCATAAACTTTAAATATTAAGCAAAATTAGGATTATAAAATAATAAATTAGAAGTAAAAATATAATGTCAATGAAATGCCAATTTTACAATATTTAAGAATGAAATAATAAAAAACTTAAGCTATAATACTTTAGTTTATACAGTAGACCAATCAATAATACTAGACTGATTACTAAATTGTGGTTGTATATTCTAGAACTATAATTGAGACACAACTTATTCAAAATCATCTATTACTATAAATGATGTTTAACTCTAAAATGAAAGTTCAAAATATGAAATACATGAAGGAGGAACCAATTTATAGCTAATAAATATAGTTTTACTTTTTAAGCAGGAAAAAAAAATGCAGTACACTAAGAAAATGAGAAAGCATCTTACTGCATTTCTATCTTATGAGAATAATGTTTAACATTACATAACATTTTTAGTCATGAGAGTTATTATTGTTTAATTTTACCTTACATGACATGACATGTATTAATGAATATTAATATGTGTAGTTCAATTGGTAATCTCCTATTTCAAAAAGTAGAAGGCGTTATAACTACTTGATTTAAAGAAAAAAAAATCATATGGATGGCTATTAATTATGAATTTTATGTGCACAATTCTAATAGCTAAAGTAATAAAATTTATTTCTCATAGTCAATGAATTATTAGAACTAATTTATGTTATATAGATTAATATGTTCAAATAAACTTCTTCATCATCAATCTGGAATTGGCTTTTATATTAAATATTGATTATCTTATTTAATGCTCATGGGACTTCTAACCTATAATCTCCAAGTTCTAACAATAAATTTTAATAAATTGTTCTAAAGGTTTTTTTTTTCATATAATTTAGTTTTATAAGGTTGATATTCACAATAAAATATATTAAGATCAGTAATCATAATGAATTATTATGTTTATTGAAATTATGAGTCAAACTCATGACTCAGCTATTTCAGGTTATGTGTGTGTTCCTTTGGAAGTCAGCAATTGGCACAAATCCCAACTTTTAATGGGAAGATTCATACAACTCAGTGATTGAAATGTCATAGCTCAATTGGCATATGCGTTGAAATTTATAATCATAAAATAAATGCTGATGTGAAAAGTTAAAAATAATAATTTTATAAAATATGTATAGTCATCTGTTCTAAAATAAGCAAAATATTGATTAAGGCCGCACTTATATACACTCGGAAATCCTGCCTCTACATACCCGAATTCGGTTTTTCATGGCAAATTACCATTTTAGTCCTGTGTTCTCAATCATTCGAATGAATGCCCAGTTCATTTTGGCATTCATTCGTATACGTTTCCAATCATTCGAATGAATGCCCATTTCATTTTGGCATTCATTCGTATACATCTGATTCATTCGAATGAATCAAGCCTCCAAACGTGCATTCATTCGAATGAATCAGCTGATTCATTTTAATGAATGTATCAGAGAAAAACTGAGAATGACAGTCCCTCTTATTCAACTGATTCATTTGAATGAATGTATCAGAGACAACCTGAGAATGACAGTCCCGTCATTCATTCGAATGAATCAACCCATTCATTCGAATGAATGCCTTGAAAACGTACATTCATTCGAATGAATGTATCAGAAACAACCTGAGAATGACAGTCCCGTTATTCATTTGAATGAATGCATGTTTTCTAGACATTCATTCGAATAAATGGGTTGATTCATTCGAATGAATGCCTTGAAAATGTGCATTTATTCGAATGAATCAGCTGATTCATTCGAATGAATGGAACTTATATATAAACACACATTCAATCGATCTACGAAATTTCACTCGTTTCATTCCATTCAAAACCCTAAACCGTCGTTTCCCTCTCCCTCTCCCTTCTCCCTTCTCCCTTGAACCCCTTTCTCAATCCCTTCTCCCTTAAAACTTAAACCCCATTTTCAACACCCTCTTTTCACTCTTAAACCCCTTTTGCAAAGACTTCTCCCTACAACCTCATTTTCAACTCCCTTTTCAACTCACTTTTCAATCACAAACCCTTGAACCCCATTTCAATCCCAAACTCTTATACCTCATTTTGAACTACCTTTTTCAAAGACTTATCCCTAAAATCCCATTTTCAACCCCCTTTTTAATCTCAAAACATTGAACCCCTTTTAAATCCCAAACCCTTAAACCTCTCAATCCCATTTTCAAACCACATTTTCAACACACTCTCTGAATCTCTTATCTCAGGTCGAAGTTATCTCTCTAAAGTTAATGTCTGGATCTCGTATATCGAATCGAAGGTAACTCCTATCTCATTTTTTTCTAGAAATCATTATTATTAGTGTTTTAGAGATATGTTTAAATCCTCAAGCGGTATGGAGTTTGTTGATGGATGTTTTAAAAGTCGTGAGGACCTTATAAATTATGTTAAGAATATAGCTCTTGAATAAGGATTTGTATATACGATAAAGAGGTCATCTAATAAGGAAAATAAATTAGTCATTGGTTGCGATAGAGAAGGTAAATACCGCAGCACGGTTAGTTTAGATAATGATAACAGAAAGAGGAAATCATACTCTCGCCAATGTAATTGTCCTTTTAAAGTTAAAGGAAAACAGATTGTTCATGGGTCATGGAAGTTGACCATAAAGAATTTGGAGCACAATCATGATATATCATATGTATTATTAGGTCATCCAAGTATAAGATGTTTTGCAGATTTTGAGAAAATAATGATCATTGAAATGAGGAATAGCAATATACAACCACGGTAAATTTTGACGACCCTTAAAAATCAAAATCCAGATATTGGAATATCAGTGGCTGATTTGTACAACTTTTGTTTTACGCTTCGGAAAGTACAACTAAGGGGTCGAATTACAATTAAAGTTTTGATAGAAGATCTTCAAGATGGTGGTTATCAATACTTTCTTGACTATAACAGTGATGGTCATCTATCCCATCTCTTTTTCGCACATCCGAAGTCAATTTTTCTTACCGGGAGCTACCATAATGTGTTTCTGATGGATTGCACGCACAAAACCAACAGATATCATATGTCATTGCTTCATATCGTTGGTGTGACAAGTTTCAATAAGAATTTATGCTCATGCCTTACATTTCTAAAAAATGAGAAATTTGAAGATTATGGATGAGCATTACAGATGTTTAAAAAGGTCTTCGGAGTGCAGCATGATCGACAAGTTCTTTTGACTGATAGGGAATTGGCGTTAAAGAATGCCATTGATTTGGAGTTCCCTAATGCTGTGCATATTTTGTGTTCTTGGCACATCAACAAGAATATTGTTACTCGTTGTAAACCTTTGTTTAAGAAACTCGAACACTGGAATGCATTTTTTACCGAATGGAATGACCTAATTGAGTGCCCAACCGAAGAAGCATCCAATACAGCGTTTGAGGCATTCAAACAAAATTTAAGAGATAATCCGCAGGTAGTGAACTACTTAATAAGGACATGGATCCCACATAGAAAATAATTTGTCAAGGCATAGATCGGTTGGTGTTTATATTTTAAGAATCGAGTTACTTCAAAGGTTGAGGGTGCACATTCTGTTCTGAAAAGTTATATACCTATATCTACTGGTGATCTAGATGTTGTTCGAAAAAAGATAGCCCATGTCATTGAAAATCAATTTGAAGAGTTCAAGATTCAACTTGAGGATGAGAAGATTCGGTTTGCATGTGATGTGTCTATTCCTTTCTTTGATGAATTGAACGACAAAGTTTCTCATTTCGCAACGAGTGAAGTTTACAAGCAATATGTTATGCTTATGAACAGATCATTTGCACCCATTTGTACAGAAGAGTTTACAGCTTCAATGGGCCTACCGTGTGAGCACAAAATGCAATGGATGCACAAATTACATTTGGATGACATACACCCACAATGGATAATCGACTTGATCTCATTGGACGACTTGAGGATTGAAAGGAGGAGCCCTGAGGATGTATTAGATGTACATTTTGAAGGTATTAAGAACGAATATGGACATTTGTCTTCGTATGATCAAGAGATGCTCCTAAATCATCTTCAAAATCTTGTCATCCATGATAAGCCAGTCAGTCACCCTATTATATAATATTCTAGAGGACGTCATCCAGGTTCAAGGAATTCATCACAGGGCCAAACATCTACACGTTGAGATCCTTCTACATTTGAGATTGTAGAGAATCAACTGAATGGAAGAATAAATCTACTCCAATCGGAGGTCATGTAAGAGCATTCCTAATTTAAATATCAAAATAAATTTACTCTAATCGGAAGTCATTTAAGAGCATTCCTAACTTAAATATTAAAATAAATATACTCCAATCGGAGGCCATTTAAGAGCATTCCTAACTTAAATATCAAAATAAATTTACTCTAATCGGAGGCCATTTAAGAGCATTCCTAACTTAAATATCAGAATAAATATACTCCAATCGGAGACCGTTTAAGAGCATTCTTAACTTAAATAGTAGAAACAACATGCAAGGGAGTACATTGACTTCAAGAGAGTACACTTCAACTCCTATCTTCATTTCATTGATTCCATCATTCTTGGAAATCGTCATTATCTCTAAGATCACCAAACCACTGCATATAGGTGAAATTAAGTAGTAATACAAATAAAAGGTAGCACGATTCCTTCCTCAAATCAATTCACAATGACAATCTGATAAATAGAACATGTTCATTTAAAATATAAAATTTACAACAGGTTTTAGCCCTAGTCAGCCTTCTACATCAACATCAGTCACACAGGTTCCCCGGGGTGGGAACACTTGCTATCAGTGTGGCCAACAGGGCCACTACAAGAGAGAGTGCCCACAAACTAGCTGACCTTCCAACTTCAGGGGCCCTTTCCGCCCTCCAACTAGACCGACACAGTCGCGGGGAGGCAGAACATATAATCAGGCGGGGCGAGCACCAAAACCTGCGGGATCTGGACGACTCTTCACCATACCATCTCCAGTAGCAGTGGACCGTTCAGTGATGCAAGGTATGGCTGTAATTGGTAGTTCCTATGCTGTTACTTTATTTGACTCTGGAGCATCGCATTCATTCATATCTGCTGCATTCATATCTGCCACGGGTACACTAGTACAAACCTGTCCACATCACTCATCATTGTATCCCCCGTCGGAGACACATCATTAGGACTAATATGTACGGCATTGAACACGGAACTAGCGGGATTCAGATTCGAGTTTGATTATTTAGTAATCGATATGGCGGAATATGATGTCATATTTGCCATGGATTGGTTGACTACGTATCAGGCCCATATTGACTACCATCTTCGTAGGGTAACATTTTGGTCACCCGAAGGAAAGCGGTACATGGTACACGCTGACAGGCAGGGTACATGGTACACGCTGACAGGCAGGGTATCCCTAGAAGACTACAGGATGAATTGAACCATCTTGCCTTGAACAGCCTCAGATTAGATAAGGCACCAACGGTTGAACTTCCGGCGGTAGTAGCAGATTTTGCTGAGGTATTCCCAATAGAACTCCCTGGATTGCCACCCAAGAGGGAGATAGACTTTGAAATAAAATTATACCCCGGCGCCGCTCCAGTATCATTACCCCATTATAGGATGGCGCCAGCTGAGATGACCGAACTGAAGAAGCAAATTGATGAACTGCTCAGACTAGGCTTCATTCAGAACAGTACATCTGCATAGGGAGCCCCAGTGTTATTTGTGAAAAAGAAAGACAGTACCCTATGAATGTGTGTGGACTATAGGAAATTAAATCAGTTGACTGTCAGGAACAAGTATCTCCTACCCCGGATTGATGATCTGTTTGATCAACTTAGGGGTTCCTCTCATTTCTCCAAGATTGACCTGATGTCCGGATACCATCAAATTCGGGTTAGAGAAGAGGACATAGAGAAGACAACCTTCAGGACACGGTATGGTCTATATGAATATGTAGTCATGCCGTTTGGACTTACTAATGCACCGGCGGTGTTCATGGATCTGATGAATAGAATATTCCGTCCATACTTAGATCAGTTTGTGATCGTATTCATCGATGATATTCTGATCTACTCCAAAAGTCAGAACGAACATGCCGAGCACCTGCGGATAGTCCTAGACACCTTGCGGAAGAACCAATTGTATGCCAAGGCCATCAAGTGTGAATTTTGGTTATCTGAGGTCAACTTCTTGGGGCACATCATATCAGGGGAAGGTATAGCCGTGGGCCCGGCTAAGGTGGCAACAGTCAAGGAATGGAAAGCGCCGACAAATGTGACTGAAATCTGCAGTTTTCTGGGATTGGCCGGTTACTATCGGAAATTCATCATGGACTTTTCCAAGATTGCAGCTCCACTTACCCGACTCACTCAGAAAGGAGTCAAGTTTGAATGGTCCAACCTGTGCAATTAGAGATTTGAGAAGCTAAAGGAGAGGCTTACGACCTCTCCTATTCTGATCTTGCCGGAAAGAGGCAAAAATTATGAAGTGTACTGTGATGCCTCCGGCGAGAGACTGGGGTGTACACTCAGTCAAAGTAATCATGTGGTGGCGTACGGATCAAGACAATTGAAAATTCATGAACGCCATTATCCCACACATGATCTAGAACTAGCAGCGGTGGTCTTCGCTCTCAAAAGCTGGAGACACTACCTCTATGGTGAAAAGTTTGAGATATTCTCAGATCACAAAAGTTTGAAATACTTATTTGATCAGAAAGAACTCAATATGAGATAGCGTAGATGGATGGAATATCTGGCGGATTATGAGTTCGCACTTCGGTATCATCCGGGCAAGGAGAACAAAGTGGCGGATGCCCTCAGCCGCTTGTCACATGCGACAGTAGCCAGCATGATCAGGACGGAATGGGAGGTACTGAATACCATCAGAGAATTTAAACTCTACCTCAATAATCATGGGACCATATATAATCTGATCATACGATCCAACATGGTCTCCGAGATTGAACGGGAGCAACGGACAGATCCAGAGGTGGAGGAGATTTGGGCCAAGATGTCTACCGGTGAGGTTGTACCGGAGTGGGAGTTACGACCCGGACAAGGTCTTATGTTCCGAGGCAGGACATACGTACCTAAGAACTGCAGAAGAGAGTTGTTGATTGAAGCACACCAAACCAAACTCTCTATCCACCCGGGCAGTACGAAAATGTATCATGATCTTAAGAGGCATTATTGGTGGCATGGACTTAAGAAACATGTAGCATCATTTGTTGCTTGTTGCCTAACTTGTCAGCAGGTTAAGGCAGAACATCAGAAACCACCGGGCCTACTTGCACCCTTACCGGTACCAGAATGGAAATGGGAGCACATAACCATGGGCTTTGTAACAGGGTTACCAAGGTCATCAAAGGGCAACGATGCGATATGGGTCATAGTGGACCGATTAACTAAGTCCGCACATTTCCTTCCCATCAAGATGACAGATTCATCAGAAACTTTGGGTCAACGGTACATCCGAGAGATCATCAGGCTACATGGTATTCCCCGGTCTATTGTATCCGACAGGGATGGACGATTCACCGGCAGAGTATGGCAGGGTATGCAGTCGGCTATGGAGACCGACGTATTAACTAGCACAACGTTTCACCCACAGACTGATGGGCAGTCAGAAAGAACGATACAGACATTGGAGGATATGTTGAGAGCATGCATGCTAGACTTCAAAGGCGGATGGGAGGATCATCTACCACTGGTGGAGTTCTCTTACAATAACAGTTACCAGGCAAGCCTTCAAATGGCTCCATTTGAGGCCTTGTATGGTAGACCGTGTAGATAGCCAGTATGTTGGACAGAGGCCAATGAGCCTGCGTTGATTGGGCCAGATTTGGTTGCAGAGACTACAACACAAATTAAGTTGATACGGCAACATTTACTCACTGCACAGAGCCGTCAGAAAAACTATGCCGACAAGAGGAGAAGGTTCCTCGAGTTTGAGGTGGGAGACTTGGTATTTCTGAAAGTCTCACCACGGAAGGGGCACATGAGATTCGGAAAGAAAGGGAAACTGTCGCCTAGATTTGTGGGGCCGTTCCCGATACTGAAGAGGGTGGGAGGGGTAGCTTATCAGTTAGCGCTCCCTCCACAGCTGTCATCTCTACATGATGTGTTTCATGTGTCCATGTTGAGAAAGTACCATCCTGACCCTTCTCATGTGATAAATATTCAAGACATCGATGTACAAAGCGATGTGACATATGTGGAGAAGCCGGTCAGAGTTATTGGAAGTGAACAAAGGGTGTTGCGGAACCGCGCCATTCAGTTCGTCAAGGTGGTATGGGAACGACATGGCAGTGAAGAAACCACCTGGGAACTTGAGTCGGAGATGAAGACCGCTTATCCGGAGCTCTTCGCATGAGTTGTTTTGGACCCCTACTTCACTTGAATTTTCGGGATGAAAATTTCAAAAGAGGATTCTATTGTAATAACCCGAATTTTTGATAAATATATATATTGGCATTTATTCATTTTTAAATTGAAGTTTGACGTAATAAAATGCCAAATGGACCAAATTTTGGGACAATGGCCCAAGGATGGCCCAATTGGGTCATGGGTTGGATGAAATCCATTAAATGGGTCAATGGGGACTAATCGGGTCAACGATGGTCAAAGTGGGCCCGATAGCCATGTGGGGCCCAATGGATCAAAATCGGTTCAAACCCTAAGGTAAGTGGAAAAAGGAGGGAATCTAATTGGGCCATGGGCCCAATGGTTACCCAATAAACCTTGAATTGGAATTGATACATGTAATTGGTCAATGGTAAGTAATCGGGTCAAAGATGGTCAATTTGGGTCAAAGAGCCATGTGGGACCCAATGGGCCAAGGTAACTAAGCCCTAAGATAAATGGGTAAGACAAGAATCAAATTGGGCCATGGGCCCAATGATGATCCAATAAAAGGGATACAATTAATAAAATTTAAATCACCTAAGTTAGGTGATAAATGGACTAAGGCAACATGGCCAATGGGGCCCACCTCCACCTCACCCATTGAGGTGGCGTATGGACCAAGGAGAAAGTGGGACCAACCATCTTGGTCAACCATGGATAAAATTAAGAAGACTAAGGTGGATTAAGGTAAATTAAATTGATTAAAATTATTGTAAAATTACCTAAGTTAAAATCAAGGGAATTAAAATAACATGGCCAAGTGGGGCCCACCCCCACCTCATCAAGTGAGGTGGCGGGTGGGGTAGGTATATGTGGGGGCCGTCCACCATGGTTGACTTGGTCAACCATGGGTGGATTTATTAGATAGATAATTTAAGTGAATTAAATTAGATGAAAATTAATTAACCTAAGTGAAGGCTTAACTTAATTAAGTTGATTAGTTAGGGTCAACATAAACAAGTCAAAGAGGACATGGGAGCCATGCTTGGTCGTTGGGTCTCAACCACCACCACCCAAGTCAAGCTAGCCCATGCTTGGTGGGTGGGGAAAATTAATGAGGAGTCTAAGTCACTCCAACCACCTCCATCTCATTTCAAACTACCCATTTGACTCTAGCCCTCCACATACACAAGGAAATTCGTTCCTCACCTTGCAAGAGAGGAGAAAGAACTTAGAAGAAAAACTTAGAAGGAAAAGAAAAGAAAAGAGAAGAAAAGAGGTGAAACCTTGGATTCACCATTGGAAGATCAAGAGCTACTATCTTCATCATCTTTCCCTCTTTCTCTCTTAACCTAACCCCATTTACCTTAGCCAATCCAAGCATGTCCCACCATTGATCAAGCACATCTAGCCGATCAAAGATCAAGAAGAAGGAGAGAAGAGGCTAAGGAAATCAAGTGGAGGAACAAAGACCGGAGGAGTCGTCGGATCATAAGTATGTTCTAAACAAGAGATTTAATTGTTAAGGTTTTAAGTTTTGGAATCCATCCTTGCCATATGATGGTGGCCAAATTATTTTAGACTATGGAATGGATTTAAAATCCATCAAATGGAAGGCTAAGAAAATGGAAAAGATGGAAGTTTTGATGGATTGAATGGACCTACATGGCAGAACCCAATGGGAAATGATGATGAATTTATTAAGATGTTAAGGTTTAAAATTTTGGAGAATGGCTAATGAGCTTTAGGTTTTTAAATGAGCAAACATTAGTGATTTATGATTGCAAATTTTTGGAATTCTAAGGTTGTATTAAAGCATGGAGAATATAGAATTTTTAATGAATGGATGGACCATCTACATGGCCGAACCCCATGGTAAATGAGGATGATTTTAATTTGGATTATATTTTAATATTATGCATTTTAATTAGGGTTTTTATAAGAAATAAAAAGTTGGAGAATGTTTTAGGGTTCCAAGGATTTAAAGGGTTAAATGTAGGCAATTTTTGAAAAAAAGTTTTATGATGGAATCCATGGATGATATTTTAGAATTTTTATAAGATTAGAAGTATGGAGAATGGTTAATGAAAATTAGTTTTCAAATGATTAAAAAATGGGTGTTTTAAAGGATTGTTAAAATGAGAAAGCATGAGGAAATGTTGGTGGTTTTTAATGGACTTTAAATGTGATTAAAGGACCCAAGTTAAAAATGAGAGAAAGGCATCATGGGTTCGGCCATGGTGTATGGCCGAACCCATGACCCATGTTTTAGGTCATTCATGGGCTAAGTATGGTTTATATATGTGCTTAAATGAAATGGAAATTAAGTTAAGTTAATGATGAAATTTAAATGGATATTACAAGTATGATATGTGATGTTTAAATGGAATAAAGATAGTGATTGAAATGGATGATTTAAGTTTCATTGGAGGTATGTTTAAATGGGTAATTGAAACCAAGAAGGATGGGGAAAGAAACATCATGGGTTCGGCCATGATGTATGGCCGAACCCATGACCCAAATTTTGATCAATTTTAGGCTAAGGTTAATGCATGTATCAATGCCTAGGAGGTTGTTTTAAAGGGCCAAAATGAATGAAGATTTGTGATTTTTGAAATGGATTATTTTTGGGACAAAAATATGAGTCTTTGAAAATGGCACCAATAAAAGTGAACCATGAACCCTATGGTAATGTTTTGGGACTGTTATGAATGGAAAACAATGGAGAGAAATGAAAATATTAAATGGATTGGTAAGCATGGTAGGTAATGTTGTATATGAGATGAAAGAAGGGGTTTTAAATGAAGGACTTAAATTCATTTGGTGAAGGTAAAATGAAAGAAATTAGGAAATGGACATCATGGGTTCGGCCATGGTGTATGGCCGAACCCATGACCCCTTTGGGAGCCATATTATGGGCTAGGTATGGAATTATATATGGGATTAAATATTTACAAATTTAATTAAACTAGATGGCTGATTTTATGATGTTATGTCATGATTAAGAAATTATAAATGGGTCCAAGTTTATGGGTCAAATATGGACTTAAATATGCATGAATAAAAGGGGTAACTTAACCATAGAAGAGGAGTGGCAAAACCGTAATTTGTGGCCACATTGAAGGACCATGGGTTCGACCATGGTACATGGCCGAACCCTATGTGGGTTGGACATGAAAATGGATATATTATGAATGAATAAATGAAGCGGATAGTTGCTGCGTTTTAGGCTCGCAAATCGGAATTTTAAATTTGGCCAAAATTGGATTTATGTATGAGTCTAAAACCAATGGATAATGGGCTAAGTTAGGGACTTAATCATGGATGACGTATGGACTAATTCGGTAAATGTAATAAGGTATCGGACGCCGCAAACGGTACGCGATCGGCGACCGGATTATCGAGCGGGAAGCGTAACGGAACGCGACACGGTATTCGGTAGGATTCCTACCTTTTTGTAAGCGATGGATATGTGATGGTGTTTTAAATTATTTTGACTTGGCTTATTATGGATTTATGATTATAATTTATGATTTATGGGACTTGCACTATGATGGCTTTTAACATATGAATTACATGATAGTATCATGGATTATATTTTAATATTATGCATCATATGACTATGTATGGTATATCGAATATGGTCTATCTATATACTACATAGCATAATGCACCTACATCTCATGCATGGCATGAGCAGAAAAAAATAAACAAACCGGAGTCCATGCTCCGTCGGGGCGACCGAGAATCAGACATGGGGATTGTCTGAGGGCTATAACCGGAGTCCATGCTCCGTCGGGGCGACCGAGAATCAGACATGGGGATAGCCTGAGGGCTATAACCGGAGTCCATGCTCCGTCGGGGCGACCGAGAAGCAAACATGGGGAACAGGATATTGTATGATCATACGGATAATGGGTGGGACACATGACATAAGCACCCATGACATAGCATTCATCACATACTTATTTTGTTGTATTTTATGTTATCGGTATGTGTGTATCACTAATCCATATGCTAGCCCTACTCGGAGTCCTACTGGGCGCGTTGACTAACGCCCTACTTCTACCCTATCTGATGACGCAGGAGAGGCAGGAAGCGGTGGACATACCGGAGGCCAAGCTTAGGAGCTTGGAAAGTGCAGTCCTAGTTTATATTATGTTTTCATTTTGGAGATGTAATTTTAAAGTAACTTAGCTTGTCGGGTTGTATAAATTTACATTTCTTGCGATGGTTTTAGACGTTACTTATGGACGATACATTTTGTGATATAATCATGAACATAGGGGCATTTTGGTAAATTCAATGTTGTATCTTCCCTTCTATCTAAAAACCGGTAAGATAGACTCTATTATCATGTTCCGCAATAATTATAATCCGCGAGCTTACTTCTTACGCATGAACCGTTCTCGTGGACTTAGCTCCGCGCACGCGTGGGGTTGGCCAGTTAAGGGTCGGGCTTTAGAAGCTTGGACTTAACTCGCGTCGTGGCGTCCGCGCCCTCTCTCACTCTTCTATTTCAAAAAAAAAAAATAGACTCTGATTTTCGTAAAAGGGGTGAAAAAGGGCGGGACATTACAGGTGAGTTCAATTTATATTAATAAAAAAGTAAATGGTAAGATATATCATCACAATACTTATCAAGTTGACTGTAATTAGATTGATTAAAAATAAAATTGAATTATTTGATAAATACCCTTATTTATAATAAACAACCCATTGCCATTGGTGCATTAAATGAATACAAATCTAAATTGGATTGAATTTTAAATGAAAAATCTAATATTTTGAATGATTCAGATTCACGTGAAAACATGGCCTACTTGGAAGTCGATCACCTAAGTCAAGAAAAAAAATATTAGGTTTTAAATTTATATATATCGGTTGATATGTATCGTATCGACTCACATTACTGATATCGGACAATATCCGATATATATCGCCGATATCGTCCAATATTGATAGTTTTGATTAAAAATAAAATAAAAAGAATAAAAGAAAGAGAGATTTTTCGGTTGATATATTGGCGGTCTATTATACCCGTGATCTAAGTGTTGTTGATTCTCTCAAATAATAGGCACTAGGCAGATAGAAAATGAGCTTAGGAAGCCCCTGTGGACAAAACTACAATTTCATCCTTTTCTTTCATTTGAAGAGGTTTACAAGTATAGGTTTTTTCTTTTTCTTTTTTTAATTTATGAAAAATTGCGGGATACCCAAGAAAAAATATAGCTTTAATGCTTCAATTAAAATAATTTTTAATCTCATCTATATTCTTAGATCTTTTAAAGTACCCATAAAATTTCAATTCAAAGCATGTCCCACGTGTAGTGTAATATTTGGAAAAAAAAAATTAAAACATGGTAAGAAAATGGTAAAGTGATGTAAATTTTTAGTTAAATAATAGTAATAAAAAAATTATATATGATATTATGTGGCCAGTAAACCATAGCATATTGAATTTAGGTTTGCAGAGAACTCTAAATTTGAATTTAGAACCAAATAAGAATGTTAATAACATTTTAGCCGTCAGCTTTAAATTCATAAAATTAACATTAAAATTGCTAATAACTCTAGTATCTTTTGATCTAATAGCTAATCATTACTTTTGATTTAATATTAATTATTTTTTCACCCTTCCTTTCGATTTCTCCATGCTTCGGAATCTTCTCTCGGTTCTTTTTCTTCTTGACTTCAATATTTTATTTAAGGACCTTATATTTTTTGTCTTTTTTCTCTTATTTCCTATATTTTGATCATTTTAAATATTCTATAAAACCTACATCAAATTCACATGCTTCAAATTAAATTGCAATTAGAGTTACATTATGGTTGAATTAAAATTCTCTTTCCTTATTATCTTGATTCTTAATTTTTAGAATTTTAATTATTTAATTTAATTGAATTTTTTAAACATTATTAATTCATGAGAAGTATCTTTTAGTCACCATACTCTCTAAAAAGAGAATCTTTCAACGGGTTGAAAATGTTTAGTAAAGCAGTGTTGAAGCGATTAATTACTCATTAGTGAACAAGATGAATTTTTTTTTTTGAAATTTTAATCAAAAGTTAAGAGATTTAAATTATAAGAAATATATACTGAGTTCTTTCTAATAAATTCAAAAAATAATTGTTTTTAAACTCTAATATAAAGAGTTCTTCAATTATTGATAGGAGCACCACACAAAATTATTTGTTGAACTAATTCACAATTCACGATAATCAGTTTGTAAATTTTAAAATAACTCAAATTATACTACTAAGTAAATTTAAAAACTAAAAAAGTGAAACAGTTCACACCAAGTTCAGTAAACTAGTTCACAACGGATAGTTTCTCCACTATCAAATTGGATTTTCTTCTTCCCGTCGTTTATAAATTAGATATACATGTTCGAATCATTTCGAACGGATACTTCAACGGTTCTCAAATTGGTTGAGAAATGTATTGCGACTCGCTCAAATTGCAATCTCATTATCCTCCAAACATCCCCATTCTCTTCAATTCCAGTTCTCAAACGCTCTCAGAATCCTCTAAATCCTACCCTCAATCCCTGATCCGAATCGCAGCAAGAGGAAGAAGAAGGAATCGGAAGCGGCGAATCCAATGGAAGAGAGCAGTGGAACCGGTAAGGAAATGTATTTCTGCCATGGCATGGAATTTGAGGCCCGTAATCGAATCTGAGATGTTGGGTCTGATATTGGACGATGGAGGGGGATGGGGCGGAGGAGGATTGGGGTTTTGGGTGAGGAAGGGGTTTGGAGGGGGAGGAGGGTTCGAGAGGAGGAGGTGGAGGAGATCCGTCCTTTTGTTTGGACTCGGTGTGGGCCTTTTTCTGTTGATTGTTTTGGGGAGGTATTTGGAGAGGGATTCGAGTTTTGCTAGGGTTTTGGTTTGGGTGGTAATGGAGTGTTGGATTAGGGTTTGGAGGAGGAAATGGGGATTGGAATTTTGGGGTTTGGTTTTGGGGATTTCTGCTTTGATGGCGGGGTTGTGGAGGGAGGGTGGATTGGGATTGGAGAACTTTAGTGAGCGTTTGGGATCTCTCTTTTCGTCTTTGGAGAGGGTTTTGATGAAGAGGAGGAGGAAAAGATGGGGGTTTTAGGGATTTCTTAACTTAATTTTATGATAGTTTTTACTTCTTCTTTTTTTAATAACATGTGAGCCTTATGATTGGACTAATAATTTTTCATTGATTGATTTTTTGGAATGATATTGGCCATTAATTTAGCTGTCATGTGTCTTTTGTAAGTTGTAACTCTATCTTTTCTATTATCTCTCCCCCCTTGTTTTATTTTTATTTTTATAAATGATCAAATTCAGCTTGTTAGACCATATTTGTGGGCCACAATCCACCTTCTGGAGTTCAAATTGGACGTTGATAATGAAGGGAGGTCTTGAGTTCGATTCATGCTCAACACTCTTCTGTCTAGATAGATGGACAAATGACTTCATCATGATGAATTAGTCTTCCAAATGAGGGGGGATTCTCTAAAGTAGAATATACCAAAATTCAACCTAAGTATGGTCATGTGATGTATGGTCATGAAGTTGATGTCAAAATTGAAACTCCTTTATCTATCAATTATTCCATGGCCTTACATCATATGGCTAAAATCTTTCAATCGAGAGAATTCCCTTTCATTTGATTAGGTTGCAAACCCCAATACCATGCCAAGTACCCTGTTTTTGTAGGTGCCATTGGAGGTCACAACACCTTCAAATAAAAAAGCATCCATTTTCCGAGCACTCTCTTTCATGGGACTTGGGCAGTTGACATTGAGCTCCTTTAACCATTGATTTTGTGGCCTTGCGTTGAATGTTTACAATGGAATTAACTTTTGTTGAATGGCTATTCTAGAGATTCCCCCTTTCATCTAGTTGGGTTGTGAGCCAAAATACATTCTGCATCCATCCATTAAATGACAAATATCTAAAGTCAAAAGCATCTATGTTCAATGAAACTAATCAATCCATCCTAAATGAATTGGCATGATTCACCTTCAGATTTTTTTTTTTTGCGATCGAAGGTGTCGAGCCGTCTTATCCGTAGGGGACTTTACCTGACTAAATCCTTCGGGGCATGTGCACACCTCCCTACACACACATACCGGGTCTAAATGATGAGGAGTAAATCCATGGAGAGTGGCCCAGAGGGGTTTGAGTGTGAATCAAACTCAAGACTTCCCTTCATGAGGAGAGTTTCTTGGCCGTCAGGCCAACCCCCTTTGCGTTATGAAATTGAGTTACTTCAAAGGGTCCCCCGTCTCTCTCTCTCTCTCTCTCACACACACACACACACACACACACGCAAAGCTATGTGGCTCACTAACCATGCTAAAAGCTCATTTTTGGTTGAATTGCCTCAAGTTTATGCCGATAACGTCTATAAACTAATATCTGTCATCCTCTGATGCTTCAGAATGATTGATGGTGGACTACATCTTGTAACAGTGTTATTGACTTCTACCATATCAGTCCTTTTTTTTTTTTTTGGGGGGGGAGTAGAGAGAGAGTGCATCTCATGCTAGCTCTGCACAAAATTTTATGGTAGTTTCAAGCCAAAACATGTTCATGTTATCTGCCTCATTTTATTTAGATTAGAGCAAGTCATCAAATCCCACTGATCAGAATCATCACCAAAATCTGAATGAATGAAAGAACAAAACATAAAGGCTATAAGAAAGGAAAAGGGGTCCTTAATCACAAAAAGCAACATCCAAGTCATGCATATACAACAAATTCTCAGAAGAATGACATAAATGACCGTATACCTTCAGTTTTCAACAAGAGCTTGAATCTTGAATGCGATGCGATTATCCAATCTTGTACATCCCTACCTTCTCTAAGAATCAGAATTATACAATGAAAGATGTCGTTTCAGGTTTCGTATTAGAATAACTTGCTTAAGCTTTCTAAATCATGGCAAGTCCTCATTTCTGGCAAAAACACCTTGTCTTCGATGTGGATTGACAGCATCCTCTATATTCTACAGATATTTACAGATGTTAATTCCAAAGTTTCAAGTATACCTATGTCATTTCCGTTGGTTGTCGGTGGTCTTCACTCTAGCATATGCCTCTATTTTCCTTCTTCCTTAGAAAATTCTGTTGAATTTTGAGACTGAAACATGTTCCGCTTAAGGATGAGTGCAGAGAGTAGTTCATTCCATGTATCAGGGACACCAGGGAGACACCAATGGCTGCAGTCCTGCCTTTGGAGTTGAACAGGTCCTGTTAAGTGGTGAAGATAGTACAAGGATGAGTGCCCATCTTTCCTTAGTTCTGTCATCGGTGTCACATTCAATACCTCTACCCCTGGAGCTTTGGTAGACAGTATGTCCATGGCAGCATTCAACAGTGGAGTTGACGGTCTGGATGACGGCGTTGGTGGTGATGATCTCTTTGGTTGCTTCTCTAGATGACAACTTCCTCCATTTCTCCAATTTCCTCCTCTGGATTGAAATGACTCAGCCATGTGAAATTTACTAGTTTCACTCTTCCTAAAAGTGTAAAAATTAAATTTGTACCATGACTAAGTATCACTCTTTTAAGCATTGCATCACTTTGTCAAATTTAATTTGAAAACGCTGCTAATAAATATCAGAAGTTTGGTGGTTTTGTTTTCTGATGCAAGTTATTGGCATTTTCTGGAGTTTCAAAATATCATTTACACTATGACTGATTTAATCATGAATGAGGATATAGAGATAAATTGATTTTCATGCATGCTGAGAGCAAGATTGACTTCTGACAAACCAAAGTTTTTATTCAATTTTGACTAAGCCATCCTTGATTGGCAGGTTCCTTCTGCTTTAATCATATAAATTGTATGTTTATGTAGTATATGTCTATTGCAACCACAAATAGATGGGTTAAAGTGTTTGTGATGTAGATGTGTTGTATTTTATACTTAAGTGACGATTTACTCAATTCAAAAGCAAATGGACTTTCTACGCTGAAGCACTCATCAAACCCTTTAATAATCATGACAGATAAATAACCGATATTGATAACCACAAATCAGTCACATTAAAAGAAATTCTGCCAATCATGAAGAGAAAGCCAGAAAGGAGATGATAGACATTGAGCTACTAAATAGGTTTAGAAAAACAAAACCTGAAATGAGCTGGTGAATATGTTCGAAAGATGACTTGTGTTTTACTTAAGTTCACTTCCCTAGTAATCCAGTCAACCAGTGTCTCTATTGATCTCCTGTAAGCAGTTTCGATGCGCATCTCCATCTTCACATCTTTACCTATTTCGAAATAACAACCCCTGTCCAAGTATGCACAGCTAATGTTACTGATATTCATGCCCATTATTTTTAGTATAACAAGGAGAGAAGAGCTTTAAGGTCTTTGTACAATGACCAGGTCTTAGTTAGGCTGCCAATCCACCATGAGTAAGGTGGACAGTTGGTGAAACTGACAGACCTACCTGGTTTGTGAATGTTTTTATGTTGGTAAGATTCAAGTTATTGAATATAAATTGGATCTGTTTATATGGGTGGTAGGTTTAACATGAGCCTGATGACCAAACTTAAATTTGGGTTGGATTGAGTTTGGGGTAATTTGGTTTTTGATCGGTTGAGGGTTGACTTTACCAACATGAATTGAAATTTCTGTTGAGCTTGGGTTGGGCATGGGTTGAATTTAACGTAACCTAGTTTAACCTAAAAATCATATTAGTATTACATTTATCATCATCATTATAAGGCAGAATCCCATCCATCTGGGGTTTGTTTTACGGGTTTTTCCAATTTACCCTATCATAAAATAAACTATTAGTTATTCTACAATTTAATATGTCATTTATCCCTTCCCTCCATGTTTTCGGTGGTCGGCCTCTTTTCCTTGTGTCTACGATCTGTAGCCATCTTTACTCTACGCATTGGAGCCATGTCTGGTCTTCTACTAAAATGACCAAACTGCCTCGAATGGGTTTCTCTCAGTTTACCATCTAATGTAGTTATTTTTAAACAATCCTTGATGCTTCATTTCTATCACATTTGTACCTAATAATGAAACTCTCTCTCTCTCTCTCTCTCTCTCTCTCTCTCTCTCCCACCCCACCACCACCACTAACACACACAAGGGTAGATTGACACTTTGGTCATAGTGCATTTATGCTAACATCATAATTTAATTATTTTATCTTATAAGGTTTCCCTTAAGGATTCTTCACTCATAAAGTCCTTCACTTAGCTGTATTCTGATTTGTTAATATTCATTCTCACTGGATTTCTTCTCAATAGTGAGAGCAAGGCCTTACAGGGTAACATTTGAAACTAGATCCCAGGGGCAATCTCTAACGATTCAGTGCAGTGGATAGACTTAAAGCAGGTATATTTGGTACTTACAATTAAAGCTGTAAATTTTCTTGGAGTTTGACTCAATCCTACCAAGAATGACCTCAGGTTGAAATCTGGTTGGATCCGCGGTTAAAGTTGAGGTGGTGGTTGGGTTGGGTTAGGTTGAGCTTAATGTGTACAAGAGTTTCCGATGAAGGTGGGAAATGGGTTCATTCATTCAGATGGGCCGATATTGCCACATTAGCAAGCAAGTGTTGAAGAGCAACTTACTACCTTCTTTTTGTTTTGTCATGGTTCCACCAGTGCCCTGTGTTAAAAATCAGAACATCTGCTTAATGTCGAGGTGGTGGTTGGGTTGGGTTAGGTTGAGCTTAATGTGTACAAGAGTTTCCGATGAAGGTGGGAAATGGGTTCATTCATTCAGATGGGCCGATATTGCCACATTAGCAAGCAAGTGTTGAAGAGCAATTTACTACCTTCCTTTTGTTTTGTCATGGTTCCACCAGTGCCCTGTGTTGAAAATCAGAACATCTGCACTCCTCCATCGGACAGATTTCGAATCCATGACATCCAATTTCACTGTTGTATTCACCATTTCTGGAGACCCAGATGGTGGCCGGCCATGCCGCACCAAATATGGAGCTCTGTAGTACTCCACGGTGCAGTTAAAGTTCTTGAATTTGAATATCAAGAAACCTTTATGCTTTGTTATTGGGCTGCCATTCACTTCATATATTGAATCCGTATCGGCGACTGCCGTGGCAAGCATGCAGAGAAAGGACTCCCATTGGTTTCGTCCTATTGAATCACCCACAAAAACAATCCTCCAATTCCGTAGCTGCTCCAGCATCATCTTTGCATTGAACCTTCAGAGGGGAATACAGAAAAATGGAAATCAAGTTGTTTGATTTGCAAGCACTGTTGCTAGCAGAATGAGAGAGACTGAAGGGGAGAATGTTTAGATAGTGACAACTTGAGCAAACCCAGTAACCATAAAATAAAGAGGCAAATCAACAATGCGCCCAGGTCGGCTGTGTCTAGCCTGGGTGTACTGGCACTATATGGGCCATCCTCTGGTAAATTCAAATATTTAATTATTTTTATAATGCTCATTTAGATCCAACATGAATTTAGGTCATTTTATGCATCTTCGCTATTGAATTGAATATTATGGATAAAAATATTAAATAATTTTATTATGATTTCGAAAGACACCATTTTATATGGTTTCATGTTTTTTATATAGATATGGCAACAATCGAGTTAGTCGCTCATTTATTTTCAAATTTGGATTGCGTCTTTCCATTTATAAATGAGTTTATAATAGAGTTAGGTCATTTATCAAAATGGGTCAATTCGAGTTGAGTTAAATTAGATTTTGCTAGATTTACCTCGATAATTCAATTAATCCTGTCTATTGTATGACTATGAAATAGTGACATGGTATAAAAATTATAACTTGCTATCCTATTTTATTTATTTTGCACAACTTAAATTTGTCATTTAAAAAAAAATCTCTAATATAGCTGGTAAGTGCTCTTTATTTTTTCAATTTCAAAGTTTTGGATCAGGCCTTATGGAGTCAGATAAGTATTTGGTCAAATCTAATTGCAAATGTCAACTTTATATTGATAAGATAAATAACTTTAATTCCGGTCAATCCATAAAATAATGATCCAATCTAACTGTAAATAGTAAAAAATATATAATTTTAACAACAATGTAGAACAAATAAATGGTAAATGCTTATGGTCACAATGAAAAATTTACGAGTTATAATAAACATCATACCATTGAAAAAGTAAACAACTACAAAGATGACGATAGTGATATACAATAACTTACCACACATATAAAGATGATCAGAACCATCAAAAAGTAGGTAACATAGCTACGCCATCATTTGAATGGCACTTGGTACCAAAGAAATTTGTCAATCAGTGTTTCAAGAGGAAGAGTCTTGGGGGTTAGGTCAAAATAAATAAATAAATGAATTTTCACTCTCTTTGAAGTAAACAGGAAACCAAACCTTTGGCCACAGTCAAATTTCATTTTATGTTGATCACAATGGACCTAACCATATACTTGACCCATATGTATGATCTAGAGGGTGAATCTATATATATTTTTTAATTATTTATAGGTATCTCGACCCTACATTGGATTAATTCATTATTTTCATAGTATCAATATACAAGAATCATATCGAACTAACAAGGAAAGATCAATGAAGATAAGAAGCGAACAGATTTAACAAATATTGATGATGATTGGATGGTTAAGATCGGCACCCACTCTATCTTCAAATGCATGATCAACTGGGGAGCCAACACATAATGCACACAAGTTCGATTATTAGAATCTTTAGAACACTTTAGGGTTAGATTTAAGTTTATTTTTAGATAACATAGGTATTTTCACTTTACATTCGAGGTAAAAGTAATTTCACGAATATAGAAAACCACGAATGAGCTTTATACATTAGATAAGCATCTAATTTAAATTTAATTGCATCTAGTTAAACACATGATACACATTATGTGATAAAAAGATTATTTTAAATGGTGACATTTGAGTAGCTTCTCTTTTTGTGCATAGTCATAGTTCACAGAATATAGTGAATGCTTTCTTTTCTAAAAAAGGATTATTTTAAATATTGAAAATACAAAAGGTTTTTTTATTATTATTAAAAATAGAGTGTTTCAATCACATTTCATAGTCAAGTCTAAAATGAAAAATATATATAATTTCATAAATTTATACTTTCTGGATGTTGTGAATGGATTATTGGTACCCAAAATCCATGATGGTGAACTTTATTTCGTTGGCAACGGTCAGTTTGAAATTTTAGAATAATCAAATAAGGTAATATTCTCAATTAAACACAATAAAAAACCAAACTATGCATGTTACTTTCCAAGGTGTTTTTCCCTGCAAGTTAATTTCTATCTATTGTTTATTTTCTTTAGGAGTGAAACTGTATGATTAAGTTCTTGTAAAACATTAAAAACCCAAACGGGAAATTTATCAAAATAACAAAAAAGAAAGAGGAGATTGCATCAACCAAAAATTTGACCAACTAATATAATTTTTTAGAAAAAAAATATAATGGAAAATATCAAAAACAAACTAAAGTGATCATATTTATTAGGCGGGCAATCCATCTGTTTTGTCAGGGATTAAAAAATTCTGAATGAATGCATAAGAAGATTTACCCAATGTTTTCATGTTATATAGAGGCAAGGGTCTTGAGTTTCTGTAACGTGAAAAAACAAAAAATAAAAAATAAAATTATGTTGCAAGGTAGAAATAAAATTTGTTTCGACTCTTCAAACAAGGCCAAAATGGCACAAAAATCAAATAAGAGAAACTAAAGTTCAAAGTAACAGAAGAATTCTCTGCAACTGTTCAATAAGAAATTAAAAAAAGGAAGAAGAAGAAGTTTTAACGTTCTGACTTCTGAGAAAGAAACTGAAGTAAAAGAAACCTCAAGAAAGAATGAAAGAAAGAGAAGAACCTGGGAAGATTGCAATGCTTTGGTTGCCACCGCCATTTGGTGTAGAGATGATCAGGCCTTCCATTCTCTGAACATCGAAAACCTTCATCGACGAACTGGCAATTCCTTGACTGATACAGAGGATAGCTCTCATCCCAAACCCATTCTCCTTCAAACAAGTTGCACCCATCGCCTTCCCTTCCAAGAAAATCTGGACGTGGATTCTCCTTGGAATCTCCAAGTCTGAATGAATGCGGCTGCGTTTTAATCCCGATGTTGCCGATGAATACCCAATAATCCAAGTAGAAGAAACCACAAAGAAAGCAGAATCCAATAACACCAAAGAACCTTAAAACCCCATGAAGTTCAACAGCCTTAGGCTGCTTGATGTTCTTCAGTAACTCCATCGTCGAAAACAGAGAAGCCATTCTTTTTACGGGAACTAGAGATTTTCTTGTGCATGGAATCATGAAGAAGAACTTCAAGTGACAATTATTACATATATTACAGGATAAAATATAAATCCACCTTAACAAATAAGTATCTAAATTCTAACTGGGTAAAGATAATAAAACTATTTTGTTGCCTTACAAAGACAACCAGCTCTAATGGTATGTATAGAAATAGAATACGCTTTATTGGGGAGATGGGTATCATTGGACATGGAATTTGGAAAGAGAATATGAAGATTTTTAGAAATCTTGAGATGGTATTTTTTTTTTTATGTGCTCTTTCCTATGTTGTTTCTTCAGAGTTCAGAGTGAGGAGTAAGACACAGAAAGTGTATTGAAAGACATTCGACGGCCATCGAAGCAATGAATTTGTATTTAATTTCTTCAAAGATCAAAATAGTTTGAGAGAGGAGAAAGGAAGAGAGATTGATCGGGTGAATTGGATTGAATAAATCCTGGAAAATCTGAAGTGGGAAGAGTGGGAAAGGAAGTGGAGGCAACAAACAGGGAGAGACCTACAAACACGCAGTGCTAGATGAGTCCGAGAAGCAGGAAAATTTCTATAAAATCCCTCTACTTAATTGTTTCCTTTTTGGTGGGAATTTTTTTAGTCTTTTAGAATTGTGAATTTTATCAAATTTTAAAATTAGAGAATTTTCATTTTCATCTTCTTCTTTTTTTATTATTTAAAGTTACTCATGGAATTAGAAGATAGAATATCACAAGAAAGCCATGCTTGGTAGAATTCTTTTTAAGATTTTTTTTAATCTGAATTCTAAAATTAATGATTCTTGAATTTAGATTTATTAAATGTCATTATACTCACGTGAATTTATTTCATGAATCATTCCTATAAATTTGGATTTTGTATCACCTTATTATGAATTAATCCATTTACCAAATGAATTTAGATCAATTTCAATAATTTATTATATAAATTATATATTATATATTAAAAAATGCCACTTTTGGATTTGGAATGAAGTTTTTAATTCTTCTAAAGTCTAAAAAAGAAGAGAGTTCAATGTGTAGATCAAAGTAATGAATAGGTGTGTTAAAAGGATTTAAGTATGCTTCGAGGATTAATTAGATGCTTTAGATAGGTTAGATTTTAAATATCTATAAAAGAATGACACTTTTCTAGTTATTTCAATCTTTCTTAATACTACAAAATTGACAATAGAATTCAAATATATGAATATCTTAAAGTACTCTTCTTAACTTAAAAGAGATACTACCGACCATTTAAATTATCTTTTTCACTGTTAAATTTAAAAGGGTGAGTGATGGTCATGAACTTGCCTTAAGAAACTGGAGTCCTGAATTTGATTCTTACTCCATCTCAAGTGATACTTCCATTAGATTTATTTGATATGTGTAGATAAACAGACTTACATATATTTTGAAAAATAGTCGAATACTCTTGAAAATAGAACACATCGATTATGAAGAGATAATTTTTCTTTTACTTATAATTGATGAGTTATTCAACCTCGTCATGCATTACATGCCTCATTTTTAAATGGTTGTTAAGCAAAGAGCCTTAGAGTTTTCCTTTTGGCGCTATCGAATATAGATTATTTAATGGATTGTTTATTGTGGATCTCCTTTGTATGCATCACCACCATGCCTTCGTCGGCATAGAAACCATAATTAAGATGGAAGGAAAGAAGAGTAAGACTAATATATGATTTGTTACATTTTATAAAATGTTAAGTAGTAGTTTGTGAAAACTTAAAATAATATAAAAAAATAAGACAAGAATAGACAACTTGATAAGGAAAAGTTATCTATGTTAGTATGGTATAGGAGAGGGGATCATCACTACTTAAAAACCACACATAGAGGATGATTAGATGATCTCTCTTAAACTCCCTCCTTCAAAATTGGTCCATCACCAACATCTTCATGACATGTAAATCAAAAGTAAGGCTAATGTGATTTTTAAAATGGGACTCTGTAACGAGATCTATAGAATAAATTATAGATTCTATATAGTCAGGAGCGTTGTATAGGTGATTATATGAATATGAAGTGAATAAAGTTTGATAATAAATTGATCATTCAAACGGTATATTCTTCGCCATTTAAGTTTTGATATTGATTTTTAAAAATTTTAAATAAAAAAAAACAAAGTGATTAGGTGGAGTGAAATTTAATACATACCTTACTCATATGGTCTTTTGTATATCACATGTAACCAGTGGAATTCAAGTCCATTTAAAGGACAATCTTATTATCAAATTTCAGTAAACAAAGGCTCAATTTTTTTTTAAAAAAAAATTGAAGGTGGTTTCAAACATCCTCAATTTCATTATTGATTTTGACGTTTTAGAAATCATTTTCCTAAATTACAATGGGTCTGATTATTTAGTCTACATCAAATTAAAAATATATTTTTAATTAAACCCAACTCCATGTAAAGGGACCCACCCATGTGTGTCCCACAATGCCTCTTGCACACTGCCTTGCACGTGCGATACTGCTCAGCTCCAACCGGTAAAGGCCCTAAAGCACAGCCTTCTCCCTGAGAATAGATTCAAACCTGCCTGGTCGTATGAATCTCGTGTTTTTGAAATCGAGTTATATCGGCCTATATGATAGATATCGGCTGTACTTTGAGGATATCGGTCACTTTAGGGATATCGGCCGATATCCTCATTATCATTTAAAAAAAAAAAAAAATCAGATGTCAACTAGGGGCCAGGCCGATATTAGCTCATATCGGCTGAATATTGGCCAAGACATCGGCCGATATTTGTATTTTCCAATTTAAAAAAAAAACTGGGCTGCTTTTTATGTTCTTTGTTCAGAAAAAAAAAAAAAAGTAACCGATATTGGTAAAAAAAAAAAAGGAGAGAGAAATATATCGGTCAATAACTTGTTTTGGCGAGATTTACACCCCTGATATGTACTAGTATATGGGGAGGCCATCTCTTTTTAATTTTGATACTTTGAAATCTTAATAGGTCCTACGAGCTATATCATTTGAGCTATATTTATCAGATTTACTTTATTTAAAAATTATATTATATTTTTTAGTATAATAGATTCAGCCATTCATTTTTATGTCTTTATATAAAAAAAATTAAGTTATATTTTTCAAAGATTTTTATATTTGATAAATCTGATAAATATAAGTGAAATGATATGACTTGTAGGACCCATTAAAATGCCACAAGTCAAAAATTAGAAAAAGAAAAATGCCCAGAGTGCATCGAGGTGACTGAATCCGTTCTCTCTCCCTGCTATAGTTTAAACTTAACGCTTAAAAAGTGAACAATCAAGTTTTTTGCCGGGCTTAAGGTATGGAATTCAAACCGAACGAAATCGGAGAAGGCCCGTTAGATGAGAATAGAGCCCATATGACCTTACTTGCTAAATTTTCGACCCAAATTGACTGAAGAGTTGATCGAGGGAAGAGAGGGCCTTAAATGCTACCAAATGGACCCACTTGCAGCAGGAACAAAAGCCCTTTTAAATCAGTTTTGGGCCCGAGCCCGTTTGGACACTTTGTGGGCCTCAACGCCAATGAAATTAAGCCCAATTTGCTGTCTCAAGGATTCCAACTCGAAATCCATGTCACTGTCCATGTGGACTCCACTGGATGCCAACTCGGCTAAGAACCCACTCAAAACTGCAATCGTACGCTGGGCCTGGTTTGTCATATCTTCGAAGCCCAGGAACAGGAACATTCCTTTGGGCTGGATTGCTAGCCTTGGACTGGATTTGACCCGATCTTGAAGCTGTTTTAAACAAAAACAAATCAGAAATTAGAGAGAGAAAAAGTTCCCATTACAAATATGTAGAACGTGGACACTAATTTAAAGCGATTTTTGGGCCTAGTTTCAGCCTGTCTTACATGGCAAAATCTAGATTTAGTAGATGCCATTGGATCTGGTTCTGGGAAGTGATATGCAACAGATCCATATGATTTTCAGGCCTTAAATTCAGCAAAAAGATATGCGTAGAGCACTGCAAGATCGAGCAAGCTCTCATGGAAGATAAGAGGTTATTTTTTTCTTTCTTAATTCCATTTAATTATGTAATTAAGTCCAAGATGGAAACAGGCCCAATTCGGGCAGATCTGGTAGTGCAGGCCCAACAGGACTTGGTTTTGCATTTTGCAATGACATGATACCTTTACCTCATCTTTCAAAAGAAATAAAGTAAAATAAAAGACAAATATATTTGACATCTTTTTTTTTTTTTATATCAGTTGACAGAGGTAATGCTCCGTTGAACAAAAACTATATAAGTTGAGCAACAATTACAAGTTCAACGAAGTATGGAAATTTTTGAAAAAGAAACAAGACGTCTAGTAAAATGATTTGTGAACGACAGGACTCGAATCAAAGGACAAAGGTAAAACATTGAAAACATTAAATGATTAACTGGTAGGCCTTGCAGTTGATTTACTCATAATTACTCCAAAAAACAGAGCGAATTTTATAAGAGAGAAATACTCAGATTGGCAGCCCATCAGATCACAGATGAGAAACACCATAGCCGAAATGGTGTTTCTGGAGAATGATAAAAAAAGAAGATTCAGATCTGTTTTCATAATATACAAAACAAAACGGTGACAAATGCGGCAATACCGCTTATGATACATAGTCTGTCCAAACGGCTTTCGTTTCTCATCTTCTCCTCCTTGAGCTCAGTCTGCGCTTTCGAGTACAGATGACAAGACTCTAAAACCTCACTGTAGTTTTTGCTCCTCCGGCAGCTTAATGCTTCTTTAAGAACAAGCAAACTGTTTCGACCATTAATGTGGGCACCAGCCATGTCTTCCAACTGCATGCTTAGCTCTGTTAGCTTAAGAGTTGTAGGACTACCCCCCTCTCCCTCTCCAGTATAGATGACTTTGAACTTCATGACAATTATACACTCAACAACCTGACATGGAATTATATATTTTGCTGGAAGAACAGATCCAAAGCGTATCAAGAAATCCTTATCAGTTGGCCAGTGCCTTTGGCCCCCAAGTGGGCTCCAACTAGCAAGATTGGCAGCTTGTTTCATTTTTCTGTTCACTACAATCCAACTTAGCCTGATCCCTTCACGAAGCTCTCTCCAAAGGTTTCCATCTTTCCTTTCCCTCTCGATGGACATAATCGGGGGCAGACCATCAGCCACAGAGAGGGTGACATCAGCCTCCTGACCCCCATAGTTGAGAAGATCAATTCGAAATGGGCAATTGTAGAACCAACTATGGAAGCCATCTGAATCTGGAATTCCCCAGATTACTTTTGAATACACAGATTTGTCTTTGTACCTGATATCCACGATTGAAACAAAATCCGATGGTAACACACTGTCAAAGTCGTCAAAGTCACCATAGTAATCGAACTCATCAAAGAACTCAAAATCAGAGTCCCACTGCACCACTGGAACATCCTTGTTCACAATAAGGGGGTAGCAGTCTGCATAGAACTTACGGTAGCCACCAATTGATGAAATCAAACTCCCAACATCCTCTCTATTTGTTGATGGCCATAAAGAATGACAGACGTTTTCCCAGATTCTCTCTTCTCTTGAGATTGAACAGAAGTCAGCACAAGCACATCCAGCACTAGCCAGAGTAGCACCATCAAGGCGCCTCAATATGTCATAGAAAAGGTCACTGCTCAATGAGGCCATATTCCCTACTTGGCCAATTGACGTTGACATGGCCTTCTAATCATCTGAGATAACCAAATCATAGAACGCAAGAGAAGATATCAATGCACATTAGAATAACCAATAAATAGAGACAACAGGCCCCAGAGATGGGAAATAGTGGATGCTTCTAATGATGATGATATAAAAAAAGGGCCCAATAAAATCTTTTAGTCTTAGAGCACATATCTGAAGAAGCCCTATAAACATTTCCTTGTCAAACAGGGCCGGCTAGACACAAATTGAGATCTGAGGCAAAAAATCTAAACGGGGCCTTCTTGATATTTAACACATTATTATAAGTAATATTTAATTAAAATTTTAATTACATATTTAATAAAAAGTATTTATCTAAAATCTACTTTTCTTGCCTTTTGAGATGCAAAATTACTAATTAAATTTTTGTAAGTGTATGAGCATGCAAGTTGAGGGATGACAAACTGTATGTACTTGGTAATTAGCCAAGGTCATGGCATCCACTTCTTTCTCATCTACCTATTCAAACTCATCTCTTTTTTCTTTTTCTTTTTTTTTTCCCCCCCTCCTACTGAGGTTCAGATTCAGCTTTTTTCAAACATGGGGTGGGCAAACCAGTAAAGTTTTAAGGCCTATCTAGTAATCCCAACCCTTTTGTTATTTTCACACAGGGTAAGATAGAACACGTGGGACCACTAGATTTAAGGCTAGATTAAACTCAATCGAAATATGCCCAAATGCCATTGCTTGCCATGATGCCACCTGATTCTAGATATTAAAACCGGCAGTTCAAATTACTTTCACAGATTTTTATTTTAACTATCAATTGCATTATCTTCAGTTGAAACAGATGGCAATGATCTTTCATAGCTGGTATTTGACATTGATAATCAAATATCAGCTAACAATGGCCCTTGACCCTAATTTTTCATGATTGGATAATCCAAACACTTGACGGATCTGGCTGGGGAGATTTGCCCACCACGTTACAATATCGAAAATTCAGGTTTCTGCTACTTACAATAGAATAACAGATACAAGGCCCTTAACCTAGAGTTCTGCAGGTTCAAAAAGGTAATAAGCAAATATTGTGGATTATCTGATGGTTTCAAGAAAAAGTCCAAGAAATTGTGGTTTCAAGAACATAATTCCTTTAGGTTTAAGACCCAAATCACAACTCCAAACAAAACCAGAACAACCTAAGATCTACACTTCAAACACCAACATAAGCATCAGGATCAATGGAAAAAAGTACCTGCAACTAAGCAAACTGGACGAGAGAGAACCGTGAGAGAGAGGAGCAGCGAGAGAGAGCATGGAGAGAGAGGAGAGCCACAGAGAGAGCAGTGAGAGAGCCAGAGAGAGCACTGAGAGGAGAGGCGAGAAAGCGATATGCGCAAATAGGGTTGCAAGTTGGGGCTTTTTTTAACTTATGCAACAACTTAAGAAGGGGCTTTTTTTTTTTAGGGTTTTGCAGAAGGGGCTTCTTTTTCTTAGGGTTTCGGAAAATAAAGGGGTTATGGGGCCTTTTCAAAATGGAGGCCGCAACGGCCTGACTTGTCTAATGGTTAGGCCGGGCCTGTTGTCAAACAACAAGGAACCTTTTTTCTAAAAAAAAAAAAGCTATCTAAGAAACTAATGAACCGCATGAATCTTTGCTGTAATGAGAAACATCATTTGTTATATTCTAGAAATGCATCCTCAGGTTCCTTATTAACTGGCTATAAAATTATTTCAGATATGAGAATGCTCAGCACGACGAAATTATCCATTTCAATGCATGTAGGTCATCTACAGCAAAGCAACTTGCATTCAGCAGATGTATGTATGCAAATTTCAACTCAGGGTTCCAAAAATTAAAAATATACCAAACCAGATACAAAATGCATCTAAATATTATCAGGCTCACCTGCATTAAAAAGTACAAGGCAACCGTGCAAAAGCTGCAAATGCTTTTAGGTAGTCTTCCCAAGTTCATCAGAAATAAGTTGCTTTTACAACTTTGCCCTTCTAATTTCATTGACAAGAAGTAACAACATTTACTGATGACACCCAATCTCCTACTCCAGAATCTGAGATCAAAATAATTCAAGCTAATCAAACTTCACAACAATTGGTCTTCTAAAGAACAGTATTATTATGATGCAAGCCAAAGCTCACCAATATGGACCACAAGTGTGGGCCCACAGTCGATATCAATGGTCGAAATGGCCAAATTGGCAGGCGATGTTGGGCTCACCATAGGTCTTGAATTGTGGGGTTGTGGGGGGTGGGGGTGTGGGGAAGGAAGGGGGTTGTGATGGGGAGACTGTGTATTGAAATTGATTGACATCTGGAAAGGCAAACAAGCTTGGTACTAAATGAATAATTGACATTGCTTGGTCCCCGGTGAAATAATAGTCCCTCAATTCATAGATCCAGTATTGCATAGTTTCGAAATCTACATTTTGGCTGCTTTCTTCTTTTTAATTTTTTATTTTAATCATAAATTTTTTGGTGTAAGGTGACGAAAGTTTTATTAAATAAACCATAACATACAACTATAGAAAGACAGTTAACAATTTGTTTAGGTAATAGAAACTTCATTTCTTAAAAAAAGTAACAGGGAAAAAAACACCAGCCAAGAAAGAACTGCGGCCAACAAAAAGAAAGATACAACAGTCACTATAAAGAATCAAAATTCATGAAATTGATTTCCAACTTCCATTAAACTCCTGAACTGAAAACCCAAAATAAGGTTTTAAGACCAAGGCCCATCAGGTAATATTTGACTCATCTTTCAAAGCACAACATCCATGGGCACTGCTTTGATTCCCAGCGTATGAGCCATACATTGATTCCCAAAGCCTACAAATATTACAAAGCCAATACTTCAACCTATGGATAATCTTGCTCATAATTCTATTCCTACTACAACAAGGGCCCAATAAACATCTCAGTTCTATCTATTCCACGTCCCGCCAAAAAAACCCATTTTGAATTTTTCCAATCTCCTTGACATGATGAAAGATGCTTACATTGACTCTTATACATTGATTTCACTTGAACCTCCAAGGTGCAGTAAACAACTCTCTGAGAGAAGTTTCAACAGCCCATTCTAGGAGAGATCTAAGCAAGATCCTTTTGTAGGACTATGATACCCAGACCTGCAGAACCTTGACAGATGTGGACAAAAAAATACTGAAATGTGTACGGGGTGCATCATGCTTCAAAATGTAGGATCAGCATACGGGCAAGGATGACAAAACATAGCCATAGAACTCGTGGTTTTTTTTTTTGGAGTTCAGTGGAAAAGTACGATTCTAAAAGCCAACTGCATATAGATGAGACAAAACTTGCATATTGATGATGATGATGTGTGAATATTACGGTTCTATGCTGTTTTCCTCGATATAAGGACAAGTAATAATTGGGGCATTTGGCAACTACAGATAGATGGGATACTAGCTGATCATGATGATGATAGTAACTGTGGCATTTGTCCCACCAACAACAATTTTTATTTTTTAACACTAACAAGGGTATTATTAATTGAAATAAAAGGATACATCATAAACGGCTAGTATAAGAGATCCATATCAACTGGAAAATACAAAGAAAAGAAAAATACAAATGATCATACTAACTCTCAAACCTCACAAGGAACACTAATAATCAATCACACTAAAATCCACATGAGGCTCCTCCCTCTCAATTCCAACTGTAGCCAAGATCTGCCATGCCATTTGCCGAACATCTAGCATGTATGAAGCACACCTCCTTCCGAAACGTGATTTCAAGAATGATTCTAACCATATGGATAAGCTTTTACGAAGGCCTTTTTCTACCATTAGCCCATCTGATGGTATTCTATTAGTCTCCTCCTAGCGCTAACTTACCTCGACCATGCCTTGCCCAAAGACCCAACACTCTTTTAATTCCTAGCAGTTCTACTTCATTCAATCTAAAATTCTTACAAGGTCCAAGAGGAAAAACACAATCTCACATCTCCCATAATGCACTATTCCCCTACACCAACCAGACCCAATTTAACCCTCACCACCCACCCACATCGAACTTAAAACTGACCCTCAGGTGGAAGAACCCACGTCTCCTCTTTTTTTTTTTTGCGAGCTACCTCCCGACGAGCTACCTCCCAAGACATATAAAGATCAGACAGACACCCTTTTTCCTGATAACCACCACCTGCACAATCTCAATTTCTCACACTAAAAAATATCCTCTACTCCTTTCTTCTTACCTTCATATCTCAAATTCCGTTCCTTCCAAATGGACTACATAACTGAGGCTGGGATCATTTCCCAAGCCAATTTCTTACTCCCTCTAAAAGGGCCAGAATATCATTCTGCATCATTCCTCTGCTAAACTCATTTAAAACCTATTGACCGCGCCCCCCCCCCCCACACACACACATCAGGTCTATAAATCTCGTCCACACTTCTGTTCATGACTTGACAACCTCCAAAGAGATGATCAACACTCTCATCCCACAATGGACATGACAGGTAGACCAATGCCCCTATGCCACAGATGACACCCAGTTAAGATTCAGTCTGTTAAGGCACAGCCAGAGCTCACAAAGGTTTGGGTCTCTCTCCCCTGACCCCAACACTAACCTTTATCCTATAGCCTTAACTGCGTACTCTAAATTATAAGCATATCTAGATTATAGTTATATGTATATATACCTATAAATTAACATATGAACAAAGTGGGTCTTATGCAAAGTGTCGATATTGGCTACCCTGTGTCCAATAAAGACCTTCTTGAAAAAAATGTCTACAAAATATTATAATGTCGAAAAATAATTTACAGTTATCAAAATTGTGAGAACTTGGAAAAAATATATTGGATCTTGTGATGTTATGGGTTTCCATGTTCGTGTAAAGATCTTTCAATGACCAATTAAATGGAGTAAAAGTGGGCTCCACAAAGGATGCAAATTGTTAGGATCTAAAAATAACTTAAAAGTAATAAACATTTGGAGTGCCTAAAAAGACATGGCTTATATGATTGGATCAACATGTTTTTTTTTTCGATATCATGTTCATGGAAGGATCTTTTCAATGGAGTCATCAGATGGAGCAAAGTGGGCCTGTTTAGGATGTAAAAGGAAAGCTATTAAAGAATAATTTTAATTTAGTAAAACTTGAAGAACTTAAAACATGGGTCCAATGATTGGATCAAGGCAATTTTTTTAAGTATCAAATTCATGGGAATGTCTTTACAGAAGCCCCATCAAATGGTACAGATGTAGTGCTCACATTTAAAGCAAAAGTTTAGGAAGTTAAATCATCAAAATTTTGGGGAGCTCAAAACCATGGCTTCAGTAGTTGACAAAAGTCCCATATTGCCTAGACTAAAAAACTAATGAATGTATATAATACTTGAGGTTCCCTCCTCTCAATGGATAACTTCTGAAAGCAAGTTCTACCTCAAGAATGTCAACATGATTTTCTTCATGGTACTAGAGCAGGTTCCACGTGCAGCCGCTGCACCTAAGGAAGAGTGTAAAGTTGACAAAAGTCCCACATTACCTAGACTGAAAAACCAATAACTCTATATAACACTTGAGGCACCCTCCTCTTAATGGCTAGCTTTTGAAAGTGAGTTTTACCTCAAGAATGCTAACATGATTTTCTTCACAGTGGTTGGATTAATGTGATTTTTTAAGTATTATATTCATGGAATGATTTTTCTAAGGCTACCAATCCTCCTTGGAGCTTGTGAATCAGTTGCAAAATCTATGATTTGCCACAACCATGGCAATGATTGTTAAATAACCACCTCACAAAAATGGATCCATGGTGCTTCTGCTTTTACACCAATCATCACCAAGCAACAATCCAATATTTCTTTTTGGGCCGGGGCGTCACACCTTCTTTTTCTGTTCTTTCTTTTCTCTACTCTCTGTTTCCTCTCTTCTCGTCATTTCTTGTTCTTGGCCTGGCAGTACCTGCCCTTTTCGTTCCTCTTTTTTGCTTCTCTGTTTCTCTAGTAGCAACATTGGGTGTTTCCTTCTTCTTTTATTTCTCTGTCTTATCTCCTTCTGATGTAGGCATGTGGTGGGCTTTCATTTTTAGCCCAAGCTACCGGGTCAGAGGGTCCTATTGACGTTCCTGTCAATGGAACCTTTGAGCAGCTTGTTCCATATTTCTACGAAAAAGGCTTCTGCCTTGCTACAAGTCGACGAACAGATTCCCGTAGCGAACAAGGATCAGGGAATTTAAGTGCTTATTGAAATTTAGATTAAGCTCTCTTTAATCCAATTTTAATGAATGAAGATCAAAAGAGAATTAATCTAAAGATCAATAATGCACAAAAATTCAATACGCCATGGTACTTACTTGTTTTGAACTGAAGCCCAATAGGTGGCCGAAGCCACGAGTCCTTCGACTCTCAAAACGTCAACTCACATTGAGTCTCCAAATTTTCCAAAGGAACTTCGAAAAATTAATTGAATTCACTTTCTCTCAAAAATAAAAAATACATGGGTATTTAAAGAGACTTAGCCGACCCTAAGCCTTTTGAAATTCAAAATAATCCTAACACTAATTGTATTCGAAAATCACAAAGCAATTAAAACTCCTAAAGTTGTTGCTAAACTCGACTAATGCCTTGCCAATTTCAAATGAGAAGGCCTGAGTCTAATCCTACCTTGCCATGATGGACGTTCCCATGGTGGAACAGTCCTAATATAATGATGCTATCCAAAGAGTTCCAACGAATTTGAAATCAACTCTTGCATGAATGAGCTTGGGATTTGAGATGGGACGACATTTGAGAGATTTTAGGAATTGGGTAATTGAATTTGGATTTTGGAATTTGGGCTTGGATTAATGATCTGGGTCAGGGCTTGGGTTACTAGGTCAGGCTAGACTAACTGGGTCACTGGGCTTCTGGTAGCCAATTGGGCCGGAATTTTAAATGATGTCCAGTGAGGGTTACCTCTGTCAAAATGATCCATAGAGCCTAAGCATTTTCCTCAATTTGGTGTCAAAGTCCACTGAAACACTAATAGATCTCTCATTTGGGCCTTGGGCCCACATATGGCCTACATGACCGCATCACCTCCCTTCTCGATTTTTCCCTTTGTCTCTCTACAGCAGGACTTCTTCTCCTCCTTTCTTGTTCCTCCCGTTTATCGGTCTTCTGGGTTCTTGCCTTCTTCGTCCGTCCATCCTCTTGATCCAAGATTTCTTGCTGATTATATGATCTATCCATATTTGATTTAAATTTGGCAGCCAACACCTATGGAAATCTTTCCTTTTGCGAGCGTTCTAAACTAAGCACAAATAGGCCCAGTGTCCAACTTACTATTTTGAGTGGATTTCGTCACTTGTGCATCCAAGTGTGGTCCATGTGGGCAGTGACTCATCATCAGACATAGCATTTTGAGTCAGTAAATGGGTTGGATATCATAGGTTTTTGAGGCTCAAAATGCCTCCAAATGGGCCCAGGCCCATAGCTAATTAAAAGGGTCTTAATTCTGGTGCAAGTGGGTCCACTAGACTTTGTTTGAGGTCATGTCTTCCCTCCATCAATTGGAGCATGAATTTGGAGAGCAAACTCATCAATTTCGTCTAATTGGGTCGGCTCTTCTTCAATCGAGCTATCGCCGGATTTGTCGGATCCGATGTCCGCATCAGAATCCAGTAACACGAACAGCCGCTGCCTTTGGGTCGAAATCTGGGTACCAATATTTGATATTGGTAAAAGGGATTCATTGAAGAATCAAAAGTTCAGATAATAATCTGGTCGCTTCATCAACAACATCAAAAGATAAGAGTACATGAGAGGAACCGATTCGATTCACAAAGACTTTCCCGACACATCCCCTCTCATCGAACCATGCCTTGACATCCAGGATTTCAACCGAGGATTATGGTAGAGCAGCTACTAGACAATGGTTCAAAAATCAGTTCTCTGGTCAACAATAGCTTTACCAAGGATGATTGATTTTCCTTTGTGAGAGGTAACAATACAGACCGGAGTTGCCACGACTTGAGCAAATGTAGGATTCTGAGGCTCAGCCGCCCGAGGACCAGGGATAGTAGCTTTGGAAGGCAATGAAGGATGAGGAGGTGCTCTTGGGGGTTTTGCCATTCGCACAGAGAGTTTCTGGCCTTCGTAGGATCTCCCACCAATGTCGATGGCCACGGAGCTGCTACCATGGAAGCAACAACCTTTCCTAATTTGTCAAGAGGTATGTAGCTATCAACAACCTTTCCTAATTTGTTGAATAAGGAAAAAATATCTAGCTTAGAGAAGGGAATTGGTAGGTTGGAATGTAAAGGGAGATGGAAGATTTCCTCCTATCCTCGAAACGGGATGAGGAGGGAAGAAGTGGGGGAGACAAAGAAGGAGGGGGGGTAGAGGAGTGACCAGAGAAACCTGAGGAAGAGGGGGAATAGTGATAGAGGGTGAGAGGGAGAAAGCCACATGCTGCTCGAGAACTTTTCATCAATTTGAAACAAGAACAGTTTTAGGACAGTAATCGGGGAAGTGGATTGAAAAGTGTTAGGTGGTTTGATTTTGGATACAAAGACTGGCACTATGACCATTTCCATACCGCCAAATTTTTTCATTGTAAATACATGTCAGATATTTGGTGGCTTTTGCCTGTAATTGGTTGTTTAGCTCTTGTTTCAACTAGTCCCAAAATGGATTTAGAATATTGACAAGGACATGAAGATGCCTCTTTTGTGTGTGTGTGTGTGTGTGTGTTGCATGGGTGAGTGAGTTGCTAGGTGGGGGGGTTCCTCTCACAATTCCCCTCACATTTTACACCAGGCAATTCACCATCTGTTCTAGATTGACCGATTCATTACTTCTTAGAAGGCACTGCCTGCATACTTTGCAAGAATGGCTGGTCTACCTCCTCCACAAGCAGGATTCTAATCTCGTTGGGTCAAGCAAGTGAAACTAAGCAGTCTTCCTCCAAAGTCTCTTGACCTTCCCATCAGTATCACTCAATCCTTTGTTAGGATCAGCATAAACTTGGGCACAACATGGATTTTTTGGAAATATCAGCCAATACTTTAGAAATATCACTGGTTCTCTGAATTTTGACCCAAATTTTTAAGTTCAAGCAGGAACTACGAGCCAAAATTTGTAACTCCTATTGGGATCCACTCATCACTATGTACTAGGAAGTAGCCAAGTGGACCCACAGCACCAGTATACACTGTGTACATGCACATACACAGCCATACCGTCTGCAGGAGGAAAAAATAATACCCAAAATATATTCTGCAGATCAAATTATACACAGTTCTCTCTAGATCGACTTTTGTGTATCAGGTATAGTGTAGGAAAAATCATCCAGCATCAAATCCTAAAAACAATCACCATAGATCACACTAGAAAAAAATTACCAAACATAGCAATTAGCATGTCCAAATAAAAAATAAAACACTGACGCGTGGCACGAGACTAATATACATAAATCCAAAATTCTTCTCAGCCCAATTCGCGATTGGGGTTGGTTCAGAACCTACATTTCATCGGTTTCCCATCCGAAACAAGCTCTCTCTCTCTCTCTCTCTCTCTCTCTCTCTCTCTCTCTCTCTCTCTCTCTCTCTCTCTCTCTCTCTCTATTTTCCATGAAAATTAAAGCCATTCAATGCCAATGCAAAGTAAAGCATCAAAAAGAAAGATCGAGGAATCTGACCAAACTCGTGATACTCCGAAGCCAATTTAGATCGTACGTTACAAATCCGAGAAACGAGATGGATCCTCGTCTCCTTCGGATTCCGGCAGCTGGATGAAACGATCACCTGCGAATTCACCAGCGTATTGGATAAGCACCGAGAAAATATCCGTATCTTTTGGTTTCTCTCATATGTCACAGGCCGAGTGTGAGCGTCATAATTCATCCAAGTACAAAACAAGCGGAAATCGTGGAATTGCGAGTAAATGTCGTACAGTTTCTGTCGTTTGGCATATTCAATGAATTTGTCGTATCATTTTCTATGGATACTTATTTACTCTATTCAAAAAAAAAAAACTCACCATTCTACAAAAAATAAATTAAAAGGAAATTTGCATTTAACAACAGTATTTAGAGAAACGTTTGAAATACATTAAAGATTAAATACATTTTAAATTTCAATTAAGATATTTGATCTGAACGCTTTTAAATTAAACAAAAGGATCACTGTTTAAATTTTTGTTAAAATGACAGTACGAATAAAAAGTTAAAAACTAACAACAAGAGCATTGACTTTATTAGAAACTGAGATTACTTTTAAGATACAAAATTTTCCATTTGGTCGGAAAATAATGGTTATACTTAATTCAATTTTTTAATTTTTTTAAATATCATATAAAAACCCAATCATGTTGAATGAAAATAAATTTGATGAGCTACAAATGAGATATTTTTAGTTATAAACTTAATTTTTAATTGCTTGATATTAAAAGTCGAACTCATCAACTATGCTTAAAAATTCAAAGATGCTGAATGATTTTAAGCATTAAGATCAAATGATAAAATTGAGTTTAGAGAATTTATAAGGTTGACTTACAACAGGACAAACAAAATGGGTAAAAAATCAATCAGATGGTATAAATAGATTTATTCGTTCGGTTGTGATAAAAACATCAGTATTTTTTTTTTATCATAAGTGACACGAATTTGTCATTTTGTCCATACACTATCATCTTAATAGTGAAAAGATACACGTGTCCCTCTACTTTCCCTTTTATGCTATTTTCTCTCATTTTTACTTTAATTAATTAATTAATTTCTTTATTTGCACTTATGGTTTCTTCTATCCTTCTTCTTTTTATTCTAATTTTATATTTAGGTAAGAAAATCAATATCGAATCAATTAAAGTACTTCAATACTTCCAAAATACTTATCCTATTTTTAAAAAAATTATTTTTTAAAGATCATTTTCGCGTAAAGGGCAACAAAAGCCTATTAATAGATTATCCGAGTCAATATAAACCTAATAATAATAAAAAAAAAGTCTAGGCAGTAGTACCTCATTGTGTAATTATTGTTTAATAATGTTTTCCTAAATATATTATAATGCATGATCCTTGACAAGAGAGTTAGAGTAGAAATAATTAAAGAATAAATATATGGACAAGTCAAACTCATAAAAGAAAATCTTCTTCCCATTATGTTGGAAGATGATTTCGAGCTCATCGAAAATGTTAAAACTTTGATTTAATGAGAAAATAAAAGAATAGGATAAGTAATTTGAGACAATTTTAAAATTCAGAACAAATATTTTGGAATAGAGAAAATATAATATGTTAGATCTACATGTCTTACATCTTGTATATAAATTATGTATTCTTTTTATTTTAAAAAAAAAGTAATTGTATAAAATTTTAATTTTGAAAGAATCACGACTTTGCAAAATGTCATCATGATATTTGAATAATAACTCTATATACAATATATTTTGGCGAATGATTTTTCAATGGACATTTTGTGTACCTAATCACCTCACCAAACATTTAACTATTGAACCGAAGGCGTGTATTTATATGGTTAGAAATGCTGTGAGTTTGATGGTTGAACGACATTTGCAATGGTCACAGTTTGTATTGAGCCGTTGGTTGCATATTATGCCACGTCGACGGTGAGATGTGGGTGGGCTGGAAAAGTGAAAAGCATCCAAATCCTCTTGCAGTGACCAAAGAATACGTGGACGAGAGTGAGAGGCAAAAAAGCAGGGGAGGTGATGATGAGCGGGAAGGAAGGATACGGTGCTTTCATTGGAAGATTAGTCTTGCCTCCGCCGTCCAACTCTCCTCAACTTCCCTTACACGGCCTCACCTTTGCCGTCAAAGACATGTGCGTTTTCAATCCACCCTTCCATTTTCCCCATTTCTTCTTCTACTTCTTCTTCCTCCTCCTCCTCTCCCTTTTCTATCTGAGCGTTTCATTTTTCTTTGATTTATTAATATTTTGAACGTATCACGAGTTTCTATGAGCTTCTTCGGAAACTTGAAACTCAGGTTTAACTCAAAATTTTACTGAGTTAATTAATTTAAATGAGCATTTAAACTATATTAAGAAAACTCAATAAAATGCCTAGACTTACTCAACTCAAAAATTCTGCCCAGTCGATTCAATTCGGTCCCAATGTATCTAGATTTCTTTTTCGAATTTTTAAACTATCATTCCATGGGCTATTCTTTAAGGAAGTCTAATCTATTAAAGTTGCAACACAAAAATGATTTATAACAGTGTAATTATCTATTGGAATCTACTAGTGTTTAGAAACTCAAAACTCGGACCTTGACTTGAAATCTCACTGAGTCGAGAAAGTCATCTGAGTTTTAAACAAAATTAGAAAAACTCCAGGATTTGCTTGATCCAAAATCTTAATGAGTTGAGTACACTCAAATTGACTCGTCCTGACTAGAAGTCTTTTCTTTTGTTTTCTATTTTATCTAAACCTAGAGAAGTATACCTTTTTCTACAAAAAATTAGAGAAGATTTTTTTGTTTCTCCTAATGTGGAGAGTAAACCCCTAACCTCTTTCTCTCTCTCTCTTTTGTTAAACATGGTTGGGGACTCTTTGGTTGCATTTAAATAAGGAGAAAGGGGGTATTCTCCTGGAGTAGGAGAACTTGAGAGAACTTCTACCTTTAAAGTTCTCTTAGAGAACTTCATGTTTTAAGCTCTACTACTTTCAAGTCATCTTGTTTGGATGCCTAAAGAATTTAATTACCGTAGAGAGATTAAAATGTGGAGCTAAAAAATATGATTTAATTGAAACATTCGGTGGACCAAATAGTTATTCACATACCTCTCTAAACAAGGTGTTTTCGTGGGCCCCTTTATTTTTGAAGACCCTAAAAAGTTATGGATTGAATAAACTTATGGTAATAAACAAATTTATAATTACTTAATATTCATATTAATATTTTTATCTAATTATTTTATAAATTTATGTTTTTCATATTAATTGTTAACTTTTAATATTAATAATTTTTTTGTGTACTTTATGATAAATTTTCCACAACCCTTGGTAAGCGGGGCCAATTTGATATGTTGAATGATATGGATGGATTCAAAATTTTGAGGTTTTTTTTTTTAAAATTTACATGTGGGAAACCGTGGGAAACCCAGTGTAAAACCCCCACGGGTGATACCCACTCCCCTTAGGGTATAACAAGTTAGGCCATGGGGGCTCGAAGTTGGCACCTCCCGCTTCCTTAGGCGGGAGGTTAATTAGTTGAGTTACACCCATATGGGCTGAAAAATTTATGTGTGGGAAACCGCGGGATACCCAGAGTAAAACTCCCACGGGTGAGCCCACTACCCTTAGGGCACACGAAGGTTAGGCCACGAGGGTTCAAACCCGCAACCTCCCGTGTGTTCGAACCCTCATGGCCTAACCTTGGTGTGCCATAGGGGTAGTGGTCTCACCCATGGGAGTTTTACGCTGGGTATCTCGCGGTTTCCCACACATAGATTTTTCAGCCCACATGAGTGTAGCTCAAACTGGTTAACCTTAAATGTACGTAAAATATTATTTTTTAATGTCATTTTGGAAAGTATTAATTTTTAATATCATTAATAATATTCGATACGGGGATACAACAAATTAAAAAAATTAGGATACGGGTGCGGCGGGATACGCCGAATTAAAAAATTATTATATATATATATATATATATATATATATATATATATTAGTAAACATTACAAAAGATATATATTATAAAGATTAAACTATTAGCAATTTAGTATTATGAAAAGATATATATATATATATAATATGTTTAAAAAATATTTACAATATTACAGTATATAATATGTGAATGGTTATTGAGGTTAAAAAAAATAATACTGAAAAGATATAATTTTTTCCTCCTTTTCTTCCTTGCTTCCTTGTCCCGCCGTGTCTGCTGTCGTATCTGTATTTAAAAAAATATTTTATTTAATTGGATACGTATTCGACACATATCCGAGCCGTATCCGGCCGTAACCGTGTCGGAAACGTACTCGACCGGAGTATCTGTGCTTCATAGTACTAGAGTTGTTTTTGGTCTTCTATAAACATGTCCAAAACCGTCTCAAACGACATTTCTACGTTCAGGTTAATGGGAGCTGCCTTTTTGGTCTCTCTCATGCAACCATTTCTAATTCTATCTTTAGATGTTACTCCACCAATCCGATCTTAGCATATGCATCCAAGTTACCATTGTTTATTTGTTTTTCTTCATCCAACATTTAGCTTGTAAAACATTGGAAATCCGATTGCATATAGAATTTCTCCTTCAATCAACATGGGGCTTTTCTATCAAACACCACTCCATTAGCTTGCCTACACTCATCCTACGACTATATCCAAATTTCTCAATTAGATCCTTTGTTTGGTTCTGCTGTTGTATCCAATAGAAATTTATTACAATGTTGTACTAAGTATTTTCGATTCTAAAAAGTTCATCCTCCTCGTAGATCTAAAAAAGTTGCACTCCATTTATTTTGTCGTTGTTTAACTAATTTTCAAATAGTTCCACTCAATGGATTTCCTTTACAATTCCAGCTTATTATTATTATTAATTTCTTGTCTCACTAATTAGTACTATATTATCTGGAAACAGTGTACTTGTGGGGCCATTCTTGTGAATGTAGAGTTTGATCAAACCTACCTCCTGGGACTTGGTGTAACCTTCATATTACTTGGACCAAAGTGATGTACAACATTGGGTTGAATTGACTTTTCTCTTCTAAGATAAAATGTGAGATCACTAAGGGGTGAACAGTGCTTTAATACAAGGACAAATATCAGAGTTTGATCAGGATGATATTTGTGCTAGTCACAATTAATGGGGGTTTGATCCAACATTCTATCTTGATGAGAAGTGGGCTCCACTTTATATTTTCCACACTATGGAGCTTACTCATCATAACAGTCATAGTGTTGTCAACACTAATATCTTGTGCCTGTGCATCTGTGTGTGGAGAGAGGCACATGCAATATCTTTCTAAATGTTATGCTTATTGGCAGATTTGATGTCAAGGGCTATGTTACTGGATTTGGCAATCCCGACTGGGCGAGGACCCATGAAGCTGCCACCTTGACAGCTCCTCCTGTTTTGACCATTTTAGAAGGTGGTGCCACCTGTGTTGGTAAAACTATCATGGATGAGATGGCGTACAGGTTAGATGCACTTGATGCAACCTTCAAGACTTCCCTGCTACTTGTGGTGTTTAGTTCATAAATATAACCATAAGTGTCATTGAACTTAGCCTGTATTACTAGTGGTTCAAATATTGCTGCTGATGGTCACCCTTTCGGTGGTGTTTGGAGCTGTGAGGAAATCGGCAACCATATTAGTTGGGATAATCTTCCTTTTTCCACTCTTAGTTATTATCCTTTTTCCATACCATTTTCCTTTGTTGGTTTTGTATGGGAAAGTTCATTAAAGAATTTTTTCACTTAATGATGATTTCCAATCTGTAATCTTCGAAATGCACAAGGGAATAGACGATCATCTATCTATTCTTCAGGACTAACTTCTTTCAATAAGGCATACTCCCAGATGCTCCTTATATCTTAGTTTGGTGCCATCAATCAAAGCAAAACTTCTTGAACCATAAATTTGGAAAAAAAGGATAATGTTCAGGCTTCCTTTATTGTCTTTAATGATACTGTCATAATTAGTTTTTGGATGGGATTTGCATTGCAGCTGTGGATTTTACAAAAAAAATTCACTAGTTCCATTATGAATGTGAATCAAATGTCTTATATCATCACCACCACTTCTGTCTATTTATCTCATCTGCATGGGTTGGCTTTCTGAGTTCTGTTTTACCACTCAACCCTATTAAAAATCATAATCTTCATCACTTCACAAGTAAATATCGTAAATCATATGCATTCATCCTACATTACCTGCGGAGTGACATTTTTCAGTATAAATGGAGAAAACAAGCATTATGGTACTCCCACAAATCCATGTGCTCCGGATCGGGTACCTGGAGGATCTTCTAGTGGTTCTGCTGTGGCAGTTGCTGCAGAGCTTGCAGATTTCTCCTTAGGTGGGTGTTTTTTTTCCAGACTATGAAAGAATTTTTTTATTATATGGTTAGTTTGGTAAGATTCAACAAGAGTCTAGTTGAACATAGTTTGTGTGAACTCCACAGGAGGTTTTTTAATTGCAATATTGAAACCTTCATACATTTTCCATTTTTTGCAAACATGAGCATTTATTAGTTTATGTTCTATCTTAACTTCTTCATGATTGACTACATTTACAATATGTTTTGTTTTTCTAAAATATCTTAACAGAATTATTCATTCCTTTATACAACTTATATTAGCACCTGTATCCAATATGCTAGCTATATCAACAGAATAGTCTTCTGCATCCCTTAGAGTAACTTTTGTATACCATCTTCTAAATATAAATCTTGAAATTCCATTTACATTAGTTTGACTTGTTAATAAATTTATTTCATTTTCACTTATAGCGTCATTTTATGATATTTCTCTAAATTCAAGAGCACCAACCTTCATTCTTGATTCTTTTAGTTATGTGAATGTAAAATCTTAAATAGTAAATAATAGGGGAAAGATAAGGTTGAGTTTTGTGTTGGTATCAGAGCCATGCATTTTCATGCTAGGTGGAAGGTGAAGATCAAATGCAGTAAAAGTTAAATGAGAAAAAGTAAGGGTTGGTAAAAGATGTGGTGGTAATAATGCCATGGTAAAAGTTTGAAGGGATATCACCCTTATCTAGCATTTTAATCGAGTGAAGATCGACATCTATAAAAGGAAGTTTATCATTTTGTTTTTTATCAGTGAAAAAAGCAGCCTTCAAAGCTATTTTTTGCTCTTTCCCGAGCCTTTTCAACGATCCTCTCAAATCTCTATTTTTCCCCACTTTGTTGAAGCCTTTTATCGAGTATAAAGCCTTGTACTTTGTGTCTTGACAAAATCAATCACATTATATATTACTTCTATCTTCCTTTTTTTTGAACTTCTTGCTATACTATGAGTACTTAGAGAAATATTGTGAAAAAACTAAACTAAATATTGTCAAGAAATTCTGCTCAATGATTGTTGGGTGAATGGTAAATCTAAACAGGTTCGAGGCCTCTCGACACAAATTAACTTGCTTTTGCCTGTTTCAAATTTGTTTAGGGCTTGTTGTGCAAGGGTTACTGTTGTTGGGTCACTCTCAAGATTAAACTATTTATACTAATAATCTAAAAAAGGAATTTTTGATTGAATATTATGGCTAGGTTTTTGAAAAATGTAACTCCAAAATATTCAAAGGGTAAAGATGTGCCATCCACTTCTATTTCTCTTAATGCTAAGAATATGTCTATTAAGAATAGAGAAGGGATTAATTATATTGACTTAGAACAAGCAATAAAGGATTGGACAACACCTTAAGTTTCAGTGAAAGAAGTATGTAGGAAAGGACCATTTAGACAACAATCAGATTATATAATAAAGAAAAGAGTGAAAACTGAGTCAATAATGGATAGTGTTGTTAATTTTTCCTTGTTAAGTAATGAAGCAATAGAAAGAAAGACACAAAGATAGATATAATTATCTTCGTATTGTACTCGTCCAAGTTGCAATAAAGCATTTATCCAGAACAATTCTTAATGTTTTTGCTTAGTCTATGTAAGAGATGAAAGACATGAAGATTTTTCAGATTCTTTATTGGGAATATCAGAAGCTAGTTTTAGTGAAGGTCCTACTTTCTTCAACTGCTTGGAATAACCTCATTTTTCTCTGACTTAAAACTAACCCATATTGGGCTTTTTTTTGATCATTTTTAATAACCCTCTTAAAGGCTACTGTTGGGTAAACTCATTTTGAGACAAGATGGGCTTGTGAAATGGATTTTGGATCTAATAAACTGTTGTTGTAGATCCAAAGGGGTTGGAGTGATTGCTAGGAACCCGCCTCAGGTAGCGGGAGTCTTGAGTTCAATTTTCACTCCATCCCAAAGGGCCATACCCCATAGAGTTATCCAGTGTGTGTGGGTAGGGAGGCTTGCACATGCCCCGAGGATTAGTCGGGTGCTCTAAGATGTCTGGACATCTTAGTCATCAAAAAAAAAAAAAAAACTGTTATAGATATAATGACTTTTATTGTCCAATGTCAGAACTATTTACACTGTCTAAATCTGTTGTACTTACTTTTTAATGGCTGATGGCCCTGGTTTAATAAATATAAAATGCTGCAAAGCAAAATTTCATTCTTCAATTATATTTTATGATATGGGCATGGCAGTTGGAATTGTCTAAGTAGATGCATTCACGATAATCATTTGTGTTCTGGTAGTGAGCCTGCTCAGTTGTTGCTGAAATTCAACCCAGCGACAATATGGAATTATGTTGTGAAGGTTCCTGTTGATTCTTGATACCATATCACAGGTACTGATACTGGAGGAAGCGTAAGAGTGCCTGCAGCTTTCTGTGGAATATTGGGATTTCGGCCTTCACATGGCATTGTTTCTACTGTTGGAGTAATTCCAATGGCTCAAAGCTTTGATACTGTTGGTGAGGAGTCCGTATCAGACTTCAATCTAGTTATCAGATTAAAAATGACTAACCTTTGTCTTTCTCTGATTGGTTAATCTGGGATGAAATTGATGCATCCATTTAGTGGAACATCATAATGATAATACCTTCTAAGGCATGAGGTCTAAACATTATTCTAATTGCTTAATGCTATTAGATTGCCTTAGTTTTTTAGTCAGTATATCTTTCTAAAAGTTTCATGGAAACAACCTTGTGTTTTTATTAATGGATTTTGGCTATGATGATGAAGTTTGTGTTTTTTTTTAATCATCCTTAGCTTGGGTGAAGCTTTGATAGCAAATAACCAGTTCCATTAGTGGGTATCATGATAGAACATTTCATGCATCCATACAGGGGAAGAAAAAGTTTTAGCATGTATTGGTTTGACATGAATAATGAAGTACAATCCAATAATTTGCTTAGCAGTGTCACTTTCTTTCAAGACTGTAACATCATCTGTTACCCCTGTCATTCTCTCTCTCTCTGTCAAAAAAAAAAAAAAGAGGAGGAAAAAGAAACAGTGGCGTGGACGGCAAAAATGGCAGTGGTAGGAGGCTATATTGGGTACAGCTTTCTCCAACTCATCTTCTCTCTCTTTGTTTCCTTCTCTCTCTCTCTCTCCCCCATTTTTCTTTTTTCCATTTTTGAGAGCCACAAGAGAGGGATTTTTTTTTTGAGAAAAGAGACTGCAATCATCTACTTTGATACCAAATGGTAGAGAACCAGAGGGAAAGATTGGTTTTTATTCAAGGAGAAATCCACCACTTAGCCAAAGGCAGAAAATTGTGGAATTATCTCTGATGCTTTCATTCCTCAATGACAACATATATATACTTCTCCTTACACCCAAATTGGAAAATAACCAAATAAAAGGAAAAAAAGAGTGGGGAAATAATATCCGTCTTTTGTAGCATCCCAAAATATCATAAATGAAATGTAGTAAAGTTATGGATGACGTGGGGTAATCTGACATTGACTGGTAATGCTACCATGTGTAGGTGAGAATTTTCATGTAAGTGCATATATGCATATATGTTCTAATCTATTTTGAATATACTCTTAAGATATTCAGCTCTGCAGCCTAAGATACCTGGATCCTTGTATATATTCAATGTATCATGTCAGAACCTCAAAGCTTACCTGGGAAAGCTAGGAATGAAGTACCTAATGGGATCTAAGAGGAACTGATGTTGTTAATTCTTCTGCTCTCAATGGAAGGGAGAAGGAAGAGAAGTATTAACAATGCTGAAGCCGTTTTACCTTTACAAATGCCCTGCTTCAAAATTCTAGTGTGCACATTTTCCCTGCTTCACTGCTAATATTCCTTTTACCTTTGCTACCTCTCAAGTCTCAGTCTTCCAATCTCGTTAGATGCGTGCATAATTATTATGCATCAAGAAATCATCAGGAACCTTGGTGACTTGTTCTCCTTCATGATCAATGCACTTCCACCTTAAGTACTTTATCATCCATGGGGTGGATGACTGGTTTGGCAAAGAGAGTTTAGTCGAATGTCTTATTTGTATGAGATTATACGTATTGATATTTATACTGTTTAGTTTAGTCTGCTTCTATGTTGAGTCGTACTGTATCCTAATATAATATTTTTTTTTGCCTTTCAACAAGATATTTTGTTATAACAAAAAGCAACCTTTATACAGTCATGCTGTGCACACTACTTTTTTTTTTTGAACAGTAACAGAAGAGACTTTTATTAAAAAAGAGATAAATACATCACGGAAAACACAAGGCCTAAGAGAATTAGGCCCAAAAAAAAAAAAAGAGAAGAAGAAAAACATAACAACGAAGCAAGAAAAGAAAGTCTCCGCTGAACAATAGAATCTATCCTCCAGGTAGCTAAAAAGTAAGTATCATAACATGCGTCGGCATTCATGCAAGTATAATTTATATTAAGATGACAACTGCCAAATTGGCAAAGAGGGATTTACATACAGTTTATTGCCATATGAAGTTTAACTTAATCATTCCCATTGCCCTCACTTACACAGGCATTGTCTAACTTTTTGCATTTTCATACATTTTGAGGACTGCTGCTCCACTTCTCTCGCTCTATTCTGTTCTGCTCCTATAATGCTCTTCACAACTTTTGAATCTACAGTCTATTTAGTTCTTTTCTATGAAGACTTTCAGGAACAAATCATGCATATGAATAATTGCTATGATGTTCATCTCATCTGAATTTTATTAACAAATATTTGCCATCCAGGATGGTTTGCTAGGGATCCTGCAATTTTGAGTCGAGTGGGGCATGTGTTATTGCAGTTACCCAAGGTTGACCCTGTGCAACCTAGTCGCATTTTTGTTGCAGATGATTGCTTCCATCTTGTAGATATTCCTTGTGACCGAATTACTGACCCTCTTATTAAATCCATAGAGAATTTGTTTGGTTGTAAGTGCTCTGTTTTAACTTCTTTAATTTTTATTTATTTTATTTTATTTTTAGATTGATAAGCTTGAGGATTTAACCAGAGATTTCAGTGTAATATTTTATGATTTCTATTACTGTAGATGAAGTTGTCAACCACATAAAACTTGGAGACTATGTTGGAGATAATGTTCCAAGTTTGGAGCCGTTTATTAGCACATATTGTGAAAATCAGGAGTTTAGCATTCCATCTTTAATGGCACTTTCAAATGCCTTGAGATTGCTTCAAAGGTGTGGATCTCATTCTTAAGCATTGGATCATTGTACTCAAAACAAAAAGTGTGTTTTAATTTACGAGACATTGCAAGATTATTATTCTTCTCTCCCCTAAACTAATTGAACCACTTAAAGTGAAATAATTTACAATATTACATAATTTCCTCCACACAATGTAAATAGAGAATAATTAAAATATTATTTTAAACAGTAACACTCATCTGCAAATGGTTGTGGAGGCTGAGCCTCAATTAAGAAGGCACGTGGAAATCATTCTTCTAGATAAATGTGGAGTCCAAAACTAGGGTTATAAAGTTAAAGCAACTAGAGGTAGAGCATCAGGCATGTGAAAAACAACCTTGTGCTAAATGATTTTCCCTTGAAATTAATCTAAATGTAATACCCCGCTCTGAGCAGAGTGTGGGGCGTGTGGGACAGAAAGATTTTTGCCAGTGTTGGGGGAACAAAGTCCCACATCGCCTGTGGGGTGGAATGTCTCTAAGATATATGTGGATGCCTCATTCCTTCTAGCACAAGGTCTTTTGGGAGCAACCTTGGGTTGGCTCGCTAATGCAAAGCAGTGCGGGCGCGTGGGCCCAAAGCGGACAATATTGTGTTGGAGGGACGGGTCGTTATAAAGGAATCAGGGAACGGTACAACTCTCTGCCTGTGTGTTTAGTAGAGCCAGGGACAACTCTAGTTTTAAGGGGCGTGGATTGTGATGCCCCTCTCCTAGTGGGGACTGTTTGTGTAGGTGAAAGTTGGCCTTGAGGGCATAGAAAATTGTCCCATACTGCCCAAGAGAGTACATTGGTTGTGGAATATATGAGGGAGCATCCCCCCCTTCTAGCACAAGGCCTCCTAGGCGTGAACGGGCCACATGCTAGGAACAAAACCTTGAGGGTTGAGGGGGGGTTTGACTCGAGGGCTCAAAGAGGACAATATTATGGCTGCATACTCTAATACTAGAACAAGGCCTTTTGGGCCTAAGGGTGACACTTGAGTCCAATGTAAAGCCGTGAGAGATTTTCAAGCCCAAAGTGGACAATATTGTGCTAGAGGGATAGGTCGTTACAAAGCCCGATCCGGCACTAGAATCAGTTTTTGGCATGATATTTGGGCTACAAAACTCCTTTAAAGCATCAAATCCCATTTTATTATGTGGTAGCTGTTGAGATATATTTAGTTGTTTCTGTAATTTATCAGTTACTATTATTGTATTTTCCAATTTAGTTTTTTCCTTAATTGGTGCTTACCAATATTGTACTTACCAACTTTAGGGCTTTCCTCTTTTATTTTATCTTTAATATTTGTATTACCTTTTCTCTATAAATATAAATGATAGGGTCTCTTCTTAATTAAGACACACTAATTTATTATTCAACATGGTATCAGTCTAAAAAAAGAATTTCGATCCTGCGTCTTTGATTTCAAGAGAGAAAAGCCACATTGTACTTTCTCCCTCTCCTTCTGCTGGTTTTGCTGCAACCAGCAGAGGGAGAAGATGTTTCAAAGGTTCTACACAAGTCCTTCTCCTGTCATTCCAGAATCAGATTTGGGCCTATTAGCTGCTTATTAGCTTCCGTTCCTTCACGACCTTTGATCTGGTCTTCGGTTCGGCCTCTGAAGACGGGAACCCCCACTTTCCCAGCCGTTTTTGGAAGGCTAACCTATCTGTCAGGTGGTTTTAGTTCACTTCCCTCCCCAGATTGGGCAGGAACAATAAAACGGATAAAAACGTAAACCTCCATTCAACAAAACCAAAGAATAGGTCTCAGAGGGTTCCACTGGCATTCAAACTCAAAATCGCACCATACATATGTAATTTAGGCCAAAAATGACTAAAGAGTAGTGGGATTATTGGTTCAAATTTGAAGAAAGACTATAGATCTAAGGGAACAAAGAAAGATGACCCTATTAACCACCCACAAAATGCATGGAAAAAAGTCTCTAAAAGGAAAGATCAAAGGGCTGGAGAATCATATCTGGGAGGAAAATGGTGGATCGTCTAACAAACAAAAGGAAGGGAGAGACGATTTTATTTATTCAGACAAGGATATGGGAGAAAAAAAAAATTGCAGCAGTGGGTCCCATGAATCACATAGTGGAGAGGAAGCAGGCAGATGTAAGATAGAAGGATGGTCAACAGTGGTGGTTCAAATCCCAAAGGTTGAAATGTTGGTTCCTTGCAGATCTTAAGAAAAAAAACTAAAAAATGGGAAGTTAGACGTCCCAAACAACCATTGGAAAAAAAGCCAAAAAGAGGGGCCCACCGGTGATGGAAGGGGGGCCACCAAGTAGGATGGAAACCAGGCTTAGGAGTGACTGGTGGTGAGCAGCCTCGTGGCAGAAGTCCTGTATCCTTGCAGATCTTGCAGAAAAATCTGAGAAACAGAGTTCCTAGGCGGAAGGTGACCAGCGAAGAAAAGCAGCATCTGGGCCCCCATCGTAATCCAAGGTCAACTTGGGGCATAGGGAGGTGGGCAGGGGAGACTCTGGTGATGTTGATCCAGTTGCAAAGGGTCAAGATCCACGTGGATCGAAGTAAAAAAATCCAAAACATGGGTTTCTCGGACGTGAATAGTCGTTGCAGAAGGCGCGGTAGAAAAGGAATTACTGTTCCTCGCCGGACTTCGGCATCTTCTTTGGATCAGTTTCTCTTTGTGGCGGACTTCTCTAGCGGATTCTCATTACTTCCCGTGTCTTCTGAAACATTCCCAGTGTTTCTTCCCTTTGCAGAAACAATTTCAGGCATCAGATCCGGCCACTGGTACATTTTCTGCCGGCGCCATACCCATTTTTGGAGAACTATACTTCTGTAAGGTGGTGTGCAACTTTGCTGTTTCAAGAACTGAGTTTCCACTAATCCTTCTCCACTACTTGTTCCGGTACATGCTGCTATGGGACATCAGTTGGTTCCAGGTTTGATCAGGCTCGATTTTTAGAGATTCTTGTTGATCTGCATTCGCTCCATCAAATCGCATTACCATTGGATCGTCAAGTTGAATGTGTTCAAACTCAAGTGGGACCTGCTTGAGTTTTTTTATTTTTTATTTTTTATTTTTTTTTTGGGGGGGGGGTTGAGATATAATTAACAATTTATTTAATTTATCAGTTATTATTATTGTATTTTCCAATTTAGTCTTTTCCTTAATTGATGCTTACCAATATTGTACTTACCAACTTTAGGGTTTTCCTTTTTTATTTTATCTTCCATATTTGTATTCCCTTTTCTCTATAAATATAAATAATAGGATCTCTCATCGATTAAGGAAGACACACTAATTCTAGACTCCTTTGTGATAATTTCAAACTAAACTATTGGGAAGTATGGTTGTTTGGAGTCTCCTTTTTCAATGGGACTTAAAGAGATGAAAAGGCTAATGGTCCAGTTGATCTCCTCTAAACGTTACATCACATTCCTCTCTAGAACAACTACTAAGGGCTTGTTGTTACAACTTAAGGGCTGTGGTTCAAGTCCCCTGGGTATTGGATAGGCAGTCAGCCCATGGAAACAATTTGCCAAACTCAAATATAAATACCAACTCTACATTGATGGAATAATTGGCTTAGATGATGATGAGTAATAACTAAAATAACATCAGACAAGTAATCTGCCATCAATTGCATTCAAGAACACAGTTGCTCATGTCACCCCATCTCAACTTTAGTTTGAAAGGCTAAATTGGAAAGTAGACAGTTCTTGTTCCAGCAATCATGTTTTATGGGTAATATAAATTGTATTTTTCCCTTTCCTTGGTAGTGTGGCTTCTTTACTTGGCCACATGACTCATGCAAATGAGTACTTTTGAAAGGTCATCCATGTTAGTATTACTCTCTCCCAAGCACTCCATCTATATTATGTCCCTTTTTTTGGTTTAAATAAAGAAGAGGTAATTAGTCTCAAATCTGAGACCTTGTTGTGATTGAGAACCTTACAATTGAATTGGCGAGCCAACCTCAAGATTGCTTCTAAAAGGCCTTGTGCTAGAGGGGGGAGAAGCTCCACATATATCCCATTGTTAACTCTCCACTCTAGGCGATGTGGGACAGAGAACACGCCCAAGCCTGGCGATTTTTTCTCTCTCCACATTCACCCACTCAAACCTAGGGTATTACGCAGTAAGAATTATATTAATAGAGGAAAAAGATACAAATACATCAAATGCTAATAGAGTCTAGAAGGAATAGACTGAAAAAGAAAAATACAAAACATAATAAAAGCACAACTACGAAACACTATAAATCGAATACAATCATTATGGCCCCATACTTGCATGAATCCCTCCTATTTCACAGAAAAAAACACGCCTAAAGTTGAGTTATCGACTCCAGACTTTGCGAAGAAATCTGCTACACTATTGGCTGTACGGCTGACTTGGGCAAAGGAAACATTAAGTCCTGAAGCTAGGGCCCTAATCTCCCTAACCATGGTAATCAATCTCCAGGGAGACCATTTTAGCCCCATGGCCCGAGTCCCTTTCTATCACTAATTTACCATGCCCATGGTCTGTCCAGATGGTCAGACCTCTTCTAATATTGAGGAGTTCTGCCTCATTTGAATCCCTGATCCCCACCAACAAGGATCTCTTCTTGTATTTTTATGTTTTCATTAATAAATTTTATTTTATCTGTTCAAAAAAGAAAAAAAGAAGTTCTATAGACCATCATTCTCTTCTATTGGAGCCACCAATTGATTTCCTCTCAACTATTTATTCCTAATTCTATTTTGGTTTTTTGGTTAATTCACAAAACCATATTAGCATGTGTGTCTTGGCCACCTTTACTTTGTCTTCTTGTCATTTCTTTGTTCCCCAACATTCAACTCCATGTAGCAATGAGGGTCTAGCTTGTCACGGCCCGACCCAACGAACACGTGAGAAACAATAATATTTTTTTTTTAACTCTGAAGCATACACAACTCGTAGTCCAAACACTTGACACCTACACGTGTTGCGAGTTCAGATCCTACGTACTCCAATGGAGATCAGATCCTGTGTAGTTCTCAATTCATTTATTTCATGGCACTTACCCCGTCCTATTCATGATGTCACATCAAGACATTCTAATTACCCTATCATGAGCCTCATCATTAGAATATATCTCATCTATCACGGGTCTATACTAACCATGGGAACACCGTCAACCATGGGGTCAATGTCACACATGGGATAAACCTCAACCATGGGACGTATACCCGAACATAAATACATCCCTCATCGGGGACAATACTCTAAATATGGGTTCAATCCTCTATGGAATCAATGTCCTCCGTGGGAATATTTATCCACGGTATACAATACTCATCCATGCTCACAAAGCCCTCCATGAGAATAACCATCCATGGGAAAATAATATCTATCTATAGAACCGTCACGTCCACCATGAGACCAATACGTCTACCATGGGACCACTATATCTATCATGGGGTCAATATGCCCACTGTATAATCAATATTTAGGCATGAATCTAATATGTCTACCATGGGAACAGCATCCATGGGATTCATCATCCATCTTTGGTAACTCTCCATCAGTGAGTATCATCTATCCATGGGTAATAACCATCCATAAATATAATCACTCCATGGGTATAACTCATACATTTGTAGAACCAATATGTCTATCATAGGACCAACAGGTCTAACATAAGACCAATATGTCTACTATGGGACCAACATGTCTATCATAATACCAATACGTCTACCATGGGACCAACATGTCTAACATAAGACCAATACGTCTACTAGGGACCAACATGTCTAACATAAGACCAATACGTCTACCATGGGACCAACAGGTCTACCCTAAGACCAACATCCAAGCACAACCATGGGAACCATCATCCATGAGTATACACATCCATCCCTGGTAACACTCTATCAGTGAGTATCATCTATCGATGGGTAATAACCATCCATGAATATAATCCCTCCATGGTATAATCCATCCATGGGCATAACTAATCCAGGGGCACATCATCTACCATGAGATCTTCTATCTGTATGAACAACACTCGAATGAATCACTACGTGACTGTGGCAACAGTGCCAAATCATCATATCATATCATAAATATACCACGACCCCTAACAAGACTTAGGGCCCATCACTTACTAAGCGGGAGACTCACGACTAGCATGATCAAGTCTACCTCGCCCTGCATCCCTTCACCTCAAGGGTGATTAAGTCAAGCTTTAAGGCGGTCGGACCACGTCTAACAAAGCTAGTACCACCCCCATGGGGTAAAATAATATCTAACTCTGCGCATCAACGCACATCAAGTGTGCTAAATAGTCGTGAGAGCGCCCTCCAGCGTGTAGCATGTGAGGGACCTACTCCTCGACGGCAACCCTACGGGACCAAGTCTCCGTAGCCGACCCCACCATCCCGAATACCTCTCTGGAACGGTCAGTCAATCATCATAATCATGTGAGGGACGTACCTATACCAAGTCTCAATATTAAGTGACCAAGTCACATATACATCTCAATGCCACAGTCTCCGTATGTTCATATCGAGGCTCCCGCGGTCTCACGACTACTCTAGGCCTTACTCATGGAATTTATATACTTATCTCATCATTTTAACTATACAAAAGTGAGACACAATGATCTACTGATAGGACAGTTCATTTTTTAACGGACTGAGGCATAACGTTATCAATATTACGTGACGGACATACCCATACCACGTCTCCATCATCAATATTACGGGACGCACCCATACCACGCCTCAATCATCAATATCACTTGAGGGACACACCATACCACGTCTCAATATAATCATCACTTGAGGAACGTACCCATACCACGTCTCAATATAATCAAGTGACCTAGTCACATACACCTCAATGCCAAAGTCCTCATTTGTCCATCTTAAGAATTTTCACAGTTCTCTAGCCACTCTAGGCTTTAATCTAGTAACAAACATATATGTCTCATCATATGGGGACTCCCAAGGCATCATAACCTCTTCGGGCCGCCTTCGAGGGATCCAACATCTAGCATTAGGGTCTATATTAGAGAAGGTATATCCCACCAATCCCTTTCTACCCTTCACATTTGCTCAACATCTTACATTATCCTTAATATAAATAGATGACACAATGCATCTTTTGATCGAGCTGAGGCATAATGCTCGCAGTTGCCTACGTACCACATAGGCATAAATAGGTCAAACCATAACCTTACTCAACTATACATTGGAACGTGCACAAGGCAACATTCACTCAAACATATTATCACACCTTGTGAATATGGAATTTTACAAATATTCCCAATGCTCTAAGTGTATGGCATTCTCCATTTTTACCCAATGTTATCAAACTCGAATCGTATCGAAATTGTTCTAGAGGTATGAATCGTGAACCGAAAATCGTACGATTCATATATCCTTTTATTCCCATAACCATTTTGTTGACTTAGGCCATTACATAGCTTCTATGGAAAAAGAAATTTTATGACAGTTAAGGATCTCTTTATTTTTCTAAAAGTTAATGAACAATTTTCTTTATAGAGTAATAGATAAACCATGTAATAATTAAGTTTACAAAAGCCAGCCTGCCTTTATACAGAAGTCCACCTATCCCTTACATATGTGATCAATATCTGTTCCTCAATCTAACAAATCTCTCGTGGTTATTTCATCTAATGCCACTCCTTATTTGGCTAGAAAGTCTATGATATTATTAGCTCAATGCCTAACACGCTGAAATGATATTTCCATTGTTGTCGCTATATCTGTCTTCCCTTGCTAGTGATATGCAAGTGTTGTAAGAGGGTATCAGATAGGCAGTTGGCTTATAGGAAATATTTGCCAAATCCAATTATTAATGCACCCCAAGTAGATTGGATATGGCTTTCATGATGATGATTGCCATGACGACAATGGGGACTCTTCTATAATAGTATAGTTTTTTCACGTAACTGATCCAACTCTATTATAATGTGTCTCTGGAAGATAAAACGACATACTTTTGTATGTTGTTCATTACTGGCAGAAATAGTGCATTATATTTCTAATGGCAAATTATTGTTGTTTCATTGCTACAGAGCATATTCTATAGTGAATTGATATATCGGTAATTGTGTGAGATCTTTGTTATTGATGCTGATGAGTTTATTATCTGAAGCATAGGTATGAGTTCAAAAACAACCATGGAGAATGGGTCACTGCTGTCAAACCTGATCTGGGTCCTGGCATATTTGAACGAGTATGGGAAGCTGTCAAGACAACTAACGAAAACACTGATAGGTGTAAGATGGTTATGACCGAGCTTCGTGCTGCCCCCTTAGTGATCTTCTAAAGGTACTTCTGAATCTTTCTCAATGTGTAGTAATCTTCTAAAGGTACTTCTGAATCTTTCTCAATCTCTCTAGACATGCACTGTATCTTCTCTGTCCTAAACATGTCAGATTTCATCTGTTGAGATTGCTTAGAATGTTCATCTAAAATGTCTCAAGCATTTCACATCATCATCTATAATGGAAATAATGTCATACACAAAATTCCAAAAGTTCTTTACAAATACAGGCCTTTTAAGACCTTTTTCTTCTTTTGGTTGTTGGGTTGGGTTTTTGGAGGAAGGGGAGGGGGGGTATTCAAAACTGGTTTTGAGGAACACTTTAATAGTCTAATATGAACGGTTCTTATAGGTTAATTTTGGTAGTCAAGGAGGTCCAGATAACCAATGTGTGGAGGTTTGTGTGTGCATGTGTGTATCATTTATTTATTTGGGGTGGGGTGCAGGGTCGGTTGATGATTGAAGAACCATCTTATGTGTATGTGTGCAAAACTCTTAACCTTTTTCTTTAGCATTAACAAGAAATTGAATATATTAAAATGAAGTAGACGTTAGATATACATAAAAGGGTCTAAGAGGTTTAAACCCGGGATAAGGAAGAGAAGAGAAGCACGGAAGTTAGAGTCCTAAAACCCCAAAACAAAATACAATCAAAACCGCATGGTACTCTATACAACCCCTTCCCCTAAGGCTACATAAAGAAGGTGCTATCAGTGGTCGAGTCGATCCCAATCTTTGCGAAGAAGTCTGCTACTCTATTGGCTGATCGCCTAATCTTTACAAAGGAGACCTCGTGGCCAGAACATAATTCCTTAATCTCCCTGGCCATTGTATTAAGTTTCGAAGGAGACTTTTCTTCCCCTTAACCCATTTGATTGCATTTGCCGAATCTCTTTATATGATTAATTTTCCTTATCTGAAGGAAGTCCATAAAGTCAAAGCCCTCCTAATAGCTAAAAGTTCAGTCTCGCTAGAATCTTTCAAGCCCATCGATTCTGAGAAGACTATGGATGAAGTGCCAACTGAGTTGCGTAGGACCCTTCCTATCCCTGCTAGCTTGGTTTTCCCTAGTTGCCCTGTCAACATTGAATTGAGACTCTTGACGGAGGAGGAGACCAAGTCTCAGGAGTGTAAGCCCTTCTATGTTCGCTGCAACCTCCCACGAAGTAAAGAAGTCCGACATTTTATATCCCTCAAAGTCCTTACACGCCGAAAGCATGACACAAAGCCTCTATTTAGCCTTCACAAAAATCACACTCTCCTCTGAGGGTTTATTCTCAAAGATCTTAGAATTTCTCTCTTTCCAAATAGACCATAGGATCGCCTCTAAAATAGTGTTCCACGCTTGCTTTATTTTTGAGCTGAGACTTGAAGCCACCCAGCTGGACACAATTCCCTCGCATGATCTATCTAATACCCATGAGACCTACAAACTATTCCATAGATGTCACGCTCGCCATTTGTAGCATGCAAATGCATAGCAGACAATGAAGGTCATCTCTAGGACTCAATACACCCGTTCTGACTAATTCCATTCTTGGAAACCTCTTTCAACCCCAATGCAATGACGTTAGCCTTGGTGCTACAACCCTTCGACAAACTAGAGGACCTTTCAAATCCACATGTCAAGTCTTGTCTTGCCATTGATATCTCCCTTGCCTTTGAAAAGCTAATTTTGAAATGCAATTTCCTGCTTGAATCTAATCACTAGTTAGGATTCTGACAACCCCTTGCACTCCTGCATAACGACTCTGTTGGACCTTGTCGGAAAATCAAAGACCATCGAAGAACCCACGCATTGTCCTTGGTATTGTTAGCCAAGAAACCTTTGGAGACAATCCCGCCACCGCCGACTACCCTCTCCATGTAACTACGATTTGCCCCTTCTACCAACGGTCTGATGAGAATGTTATGCTTTGAAGGTTATCAACCTCCACCGGCATTCGTAACTTACTAAGATCTATCATTTTCAAATTGGCTGGATAAATAAAAACGACTTTACCCACCATCTCTTTGATTTGCTACAAAACACTATTCATCTAGGTCGTAACAGGGATCCTGAGAATTTTGATCCACACAAGTTTTTTTAGATTTGAATTTGTCGGCTTCCATTCATCCAGGAAAAGGAATATCTTCTTCCACCACGAATCCTTACTCTCCAAAATTCTCCTTGCCATATCTGCTAAAGAAAAAGATAAACCAAGAAATAATCTTCCCCAACCAAGTCACCATCACCCAATCGACGCCATGAAATAAGAAAAAAAGTCTTTACAGAGTCTATAGAGCATGTGATCTTGATCCGGCTAACCGACGACTTCTCCAACCATTCCTTGTTGGCCTTCAGGTGACTTTTATCATCAAAGATATCAAAATCATTCCTCTCTGAGCATTTCCTCCCGCCTTCACCACCTTCCAGCACTTTTGACATAGATGGAGAACAATAGCCTTTGTTTCCCTCTCCTCACCTAATTCTCCTTTCAAGATTTCAACACGTCATAAACTCCCTGCCTCTACCTCCTCATCCAGTAAGACCCTCAACCTTATTCCCATAAATACTACCTGTCATCCCTTTTCCAAAATCTTTCCCTTTTCACCAGCACCTTTTTTTTTTTCTGTAGATGGAGCCATATAATGCAACGATGGCCCGATTAGCTTCAGTTTCATCTTCTTTTCTCACAAGAGCAAAAACCCTACCTCTGATGTCCTTTAGGATTAAGACATCCTTGACCACCCCATATTGACCAAGAGAATTCTCTAGCCAGAATATTGACGTGCAATCTGGAAAAATCTCCAGAAAAAGGGAGACAATTTCATTTGTGATCTTCCTCTCCTTCTCCTTCTTCTCCTTCTCTTTCACCCTCATCTTTCATTCCTCCATCACATAAATATTAAAGAAATATAATGCTATTCGACATATTTAACAAGTTTTCAATTTTTTGTTATTTTTAGCAAGTTGTTAATATTGTATTTTTGTCACTTTTCTTTATGGCCAAGTTAGGAGGAAAGTTTAGTTTTGGATGTAATTGCTAAAATCAGGCCTACACTTGTAGTAGGTTGGGTTAAAATTATTTTCTTGAGCACTGAGTTAGGTTTTACAGTTGTTTTGAGGCCTTTATATATGGATGTATACAGAGTGATGAATTGAAGAAGAAGAAGAAAATTATTGAAGTCTTTGATTCTCTTTAGTTCTCTCTCTTTCTCTTTGAATTTTTAGAGGAAGATGGTGCTCTCTATTTTCTCCTAGCTTTGTTGGTCAAAAGATTTCTATAGGCTGAAAATGGGTTTATACTGTTAAGTACAATCTTGATGGTAGTGTTGCTTGTTATAAAATTAGGCTTGTTGCAAAAGGCTTCACAGAAGCTTTTATTTTTATTTTTTTGTGAAAAGGTAATAACTTTATTAATTTTGGCTAAAAAATACAACTCAAAGTGAGGAGGAACCTAGTCGAGGCCCAAATGAAGACCAAACAGGAGAACAAAACCAGAAACAAAGCATCTCCCAATGGACAAAAATTCACCCCATCACCAAGGCACTGAAAAAGAAACCCTATAATATGATCGACCTTTCATTGTTGAGAATAGACCCTTCCTTTGCCAGAGTTTCCTGTTTGTTGTTAGTAGATCTCACTATATGGTATATGCTGAACCTCTTCTTCTGCACAATCATCTGGATTTCTTCAACCTTATCAATCAGTCTTTCAGGGACAATTTATACCTTTAGCCCATTGAGTAACCAGGAAAGCATCGCCTTCCACCATATTCCCTTCTTGACCAATTTTTTCGAACTCCACCCCTTTCTAGAGTATGCAACTTTGCTTGAACTGGATTGGACCAGAATAAGGTACTACGATGACCTCATTAGAGTTGTGGATGGCACCGCCATAACCTGTGATTTCTTTCAACTTATCGTACTCCGTCAAAATTTAGCTTAAGATGACCTATGACAGAGGGGTCCACTCCATAAGATTTTTCAGGCTTCACCTTACTGAAACCACCGACTTCCTTCCAACCCCTTTTTTATTTCACATGAACCTATGGCGTGGACTAACAAGAGACTTTTGCCCATCATAGAGCTCAACTTTGTTTGAGTTCTCATATCTATTCTTGCTTCCCTTCAATGGCTTTTACATCAACTCGATATCAAAAATGCATTCTTCATGGAGGTCCCCATGAGGAGGTATATATATGCTTGTGCCTCCTAGTGTTAGGTGACAAGCTGAGGAACACAAAGTCATCTTTGCAAAGCTCTTTATGGACTAAAGAGATCTCCTCAAGCATGTTTGATAAGTGGAGCTCTTCTCAATTATGGCTTTCTACATTTTAATGCCATTCTATGTTCTTCAAGTGAAGAGACGATAGCATCAAAATCCTTGTTGTGTATGTCGATGACATTGCCTTGTTGGCAATGATCCTGCCTTCATTGTAATATGAAAAACCTTCAGAAACACTGTGAGATCAAGGACCTTGGTCCTCTCTCAAGTGTTTTCTTGGAACTGAAATTGCTTTTAGGGAAGGAATTGTTCTTTCATGGTGGAAATACACTTTGGATTCACCGCATGAGATTGGTAAACTTAGCTGCGAACAAGAGAACATTTCCTTGGAATTAAATAAATAATTGCATATTGATGATGGTGATCGTCCTAATCCAACTTCCAAATTCTTTAAGATCTAGTTCAGAAACAGACCTACGACACGACCCAACAACTCATTGTATTAAAATTTTGAAAGTGAAATCTCAACAAATAGTATATCCTTCCCTCAAATGGACATTCAGAAGTTCGAGTTACTACCACAGCCATGTAGAATCAAGAATAAAATCCTAAAATTAGCCCTATAGATTACCAAAATCATCACACAAGATGTGAATGGAGCCACAAATATTTGAAATATAGCAAGGGAAGTGTCTTTACACCAAGAAAGTGGAACTGTAGACTGATGGAAACTGAGGAAAAGGATAAACAAAACCCATACCAGATGTTCCTATCTTCTTTCTTACAAGGTTTGAAAAGGCCAAATTGCATATTTCATACAATAGGTGGATTATTCACAAAAGAATGACACTAAACCAAAGTTTCCAAGGAACTTCCCAGAAAGAGAGAGAAATCAATGGTTGAGAGGAAAGCTCTCCAGATCTTGGTGAGAAAGTAGGAACAGTGAAAGGGCTAGCCTAGTTAATTATAATTCTTGAAAAAAAATACTATATGCCTTAATTTCATGGAACCATGTATCTTAGGTGGGCCCATGTCTCAAACTTCTTGTTGGAGAGGTAAAAACTAACATGAAGATCAATTTTCTTCTTTAGTGGCACTACTTAAATGGCTCTAACATCGATGTAACACTAGGATCAGATACGATTATGTGCTTGGTTTCTGAGAAGGAAAAGAACTAGAGAAGGTATGAAAATGAAGCAACAATATTATGCAATAACACATGTTCTCTACACGTGAGTCTTAATTCTCTTGCAAATACAATTTCCTAACAAAAATAAACTTCACTCATATCCTTAAATATCTCCTAACAGATCTCTATATATCCTTTTAAAGTATGATAAAGTACATATACAAAATGGTACACCGATATTAGAATAAGGCACTCTTGAATAGGAGTTAAAAACATGTTCTTGTTGACACCAAATCACCAGTCTTCTGAATGGTTCCTAAAAGTATGTTCCTTCTTTACATTATCATCATCATTATTACTGTTAGTATTACTATTTGGTGATTGCTGCTGTTGTATTTATTGTATGTGTGTGCGAGACAGAGAGAGGGGTTGAATTTTAAGTTATATGAGGGTGACGCTGTTTTACATATTTGTTTTTGTTTCTTAACACCAGGATTCTGGAATCCTTGCAATTCCAACGGTTTCTTGGCCTCCACCTAAACTACATACTGAAGGGATCACATTAGAAAGTTTCCGTGCTAGAGCTTTTAGTTTGCTGGGGATTGCTGGAATGTCTGGTTTTTGCCAGGTAATCCCTAATTGTTTTGAACTCAGGTATTGAATATTTTATCTTTCTCCTTGTGAAGTGTATAGGATGAATCCTGACTTACTATGCATCTCTCTTTGAAATGCTAGGTTAGTATACCTTTGGGGATGTACAAAAACCTCCCAGTGGCAGTTTCTCTCTTAGCCAAACATGGTGGGGATCAGTTTTTACTTAATCTTGTGCCAATTCTTTATGATGCATTAAAAGAACAGATTGGCAATGTAGAGAAATGAGAGATTAAAGTTGGAAACTAGATTCTCTTGTAAATTCTCCATGTACTTGATTTCCTTTGCTTCTCTTTGCCCATGGATTCTTTTTTATTTCGATAAATGGAGAAAAAAAATCTCCAGTACCTTAAAGCTAATTGTCCATGATAGGCTTCTAGACATTTAATTGTCCTGTATCATCGAAATTATTATTGGTAACTTCTATTTCCACAAAAATAACTACAAAGACTAGATAATCTTTTACAGTTTTATCCTTTGTAGCACCGACTCTTCAAGTTGTGAATGTACCTATATCTGACACATATATATTGGACTTGTACTCGTTTTTCGTGGACTCTTCTAGTACTCGTAACATATTGTTTCCAAGATAACTAAAATACTATCATATCTTTCTCCTCTTGAAACCTAATTTAAATATCGATATATTTGTCACTGGATTGTTAGAGTAAACTACTAGTGTTATGTTTTGCACCTTATTTTCATTTAAAATAAATTTTAATTTTAATTTATTTAAATATGATGCCAAACTTTGAGTCTTAATTTTTTTGGTTTGTCGAGTGTGATGCCTAACTGCAACCATGCAACTTAGGTTTTCCCCAACAAGCAGCATGCATTGTTATTATTATTATTATTATTATTATTTATTTATTTTTTCAAATGAAACGTCCAAATACAAACATATATCGCCAACTTCAATTCTCAATATACATATGCTAGCTATCCAATTTTATACATGTATATTTGATTTCTTATTTTATCATCTCAATTATATGTAGTTTGGTTCTCGTTGGTTGAAATTTGTGTTGGTTGGTTAGCTGGATAATTTAACAAAATCATGATTGGAGTAAGATGCTTAAAAAGTGGTGAAAGAGCACTATGATATCCTTTCATAAGAAGAAAGAAGATTTTGAAAATTGTATCCAAGTTATTAAACTTCTAAGTGCTCATAAGCCACACTAGGAAACTTTTGGAGTGGGTAATTGAGGAATGCTTAAGATAAGAATCTAGGGTTTTATCCTCAAAGCTTATTGCCATCTATTTAGAATTGACTATTCGAGTTTACTTTTTTTTAAATCAAACCTTTTTGGTAATCATGTTTTTTGTCACCTCATATTTCTCATATTTTACTTTCATCTTTTTTAAAGATCAAGGTATTACATCTCACGTGACTAATCTTACCTTCTAATCTTCATACGTCGGGTACAAAATAATGGAAAGTGTCCTTTTTACTGTTGAGGGAGACTTGGTCCCGAATTTTTTCACAAATAAAGGCAGGTTTTGACCACCAAACTAACCCTTCGTGGTTTCATGTTTTACTTAATCAATGTGTTTAATGTTCTCCCCCTTTTCTTAATACTTTGTACATGTAATCATGTGAATCTTTAGATGTGAGCTATTTTTGGTGTTTTAGGATGTGCCAAACCATCTTAATCAACATGCCTCATCTTTTCTTGTACTAGGGCAAGTTTTAGGGCATCTTTTGTATAACTTTTTTCTGGAAGTTTTAGAATTTAGAATTTTGGATTTTGATGAATCTTAGAATTAGAGGAGTTGCATTATCAGAATTTTCTATTTGGTTAGTGTAGGAGTCAAATATTCAAGTTTTAAAATTCTAATGATTTTAGAATTTTGAAAACCATGTTGAGTTAAATTTGAGAATGAGTGACTCAATTTATTTAGCAACACTTTAGATGATGTGTATAGCCTTGGAAATAAGTCTAGATGATTTATACATAACATACAACTAAAATAAAATATAATTTTAAGTGGGCTGCCAAAGAGTTTTTATTACTTGTTTAAATTACAATTGACTAACAATTATGAGTATTAAATTGAGAAAAGATTAATACATAAATTGAATGAAAAGCTATAAAAGGAAACAATTCAATTCTTTATCAATTAAAATATATAAAAATAACATAGTAACAAAAATAATTATAACCTTCATACCATACCTTCATAATAAATTTAGTAGACTCCACTCAATACTATATTTTTTAGCTCTTTAAATTCCATTTTGAATTATTCTTAGTCATAAACTTTTATGGTGTTTTAATATTTGACTTAATTGTTTTAAGTTTTAACCAAGGTTACTTCTAAGTGGATTAGACTCATGTGCAAGTGTATTGGTGAGTGTTAGCCCGCACACTTCTTATGTCTCCTATGTGGCTCAACTTGGTCACATTTTATAAGCTTTGATAGAAAGGTGCTGTATATACGTCCCGAAGGAATAGCTACATGAGATGCCTGAACACCTTCGTTCATCAAAAAAATAAATAGAAAGGTCCTATATATTTGAGGGGGCAAGTATAACCGGAGAAGGTTTCGGTCCACCACTAAGTATTATAGCCATTGGGAGATTCCAAAGTGGATCATATACAATTTTTTTTTATATATATTTTTTATTTTTTTAAAAACTTTAGTATTTGTGGGGATTTACAATTTTTAGAATGTCAGAAATAATAATTTTTGAAGAGATATTTGGAATTTCAAAATTTTGACGACTTTTAAAATTTGAAAAGTTGCATCTCTAAAAATTCCAAATGAACAAAAAAAGGGATTTTGAGCACAATTAACAACTAAGTCCAAAATTCTATCTCTAAATTTTGAATGTCAAATAAGCTCTTGGGTTTTTCTTAATGCACTTATTTTTTTATTGATACATAATTAAGTTAAGAAGATATTGTCACATTTTTCATTGATTTAAAGAGAACTTATGGGGTTTTGAGGTATTTAATTTGACGAATATTGAAAAATAAATGTATTTTTTGAAATTGTACATGACATTTATGAAGGGGTAAAGAGGATTGACGAGGGACTCCTATTTTTAATAAAGGGACATCATTTACTACTTTATTATGGTTTAAATGGTGAAAATGCCCTTAATTTAATTTTAGTGCAAGAGATAATTATCATTTCATATGCAACATTGGAGTATTCAAAGATGCCTTCATTATAGCAAGGTTGTATTGATTGGTGAAAGGTCTGAAAGAGAACGTTGCTGTGGGGGATAATGCTTCCTACCTAATTCAAAGGATTAGTGCACTGTTTAAGGCATGACAACAATATTCCTTCTTTTTGTTCAAATAAAAATTAAGGTAAAACGGGATCAGGAAAAACAAATCTCTTTCTAATAAATAGATCTGTTTTGCAAGTTTGTTATTACAGGTTGTTCATATATAGTACTTGAATTATTGATGTAGATGCTGCATAGCTAGTTCTCATAGTTAGTATGGAAGGATTAGTAAATGAGGAGACGATAAACAAAATAGTAGAAGTAGTGAATCAAGTTTTGGAAAAATGAAAAAAAATAAAAACATAGAGCACTAGGGTTAGATGGTATCTCAGTTGAAGTTTGGACTATATTTGGTGAAAGTGGAGTGTGTTGGTTGACTCGGTTATTCAAACAAAATTTTAACTTAAAAAAGAATACCTCATGGTGGCGCAAGGGCATAATGGTCCCTTTTATAAAAGAATGAGATATTTAAAGTCATACTAATTAATGAACAATCAAACTCATGAGTCACACCATGAAACTTTGAAAAATAATAATAGAGGTCCGTCTAAGATAAGTCAAATATATCTGCTAATTAATTTGATCATATGCTAGGTAGGTCCACAACAGAAGCTATCTTTATATTAATACAATTTGTCGAGATTTAGGGAGAAGGGAAGAACCTTTATTTGGGTTTTATTGATCTAGAAAAAGTCTATGATACAACGTTGAGAAAACTAATATAGATTATTTTGAGGAATAAATACATTCCTTTTGATTATGTAAAGACTTCTTCAGGACATGTATAATGGTGCAACTACTAATATTAGAACCGTTTACGGTGAGACGATGAAATTCTATGTTGGAGTGAGACTCCACCGAGATTTGCTTTAAGTTTGGACATATTTGCACTAATCATAGATAACTTAATATCAAGAATCTAAAATGAATTGCTGCAATTTATATTGTTTTAGATGATTCAGTATTAATTAGGAAAATGAAATAACTACTCAATATGAGGTTAGAATTGTGGAGTAGAGTCTTAGACAAATGGTCTAAAAAAATGGTAAAACTAAAACAAAATGCATGGAGTATAACTTTAGCGGAATTGACGATAGTAAAAGTGATTTGATAAAACTTATAAATGATTTAGTAGTATATTGTAATAACTTTAGATACTTGGACTCTATGGTAGAATCTCAAAGAGGTTTTAGCTTAGATATAAGTAATCGGATGGGAGCAGAGTGTGTAAAATGTAGATAAGCTAGAGGGGTTGTGTGCAACAAAAGATCCCTCTTCACCTAAAAGGACAATTTAACAAAACAATTATCAGATCTGCAATGCTGTATGGAGGAGAGTGATAGACTACGAAGAAAAAAAAACTAATATATAAAGTTAGGACTACAAAGATGTGTATATTATCTTTGACGAGTGGATTAACACTAAAAGATGGAGTTAGAAATGAAAGCATTAGAGATAGTTTAAAAACAACGCTATAAACGACAAATTGAGAGAAACTCGTTTGAGATAGTTAGGTCATTTAATTGTTTAAAAATAACCCCAATAGACAATATATTGAGAGAAACTTGTTTGAGGTGATTTGGTTATATTAGTAGAAGATCATACACGGCCCTTGTACGTAGAGTAGAAGATTACATATTGCAGGCACAAGGAAAAGAGGTCAACCACTAAGAATGTGGGGGAAAGAGAAAAATAAAGATATGTTAGATTTTGATAGGGCTGCAACTCGGATGGGGTCAACAACCAACCCGCATGACCCGACCTGAGAAATCATGCGGGTCGGGTTGAGAATTTTGGGTCAACGGGTTTGGTCGGGTTGAGAAGACAAAAACCCTCATGAAATTCGGGTCAGGTCGGTTGAGATTTTTACAAGTTAACCCGACTCGACTCGACCCGGCTAAAATGGGTTCAAAATGCGGGTCGGGTCAGAATTCAGGTTGATTTAGGTCGGGTTGGGTCAGGTTCCATAAACATCAACTCAGGTTGGGTTGGGTTTTAAAGAACCCGACCAGCCTGACCCGTGTTGCAGCCCTAGATTTTGAGATGACTAACGTTATTGTTTATGATATGGTCAAATAGAGAAATAGAACTCATAAAGTTGACATCTAACCGACGAGATTCTGGCCGATGATGATAACGATGAGATAATCATCATTTCATGAAGGTATTTTGTAATTTAAACCACAATAGAGAGTAGTAGGGGGTATCCCTTTATAAAGATTGAAGCGAGGAATTTTTTTTTTTTTTGAGGGAAATTGTTTGAATTCCTAAGTAAAAACAAAATATATGAATTATGAAGCGTGAGCTTAGTAGATTTAAGAATAGGGATGATAAATTAACTAAAAATGAAATTACTTAGTACCGCATGAGAAATTTCAAAATAAAATGGAAGGTTTAATTTGAACATGGGTAATAACATGAGCAAGAGTTGTGTTGAGGAAGGAAAGTTTGTAGAGTTTATTTAATAGAAGGTCTCAACGTTAATTGAGGGGGTGTTTTTAAATGATAGAAGTCACACTTGTGATGTTTTATGAGCTAAATGTTGGACAATGAAAATTGAAATTGAATACTCAATGGGATCTCACACACCCAATTGAAATTGAATATTCAAAAACTTTATCAATTTCAACAAGAAATTCAATTGAAATTGTATGAAATTCAGAAATCTCTCTCTCAATTTTGACAAGAAACACACCCAATCATGAAAAATCGGAAGATAAATTCACATAAATGAAATTTGTAGAATTCAAATTCAATAAAAAATCATAAATAAAAGATAAAAAATCACAAACTTGAGGGGAAAAAAACTTGAACTCAAATTGGATATTGACACAATGGTCGCCCAAGGCCTTTATCTATGAATAAACATTACAAGATTTACTAAAACCAATAAACCTTATGCACCATTATTGAGTGTTTGATTCTACATCTTTCTACATCACCATCCAATGCAATGTGGACACATGTTCTTATTATTGTTTTAAACCATTTGGTAGAAAAGCCAAAGCAAACGAGACAAGTTCTAATGAAATTTTGGTCAAAGATGTGGTGGGCTTTCTCTATATTTAAATTTACAGAGATATTTTGATTTGACAGATGACTTTTTATGTGATTCAGGTGCTCCTTGTCAATTATTATGTGGTTTGAGTGAAGGCACCTTTGGTTTTAAAAAAATAAAAAGACCCATTTGCGATCTCAATGTTTTGACCAAGATTTTAGAAATGGCAAGCAATTATTCCACAGGAATTTGTGTATACACACACAGATTTTACCGTGATGTCTATTTTGCCATTCACCTATCATACCGAAAATGTAAAACAATAGGAATTTTAGAAATCGGCTCGCCGAATAACTTGTGAACAATAAATTTTGCTAGTTAAGATGTTCGCAAGTGATCTGCTTGGTGAGCGAATTTTCATGAACAGTAAAATCGGCTCAACGGATCACTCATGAATAGTAAAATCGACTTGCCGAATCACCTGTGAATAAATAAATCGGCTCTCCGAATCACATTTGAATAGTAAAATCGGCTATCCGAAACACCTGTGAACAGTAAAATTGTAATCGACCCGAAAACAGGGTTTAGGGCTTGGCTCAGTGTGAAATTGTCCGCTCTGAGCCTCGCACACAAGCGAGTCCGCACGGTTTTGCTTTTGGGCCTGGGCCCACATGGCCTGGCCCAAAATGCATGGCACTAGAGTACACAGGGTGGCCTCAAATAAACCCCAACATTTGATCCTTCACTACCGATGTGGGACTCCCCACATTGGTGGTGTGCTCCTCAACCCAAGTGGGCAGGGGGGTATCACAATCACTCCCCTTGAAACCTCGAGCTGCCCTCGGCTCGACTCAGTCCAGCTCAACAACACCAAGGAAGGAGGAAAGCCCACACAATCCGAGTGTTAAACTAAGCTCTAATACTAAATTTGTAACGACCCAACCTGAAAATAGGGCTTAGGACTTCACTCAGTGTGAAATTGTCCACTCTGGACCGTGCGGGCTCGCTTGTGTGCGAGGCCCAAAGCAGACAATTTCTTACTGAGTCAAGCCCTAAGCCCTATTTTTGGATCGAGTTGTTACAAAAATCGGCTCTCCGAATCACCTGTGAACAGTAAATTGGCTCGCCAAAAACTAGTAAAGGATCCGATTGATGAGCCGATTTATGACATTCCAAACTTTTACATTTTCGGTATGGTAGGTGAATGGCAAAATGAGCATTACGGTAAAACCTGTGTCTATGTGCCCGTGGGAAGATCACTGGCCTTTAGAAATTACTAAACATTCTTGCACAAACTTATAAGCTCAAATTGCTTAACACAAGAAGGATTATCCCCTTGGAAAATTGAAACCATGAATATGTGATTAAGATTACCAGGAAGCAACCATTCATCAAAAAAATTCTAACTAATTAAATGATGGCATTTTCAACAATGATCGAATTGGATTTAAAAAAACAACCAAGAAAATCTACATGTCCTTGGGCTTTATACGACCTTTACAACGACAATGACACTTGTTGCGCTCTTTGTTGTTCGGTTGATGAAATAATTGATCACCTTTTAGTCACTTGTCCTTTCACTAGGAAGTTTTGGAGTTGTTTCTTGAATCTCTTGGGATAGTTTGGTGGGGGTTTTCTAGGTTTGCTTTGGCTCTTGGGATGGTTTAGTCTGGATCACAATTCTTCCTGTGGTCTTGTGGACTATCTTGAATGAAAGAAATTGCATGATCTTTGAGAGTAAAACTTTGGAGCTTAACAAACTCTTCTAAAAAACAAAATGGAGACTCCACGTGCAGCCATGGGGTTAAGTTGCACGTGACGTCGAGTGTGAAGTGACAAAAAAATTTCACATTGGTTAATTTGAGAAACCAATGACTCCATATAACACTTGAAGCACCCTTCTCGCAACGACTATATTTTGAAAGTGAATTTTTCCTTAAGAATGTTATAATGTTATGGTTTTCTAACAAACTTGTCGTGCATAATTACTGAATGGCACAACCAGTTCAACAATGACGTGTCCCTCTTTAAATTTCAAGTTCACAAGTTTCCTAATCCAACAAGCTTTATTTTGTGCATTTTTTTCTCATACATTGCCTCCAATTTTTTCTATAGGTTGTGGGCATTAGTCTCCTGAGCAATATGGTGTGATGAGTGCAAAATAATTACATATTTTACTCCTAAATTTATTATTGTTAGTATCTCATTTTATTTAATTTTATCTAATTAGTATAATTTTGTGTTTTGCAGGTTTAAAAGTGATGATGACAGGAAAAATGCTTAAATATAAAGCCTGAGCCCATTATGAGTTATTTTGGACCTCAAGCCCAATTATTGAGCCCATTAAGAAAAGCCCATGAAGAAATCTACATGTGTGAATACTATTTCCATTATCTCAAGAGGAAATTTGAAATTTAGAAGTCAATATAAGAGGATTTTCGAATTTGGCAAGTGGATTAAGGAAAGAGAGAAAATAAGGAAGGGAGAAAAATAAGGAAGGTTTGATACATGTTTAGTAATTTGGCCATAAATTTCTACTCCGATATCCGATTAGTTGATTCTTTTTGCGTTGGAAAGAAGACTTCAAGGGATACAACTTTATAGTTTACGACTTTTCTTGATTTGGAAGTTAAAATGGTCAAAACTGAGCTGCAAGATGGTGCATGTGTAAAAAAAAAGGGATTCTACACCCACTTTCCTTATACAAATTTAGCTCCTTGCCTCTTTTAAGTCATTCCATATTTAGCACAAATCAAATCCGCCCTCCATGTGTCCCTTGCTTTATTTAAATCTTTGAATCCAATCCATTAATTCCACCTCCTTTCATCTATAAATACTGGCCCTCTCCCATTGAGAAAACTGAACTTGGGCATTGAAGAAAAGGAGAGGAGAGGAAGAAGAGGAGGAGAAAGACTGTGGGATTTTCAGTCCACATTGGGTTCTAAGGTTGGTGGATTTTGATTTCCATTGTATTTTTCTTATGTCTTTATTCCAAAATTTCATTGTATTATAAGTCTTAATTCAAATTTTATTAATAAAGGAGAGGTGGATTTATTTAGAATCATGGTCGTCCAATTATTTAATTTATGTATGATGAGAGTTTGATTTTGTTTTTATTCTTTTTATAATTTTAAGATTGAAATTATTTGAAGAGATTCGAGGAGAGTGGATGAAATATTTAGGATAGATAAAACTTATTTTTCTGATTCAAGGCTCTTTTAAAGAGTGGATGAAATATTTGGATTTGGAATTATATAAGTTGAAATTTTTATCTAGACTAAGGCTTGAATTGAATTTTCTTAACATAATGGATTTTATAATTATTATAATCAGAATTTTAATAGATGAAGAATTTGAGTGCATGATTAATAATTTGAGTGAGCTCCATATTCTAGGCCTTGATATTATTTTTAAAATATGGAACATAAAGCCTCCATAATTCTTTGACCCAGTTCCATTGTAAATATGTATATAGATAATTTAGATGTTATTCATGTTTTCTTTTGTTTATAAATACAAATTCTTGAAAATTGTGGAACTAGGTTGGAAATAATTTAATTGCATCTTAGTTTTGTGTTCTAAATCAGATTAAGATTGTTTATATTTTTATATTAATGCCACCATCTTAATTAAAATTAGTTAAATTGTTAGATTCTATGTTTAAATATAGAATGTTTCTAAATTAAGATTAAGACTCATAGATTAGATAAATAACTCCATATTTCTCAAAGTTTTTAAAATACGTAATTGAATGGTGTATTTTCATGGATATATTTTCATAAGTTCCGATGGGTTCGACCTCGCACTTAATCGCTATACTATCTAAATGGTTCGTGCGCTTGCGAGTTATAAATTTAAAATTTGCACAACATGGTGAAACACACAGTGTTCAATCCATTGTCTGATCATCTCTACAGTATTCCTTTTCATATTTTTTCACTTCCTATGAGACTTATGAGTGGGTTTAGCTACATCACCCTCAATAGGGTCATACAAATCTTTATAATAAAGGATGTCCTCCATTCTTTACTTCCAAATGGGATAATCGGATGCAGCCAATTTAAATATAGTACCCTAAGAATCTTCCATTCTCAGAATAATTATACCAAAATAACCAAATGCTCTAATACTAGTTATTGGAGCCCAAAATACATTAACCCTAGTCTGAAATTAATATTTGAAAAATTCTAAAGCTAATCAATCACTCAAACAATAATAGAAAATTATATAGCAAAAATATTGAGAAACAAGTTAGATCACACCAAAATTTACGTGAAAAACCCTCTAATGTAGAGGAAAAAATAATAAGGCAAATATGAATCAATCTATAATATCAAATCAAACAGTAGAATGTTCCCCTTGGATAATAGATCGCACGAATCGGAGAGGGGTTGTCACGACACTCAGTTGTCTCATCGTCTCTCCCTTCTCACTGTCTTTCCTCTCTGTTAAATTACGTACAGTGACGGAATTTGTCTTCTCTCCAATACATTGAGAGAGCAAGATGTCATTGTATTAATAACAAATTGTGATATACAGAAGAGGAAATAAAATAAATTACAATCAATTACAATTAATTGAAATCAAATCTAATCCCTGAAATTAGGGATAAGATAAGATCAATTCTAATACTCCCCCTCAAGTTGGAGTGTGTATGGGAAGAACGCCCAACTTGCGAATCAAAGTATGAAAGGGGTCCTTGCCCAAAGGTTTAGTGAAGACATCCGTAAGTTGATGAGAAGAAGGGATGTGCCGAGGAAGTAGAAGGCTAGACTGAAGCTTTTCGCGTACAAAATGACAATCAAGTTCAATATGTTTTGTCCGTTCGTGAAAAACGGGATTGTTGGCAATGTGAAGAGCAGCTTGATTATCACAAAATAAGTGATTGGAGAGGAATGAGAAATGCCAAGATCATTGAGTAGGTACTTCAACCATTGAAGTTCACAAGTCAAAGTGGCCATCGCGCGATATTCGGCTTCAGCGGAAGAACGAGAAACGGTGGTCTGCTTCTTAGTTTTCCAAGAGATGATATTGGAACCGAGGAAGGTGCAATATCCAGTGGTGGATCTCCGAGTAGTAGGACAACCAGCCCAATCTGAATCACAATAGCCACGAAGGTGAAGGTTGCTAGAGGAAGATAACAGGATCCCGTTAGAGACGGAACCTTTCAAGTAGCGAATAACACGATGAGCAGCATCCAAGTGGGCAGTCCGAGGAGAATGCATAAATTTACTAAGAATATGCACCGCATAATTGATGTCTGGCCGAGTAACTGTGAGGTAGACAAGACGGCCCACGAGGCGGCGATAGGCAGTAGGATCAGGGAGTAGAGTCCCATCATCAGGTGACAAGCGTAAATGTTGTTCCATGGGAAAGTCAGAAATACGCCCTCCAGTAAGACCTGTATCCTTGAGAATGTCCAAAAGGTATTTCCGTTGAGAGAGGAAGAGACCTTGTCCAGAACGAGCGACCTCAATGCCGAGGAAATATTTCAGACGGCCCAAATCCTTAAGATAGAATTTGTTGTCAAGAAATTGCTTGAGGCGTTGAATGGCAGAGGCATCATTACCAGTGAGGATAATGTCGTCAACATAGACCAGCACAAATGTGGAAGAGCTGCCTTTGTGATGAGTGAACAAAGAATAATCAGACTTTGATTGGAAAAAACCTGCCTGTATAAGAGTGGAAGAGAGCTTGGCAAACCACTGTCGAGACGCTTGTTTCAAACCATAAATGGATTTGTTTAAGCGACAAACGCGATGCTCCCCCTGTCTGGAAAAACCAGGTGGAAGAGTCATATATACTTCCTCATCAAGGTCCCCCTGCAAGAATGCATTGTTGACATCCAGTTGATGAAGAGGCCATTGCTTAACAGAAGCAACAGACAAAAGAGCACGAACCGTCACCAGTTTGGCAACAGGAGCAAAGGTATCATGAAAATCAAGGCCTTCAATCTGGGTAAAGCCTTTGGCAACTAAGCGAGCTTTATAGCGTTCAATAGCACCATCGGACCGATACTTGATTTTGTAAACCCATTTACAGCCAATGGGTTTCTTGCCAACGGGAAGAGGAGTAAGGGTCCATGTGTTATTCTTCTCTAAGGCGGCAATTTCAGCGGACATGGCTTCTTTCCAGTGTGAAGATTGTATAGCTTTGGAGAAGGTGCGAGGCTCATCTGTAGAACAAATAGTAGAAAGAAAAGCTCGATGTGCAACAGAGAGATGAGAGTCAGAAAGATAATGATGAAGAGGGTAAGGCGTACCTGTCAATTGGAAAGAAGACGGAGAGGGTGGACGCTCATGAGAGGCAGTGGAGCAGTGATAATCTGCAAGATGAGGTGGAGGGCGACGAATGCGGTCGGGACGGGTAACCGGCGGAGGGATATCAAGTGGAGTAGCACTTGGAGACGCTGGGGTAGTGGGGATGGGAACTGGTGGGGTAGGGGGTAACGCCGAAGGAAAATCAAAAGAGGGGTCATCAGCTATGGGAAGAGGGGTAACAGGAAATGGTGGTGAGGTGGATGGAGGCAAATCACGATAAGGGAAGACACCTTCATGAAAAGAGACATCACGAGAAATGTAGATGGTTTTGGAGGCGATGTCATAGACGCGGTAACCCTTTTGAGCATAAGGGTAGCAAACGAAGATGCCGGGTTTGGCTCTTTGGTCAAATTTATGGTTGATATGGGGATTGTGACGAAAACAGAGACTACCAAAAACACGCAAGCGGGAATAATCAGGTTTGGAGTTAAACATAACTTCATGCGGTGATTTGCCTGATAACAAAGGGGTGGGCATTTTGTTAATGAGATAGGCAGCAGTGAGGGCACACTCACCCCAAAATTGTAAGGGAAGATTGGCTTGGAAACGAAGGGCATGAGCAACTTCAAGGAGGTGGCGATGTTTGCGCTCTACGATGCCATTTTGTTGCGGAGTAGCAATGCAACTATGCTGATGAATGACCCCATGAGAAGAGAAGAAAGACTGCATGGCGGAAGAAAGGAACTCAGTACCATTATCCGAACGGATTTGTTGGATAAGGGGAAAGAGTTCTCCGCCAGTGCCCGAATAAAGGGAGTGAATGTGAGAGTGAAATTGGGTCCTAACCATAGCAAAGAAAGAGGCTAAAATGGACTGGGTTTCAGATTTTACACGCATAAGATAAATCCATGTGCATCGGGTGAAATCGTCCACAATAGTTAAAAAATAACGACAACCATGCAAAGAAGGCTGTGAAAAAGCACCCCATAAATCACAATGTATTAAAGCAAAAGGTCTATTAATAGTAATGGAACTAGAAGGAAAAGGCAAACGTCGATGTTTTGCCTGAGGACAAATATCACAATATTTATGTTTCAAACATGTAATAAAAGGAACATCCTTTGCTAAATTATTTAAACTATGGAAATTCAAATGTCCAAGGCGGAAATGCCAGAGATCAATGGGAGGTGGAGGAAGGGCTGCCAGTGCAGAAGCTGCATGGAAATAGTAGAGTCCCTCATGAGCATTACCCTGTCCAATCGTCTTCCTGTTGACGGGTCCTGAAAAAGACAATGAGAGGAAGAGAAAATCACTGAACAAGAAGTGGAAGTAGTAAGCTTACTAACAGAGAGAAGATTGAATTTGAAAGAGGGAATGAAGAAAACATGCTCAAGTGTAATAGAATGGGAGAGGTGAATGGTGCCAATGTGTGTGACAAGGGTGTTAGAGCCATCGGGAAGTTGGACAGAAGAGGGGTGAGAACAAGGTGTGTAGGATGAAAAAAGGGATAATGTAGAACACATGTGATTTGTGGCACCGGTGTCAATAATTCAAACAGAGTGGGAAGGAATAGTGAGTGCAATACCTGCAAGATGAACACTGGTGCTACCTGGAGAAATCATGGCCAATAATTGATTATACTGGTCTTGAGTAAAAGCTGGTGGAGTCACGGAGGACGGAGTGCCAGAATGAGTGGGTTGAGACACCAAGGCATGATTGCCAGAGCGTGTGGGAGAGGCAGTCGTCCGAGGAGGAAAACCAACAAGCTTATAGCAGCGATCACGAGTGTGGCCAGCACGACCACAATGAGTGCAATGGGGGCGAGGCCGTCGGTTGGATGAAGCGTTGCGTGGAGAATAGTTGCCACGGGACATAGGCCTGGCAGCAAGAGCCGCGACATCGGGCAATAGATGTGAAGAGGAATTGAGTCCTGCTGCTTCTCTTCTTGGTGGAGTAAGGAATAAATTTTAGTGACAGTAGGAAATGGTTCCATAAGAAGGATCTGGCTCCGCAAAATTGTAAAACGCTGATGGAGACCCTGTAAAAATTTCATTGCGCGAGCCTTTTGAAGTTGATCGACAACTGCGGGCCCATGGGCACATGTGCAAGGTGGGATAATAATGAGGGAATCAAGTTCATTCTAAATAGACTTGAGTTTAGTGTAATATGCGGAAACAGATAAGTCCTCTTGGCGAAGTAAGTACATAGATTCTTGCAACTGAAAAATTTGCGGATCGTTAGACTGAGAGAAGCGTTCAGAGAGATCCAACCAAATGGCCCTGGCAGTGGTCGAGTACATGAGACAGCTGCGAATGTCAGGAGCAACAGAGTTGTGAAGCCAAGAACCAACGAGGTCATTGCAACGCTGCCAGGTAACAAGGTCAGCCGGTGTAGTTGGAGCAGTCAAGGAGCCATCCACAAAGCCAAGTTTGTTCTTGGCACGCAGTGCCATTGTGATGGCGCGCAACCATGAGCCGTAATTGTCGCCTGATAATGGAGGCGAGACCAGCACCATGGTGGGGCTATCCGAATGGTGAATAGCAAAGGGATCAGCAGGGGCGTCATCAGCCTTGCCCGAAGAATTAGGTATGGTAACGTCCTTTGCAGCCATAGAAAACAACGGCGAGTAGAAATCAGCCGACAGATTGACGGAGCACAGTGAGGGCGAGACTGCTACAGAGCAGGCTGCGGCTGGTGCCTATCGGGCTGGGAACGACAGATCTGGAAGGCAGAGCGGATGGCGGATGGGAAGCGCCAGTGGAGGCAGCGCAAGGCCGGATGTGGGTCGGAGAGCTGTTGTGTTGTAGTAGCGCGAAGTGGGGATCTGAGTGGGACAGATCTGGGCGAAAGAAGGGCAGACGCAAATCTGCCAGCGGTGTTGTTGCAGACGGCGGAAACTGGCTGGAGAAGATGGAGACAGCAAACAGGCAACGAGAACGACCCCAATCGGAAATCCAGCCCGAAAAAAAATGCCGGCGAAAGCAGCGGTAGGGATAGATCAGTAGCCGAACAGAGCGGCAACGAACGGCCGGACAGAGCTGTAATGGGACCAGATCGGTAGCCGAGCAGAGCGGCAATGAATCAGATCTGGAAAACAGAGCAGTGGCAATGAGAGAAAGAGACCAAGCCGGATTCGGTGAAGCAGAGGCGGGCAAGACGGCCGGAAAATCCACTGCAAGATGTTGGATCAAGAGCAGACGGGAAACCGAGGGATGCTGCCGGGAGTGCCACTGGAAAAAATGTCACTGGCTCAATACCATGTTAAATTACGTACAGTGACGGAATTTGTCTTCTCTCCAATACATTGAGAGAGCAAGATGTCATTGTATTAATAACAAATTATGATATACAGAAGAGGAAATAAAATAAATTACAATCAATTACAATTAATTGAAATCAAATCTAATCCCTGAAATTAGGGATAAGATAAGGTCAATTCTAATACTCTCTCGACCTCCTCTCCTCTCTTTGTTTCTCTCATTTTCTCTCTTCTCTCTTTTGTCTCAGATCTCTCAGTCTGCCGTATTCAGTCTCTCTCTGCTGATCAGTTTGGCTCCCAGACCCCTTGTCTCTGCCTTGTGCCGTGATCTTTGCCGAAGCCTGAAGTCTCCGGCCTGTTTGTTGTGGTTTCTGTTGAAGCATGTAGACTCTGGCCTGTTTTCCACTACTGGCTTCTTCTCTCCCTCTCTCTCTCTCTCTCTCTGCTTCCGCCTTGTCTCATCTCGATCTCTGGAGTCTTTTTTTTCTTCTTTCGTTCGTGTGGCTCAACCCACAACATCATGTGGCCCATTTTGATTATTAAGTTCTATTGAAAAAGACATTCAGATCGATTGAGACTAAAAATAGATGAGAATACAGAAAATGGTTTAGAGAGGAAATAAAAACATGGAATGGCATTGGATTTGATCTTCCAGTGTCCATGCTCTTTAAATTCCCCCAGTTTAAAGTTGGACAATTGTTTAGAAACCACAAAACCCAACTCCAAATTGATTGAGTTGATTCGACAAGAGAACTGGTTCTTGGTCATGCCATGTGCAACTCATGTAAACAGAACCATGGACTAAACAAAGGAAAAAATAAAAGAAAGATTCAACAATTTTGTCACTCAATTTAAATCCTAGTCCCTGAAATCTAGTTTACTGTGAGTTGAGTATATCATTTTCAGTCTTAGGTACTGCTCCATATGTAAAGGAACTGATTACTCTAAATCTTGACATTTCCTTTGGGAACAGACCCTGTAATTTGTCGAAACCAATATTTGCTTGATCAGATTAACACCCATATGTTTGAATCAGGAAGCATTCAACTTTGAACGTTTAAGAGAGTATTTTTTCAACAAAAATCAATAATGCAATTTCAAGTATTGGACATTTTTTATAGATCAACATTGCATTGATTGGCATCTCTCTCTCTCTCTCTCTGCCCTATACATACAATCATACAAGTATCCAGTTTCCCTGTCAAAGCTGTGTAAATTCGACCTTTATTCTCCACTTCCTTTTTAATGATGAGCAAGAGAAAGGGTCTACTTATCTGATCCCTCTCGATGTTTTTACATATCCTGTAGGAGGTTTTTGTAGACTAAACTGTTATTCTCTCAGATGAATAAAAGACCAACTGTTATTCTCTCAGTTGAAGAAAGAGAAAACTCTTTGACCGATGGATGGACTGAAGATCTTGTTGTTGAATTGGTGCTTGCTATGCTTTGTTCTCTGCATGGTAGTAGATATCTGAAAACCTGATTGAATGATTAGTTCTCCGATCTACCTCAGCTGCACCCGGTGCAAGGCCATATATGCAATGAGCCTATATCCAATCAACATCAGGGTCATGACACACACATCCATCCACATGTGTTCTAGTCCTACTGACTTGACAGCAGGAAAATCCACCACTCTGCACAAGGACCCATTGTTGCATTCATAGTAATCGTCCTCGGTGAACTGAACCCCAAGCAGAAGCTTATAACAGTAGAAGCTGAAGCTCAAGTACTTGAACCATACTATGAAGGGAGGGATCTGCTGTATGTAGTAGCCCCCAGCCATGAGGAAGACAAGTGTTGTGACAGAGGCCAAAGTAGTAGCCTGTTTGACATCCATGAGGATAGCACCGAAGGCAAGGCCCAGGCTCTGGGAGACGAGCACGCTGTAGAGGACTACAAGGAGGGAGAGGGTGAAAGAAGTGGGATCGGGCTTTAACCCACCCATCCAGTAGATTATGATAACAAAGATCGTCGGGAGTGCTAGCTCCATGGGCAGGTCCCCAGCAGTTCTTGCAAGGAAGTAAGAGGAGAGGCGGTACATGCCCGATGATCGTTCCTTGATGAGCATTGACCTCTCCTGGGGGAATGTAAATACAGCATTGTAAAGTGGGAAGAAACCCCAGAATACAGAGAAGAAGAAGAGCAAGGCAACCTGCAAATACCCCATAAAATGCAATCAATCAATCATGAATGCTCGTCTAACAGACAATTTTCATCTTCATCTTTTGACATGACAATAGTTTCTAGAAATGACTATATATGCAAACACAAACCAACAGGGTGAGTTAAAGCCTTAAAGGCGCATATGACAAATATGGGCATCATGGCCCCTCTGAATGTCACTTAGATTGGAGTGTTATTCACCACTAGATTGAACTCATCTTCTTTACATGTCCTCACATTTGATATTGCTGTGAATATGATTATGGCAAATATCATTTCAATTCAAGTGACAATTATCATGGATATGGTGGTCAAGTAGTTTACTGTGATTCCTGCAGTGATAATTGGTATACCATACTCATGCCTCATACAATAATTTCTTGACCATCTGCTTGCCATATTAGTTCTGAAGGAATCATTTAGTAGTAATTTTGGGTCCTTAAAGCTCTTGTACTGAGAAGAAGAAGAAGATTACTCGGTCTTGGATGTGGGATATTGGAGAGTGCCACCACATGAGACCTGCAAGTACAGCCACGCTTACAACTTGAAAGATCCTTAGCCGGTTGAAAGCTTCATACCTCCTCTCCTTCAACCCTCTTCTTAGCAATACCTTGAATTGCTGCCACCAACTTGTGCTCCATTGCTCTGTCTTCCCTGCATTGTTCAACTTACTCAAGTCACAATCATCAATATGATTATAGTGTTGGGAAATTGTTACACTACTCCACTTGATGGTACTTTCAACGAGTTTGAAAGCAATGAAGAATCGTTTAGAATCTCATTTTAATTTACCTGTTTGTGTGGCTGCACTTCCATGGAATTTCATTTCCTCTTCATTCATTTTTTCTTCAGTTTCTCTGAATTAGAAGTACTCTTGATAATTGTATTGCAAAAGAAACCAGAAAATCTAATGCAAGAAAATGAAATGAAGCAATCACAGGAAGAAGAGAAAACACATATTTACATGGTTTGGTTAAAGGCCTATGTCCACGAGGCAACACAGAAAGAAATCCACTAAACTGAGAAGGGGATACAATGTAGGCTCACTTCTCACACTCACCATCTCTCACTATAAAGTTTTAATACAAATGAAAGAGATACAAATTGGGCCGGGCCATAACAAGTTGGACCGAGCCAAATTGAGCCAATAATCAACAAATCTCCACCTCGGCAAGATTTGCAGGCCACCTCTTGGCTCGGATCATTGGCTCGGCCTTATGGCCCGGTCCAATTTGCATCTCTTTCATTTGTATGAAAACTTTATAGTGAGAGATAGTGAGGGTGGGAAGTGAGCCTGCATTGTATCTCCTTCTCAGTTTAGTGGATTTCTTTATGTGTTGCCCCGTGGACGTAGGCCTTTGACCGAACCATGTAAATCTGTGTCTTCTCTTCTTCCCTTGACTGCTTGATTTCATTTTCTTGCATTAGATTTTCTGGTTTCTTTTGCAACAAGTGGTATGAGGGCCAAAATGAGCCGAGCCAATAATCAACAAATTGTACACATTAAATGGGCATGTTCCAGTGGAGCCCATGACATGTGATGGAAATGAAAAGACAGAGAAAATAATCAGTGTGTAAAATGGCATGAAGAGGACATGAAATTCCATAGAAATGTCTCCATTGAAACAACCAAGGATGAGGCCAGAGGGGAGAGGACTTACATGAACTTGCAGGAGCTTCTCTCGCATAATTGTAGCTGTTTACATCGAGACTGCAGAGCTCAGCCTTGAGTCTCGTTGCAATGTTGTTATCATATGAAGCGATGAGAGCCTCCTTTACTGTCTTGTGATCCTGTTCTATCCCCTCTTGGAAATCAACTTGCTCAGTGTTGTGCATTGAGTCTGGTGCAATCCCTGCAGTTATTTCACATTGAGATGCCATGGACATGAATTCTGCTTGAGTGAAATGATTCAAGTGATGGGGGACATACCATGGGCAAGATCAAGCAAGAGATCGGCAGGGTTGACAGTTACGTGCGTCGAGAATCCGATGGATGAGAAGTAGTCTAGGGCAGTTGATGCAGGTCCATAGTATATGGGGTAGCCCTCTGAAAGGAGGATGACCTTATCAAACATGTGGTAGAGGCGGCTGGAGGGCTGGTGGACGGTGGTGATGACGGTTCGCCCACCTCTAGCAAGCCGCTTGACAGTGGCAATAATCCGCTGGGCCGTGGTGGAGTCGAGCCCAGATGTGGGCTCGTCCAGCAGGAGGAGGCTGGGGTTGACTAGCATCTCCTGACCGATGCTGACCCTCTTCTTCTCACCTCCTGAGATCCCCCGGAAGAGTGGCCCACCAATCATGCTGTTCTGGCACCGGCCCAGGCCCAGCTCAGCCACCACATGTTCTGCCTGCTCCCTTTTCTCAGCTTGAGTTAGGGTGTTTGGTAGCCTCAGCAAAGCTGTGAACACAAGAGTCTCGATTACGGTAAGGTGTGGGTAGAGGACATCGTCCTGGGCCACGAATCCTGTACGCCTTTTCATGGGCCCAGAGAACGGCTGCCCGTTGTAGGTGATCTTGCCTGAGAGCTTCCCAGTGAGCCTTCCACCCAGGGCTGTCAATAGGGTTGTTTTACCACTGCCAGAAGGCCCCAGCATTGCCAGAATCTCCCCTGGGCACACCCAACCTGTAATCCCATTCAGTATGGTTTTCTCTCTTCCCGACCCACCATCGATCCAACACGAACTCTTGGGTCCAATTTTGACCTTGTAGACCACCTCCTCAAACTGAAAGAGAAAGAAACCAACCAATATCATTTCATCAGAATGTTTCATCTCTCTTTCTGGAAGTTTGCTGCTTGCATAAAAAGAATATAAGTAAAGGCCTTCTAGGACTATAAAAACTCATATATATATATATATATATATATATATATATATATATGCGCTAATAATAATGCTGTTTTTTCATTCTCCTTTCACCCATTACTTACCACCAGATATGCTCAAATTCTCCTTCCATCTAGAATTCCACATAGAAATTTCATTCTCTTTCACTACTACACAAAATTGGAAACAGAACATAGAAACTTCAAAAGTTATTTAGATTGAAGGGGAGGATTAAAAACCTTGAGGGTCACTGGATGTAAAGCACGACGCAGAACGGGACGAGTATTCGGTTGTGAAGTCGGACAAGTGACGACAGTCGTATATTGAGGTTCAGACATCCTCCCCGGATCTGGGTCAGGAACACTGATGTTTGTGGCTGGCTGTGGATGCCCTGTTTGCTCTTCTTCCTGAGACATGGTTCAAGGTGGAGACAGAGGACTGTTAATTTTCTCTCTTTGTTGTTTGGTTTGGTTTGGTTTTTCTCTGGTGAAAGGAAGACTGAGACTGTATTGTTCAACAGAAGAGAAAGATAAGCGTGTTTCTTTCCCAAATAGATCATCTACTAATTCAATTCACTTGATATAAATATTGGTATGTGGGTTGAGTGCGACATTCTGTTGGGAGTGGAGTGACCCACCACTGGTGCGCTTTTATTCTCAAACTCACAAATTTATTTTATTTGATTGTGAAGAATCATATGTAGCACCATCAATGACTAGGAAGCAGTAGTAACAGTAACATTGGCCCCTTTCTTTTTCACTTTGCTCAAATAAAAATTGTTTTATCTGCTGCACGCGTTTGGGAGCACAGATGTTGCAGAGTGGTGCCCCAGTGCTCATCCCCAAATCTAGAATCACATTTGACACAACCAATTGATTGATTTCAACCATTGGATTGAAATCTCAAATAATCTTAGATTCATTTGTATTAGTTAACCTCTTTAGGCTAGTTCACATGATTAGTATTGGAAGAAAATCACCTTCTCGACCGCACAAATAACAATATCAAAAAAATAAAAAAGACAAATCAAGAATGAGAAGCAAACCACAACATATAGATTTATTTGATTCCCTTTTGGTACGTCCACAGGTTCAACACTGATCTACTATGATCAATGACAAAAAAATGAAGAAAATATGGCTCTCATTACAGATATTCTAGTCTCTCCCACACAAAATGACCATATATACTATCAGGTACTTGTTACAAATAATCTTCTCTCTCACACAAAACGACCATATATACTAATCTAATTAAGATTTACATAAGACACCATTTGAAATTACAAAATTACATAAGACTTGCAATGGTGCGAGTCAGATCGATAATACATCTCGAATGATCAGGCTCTACAGAGCTTAACAATCAAGAAGGTTTCGAGAGATAGAATAGCTCAGTTAAGGTCAGCTAACAACATTGCATATTTTTTTGTTGAAAGCTAGTACTGAGAGACCAGATGCTTTTGTGAAGAGTTTCTAGTTGGGTGCATATGGTTTTCGGCTTTTCATCTTGTTTCCTTAACTAGGCACCTTTAATTTTTTTTTTCTTCAACACTCAAGTATAGTCGTTTTACATGGACCATTTGAATGATGTATCTTTACTTTTCTCTTTACTTGATAGAATTCTTTCAGATCTACATTTTGAATTTAATTTTGCTTTATTTTTATCTACATTTTGAATTTCCAATTATTTTGTTATTTGAATTTCCATAATCTATATGTATTAGATTTTGATTATAAATAAATGATGTGATCTCTCTTTCAGTGAGAGCCACCGAACATTTTATTCTTGACATGGTACAGAGCCAAATTAGGATCCTCCAATCTTTTTCCCGGTGATTTTCAACCCACCCAGATTCTCTACAAGTCACCATTCCCATCTTGTCCCCAATCGCTGATCCACAGTCACTTCTGCCAACGCCCACATCTCTGTCGTTTTGCGACTGGGTGATCTGAAGATTGGAGGAGAACGCCGGAGTAGGAGATGAACGTCACCACACGAAGTAGAGGATGGAGATGGGCAACGTTTGTTGCAAGATGGGTCCATCCCTGGTGGGTTTGGGTTAAGGGACGGGAAGATTTTGGGATGGATTTCGTAGATCAAGAAGATTGTTTTTAATCAGAGATGGGAATGAAAATGTGTGAATCCATGGCCTCTCCCTCTGTCAAAAATTCTCACCGCCAGAGGGAGAGTAACTGTTGAATCTGAGTTAGGATCAAAGACCGAAGCCTGCTCTGCACATGTGAGAATAATTGGTGTCTCTCTTATGAATTAAGGAGAAACCCTGATTTTATTTATAGAAAATGGAAAATACAAATAAAGCAGGTGAAATCAAATAAACATGGAAAGTCCTAAAATGGAAAATACATATTTAGTAATCTCTAAATATATCTTAAATCTAAATTAAATCTAAATTGATTCAAACATAAATCTAATTATATCTTAATAAATCTAATTATATTCTAATAGCACTAGCCCTCATGCGGGCTCCCCCTCACTTAAATCTCATCTCTCCATACCTATCCTGAGCGATGTGGGACTTTTCCCACACGCCCAGGTGGGTGAGGCGGTCACAATCCACCCCCCTTAGGTCCAGAGCCGTCCTCGGTTCAGCTACACACTAGAGTCCACACAGGCAGAGAGGGTGAACAAAAAAAAAATCACTCTTTTCCAAGCAGCCAGTTAGTGTGCTGCCAACTCATCCAATTCTCGCAGTCAGTCACCGCGCTGTCAATTCCTCTTTATAGCTAGTCAGTGTGCTACCAGTTCATCCAATTAGCAGTCAATCAGTGTGCTGCTCAACTACTTCATCTTCTCAGGCCAGTCAGTGTGCCCCGTTTCATTTGTCATTCATGTTGTTTCCAATCTTAACGTTATTCCATATACGCTACTGCAGGGAAACAAATCTCGATTTTTAAAACTTTGATATCTCAGTCGATACAAGATATATATTGGCCGAGACTTGAGTTATCGGCCGATATTCGATATATATCGGCTATATATATTGACGATATCGGCCGATAAAGATGGTTTGCTTTTTTAAAAGGAGAGAGAAATTTCTCCGTCGAGATATCGGCCTATATCCGACATTTAAACCCCTGCGCTACAGCTTGCGGGGGCGTGATAGAATCCTTCCAGATTTACATTTTGAATTTAATTTTACTTTTATATTTATCTACATTTTGAATTTCCAATTATTTTTTTATTTCAATTTTCCTTATCTATATGTATTAGATTTTGATTATAAATAAATGATGTGATTTTCTTTTAGTGAGCGACACCGAACATTTTATTCTTCACATTATTATTCTATTTTTTTATTGTCGTCTGTTAAAAAATCAGAACTAGAATCACATTTCCAAAATAACATTTCACTTAACAACTCTATTCACTTATCCCTGTGAATCGGTTATGTTCTATCCACTTTTAAAGAACCGGGTTGGGGTTGGGTGGTGATTAAATAGAGGATGAGTACCTTTCGAGGGCCACTAGTTTGAATCATATATACACACATAAATAGATAATGTATATTATATTAGAATAGTGATGTACTCATCTTATAGGTAACTATTTTGGCACACTTGTGTCTATATTGGGTTGTTAGGTAGGAATTAGGTAATGCTTTATGTTCATTAAATATGCTAAATGTTTGAAATTTGATTTAATAATCACATTTTTTAGAGTGTCTAATTTGCATATTTGGAAGAACTTTTTAAATAATTTCTTAATATATATATATATATTATCATGTGTTCATTGGGAACACAAATATGTGGCTGAGTGTGACTCTGCAAAGTTAGCTGTGCTACAGTGCTCAAGTGTTAGTACAAAGCTAGTTGCATGAATATTTATATACACTATATATGTTTTAAACATTAATATTTACAAGTGAATATGGTTTCAGTTTATTTTCAATTTAAATTTATTTTAATTTAGTGATAGTATGTTGAACATAAATTTAAATAAAATGCAATAGTTTTAAAAATAATCTAATATAACAACACGAGGATAGAGAAGTTGTGGATTCAAATCACTCTCAAGACAAAATGACTACTTTTTTTAGTGTTATCCGGTGTGTGTATATAGGAAGATTTGCTCTAAGAGGTCTCAACACCTTAGTCTTAAAAAAAAAAATTATACGAGGATAAATTTTTGATAATGTTAGACGTATAAGAATAATGGAGGAAGGATCTTATATTTTAACCCTAAGGGTAAAGATGACAACAATGGCATTTGGGACTTGTGTACTTATTAAAAATTCAAATTATTCATTAATTTTTATACACATGTTTATATATATTTAAATTTTGTAAAACTAATACATTCGTTATTGGATAGATCAAATGAATAGTACTTGATTAGAAATTTATAAATATCACAACCCGCATCTGATCCATTCTAAAGGTGAGTACAATAATTTCACAAAAAGTCAATAAAGAGAGTAAACATGTGTTTTGAAACTAGTAAAGGGAGTTCAATAATTTCACAAAAAGTCTATAAAGAGAGTAGACGTGTTTAGAAACTAGTTAAGGGTTTGAAATTTTAAAACAATGACCTCACATGTCCTATATGCCACCGTTTACCGTTTCTCTGTTATTAAGATGACAACGTAGGATGATTTTTCTTTTTATAACTATACCAAACTATAGTTAGTCAGTAGTTTGAAGTTTGAACCACATGACTTTGATCACAATCGGTCAAATCAATAATAAACCAAAAAAGGAAAATATAAATTAAATTAAAGTGACTACCAGTTTAGCCTTCTCCTTTTTTTCCCATTTTTTTAATCAATTTCACTGTTTTTTTCCAATATGAAAGTTGACTAGAATAGTTGCTTAGTCGTGTTGAAGCAGTTCTTTTTCTTTTATTGTTTCAAACATGGACAACAACTTAGCATTTTTTACGCATTGCAATAGAGGAATGAAATTTTAAGCCAACTCAATTTAACATAACAAGTATTGCCATAGTAGAGTAAAAGATGGGTCTCTTTTAATTCTGGTGATCTCACTCGTCGTCCAATCATGTAAATATCGGTTTCTTTAAATTAAATGATTAGTATTTAAAAAAAATTCAAATAATAGTATTATCAAAAAGAAAATGACAGCTATATGTGAAAATCTTTGATTTAGAGAAGGAGAGGGAGAGGGAGAGGGAGAGAGGTGGATGGTGTTTGGAGATTAAACAACAATACACGAAGATAAAAAAGTGAAATCAATAAAGAGAATCAAACCACAATAAACAAATTTTACATGGTTCTCTTTCGATATATCCATGGAGTTCAAACCGATCCACTGTACTCAAAGGCAAAATGAAGAAGAGATGACTCTCGTTACAGATATTCTGCTCTCTCTCTCATAAAATGACCATATATACTACATTAATTAGAGTTTACGTAAGACACTATGTGAAATAACAAAATGATCATCACACCCCACAAAACCTATCAGATGAAAGCATGGAAGAAGTGAAATTGAAATTCGTGTAATTTTGTGGGTCACAATGGAGACGATTGTTTCGTGGGATGCCACTTTCATTGATAGAGACATAGAGCAATGAGCAATGACCATCCCTCTTCAGTAACTCCATTTATTAACTTATCTTGCTAAAAGGTTTATGGAATTGCACTATGATGATGTTCCAGAATTCTGATTATTATAAGAATAACTTTCTTCTTGATTATAAGGCATCAAATAGTTTCACCTTTTTTTTTCTAAACAAAGCTGAGTTTGTTTGAGCAGAGAAGCTGATAAAAGGTAAAAATAATTCAACTTTAGATTAAGAAAAGAAGTGTTTTGGGTTTTGTGCCTTTTAGTATTATTGGGTGTTTTTTTATTTCCTGTGCATTTCCTTTCCACAATGCACTCGGTTCATACAATGAGGGAACTTTTTAAGTTCAATCTGTGACACATACCAAACACAAGCCACTACTGCTAGTCTTTTGTACTCTCAAGTATAGGTTAGTGCTGAAAAATTCTTTGGTACATTTAATTCATGTGTGTTTATTTTCATATTGATGAGAATTGTAGAAAGAAATCAGCTTTTCTATGTCCTCTTATAAAAATTTGTTGCTTTTTCCTAGATTTTTTAATAAAAAGTTATTTTTTTCATGACGAAGAAACTCAAGATCCCATTTCTTTCTAAGTATGTCATATCCCTACCCAACGGGTACGTGACGGGAGATTTTTTTTTTTTTTTGGTCTGACAGTTCTAATAATGTTATTTCTAACACGTGGGAAGCATTAATGTGATCACAAATATAAGGACCTTAGATCACTTTTGAGTTGGAATCCCTATTGAAATTTCGGCAAAATTTCTCCTAAAAATAAAACAGTTGGACCAATCATGGTCTCCACATAAATACACTTGTCCGTACATTCATTCATTCCTTCAATTACATGATCATGATATCAAACCCAAACATTACAACATAATCCTTACGGTCTAGGAGGTCTCAAAGATGTATAAGCATAGTCTCATGGATAATGCACATGGTTTCTAAAATACAACAACATTATAACATATATCCATGATATCATAATAACAAAATGAGAATCATCCATGTTGATGATGCGTGGAAACATCAAGATGTAGTCTAAGCCCGTCCTCTTGGTCCCTCGGACCAAGCCAGTGCAGTATTACCTGAACTTGCAAGGGTGAGCATATACAAGCTCAGTGAGGAAATCAATGCATGCTACAAACTCACGCACCCACATGGTGATATATGAAATGGAATATAAACGATGCTATGCAAATATGTCATGCTATTACATCAATATTAAGATTCAATCTCATACCAAGACACCTCTATGGAACGTGGCATCATATATCCAAACAATATGTCACGACACCTTTAAAGACTTAGGACATGCATCTTACTAAGAGAGTGAATTACACCTTGCGTACCATAGTAACCTCGCCCTGCGTGCCTTTCTCCACATCGGGCTGATACAGTCAAACTCCTTGGTGGTCGGACAACGATTTATCCAGCTAACACGACACCCAAGGTGTATAAAAGTGACTAGCCCTTTGCATCTTGCAAACCTCGTGTGCCAAAAAAATTCATGAGAGACGTCACATCCACCTTGTACGTGAGGGAGACATAATCCTCTACGGTATCTATGGGACAGAATCACCGTATTTAAAGGCCAGCATTCCCATAGAGTTCCTTGGAAAAGCCCCATAGGCTTTATTGTCACTCCAACCTCCTCAAAGGAGTTTGTCAACTACACAAGTGGATCCAAGGGAGAAGGTACAATCAACATGTCTTCTCTACCCCCAAGGTACCGACCCAATCCTAGTGTTATTAGAATTTCAATAATCCTCCCATACATCCTCCTACTCATCCTCTAGTTAACGCGACATTGGTCCAACATGGGTGAGCACTACACGTGGGATGCATTTATCAATTCTAAGGGGATAAAACAACACCATTACCATAACATCAACAAAAGAGAGCATACATAGTATATTCCATACAATTCATATACTCAATTCAACTTCCCATTTGGGCTGAGCTCAGGATGTAGGCCATATTCCAACCTCGGGATATCCAATTGGGCTTACTCAAGCATTTACTATATTGTCCTTGTCCATCTCGTAGTGAATCATCACCATTGGTCCCACTACTCCCACCATACATGGTCCAAACCCATTTTCACCATTCGTAGGCATCACTATCATTCATCATACAATATTCAATGTAATACTACTCATCACTAATAAGGGAATTCCATATAAATACACACTTCTATTTATCAAGCATGGTAAAACACATCTCATTCCTCATGCAACAGTGTGTAATAACAAATTAAGAATTCCTACGTAGCATGTATTCAAACCATACATCATACAAAGTGTGTAGCGTTCCTCACCTCGAGTTCTTATGAAGCTTCAGGTCGATTCTCGGGTTTCTCAGCTCTGGGTTTGGGGTTAGATGGCTCTAATCACACATAAGAACATAATAACCATCAATTAGTTCCTTGATTATGCTTAATACAAGCTTAAAAGCAATACCCCCAACAAGGTTTGACGCTAACCTCTGTCAACCAAGCTCAATCCTAGGAGAATCCCCAAGTTTCTTCAATTTCCAGCTCAAAATTGACACTACTCCTTTTTTCTCCAAATTTCTACCCTCCAATGGGTTCTTAAACCCATTTCTAACTCAATCCATACCCATGCATAACCTCATTTTCGAAATCCCAACTTTGGTCCATGGATTCTTCCCCAAACAAGGCCCAATGGCCATTCTGAAAGTCATTCCCATGTAATCCCACCTAAACCCCATCAAACAAATGGAAAAGGGATAAGAGGGGATAAAAACCTTACCTTGGGAGGAGAGAATCTGTCCAAATGGAAGCTAGGGATGAGGTCTCTTCAAATTTAACATATGCACGGGCGAAAATGGAGTGGAAGAAAAAGGAGAAGGTCGAGCTAGGGCTGGAGGAGAAGGATTTCGAGCAGCTGAAGGGGAGTGAGTAATGAGCACAGAAAATAAATATTTTACCCTTGCATTTGGACTGATTATCTCTTGTTTTGTGTCTTTTAAGATATGTTTAATTAAATTTTGGAAGTTTTGCAGGATTTACAGGGAAATAAAAGATATGAGAATTCAAAAGGTGAATTTTGCAACTTATGGGTATAAGTTGATATTTTTGGAAAGTTAGAATTTTTAATAATTATTTTACCACAATTTTAGGGTTTTTATTGTAAATTAATTAATTCAAATTCATTTATGAGAATTTGAATTAATTTAGTCATTTTTAGAATTGATTGTACGTGGTAAAATATTTATTAGATTTTCCATAATTTCAAAAGCCAATTATTAAGTTCATTAAGAAAAGCGCATGAGAAAATCCACCTATTTTCGTTATCTAAAGAATTAAACGAGGAAATTAGAAATTTACAAGCCAAAAGATTTTCGAATTTGACAAGTGGATTAAGGAAAAAGAAACAAAATAAGAAGGGGAGAAAAAAAAAGGAAGGTTTGACATATCTTCAGTATTTTGGCTATAAAGTTTCACTTCAATATCCGATTGCTTTGATTATTTTGGTTGGAAAGAAGACTACAGGGTTACAACTTTGTAGTTTACAACTTTTCCTGATTCGGACGTTAACCAGGTCAAAACTGAGCTGCAACGTGCTACATGTGTAAAAAATGGGATTTTGCACCCACTTTTCTTACACGAATTTTACAATTTTTTCCAACTCTTTGCATCCTTTAAGCCATTCCATGTTTAGCACAAACCATATCAGTGCTCCATGTGTCCCTTGCTTTATTTAAATCTTTAAATCCAAGTCATTTATTCAACTCCTTTCATCTATAAATAGTAGCCCTCTCCCATTGAGAAAATTGAATTTGGGGTAGAGAATTTCAAGGTTGGCTAGGCTGCGGAGAGGGATTAAAAATGAGAAGAGAACAATTTGGCAATTTTGATTTTCACATTGGGTTTTCAGGTTGGTGATTTTAATTTTTCATTGTATTTTCTTGTCTTTTTAAATTCCAAAATTCCATTTTTATTGCAATTTTTATTCCAATACTTTAATCAATAAGAGAAGGTGAGAATTAGAATTATGGTTTTCCAATTATTCTTTCATGTGTAATGAAAATCATGATTTTATGTTTATTTTTCTAAGAAATTCGAGGAAAGTGAGATTATTTTAAGATTGGTAGAATTTGATTTTTCCCTTCTAAGGCTCTTTTTAAGAGTGAGATTATTTTAGATTTAAAATTACAAGTAGAAATTTTACCTAAGCCTAAGTTCGGAATTAAATTTTCTTAGTTAAATGGATTTCATAGATTTCATATTAAGAATTTTAATGAATTTGAGATTTGAATACGTCTTAAATAATTTACGTGAGCTCCATGTTATAGGCCATTATTTTATTGTTAAAATAAAGATAATAATGCCTCCTTAATATCTAATCCAATTCCACTGTAAATATGTACATATGTTGTTTTTCAATTCTTATTTTTGTTTTCTTTGTTTATAAATTCAAACTTTTTGAAAAATTGTGAACTACGTTGGTAATTAATTAATTGCATCAATTCTGTGTCATAAGTCAGATTAAGATTATTTATAATTTTTAGAATAATTTCACTATCTTAATTGAAATTAGATGAATTTTGTGTTTTCCATGAAAATTAGATCTCTTGAATGGTTAATTTCTAATTTTAGATGTTGTTCTTATTTTTGGACTTCTTTTCTATTTTTAGAATGTTTCTAAATTAAAATTAGATTTCCTACATTAGAGAATTAATCACATGTTTAAGATTTATTTATATGATTTTCTAAATTTCTTAAAATATATAATTCAGTGGTATATTTTTCACGAAAATATTTTCCTAAGTTCCGATGGGTTTGACCTTTCACTCAATCGCTATACTATGTAATGGTTCGTGCGCTTGCGAGTAATTATAAATTTAAAATTTGCACGACAGTGAGCGAGAAAATGGCAAAAATCGCGAGATTTGGGGTTTAAATACCCTAACTTAAGTTCCGTGTTGGTCGCACCGACGACGGGCTAAATGCCTTAAAGCTCAACTCTGCGTCGGTCGAACCAAAGAATCTCCTTGGTCGCACCGATGAAATACTGCTATCTGTCACACTCGCCGACACAAGTGTTGGTCGATCCAACAAATCCAATAATTTCCTCGAATCCAGTCATCGTCAATTCGATCCAATCCTCGATCGCACCGATCCCATCGGTCGATTCGACTGTTTGGTTCGTTGCACCGAGACACTGACAAATTTTCTTTTTAACTGTTTTTCCAACTTGAATTTGTCAAGGGTGGTCTTTAGAGGATACGTGTGCTCAGGTGGGATCCTCATGGGCCCCTCAAACACCTCTCACACGTACAAACCAATTATGATATCGTTAATCCAATATTTTTAAGGGACAGACCGCTACAAAGTACGAGGGCATTGGGTAAAAGTCTAGATACACGCAGCCTCTCAAAAGCTACTTGCATCGAGTGACTATAAGACTCGAACCAAGGACCTTTGTTGCCTGAACCAAAGTATCTATTAGTTGAGCAACTGTAATACCCTGACCTGAAATATGCTTAAATAATATGATTTAACCTATTAATTATATAGATTATAGTGAGGGATTTGTGAAAAATCCAGTTTCGGCCCAATCAGAACTCGATAACTCATTTATCCAACCATTTTAAGTTAGAAGGGCAAAATGATAATTTATCATTAACAGTATAATTACTGTCTGAATAATTGTTGTTAATTATTATTTGAGTAATATTGATTTCTTTATTAAGAATATAGATTCTTAAATTTATAAATATATTTATTTCATTAAAATGTTATTAAAAAATTACCCAAAAAAGGTCCCGAAAACTAGAAAATGATTATTTTAAATAATTCTAGAAGTTAGAAAATTCTAAAAAAATACCTAGTATTTAATCTATTTTTAAATATATCATTTTATTTTTCTAGAGCTAAAAATGAAGGTTTTAAACCCTTTAAATAAACACAACTTAGTTTAAGGGAATAGTGTTAAAAAGTGATTTTTATTTAAATCAATTAAGTTTAATGGGTTATAACTCTCCAAAATTATATGGTATTTAAACATTTCAAAAACTCAACATTTTGGATCAGATAGATCAAATTAAATAATTTTTATTAGTTAAATATTAATAAGAAAATGAAATAAAAATTATAACTATAATAAAATAATATTGTGAATAGTAAATTTTAGGTAGCTACAGTCATATGATAACCATTATCTTATATAACCGACTGAAAGTAAAAAAAAAAAATAGAGCAGCCACATAGCCCATTTTTTCTTTCCTATTTAAAGGGGGTAGATGAGATGAGATTTTTACAGCCCTTTGCATCATTCTCTTTTCACCTACTTTTTAACCTCACGTTTTCTCTCTCCATTACCTGCTTTCTTTTATTTCTCTTTCTCTCCCTCAAGTACTGTCCTAGTCAGCTTTGTCAAATTTTCCTATTAAGGTATATTTTCTTTTTATATGATTTATAACTTTAGAATTAATTACAATCTATAGAGTATTTTAGAGAAATAAAATGTCATTTTAATTATTTTGAAATGATTTGTTTTAAATTTAAAATGAGTTTTCCAATTTAATTAATTATGAATTATTATTATAAATTGATTTATCTTAATTTTTTTATTTAACTTGAAATAAATTTATAATTGTTTAAAGATATAGTTAAGTTGGTTTTTATATATATCTTAGAAAAAACTGAAAATTTTATATATATCTTAGTTTTATCTAAAGTTAGTAATTTCACAAATTCTAATTTAGTCTTGTTAATAAATTAGAGATTTAAATTACTTAAATTAAATACTTTTATATGTATAATTTTTGAAATTTGTTTAAAATTAATAATCTGAGATTTGTATTTTGATTATGTTAAACATTGTTTAAAGACCCCTATTCTCAATTAAAAATGATACTAACCCATGTTTATCCTATTATACTATACATATGTATGTATACATATACACATATACACATATACATATACACATATACATATACACATATACATATATACACATATACACATATACATACACATATACACATATACATATATATATACATATATACATATATACATATATACATATATACATATACACATATACATATATACATATATACATACATATATACATATATACATATATACATATATATATATTCACTTCCACACCGATACTCTCTATCTGTGGCTGACTCAGCCCGATAGCTATCAGTAGCTGAGCAATTAATTTTTCCACTCGGCAAAAAAAAAGAAGGATCGGGCACTGCGTGTATCTCTAGGCTTAACTCACTATATGAGTAGTGGTCTGAGCACCCTATATTTATATCTTTAGGCCTAACTTGCTATACAAGTAGTGGCCTGAGCACCCTATAGTTGTATTTATAGACCTAACTCGCTATACGAGTAGTAACCTAAGCATTCTATTATATTACTGATTATTATTATAATCTAAAAATGAATAGTAACCCATTTTAGGAGACTCATATCCATTACCCTTGAAGTTTTCCTGGAAAATAAATAAAAGAATCTGCAACACGATGATTATGTGTATTATGTTGATTAATGATTGTATAAGTCGTTGTATTTTTGTTTTCATGTTTTGACAGATATCTCGATACCCCACACATACGCTGAGGAGACTTAACATTGTAGTAGAAGTAAATCAGGTTTAAAGGAACTAGTGCAATGAGTGATTTTAAGGATCAGATTTGATGAACCCACTTATATGCCTAGATTTTATGCACTATTATGAAAAGTGCTTATTGATATTGTTTATCATATATTATGATCATGGTGATGAACTACTTATAAATTATAATGCTTCCACGTACCCTTAACTACTGAACTATTATCGGCCCAGGTGTGTCGGTTTACGTCTACTAGCCCCAAGTGTGTTAGTACCGGCCCAAGTGTGTCGGAGATGTACTTGCAAGATTATACATTTTAACCGTGTCGGGACTTAATGCTTATAGTCAGTGTAGTGTGTAGGTGTTGCGTTGGATATCAGCAGTAAAATGAGAATGATTTGATATTTTGACATGACAAACATATTATGATGAAAATGTTGATTGTTGGCTAACCTGATAATTATTACACTACATTGTTATGTTCTTTTTACCGGGCTGGTTAGCTCACACCACTCACATTTCAAGAGATGTACCCGAGGAGGAGGAACCTCCATTTCAAGCTTAAGGATAAATAAGTTATTACAGTTTTTATTTTGGAGTCCCATAGATGAGATTTTCATTTATTTTGTCTTTTGGTTCTTGGAACCATGTTTTGTAAAGTACCTCATGTGGTACCCGTTTTTGTAATCATGTATGAACCACTACATTACTGCTAGTAACTCTGTTATAAATGAGATTATCCTTTTTATATTTATTTGTATGATACATGTATGTAAAGGGGTAGACATATGGTATATGTTTGAGTCCACATGTAAAGAGCATGTGTGACATTTAAAAAAAAAAAAATTGGTAGCGTTCTGGGCCCACCTCCGGGTCAGGGCGTTACAGCTACCAAATGCAAGGTAAAAATATTATTTGCTCTGTAGTTATTACAATTTTTTTAAATTTCCCTTTTCTTGTAGAGAAAATAGTAGAGCAAATGATCAGTTGTGTTTTTAGCAATTACTATATTGTTTTTAATATTGAGACGCCAAGTGAGTAGCTGATCTAAATATCTATTTTTTAATCAAATTCTTTAATGAGTTTTAAATTTTATATCATTCTTGATCACGGTTCAAGAAATTGGAACTAGTCATTTTATTGGTCCCTATTGGTTCACACTCCGAATTGGCCGATATTTTTAAATTTTGACTAAATTGGTCCGAACCCATGTGAAATTTCAAAACCCTATAATTTTTTTGAAAAAATATCCAGAAAATCTAGAATATTGGAAAATATCGGAATGTAAAGTTTATTTTCATTCTAACTCGACATATTAAAAAGTATCGGTCCCCTTTAAGCCAAGTATATCCTTCGTCGTTGTTTGATCTTGAAGTGAAATATATTTTTATAAACTTAATGATTTTGATTTCTAATAATTCTAATATTTATTTTGGCCTTAAAATAAGTAATAACGTTTTAATAATTACTAAGAATATCGAACTATTTCATTCATACAATCATTCACTCATGTAATAAAGAATTAGAGTCAAGAGACATTCAGAAATATTTTTAAGGTGGGAGACTTGTGTGTTAATTTAGTCTTTATGGGAGGACTTGTATAAAAAATTTCTTTCTCATAAGAGTTGTATGACACAAACTAAGATTTTCATTGTAGAGAATAGGGTGAAGACTTTACAAGTTTGTGCCACTTGTTGAGATGCACCACATTTTCGATCAACAATTCTAAAAATAAATTAACCTATGAACAATAATAACACCATATAAGAATAAAAAATAATTCAAAAATTGCAAACGACAGAAACCACTATCCAAGATTTTATATGGAAAACCCTCCAATATGAATAGAAAAATTGTTAAAATAAAGAAACTATTATGTAGGAAACACATAAGCAATAAGTGAAAACACAAGAGATTTATATATGATTCAGTAGTATATCTTCACGTTGAGATTTATATCATTTATTATTCCCTCTGTTCCAAATTAGTTGTCTTATATGGACTTTAGAATTGTCCCAAAATAGTTGTCTCATTTAGCATAAAATGTGTTAAAAATGGATAAGATCACATAGAGTACTAGCCTTATATAGAGAATTTCTTAAAAAATACAAATTTTCAAATGAGACAATTAAAATAAGATGGAGGAAGTATTTATTTAGTGAAAGATGGTGATCTTTTTCATCTCTATATATGTTGTCGAGTTAGCAAGCATTTAAGGAGCTCATAGTAAACAGAATCTATTCATCAATGAGTTCTTAATGTAGAGAAGAGATCATTGGCCAAACATTCAAACAAAATTAGAAAAATTTAGATTCAACTGTTGTTTTAATCTTAGTTAGTTGGAACTTCTCTAATTCTCACTAGGCCCAGGTCGGGTTTGGATTAGACTTTATTAAAAAAACCTAAGTCCATTGGATTTTTAAAGCTAAAGCCCGAGCCTTTTTATTTGCACTTAGCACTTTTTTTTTAACAAGAAGATATAACCATACATATTGAAATTATAAATACTTACCACAAGTTAAAATTTTAGTCTAAAAATCAAATTTTAAACGCTTCATCTTGATAATCAAAGTTGGCTGACGTCTTTTAAAAGATTTGACACAAGGTGCTTTTGATTGTTAATATCGAATGATTATATATTGAATTTTGTGACGAAATTTAAATGTAGAGTAGGATTCAAGTTTACTTGTGATATGTATGGTTATATTTTTCAATTTATGAGAATAATACCATATACAATTTTGTGATATATGATTATAATATAAAAAAATTAAACGGGTCTAAAATCCGAAGACTTCAATGTGCTATAAGTAAAATTCGAACTCAACCCGTCAAACAAAAATCTTGTTAAAGTTCATTTATTTAAATCAGACTTGGGTCGAACTTAATCGAATTCAGACAAATTAATATCCTTATTTTTCACCAGTGCAATTGAGATATTATTGAACATCTCCATATAACTTACTCCATGGCTATAATCTGAACTCATCTAGACAGTAGGTGAAAAATCTAAAAAAATCTACTTGATGTGAAACTTGAGGCAATAATGTCAACAAGCATGAATATTGAGACAATCCATGGCAATTGATTTGTGAAAAGATCTCCTCTTGGAAGATAGTAAAGATTTTATGTACTTTTGCCTACAATCCCATGATAAAATTGAAAAAATATCCGCTTTCACATTATTTTTCATATTTTTCTAATTAATGCATAATATGGATGTCGGCACAGACACCAACATTGAGTTGAAGAGTAGAAATAACACTGAGAGAACTTTTATTTACTATTCTGAAATATCTTCAAATGCCTTCTAACATATTTTTTTTTTTTTATCTTTTTAAATTTTGAGAAGGCTTTTGTCCTTCTGAAACCATGGGTTGGCTTAGGTTTGTATGAGTTCAGATCCTTTTCTACTATCATTAAATTGAGTTTAGAATATTAACAATTAATATCACATATAATATGTTTGTAAGGTTAATTAATCATACTAAATGGAATTATAGAAATAGAGATGCTAAGTTAGTTTATTTATAGAAATAGGATTATGATGATTTCTACTATTAAGATCGAGTAATTAAAAATTAATTTTAAAAATGAAATTTAGTGCATTTGTTGCTCATCAAGTCTACATTCAATCCATATATAAAAGAAAAGAAAAGAATATAAAAAGAGTCACACTAAGTGTGACCATTGAAAGGTATTGGAGAAGTTTGGTTTATATTTTTTTCTCTTTTATAGTTTCTTATAAGAAAATAAACTATGTTCAACACCCGTCTCCTTTAACAATATCCAAAAGGAATTTAATTTGTTTATTAGCAGCTCAACTAGTTGCCTCCTGATTCAGGAAATGGGAGGTTGTGGCTTCGAGTTTTCATGGTCTAGAGGTAGTTGGCTCACCTGTAGGATTTTACGCTAGGTATCCCACAGTCTCTCACATGTAAATTAAAAAAAAATTGTTTATTGGTATTTTTCTTAAAAGGAATACGAGAAGTATTTTGTTTTTAATTTAACATAATAAAATTAATAATATTTTCATTTTATCTCCTAATCAATTCTTCTACTTAGCCGTGAAAACTAAACTTTCTAGAATTTTAATCTTTTTGTCTAGATAATGGAATTTTCTAAGACATGAGACATGTCGACTGCCTAGACACCTTGGTGGCCATGGCTAAAGAAGTGGTTTTTGAATGCATATCTTAATTTTACCTGATAGGTAACTAGCCACGTGGAAAAGATTTAGGATGCCCCACACGTGGGTAGTGGAGTTGAGGTGGAAGGAGATTACATGTCAGCGACAAAACGGTCGAGTTTTAAGATTCCTTGACACCAATTTCCCCACCACTCTCCCACGCGTGTGCCCTTTCTTTCTCTTTCTTCCTTTAGTTTAGTTGTAATCCCACTTGTGTATTTTGTTTGTATTATCATACTCTCTCTCTCTCTCACTGAGGCACCAGTATCAATAGGTGTGTGACAGGGAGGCACTTTTCATTTCAAAATGACTAGTTATTATAGGTGATGTTTATCTCATTTATGAGTCTACACACTTGTTAGTCGGGCTCTCTGACTCAATCACTAACGCCCTCGTAAAAAGGACCCACATTTCTTTTGTGTTGGGCCAACGCATAGCCGAAATATATAGAAAAGATAAATCTACAAAACAATCACAACAAAAGACAATGATTTACTTGAAAAACTCTTAAGAGAGAAAATCATAGGAGAAAGAGAGAGATTTTATTATTATGTCCTGAGAATTACATATGTTTTGCATTTATAAAAAAACAAGAAGAGTTTTAATTGCATTACGAGACTCTATCATACTCAAACTCTCTCCTTATCAACCGAATCTTTACTGCAGTACCTTGACCCACATGATAGCAACTCCGAGTTGGCTCTGATAGTACTTGTTATGGAGGCGCTTATCATTTCAAAATGACTAGCTATTGTAGATGGTGGCTTCTCAGCACACATCAGATATAAGACTCAACATACGCTCACGTGACGTATGGCTCAAAAACTGAAGATGTACTTTAAAGTTTACTGTAAAATATATTGAGTATTGAAAACATAGTCGTAGTGGGAGAAGAGAGGATGAAGAAGCTTTCTATCTCTCTTTCTTTTCTTCTTAAAGATAATATATTCATTTGAAGAGAGAGATGTAGAGATTTTAATAATAACAAGCATGCTTTTTCTCAACCATTACGTACTTTACATACCACAGAATCTCTCTTGAACAGCTTATCACTGCCATTTCTTTATTAACACGCCTGTGGGTTCAATTATGTGAAGAATAAGAACGAGTATTGAGTGCCTCACTTTCCAACTGTGATCAATAATAATAAGTTCTGCTGAATAATAATTATTTTATAATAGCTGTGCTGATGAATAATGTTTGTCTGTAATAGCAGCTAATACTTGGATTGGTCCCACCTCCAATGATTGATGGGAAGCCCAAAAACCACTTTAACACTCAGTGGTTTTCACCATGGATTGCATCAGTGCAGATGATGCAATTTAAGAAAGATTCGACTTAACTTTGATTAAAAAATAAATACATAAAAATAAAAGAAGAAGATGAATGGTTAAAATTGGATACCGGGTGGTGCTCGGTGGGTGAAATAGCTCTTTAATATATTATATGGACGTTTGAGGTTTAATATAAGAGCAGTTAACTTTTGAATGTTGGGACCTCGCTACTAATTAAATTTAATACTTTCTCTTTTCTAATTTAGTTGTTAGATATCCATTTTGAAATTGTCTCAAAATAGTTGTCTCTCTTTATTTATTTACTGACTATCTATCTCTTCTTTATTAGAAGAGTTATATGATGTTGGAGAGAAGTTTATAAACCTTTTAAGAATCTCTCTTTAAAAATTCAAAATTTTAAAATTGGACAATTAAAATGGAACGGAGAGAGTATAAAATATATTTCAACAATTACATTTTAAGTTATATACCCATCGCTAAAGTTGTTGGAGTGGTTGGATATTCCCATCTTGTCTGAGAGGCCTAGCCCTCAAACCCTTAGAGCGCCTAACCTGATTCGTGCTTGTGGGTGGTGTCGAGATCCAACTTTTAGAAAATAATGTCAGCACATTTCCATGTACTAAAAAAAAGGTTTATATTATACTACTAATGGACTTATGAAATGACTAATCAACATTATTTTACCTTTACGTTTAATGTCAGAATACTTTTACTATGACAACAAACCAACTCAACTTGCTATCATACTTAGTATTTTTTTATTTTTTTTAGAGTATAAGTATAGACATATGTTTCGCACTTAGCTTTGTAGAAATAAAATCAATAAAGATTATTTCATTGAATTGAATGGCAATATTAAAATTTAGTTATACACCTTATAGTTTATATGGATAAAATATAAACTATAAAAAATGATATCAAAACATTTCTTTACTTTAATTTATACATGTATTTGAATTATAGTTTATATTTATATCCAAATCTATAAATTAACATTTGACCAAATTGGGTCTCATCCAAAGTGTAAATATTGGTTATTCTACCATTACTAAAGGAAAAAAGAAAAATTGTTTAAGAATATTAGCTATTCAAAAAATAATTTAAAGTCATCAAAATTACGAGAGCTTGAAAACATAGTAGTTTTAAGATTGGATAAAGTGACTTTTATAATGTTTCATATTTGTGTTAAAATCTTTCAATAAGCCATCAAATGGAGTGAAAGTGCGCCTCATGTGGTATACAAATTATTATTGTTTAAAATAATTTAAATTAACTAACATTCAAGGATTCTAAAAAACATGAGTTTTATTACGTCTGCAACTCAGGTCGGGTGGGTCGGGTTCCTTAAAATCCAGCCCGATCCGAGTTGATATATATGGAACCCGAACCGACCCGACCTGAATTCTCAACCAGAAACTCACAACCCGACCCGACCCGCATTTTGAACCCAATTTAGACTAATTTTAGTTGTGTCGAATCGAGTTGTGCCGAGTCGGATCGGGTTAACTTATAAAATTCTCAACCCGACCTAACCCGAATTTCATGCTGTTTTTTATCTTCTCAATCCGTCCCGACCTTCTGACCCCAAATTATCGACCCGACCTGCATGATTTCTCAGGTCGGATCATGCGGGTTGGGCGAAAACCCGACCCGGGTTGCAGCCCTAAGTTCTATGTTTGATCAACGTGATATTTTTGGGTATAATGCTATAGTTGAAAAGATCTATTCAAAGGACCCACTATATGAGGTAAAGTTAAAAACATGAGTTCTATGATTGATCAACGTGATATTTTTGGGTCTAATGGTATAGTTGAAAAGATCTATTCAAAGGACCCACTATATGAGGTAAAGTTGGATTAAAAATAGGATGCAAAAGTTTAGTGAATAAAAACTAATTTGAATTTATGAAAATATGATAACCTTAAAAAAGTTACACACCTACAAATATCGAAAAAAGTGTTGAAAAAGTTTGTTTTTCTTGACTATTTCTTCATTTATAGTTACTTTAAGAGGTAATATATACTTTTGAAGATTTATACTTCTTATTTATTAATACATTACAAAACAGTGAAATGACATATTTAGACTGGCTTGTACATTACTTTGCACATTGTGTTATTGTGTTGTTCATTTTGTGAGTTAGGGAATTCTCTGTTGTACACAATTTAATATTTTTTTAATTCATAGTGTTTTTTTTTTTTTTTTTTGTATTTTTTAAAGTAAGCTAAATGCCTAAATGGCTGTAAAGTCTGAATGAGTTTGAATTTGGGATGAGTAAATTGGTTAACCCATTAATTAAATGGGTAATGAGTTTTAGTAAACCTATGTAATTAATTTATTAAAGAGCCATGAATGTAATGGAAGGTGACTGATTTAATAATTAAATAATTTATAGATAGACGAATTAAAAATGGGCCCAAATTTTATATGACTCTCAGAATATTAGCTCACCGGACCCATTGCCAGCTCTATACGTGGGGCCTATGGCAATGCCTTCCATAATGAGTGGCATGGCTGCAGGTACACAAATCATACCTTCTAAATCATTGCCTCATCTCTGGTATGTATTTAACTGAATAAACACATGTATAAATTGCTACAATTATAGTAATAGTGGGTTTAAATAAGAGTAGGAATCGTTCTACGGGAGTTTTGTGTAATTCGACATGGATTTTACTTTATTACCCATTTTGCCCTTCAAACCGGCTTGCAGAACCCTTTGAATCGGCTCGCCGGATCATTGACCATTCCACTGCCATATAAATCGGCTCACTAACTGGCTCGCTGGATCACTGACCATTCCATTGCGATATAAATCAGCTCACTGACCGGCTCATGATCGGCTTACTGAAATTTATCTAAGTGAGACTGTTTTTTCATATAGAATAGCAAATCGGATCACTGACCGGATCACTAAATTTTTTTAAAATACTTTCGTACGGCAGTGGAAGGGTAAAATGGGCAATACCCAAAATCCCGTATCTCGTTACATAAAATGCCCGTGGGAGGATCGTTACCCTTAAATAATGTAGGTGTTAAAATAACAATTGACTTGTGAAAGTAATTCATTAAATTTAATTATGAGTTAATTTTAAATAAATGAGAGTAATAATTTTAATTTAATAGTGATGATAGCATGATATTCATGCATCTTACTTAACTAATCTTTGGAGTATGTGTAAGCTTCCTTAGTCACACATACAACATAGGCCTACGTGAAGTGGCCCTATGTATTAAGCGTGAATTGAACACAAGACCTTTTACATATAGGTCGGGCTCTTGTACATCACGCCAACCCTAATGGTTGATGATAGATTCATTGAAAACAAAGAAATCACGATATAGATAATATTCAAGTAATTATACAAAAATATAAAAGATTTATTTGTTTGGTATTATGTTTAGATTTACGGTGAGATGAGAGCAACTTTACTCTCTATAAGAATAAGTGTATAATGTTCTCTTTGTCACACTTCTGTCGATTTAGATAAATCCTGTAATTTTAAAAATCCTTGAAAGATATAATAACAGATGATATCAAGTATAAAATTACAAAAAATACTCATGTTTCTAAAAAATAAAATTTGAACTTGAGGCAGAACTCTACCTAAAAAGGGCCAATTGTAACCCCTAAGAACCTTACAATTAGGGACCGATGTCTCATATAGCTTGTATCATCAAAGAATACAACGTATTGATGAAACAAAGTTATTATAAAGGGAAGTCCTTGAAAAAAGTCAAGATTTTGATTGAGGGATTTTTTATTTTCATCAAGTTGTTTTCATGCACAAGTCATTTATTTGTAATGTGAAGTTGAAATCTTGAAAGAGAACTTTTGAGATAAATATTCAAAAAAAATTAGTATAACTAAAATAAAATACATGAAATATAATGGAGTTGAAGACAATAAGAGTGATGTGATTTAAAATGAAAATGACTTAGTAACGTACTACGATAAATTTAGATACTTGAATTTTTTGGTAGAATCTCATGGAAGATATGATTTAGATATGACTAATAAGATGTGAGTGGGTCAGGCAAAATGTTTACAAGCTGATATAATCGTGTGTGATAAAAGAGTGCAAATCGCTTCAGGGGCCGATTTTATAAAATGGTTTTCAGACCCACAATGCTCTATGGAGCATAGTTGGAAAATGAAGAAATGACAAAAACACGAAGTTAAGGTAATGGATATACATATATAAAGTTGGATGAGTGGTTTAACTCTGAAAGAGATTTTGAAATGCCCCAATTAAGGATAGTTTACAAATAACACCAAATTGAGGACAAAATGAGAGAAACTCATTTGAAGTAGTTTGTGCATATACGCAGAAGACCAAAGGTGGCTCCTGCTATGCTAATGTTTTGTATTTTGTGGTGATTTAGGGTATATTAGATACGAGGCTCCAACTAGTGGTTCTCAGTGTTAGGACCTGGATATCCAGCCCAAAAGACTAGCTTGTTAGGTCGAGTGATTTAAGTTCTTTATAAATATCTAGATCTCCCTCTACACAATGTGAGACTCGTTTGCAGCCCCAACAATTCTCCTTTCGAAAGAGGCCATCTATCTCATCCGCCTAGGGGATCTCTTGAGTCCACATGAGGTAGCTTGAGACCTGACTCTGATACCACTTGTTAGGACCAGAGTATCCATCCAAAATGAATAGCGTGTTAGGTGGAGTGATCTAAATCTTTTATAAATCTCTAAATCTTCCTCTAAACTTCCAATATGGACTCGTTTGCAGCCCCAACACTCAAGAGCTAGCCTACTTCTCAGAGAGAGGATTGAGGTGAGAGTGGGGGTGGGGGGGTGGGGGAGTGGTAGGATGTTAAACTAAACGGGGGCAACTCCTCCTTTTGGGGATTTCAGGTGTGGAGTCTCGATTTAAACTTTTTTAGGGAATATGGTTATTTTTGTACCTAATGCCTTTTATATATTGTTTAAAATGGACTTTTAAGGTTATAGGTATTCATTCGTATTTAAAAAGACGAGAGGAAGAGAAATTGTAACTCTATTTTCGAAGATAGTGAAATCACTCTCATCTCTTTGTATATATAGGCACACTGTCGAACCATGTAAATGTCGTATATTGTTGTGAGATTGCTTTGTGTTTGTCCTATTGTGGTTTACTTGTTTCTCGGCTCCAGTGACTACAGAGTTAAGAAGTTTAGAAATAACAAACATTAGAAGACGAGGTAGGCCAATTGCAGACATGGAGGAAAGAGACAAAAAAAGACATGATAGATAGTGGAATGAGAGACATTATAGTTTTTGACAGTATTAAATACATAAGTAGAACTAAAAAAACAACTCCAAATAGATGAGATTTTAACATTCAATGATGATGATAATAAAAGTATTTGAAGTATCTCCTTATATTAAAATTGAGAGTACTTACCCACATGGGTGTAACTCAACTGGTTATCTTCCACCTCAGGAAGCGAGAGGTTGCGGGTTCGAACTCCCATGGCCTAACCTTAGTGTGCCCTAGGGGTAGAGTGGGCTCATCCGTGGGGGTTTTACGCGCGGTATCCCGCTGTTTCCCACACGTAAATTCAAGAAAAAAAATTGAGAGTACTTTAATTACCACTCTTTATAAATATATTCTTTTCTCATTTTCTGATTATAAAATATTTCTACGATCAACCGAAAATCATGTACAATTTTATGCCTAATTAATGGTTGAATATTCTAATTTATTTATCAACACTGAAAATTAAATAAATTCAATCAAAATTTGTTCTCTAAGTTATCATACAATTCTATAAAAATTCCATTATTTGTTTTAGTTGAATCTTTTGTTAGAAAACTTTAGTTTTTTTTTTTTTTGTTCAGACTCTATATTCAAATAATGTTATTAATTTTGATTATAGTGATAATGATAGTAGATTGAATAGATTGAGATTTTTATTAGTGGGTGACATGATTTAGGAAACACTAAAGAGTAAAGTAAAAATGTGGCTAATGTTGATGGGTGAATGAGTTTTCATGTGATTCATTGTTGGATCTGAATGACTAGCATCTATCATTCTATCTCCTCATCTTCTGTCGTTTGGTCTCTATCTATATCACATCGCCATATCTCATCATTCTCGTTTCTCTTGTGTTCATGATTCTCTTCTTTCAGGTATGTGTCAAACTTTTTTCCATGGCACTTATTGTTTATTTCTATTTTTTATTCCTAATGGAAAGTTATCATTTAAAAAATATGAATCACACACTTCATTTATAGTATCTATGGCACCTTGTCAATGCCTTCATAATTAGAACAAATGGAATGTTTATAAATGCCAACAATATGATTATAAAGATACGAAAAAATTATGGTCTCATCTTCTTTTTTCTTTTTTTTTATTCTCGAAGGTGTCCAGATCTTACCAACACGAGCCAAGTACCTCTGTAGGGAGTAGCCCTTTGAGATGAGTAGGAAATGAACTCAGGACTCTCACTTCCTGAAACGGATTTCTGGCCATCACTACAACTCCTTTAGGTTAATTTATGGTCTCACCTATCACTAAGTACCGCGTGAATAATTTAAAGGTGAATTGATAATCATAAAAAATTGTAGAAACTCTTTAGTTGACTGAAAAAACTAATTCACCTTTGAATTGGTCTACATTAAAATTATTGATAGACGATATTATAAATTGTGTAGCACCACAATATTAGGTAGGGCTTCAACTCGAGTTGGGAAGGAACCCCTGAGTTGATATATATGGAACCCAACTCGATCCGACCCGAATTCTTAGTCCTAACTTCACAACCCGACTCGACCCGAATTCTAACCCTAATCAATCCGAATTCTGACCCAACCTGCATTCTGAACCCATTTTAGCTGAGTCGGGTCGGGTTAACTTATAAAATCCTCAACCCGACCCGACCCGAATTCCACGTGGGTTTTTATCTTCTCAACCCGACTCGACTCGCTGGCCCAAAATTCTGGACCCGACCCACATGACATCCGACCCGAGTTGCAACCCTAATATTAGGGGATCTGAAGATCAATTTAATTTTCCACTAATTTGAATGGATTCATTGAGTAGATTTTTTTTATACAATTTTTTTGTTGGCATAAAAATGATTTCTAATTACATAAATACCACACTCATAAGGTATAATTACTTCCTCAGCTGTATTTAAAATCTATACTGAACCGTGCGGTTCGACTTAATGATCCTGGACCAATCCTTAAGGCAGTTTGATTTGTTCAAAAATTATTATAATTTTTTATTTATTTTATATTTTCTCTCACCCTCTTTAACTAAAAATGTCACTTTTCTTTTATTTAATATTATAATATCATGATTCCAATATGATTTTCAATTTCCAATTTTTAAAATTCTTATAATATAATAATGTATTATGTCATAATGATGTTATACTAATATTACAGTTCAAATCAGTTTGATTCAGTAGTTAAACCTAATTAAACTAAACTTAATTAATAGTTCAGTTCTTAAAATATAGGAAGTAGGAAGTGTTGAGAAAAGTTCAACTATACTTTACCTCCCAGCCCCTCCATGTGGAAGTCTAGAATATATATGATCCATTGAAATGATTGAACCAGACATTTTAGAGGAAAGTAGAAAACTTTTGATTTCAAAGATTTGAAAGTTGACTGCCATTGATTGATGTTATATGACTTCACTGTTTGTAACCCATTAACAAATCGTCTTGAGAAGAGTTTTTCCAAGACTTTCATGTAAACTTTGATTCGTATAATTTGTAGTCGACTTAAAGGATCCAAGCCCTCTCCACACATCTACCTTCCATAAATTACATTCGTATCCAATTTGATTTAATGTTTGACTTTTAAAATTCGTTGATCTAATGCAATAAATTTCTACTGTTAGATAAATATGAAATTTTGAAGACTTTAAAAACATGATTTCTCTAATCCAATCAAATTAAAATTTTATAGCACAAGTTACAAACCAAAGGCTTTCAAACTCATCTATTCGTGTAAATCTAAATAGTGTCGATTGACTATTTACACTGAATTTAATGTAAACTCATTTTTAAGAGAGAACAAAGTATAAGACATGGACTTGCAAAATGATTAAATCTCCTAATGGACAACTTGGATCTCTCAACAAAGCCACTTTCTTCATTATTTTCATTGGAACTTGGAAGTGACGTTGTTCCTTATCCAGTGGAAGAGAAGTTTACGAGACAGTAATCTTAAGTTGAGATAAATTAATGAAAAATAAATAAATTCCAAGAGGACTCTATGCCTTTTGCGTAATTATCAAGAAACTTTTGATTATCTTTTAAGAGATGTTCTTATCATGTAGTCGGTTCACATGGGTCTTTTAAAGTCCAGCAAGACATGGGTGTAGCTTACATGAGTGTAGCTTAACTGGTTATGGATATAGCTTAATTGGTTAACCTCCCACCTCAAGAAGCGGAAGGTGCCAAATTCGAACTCCCATAGCCTAACCTAGTATATCCTAAGGGCAGTGGATATCACCCGTGGGAGTATTACGCTAGGCTTCCTACGGTTTCTCATACGTAAATTCAAAAAAAAAAAAAGTCTAGCAAAACAAATTAGATAAATATAACAATATTTATTTGCAAATTAATTAGCATGAACTTTGATACAAGCTTTGAATTGTAAGACTCATAGTAGATCAAATGGATGAATTCTCCTCTTATACTTACATATCCTCTCTGAATTGCACTTATACCAAATTTGACATTAATTTGATTTTTAAAATTTATTAATCTAACTCAATAAATTTTCGCTATTAAATAAATGTAAAATTTTGAGAATATTAAAAAATACAATTTCCCTTATCAAACTAAGTTAAAAGGATGTGGTATCATAAACAAGTGCCAAGTTGAAAGGTTATAGACAACATAAACAAGGATCACACACACAAACTTAATAATCTTCATACAAACTTTAATAAATTCCATGTCCAAATTTGAATAGATTGAATCAATTTAATCTTTGTGGTGTTCTTAAACTTGAAACTTGGCCATGTCACTGTATAAGTATTGAGAAATATGATGTCTGAAATCATCACAGGGTGGAAGAATAGATGAAGCGTGCTACCTGCTATCTCATGATCACGTAAGCATGATTTCTCTGAGGATCAAAAGAAGAATGCTTCGGTGACTCTTCAGGTCAGGCAACTGAATGACTTGCTACTTTTTATCTTAAATATAATTTAAGTCTCTCAAGAGAATATAATTTTAAGAGTGATTAATTATTTACATAGATTGAATCTGTATAATTGAGTGCAATGGATAGAAGGTTAATTGAAGATTCAAGGACAACTCCTCTATCTAATATCAATAATCTTGTGAGGAACTATGAAAAATAAAAAATATATATTTAAATTTGAACACCTAACAGAGTTAGAACAGAACAATCACATCTAAGTTAATTTTAATCACTTGATGTCCTTGATATTTTTCACATATTTCAGCATAAGTTATCCGACCTGTTGGACAATCTATAGATAGTCTCTCTAGGGAGAGAGGTTCCCTTAAAGTTTGTGTAGAAGATGTTGGGTACATACATCTATAAGGCACTCTTTGTGTACAAATCCATATTAAAGAATACTATTAGATATATGAAATTATGTGATGATTTTATACATTAAACTTTAGTTGAAAAGATTTGAACCTCTTTTTATGTCATGATCACCTATTTCTATTATTATATATACCTTATAAACTATAAAGTGCTTGTTCTGTCTACCCAGCATATTATTGTCCGTTTTAGACACCAACCTGCACGGTTTTGTTTCCCTTTTAGGTATCAATCAAATCTGAGAAAATATTATATGTTAAGTGGAATCTAGGCAATCCATATATCCCAAACTCTAGACGCTCTCGTAAGTGATGTGGTACTTTTCGCACTAGCACCAAACCCTCAAGATAGAGATGTCGTCGGCTCTGATACCCTCTGTAATAACTTGGTTTACCTGGCATATTTTTTTCCTCTTTGCGCACCAAACTGTAGAGTTTTGTTTCCCATTTGGACATCAATCCAACTTGTGAAAACGTCATATGCTAAGTGGAACCTGGGCAAATCCATATTGCCTAGTCTCTAGACGCTCTCTCTAGCAATGTAAGACTTTTCACACTAGCACCAACCAGTGATTCCTTACCAAGTCTGTGTAAAATAGAGAGTAATAAAAATCTATATTTGATCGATTAAAACAACCAATAAACTTAAATCACCCTTTAAATTTTATTTTAATCTCTATTTTTGTTGTCTTTAAAACTATAATGTAATTAATTCAATTAAAATAGTTATTTATATTTCAATATAAAAAAATTAGTATATTAAGTGTCATGATTTCAAACTTTTATCAATTTTCATTTACCATTATCAATTAAGGACAATAACATTCCAAAGTCACCAAAAAGGGTGGCTTGGTAAAGTCAGGCTAGCACACCCCGGATCAAAATGGATAAAATGTGCGTATCGTACATTTTTAGCTTGCCCTGACTCTCACCACAACTACTAAGAGTGTTTCTCATCCTATCTTAATGTTTTCATGATGGCTTCAAGAATGTTGGTGCAGTGCATCTCAGCACATTCCTTTTCAGATTTTGGCTATTTTCGTATTTTTTATTTTTATTTTTAGATAGGGTTTTTTTTAGTAATTAGCAAGGATTTATTTTTAATAAGGAGAAACTTATATAAGTTGTAACCTCCATGAGGCAAAGACAGATTGATTTGAATAAAATTTTGGAGATTTTTGCAAAAATACCTTTGAAGGTGCGATTGATTGTTGGAAAGATTCCAAAGAGTGAGAGGCTACGGCGTGAGGCTTGGCGTGAGGTCATACTTCTTCTTCAGGTACTTCTTTTTCTTCTCTTTTTCTTCCCCTTGGCTGCCGCATCTCTTCCCTTGGATGCCACAACTCTTCCTTGGGTGTCGCAACTCTTCTGCCTCTCTCGACTTCCCCTTTCTTTTTCACCCTTCGTATCCTTACCTTCTTGCCTTAATTTCTTTAGTTACCCACGTGACTAAAGCTTTACTCCCACATGTGCCTAATTTAACTCTAAGCCCATGCATTTTTACCTTATTACCCTTTATTAGTTTACCATCATATTAAAATGGCTCTTTGCTTTGTGATTTAATTACCTCATTGAATTTTGAATTTGCTTGGACTATCTGTAGTTTTATTATATTACTTATTTGCTCAATTAATTTTAATTTTAATTTCAGCACCATTTCATTAAATTCTAATTATTTTGTTCCATTAGTTTGTATTTTAGGCAATTAGGATCACCCTATTAGTTGTCCTGCATCAAACTTGGTATCAGTATCCTAGGTTAGGAGAGTTTCCTAACTTTCCAGAACTTAGGTCGCATTTAAAAATAAATAAATTTATTTAATTAATTAATTGATTGATTAATTAATTAATTAAAAAAATTGCATCACTTTGTTTCTTTCATTCATTGCATTTAGAGTTAAGTCACATCATTTAGTGTGTTTCGGTGCATGACCACTAGAAACGGGGTTAGTTACCAATCAGACTCTAAAGATATGCCAAGAGAGCAACCCCTAGCGTGGCTCAACTAATTGACCGCCCAGTTGAACGAAATGCTGAAGACCCTAGAGGATACTAGAACTGATGTTTCCACCCTTACAACCAGAGTTACAGTTTTAGAAACCCCTAAGACCGATGAGGGTGAATCAAATAATGATAATGATAAGAATCATAAGAATAGAAACCATCGAGGCCGCATAATTGGTCGTGGTAGATTTCAACAGCCACATAGGCAACGGGAACCTATCAAGGACGATGAACGTACCTTGAAGAATGTCCACGTAGAAGCTCCTAGCTATGACGAACATCTAGATCTTAAGGTTTTTATAGACTGGTTGTCGGACATGGACCACTATTTTGAGTGGCATGACATGTTTGAGATCCGTAAGATCAGTTTTGCCAAGATGAAATTGGTGGGACCAGCTAGGCTCTTCTGGACCACTACAGAACTGAAGATGAGGAGAGCAGTAGATGACTCCTTAAACTTGTCGTGGGATGAGATGAAAGAAATTTTGAAGGAAAAATATGTTCATCACAGGTATTGGGACAGACTCCTTGATCAGTGGAACTCCTAGCGCCAAGGAAGTTAGACTGTTAGTGAGTATATCACTAAGTTTGACGAGTATTGCATGCAATGCGAAATTGAAGAGGACCCCAGTCAGACCCTCTCTAGGTTCATATTAGTCTTCATCCCGAGTTCCAGCGTGAGCTCATTTTGCATCATGTTGTTACCTTTGATGAATCATATCAAGTTGTACATGAATATAAGGACTACCTGAAATTGAATCCTCAAAGGCAGTCAGACCTCCGTGGTGTCAACTTTAAGCCCGCTCCGCCAAGAGCTCGGCAAAACACGGTGAGTCAAGCAAAGTCAACCACCAATGCTCCATTTCAAAACAAGGATGTAAGGTTAAAAGAACTTATGGTGCGAGTTCTTCCAAACAAAGAACCAAATGCTACAACTGTCATGGTTATGACATTTCGCTCACGAGTGTCCTACCAAGAATCAGAATAAGGAAAGAACCCTTGTGTTGGAAAAACAATCTGATAAAAAGACTGACCAGAACGTTGAGAATGACTCATTATATGCAGGAGAACATCCCGAAAGTGATGAGGGTATTGACGATTTCGATAAATATCCCATTAGGTCGGTTAGATGTGTTCCCATATTATCCCCATTCATAGACCCTAGTCTAGTTCCAGTGTCGCCTAAGTTGTCTGAATTTGCATCTGCATTTGCACCACATACACAAACATTAGATGTTGAAATTAATACATGTAATGAACAATATGCACCAGGATGTCAATGTGGGTGATTCTATGGCGATCCAGATAAGGCCTGAAGATTCCCATAAGGAATCTTGAGGCAAATTGGACCTAGTGTGCATTCCCTATCACACCCTGCACCATTTCATGACCCAACAGCTTTACCACCCCACCTCATATGAGCCTCATCATGACCCACATACTAGCCTACCTAGCCCACTTCTTAATCCTTGGCGTGAACCTACAAAGCCGTCCCTATCACGCAAGAGAGAGAATGTAGAGTTTATATTGATTGACAAAGTGGTTCCCACAAGCCAGCCGAAGATAGAATTCACATTGTTGACAGCAGATGAACTTCAGTGACATGATCCGACTCTTCTGGATAGATACCATATCTTTCTATCGCTAGAGGCATATTCTTCTCATTCAGAGCATGTTGACCACAGTGACAGTCCAAAAGTCCAAGCATCCCAACGACGACGAAAGAAAACCACTCCTGCAACGTTGTGGCTTGATGATGACTCCATTGGATGACATTTGAAGACCTCACATGCGCATGTTGTATATTGAAGACCCCACACTTGGAAGATGCATGCGTGGGAAGATTGATGTCTTTTCATCTGTTTGAACTCGATGTCAAGTTCTTTTCAGATGGGGAGATTGATGCGGTGCATCTCAGCACCTTCCTTTTCAGATTTTGGTTATTTTCGTGTTTTTTATTTTTATTTTTAGATAGATTTTTTTTAGAAATTAGCAAGGATTTATTTTTAGTAAGGAGAAGCTTATCTGAGTTGTAGCCTCCATGAGGCAAAGACAAATTGATTTGAATAAAATTTTGGAGATTTTCTCAAAAATACCTTTGCAAGGTGCTATTGATTGTTAGAGAGATTCCAAAGAACGAGAGCCTACGGCGTGAGGCTTGGCGTGAGGTCATACTTCTTCTTCAGGTACTTCTTCTTCTTCTCTCTTTCTCTTCCCCTTGGCTGCCGCAACTCTTCCGCCTCTCTCGACTTCCCCTTTCTTTTTCACCCTTCGTATTCTTGCCTTCTTGCCCTAATTTCTTTAGTTACCCACGTGACTAAAGCTTTACTCTTACACGTGCTTAATTTAACTCTAAGCCCATGCGTTTTTACCTTACTACCCTTTATTAGTTTACCACCATATTAAAAGGGCTCTTTGCTTTGTGATTTAATTACCTTATTGAATTTTGAATTTGCTTGGACTATCTGTAGTTTTCTTATATTATTTATTTGCTCAATTAATTTTAATTTTAATTTCAGCACAATTTCATTAAATTCTAATTATTTTGTTCCATTAACTTGCATTTTAAGCATTTAGGGTCACCCTATTAGTTATCGTACATCAAATGTCCACATCTCTCTCATGCATAATTTCTCTGGTACAATACCTTTTTCAACTTTTACATTTGAGAACTGAGTTGAGTTTTTACCTAATCGTCATGAATTTTCAACTTGAAGGTTATGGCCCTATATATCAATCTCTTTGTGGGCTAGAATTGTCGACTTAGGAATGGCCTTATGTATCAATCATCATGGTGATGGTGGGGCAAATGCAAATGTTTAGCACACTAATGTTGCAGATTTGCATATAATTACTATAATCATATTAATTGACATGAAAGTCTTAGATATCTTATTGAATATGCGAGTTCATTATTGAAGTCTTTTGCTTGGTGGAAATGAGTGTCTACTTCCAACCCATTGAAACCATTTTTGCTTTGTGGGAATTAGAGTCCAATTTTTGTCCATTGAAACCGTTAAATTTAGCTGTTAACCCATGAAACAAATGTTGGGGTCTAAAATAAATTAACTTTGATAAAAAAATTAATATTTGAAGTTTTCTGAAGTCAATTAATCACACAAACAATCATAGAAAAATTATCCTGCAAAAATGTAGAGAAACAAGTCACACAAATCACACTAAGATTTAAGTGGAAAACCCACGAGTGTAGAGGGAAAAATCACGAGGTAAATCTAAATCAATCCACTACATCAAATCAAACAGTACAATATTCTTCTCAAGCTTATGCCCAAAGTCTGAGATCTAACAATTTCAAGGAGAAAATAATACTATTCCGAGAATACCCAAAATCAAAATTGTCCAGGGCTCGTTGAAGAGGTGGCTGGATCTACTGAATTCATGTCAAAATCTTCCTTGAATCTGAACCTTCCATTCGTTCTATTTCCTTATAAGAAATTTAGCAACGATCCCAGGCCCAGATTCAACAAGATTAAGCTGCATGTCCTTGTTGATTTGGGTTGTTGTTTAAGCCGCGAATACAACTCTTATTCCCTAATTTGTTGTCATTCTTAATGGCCAATATATTACCTTCCAATATAATGTAGATCAACGCTCAATCTCGTCTCTCAAATGGCTAGAGAATTTGATCGAAATCGGGCTTTTTCAGTTGTTCCTTCCAGCTCTTTCTATCTGTTTCTCTGCTTTAAGTTTCTCTCTTCTCCTCTTTGCTCTTTGTTTTTACTTTTCAGTGGAATCGACCTGTAGCACGAGGAGATCTCTCGCGTATTCCCTTTCGTTTTCTCTCTGGTCTTTTCTTCTCACAATCTCTCTGCTTCTGGTTTTTTTCCTCCCTCTTGGCTCTTTGGCTATCATCTCTTTTGGGTTTCGGCCCTAACAACGTTGATGAAGGTGTAAGATCGAGTTTAACGCCTACGCCGTCATACTAAAATAGGTCTTCTGACCTAGGATTTTAAACCAGATCACGATTTTCAAGATAGAAAACCCAAAAATTTAGGCGTTCTCGAGATTTAACTTGAATGAGGAATTGGGAGTTCGAATGAGAATTTTTAACGCACTTAATTAATATAATTAAATGTGATAAACTATAAAACATACGTGATCTCTAATTCAGCTCGAATTCAGATTAAATTCAAAGAACCTTCTAATTAATTAATTTAATCTGCAGAATCCAGTTTTAATTAAGAAATGGAAAATGCAGTAACTGCAATTCACATTCAAAATACAATATGATAATCCAATTACTCTAATTAAAATTAAATCAACACAAAATAAAATTAAATTCAAACTCACCAAACCGGGGTGATTCAAAAAGTTCTAGTCTTTGATACATTTCAAAAAATATTCTGAATAGAAATCCTTGGCCAAAATCTGAAATTTACAAGGCCTTATTTGACTAAAAGGAAATAAAATAAAAGAAATAAAAAATTACCCAAAATAATCTTTCGATCAACTCGGCGGTCAGACCCATTTCTTCTCTTCAATCATTGCTTCCCCTTACTACTTGTGTCTTTGTTTTGGCGAGAGCCCATCTTCTGTAGCTTCTTCTCTTTATCCCTTTTTATTTATTTATTTTCTTCTTCCTTATTTCTTCATGTTACTGTCGCAAGTACACTAGCACCAACACCACTTCCTTTTTGCTGTTTGATCTTCTTGTTACCGATTTTTTTCCAAAAAGATTGCCCGATCTACTGGCGCTGACTCTCCATTTTCTTCTTCTTTTTATTTCTTTCCACTTCTTCATTTGGCCAGGGATTCTTCCCTTATTCATTTTTTGCTGATGGCATCTTCCTGCTTTTGGTTCAATCCTCAACTAGCTCTAGCCGATTCCAATCCCTAGTTTCTCTCCTCTTCTGGCTTGGCAACATCAATTTTCCCTTGCCTGGAATCGTTCATCCACATGAGACTGCAATTCCTTCCTTCTTTTCTCTGATTTGAACAAGGTATCAATTGGTTTGAATCACCAACCACCATTTTTGTAACCTTCCTTTTCTTCTTTTAATTCCTCTTTATATATTTTTTCTCCTACTTAATTGCTGGTTCCTCTTCACAGCACTGTTGGATTTCGAACAACACCTGGGGCTTTCAATGTTGATGGATCGCCCGATCAATTTCACCAACGGGATTATCTATATTCTTACTTGTCTGAAGCCATTGTGTTGATCTTTTTTCTGTGTTGGGCTCCCTATTGTTCGAGTTGTGGGGTTGGCACCGTATGGGGTCGACACGTGTGAGAATTCATAGCCATTGTGGCCGACAAAGTGGGGTCCACATGAGTGTGGATCATCATGTGAGACAGATTTCACGAGTCTCCTCTACGAGTCGTAGCCAAGCTCAAGTCCAAGAACTTTGAAAGCCCAAATCTGAAATTGATGAGAGTAGGCCTCAACATACTGTGTTTGTGGTCCCCGCTTCTCTTCATCGATTCCACGATAAATTTGAAGGGCCATCTCGCCAATCGGGTCCAAGTGGGTCGGCTCGTCTTCGCTCGAGCTTAAGTCAGACTCCATGCTTGCATCATCATGAGACCGCACATGAGACCGCAATTCCTTCCTTCTCTTCTCTGATTTGAACAAGGTATCGATTTGGGTTTAAATCACCAACCACCATTTTTGCAACCTTCCTTTTCTTCCTTTGATTCCTCTTTATATATTTTTTCTCCTACTTAATCGCTGGTTCCTCTTCGCAGCACCGTTGGATTTCGAACAACACCTGGGGTTTTCAATGTTGATGGATCGCCCGATCAATTTCACCAATGGGATTATCTATATTCTTAATTGTCCGAAGCCATTGTGTTGATCTTCTTTCTGCGTTGGGCTCCCTATTGTTTGAGTGGTGGGGCTGGCACCGTATGGGGTTGACACGTGTGAGAATTCATAGCCATTGTGGCCGACAAAGTGGGGTCCACATGAGTGTGGATCATCATGTGAGTCAGATTTCACGAGTCTCCTCTACGATCGTAGCCAAGCTCGAGTCCAAGAACTTTGAAAGCCCAAATCTGAAATTGATGAGAGTAGGCCTCAACATACTGCGTTTGTGGTCTCCACTTCTCTTCATCGATTCCAGGGTAAATTTGAAAGGCCATCTCACCAATCGGGTCCATGTGTGTCCGCTCGTCTTCGCTCGAGCTTAATTCAGACTCCATACTTGCATCATCCCCCTCCCCCCCCCCTCCCCTCCCGGGCGGGTTGAAAAGAACTTGCTCTTGAGTTAAGTGAGCAGCCCGAGCGAGGAGGAAGTTGGTATTCCTCCATCTCCTTCGTCTCCTCCTCATAGCGAGATTTTGATTGTGATCCTGAGCCGACACGTCGCTTCTTTGGGTAGTCGTCTATTGATCCCTGTCATTTACAAAATTTGTCAATCAGAGTTGAACGTTAGTGTTAGAGTTCAAATTATCCCAAAAGGGATCTACATATTCCCCATTGGACTGCACCACATCCCCATCATCCGCTAAAGATGGATTTGAAATTTTCTTTGGTTCATTTTGATACATAGTCTCCTCCACCACCTGCTCTTTAAATTGTCCCTCATTCCTCACTCCTCTGCCCTGTTCCAAAAAGTTAAACACATCCTTAATAGTGTTAGTGTTTGGATAGTCTTCATACACCAGAGAAGGTAGATCTGGTTGTCCATCTATCATTAGAAGTCTCCATCGTTTTATGTACCCCACTGTGTTATCTTTGCTCTGAATAGGTCCCAATTTAATTTTTCCTTAGTCTTTGGTGAACGAGTAGATGTTCTTTTTCCCATCGTATACTATCTCCATATCATTACTGCCATGGCTTACCCAAAAGTATTTGACAAGCATCCATAGGCATGGCATCACACCAAATATCATCAAAATATTTGTTTCTAGGAGAAAAGGAGACTAAACATCGTTTTCACCCCAAAACTTAGTTACCTTTCTTAAACTAAGAGACCTTATAAGGCTGGGGTAACTTCTCTATCTTCAACTTCAGCTTCTCTACCGCACGCTTCGACACCACATTTGTGTAGCTTCCTCCGTCTATTATCATGTTGTAGACTATGATACCCCGCCCTAGATGGGGGATGGCTCTGGTCTAACAGGGTTGGATTGTAACGCCCAACAATAGTGGTTGGCATGTGGGAAAGTCGAACATCACCCAGCGCTGCTGAGTGGAGAGAGGTTATAAGAAGGGGGGTTGCCCCACCCCATCACTAGGCCTTCTAAGCCTGGCCAGGTGGGGCCCAAAGCAGACAATATCATGATAGAGGTCAGGTCGGGTTGTCATAATATTCGACAAAGGGGACTATTTTTTTAAAATCTATTGATGTAAGTGCCTATTAAAAAATGAGAGAGATGTTGTTTCAGCTTTTTAAATGAGTTGTTAAAGAAATTTGTCCAGAAAATGTGGTTCAAATTGTGACAGATAATGCAGGCAATTATTCAAGTGTGTGTAAATTGATAACCACTCATTTTAAAACTATATATTGGACCCCATGTGCTGCCCATTGCATTGATTTGATGCCTGAAGAAATTCCAAAAATGGAAAGGGTGAAAAATGTAATTGAACGAGTAAGGTCTCTAACTACAATTATATATAGTCATGGTTTTGTATTAACATTAATGAGGAAGTATACTGATGGAAATGAGATTATCCGTCCAGCAATTACACATTTTAACGTGCGGAAACAAGAAAAATCGAACGGAAATAAAAACACAGCACAACACAATATTTTAACGTGGTTCGGCCCACCTGGCCTACGTCCACGGAACGACAAAATATTCACTATAAAAGAGAAAGAAATACATGTACAAGAATATGACTCCCATGAGTCATGAACCCAAACCCGAAGTCCTGAGCCCCTTGTACACCCATGTATACAAAACACCGACGTCACCTCTCAGTTGATGTGAATCTCTCATACCCAAAATAGTGAACCCAACTTCTGTGTTGCTCCCTCTACATTTTCTGCGTCCTACGAGCACATCCCGACATGCTTCTCGAACTCGAGCATCTTCGTTGATGGTGTGTCCCACACACACAGATCTGCACTTCTACTCTGGCGAAGGGGCTTCGTCTTTCCAGCCACACTTCTGCTGGTTGTCACTCACAGATCTGAAAACCTAGATCTGCAGCAGTATTGCATTATTGCTTCCGGCCCTCTTCTGCCGTCGAGCTATCCTCCAGACAACATCAGATCTGCGGCTCCTTCTTGAAGGCACATCTCCTTTATGGGAAGACACCACAGACATCTCTAGCATGAGTGTGTCTCGAGCTCATAGCCATAGAAGTCCACAGCCAAAATGTCATCCCCTTTTGGTTCTTCTCTCTCGATGTCCTCAATGCCCCTCGATGGGTGTGTTCCAACACACAAAACCGACGGTGGCTGTGTGCATATATAGACTAATGCTGTATCCAACTTTCATGCAGTCCATGCAGTCATTGCCATCTTTATTCTAAAGACATACTAGAATACGGTGTCCACCTTAAAAAGAATGCCTTCTTTCTCTCATCATACCGTGTGCAACACTTCTTGCCAAGGTCGTGTATGACTTCTTGCCTAATTGAAATGGATAAGAGATTTTGGTAATCAACGTGGGCTCCACTCAAGAATTTGAGCCACTTGCCCAACAATCTGCACCTTGGCAAAAATTCTAAACCCAGAGACAATCCAAACCCATATTATGCATGACACCTCTTTGCACACTGGCCGCTCTCAGCCTTGCTCCACCTACAGTTGAAGTTCTGCCCTCTGCTTGCCCAACACTCAAAGAGACTTTAATGAATACTACACGCTACAAAATATATATAGAGGAAGCTTTCCACCGCCTTCTCTGTTGTAGCCGTGCCCAAGTCCTGCTGGCAATTTCCTATATAGTCGATGTGTGCATTAGGAACCCATTGCCGTGTTCCATTGATATCCAGTCCCCTTCATGCTGGAAGTAACAACAACCCACTCTGATGTATTCTTTCCTCTGAGAATCTGCCTCAATAACTCCGTATGCTCATGTAGAAGTCACATACATAACACCATTCATGCATGTGTTGTGATTTATGAAAAACCATGCACCTTGTATATAGTGAGCATATGTCCAACACATATGCTGCCAACACAAACCACCATGTGTTGCCACCTTCAAAATGCATGTTATAACAGGAAATCAGCCCCTCTTTCTTGGTCGATTCTCTCAACACAGCTCTTTGTTGCCGTGTATTTAATCCCCAGTTCTGAATAGTGCAGCCCTACACATAACCTCCTGAGAACACCTTCTCAACTTTGTGTACGCTGATTAACACATCTATCAAAACACCCTACTGCCACTGCTTCAAGTCTGGCTTCTGAAGTTTATTTGCAGATCTGTCCCTCTCAGTTATGAACGAGAAAAACTAGAGAACCCTCTCTATTTTTTCACACGCTGGCAGCATAACAACCCTCCATACAACACTGCCGTATGAATCTCTTGCTTGAGATCTGCAGCCCAAACTGAGTTTGCCCGTCAAGTTGTCCCTAGCTTTGCAACAACAACTTGATCTGACGGTGGATTAGCAGAGATCTCTCTCTCTCAGATCAGTTTACACGTCCTACAATTTCTCTTCAACTACACACGGTCTCAGTTTGAGACTGAGACAAGCACCTAGCATCTTCCGGCAATCTTCTATATATGCAGTCCCCAACCTGTAGTTCATCTGTTATCTGATGCCTCCACCTCTGCCGGCGGAATTTACAAAACATCGATCTACAATCCTTTGTGTTGTATTCCGTTCACCCATGAGTCCCTGGTCTCCAACCAAAGCTACTGATACCACTTGTTGGCGTTAAGAGCAAAAACAAGAAAAATCGAACGAAAATAAACACACAGCACAACACAATATTTTAACGTGGTTGGGCCCACCTGGCCTACGTCCACGGAACGACAAAATATTCACTATAAAAGATAAAGAAATACATGTACAAGAATATGACTCCCATGAGTCATGAACCCAAACCCGAAGTCCTGAGCCCCTTGTACACCCATGTATACAAAACACCGACGTCACCTCTCAGTTGATGTGAATATCTCATACCCAAAATAGTGAACCCAACTTCTGTGTTGCTCCCTCTACATTTTCTGCGTCCTACGAGCACATCCCGACATGCTTTTCAAACGCGAGCATCTCCATTGATGGTGTGTCCCACACACACAGATCTGCACTTCTGCTCTGGCAAAGGGACTTCGTCTTTCCAACCACACTTCTGCTGGTTGTCACTCACAGATCTGAAAACCTAGATCTGCAGCAGTATTGTATTATTGCTTCCGGCCCTCTTCTGCCGTCGGGCTATCCTCCAGACAACATCTGATCTGCGGCTCCTTCTTGAAGGCACATCTCCTTGATGAGAAGACACCACACACATCTCTAGCATGAGTGTGCCTCGAGCTCATAGCCATAGAAGCTCATGGCCAAAATGTCGTCCCTTTTTGGTTCTTCTCTCTCGATGTCCTCAATGCCCCTCAATGGGCGTGTTCCAACACACAAAACCGACGATGGTTGTGTGCATATATAGACTAATGACGTGTCCTACTTTCATGCAGTCCACGCAATCATTGCCATCTTTATTCTAAAGTCCTACTAGAATATGGTGTCCACCTTAGAAAGAATCCCTTCTTTCTCATCATACCGTGTGCAACACTTCTTGCCAAGGTCGTCTATGACTTCTTGCCTAATTGAAATGGATAAGAGATTTTGGTAATCAACGTGGGCTCCACTCAATAATTTGAGCCACTTGCCCAACATAAAGGGACAAAGATATGACTGAGTTAATCTTGAGCTCTTCCTTTTGGTCTGAATGTGAGGTTGTAGTGGCAGCATTTGAACATCCTGTAAAAGTGTTATACATGGTTGATAGTGATGATATGCCCGCAATGGGCTATATTTATCAGGTTATGCATAAAGCCAAAGAAGTCATCATAAAGACAATAAGAGAATGAGAGATGATTCAACATCGACATTGTCATCATCAAGAATGTTGACAGAAGCTATTCTTTATTTGAAAATTATATATACTCTTTGGGATCATCAATTGCATCGTCCACTTTATGTTGTTGGGCATGGGCTTAATCCATCATGGTTTTATAGTAATGTCAATATTGATCGGGCTTTTAGTGGAGTTCTTGATTGCATTGAAACATTATATTATAATGATATTGCAATACAACCATTGATCAACAAAGAACTTAAATTTTATAGAGAAGTATCATGATAGTTTGGACGTAAATTGACTATTATAGATCGTGACAACATGCTTCCAAGTATTTTCTATTTACCTTTAATTTTTTTAATTACTTTAATTAACTAAGAATTTTAATGTATTTTCATATTGATGTGCCTAATTTAGTTTTACAGCTAATTGTTGGATGAATTATGGAGGTTCAACTCCAAATTTGCGAAAAATAGCAATTCACATTTTAAGCCAAACTTGTACTTCTTCTAGATGTGAGCACAATTGGAGTTTATTTGAACGTATACCTACAAAAAAAAAGGAATCGAATAGAGCATCAAATGTTGAATGGTTTGGTGTACATCCATTATAACCTGCACTTGTTAGAAAGCTAAGAACTAAGAACTTAAGAAGTGTTCAAAATTATTTTATGTTCATCTTTATTCTTTGATGAAGGTATCACAGCTTCAATTGATATTTATCTAATATTTTTATTTTGATAGAAATTCAGAAAACAAGATATGTTTTGATCCAATATCTTTAGAAGATATCGATGTACTAGAAGATTGGATAGTTAAGTTAGAGCCACCCGTATTAAATGAGGAGGAACTACAAACTTGGGAGAGAATGGAACAACCTATGAGTGTTATGACTCAACTTGAGGAAGGAGATTTAGGTATGACTATTTAAATTATAATCATTGTTAATATAATATTACGTGAATTTAGATTATATAATATGGAGTTGCATATATAATATTCTCATACATTTATTTTCCTCATTTTCAGTGAATTTTACGAAGAGAAATGATGGAGATAAAACAAAAAACTTGGTTTCTTTACATGATCAAAATGAATATGAAGATGTTGGTTCTTTTGGGGATCATGATGACTTTGGAATTTAAATATATTTTTTGGACATTAGCTAACATTGAGTCATTGAATTTTTTAGGATTTTAATTAGCAATGGGTAGTTAGATGGGTTTTCTCTCCATTTTTTTCCTTTTTTTTTTTTCTAATTTTATTTCTTTCCACTTCTTCATTCGGTCAGGGGTTCTTCCCGTATTCATTTTCGTCGATGGCATCTTCTAGCTTTTTGTTCAATCCTAGGTTGGTTCTAGCCAATACCAATCCCTGGTTTCTCGCCTCTTCTGAATTGGCAACATCAATTTTCCCTCTCTTGGAGCAGTGCCTGCACATGAGACATCAACTTTCTTCTAATTTGAACAGGGTATGAATCTAGGTATGGATCTAGGTCTGAATCAGCAACCATCATTTTTGCAACCTTCCCTTTCTTCCTTTTATTCCTCCTTATATTATTTTTTCTCATGTTTAATCGTTGGTTCCTCTTCGCAGCACTGTTGGATTTCGAGCAGTACCTAGGTCTTTCGTTGTTAATGGATCGCCCGATCAATTTCACCAACAGGATTGTTTGTATTTCTACTTGGCCGAACCCACTATGCCGATTTTTCTCTATTTTGGGCTCCCTCTTGTTTGTGTGGTGGCTAGCACTGTATGGGGTCCACACGTGTGTGAGCCCATAGCCATTGTGGCACACATAGTGGGGTCCACGTGAGTGTGGGTCAGTATGTGAGTCAGATTTCACGGGTCCCCTCTATGGGTCTCAGTCAAGCTCAAATCCAAGAACTTTGAAGGCCCAAGTCTGAAATTGATGAAAGTGGGCCTCAATAGACTGCGTTTGTGGGCCCCGAATCCCTCCGTCGATAAATTTGAAGGGTCATCTTGTCAATTGGGTCTAGTTGGGTCAGCTCGTCTCAGCTCAAGCTAAAGTCGGGCTCGATACTTGCATCATCGTCCTTTTAACTTAGTCTTTATTGTCGTTTTCGTCCCTTCTTCTCTAGTGGGCTAGACCCACAACAGTCTCACTTTCCTGCCCCATGAGAGAGATATAGCACCTACTACTCTTCACTTGGAGTGCATCGAAGCCAATTCGATGTAGAAATCAAACTTCTGTCTAGGAATTACCTTTGTCAATAGGACCACATATATTAGAATAAGCTAAATCTAACAATTTAGTTTTTCATTTAGCAGAGGTGTGAAATGACACTTGATGATGCTTGCTAAGTAAACAATAACCACAAGGGTTCAGGCTTGTAACTTTGGTAAAGGAAATGTTAGAATCTCGTGTAAATAGGAAAGTATCAATTGGATCTCATGTAATCAAGGAGAATCTAAATTAGATTTCCTATGTGGGGAATATTATTTGTATAAATAGACCCCTTGTAATCATATTCAATACACAGAGAAATTATTTTAACATGATATCAGAGCCAAGGTTCGATCCCCTCTCGTAGGAATCGATTTTTTTTTTCTCTTGTCTACTGTGCTTCTACACAGTATTTCTACATCTCTGACGCTTGCTATTTGCCGCTACGGTTTCCTTCAGCCGGCTCTCTTTTTATCCGGTTTGTTGTCGATTCTCGTGCTCCCGTACAGATCTGTCGGCCGTCACTGTTTTCCCTATATCTGTGCTGCCGGGATCGTCCCTGTTGCTCGGATCTTCCCGCTGCTTCGCCGGTCATCCCTGCTTCCGCATCTCGGTGCTGCAGCGATCTTTCTTGCGCACCACTGCTCTGCTCTTTCCGCCGCGCCTCTTGACCGATTGGTTTTGCCATCTTCTCTGCCATTTCCGATCGGCTTGTCAAACCGGCGGGTCTGTTTTTCTGAACACGGCACTGACGCTCTGTTCCTTGCCCTGCTCTGCTTCGCCGCCTGGGCTTTGCCGCGGTGCATCTGCAGCCGTCTGTTCCTGCTGGACGCCGCGTCCAGATCTCCCGGCGTCTTCTCCAGCTCTACTCGATCTGTTGTGACGCGTGGCTGCTTCGCAGCCTGGGCTTTGCCTCGGTGCATCTGCCGCCGTCTCTTCTTGCTAGACGCCCCGCCCAGATCTGCCGGCGCTCTACTCGATCTGTTGTGCCGCGCGGCTCTGCTTGCAGCGTCGACCCTCTGCCGTGTCCGCCGCCCTATCCTCACAGATCCACCGCTCACTTCGCCAGCTCTGACCACTCCGATCTCTGCAACCAACCGCGTCGCTGTTCTTTCTCACTGGATCTGTTGCCGCTGTTTTTCTCAACTGGGGTGCCATACCAAGTGTCGCTGCTGAGATCTGATTGCAGCCACCCTCTCGCCCGCCGCCGCCGCCGTCGCCCTCTATCTTCTTACCGATCTGCTCCTACCAACTGCGGATTCAAATTTCCGCCGTCTTTCCGCCGGAGCTTCCTCTCAGCAGTCCGTCTGCACTCCGCCGCGTTTTCCATCTTTGCCACCGATACCGATTGACTCGCCCAAGATTCTCTATAATCTATTTATCATGACTGAGTCATCCTCTCCGAAGGAGAAAGCGAAGGAAATTCCCACTGTATTGCCTCCGTTCCACCTACAAGATATGTCCTCCTTGATTACTCCCGAACGACTCGATGGTACTAACTACGTTGAGTGGTCCTTGAATGCTCAGAATAAAATCAAGGGCCGCAAACGTTGGGGCTTTATCTCTGGTAGTAAGCGGGCCCCCGAAGTCATCACTTCTGAGGAATATGAAACGTGGGATGCTGCCAAACGTTATGCTTCTTGACGCTATGACTAAGGACATCAGGTCCCTTTTCCTTCGCCTATCTACTGCCAAAGAGATATAGGACGCTGCCAAACAAACTTATTCTGTCAGCCAAGATGCATCAAAAGCATATCAATTATATTGCGCGGTCTTTTCTGTCCGCCAAAATGGCGGTTCTATTATTTCTTATTTTGGAAAACTACAAACATTATGGCAGGAGCTTGATGTCTGGGGTTCTGCCCCACTTTCTACAAATCATGGCATGCGGTGGTTCATTACATTTGTTGATGATTCTACCAGGATGACTTGGGTTTATTTGCTGCGACACAAGAGCGATGTCTGTACTGTGTATCGTCTTTTTCATCAAATGGTGTTAACACAATTTGGCATTTCTATTAGATTTATTCGTTCTGATAATGGGGGTGAATATTTCCACAATGAATTGACTGATTTTCTACATTCTGTTGGTACTATCCATCAAACATCTTGCTCTCAAACTCCTCAACAGAACGGGGTTGCTGAACGGAAAAACCGGCACCTTTTGGAGGTCACTCGTTCTCTCTTAATTGGAGGTCATGCTCCATGCATCTATGGGGCGACGCTTTGAGTTCCGCTGTCTACTTGCTTAATCGTACACCATCTAGTGTTCTTGGATTCAGACGACCTTTGGATGTACTATCTGACCACTGTACGCTTCCCTCTGTTGTTCATTTGGCACCTCGTGTCTTCGGATGCGTCGTGTATGTTTACTTACATTCCAATCAACGCACCAAGCTGGAACCACGTGCATTGAAGTGTGTGTTTGTCGGGTATGGCTCCACTCAGAAAGGATATCGCTGTTATCATCCCCCTACTAAAAAGTTTTATGTCTCCATGGATGTCATTTTCCATGAAAGCATGCTTTTTTATCCCAAAGCAATACCAGATTCTTCACTTCCGGGGGAGACTAGAGATGAAGTACAGAATCCGGATGAAATACGGTTCTTTGAAATAATGAGGCCATCCTCCATTGAGCACTCAGTTGAAGGGCGTGACTGTCCAGTCCATGATAGTACAATGTCTCCTACGTCTACAATACCACTGATCCAATCGTCTCCAGATGACACCTTAGAGGTATTACCTGATCCTGTACCTGTTGACTCTAATATCCATGATATTGTTAGTATAACTGAACCATCCCAATATCACCTTCCACCCCAATCTAATCGTGGTCAACCAGCAACTAGATATGAGCCTGACCCAAAAGCTAAAGTTAAATATCCAATAAGTAACCATGTGTCATCTCACAAGTTGTCTGAGTCATATGCATCTTATGTACTTCAATTATCCTCTGTCTCTATTCCTAGTAAATTGCAGGAAGCTGTAGCAGATTCTAGATGGAGCAAGGCTATGGCAGAGGAAATGACAACATTGGACAAAAATGTCACTTGGGAACTCGTGCACTTACCAAGGGGTAAGAAGACCGTGGGATGCAGATGGGTGTTTACGGTCAAACACAGAGCAGATGGGACGATTGAGAGATACAAAGCTCGGCTAGTTGCAAAAGGGTATACACAGTCTTATGGTGTAGATTATCAAGAAACGTTTGCACCAGTTGCCAAACTTAATACTGTGAGAGTACTTTTGTCGTTAGCAGCTAATCAAGATTGGCCACTTCTTCAGTTTGATGTAAAAAATGCTTTCTTGCATGGAGACCTTACTGAAGAAGTATATATGGATCCTCCTCCAGGTATACCAAAATACGCAGATACAGCAATGGTGTGCAAACTTAAAAAAGCACTGTATGGGTTGAAGCAGTCTCCAAGGGCTTGGTTTGGCAGGTTCACCAAGTCTATGAGGAATTTTGGCTACAAACAAAGTAACTCAGATCACACTTTGTTTTTAAAGTACAAAAGAGGTAAAACCACTGCGCTAATTATCTATGTTGATGATATGGTAGTGACAGGTGATGATCATGAGGAGATTTCTAGCTTACAACAGTATTTAGCATCTGAGTTTGAAATGAAGCAGCTTGGAGATCTTAAATATTTTCTTGGGATTGAGGTAGCTCGATCAAAGCTTGGTATTTTCTTATCCCAACGAAAATATATCCTTGATTTATTGTCTGAAACAGGAATGTTAGGATGCAAGCCAGTTAATACTCCCATTGAGCAGAATCATAAACTCTTTGAGTGTTGGAGTGTATCTCCTACCGATAAAGGGAGATACCAGAGGCTTGTTGGAAAACTAATTTATTTATCTCATACCAGGCCAGATATTGCGTATGCAGTAAGTGTGGTGAGTCAGTTCATGCACGACCCACGTAAATCTCACATGGATGCTGTAGAACGTATATTGAGATATTTAAAGTCTGCTCCGGGTAAAGGTTTATTGTTCTCAAATCATGGTCACCTAAATGTTGAAGGTTATACCGATGCAGATTGGGCAGGATCAGCTGATGACAGAAGATCTACCTCAGGATACTTCACCTTTGTAGGTGGGAACCTTGTGACTTGGAGAAGTAAAAAGCAACAAGTAGTGTTAAGATCAAGTACTGAAGCTGAGTATAGAGGTATGGCACTTGGGGTATGTGAGTTGCTCTGGTTAAGAAATTTACTGAGTGACTTAAGCATCAAACCAAGAATGGCAATGAAACTATACTGTGACAACAAGTCCGCTATAGACATTGCTCATAACCCTGTTCAACATGATCGGACTAAGCATGTGGAAATTGACAGACATTTTATCAAAGAAAAGCTTGAAGCCGGAATCATTACTTTTCCATTCGTGAAGTCCGAAGACCAACTGGCAGATGTCCTCACTAAAGCTGTAGATAGCAGAATGTTTCTCGACTCTCTTGACAAGTTAGGCATGAGCGATATCCACGCACCAACTTGAGGGGGGGTGTTAGAATCTCGTGTAAATAGGAAAGTATCAATTGGATCTCATGTAATCAAGGAGAATCTAAATTAGATTTCCTATGTAGGGAATATTATTTGTATAAATAGACCCCTTGTAATCATATTCAATGCACAGAGAAATTATTTTAACAGGAAATGAGTGACTTCTTTTCTAAAATCTGCAACCCTTTCTCACTCATGTAAGCAAGTCTCTTGTGCCAAAAATTTGGTGAAGACTCATCTTCTATTGTATTTAATCCTGTAAAACAAATCTTCATTTGAGTCTTGTACAATTTACAGCAAGCAGCTGTTGTTGCAACCATTAATGATCCCACAGATAGCTTCCACTTTCTGTTGCCAAAACAATTCACATGACCTTGTCGATCCAATGCAATACCAGAAATCAGATTGAGGCGCAAATCAAAAATATGTCACACATCTTTCAAGGTAATAGTGCAACCTGCATTAGTCTCAATACACACATCGCCTATTCTCACAATCTTGGAGCTAGTAGTATTGCCCATCTTCATATTACCAAAGTATTTCGTGAAGAACTCTGTTGTAAGAACAGCATGGTAATAAGCAACAATATTAATAACCACTCAAAATCCTGACCTGCAACGTGATTATACTATTCTTCTTTAAAAGAAAGCATCACTAACTCTTCTTCTAAAGTAATAGTTGTGATATCACTATTGTCAGATTTTCTCTCTTCTTCTCCTCATTCTATTCCCGTTTTCAAACACGAAAAACTTCTTCGTAGGTGATCAACTTTGTGAAAGTGGAAGCACTTTCTATTTTCTCTTAACTGTGACTTGCTATGGCTAGGAGCCTTAGATTCTCTATCGCTCCCTCTAATTTTTTTTCTTTTGCCCTTAATTTGTGTTAGCAAGGCTTGCGCCTGACCAATACCCATATCCTTTTGTTGGGCTACTTCATTAAATAGGTTATCTTTCACAACATTCATAGTCAACTTGCTACTAGGAGCATAATTACTCAGTGACACAACCAATATTTTATAGTTGTAAGGTAAAAAGAAATAATGTCTGCAACTCATCATCCAGTAATTGATTAACCAAACTCTGAAAGGTACTCAGGTGTTGACAACTAAGTGTCCCTCTTTAAATTTCAAGTTCACAAGTTTCCTAATAAAATAGGCTTTATTTTGTGCATTTTTTTCTCTCATACATTGCGTCTATTTTTTTTTCATAGACTGTGGGCATTAGTTTCCTGAGAAACATGGTGAAACAAACTTGATTAATCCACTCTCTGATTGTCCCTACAGTCTTCATGTTCATTTTTTCCCACTCCCAGTCAGGCTTATCAGTGGGTTTAGCTACATCACCCCCAATAGGGTCATACAAATCATTACAATAAAGGATGTCCTCCATTCTTGTGTTTTAAATATCATAATTGGATGCCATCAATTTAATCATGTCACTATGAGAATCTTCCATTCTCACAATAATTATACCAAAGTAAGCAAATGCTCTGATACCAGTTGTTGGGGCCCAAAATAAATTAATTCTGGCCCAAAATTAATATTTGAAATTTTCTGAAGCCAATCAATCACACAAACAATAATAGAAAAATTATTCGGCAACAATATCGAGAGTTAAACCACACAGATGATACCATCATTCACGTGGAAAACCTTCCAGAGTAGAGGGAAAATCCACGGGGAAAATTTGAATCAATCCACTATATCAAATCAAGCAGTACAATATTCTTCTCAGGCTTATGCCCAAAGTCTGAGGTATAACAATTTTGAGGAGAAAATAAAATTGTCCCGAGAATACCAGAAATCAAACATATCTTGGGTTCATCGAAGGGTTGGTCAGATTTGCAGCATTCACATTGAAATCTTCCTTGAATCTGGACCTTCCATTCATTCTACTTTATTTCGAGAAATCCAGCCACAATCCTACGCCTAGATTCACCCAAATTAGGATGCATGTCCCTACTGATTTGGGTCGTTGTTTAAGCAACGAATACAAATCTTATTTCCTAATTTGTTGTTCTTCTAAAAGACCAATAAATTGCCTTCCAATATGCTACAAATCCACGCTCAGTCTCGTTGCTCCAATGGCTAGAAAATCTAGTCGAAATTAGGTTTTTTTCAATTGTTCCTTCCAATGTAACAAATACTGCCGATATTTTCAATTTTACCACGAAAATATTGGCAAAATAACGTTTACGCGTTAAAAATGCGATATTAACGCCGCTGTCGTTTTTAACGGTAATTTATCGTTAATATCGCGTTTTTAATGCGAGAAACAATAATAACGCGATATTATCGCGATTTTCGGTAATATCCACTACAGCTTAAAGCATGCAAAACTTATCATAATTAACTCACGGACACACGGTTACTCATGGGGGATAGTGGATTACAGATGAAAATACATAGGCGTGTGAATTCCCTTTGCCGTTTCCACATTTATAGAAAGAACTGTGTCAAAATATTTGAGACTTTTCGATGTGGAACGGTGGGAGTTACAGTACCCTTTATACCCATTAAACAAGAGTTAATTGAGGCTGAGACTCTTTGTGTTTATTTTAACTTTCCTCTTCTTCTGTATTTTTCGTAGGGCTGGTCCTTTACTAACTTTTTTTCATTATAAAAAATAAATATATAAAAACTAATATTAAAAACAATCTATTCATTTATTGAAAATCATATTTAATTAACTTCAATAACCACTAGATTTATACTCCCTCTGTCCCAAATTAGTTGTCCTATATGGATTTTGGAATTGTCTCAAAATAGTTGTCTCATTAAAAATGGATAAGATTACATGGAGTACTAGCCTTATATAGAGAGTTCCTTAAAAAATACAAATATTTCAAATGAGACAACTAAAATAGAACGGAGGGAGTACTATAAAATGAGTATTTGAATAGTTTATTATTAGTTAATCTCCAAAAAAAAAAAATTAAGTCTCATAAAAAATCAAATTAATGAAAAGTAAAAGAAAACATCTAAACAAATAAATTAAAAAAAAAAACTACTTTAATCCATAAAAGAAAATAAATCTAAAAAGAAAAAAAAATCTATTTTAATTGTTGAACATAATTTGAATCTACCACAAGATTTGAAATATTTATTTTATTATTTTTTAAATACTTATATTTTCTGCTAGATTTTCCCATTAAATTCTTGATAAAAATCCGAGATTTTGAAAATATCCCGTTATTATCGGTTCCCGTTAATATCCCGAGAACGGTATTTGTGACTGTGGTTCCTTCCACCTCTCTCTGTCTTCTTCTTTGCTCTCAGTTTCTCTATTCTCCTCTCTGTTTTTCTCCTTCAGTAGAATCAACCTATAGCACAGGGCTGCGTTTGGAGTGGTTGGGGGGGGGGGAGGGGGGAGGGGTTAATACCTTTGTTTGGTAACTAAGGGATAATGGTAAAAAATCATTTTTTTACTCCTCTCCTACAACTTTTGAAAACCCTTTCCAACTAAGGGGTATTTATAATACCCAGGGTAACCCTGTTCAAGGGTAAATTCTGTAAAATTTACCCCTCATCCAAATGCAACTAGGGAGATCTCTCTCAGATTCCCTTTTGTTTTCTCTCTGCCCTTTTCTTCTCACCATCTCTCTGCTTCTGCTTTTCTTCCTCTCTCTCGACTTCTCTGGCATGTATCTCTCTCTCGCTCAGGCCCTGTGCAGAGTCCTTTTAACTCAGTCTTTATTGTCGTTTTCATCCCTTCTTCTCGCGTGCGCTGGACCGACAACAACATCTCTCTCGATGTCACTTATGTTGGATTCACAACTCAATAAAAAAATCAAACAATTGAATTGTGTTTGGTCTATAATTTATTTATATTTTGAATTTACATGTGAGTCTGTTTCTTAAGAAGTAAAGTCATCTCATCGAGGATTTGAGCACCTTGCTCTACAAGTAAACTTTTAATGGTTGAGCCATTCATTTTATGATGATGAGCCACACCTTTTTTTACAGTTAAATAATTCAATCAATCAACCGTTGTAGTTGCATGGTTGACACTAGACAGTGTTCATCATCCCAAAATGAGTGAAAAGTACCTATTTGTTTTAACTATTTTTAGTTTAGCTTATATAGTCATCTGATAGACAATTGGCTCGTGAACAATGGATACAATAAATGATTTTAATTTTAGGAAGATGACATCTTATCGGTCTGTATATAAATTAATATGGAAAATGGAAATAATAATTTCACTACAAAAGAATTAAAAATTAAGTTAAAATAATAAACCACTAAACCACAACGCAAAATTTACATGAAACTCGTTCAATGCAAAGGGCAAACGATGGGACAAATCCAAGAGAATATTCACCAGTAATAAAATATATATATATATGGTAGTGATTTTTACCAAATTTAAAGGAAATTCAGTTATGTCCTTACTTTTAAAAAAGAAAGAAAGGAAAGTAAAAGCAAAATTGAAATTTTCTTTAAAATTTCACGACCCTTCTATTAAAAGAATTTAGAGATATATTTTTAATACGGAAAAGAAGTTTCTTACTTGCTCGAGTTTGTTAGTCTTTCTCGCTCACGTTCATTTTCATTTTCATTTTTTGACTTTTTCATTTTGCCTCTCTTGTGGAGAATTCAACAATTCTTTATTACCTGATCCTTTTTTATCATTTAAAATTTTAATAACGTTTCACGAAATGGATAAGATAGAATTCATAGAGATATAAAACATGGCACGTTAATGATTGTTGATATAAAAAAATTAAAAAATACTTCAAGTCCATTAATCATTGCTAGTGGAATCTCTACATGATAATTCTAGGTATTCATTTACTTTCATTCAATAATTTAGTTCTATGCTATTAGGTTTGGAGATTAGAAGTGATAAATGCAAAAAAACCTTCGATCCCTTTCAATTTGAAGTATTATTGTATTCAATGATTCAATTATCTCATAATATCTCAAAACAAATACAAAACCTTTTGAAAATTAAATTCTAAAACTTAGTTTTTTTACATCGCTTCAAGCAACGCAATGTTTTTTCCAAAGGATATAGCTTTAAAGGACCTCTTAGATGTGACATATAGAGGCATTTGTCATCTCAAAATTGACTAGCCACTATGGGTTTTGTCTACCCCAACTTATAAGCGTCAAAGGAATCCTCGTTGAAGTGCCCCCGAGTCCACATATAGTACCCCGAAGTTGGCTCTAATACAGTAATACCACTTGTTATGGAGGCACTTGCCATCCCAAAATTGACTAGCTATTATGGTGCTGCCTACTCTCAGTTATAAGTGCAGGACTTTTTCAGCACACATTCGATGTGAGACTCAACGCATACCCGCGTGACAAACAACCCTTTTAACATCATTGCATAGACAAAGTTATGCTCAAGCCATCAAAATCTCTTAAAAGTTGGTTGTGAAATACTCCAAAAAATATGCCATGTTTGATCAAAGCATTGTCAAAAATTTCTCAATATTTTATTTTTTATGTTTTTTGTGTTTTGCTAGGGCTACAACTCGGGTCGCGTTTTGGCCCGACCAGCATGACCCGACCCGAGAAATCATAAGGGTCGGGTTGCAAAGGTCAAGCCATCGGGTTGGGAATTGAAAAACCCGCACAAAATTCGGGTCGGGTTGGACTGAGGTCTTTAAATCTCAACCCGACCCTACCCGACCAGAGTAAATCCGAGAAGATCCAACCCATATTTTTGGATTTCTATTACCACCGTTTTCTCTCTTTCTCTCTTCCCAAGGACTATTTTCTCTCTTTCTCTCAATCCAAGGACTGATAAATTGAGAAAAGAAGAGAGAGAGCCTAGAGAAATGAACCATCCATTCCTCGATTTCTTCCTTTTTCCTGTAGCAAAGTCAAGTCCTAATAAAAAACCCTCACTTCTCATCAATGTTCTCTCTCCATCACCTACTCCTCTCCTCCACCTCTGCCATTCCCTCTCTAAGGCTTTCTCTCTCTCGTCTCTCTGTTCCTTTCTCTCCTCTCCCCGAGTTCTTTTTTTTTTTTTTCAGATTTCTGTGTTTCTTTCTCCTTCAATTTTCTCACAGGCTTTAAATCAACAATTGAAAAAATCTTCACAGAGCAGTATTAGATTTTTAAAATGCTTTTAAGTTTTGTGATGACTGAATCATTTAGTGTCCGAATCATTTGCAGTTTGTTCCAAAATACCGCATTTTGGATTGAAAGGTATGAACTGTTAAAAATGTTTTTTTTTTTCATTTTTTTCATTACCATTCAACTCGATTCTCTTCTGGGTCTTTCTTTTAATTTTTTTTTTCCTTAGAGTTACATGTTGAACATTTATGTCAATATAAAAGCCATGGTTGCAACTCGGGTCGGGTCGGGTCGGGTCAACAGTCGGGTTGAGGGTATTGCAAACTCGGGTCGGGTCGGGTTGACTAAATGGGGTTTTTAATTCGGGTCGGGTAGGGTTGGGTTCAATGTGTTGTGACTTGGGTTAGGGTTGGGTTTATGAAAACCCGACCCGCCCGACCCGAGTTGCAGCCCTATGTTTTGCCTTAAAATACTGTTTGACAATTGGACTAGCAAATCTAAAAACACTACACATTGAAAGGGATTTACAATTATCATTTTTAGCCTTCAAATTTTATTCAATAGAAGTAGATGATTAGATAAAGATATATAGATCATTCAAAACTATCAACGTATTTTAATCGTATACAAATATTGTGTTTCATCGAAAAGTGGTGGTGTTTCTAATTAAGAGTCTTAAGATGTATGACAGCATTTAAAATCAACGTTCAGGCATTTCCATGGATGAAAAATAATAATGATGATAGTGAATTTTATTTTAATTTTATTTCAATAATCAATTTTTATTTTAAATTTGATGACTAATACAGGGGACAAAATCTCGTTTTTGAATGATATTAGCTATATTGGCTGATATTATTCTCTCTCCTTCTTCTTCTCTTTTTTTTTTTTGAAATATCGGTTGTGTTTTTTCTTTAAATTTCCTGAATTAAAAAAAAAAAAAAACTGCCTTGTTTTTTAAAAATTTTGCGAATTTAAAAAGGAAAATATCGACTGATATCGTGGCCGATTTTGGATGGAGGGGGAAATTAGTGATTGACAGTGACTCTTCCAATGCAATTTATTGGCCTGAGGGCTTGAAGTGTCCTCCTTGGAGATTAATTACTTTGGTTAGAGAGATTAAGGAGTTAACCGCAGGTATAGAGGTGTTTTTTATCCACATCAGTCGCTCCACTAATGGTGTGACGGACTACTTTGCAAAGAACGGTGTGGATGGCAAAACTCGTAGGGTCTTCAGCTTACCTGGAGATTGGCTATTTTGTTGGAGCGGGCTTTCTTTGTATTTATGGGGGTTTGTGTATTGTTGTTTTTCTTTTTTCTTTTGGTCTAAGCCTCTTAGGCCTTTTTGTGTCTTTTTCTTGTTTTGTAACTGCTTCTTCTTAATATAATCTTCTTCTTTACTGTTCAAAAAAAAAACCCTGATATCCACGTCCAAAATCATTTTTTTAATAAAAAACAATATTTATGATACCGGTCGATATTTAGTCAATATATATATTGGCCATATCGACTGATATTATTATTGTATGGCTAATACATATTGTATCGGTCGAAATATCTCGATTTCAAAAAATCGAGATTTCAATCCTTGGAGTAACTATCTCAAACATGGGTTCGAACCCCCATAGCTTAACTTTAGTATACTTGAGGGATAGTGGGCTCATCCATCGAGGTTTTAGTAGGAGTGTATCTATATTTCTCACACGTTAATCTAAAAAAAAAAAAAAATTATGACCTTGTCCACCGATATTTTATCTTTTGCACTTGTTAAATTAGTGGGTCCTACCAAAGTAGGATGTCCCACTTCATGGTGTAATGATAGTGAGTTCTTGAGCACTAAGATTTGTCGACCAAGGACAACTTATGCATTATAATTATTACCATAAATTATTATCTTTTGTAAACTATGTTGATGGATGCTGGAATCGCTTTGAAAATCTATGGAATCTCTTTTGTCTTGGAATTATAATAAATAATATTAAAGAGAAAGTATGAAAAAGGTTGTGACTCCGAAAAACAAGATGCTTTCTTCTTTCGGCCGAATGGTTCATGGTATCGCTCATCTAATTTTCGTTTTCCGACATTCGTATCAGCACTTTTATTCTGCTAAACACTGAACTAAAACTCTCTCTCTCACTCTCTCTCCTTTAAAAATTTCAGTCATAAAAATATGGGTTGAAATATATATAGAAGTGTTTTTTATTTAAAAAAAAAAGATATAATTATTGTAATTTTACGAATAAGCATAAAAATCAAAATTTTAAAGTCTAACAGGCAAAAAAAGCATAAATAGTTTTTAATTTGATTAAGACAAGAGTAGTGCTTTGTGTAACTCGACTTGCTCAAATTTCCCAAATTAAACATGTATAAATTTATACTATTTATTTTTTACATCATTATTTGATGATTTTTTAGAATTAATTCTTTATGATGGTTATTTCTTTTAATGGCGGTGACTTGTTTTTATAGATACATCTTTGATGATTGAAACATAAGAATATAGTGTATATAAACTCAATCATCTACTTAATTGCACGAGTTTTTCCATGACTTGATTTAAACCTGACTTAAATTGATTGGCACAAATAAAAAAATGAGTTGGATTATGGATAGATTGGAGGAGATCAAGATACGTATTAAATTGAAAAAATAATGACTCAAATTAAAAAAAAAAAAAAAAAAGTTTATTCAAATCAAATACTTAATTGCACACTTACTTTAGAATGATATGATGAACTACTATCATGTCATTTGTTGACACGCTTGAGAATTTAACGAGTAGTCTCTGCAGTTGGGAGAATTAGAGAGCATTCATAGAGTTTGTAATAGAGAATATTGGAAAAATATTAAAGGTAAATCTAGAATAAGTTCAAATGGACAATGTGCTTGAACTTATTAATCATTCCAAACCTTTTTTTCCACATTTCATAATGTTTTTGTTGTGATTAGACAATCATCCATCAAATATATGTATTTTTTTTTATAATCCGATCTTTTTTTATGATTGAAGTGACTATTTTTTAAAACACCTGAAATCCTCAAAACATATGTAAACTTTCATATACACAGACACTGAATAACTCTACGGAAAGTAGTCCTTTGGAGTGAAATGGCAATCAAATTCAGAATTCTCACTTCTTGAAGTGAGTTACTCCTTACCTATTCATGTCATAGCCAGAGATGACATGTGACATAATATTTATGTTTAACTTCAATTTTAGATATTAGATTTGAGTTGTAATTGTGTACCAATTAATTGAGAACATTAAAAATCATTTATAAAAAAAAATATCCAAATGAATGTAGTTCAACTGATTGTCTCTTGCCTCGAGAAGTTAAGGGTTCGAACCCTCGAGGCCTAATCTTATTGTGCCTTACGAGTAGTGAGCTCATCCGTGAGGGCTTTAGTAGTACTGTGTCTAAATTTCCCATAAGTTGATCTAAAAAAAAAATTAGTACAAATATGTTTACGATCATATTGCATGAATATCTAATGAGTCACTGTCATATTTGTTGGGTCTAAACTCAAAGGGCTCAAGTACTCGATGGATTCTTGAAACTTTACTGGTGTAAGTGAATAATAATTATAATAATAAAGAAGGAAACATGCAATGCCTAGAGCATTAGTGGAACATGGATTGAGAGGAATGATTCTCTTTCTATCTTTCTCTCCTCAACTTTCAACTTTCAAGCATCAGTCATTACGAAAATACCAAACTGGTAAAAAAGACAGAGAGATGCAATCTCCAAAAGTATTTTGGATTGATAGGAATGATTAAAGCTTACAAAATCATCGATTCCAACTGGCAAAGCCAATATCCTGTGGGGGCTTTGAATTCCTCTGGGGCAGATAAAAAAAATATGCAGTGCAGCGCACTTACCTTCATTTCTGGGGCTATTGCCACCGCTTGGTGCGCATCAGAATCAAATGCCTCTTTTGTCCTTCTCTTCTTTCTTCTTCTTCTTCCCAGTGTTAAAATAATAATAAAAGATTTAAAAGAAAATTAGTTTGAATCAACGCAACATCATAATATTATGAATCATGTTCGTGAATAAATTAATTTAAAGAAGTTGAAGTGATGGTCAAAAACTCACGATTGAAAGTGGCTCGAATCTTATGGGATTTCAAAAGATCATAGGAATAGCATGGCAAGTATGGAAAGAGAGACTTGTGAAAGAAAATAAGGAGTTGTCACATGGGTGTAATTATCGTGAGAGGCGTGTATTGCCTATAAGGTAGGGTGAAATTTGGGTCGGGTCACGTATGCCTTGATTTGAGAAATCAATAGGTTTTGGTTATATATTTGCATATTTCAGGTTGAGTTGGAAAAAATAAAACTCGCATGAAATTTGGGTCGGGTCGACTTGAGAAATTTAAAAGCAACCCAACCCGACTCGAGTGCATCAAGTTATAAAACAACACTTGGATTGAGTCGGGTCAGAAATTTGGGTCGGATCGACAATTCGGGTCGAGTTCATTAAATTTTCAAATGGGTTGGGTTGGACTTATTCCAAAGGGTCACTTTCTGTAAAGTTTCCAGAATTAGACGGATGTTTTAAGAAACTTATACACTTTAATAATAACAAAAATACATAAATGAGTTTTTTTTATTTTTTAACGTTTTTATAAAAAATCAATCAAAATTTCGTGACTTGATAGAATTTAAATCAAAGTCTAATTTATGAGCTTTTGAAGACTGTTATTTTTCTTTTATTAAGATCATACTATCTTCACATATTATTGAGTTTATTTCTACTTCTATTTTCTATATTAGAGATTGATTTGTTGAGTCATTTGATTGATGCTCTACCGACTTCAAAAAAGGCTGCATGGACTGAAATCGAAAAGGAAAAGAAGTCGATGGGAATTCCCTTTCTTCCTTTTCCTGAAAAAAGATGACTGGCCCACACTGTCTTTCTTCTGTTTAAATCTTGACACGTGGCCGAATTCCTTTTATCTAGTAGCCGCCCTTTATGCTCCTCACCGTTGAATTCAAGTTGGACCATTGAAGTCTGAAATGGAGGGTCCGACTAGACTTGCTAGTGGATGAAAAAATTTTAAAGTGGTAACAGCATCTTGAGTTGAACAACTCACTTCACTGAGTCAAGTTTTTGATCTTTGAAATAATTATTAGAATATTATTATTATTATTATTATTGTATTCTTGACAATCATATGTTCTTTTCTTACTTTAATAAATAAACAAATCATTTGGTTAAGATAAAGTCCATATGACTGATGTATTCAAAATCATTTGGATATCTTAAATGTTAAATTTGGGATGTATCTAATTATATAAATTCTTGATTTCAAAAGTTTGAATGGTTCTCTACTTCTCTTCATAATATAGTAAAGTGTACGAAGTGTTGAAATTGCAAAAAATGTGAAAAGAGATAACATTGTACACATTTATTATATATTTTAATTATATTTTATATAGTTTTGTATTTATTTTCTTTGAATTTACGTGTGGAAAACTGTGGGATACTTAGCGTAAAACTCCAACGGGTAAGCACACTACTCTTAGGGCACATTAAGATTAAGACATGGCTGCTCGAACTCACAACTTCTCATTTTCTGACGTGGGAGACAACCAATTGAATTACATCAAATATAGTTTTGTATATTTAATATAAATTTAAAATAATATTAATATTAAGCACATTTGTTGGCTTAATAAAGTGCTTTTTCAGCTAACAAAGAGGACCCATGTAAAGTTCACCTCTCAATTCATACTTTAAAGTTCAAATCCATCTAATGAGTATCATTTTGATGATCTCATTGAAAGATCTTAATGACCACTTTAAGTTCGAATTTGTTAGGATAGATTAGAGTTTTTATTAAATTAGGATTCTAATTTATATTAGTCTCTAATTAAAAAGATACATTTGTTAAGAGTTTGAATTAATCTCTACTTGATAGAGATAAAGTTTCATTAGAGTTTGAGATTATCTATACTTATATATATATGTCTATAAATATGTTAGTTCTTAATGATAATGGTGAAAGACAAATTCTATGAATTTTATCTCATTTTACAGAACTCAAATGGGGCTTAACAATAAAAATATTTTAAAACAGAAATTAATAAAAAATTATAGTTATATTTTAGGGATATTTCTAAAAGGCACCTTATGTTTTGAATTTATTTGAAAAATGCCCTGAAGTTTTACATAATTCTAAAATAGTTCCCTACTTTTGATTAAAGTTCTAAAGAGGCCCTCCACTGTATTGACTATAAGGTCAACTTCCTTTTGAAAATTGTTTATTATTCTAGCATATAGCTTACGCTATATAAAGTTATCCTAGAAAGACTATTTCCTCACTCGTTTCCCCTTTACATCTATTATATTTCGTGCACTTGGCACTCTCCTAATTTAATAATGATCGAAGATATTCTTACTATTGGATTAAAATTGAGATCGATTTCCATTGTTGATTATCTAACACTCCTGATCGTCTAATTTTGTTGATTTTGAAAAACTACTAATTTATAAAAACTATTTTCTAAACACCCTACTCACTGAGAGGTATTGACCTCCAAGTAGCCCTACAGCATGGATCTAAAGAAAATCTCATAGAAAAAATTGATTTATCATTAATGAACTAAAAGCGAAGGGGTTGATATGATCAAACACTCTTGCACCAATAGAAAAAAAAAAAATAGTGTGAGATCCAAACGTGTGGATCCTCTTGCATACGTGCGTCATCCTTCTCCAACACTTCAGAAGGGAAAGTTCCCCTATGCACCACTATATACCAAGATGTACTGCAAACTTGAGGAGTGTGGGGAAACTTTTATTTTTATCTCCAAATGGTGAGGCTAGAATAGATGACAGGGTAAGGGTGGACAAAAGTGCATCAGTGGCCGATATGTTGTGTTATGCTGATATGGACGTAACGCCACCGAGCGAGTGTGAACGGAAGTGTATCGGCCTGAAATGGCTGATACATTGTGTTGTACCGACTTACTAGCATAACGCTGCCCCCTTAGCAGTGCAACACATTTTTTATCCCAGACAGAGTCACGGGCTCAAAGTTCAATTTGGTGCTTGAAAATTAAAGTAGAGTGCTTCACATATCCGAAGATTACGCATTTTTATCATATAGTATCTAAATTCTAAACTCAAAATCATTTTATATCTTGGGATAGGGGCAAAATCATGGATAACATGCGCACCCAAAGATTTTAAGACATGTAGAATCAAGTGCTTTTATTGAAAGAGCATCTCAATGGAGAAACATTCTTTAGTATTTTGGTAGGTGACAAAGATTTCTCTGATATCTGCCATCAGTGTTCATGACATCTTTCATGTGGAAGAAGTCTATCGAATAAAGCCTTGCCTATTAGCCTATTAGCTCTATGAATAATATCTCAATATGTTGCTCTTGTCATATGGGAAAGAGTCATAAATCACCTTTCAACTTATATAATTCTTCATCTCCAAAATCATTGCTTATTATACAAAGTTTGAAGAATTTACTGAAAAATCTATTTGATTTCAAAATTCAAAATTCGATTTGAGTAATTTCTTCTTTAATAAATTTAGTGCATTTTTTTTTTGTCAATTAAATCCTCCTAGTGATGTAAAGAAGGAAAGAAATTGAACAGTGATCGATTCTAATCACAGAAAAGATAATTAAATCAGATTTTAGAGTAAAAATAGAGATGGTATCAATCAATGGCTAGCACATGGGAGGTGAAAGCTGTAAGGATCACACTAGGATGAGCCTGTAGACCGACCGAGGTCCGATGTGCCAATGGCTGGGCCAGATCCAAATCCGCTAAGCGAAGGTCTGGACCTCACCAGCCCGTAACCATATGATCCATTTATTTATTGGACCGTCTGATGTCCATTAAGGGTTTGGTTCGTTAAAAGGAAGGATCCGATCCAGTAGAGAAAAACAGAGGATTTGTTTTTCATTTTGCCATGAGTTTTGTTATTTTTGTAGTCCTTTCCTAGCTACCGCCTATACAATTATTACTAATGAAAATTTACAAATTTCTTAAGTTTCAAACTTTGATGAATATATATATATATATATATATTTATGAAAGAGGTGTTCAGGACCTTTTTGAATATTTAATAAGTTCTCGGAGCGTGTACAAATAAAACTATAGAAAATGACCCTTTGAAATGGGATGAGATTCAACACGAGTTCCTCTTCAATATACCGACGCCTTATAATTAACTTTGAAGAATATAATGAAAAAGAAGCAAAAATTAGCCACCCAATACAGGTCAGGTCCCAAGCCATGGTCCAACCATTCTAGGGTTTAACTCTGTCACTGATACTTTGAAATAGTTTAACTGAGTTGCTATCGTCCTTATCCAAATCCATTTCTATTGCACCCATCATTTGACTTCCCTCACTGTTGTGATTACTGTTAGCCAAATGAGCTCCTAACGAACAAACTAGCATGCACTATAAAATGGTCATTTGCCTAATTTTTTAGGAAATCAATTTTAAAGAGGAAATTATGATTTAGATTTAATTCATGTCATCCGAAAGGGGCTATGAAATCCGATCTCTTATCAGATCATGAAAACTCAACATTTTTGTTTGTTTATATCAAAATCTTTATTTTCGTTGAAAATAAACAAGACATTGTCTCTGCGAACAATGAAACCTCCAACTTTTACTCATTAAAATTTTCTATCTTCTCCTATTAAAATAAATTTATCAAAAAAAGAGAAAATATCTCAATTTTTTTACGAATAAGAACCCCCTTATTTCATGAAAGAAAAAAGAATAGTCTAATTTTCTATACTCTTCATTTTCTACCCGTGAAAAAATGATAAGCAACCCTTTAAGATTATATACATAGGACCTCTACAAGTCTAAATGTTTCCTCCCAAATAGATTTTACTCACATTAAGTCTTATATTACTTGAGAAAAAAAAAAAAAGATCTATAATTGTTATACCTCTTAATTTTTACAATAGAAAAGAGCCTATTCAAAATCTCCAAGAATCAACTATTTTTGAAAAAACATTTGATAAGTCTGGGCTAGAGAATGGTTAATTAGAGGGCCCTCAGGATAAGTATATGGGTCTAGGCCTCATTTTTCATATTTAAGCTTTCAAAGTCCATTACAGAGGCCCACATGTACAAAATAGTCAAAGTTGAGAAATCACTCCACTAGCTATTTTTGACCTATTTTTCTCTCCACAGGAAACCTAAATGAAACATATCTTATCTTTTTGTAATTATGTGGCTTTTTTCTATTGGTTTTTATATAATAAGGATATGTGTGTGGATGTGTTCATAAATGATTGGATTTTTCTTCTATTTTTTTTTTTTTGTTAATTTCAAACTATAAACACATGCAATGGGCAATCCAATGGATGACCTAGTTTTGCCTTCAATTTATTTCTTGTGTGTCGGTGACAAATTTATCTTATTTTTATGACTTCTTGTTGATTTAAAGTATGCATTTTAAGTTTATGCAAAATTAATTTTTCAAGATTTCATAGGTTTTCAAGACTTCAATTTTTTTAATCAAGTATGAAAAAATCCCATCGAGTGAATTCCACATTTAAATTTTCCTTACATGAGGTTTGACCTTCATATACCGAGAAATAATGTCCGCACCATATTTTCCTTCGATTTAGAACCTCTATACACTAAATGAAGTAAGTTTTGAATTCTATGTTAATTTCAAGCTAGAAATTGAATTGATATTATCTTGAATGATGAAATGATTACTCTATAGAGTGAATCACGGGTAGTTCAGTTGATCTAAACTTTTAAGATTAGATTAGAGGTTTTGGGTTCGACTCCTTTTAAACTTATCTAATACATGAAAGTTGCAAATGATTTCGTGTATTCATAGGATTAGTCTCACCACCAATGTGAAGTGATGATACACATGTTATATAAATAGACGATTAACTCTATACTATTTTGAACAAAAGATGAGTCTCTTTGAGATGAAAACATATTTGAATCAAAATTTTCCCAAATCATCACTTATAAAACCCTAGCCACAAATTTGTAGTGAGCAAAAGACAGATAACATATGGCAGATGAGATGAGAATATGATAGAGATGGTAACTTCTAAAGTCCCAATCCCTTGTGTGAAATTGTGAATTTGGTGTTGGCATTGTGGGATTATGATTACATGGATGTCATATCGTACAGACGTGTTCTTCCACTTCCACACCCCACTTCATTCTTTTCTTCCTCTTTTTGCCTCCTTACTTGGCTTTCCATCTTTCCCAAGATTTCCTTCTGCACTTGGAGATCTAAATCTAAGCTTACTGCCATCTGTATCTTCATCTCCATCTCTATCTCATTCTTTTTGGCCTTTCCAAATTCTAATGCTAAGATATTCATGGAGAAGTTGGGCATGCCCAAAATCTTCTCCATGATGAGGAGTATCTCAAATGTAGTGCTCTCTGACATCACAAGAGGACAGCAGGACCTCTGTATCAAGACAGATAAAAGTATGTGGGGAATCTAGAGATAGATCTATGCATTTAGATCAAACTATAAAGATAGTACAGTTGATCTGAGTTTTAAAGTGTTAAATACAGAGTGGAATTCATCTTTAAAAATTAATTTATAAAGAGAGAGTGCTCAAGTGCTTATAAACCTCACATGTTAAAGGTCCACAAGCAATTTGGGACTGTGCTGATACTCCCCTGCAGCGTCAGGGCTGGAGACACTCGGCTCTCCCCCTTCACACATGGCTGGAGCTACAAATCTGACCCATCCCTGTGATGCCCCTACCCTCATACTATATTAAACACATAAGTAGAACTCACTTGAAAATCGACTCATAAGAAGAGGATACCTATGTGTTTATAAACTTTACATTTCAAAGGTCTAAAGGCAATATGGAACTATGCTAACACTAAGATTATACAAATGTTTCGAGTTTTTAACTCCTCCCTAATTAACTTGATACAAGATATTTATATGTAGTAGTGTATCTGGAATTAGTCTTACCTTCAATGTAGAGTGAAATATCACACAACAATTCTAAAAAAGAAATAACGAATATGTATACATATCAGATACCATTGCTTCATGTTTCTCTTGTTGTTGTTGTCATCATCATCATTAGTCAGAATTCTATTTAACTGGAATCGACTTTTAAAATTCTATTTCTTTATTTGACTTTATTATAAATCATATTGTCGGTCACTTCACTATCTAAATTATTTTTCTTTATCTCTTTTTTTTATATTTTTAATGATCTACCTTTACTGCTAATTTGAAATTTCTCAACTGCACACACTGAAGTTGTATCTATCCTCAGTTCTCCCTGATTTTATTTTTTAGACTTAAGTAGTCTGGTTGTATTAGGATGTTCATCACCACCCATTTGGTGGCAGATTAGATTGCCTTCAAGAATAAGAAAAGAACAGAAAAGAATCCATTTATATTAAATAATTGGAAACCTGGGAACCCTACTAGTATGACATAGGATTGTTGTGATCTCTTGTAATTTTTAAACTCATTGAGTGTATTTTTAAAGTATCCACTCTTCAACTCACTAAGGATGACATGTCCATCTTTAACTACCAACCACCCCACTAATGATTTAATTTAAAAAAAAAAAAACCTCCACTAACATGATAAAGGAGTGCCGCCATCTCTTATAATTAATTGTCTTTACTCATATATTATATGGCAATAGATAAAATTTACTTTTTTATTCACCATCAATTTTTCATAGTTATCAAAGCCATTTTCTTATAAAATGAATTAGATTTAATTAACTCTTCTAATTAAAATAAACATTGTTTCTCATAAATATTTCTACTATGTAATGAAAAACAAATGAAAATTGATGGTTGTTGAATGAACCCATTGTCACATGTTGCGCAAGTTAGTCGAAAAAAGTTTGAAGTCTTTCTTTTTAAGATTTACGTGTGGAAACTCAGACACAGTCTTACTAATTCACTACTCCTAAGACACACCAGAGTTAGGCTACGAGGGCTTGAACCCACAACCTCCCACTTCCTGAAGCGGGAGGCAACCAGTTGAACTACACTCATTTGAAGTCTTCAGCTCTTAATACCTTGTCCAAACAACAGAGAATGATGATTGATAGCTTAATAAATTATTTAGTGATACAGCACTAGACGCTATTCCTCAGAAGCTCACAAGAGGCCTACCTTACATCAGTTTTTCATTATTATAAAAAAGAAAAAGATTTGCACATCCATTAATATATATTTTGTTTTACCAATTTTTTTAAAAATATTAGATTAAATTACATCAGAAGGAGGAGTTGTCAGTGATATAATTTTATTAGGAATCAACAAAATTATGTTTTTTAATAGGTATCGAGTCAAGTTGGATAAAAATTGCCACTCCTATTAGCACTTTTTTTTTTTTGAATTTATGTGTAGAAAACCATGGGATACCTAATGTAAAATCTCCACGGGTGAGCTCACATCTCAGGACACACTAAGGTTAGGCCATAGAGGCTCGAACCCACAACCTCCTGCTTCCTGCGAGACAACTAGTTAAACTACACTCATGTGAGTAATTATCAAGTTAATACTACATGTAAGTATGGAGTTGCACTTAGCAATTCAGCATTTTAATAGGGCTAAAAAATTAAAGGAAATGGAAATCTCTAATAACTACAAACAATTAAAGCAAAAGGGCTCAAAAAGAAAGTTAAGAAGCCTACAACCCGGGCCAAGTCAAAATAAAAAGGCCCACAGAACGAGAAGGCCTAAAAAAGCACAAAGCCCAGTCCAGAAAATCTAAAGGCCGCCAAGGCCCCCAATCAAACATAACAGGCCCACATCTTCGAACAAGGAAACCTGAACAAAATCATACAAAAGAACCAAATGGAAACACGGCCCTAAATGAAAAAAGAGAGAGCGCAGTTGCAATACAATGATTGTGGCTGTGTATTTGTGTTAAGGTTGTAGAATATATAACTACAGATTAGGTCATGGAGCGTTAGAGTCAGGGCCCAATCAGCCCATGGTCCATTCACATCAAACACCGGCCATAGTGTCCCATAACCAGGGGTAGAAAATTTGGCCGAATTTTCGTCTCGGCCGAGATTTTTTCTCTCCTCAAAAAAAAAAATTTTGAAAATCTCAGTGACTTTTTAAAAAAAAAAAATCATTTAAAAAAATAAAGAATGTTGTTTTAAAAAAAATTAAAATAATATAAATATCGGTCAAGTTATAGACGGGGCCTACGATCGATATATGTTTTTTTTAAATAAATAAATAAATCGGTCGATATTCGGCCGTCGACCGAATTTTATACCCCTGCCCATAACTCAGTTCATACTGGCCCGGCTTGGCTGGGCTCGCCCAAGCTGAGGTACAGGAGATGTAGGAAAATGCTGGAGTTCATTAACTGAAATAATATAAAATTTATATTTTTTAAATATGGTATTGTGCGTGTCACTGGGGCCTATCACATTAGATTTAAGTATAGAGCAGCGGTATAAATCTCGGCCGATATTGTGCGTATCGGCCAAGATATCTCGGGTTTTTTATGGTCGAGATATCTCAGTTAATACGCACAGTATCGGGTTTAGTAGCGAGATATCGGCCGATACACATTTATATGACCGATATTTGTCCAAAAAAATTATGAAAGAGAAAGAGATCTCGGCCGAGATCCGAGATACCGAGATATCGGCCGAGACGTCGATATCTCGGTAAAGGCGATTTTTGTACCCCTAATTTAGAGTAGCCCGTCATCAAAATTTAGAACTATAAGTTTGGATTTGGTTATATTAAAACTAAAGATGAGATGATAAGTAATTTTTATTTTAAAGTACTCCATAATTCTAGATTCAGAATAGCGAGATTAATAGAGCTAGTACATTCCACATTTCAAAAATGTAATAATTGTTATTTTAAATTAAGACGATGATTTCTTTTTTCATTAATGAAAATTCTCAATTATTTTACTCTATCTATGGTAAGAGAAGTTTTCTTTTTTAATGACGAAGAAATTCAAGATCTCCATCTCTTTCTGAGTACGAAGGTATTAGGTAAAACTCTGGATGCACGGAGTCCCTTTAAACCACGGGCATCAAGGAATATAAAATTTAGAACATGAGACCTTTAGTTCCTAAGTAGCTATGTTAGTGAATCCAATCATATTAAGTACATATTTAAAATACCTCAAAGTCAAAATTTGAGACCAATCATTTAATAAAAGTGTATTAAAATTAAAAGTCATCTTACTCTTAATTTTGATGGATTTAAAGTTGATGGTTAAAATAGCCTTTGGTCTTAAATTCTAATTTTAGAGTATCCTAAACCTGTATATTCAATATCATAGGGCCAACTAACTCACATGATATCTTATATAAAAATATATTTGTCTATTATTTTATTAAAATATTTTCTTTTCCTTTTTTTTGAATTTATGTGTGGGAAACGACGGGATATCCAATATAAAATCCCCACGGATGAGCCCACTATTCATAGGGTACACCAAAGTTAGTCTATGAGGCTCGAACCCGCAACCTCCCACTTCCTGATGTAAGAGGCAACCAGTTGAGCTACACCTATATAGATAAATTATTTTCTTATTTGGATCAAAGATTTCATAAGATTTTAAGTATTTTCCAAAATTAAATCTAATACTACACATTGAGTATAAATTTAAATTTTATTTAATAATATATTAAAATTTAAAACTTAATCTGATGAATAAGTTAATTAAGATTTATTTACTTATTCAATCGTTCATTTTGAATAGACAATATGTTTTTTTATTACTAAGGTATCGATGAATCTCACCTCTATTTAGACATGAAACAGTTTAATCGGACTAGTCTTTAGGCCATGTGCAAGCCTCCCAATACCACAAACATTTAAGTAAGCAACTACCAATCCTACAAACATTTAAGTAACTATAGAGAGTGGCCCAAAGGAATTTTAAACGTGAATCGAACTTTAAGACCTCGTAAGAAAAGCATATTGAAAAGCTTCTTTAACGTTGGCGTACCTCTTCTTAAATTAAAATTACTGTATAAGTGAAAGAGTATCTTTAGTATTTTGCATATATTAAAGACTTGGTACATGCCTAACTCATATTAAAGACTTGGTACATGCATAACTCTATTTTTTTTTATAGAAATATCATGTCACGCCCCGAACCCAGATGTGGGCCCGGAACGTGACTAATTTTTTTTTTTTAAAACAATGAACTCTAATCACCAAACGTCATAACTGGGCTAGATCTTCAAGTTTACCAAAACCCGATCCTAGAAAATGTCACACGTGTTTTTCATACATGGACTCAAACATATACCATATCTCCCCATATACAACCCATATCACACCACGAATATTTTCATTTGTCTCATCAGCGTTACGCACGAAAACATAGTGGATATAATGTATACGACATTAAAACTTACAGACATAAGTTTCTTATGCCACATGAGGCGTATTTATTACAAATACTCAAACATATTTAAGGAAGCAAATGGTTTCCACGTGCGGAAAACCTTACGAACTTCTAAGTTCCGACTTTCAACGAGGCACCACTGGTCCCTCCAATCCTTCCTCTGGTTCAGATCCTGCATTGTAAGGGACGTGAGCAACAGCCCAGTGGGGAGAACTCACCATAAAATCCAATGATTTTAATGCAACAATGCATAAGCAATGCATGTCATACAAAGGCATGTTATTAGCATATCCCATTTTCACCCTAAGATCGCCTTCTAAGGTCTTTATTCAAATTGTATTGTTAAAACCGGGGTCGGTCCCCAGCCATGTTACAACACCGGGGTCAGCCCCCATTTAGAGTTCCAACCAGAACCAATATTAATTCCTCCACGGAAAAAATATAGCAACTTGCAAGTGCATAAGGTCTCCACGACCTAGTCTACTAGCCCATCCAACACCAACAGTTGATGGCGGTCGACTACAGCCTACTAACACGTCCAACCCAACGGTTCGCAAACGGTGTTCGGCTAATCTCAGCAATTATAACCCAACGGCAAATATCAAACTTTACAAAGTCATTATCTTCCACAACATATAAAACTGGATTTAATAACACGAATGCCTTCACCCAGTTTTTATCCGACAATTCCCAGACACTCCATGGGTCCATACTGCGTTAGAGACTACAAGTCATCGACTCCCCGACACCATTTTAACGCCTACGTTCTAAACAGTTAGAACATTTACATCCCTTACATGTAGGCAGTGTCAGGTCTCGTATTCTGGACCTATATAGCCTTTTCCATCTTTAATTGACCATGGATCCCATTTCAGTCTGGTGTTAGTGGGTTTAACATATAACACAATACAAGTGTTGGTTCGAGTCTCCTCACCTTCTCCGGCTGAGTTTTTCACAGAAAATCTGTAAGATAGAGTAGAATGTATAAATTTTCTATTTGTCAGTATATACACATAATAATTTTCCAAACCCCGTGCTATTTTTCCAGAAAACATGATATGTGTAATGAATCACCTAGGCTCTTTCTACTCCTTTAAATTATGTCAGAAAGTTAGTTGTCAGCCATTCAAAACATTACAATAAAATGAAAAATGTAAAGTACTCAGTGCCTTCTCTCGTATTGTCTTCTGGAGAAAGGACCATGGAGACGTATTGTGAGAGGCCCAGAGGGTACAGAGACAGTAAAGTAAATAAAAGTACTCAGTGCCCTATCCTCGTATTGTCTTCTGGAAGAAGGACCATGGAGACGTATTGAGAATGTGGCCCAGATGGTACAGAGACAGTAAAGTAAATAAAAGTACTCAGTGCCCTATCCTCGTATTGTCTTCTGGAAGAAGGACCATGAAGACGTATTGAGAATGTGGCACAGAGGGTACAGTACAGGAATTTAAACACACAAGGCGGAAAAATAAACACACAATAGTCAGCTGGGGTTAATCTTTTCTCCGATTTTACTTAGGGTCAAAAATTATATTTTGAACGTAAAATAATACGAATCTTGAGGGTAAAATTTAAATTTTAAGAGGAAATCTATTTTTCCTCCATTTAAAAAAATATCATTTCTTTGAACCCCAATACTAAGCTATTTTACTCCTAATTTGCTATGGAGTTAATAAAAATAAAAGATAGAATTATTTCGATACCTTGGGTGCAAAATTCTGTGTAAGATTGACTAAATTTGAAAACCTTTAAAAGAATGCGGGAAACTCGAACGTTCGGCTGCTGCTGGTATGGCCAAGCAAGAGAAAGAAGAGGAAAATAGGAGAGAGGGTGCTTGCTGTTTTTGAAAGAGGGAGAGGGAGCAAAACGGCAGAAGAGTTTTTTTTTTTTTTCTTTACTTTCTGGTTTCCTCGCCGATTACACCTATTTATAGGCAACCGTATGCATTTTTTTAATCATACAGGTTACCTAAGCTATTCGTAGGTTTATAAGTTTTTTAATAACTATGCATTTAATGTTATATATTAATATTATTATTACAACTACCGCACAGTGACATAGGCAATTGGCGGTGTTGTATTCTTCCAGCACAACTAAAAGCTACATCCGTAGCTTTGAAACCTATCTTTCGTTTGGTTTCTGATATTATTTTATAATATAATATTAGTTTATTCTTTTTACTATTTACATCTATGTCCTTTCTTTTATCGGGGTATTTCAGGGTCTCACTAAATTGATACAATTGGTTCAGTAGGTCAGGTATTAAAAACTGAGCATGGTATTAAAATTTGGAGTGAAATCTATCTAAAAAATCCAGTGTTTTCGCTAAAAATCACCGTTTTAACAAAATCTCCTAATCTTCAAGATTCTTTTTGAAAGTATCCAACCTTATAGTTTGATAGAGTGAATTTGTCTGATAAAAATATTCTAAAGTTTCAAGGTGTTTTGAAGTCAAAAACCACATTTTCTAAATGAAAGAATATTCAACGGCCCATATTTCATGGCTTAAAATAAATATCAAAAACTAACTATTTTAGAGTGTAAAGAAATAAACAGCTTAGTTATAATACAGATTGAGTACTGACTCTCTCTATATATTTTTAGGACTTCCTCTACCCTGTCGAATTGGGGTTTTACCACTTTAAAACTTAGGGGTAAAATAAATTAGCGAAATTATAACGAGATTGACATGTCATTAGGACCGGAATTTAAAAATAATGCATAATCTAAAATTTGAAGTTCAAACTAAGTCAAATGACTGAGTTTATACAGCAGCTAAGGTTTAAGCCTAAAATAATATTATTATTATATTCGTAACTCACCTATATATCTTTGAAACTTAATTAAAAGAGTTACCGGATTCGGATCAAGTCAAACTTACATCCATTGAAAAACTTATTTGATACACTTTACGATTAGAGGAAAATATTTCATAATTAACGGATAAAAATTATTTAATTAATCATGATTAATCATAATTAATTCCTAAATTGGGCTGGGGTATTACATATCATATAAAAAAATCATGTCTAAATTAATATTTTGGCTAGTGAATTTTAGCGGCTAAAGTTGTCGATGTAAATTTTGCTTGGGTTAGTGTTTTCGATAATTTAAATATTTGATCGGTTCGCCGGGTGTTCATAAGCGGTGGCTTGAATGGCCTCGAGCCGAATTCGGCGAGGGCCCGAGCCTCCATCCGTCTTAGGCGCTGACGTCAGAGATGCCAATGCCGTGCAGAGCGAGCAGTCGAAGTCGATTTCCTAATCTATAATAAAGGCAGGCGTCTTGGTCCCCTAAGAACTGGACTCTGAGGATCTCGCCTCCGTCCATCTGATCAAGGCCCCACTGCCGACCGCTCTCAATTATCCCAGGCCGGTCAGGTATTCCGTTGCCCTTTTCGCCTTTTCTTGATCAGTAGCATGTGATGATGACGACGACGACGACGACAAAATTTTTGGTGAATTATGTGAAATTACAATGTTTTGTTTAGGATACAGTGTAGAAAGCGCAATAGTTTTGACATGGATTTAACGGGAAGGTTTGGTAAAAATGCACAATGCCCCTATCTCATTACTATTATGAAGTGAGAAAGAATTTCAATTTTTAACTATTTGAAAAGCGATGTGTATTATAGGTTACGTGCAAGTTTTAGTCTGAAATGCTTGTAAAAATTTAGGCAGGGTTTCGGCTTCTATTTTTAAACTTATATTATAGTAGCTTGATATGAATGATTGAATTCAATGGGAAAGTTTGGTGGAATGAAATTATATGATTACCATCTATAACATGCGATGAAGTTTCAATTGTTCAAATATCTGCAGCACAAGGATTTGGAAAGGTTTTTTAGAGCAATCTTGGTAGCTTCGATTGAATGGGAAAATTTGCCACTTTTTTTTAACAAAACAAAAAGTAGCATAACTTTGTTAGAAGTAAACAATAGATGAATAAGAGAAAACAAGTTCACAGAATGCACAAGTTCCGATGGTCGGATCTAATGCCGAAAAGTGCTACCTACAAATGGAAGAAATGTTGTTAGGCATAAAAATCCACTTCAAAAGTCCGTCGAAAAAAAAAACTAATCCAAAGAAGATGTCAAAGTTTGGCAAAGAATAGTAATGTGGGTATGAATAGTAAAATGGATAAAAACGTAAACCTCCATTCAACGAGACCAAAAATAAGCCTCAGAGGGTTCCACTGGCATTCAAACTCAAAACTGTGCCATATAGATATGATGTAGGGCCGAAAAAACTGTAGAGTTGTGGGATGTTAGGTTCAAATCTGAAGAAATATTACAAATCTAAGAAAACAAACAAAGATTGTCCTACGAACCACCCATAAAATGAAGGGGGAAAAAGGTCTTTGAAATGAGAGGTGAAAGGACTAGAGACTCAGATCTGAGGAGGTAAATGGAGGTTCGTTTGATAAACAAAAGGAAGGGAGAGAGGCTTTTATTTATTCAAAAAGGGATCTAGGAGGGAAAAAAACTGCAGAAGTGGGTACCACGTAGAACATACTGGATCAAAATCCACGCAAATGCAAGATAGAAGGATGAGAGACAGTGATAGTTCAAATCCGAAAGGCGGATATGCTGGTCCTTGCAGATCTAAAGAAAAAAGGCCAAAAAATTAGAAGGCAGCTGTGAAGCACGAATACTCCGAAACCATTCAAGTATCTGTGTCGGATACGTTTCCGACACGGATACGGTTGGATACGGCTCAGATACATGTCGGATATGTATCCAATTAAATAAAACATTTTTTAAATACGGATACGTCAAGGATACGACAGCAGACACGAAGGGATACGGCGGGACACGGGAGTCAGGACACGGCACGGGATATAGCAACACAGGAGAAAAGGGGAAAAAATAATATATATATATATATATATATATATATATATATATATATATATATATATATATATATATATATATATTTCAGTGTTATTTTTTTAACCTCAATAATCATTCACATATTATATACTGTAATATTGTAAATATTTTTTAAACATATTGATGCGGTGCATAGAGGCTTTAGAAGTTGCCGTGTGTTTCTTTCTTTTATTTCAAATTGTTATTTTCTTTTTTTAGTAAGGGTATTATTGTAATTTTTAGACGAAAGAAATAAAGTTCAGATTTTCAAAAATCCTTACGGCTAGAAGCTTTTTGGCCTGAAGCCCTCCTACTCAAATCTCCAGGTACAAACATCTTCTTCTTCTCTTCTCTCTCTCTTCTTCCCTCTCTATTTTCTTTTATTCTTCCCTACCATCCTGCCGTGAACACCCAACCCTATCCCTTTTGCCGCTGCCCCCAAAATCCTATCTCTGAGCTTCCGTCTCCTTCTCTACCCCTTCCTGGGCTTCGCCCCTTCCCTAGATCCATCCTATCACCTTCGCCCTTGTCCTAATCCCTCCCTACCCCTTCTTCAGTCCCAAACAGTAACTATAATCCCTTACTTGTGACTGAAATCATCCAAACCCCTTTTCCACAGCCACCGACCCTCCCCAAGACCTCCACTGCCCTCATCAGTCTTTACAGCCCATCCATAACCTTTCGCCTACCCCTCTACCACCTTCTTTAAGTGTCCTTAGCCCCTATACAGCCCTCTTCTTGTTTACCAACTCTTTATCCAGCCCTTTTACTGTCATAACCTTCCCTTTTAGACACTCATACTACTGTCTAAACCTCTCTTAAGCCATAGACCGCTGTCCATCATATTTTGAAGCGTAAAACAGCCCAGATTTAATCTCCATGTGATGTTGGTTTATGTGTTTGGTGTTCTGATAATCCTCTTGGTTTTGAAGGCCTTCTATTTTTTAGCTATAACATGGTTTGGATTATGATTTAATTACTTACTTTGAATTCTCTGAATTTTCTTGATTATTTGTGGTAGATTTTATTATTCTAATTGTTATTATGAATTTTAATTTTTAATTTCAGCCTCATATTAGTTTATTGTTACAGCATAATCGCATTTAGGCATTTAGGGTCACCTTTTGTCATGTCCTGTGTCACATATTATATATATCTTTTCATAATACTAAATTGCTAATAGTCTAATATTTATAATATATATCTTTTGTAATGTATATATATATACATATTGTATTCATTAGAAATATAAAAATATAATTTCTAATAATTTTTTTCTCATAGTAGAATTTTTGATATTTTTTTGTAAATGTCTAAATTTATTTTGTTGATATATATATATATATATATATATATAAAATAATAATTTTTTTTTAATTCGGCGTATCCCGCCGCACCCGTATCCTAGTTTTTCAAAATTCGTCGTATCCCCGTTTCGGATACGTGTCGCGTACCCGTATCGGTGCTTCTTAGGAAGGCAGATGTTCCAAAGAGCGACTGGGAGAAGGTTAAAAAGAGGGGTCCACCAGGTCCGATGGAAACCAGGCTCAAAGGCGACCCTGGTGGTGAACAGCCACGTGACATAAGTGCAGTAGCCTTGCAGATCTTGCAAAAAAATCGAAAAACTGAGAGTTTTGGGGCAGAAGGAGACATGGCAAGTAAAACAACAAATGGGCCCTCACCATTGACTGAAATCAAAGGTCAGCCTGGGGCGTAGGGAGGTGGGACAGGGGCGACTCTAGTGATGTTGATCCCAAATGCAAGAGTGCAAGATCCACGTGGATCGAAGGAACAAAAACCACGAAACTAGGTTTTTTTGGCATCACTGAGGCAGGACTGTAGAACCAGTAAAAGAGGCCCACCTTTGATTGAAACCCTAAGTCAACCTTAGTCGAAGGTAGGTGGGCTAGGGGTGAACACCATTGAGAAGTTGGAGTACGATCAGACCACAGGGGAGACAGATCGAAGCCAAACTGTGAAGGGGGTTAGTGAAGAGTCGTCTGCAGGAAACAAGTCAAATAGCAGCGACAGGGGGCAACAGTGGGAGGAGAAGTTTGTCCGAAGGGAGGGGAAAAATTTTCAAGGACAAAAATGAGATGGTTCCTCCCTTTGGCAGTGATGGATCTCCTCCTACAAAGGGAAAAAAGAAGAGTCTTTGTGAATGAAAGTAGTCAGTTACAGGAAGAAATTTTGAGAGGGATTTTGATTTTGATAACCTTACTCGATACCATGTAAAATAACACAGAGGGTTTGGTGTGTCTCCCTTAATCAAGGAAAGACCCTATGATTTGTATTTATAGAGAATGGGAAATACAAATAGAGAAAGTAAATTAAATAAAAGAGGAAATGACTGAGATGGGAAATACAACTTTAGTAACTAAATATATCTCAACACTATCTTGGATCCATGTTTTTACCAAATTATTGGGTCAAAGGACTAAGATCGGGCCACATGTTAAGTATATGTATGATGGTGCATCGACCATTGTTAGAACTATTCATGGAGAGGGCGGAGTTCCTAGTCGAAGTGGTCTCCCACTAAGGATCTATATAAAGCACATACCTATTTGCTTAGTCATAGATAACTTAACATCAAGAATCCAAGATGAAGTGCCATAATATATGCCCTTTGTAGATAATATAATATTAATGGGTGAGATGAAACAATAACTTAATATTACGTTGGAATGTTGGAGGAGAACTATTGAGGCAAATGACTTAAAAATTAGTAGAATTAAAATAGAACACATGAAGTATAACTTTAGTGGAATAGAAGATAAAGAGGGTGATCCGACTAAAATTGGACATTTGGGATCTATGATAGAATCTCATGGAGGATCTATGATATGACATTTATAAAGTCGTTCTTTTACATAGATGACAACTTGAGAGAAACTCATTTGATGTTGTTTGGTCATGTAAGTAGAGGACTAAAGACGGCCCCATTATGTAGAGTTGAGAAGCTACAAGTTGCAGGCACAAGGAGGGGTAGACCACTGAAAAAATGGGAGAAGCGATAAAAAAAAAGACATGCTAGATAGTGGAATGACTGACTATATGGTTTATGATAGGATCAAATGGAGAAGTAAAACTTGAAAAACCAATCCCAAATGGATGGGATATTGCCATGTGATGATGATGATGACTTGGGCTGAACCTAGGCTTGTTGGCATTCCTATTATAGGATGAAGGTAATGGTGACAGATATGCACATGCTAAGATGAATATGTTGGACAATATTAAACAGCGAATTAGAAATAATTGCATTAGATGGAAAAATGGCAATGATGATGATTAGCCGGACTCCTAACCATTCATTCAGCTTACAAAATAAATAAATAATGGAATATTGTTCAGTTTAGACAGTCGCATTAAAAGTGATGTGAACAAGGTTCAAGATATGATCTTTGGTCTCTATCTAAGGGTTTTACTATGTTTTACCATAAATGCATCAAAACTGCTCCCTAGCAGGTAATTTAGATCAATGGAAAGTCTGAAAAAGCCCCACAAGAGTGATTCAGTGATTGCTATACACAGAACTTGTTTGATAAATAAAATTAGTAGTGGACTTTCACCTAAGAGTTCAGATGAATCAATTCCAGTGTTCTTAAATTTCTTTTAAACACCTGATGCAGTCAGTAAAGACCGGTTCACACCCCACAAGTTTGGAAGATGTGATGTAGTATTTTGAAAGACATTTTGTAATATTTTTGGCAAGAAATATCCAATAAAATAAGTTCTAGGTTCAGATTGTGAAGAGATTCAGTATGACAGCTTTAGATGATTAGATCTAACCCAGAATTTTTTTTTTTTTTTGGAAAACATGGGTATCCCCACTCCACATTGGAGATGAGACTAATCCCACGTGTATGTGTAAACCTCCCAATCCACACACACCGGTTAAGTCTATAGAGAGTGGCCCGTTGGAGTTGAGCATGAATCAAACTCAAGACTCTACTCCATGAGGCGGACTTCTTGACTGTCAAACCAACTCCTTGGGGTTAACCCAGAAATTGTTAAGCAATAAGTGGAAAAATAATGAGTACAGAAGCATCAGTTGAGAAAAAGAATGTGCTTAGCAGTTAGCAGCATGACGTCTCAAAAAGGGAAAATCAAAGTTAATTGGATCATTGTTCACAATTGTGGCAAGATAATTTCATGTCAATATGATCATAATCACAGTTTTTGCCAGGAAGACAAGAGAGGATTCACAGCTACCAAGAGTATGGTTTGAACACCAATAACAGGTCTTCAGACAAGTAGAAAGAAAAGTACTTCAAGCGCAAATAATTTCTAATTTCATAAAAATAACCAAGATTAAATCGTCGACCTTATTACAACCTTCTATAACTAGGCAATAGAGAGAAAATAAAACATAAGCAATATGGGACTGAGAACTAATGCATAAGGTACTGTAGCATCCTTGTAGCCACAAACTTTCTCTGCATCAGTACATTAAACACCTTCCCTTGTTGGTTCAGATCATACTACTTTACTGTTGCAAAATGATAAGCAACCTGGTTCATCCCCCTGCCATTTTGCTTTGAAGATATGTAGCGAAGCCACCCTACCTTTATGGTGGAGCCTCTTGTATCCTTCTAGAGTTCTGAGTCTGGTTAATCAGGTTAGAAAGTTGGAAGTTCTTGGTACAGCACTCTGGACATGGAAAACAATGACACTTTGTCCATGTTATCCATGAATTAGACCATATGAGCATCTGAATTCGTGCTCTTCAGTCTGCCTGGCTGGTTTGAGTCATTTGTCATGACTGGTTGAACAAAACAAACTTACATGTGCCCAAATATATCAGGTCTCATGGCTCTCACTTGGCAATTATAATTCATTTTTTTCCATGCAGTGGCAGTGACATGTAAAGCCTCTAACCAAATCCATGAAATTCAAGAAACCCATTTATCTTGCATTGAAAGAGTAAGTTAATGTGTTACACTTAGCAATTGGGAGTTTACAGATGATTCGAATGAAGACAATTCTGCTTCAACATCAGCCATTTACAAGACCAATAAATCAGTGATTGGTGATCTGACACTTCGATCAAAACCAGTCATGGATTATCTCTTCTGTAACTTGGAGAACCAATTCTTTGATTGCACAAGAAAATGCTACCACCCATGTTAGTTCTGGGAAATGATTTGGTGAATTTCCCTTTTAACCTCTACAATGCTAGCTTTCTTTCCATTGATTCTATCTCTCACCTGCAGAGGTATGAAACTCAACACTGTTAGGAATTTATCAAGTAGCAAGTCTCATAAATAAATTACAATTTATGCTGTATTATCTGATTCTCAATTAATAAATAACAGAAAATATAAGTGAGGCTTGGCCATTGGTTATCCAAATTTTAGCCCCATGGTACCAATCATTGATTACCCATGCCTTGAGTTACAAATTTTGGCCGAAATCCGAAATTTTGGCCAAAAATTCAGATTTGGTATGCATCGAAATATAAACATAAAAAACATCGGTGATTTTTTGGAAAATACTCTTATCGGCAATGTTTATCATATTTCAGTCAAATTTTGGATATTTCAGCCATATTTCGGAAATTTCCTAGATTTTGGTGATTTCACCCATTTACAGATTTAGGCCGAGATAGCCGATAACCATCGGCCAAAATTTCTTCGGTCCTCCCAAAGACCCAAAAAATGATTTCACCTGAAATTTGTACCTCAACCCATGCCCCAAGATATGCATTATCAGATGATCCTAATTGTTTGATTTGCACATTGCACATTCAGAAAGATAATTTTCCCTGTGTAGTTAGGATCATTCCAAATGTGGGAAGCTTTTAGAGGACTGATAAGATGTTCACAGCTTTGATCACGTAAAGCTGGTCCACCTTCAGAGCTAACTAGACTGATTTTTATGTTCAGCTCTCCTATGTGTGTTTTGTGTGCATAAATGTATAACCATATATATACCTTAGCCCGTAATTCTGCAGTAAAAACATCATTCGTTGATGATGACTGGACAGCAGTGACCTCTAACCGAAGTTCGGATAGAATTTGCATAATCTCAAGAAGTAGTCCATCTCTATATGGGCACTTCAACTCCAAAAGCGCATCACTTTCTATTATAGAAACTTGCACTGTGTTGTCTAATGTTGCATCAATTCCCTTGGTTTTACCACTCCCTGTCCCTTCTATGATTCTCATCTTCCTCTTCTCCATTGTAGCTAGTCGACTTCGATCACTGCTCATAGTTTGAGATACATTGACCTTCCCTGGGCAACTATTCTGTTGGACAGATAGATCTTTCAAGCTAGTTGACTTATGCAACTCTGCTCCCTTTGATCGTTGATCAATTTCAAATTGCCGGTTCCGCGATTCAAGATCTTGTATTCTCCTTCGCAATTGCTTTACATACTCGATTGTGTCTCCTAGTATTGAAGCTTTATCCATCTACAACAGCAATCCATATTAAATGTGAACAACAAGAACCCTGCATGTATGTCTTCAAATAAAGAACACTGTAGGCTATGCTTGGACAGGGTGAATGTAACAAGTTCTAGGTAAAATACCAGACACCAGTTTTGGAGCATCCCTTATCGGAGATTCACAGTTTCTCATTTTCACTCCTGTGTGGAAGGGCGAAAGGAAGACGTTTTGAAAAGTTGACCAGGAAACCCATTTCTACTACTTTTATAAAAAAAAATATCAGGGGATGACATTTCTCCTATGGTTGATTTTGTAGTATCTCTAGTAATTTCCTTGTTAAATGGTTCTTCAGAGTGGTGAAACATGAATTTCTCGAGAAGTGAAGAAAAATCATGCATTGGCAACTTCTTATTGAAACAATAAATGTACAGGCAATAAACTCATAAATATATACATCTGATTCTTGATGGGCTCATTTTGATACATCCCATCAACCCAAGAACAAAAGGACCACCAGATTTATTTGTATCCAACTATCTAGTTGACATGTTCAGAGTGCACAGGCACCTTTACTAATCCCATGGCTAGGACTTTCACAGCAAGTAAAATTCATAGTTTTGCTACTAACCTTGGTGACAAATGGAACCAGAGATCGAAGGATGATGAACCTCTCATTTAGCTTCTCTCTCCTCCGGCGCTCAGCAAGCACATGATTGGCACTCAACTCGTCTTGAGGAGTGCCCTTCCGGAACCGGGTTCCAGTGTCACCACCACCCTCACGTGATTTTGGAGAATCTTCTCTGTACTTTGTGTATAGTAATGGAAGGGTGAACAGAATGTATTTGATCATCCATTGGGAAGTGCCATCCAGTGGTAAGCGAAGGAGATGATGATGGTCGGTTCGACAATTCCATTTGGAGAATGCAGACTGCTGAGAGTATCTCACGTAGGAGGAAGCTGAAGACTCACTCCATCGGCTTGTATTCCTTTGTAGGATCGCTGATACTGTCTGTGAGTAGTGAGCATCTTCTTGTGCCAGCTCTTGAAATTGAGGTCCACCTGCAGGAGTTTTTATACCATTTACCACATCAGGAGATATTCTCATCGAAGAACCAGATGGACCATTTTGATCCTATGTTGTACAAGGCTTGGAGTATAGTTTACTTCAACGGGAAAGAGAATGAGGATATAATGTATTTAGTCTCATTTTGCAAAAAAAAATTAATACTATTCGTGCAGAAGTGAAATTTTTTAGAGAGAGAGAGACGATTTGACATGGGAAACGAGTTTTCCAGTCACTATGGTTTATGGTTATGAATTACAACTATAGTGATGCTCATGTTCGACTGGCCAGTGAAAAGGGATAAGAAAGTCGGGTTGTTTGATTAATGTGATTTTGGATATGGACCATTTGAGATAGAATTGTTGGTGATTTATCACAAGGATGGGCTTTGATCAGTCAGAAGATGGGAAGTTGATCCTGCAAAGCAAAAGGGGCCTGGTTTTAATCATTTCCTGTATCTGATTATGATGAGATTAACCCTTAGATCATAAGTCAATGTGCTCTCCAATGATTCTTGTTACCTGAAAGTGGAAGGTCATCACTAAGCTCATATTGGAGAAGTGGCCAGGTCCGGGTTGACTCAGCTCGGTAGGATTCAGCATGTCGATGATGATCAATTGGGCCAGCACCAGAGTGGCTCGCAGCAAGTAGATGCATCTCAGAGTCCAAGTTGTTAGAACAGTCATCAGGTGAGCCAAGCCGAATGTCTTCTGACATTTCTAGTTGCATCAATTCACTTGGTTCAGCCGGTACTTGAGCTGGGGTCACTCCATGCTGATTCAGTCCACACTCAAGTGAATTTTGGGGTGCATTGGCTGGACTATGTCTTCCTGTCTCAGCTTCGGAATCTGAATCCCCTTCTTCCTCTTCATCTTCATCTTCATCTTCATCGTCATCGTCGTCGTCATCATCATCAGCCTCTTCTTCTTGATTGGCTTCAGCCTCTTTGGCTTGTGGATCCACTGCCGAAAACATGGCCGGAGCAGGTGGAGAATGGAAGCGGGACCGATCAGAAGAGGATGCAGGATTGGATGTCGAGTGTTCAGATAGTGCAGGTTTGGAGTGCTGTTGATTGTACTGATCCATGAAGTAGCTTTTGGCATGCTGGATGAGGTCCAAATCTTCTTGAACCTGTGTCACCAAATTCAAGGGAGAGCATTATTTAAGCATTTGTTTTAGTTTAGTTTTGCTGAGACAGACAGTCTTTCTTTTTATTGGAACTAAAATTCAGCCTCAAGCATGTAGCCATGGCCCTAGAATCAGCCTTTAGATGGACTCTAATGAGAACAGACATCAAAACTTACACGAGCACTACTATCTATTTGATGGGCTTAAAAATTGTAATCAATCCTAACCCATGGTCCAAAATGAGGCCTAGTGTCAGCACTTGGCAGGGCCGACCAATGTCCAGCAGTACAGAGTGGGAACCACTTGTACTGGGAAAACAAAAAATTGCTTGTGGATATCACCACTTGATCTTGATGAGGGTTGTTAATGGGCTTCACTTGGACTTCGGAAAACAAACTTCAAATAGAAGAGGCCCAATTTAGTTCAGAACCCAAACCCAATGGATCCATTTCGCCATCCCTGTCACTGACAGGTTTATGATTCATCCAAAGTTATTTCCATGGGTCTAATGTGTATGGCATAAATAGAAAATTAATCCATGCAGTCAATTAACCGTACCCGTTCCGTCGTGCCGAGTTCAAGGACACCATCCATCAGAGGAATGCATACAACAGTCTGCAAGATCATGATATGGTTTAATATCTAAAATTGAGTGAAAAAGAAAAGAAGTTCAAATATTTTTTATTACATAAATTGCTTTCATTTTATGTACATTTTTTCAAATATTAAAGAGGAGTTATGAGATATATACCTGAACACGAGCGCTCTGTTGCATGGCATTGACAATTGCATTGCATGGAAACAAACAATAATACTTAGTAAATTGAGATGAAAGAGAAGCAACGAAGCAACAACAGCAAACTGAAAGCAAGAAAAAGTGCAAGTAGAACTCTGTTTTAATGTAGTTATATGATTGTTAGCACTTGTAGGATTATTTCTTATTTTTCCTTTCTTTATTTCTTCTTGTTCTTCATCTGAGAGAGAGGGAAACTTTTTGAAGGATTTTTCTGTCGAATATGTTCTTAATATCCTACTGTTAATCCTCAAACATTCTCTAATGGGTGCACTAAAATCATCAGATCATGCAATTTTCAGAGGGAGAAAATGGCTGTAATGACATGACCATGCAATCATGATGGGTCTCACTAGATGAGTAGGATGGATCTTCTAAAACTTGTTGAGTTGAGTCGACAATTGTACATTGATATTCTAATTACTTCAATTAGCCAAGTTGTGTGTTTAGTTGACCCATTGAGTCTGACTCACTACATGGGGTTGAGTTTGTCGGGTTTAAATATTATAGTATGAATCTCATTTGTGCACTACTTTCACCTTTTTTTTTTTATAACATGGGTATTTTCACCTCACATTGGAGGTAAGACTAATCTCACAAATACATGAAACAATCTGCAAACCTCGTGTATTAGGTAAATTCAAGAGGATTCGAACCCAAGACTTTTAGTCCAATCCTAAAAATTTAGACCAATTAAGCTACCGGTACAAATACTGATAAGTTACTGCAAATATGGTCGTTGAAAATTTTCCTTCCCAAAATAATATTAGGTATTTTATTAAGTTTTAGAATTTTTCCTATATTTTAGGAAGGCATAGTAAAAATAAAATATAGTAAAATTAAAAACATATAATAACAATGTGGGATTAAGCTGAGTGAGTGGATGTAGACTGTAGAGTTAAACATGAGCATTAGTGTCTGGTACCTTAGCAAGAATAGCCCTAGAAAAGACTTTGCTGTCAGCCTCATTTGCACCAGTAAGCCATACATGCTGTCGCCTTGTATATGCCTTTCCGGGTATCCTACACAAGAAAATCACATTATTTTACACTTTTAGTCATTCATGCTTTGATGCCAAAATGTTCAAACTTAATATGGAATTCGACAAAGTTTTAGAGTATGTATAAGTCTCTCTATCTATACACACCAGACAACTTTATAGAGAGTGGCTCTTTAGAACATTCATGCTTATAGATAAATATAAATATACAATATATATTGAAATTTTTATTTAAAATGAGTAATACCCAAAATGATATTTTATGTAGCCTAAGGTTTTGATACCTATCAAGTGGGTGCAGTTTAGTCTTAGCCCATGTGTTCAATGCAGATTTTCTCATGCATATGGAATCAGTAGATTATGAAACTGTTTAAAGCAAATCAAATTAAAATATTCAAAATAATAATTTTGGGCTTTCAAAGTTTAGACTGAGAGAACAGTTATGTCAAGAGATTAACAGAAATTTGAAGTGACAATATGTGGGATATGTCCATCACTGGAAGTGTCCTATTCTTTTCCCCATGAAATCCTTATGAAATTTCATGAAGACAACCCTAAATTTTCACAAACCACCCTAAATGAGGGAGCATTGAAGATGGTAGGTGGGGCGGTATACTTGAGTTGGAAGTGCATTAAAAGAGTTGCAAAAAGGGCAGGACAGGAGGTTGTCTCGCATCAAGATTGGCCAATGGCAGTCTGCAGATCTACATCTTTGGAATTTCAATAATGGTAGTAATAGTTGTTGAGACGAAACCCATTCCCTACCGCATAAAAACAGTAACATCAAAAAAAGAAAAAAATAGAAGGAAAAACAGAATCAAACCACAACACGTATATTTACGTTGTTTTCTTTCGATATTTCCACGAGTTCAACACTGATCGACTATACTCAAAGACAATAAATCAAATAAGAGACGGCTCTTACTCTGATTACAGTTTTGTTACTCTCTCACGGCCAAAATGATATTATATATTACCCTAATTAGAGTTTATAAAGGTGCAAAATGAAAATTATAAAATTAACCTCCAATATAATTTGGATCCGAATTTCACCTCTAACTAGAAGCCAATTACAGCACATTGATGTTTGCTACAGTCATGTAGGGCTTCCTTCAAAAATGGGACAATAAGTGTGGGTCTGTAGTAATTAGAACTGTTTTTCCAAGTCAATATACCTTTTGAAAAATCAGCCATGGGTTAAGCCTCTCTGCTGTTTTAAGACCCACAAACCGGGCCCAGTAACCCAATGTCAAATTGATTATGGGCTTGACATTTTGCTAGTATTGAGTAATATAATAATATTTCAATATATATAAAAGAAAAGGGACATTTGCATAAAAATACTTGAAATATATATCTTTCGCACCACAATGTCTAAGAAAATTTCATTTTAATCAGAATATTTCATAGTCTACATCAGCATATTGAGTTTTGAAACTACCTTCAAAGATCAAAGATTGTTCTTTCAATATTACAGTACAATCAAGCTGTTTTACTGCAATATTGTAATTTTGGTAGAAGTTCTGGATAGTAGTTTTGTCATTCATCACGTTGATGTGGATGTATAAAGCTCTGATAAACAAAAAATCATAGACAATAGGCAAAAGTACAAGTCCCACATATTTTTTTTATAAAAATCCCCCCAAAAATCTATTTTAGTCAAAAATCAATAGTTTAAATGAGAATGGAGTCCAAGGGAAAAAAATTCTATCAAAGTTGGCAAGTTAAGATTGGGGAATTGACCTATGTCATCCAATATGACTTCATTTTTCATGTCGTCCAAATTAATCGTAATTCAAATAATCAAAAGAGATTGGAGTGATGGCCAAAGAGTCCTGAGTGTTCGGACTAAATATATAGCTCAAAACGCTAGTCCATTACGTGGAGTGACTCAAGTTCTTTATAAATCTTCAAATTTCCTCTTTCACAACCAATGTGGGACTAGGTATCTATCCCAAAAGGGTAGCCCATTAGGTGGAGTGACTCAAGTTATTTATAAGCCCTTAAATATCCTCCTTCGAAACCAATATCGATTTTGAAAACCTTTATATATCGACCGATACCGATATTTATACCCCTATTTTACCCATCTATAATCAAAATAATGATATGCATCTCCATAAAATTAGGCCCAACCTATTTACATCCCATTGTCATATATAAAATTTTCAAATGGAACTTGTTTACATATATGGACCAACCGGCTTTGTTCTTGGGTCCCTCACTGCAACTAATGTTGGTTCAAGGTTCAACCAATCATGGCCTTGTAGAACAGGACAAGAGCCAAATAGACTGAGTGTTGGACCATAGGTATAAAAGAATAATTCGATCAAAATATAGATAACAGTAAAAGTAACTCAATAATTGCTACGAGATGAAAAGATAAAAATGAAAACTTGTACTGAAAATATAAGGAAGTGATGCGTTAAATATTATTTCACTTTTAACTGTAAATAAAAAGTATTGTGAAACCTGAATCCATAGTGTAAATAATGTAAGACAGCATCGATTTTGATTGAATCAACTCAATTTGATCAAATGTTGAGCTGATATACTTGTCAAGACTCAAGAATGAGTTCCTAAACTAAACTTTATTTTTTTTTCAAGTGAGTTTTAGATTTTATAAATATTTAAGGATATATTTGTTATATTTCTGATGAAAAGAAGAAATCATATTTTTTAATGGTGGTGAAAAACATTTTCCTACGTTTAGACACCTAAGCATGGTGACGATAAATCACTAGTAAAACTCAAAATAAAAATAAAAAAAACCATAAAAATGTCAAGACCCATTAAAACGCAACTCATCTCACTAAGAATGATCATTCCTATTGCTAGATTTAGAAGTAGATTTGTATTAGGTCTGATCAGATTTTTTTCTCTCTCTACTGGTTTAAGTGTGGGTAGAGGGCTGAAATTCGGGTGAGTCAGGTCGGGTTTTAATAAACGCAATTCAACCCATATAAAAATTTATTGAATTCGATCTGATTCAACCCAAATTGTTCTGTCCAACTCGACCCGACTCAACCCCAGTGCTGGCTCCATTCAACTCAAGTGCTATATTAAATTATTGAGAGGGTCAGGACAGATCAATTTGGGTCGGGTCGGGTCGGGTCAAACTTTTTTTCTTCAACTCAACTCAACCCTAATTTTAAAAAAGTAAAACCCAACCCATTTGATTTCTCAGATCGAGTCTGCTGGTCAAGTTAACATCCGACCCAAGTTTCACCCCTATCTGGGTAGATTACGTAAACCCTTTTATTGAGTTAAAATTCTATTATTATTTTTTCCAAATTGGATTTGGGTCAAATTCATTCAAAAGTAGGGTTTCGATCAAGGTAGGTCATGAGTCATGCATGGGATGTGCCGAAAGTGGGTCGTTTTGGAGTTGGCTTGGATTGTGGGATCATATTCGGATTGGGTCAAATCTGGGTCAGGTCGGTCATGGGTTAGATACAAGACCATTTGGATTTTCATGACAAGTTGAGATTGGGTTAATGGGTGAAGAGAATTGGAGTAGGTCCATGCTTTATATTCACCAATTTCTCACATTCTCATAAGATATAAGGTGATAAAAGAAATATATGAAAAGAGACTTCTTCTCTAATATGTAAATTGATTTCCTATAATAAAATACTAGAAATTAAACATATATGAGAGATAGTTTTCATAAAATTAAACCTAGTTTTCCAATAGAAACTAGTGCAAATAAATGAACTCTGAAGTGTTTAAGAGGTCAAATCTGAATTCAAATCATGAATCATATAGAAATGAAAATTTAAATATAAGTTTTCAAGTTATTTACATGCAGTTCAGATCCTACATCAAGGATCTAATTTTTATATGTATTCAAGTTCCAATCATGTGTTTAAGAGGTCAATTTGTATATTAATTTCACTTGAATTCTTTTTCCTATTTTTCATGTCTGTGTGTTCGTAGTTATTATTATTGTCAAACTCATTTATCTCATATACATTCTAAACTTGGCTTTTTATCACTCGATTCTTGTCATCTATTACACTAGTATGTATCATGCCTCTAATCATTGTTTCATTCGAAGTATTAAGAGTTTTCTCCTTCTCCGAGTACCTTCTCATAACTCTTCAATTCTATGTAGTTATCCTATCTTTTATTTTTTGCATATATGTTTTTTTTAATCGATATTCAGACGTCTCATCCGACTAATTTTAATCACCATCATAATATCTACTCATCTTTTGCGTATTATCCAACATTAACTTTCGGGATTCTGACATTTCAGAGCTCTTTAGTTCTCACACTACTGAAATCACGAGGATTTTCTCTCAGACATCTTTCTAGTATATCGTTTGGGCCATTTATTGTGTCTGTTGGTTTGGTCGCTATTCTTTTATTTCAAAGGAGATCCATTTATTGTGTCTGTTGGTTTGTCTTGCTAGTTATTTTCAAATCAAATCATATATTTGTTTTGCGATTTTCAACAAAATAATGAAATTTTGCACAATATGTATTAATTCATTCAAATCTCAAAACCACCAAATTTGACACCCGATATGTTTCAGTATTGCTCTATAAATTCTCACATAATTTGTCTAAAAAACCCTTTCTGTACTATTCTCTTATTTAAATTAATTATTTTTAAGAAATGATTGGATGAAGGAAATTTGACCTTAAAGATCAAGTACTATTTATTCACCGTTTCACAAACAACTAAGGTATATGTAGGACACAAACTGATTACTTGAGCTAGACATGGCAAAATTTGACTCAAATCGAATATTTTAAATAAATATGGATTTAAAATTTTATGATCCGAATCCAAAATAGATTCGAACTGACTAATCTAGTTAAGAAACAAGTAAGTAATGGTCGGAAGATTAATGATCCAAATCCGAATAAAATCCAACACCAAATCGATCCGACCCTCCTCTCCCTTCTCTCCTAATGGGATCCTAAAGAGATGAAAGACCTAATTGATTGGTATCCTTGATTTTGACACGTGACTGGGAATGGAGATCCTCAACTAGGATTCTAGTGGGAAGCTGACAGCTCTTACTGGCAAATCCAGCCAGCACGACATCAATGAGACAAGTATCTCACATTGGCCTTCTTCAATGTTGAAGTTGATATTTCAGGGAGGGAGGTATGATATTTCTGGGCATACCTCCTCTTCAATGAACTGGTTCAGCCGTTTAGGTGAGATTGAAATTAGGTGAGGAAGCCTCCAACAGTCCATTCTCTAAAATCTTTTCTTAAATGACAATAAATTAATAAAACAATAAATCAAATATCTCTTACTATCATAAACACTAATGTTTTTATCATTTTCTCTACTCTAGAATGTTTTTGTGAAGATCAAAGGTTCATGCTTTTTAAGATTAGATTAGAGATTTTGAGTTTGACTATTTCTCAAACTAACTTGATGTACGAGACTTACAAGTATTTCATTTATTCGTAAGATTAGGAATTTTAAGAACCTAAACAATACACCAAAAGCTTTAGATTTGATGGACCCTGAAAATTCTAGCATTTTATCCTATCATAAACTAAGTTGGCCAATTCAACACTTATACTTTAGGCCTTCAAGTTAGACTCCACTCAACATTTAACAAGCCGTTGATTAATCTCTATACTCTTTTCATCATTGACTCATCACACAACAAGACCATCTCCATGTTTCTCTGTCGACCTCCTATGATGACCCATCTTTTCCTAAGTTGTCTTCATAAAAAACTCGACCTCTTTTGTGTTGAGAGTGACTTAAATCTAAAACTTCTTACATCTTAAATGGGTTCTTGACCGTCAAGCCAACCCTCACAGATTATCCCACTCAATGATTTAAATTACTGAATAAATCTGAATGGAGTTCAAATACTAAACAGTATGAAAATTTGAACCCAAACCTACAATTTTCAAATTGGATGGTTGGGCCACATTAGAAAAATACTACAACTGTTGTTTCATGGAGATTCCTAAGTAGCTACTTTATGACCTAAATTGCTGGGATCTCGTGTGTCTGTCATGACACCTTCTCTGAATAAATTTAAATCTAAATAAATTTTAAATAAAAGAAGATATATAAATAATATTAACAGAAAATACGTTGATATTTAACTAAATTTGAAATATAAAAAAGGTATTATAGTATTTCAATCATCTTAGAAAATAAATAATGCTAGAAAGGTGCAATTGTCCTACACAAGTATAAGTGCCTCCAAGTGTGGACACGTCTCAAAGTGTTGAAGTTAAGATCAACATCTCTCATTACCATCCTGAATAACATTATCAAGAATTAAAGAGAGGGGACCATGCACATGAAGTGAAGATGCAATAGCTTCTTCATAGGTATGGGAATATTTGTTAATTTGTATTTTTTTTATAAGATATTAGTGGATTTCTATCAGTATTGTTCGTGGACGTGGGTATTTGGTCAAACCACATAAAACCAGTATCTTCTTCTTCTCTTTTATGGATGATTATTAAATTTCTTGTTTGAATCGCTCCCGTTGCATGATTCGAATCCGATTTCGCACAACAGAAAGGACTAGAGTTAAAATGGAAAGAAGAAAAGAAGAAGAAAGAGACTCACCCGACACCTGGAGGGAAGGAGAAGGAGACACACATGAGGTAGAACCACTCGGACTCAGTCAGATCCTCCGGCGAGAGTGAGGCACAAGGGCGACGAGCTGGTTGGTTGGTCTCTCCGGCCGACAAGGACTCGTACAGTTCTCTCAGCTGTTGGCTCCTTTGCAAGGATGCTTCCTCTGAACTCACCTCCATTGGCTGCACTGTCTTTCGCGTCTTTATAGCTCCATTGTAGTAGCCATCTCCCCATACTAGAACACTACACAAAATTCCAACTCAATTATCACCATTTTCATATCATGATGATGACAAACTTTCATGCAGGTACTACATTGCTAATACTAACAAATTAAAGCAACATTAGTGTAGAAATGCATACCAGAACAATAATTCATAAACACCATGATCACGAGATTTACGGGGAAAACCCAAAAGGGAAAAAACCAGAGGAAAAGAGGGAGATATTATTCTATTGTGTATTTGGAATACATCAGACACATCTATATACAGTACATTTGGATACTGAAACACATTAGGAGTCCCAGTTCATGTCAAAAATCATTACAAATTATATACATAATAGTCCTGCTGCTATTTTAAACTCTTAAGCAGCAATTAGATTCGAACTGTAGGCATGTGCTACTGTCTAGAGCTTTGTTTAATGGCAATGACAACAACAATAAATATAGTCGTTGCTATTTTTAATCATAACAATGATAGAAACTGCACCTGACATCCGACCAATGCCGACGATATTGATGTAATGATCATCGGTAATTGGAATAATGATCAGATAAGAATTACAGGATAGCAATAGAAAGTAGATTCAATGAAAGAAGAAGAAGAAAAAGACGTGAGAAATGAGAAGTTGGGTGGATGTCTCCAACTCAAAAATTAACGAAGCGGAGAGAACCATTACACAGTTTCTTAGTTTTCTATAATGATCACTTGCATCACATACCCTTGCTGAGGATCAAGCTGCCAAAACAAGCTGTAAGTCCACTGAACGCCTTGCACCGCTGCTTGCAGCATCTGTTGAAGCCGACTGCTCGGTGGGCAGGCCATCGTCATGCTCGTCGTGCACCGAATTGGGAATCCTCCGGTCCTCTTCCTCGTCGTGGAGCTATTTTCCTTTTAATTATCAAGAGAAGAGAACAGGCAGTCTACCTAATGTTCTACTGAGCAGTAGGAATAGAAACTGAAACTGAAATTTTTAAATTCTTCCTCCAATCTAAGTTGGCCTAAAATCAAAGTGAGGGAGGAATTGAAGGGTTTTGCTTGGTTTCATTGGAGGTTTTGATTGGAAGATGAGAAGGTGGAAGATAGAATGGTAGAAGGAAGGACTTAGGTTGTGTTGGACGTTTGGATTTTGACTGGTCGCTCTACCGGACGGTTCATACCTGCTCGCTCGCCCTCTCTCGCTTCTCTCTCTCTCTCTCTCTCTCTCTCACACACGTGGGTCGTAGGTTGCCATTGAAATTTTAACGTTCGGTAGTCTCCTCTTGACAACGTGGTAATTAATTTACATTTCAAAAACTGTACTAGAGTTACATGGGGTAATACTTCTTAACCTACCTAGTTAGATATGATGTAAAATATAATATATTAAATTTTACTCTCGTATGATCATTTCATCTCTTGATTTAAAATTTAAAAAAATCACTGATGTATATTTATCAATTTTAAAAGAGAATTATTTGACTTAAATTATCGACCGATAGTAAAATTTTACGTACTTTAAATTCATTTAATAATCTATCAAATATACTATCATTCATTTTATAGAAAGTCTTAATTGTTAAGTCTCACGCTTTCACTTTCGCACTTTCGATGACAAGAGTAAATTAATATATATATATTTATTTTAAGAAGTTTTAAAAGTAAAATTTCAATAAAAAATCTAAGCATCTATATTGATCGGTGACAACAAATCAAAAGTTTAAATTAGATTTGAATGTAAGTTTGTTAGATAATTATAAGTATTAAAAGATGAAAGAGGAACAAATGTGGACTTTATCAAAAAATAATTACTTAATTCATAAAGAATTGAATCTAAAGATATGATTTCTATTTGGTTGTGCACTAATTTTAAAAAATATTCATTCTTAATTATTTTTTGTTTAAGTAAGAATCTTACTGTAAGATTGAGGTTAACTATAGTTCTATCTAACTTTGACTTTAATTACCTCTTTTCGTCTCGTCAAAACCTAGAATCTAACATTTTCATAATTTTGTAATGAAATATAAATATCATCAAATAATGAGAGAAATTTTTTTATATTTGTAAAGAAAGTACATTAAACATTTTCAATTACTCATTTAAAAGCTACGCTCCATATTTTTGATATATTAAATAAATTGTACAAATCTTAACTTTTCTCAAATTTTAGAGTTTATTGAATCATTCCAACCTTTAAATCTATTAAATTTGTTACATGTCATAGAAAATATAATATACTCTAAAGTTAAGATTTCGACACACATCTAACTCAGTGCACTCAGAATTGTCACCTAATTTGATTGGTACTTAAATTCAAAAATTCTACACTTACCTAACTTATCTAATTTGTAAAAAAGAAAAATAGAGTCAACTTTTAAAGTAGACTATAAAAAGTTTTAAATACAAAAATAAAATCCAACAATTGTTCACTCTTTACTTCTTCTTTTCTATGATCAAGGTGTTCATATCTCTTAGAATACCCGACTAATTTTTAGAGCAAGCCTCAAGATTCTCGCTTTTAAATTTACTTGCTAACAATTTAAAGTCATTTAAGCCTATTTTTTAATGCAACTAAGCCAGAAAAAAAAAAAGAGATGAGAAGGTATTTTAGTGAATAATAATTGTGCAATCATTCTTATACTTCTATTTTAAACTGTGATGAGATATAAATTGATCAAACTTCATTAATATTCAAAGAACAACGTTTGTATATCTTAATCCAGCAGCTTATATTAATTAGAAAATTGTGTTTGAAGGGTAGGTGTTATTTGAGTACACATCCAATTTATTGAAGGGTAGGTGTCATTTAAGTACAAATCCAATTTATAGAAGGGCTCATATATGTTATAAAATGGCATGCAGCATCTAAGTACAAAATACATTGTGTAGCAGGGTGAAAAATTCAGTATCAGTCGATATTTTTCTCTCTTATTTTTTTCTTTTTAAAAAAAAAAAAAACATATCAATATCGGCTGATATCAACCGATATTGGCGATATATATCGGATATCGACCGATATATATAAGTTTTCAAAATCGATATATATCGGCCAATAAATATCTTGACCCCTGCTTTGTAGGTTTTATAGATTTTTTCCCATATACATAAATATCCCCTTTAGTTAAATTAGTTTTTCATTTAGCCTAAAATTTGAACTTGACTTGCCTCATAATTTAATTTGTACAATCCACTTATGTGAAAGTGAAATATCATTATTAAATAATGTTAATGGCTTATTTTATATGAGTACAAGGATTCAACCTAAGCAAAATTTCTCTGGACTCTCTTTTTAATTTTTGCACAAAATTTATCACCCAATCACTTAGAAAACATTCATCATGCAGGGTCCGAATATCAGCCGATATACTGATATTATACCCGCATCATATCGGCCGATATTTGTGATATTTGTTAAAAAAAAAAAAATTATCGACTGATATCTCGGCTGAGAACTTTTTTTCCACCCCAATCATCATGTATTTAACTTCAATTAATTTTCAATCTTTCGAAGATTTTTCTCTTTCTTTGTAACATTTCCGGTGTAGATCTTTTAAATGTAAACGATTGGAAATTGTGTACGTGGCATTTGTGGCCCATTGAGTTGTAGGGCTCAGTTATTCATTTCGAGGGCTATTCCTCGGTCTAAACCCAGTCTGAAATTCAACCGAACCCACCAATATACAAACAGGATTGAACACACATGCCATTCCATTAGGTTAGAACATAGTTCGAAAATATCGGTATCGGCTGATATATCGTCTCGAAATTTTTCTCTAATTTTTTTTAATTAAAATCACTGATATCAGACAATTTTGGTGATATATATCAGATATCATTCGATATCAACGTGTAGGGCGATATTAAAATCCCTGGTTAGAATCCGACAAAATTTTCGAGCCTGTTTAGTCATTCCAAGTGTATTTGTGCACGTAGATCTTTTTTATTTTTTTAAAAATTATTTTAAAATTACTTAGAAGAATTACTATTCAGATTCAAAAGAGACGTAATGAACTATAAATGAATCAAATTTGAGTTTAAAATTATAATTTTAACCAATTGATTTTAGTAGTCAAAGTCATCAGACATCCTTAAGAATCACAAAGACAAGAACACGTGATGACTTTGACCTCTAACATCAAGTGGATAGAGATTATGTTTTGAATTCAAATTTTGTCCACTCATAAGTCACAATTTCTACCTTAAATATGAACGGTTGGATTTTTAATGGTCTCAAATAAACGGTTGAATTTTTAATGGTCAAAAACAGGTAAACTCAGACTTAACCTGCAAAAACCCGACGTGTTTTGGGCAGGCTCAGTATAAAGCATAGAGTGGTCCAACTGTGAGCACTCAGTGAAAATAGACTGGTCCTCACGTCGGAGCATTTCATGCCATTTTTTTTTTTTTTTTTTTTTGAGAATTGTACTCTTATGGGTTTCAAAAAGCATATCATTTAAATTATTTTCATCAGTTCTATTTAATTTTAAAAGCATATTTTACTTTTCTAATATAAAGTAAAAAAAATTGATGACTCAACGTAAATATAGATTTCAATATCATTTTTAAATTAAAATATTTTATTTTCATATTAAAAAAATAAAATTAAAAAATCATATTTCCAATGTGGTTTTATATAAAATTAATAAATATTTTCAAAATATATTATAACAGTTAAATAAACCTAATGAAAATTATTCAAATAATATGATTGAGACGACCCAGTAAGTATTTTGGGATGGAATCCACCGAACCACCGTGGTTGATAGAAGGGCTTTCTCGTAATTTGATCCTCCATTGAATGGCAGATGCCGACCTAAGACGGCGGTTTGTCCCTTGGCCCTACAAATTTCATCATTTAGTTATTCGTACTCATGATTACGTAAAAAGACTAATGAAGAATTTTGGGGAATAAGCATAGCATTTTACACTGAAAATAATTTCAAATATTTTAATAGGCAATATCTAAAAGTGAGTTCTACGAAATGATAAAAAAAAAAAAATATATATATATATATATATATATATATATATGAACAAATTATTAAAGTGGTTGTTATATTTATATTATAAAAAATAACTTATTGAATCGTGTGAATTTCTTATTTTTTAAGGTTAGAGATGAATTATTAGATAAATATTTTAATTCACTATTATTAATTCAACAATGTGAAATATTAAAATTTGACTCTAGATTTGAAAATAAATTTAACATAAAATGAGTTTCACATGAGGTTCTTACATTCGAGACCCAAAAATATCCAAACATATCATAGTTTTCCTATTCTTTTGTCTCTTGATACCTCAAATTATCTCAAATTCTAAATTTGAATTGTAAATTTAGTCAACACTCGCAATGATATTGATCAAACATTTAAAATAAGTATATGTAATTGTAATAGTAAATTTAAAAAAAATATAGATCATTTAAAGAAAATTGAATTTAAGAATATACCAAATGTCTCTAAATAAAAGTCTTTTTATAGTATTTCATAATGGAGTTTGTGAACTTATCAGAAAGATTATGATAGTGAACAGGTTCACAAAATTTTATTTGAATTTTTAATCACAGTCTTTAAATGAATAAAAAACCGTGAAGTTTTATTTTTTAAGTTTTATTAATAATACAATTTAAAGTTTATATTGTAATAGATTTTTTTCTCATACTTTCATTTTTATTTTTATTTTTATTTTTTTTTACTTTACATTTTAGAATGTTCTAATGCTAAGAAAAAGCTTTTTGGCTTCTGCAAGTGGGGAAAAATAAATTCTCTTGAATTATGTGTCCAGAATATTCTTCCACGATCAGCGGGGGCAGGACTCGCTGCCCGCAGAAAACCCGGGCAGATCCATCTGCTTCTATACTTCAGTTCTAAGTCTTCTAGTGTAAGTATAATCAACGGCCAGGATAGCACTAGTGTGTTCAACGGTAAGATTATCCAATCAGTTTGATCATTTCACATCAACGGTTAAAATTGAAAATAGCAAATGGCCCCAATAAAACAGAAAATTGTTTACTAAACCTTGATAAGGATGATGGAGCCCACTGTTCTATGATTGGGTGACGGCTTCAACTGCTCTGATTGATCACATGTGTGCCGTTGCCCCGTGCACCCCCTCGTATGAACTATGAAGTATGCTGGTTTGGAAATCCATGGTCCTCGGGACTAGTATTTTAGATAAATTATATGGTGTGCACTGGTTCACAATTTGTTGATTTGTATTTTAGGGCATATTTGTATGTGATATTTTCAGTAAAAATAGAAAATAACTTACATGTTGAAATCATTTTTTTTTTTTTTTCATAAACCTTTTCATGAAACTTGATTTGGGACTTTGGTTATTTTTCATACTAGATGTGGAAAAATGAATTTTTAAGGAGGAGAGGCTGGAAAGCATTGTCCATGGCAGGGGTTTAAAATTTGGCCTGGTTGATATCTTGGTCGATAAATTTCTCTCTCTTCTTTTGTTCTTTTAAATATTGATATTTTTGTATATTTTATTTTTTCTAAATTAAAAAATAAATAAAAATCCAAAAGGAAGTTGGTTTTTAAAAAAAAATTTGAAAACGTAAATATTGACTGATATTGGCCGATATTTTGAATATCGGTCTATATCTGGGCCGATATTGGTCCTATATGCACCGGTATCGGCTGAGATAATGGCCCGGGCCACCACCGATTTGAATTTTTTTTTAAAAAAAACATATTAATATTAATAGTTTCGACCTATATCGGACCGATATATATCGCCGATATATCAGCTATATCGGCCGATAATATACATGTACGGCCGATACGATACGTATCAACCGATGTTATCATCCCTGGTCCAATGACTTATGGATTTCAAGGTAAATAGTTATTTGCCTATTTGAGTCAAAACTTTTATTTGTACTAAAATTAACAAAACATTGTCTTTTTTAATCCCTACATTCCCATGCAAAATAGATTCCTTCTAAAAAGAGGGAAAGGTCTCATATTTGTGTTATTCAAAGAATAATATTGCTCAACTGGTTAACATCCCATCTTAACAAGTCGGAGGTGTCAAGTTCGAACTCACATGGTCTAACATGATATACCTTAAGGATAGAAGATATTACCCGTGAGGATTTTACGCTGGGTTCCTGCAATTTTCCACACGTAAATTAAAAAATATATATATATATATTGCTTCATAGCAAAGAAGGGTCTCAATTTTATAAACAGCCTTTTATGCTATGGGACTTCAAATTTATGACAACGTCGACCTAGCCAAAACAACAAAATGAAAGCCAAGTCCAAAATGTCAAATCCCTTTGAAGATCAAGTACTTGAATTTGAATTTATATAACTTGACAATTAAATGATCAAATAATATCATCTGGTGGAGCAAAACATGAACTTGTGGGAGTGGAGTAGATGACATGATCAACGTGCTACTGTTGATCTATCAAGAGAGAAGCAAAAGGAGCCAGAAACCACATTAGAAAAAAAACAGATGCAAACATTTCCAAAATAGAAATATGAAGAAATATATTAATGTAGCCAAAAGATGTGAATCATTGCACAACAATTAGATCCAACAAATAGATGGTCCAAACCAAGTTACAAACAAGCAAATTCAGAAAAAAAAATCCAAATCAACATAATGGCACTGACATTCGCGATAACAAAGAGCCACGTTAATGGTAACAAAATGACGGTGGTGATGTATTTATTGGAATTTGGAACTTCATTCGTACGAAAATGATGGCGGGTGCTAATATAAAAAAAAAAATTATGGACAGAAAGCAAACTTTTGTGCTGTAGAAATGGTGATGGAAATAGTGAGTTTGAAGAGCTATTAAATCTTTCAATCGTGTTACTACAGTGACACTAGGATCATATAATCATATATAAAGCGTAGATACATTCAATCTGAATCATTCAAAGATGACAACAAATCATCACAAATAACACTATCCAAAATTAAGATAATTATAATCTAACCATTACCACAGCCATAATAATTACAATCCCTAATATGGATTCTTAATGGACGGGATGGAATGAATTCTCATTTTACTTCTATCGGTGTACCGCTCATCAAGTACCAGTGAACCGATATGCAGAACATATACATGCATAACAGAGTGTTATCGGTTCACTGGTATTTGATGAGTGATCCATTGGTAGGGGTAAAATGGGAATTTCACTCCATCATATGTCTCCTAAAAGATTTTACTCGTGTTAGGATGACCGACCATTCTTAACGGTTCTCCAATTCCAAAAAAAAAATCGTACTATATGTGGTTGAGGAAAAAAAATTCTACGATCTACATGGATAGGTTTGGTCTAAGTTTGCAATATTAGATTAGAGGTCTTAAGTTCAACTTTTTGCAAACTTATTTGATACAAAAAGTTTATGAGTAGTTTCGTCTATCCATGAGATCAATTTCATTTCTAATATAGAGTGAAAATATCCGTATTATAAAAAAAACTACAATATGAATTCCTCAACATAAAAGTGGCAATAAATAGGGATAGATCTGTGGCCCCGGCATGAAATTTCATGGCTTGTAGAACAGAGCAGAGCAGAGCAGAAGATGTTCTATTTTTTAGTTTTGTTACCGTTAGCTTTCACCTATGAAGAATGATGATATTCTAGAAATACAAAATAATCTTTTTAATCATAAGTGGGTCCACCAAATTATAAGATATGGAGTTGTGGACTTTCATCTGGGCCAAGAGCCAATCTTGTACTGACCAAGACCATTTGGTTATTGGGCTGACTCAAAGGGTCCAAAAAACATTATCGGCCAATAAAATTAACTTTTCTAATTTATTATTTTTTTTAACAAAAACCACCGAAATATCAGCCGATATGATGCGGCCAAGATATCGGCATATCAGCCAATATCAACCGATACAAATTATATCGGCCGATATGATAAGGTTTTAAAACCGTATCTTATCGGATATTCGGACCCTTGGGCTGACTATTCATATATGGATTTAGATTCAGACCTGAAATTAGGCACAAACACCTATCAGTCTGAAAATAGTTTGATGGTTTGGTGGATTACATTGGACGGGCTTGGGAGATAATCAGCCCTTCAAGCATACAGGGCAACCTCAGCCCATCCCGAGTGAGGTATGGGCTAGCCCACTTCAGGCCCAGGCTACTTATGATTGATCCAAACCCTTTACACTATGCACATAATTTGTCTAAATATGTACTCTTCAAAGAGAGTTTCTGTTTCAGAGCCCTCTATGTGTGAATGGCTAAATTGAGGGTCCATAAATGTTCTATTCATGAATGTAAATCAATTGGTAAGACCATTTTTTTATGATAAAGAAACTCAAAACCCTCACTTTTTTTCAAATAGCATTGGGTAAAACTTGATATGCAGAGAGTTCCCCGCAAATTATGGACATCACTGGTGAGGCCAAGAGTGAAAATATCATTTCACCCGAAATATCAACTGTTATCATGATATCGGCCAATATATCAGCGATATGAACTTCTCTCCTCTCTTTTTATGAAATATCAGTCATTTTTTTTAATTAAATTTTTTGAGCTTCTTTTTTTAAAATAAAAAATCCTGAAAATTAAAAACCAAAAACTCTGCCGATATCGATCGAGATATCGGCTGGACCCACGACCAGTCTCAATTTTTTTAAAAACAAATCATGATATTTATTCATATTGGTGATATCATGGCCGATATTGCCAATATGAACGGCCGTTACATACTAAATCAGGCAATATATCAAATTCAAAAAGCCGATATTTAAATCTAAGGATGAGATCATTTATGATCGATTCAAACTCTCTAAACTACTGTGCATCTCTCCTCAACTTAACGTGATCATTAGCTGATCCTCATTATTAAATTAAGCGCCTAAAAAAATTATTAATCCTCTAAACTTTTCATACCTAAGTTGACCTGATGGGAGCCTAAGGCATCTAAATCACAAGATAATACAACGAGGTGAGTAGTCCAACTGGTCTTTGGGATGGGGTTTGCTCCCTCATATCCCGGGATCAAACCTTAGTGTTACCATCTGACTTATTCGGGCCCACTGTGTGGGCAATGGCTATGTGGGCTCCAGAGGATTAGTCTTGTTGGGTCAATACCTCAGCAATACCCTCGTTATAAAAAGAATTAAAAAAAAAAGTTGGGTGGAAGTGTCCAAACTCTCTTTACACACATCTGAGAACCCTCCTTATGGAGATGTATAATAGGATTAATAGATGATGTGAGTTTACTTCAAATTTATACGGCCTCTTTTTTTTTATCATTTTTGAATTAAATCTAGTTCCTACATACAATTGAATTGCCTCTGAAACTGTAGTCAAAGTGATTTACTCAGCTTTTGATGGGTCCAATATCAAAGTGAAAACTCTAATCCAACACAATTAAGTCATCAGTTCTCACAACTCTATTCAGATTTTAATAATTTACTAATTTATTAAACAAAATGACCTTATCAAAATAAACTAGAGATTGTCAAGATTATAAAATTAAATTTTATTTAAGTTGTCTTTATCTATTTTCAATTAACTCATCAACTTGACTGTTTCCTCGCAACACAAATCCAATTATTGATATGAAGATTCATTTCAGCCATTCATTTTACTTAATTTAAATTTAATGACGTTACGTGTTTAATTGGATTTTTTTTTAATTTCTCAAATTAAAAATTATTTTTATTTTGTAGGATAAAAATGGACCTCATATCAATGCCTAATATCGTATAATCCAAATTCCAACTCATCATGAAAACCTGTTGAATCAGCTCTATCAATCTAGGTTGTGTTTGTATAAGAGGTAAATTTTGCAGAGGTTATTCGGAGTTACCTTTGAATAGGTGTTATCCTTATCTTGCTTGATAACTATAGGGGTAAAATTAAAATTTCTCCTGAGAGAAAAAAATCTTATTTGATAATGGTAATCAGAGATAACCTGATATATTAACAATTTTATGAGAATTAATATTTTTTATTAAATCTATATAATATAAAAAATAAAAATAAAATTTTATGAAACATAATTATTAAAAAATATTTTTAAAAAAATTTGCTACTGTAGGTGCAAAGAGGTAGTAAAGAGAGATAAGGAAGGGCACGGATTTCTTGAAAACCTCAGAGAATTTTCAAAAAGGGAGGAAAAGGAGTAAAAATTTAAATATTTTACCCTCACATCTCCGTTACCAAACAAGGTAACAGGAAGTGACCCCATTACCCCTACCCCAATCTAAACGGAGCCCTAATGTTGTCCACATGAAAACATTGACCTTTCCGCCCATTCATCCCCATTATCAAAATTGGATTCAACATGAAAAGAATATTTTAAAAATGGATTCGTGGATCAAACTTTTTTAAGAGAATGAGTTTGATAGTGTTCAACCAGGATTTAATCATGATAAAACTCAGTCAAACCTATAATAATATTAATTAACTAATATCAATTAATAACAATAAATTATCTAAAAGTATAATATATGCTAATATATATCAAATATCAAATATCAAATTCAAATAAAATATAAAAAATGTAACAATCACATATCTTATTCGCACTAATTATAACTATATAATAATCTAACATACGAAGTTCTAAACTTTCTAGGGGTTATTAAGAGTCATCATACTAACTTTTTTGAACCATAAGTCATTAAGAATTTTTTAGGATTTGAACTTTAAAATGGTTTTCAAGATAATCAAACTGCATTTAATAAAAATCAACATTGGACCGGATTCAACCACCTAAAAAAGTGGGATTTTAAAACATTGTATAAAAGTGTTCCTCTTTATAGTGAAGGTATTCCCGGTGGCTAATTTCTTACTCTTTTCCTCACTATAGTTTTTCTTTTGAAGACCAAGATATCCAAGCATCCCACCTGAATTTTTAAGGCGTCTCAGACTAATCCTTGAGACATGTACCAGATACAGAACTAAGGAGAGTGACCCTTTTTGTATTGAGGAGAGCCTGATTCCAAGACCTCCTACAAATAAATGTGAGAATTGACTATCAAATTGACTCCTTAGGGTTTTTACCTCACCATAACCATTTAATTTCCTTTAATTATGTTTTCGTTGTTATCAAGCCCTGTACTGCAATGGTGGTAATTTTGCATTTTTAGTGGAGTTACCCTCATGCATTACCAATTTTGTTAACTCGTTTGTTACATTACTTTAAAAAAAATATAAAGATCAGCACAACCACAAAGATGGTGAATTTAAGTTAGCTATATATTTAAAAAATAGTTGATAACATTGTTAATCCTCTTACATGTGTATCTTTCTTCATGTGTATGAAAAGAAATACAGTGAGCTCTCCCTGTATGAAAAGAAATACAGTGAGCTCTCCCTGTTTGATTTTTAAGTTTAAATTGCAACTAAGAAACGCCTGAATGTTGTAAGAAAGAGAAAAAAAGAAAATGAATGAACTAAATTGGCTATTATCACATTCAGAGTTTCAGACTAAGTTTTAAATTCTGAAGGAAATCGATATTCGAGGTTCCAAGGGGAGAAACTTTTTGGCTGAAATATCAACCATTTTGCTCAATTTCTGGAATTTTTACTTCTCAGGAACCAAAATATCAAAAATTTCAGAAAATATCAACTAATATTTAGACCCGTTTCGGCCAAAATTTTGACCCATATTGGTACTGAATGTGGCTCTATGGGTCCAACAAATATTCAGGACCGGTCCTGACTATAGACGAAGTAATTAATAAAGAATCTTTTAAAATATATGTATCATCTAAATAGAGCAGCCTTCAAATCCCAACTAATCTCGTTTATGACTTTTAAGTTACTACCACTTGAAATCATTTGACTATTTTTAACTATTTCGAATTTAAAATACTCAAAATTAGAAATTTATATATTGTTAATTTTTCTACTCAATTTAAACTTAAATAATTAAAATAATGATAGTAACAATCATAATAATAATTATTATAATCCTCATTTTATTGAGTTTTATAATAATAATGAAAATAACAATAATTTAAATTAATAACAAATATTTTAAAATGTATGTATCATCTAAATAGAGCGAAAGAGAAACCTATATTGAGTTGGTAATTTTGAATTAAAAATAATTTAAAGCTTTTAAAATTTGAAGAGATGAAAAAACATAGTTATTCATTTGATCAATGTAGATTTTATTAGACGTAATATACAAGTATAAATCATTATAATTAAGATAATTTTTAATTTTTTTAAAAATTCAAAAAAATTAAAAAATTAAAATAATGATAATATCTTCGTTTCGAATGAGAATTGGCATTAGTGTTGGACTCGAATATGATAAAAGATGCAGTACGAAAAGAATTAAAAGAAACAATTGAAGTACTAAATTATTTAAAAAGAATGAATTTTTGTTTTCCAAATGCATGGATTGTTTATTAGAATAATGTTGACTACACTAGTTACAGTTATGTCACGCCCCGACCCGAAGGGTGGGCCCGGAACGCGACTCTTTTTTTTTTTTTAAACTAAGACGACACTTAAGAAGTCTAACTACGTCGGATCAACAGTTAAGCCTAAGAAGTCTAATTAGGCCGGATCAACAGTTAAGCCCAAAGGTCACACATGATCTCAACATATGAACTCAAACATATACCATAAGTCTACTAAACATAAACACAATCAATAGCACATAATCCAACCATTGAATTTTCATTGAAAACATCAGATTAACTACAGTCGCATGGTAGTTTAATACATTACGTTTAAACAAACTAAGTACCACACCTGGTACTTTACAAAAACAAATGGTTCCAAGAACCAAAAAGGAAAGATAAGGGTATTCCCCTCAGTGGGAATCTCAAGGCAACGTCGCAGCTCATCCACCCTAAGCTTCAAACAGAGGGTTATCCTCCTCTGTTTCATCTCCTAAAAGGTGAGTGGGATGAGCTAACTAACCCAGTGAAAGAAATATAACAGTGCAGTTTAAGTAAACATCAGGTTAGTAAATAATCAACAGTTGCAATAATATCTCATGCTTAACTATAAATTCAAGTATAATCTCAACATCATTCCACAATCCATCATCTTTTCCATTACTGCTGTCATCCAACGTAATGCCTACATACTACGCTGAGACCATTATATTAAGTCCCGACACGGTCAAAATACATCCTTACAAGTACATCTCAGCCCTCATATGGCCGATACTAACACTCCTCAAGTCAGCAATTGTCGACACCCATGGTCCAGTAGACGTAAACCATCTCACACACATGGCCGATATTTGTTTCAATAGTCAAGGGCACGTGGAAGCAGTATTACATATTTCATATGATCAAGATCATAGCATCCATAAGCACTTCTTACAACAGTGCCATATGTCTAGACACATGAGTGGGTTTATCAACTTGAAACCACTCATTGCTCAAAATCCATCTCATATAACATGGTCATCTACTGCAAAGTTAAGTTCCCTCACCGTAAATTTGTGCTATCGCGGTCTCTCTTCAACAAGTAAACAAGTGCACAATCAATCATAAGTCAACATACATAGCATCAAATGCATACATACATGTAATATTTCAAAACCATACTTATTTTCCCAAAAAATCTCCAAGGTAAATGGAATTGAGTCTCCTTTTTGGTTTCTAACCATTTTAAGTTACAATAATCCACAATAGAGTAATAATAAGGTGTTCAGTCTAAAACTCATATTGTCTTCTGGGCATGACCAGATTGACTTATTGAGTTAGATTTAGATACTCAGGTCGCTTCTCGGTTGTCTTCTGGATATGATCAGATCTGACATGTTGAGTAAGGCCTCGAGATCACTCAATGCCCGACAAATATAGTGTCGGCCTGGAAGTGAAGTCACTCAGTGCCCCGACCAATAGAGTCGACCTGAAAGTGAATAAAATAGTAGATACACTATACAAATAAGAGAAGAGGGTTAGTACATTTTTAAATTATTAAATGGGTACTAACATCACATGCATCAATAATCAAACAATATTTTACACTTCAAAAACTGGATCCCTTGGAACAAGCCTCAGAACCAGGTACTGTGGCTTCGGATCATCCGAACAACTGTCTAAACTAGTCACTGACCTCGGACTGTGGGTCTGGCTTCAGATCGTCCGAAGATCTGATCTCGGATCATCCGAACGTCCTTCCGAACCGACAAATCTGAAAAACAAGTCTCGTTGGGTCTGTGTGTCTCGAAACATGCCGAGTGGGGTTCGGTCCTTCCGAACTCTACTCGGAACATCCAGGCGAGCAAGCATGCCTCTGACTCTTCGGGGCTTCGAGTGAAGCTCGGAACGTCCGAGGGGTTCTCTCGGACCGTCAGAAGGATATGACCTTCGGACCATCCGAAGATCGACTCTCGGACCGTCCGAGAGCCGTCTTCCTCCACTGTCTGCAACAGCAAACAATGACGGGCAGACACAACATGAAATACAAATCCGGAAACAGTGGATTTCTCGGATTCCATTTTCACATCCAACCGGTCAGATGGACTACTCAGTGAGTCCTCTTTCCATAGGGAGTGGCTTGAAGTTTTAAAACTCAATAGGTCATTGGCTTTTAACACTGAAAACACACTGATACAAAGAAAATTGGGTTTTTCCTTAGACTTTGAAATGGTTTTACACACTCAAAACTTGGCAAAATCTGATTTTTCTTGATTCTGAACCGACTGTAATTGAAAGAGGAACAAAGTGGTTACCTTCACTGGAGTTCCTGGGCTGAAAAATTTGATCTTTGAAAAACTTCCATTCTAAGCTTTCAGGTGATAAAAACTGGAAAAAACAGAGGCAAGGAAAGGATCGGCTGGGTTTGGTTTTCAAACAATTGAAACTAAGACTGAGAGAGATAGAAATCTGAGAGTTTACTCAGCTGAAAAGAGGCCCAATTTATAAAATGTAGTGATCAATCGGCGGTGGCCTAATGGCCACTACATGCAATGGCTGCCTACGTCCCCAAAGGCACTGTTTGGGGACTGGTTGCAGATAAGTCCTCCAACAGTTTTGATTTTGCAAAAAGACCCCCTCTTTTAAAGAAAATCTGATTTTTAACTAAAGCATAATTTTAAAAGCTCAAAAAAATTAATCCAACCTTTCAGATAAGTTGGGTTTAAAAACTCTAGTCACCATAAAAATTTGAAGATTTAAAACTCACATAAAACCATTGATTTAAATAAAAATCATAATTTAACATTATTTACGTGTTTTAACTTGTGCTAAATAAAACAATTTAAAAACCTCATTTTTGGGATTTGAAAGAATAAACTAGACCATACTAAAATGGTCTAACATACTATACTTGTTTCAAAATTTATCTCTTTTCCAAAACCATTTAAAAATATTTATTTCTCTCTTTCGGGGTTTTGACGAGCGGCTTTAAATACTATTTTCTGAAAATAAAATTATTTTAAAATCAGAAATAGAAATCCTTGACTAAGGAGAAAAATATCATCCAATAATAATCACATAATAACACAATTTATAAAATAATAACAATAAACAATAAATTACCATTTTGCCCCTCCACCTGGACGAGCTGGATCACTGAACTTTCGACCTCAGATTAGGTCACACCTGGGCTTTTCTCAAAGCTCTAACAGTAATTTTCAAGATTAACCGGTCTAAACAAGATTTATTAAGCTAAACTACGCTTAATCTGGATCAGGATATTACAAGTTACCTCTGCACAAAGAAGTTTTTCAAAGTTAAAACTCATAAAATCTTATATTCGATCTAAAATGTCACAAGAAAGATTGAATGGATTAACTATATTATCTATTGAAAAAAAAATGTTAAAAAAACTTGAATATAGTAATTTAATTAGTAATTTTGCATCTCCAAATCATAGAAGAATAAATTTTAAATAATAGTTTGTTATAAATTTGATTATGATGTTTATTTAAATGTTTCACACTTTGTAAAAAAAGTTATATAATTTAATTTTTTATGAGTGTATAAAAGACCCATTTTTCAGAGTTCGCCTAGGGCCACTGAAATCTCAGGATCCGGCCTGCAAATATTAGACTATATTTGGATTTCAGCCAACTTTTTCATCTCAAGATAGAATACTTCAATCATATATAGCTTGATACAATGTGTATCGATCTTAGGCCTGGTTGATAAAAATCAGTCATTGATACCCTACCACGGCAGTCGATACACCACCATGTGTCGATCAAGTCAACAGGTTGTATAACACTATAACCTGGAAGGGTCGGAGATCACCCGCGAAGTCTTGAGTTTAACTTCCCATAAAGTTACTCTATCAACTTACCTAATATGTATGGATTGAAAGATTTACACACTCGTGAAATTAGTCTCACCTCTCATGTGAGATGAAAATATCCATATTAAAAAAAAAAAGAGTTAAGTATTCACGAAGCCAACACAGGTTGAGTTGGCCAATGTATCTATTTATATATATTCTTTCTTATTCCGTTTTTGGATTACACAATCTTTGACAAATTGCAATAGTAACGTCAAATTAATAAACAAAATTCATCATTTAAGATGGAACGAAGGCTAGGCTTCCATGATAACACCGGTTACAAGAGACTTATCACTTAAAATTTTGTCACTTAAATTATCTTTTAAATCTTAAATTATTATGACCAATCAAAGAAACTTTTTGGTAAATTCATATTTTAACAAAAAAAAAAGGCTTTTAATGAACTCATTACTTGATTAGGCTACCACCCTCATTGGTGTGGATGTGATCAGCTCATTTCATCGCCCACTCTGGGACATATACTGAAAAATTCCAAGCACCAATGCTTGGCCAAAAGTGCCATTTGGGTTGACATGGACCACAACCATTTTATTAGGTCCAGTAGTCATCCGCATGCGGGAAGAAGTAACATCTGTTTATTTTAATTTAATGTAAGATGTTCTTTAGAGAAATGGTATGACACGTAACAGTCAATCAATGTCTAAGATTGAAGAGAGTGACTTGTAGTGTGAGGCAGGTCAAAGCTTATTTAGGGTTTCAACCAACACACTCTCCCCTGCCCGTGTCCCTAAAGCCCACCAGTCTTGCCTTGTTTGGTATCTGAATTCTGAAATAATAAAACCAGAAGGAGAACTCAAAAACACATCGCATCTCCCTTTCATTTTGTAGTCACATTCACTACTTCCACTTTATTTTACCATTTGATGTCTATAATTTTGTAAATTTCCTTTTCAAATAGAGTGGCTGAGGAGAGGTTTCACATATCAATTACTAGTGTCGCCGATAGCTGATAGGGGTTTATTCATCATTATCATCAAAGCATTTGTCTATCTCATTCAATAATCTCAATTTCACATTTCATCACATCATAGCTTTACCACAACAATCCAAGTCTTTAACATCTCCCTTTCTTTAATACCTTTTAATTCTGATCCTTCCACAGTTCACAATGACGTTATTTCTAGTCTTCAATAAATGTGCACAAACCTCCTAAACATACACTCCCTCATCTTTCATTCCATCAAACTTTCATGCTTCATCTGATTCACTAATTTACTTGTTCCTTTTTACCAATCTGACATAACTCATTTTTAATTCTATCCTAAGATAGTACGGCATTCATCTTATCAAGCTCAGTCACTGTTTCTTCATCTACCTATCTTTTCGCTTTTCCACATTCAACTCCATACATGTTTAAGCTCATTATCACATCTTAAGAACAGACTTACATACTGCACCTCAGAAAGCTACCAACCAGATTTCAAAGTGCATGTCCATTTTTCAGGAGGAAGTTTTGTTTCCCATCATATAAATGAAGGGGCACAACTTAGTAAACCCAAGTGTAATAGAAAAAAAATGAGACACCATTTTTTGGGCCAATTGTAGGTGTCCATGTCATTCAGATTACATTAGAGCTATCACCTTTTCCAATATAATTTTTCAAGTATTTTGTCATTTTGTATGATGTGGAATAAGGTATTAACTATACCCGGGTTTAGCAGAGTTTTTGCCATAAATGAAATATCATTATAAACAACCATAGTAGGAATAGCATGATGGATTGACACGAGGCCTATCTTGGCAAGGCAGAACAATTGAAGCCAAAGACCAAATATGGCTTAAGAAGAAAAATTACCAACATGAGATCATAGAAAATGCAAATATTACCAGGTTCAGCTGTAACATCACGTGGCATTTGAAATAGAGAAGAGAAAAACAAAGAGCTTCACTTGTTGAGAGGACCATTTCAATCAGCACCTTCCTGATACTGTTACAGAAGACACTGGCAGTGACAACATCAGGGAAGTGCCTTGGGTCATTGTATGTTTGTATCATGTATGTATATATATATATATATTTCTTGACAGGGGAAGAAACCATACTGTCTGCTTGACATCCATCCTGACAAAGTTAGGCTGCATCCTGTCCAAGATTTGGAAAAATCAATGGTACAGTGAGTAAAAGCAATTGAGAAATTAATTGAAAATTCAAAAGCAGGAAGGAAAATTATAAGCAAATTAGAAAACATTCGAGTTGATTAAATAGATATCTCCTCAATGGTACAGTGAGTAAAAGCAATTGAGAAATTAATTGGAAATCCTAAAGCAGGAAGGAAAATTATAAGCAAATTAGAAAACATTCGAGTTGATTAAATAGATATCTCCTTGCAGTTGTAGCATCTCTTTAAATCTAAGATGAATGGAGACAGCTCGGATGTGCACAATTAGTCGCAGTGTAACCATTTAATCCATTAAACCTGAACCTGGTTCCTCACTATATTGGGAACAGAAATCATTGAAATCTTTTCACGTTTCAGTTTATCAGGTAACATTTAACCACATTATAGAGCAGAAAAGGTAACAAATTAAAAACAATAGAAATAGCACTTCTTTCATGTGCCTTTTTTTTATTTGAGAAGGTAAAAGAAGAGTCTCCTCAAGAAGAAAGAACAAGAAGAGGATCAGGGAAGGATCCAAGGCAGCTTTTATCATTTTTTTCAGTGATAAACAAATTCTCACAGGCAGCTAATAAGGTTTATAAATGTCCCTAAAGAACTGGAATACAACTATTTATTAAAATGAACTGTTTCAGAAAGATGAAATGAGTTTATAATCAGTGAAAGTGACCAAAGAGAAGAAAAAAAGTTGCCAGTAAATAAAAATTGAAAAAAATTGCAAAGCTTGAAAGAATGCAAGGACCAAAACAACTGGACACCTGAAAGACAGCTAGGGATATTGAAAGGCCTGGGGATAACAAAAGAAGTCCACCCAAGTTAGAGGCCCAAAGATCAATAAAGACCAAGCACCTAAATAAGGCCAAAATGATGATCTGGCAATTTCTGACCCAACCTGTTGACCCAAAAAAATTGATTTGGGTCATGAATATGTTTAAAAAAAAAAAATTTGACAGCCAACCCGACCCAAAATAAATCAGTGTCAGATTGGGGAGAGAGTCCCGGACCCCAAACCCAAACCAGCACTAATTATAAAAAAAAAAAACCCATTTTGAGCACTTCTTCAGAACCTATTACTTTTAGTCCATCTACCCCACCCCCAAGTTTAAAAGTCATAGCCAATTGCCTCCATTTTCCATACTCCAACGGCTCCACATGGAATGGATGATGTTGGTGGAGATAATGGGGGGATATTTTTCAGATTTCAGAATTTCTATTTTAATGGAGGCAAAAACAGTTATACACAGGCGTACAGGGTTTTTTGGTTTTCAAGGTTCAAATCTTTGAAGTATAAGAAGCTAAAAATCAAGTGTCAGAATCAGTTTGGAAACCACAATCTACAAATGCTAGTGACCAAAAGATAGGTCGTAGAAGATTAAGAAATTCAGAAAAGGTGCCAATAAAGCAATTCTAGAAGGAGAGGATTTGGACCTGTACATGAGCTTCTGGACCAGAAGCATGAGTAGCCACATTGGAACTTGTAGCTTGAGGGTTTCCTCGACCAGAATCAGCAATCAAATTTCCTTGGACACCATTTCCCTTGGGAGAGGATTCTGACGTCCCCTCGGTGCCACTAGAAATAAATGTAAAGCCTCCTGTTCTCTTTGTTGTAGGATCTAGGCGCTCCATCATCCGAGCAACGCCGGCGATACCTGCAGTTACCTCACGTTGAACTTCCTTGCTGAGCTCTTTAACTGAGTTATTGCGAGCCAATAGCTTCTCCTTGAATCCACGAGTACTTTTAGAGATAGTTTCCTTGTACCTGTTACGAATAATCCACTCATATCAAAATGGTGACTGTACAATAATGATAAAATGATAAAAGTTAAAAAATTATATATATAACATTTTCCTATCAACAGAAGATGGTTGCAAAGCACTTAATTACCTGGAAGAGGCAGCAGACAATTTGGATTTTAGTGACTCAGAGAAAGAGAGTAACTCTGAAGGACGTGATCTTTGTGGGCTGCTTGGTGGTGTTCGGCTTGCAATATTTCTAAAAAGGTCAAAAAAAAAAACATTATGACAATAAAAGAAACTTAAAAACAGAAATCACATGAATGAATATAAGAAAGACTTGAATGAAAAAAAAAAAAAGAATAACTAAATGCACAAAGAAGTGATTCAATATTGTGATGCAAACAGGGTAACATTGCCATCTGGGGCCATCTGCGAGAATGCCAACTCACAGTGTAGATGGATGTTTAGGGGATAATATGGATAGCGCATCTGATCATCCCAGCTATGTGATTTGATCATGTAAATATCAACACACACTCAGATAGGGTTGGTGGGTCCAAGGGGTGAGATTGGGTCCATTCAAAAGGTGTTTTCAGGATAATACTTCTTTTAAAAAATCAAGTCCATTGGATTTCAAAAGCCATGATTTTCAAATGTCCAGAAATCAACAATAAAAATAGGGGTAGTTTTGTATGGATTTCAATCCAACAGTGAAATCAACTCAGAATCGGTTCAAAGTGGGTATATATACAATTCACGGAGTAAGATAGGGTGTGAGAGGTGCAAGTGGGGCACAGGTAGGCCCCATTTTGGGTTTTGTCGCCCATGGGAACCTTTGTGTGTGTGTAACAAGAATCTCCTAATGGATCCAACTCCCGCCTCACACCCGACTACCCCCGTGAATTGCTCCCATAACCACGTTGACACCAATTTAATTTTTAAAGCCTATTGATCTAACCCAATAAATTTGAATTGTTAGATAATTGTAAAATTTTGTGAGAGATAAATGTAAAATTTTGTGAGAGAAAGAGAGAGAAGACGAGCATACTAAATCTAAAAAATAAGAAACTTTTTTTATGACGAAGAAACAAAAGACCCCCACCTCTCCCCGAGCACGAGGGCATTGAGTAAAACTCCGGATGCACGCAGCCCCTTGCAAGCCACGGGCATCGGTTGACTACAGGACTCAACCTGGGACCTCTGGCTCTTGAACCAAAAGTGCCTACCAGTTGAGCTATCCCGTGCGAGGTGAATAAGAAACATTATTGACAATTTCTTGTTGTATTAAGGACGAGAGCGTGTAGAGTAGTTGGTAACTGCTCGTATAAATGTTTCAGGCTTGAGTCATATGAGCGCCAAATGAGTTGTCGGCCCATTGAAAACAATTGCCAAACACAATTATGAATGACAACCCCAGATATATGGGATAAATCGCTTTCATGATGATGATGTGAAGACGCATCTATGGCCCTAACATAACAGAAATTAAGAGTTCCCAACACACAGGACTAAATAGAAGTGCTGCTGTTCCAGAAACATACCTGGGGTCAAAAGGAGAATGAATGGCATCAGAGCCCATCCTTGTAGGAGACGTGGGCAGTGACAATCGAGGTTGCTCAACAGTGGAAGGAGATGAAACAGTTGTTGGAGAACCACCAGCAGGTGACACAGAACTGCTAGAACCTTGACTCCCAGTTAGAGTTGTTCCATGTTCTTGCTCCACATCAGATCCATTTGATGGAGCAGCAAAGACAAGGAATTGAGAATGAGCCAATCCCGAAGACCTATGCCGTTCCCTCCGGCTCAAATGATGAGTCCTGCCAATGGCAGCAGCAGCAAGATGTTGCATGATACGCTCATCAAGATCTGTCTCATCTGCAAAAGATGGAACCTGCATTTTCCCAGTTTCACCATGTAACATAATCAATACAAATTTACTTGAATAAACTAAACTTCTAGTCAATGACTGTAACTAACATCGTGGAATTCAAAATCATCAAGTGGTATGCGAGAAGAAGTGGACATATTGGAAGATCTGTGCCTTGATCTTGAGCTTCTTTCAATCTCCACTGCCGCAAGAAGCTCTTGGCTACAGATAAAGACCAAATATGCATTAGAAGGAATAAGTTTCATGACGAAGGTAAGCTAACAAACCATTTCATATTTGTAACAGAAAAATTGTAATAATGGGTAACCTTACTTATATCAGACAAGGTTGAAAGCTGAAAACTGATGCTGGATTCCATAACTAGAAATGCATCCTTGTTGGGAACCTTTAAACATTATCACAAGAAAGTAATTTTTTACTAAGAGAAAGGACACCTACCTGTCCGGGTCCTTCAAGACAAGAAACTGCCAGCATATCGGGCACTCTTTGCTTCTTTGTGACCTGAGATGGAATTTTACTTGCACTTAAAGCTTCGTTGGACACAAACATGGGTCTGTGCAATTATTTGTACGTGTATTATGAATATGGAGACATGTTAAATAGGAAGAGATTTTATATCGTGGAAGATCAAGACTAACCAAAATAGGGAGCTAATTGAGCATACCAGTCAAGAATGCACTGAAGATGATACTCGTGTTTGCAATTAGTGACCTGAAACAACCAATCAGATACAAAAGACTTTCTAAGGACTTCTTAAATTTTAGTAACAGCACATTAATATATTGCAAATATTTTCAATCTATGACAATCAACTCACCGACTGACCTTATTGCACACATTACACAATTCAGCTAGTAATGGACACACACACACACACAGAAATCTAAACCTGTAGATGGGGAATGAAGCCATATCATTGTGTCCCGTCAGATTCTGCATCCACTAACCCAGCAATGCATGCACATGCAGACAAACTCATGCTTGTGCAAAGGAAAAATATATATATCTAGCACTGATCTTTCTTCCTAACCTAAAACATGTAAATGAGATTGCATGAACTCAACCAGCAGAATCTACCTGAAAAACTTTAGCTCTAGTCAAGCATCTTCCTTTTGAATGAAAGGCACTGCTTGCTTTTGCTTTTAAGTGTTCCATTTTTTTTCCAAGACCAAGGTGTCCAAACCTCTCAGAGCACCTTACTAATCCTTAGGACATGTGCAAACCTCCCTATCCACACACAACGGGTTAAACTACGGGGAGTGGCTCTTATGTGTGGAGGGTGACTTGAACACAAGACCTCCCGCACCTTGGGCGGGTTCTTGACCATCAAGCTAACCCCTCACGGGTTTTTTAAGTGTTCCATTTACAGGCCATCAATTGTCATGGATCCAACAATCCTATCAATTGCTTATATAGAAATCCATGGCTTCACTCACGATATAAACAGTATGGATATCCAGCATTCATACCATGTCAATGGTTCAATTTTTTGTCCCGAAGATCCCCCCTCTGAATGATATTCACATTCAATTACCTCGCTAAGAAAAAGGACATTCATTACTCAATCAAAAATCATAATGGAGAAAATATCGCGTCTTCTTGCATCTAGAGACAGTTAACCCTCTGAATGATATTCACATTCAATTAACTCGCTAAGAAAAAGGACATTCATTATTCAATCATAAATCATAATGGAGAAAATATCCAGTCTTCTTGCATCTAGAGACAGTTAAAATGATTATACACTTTGACTTATTAACTCAAATTAGAAGAAAACAAGTCATATCAGCCACTCGGTTACCATATGATTTCTACACCTATTTGAATAGGAGTCATTTTTCATTTCCCACCGTGAGAAGAACCGATCTAGAAGAAAACCCTAAATAAGCATCCTTTCATCTAAACAAGAAAATCTCAGTCACAATAATTCATTTGAAAATATCTTGCCTATAGAAGGATGTGCTGGTAAGTAACAACAGTGAAGACAGCAGCAGTTGGAGGCACATGAAAGACCACAGTAACGGCATGTGCAAGGTGACCACTGCCCAACCATTTGAAAGATGTAAAAGATAAATGTCTTCTTTCAGATGGATTTTTCGATTGGAAAAAAAGGCTCTTCTACCTCCAAGTCCCTACTCCGAATGTAACTTGCTCCCAACCCATAGTCTGTAGTGACCACAACTTTGAAACTCAGTAGGAAGCCATCTTTGGGACCAATATTCAGGCCATGCAATTTCAGAGCTGATGAACACTCATCATAAGAAAATTAATGTTTCCTGCGCTTCCAATGGGTAGTAAGTCTCTTACTCTTTTTTTCTGAAACAATGACTAACATTTTATTGCAAGAAGCACACGACAGAGTAAGGATACACCAATAATACCAGAAAAGCTACATGGCTAATGATGTAGAACAAGTGGCAGATAAATTCTTGAAGACATACACGTCGGATTTAGGAGTCCGAGACCTATCTCTCTTAGGATTTACTATTTTCGCATTATTTTTAATTTAGAATTATTGTGTCACAAGGAAGCTAGGTCGGTAGCTTTCCTATTTGATTTAGGAGTCCTTTCCTATTTGATTTTGGAGTCCTTTTCTCTTTTGATTTAGGAGTCATTTTCTATTTTGATTTCTTATTTTTTCTTATAAATACAATGCATGTAAGAGAGGGACTCACCTCTTTTGGAATATATGAATTGATATAGATTTACTATCTTATTTTCCTCTATCATCTCTGCCGAGTTGCAGACCTTAACCTTCATTGCTGGTTTTGTTCCGGCCATCGCTGATTCTGGGCTTAATCCCAGAGGAGATATCCTGTTGTCGCTGCCTTGGGCTTCATCCCAAGAGGAATACACCATCGCAAGAGACTGGGCTTCATCCCCGTGCATCGCCGATCTCGTCACTGCTTCTCTTGCTTCCGCTCGTTTCCTTGACACTTCTGCTGCCTTTCAGAGTTCCCTCTGTGACCAGCTAGCAGTCCTTAGCCAGGTACCCAAATACCTTTCATCTTCTTCTTCTCCTTCTTCTCGTCGATCTCTCTCCTTTCTGTTCCTCTTTCCGCCGTCTCCAGCTGCTTCTTCTTCCGCTGCCTGCCTTATCCCTTTCTTTTCCTTTTTCCTTCGAGACTCCATCACATGCCCTAATTAAGACAGCCTTCGCACGTGTGTGACTTAAAGTCTCTCCACACGTGTGCATCAATTTGTGTGTGTGTGTCCCGATCTTTCGTCGGGAGTGACTTATTTCGATTTCTTCCCCGCTTCCGCTACATTAGCTTAAAAACAGGAAACCTCAATAAGATGAAGGGAAAGGAATGTATCCGGAATATATAACAACAGAATCAAGACTCTTTGCTTAAAGATTACAACCTGGTCCTATACATATTAAATATAGAAATATCCTGAAATCCCTTGACAGAATTCACCCAAGGATGGCCTGGCAATTAGACAAAAGATCTACCCCCTTGGGGATTTCCCCTTGGGGATTTGATTTTATCTCCTTTAATATGCTCCAAAAGACTCTTCCCACTGCAAGTCTTGCATGAGAATAAATCTGGAGCAATAACAAAAGCAAAGTCATGCCTGGATAAGCTGGTTCTGGTCCACGGGTAACAACATTACCAAGTCATCTAGAAAGCTAAAAACACAAGTTCCAAACTTCTTAAGTAAATTGACAATGGATGAGGATATGACTAACTAACAATTTAATGGATACAGAAAAGATCTACATTTATGTTGCCAATCCATTGCCTATTATAAAATGAGGGCAAAGAGGGAATCTATAAAGAATTATATGATGAGATGAAGATTAACCATTATGAAGTTATTACAGAGACCAGCCACCCCAAAAGAAGTTCATGAAATTAGGGAAGTGGATTTTTTCCATTTTGGTTGGAAGAAGAAGAGAAGGGAAGAGGAGGGGGGAACCTCTATCACACAGATAAACAATCTAACAATAAACATTCCGAAGAATACCATTCCGAGTTTCTTTTCCACCCCCATCTCAGGAATCAAAATAAACACCAACTCATAAGCTTCTATGTCCAAAATATATCTTTTAAGAGTTGGGCTCCAAATGACATGCCCAACTTAATCACACAAAAGAGGCTCCTTGTTTGATGACAACCTATAGGGACTCTCCTCTTTAGAGCAATAAACAAGCACCATACACTACAACAAAAAACACACTCTATCTCTAATTCCTACATGCAAAGCAGATGAATTCCCACCTATCAAGGGATAGCTCAACTTGCAGGAACTTTGGCTCAAGAACCAGAGGTCCCACGTTCAAGTCCCGTAGTCACCCGATGCCTGTGGCTTGTGAGGGGCTGCGTGCATCCGGAGTTTTACCCGACGCCATCATTACTTGAGGAGATGTGGGGTCTTGAAGTTCTTCGTCATCAAAAAAAACAGATGCTTTTCCCATGTCCCTGAAGCTCACCATCCACCATTCCAAAAGTAGTATTTGTTGAAGACTAGAGACCGTGTCACAGTCTTCTTTCATCTGCAACAGTAAATGCACTTAAGAGGAGCAACCACTAGCTGACGGACTTTCAGCTCTGTTAACGAAAAAAAAGTAGTCTTCCATTGGATCATCAGTTGGGACTAAATATAGATCTCTCCCCACACCAGTCCAATCATAGCAGGAATGGGGTTTCACTCAATCATATCAATAACAAACTCAACATGATCTATGGAGGTGGAAGCATGGTCTTTATCATCCACATAGCCTAAAATATGCCCCACCAAACACAAGGGATCTATAAGTCCAAGGTGGAGATGTATTCCAAATAAACACACCTGGATGGCTTTCAAGTGACAACCCAAACCTTCTGTCCATTTGTCTAGCCACCAGTTAGGAATGTCAACTCCTAGCTGAGAGAGCATGTGCTTCTATCTCCAACTTAGGAATAACATAACATGCTTGGATATGGGGTGAAGCCTCTTGATTGGAACACCTAAGAAGACGCCCACCCAATGCTCAAGAATCGATTCTTTAGCTTCATCAACAAAAACCCTAGTAGAAGATGCAGTCACAATATATCGGAATAGCATAGTTTGCTTCAGTGTCTCATTGCTGACAAGAAATTCAGAGGTCGAATTTTTTTTCTTTTTTTCTTGAGAGAGGGGGATAGAGAGCATTTAGGGATGGACATGATGGGTTGAATTAAAACCACTGAGAAACCATAATTCCAGACAGCACAACATGACATATGACCTCTGTGGAAGATTTCCTATTCTCAGTTTACAATTTGCTCAGACTCCCTGAAGCTTTATCATCTCCAATTTCCCTCTTTTACATCTCACCAGGGCCATATTTGGCCATTGACACCCGAAAAAACTTCTACCTCCATAATTTTCCATTGGAGAGCTCAATGGCCTGACATACTTCTTTTGGACTCAAAATAAACAGAGTCAAAGGTTCTAGGATGACCAGACCTTGTGCTTTGCATCAAACAACATATTGAGGTCCTTCCTACTGCACTGACGAAGTCTCTAAAGCAACGCAACTGATTTTGCCCACTGCTAAGCACCAGCCACTCACTGTTGTTTAGATGTTCTTGGGAAGCAAATTATAAAAGAACAACAGTCAATTCCTCCATGTTTTGGTCCTTGCTTTATTGTGGGCAACAGGTTTGAGTAATATTATAGCTTTGGACATCACAAAGCAAACATCATATAATTGTGAATGTTTGCAATATGTGCGTCTCAAATGTGAAGGGGGTGAATCACCTATTTGTTCACTGCTCTTTATCCTCCAAAGCCTAATTAGTTTCTATTTTTGTCCCCCGAAGTTGATTGGGTGATGCATGAATCCCTTGCTCAGCAAAGATCGATAGCATGGGCATTGGCTAGCAAGGAAGTATCAAGCCTTGGGCACATCTGCATTGTCATTTTATAGCAGGTTTATGCAGCTAATAGGCTAGTCCTACTTCTTTCAGAATTGTGAATTTCTCCAAAAAGCAAGTTGAAAATTAAATCGTAGGTGTCGTGGTACTGGTGGGTATCCTAAAGACAGCACTATCTCCTCCTTTTAGGAACCAATTACGGGATGCACCTATGATGACACTCTGTAAGATAGTCATTGGCTAAGTGATAGATTGCAAGTACTTAAAAGACATTGATATCAGAGCAAAAAGGATGATTTGTATTGCATGGTGAAATGAGCAAAAACTTCTAACAGGATAAAATAGATCAGAGTTATTCAGGAAGACCTACATCCCGATAAGGCATATTTAGTACTTCGTAATCAGATGATGCAGAACTTCTTTTTTTTTGAAATGGTAACTGAAAATTAATATTAAAAGCACTAGAGGTGCAAAGAAGACTACAAAGAGAAGATAAAACAAAGGACACCCTGAACCCCTTACACCCACAAAACAGCCCCCAAAAGAAGGAAAAACAAAATGGCAAAGGGTTAGGTAAGCCCAATACACTCTTTCTAGGCATGCAAATTGTCAGTCATGGATATATGTTGGAAGTCCAAAAAGGAGGAAGCCCAAGATGCACATTTTGACAAAATCCGGTTACTGCGCTTTGGGGATTTCCACACAATTCGTGAAGACCATATTGTTTCGTTCTCACCAAATACTCCAAAACGGTGGCAAAAAAGAGCAAGGCACGACAAAACCAAACACCTAGAGGAGATACTTGTAATGACCCGACCCGAAGTAGCGGGTCAGTAGAAGTGGGTAGAGTTAATTAGAAATTGATATGATGTATTAGTATATTATTTTACTTTATTGAAATCTAAGCGAATGGAAATTTTATTTATTAAATTAAAATTTTAATCCCCCAAAGTTGAAATCTAAATTAGAATTTACAAATTGACCCCCTTCGAATTAAAATCAAGTAAGTGGAAGATTTCATTGTTAATTTAGATTTTAAGTCCTTAAAGTTAGAATTACAATTAAAATTGTTCAATTAAAATCCTTTTCATTAAATAGATATATATAAATATATATAATTATATGTGATAACTTACCCCAAAATTGTGTGGACCCTTTTTGGACCCACACCCCTCTCGGTCATTAGCCCGTCCTAAATCCCTCCCTCTCGAACCTTCTACCCAAAAAAAAAAAACCCTAAGTCTCGATGGAAAGAACCCCAAGACTCTCCTTTCCAAATTCGATTTCTTCTTCCTTTCCTTTCTCGATTGGGACTAAAATCCCTTCCTTCCTTTTCCAAAACGGAAACTACCCAAAAATCCTAAAGCAAAAACCAATTGTAGCTTCCGTATTTGAAGATTGGCCAACCCTATCAACTATTTAGACCCGACGGAAGAGGAAAAATCCATATTTGCTCTCACAAGCACCGCATCTCCTCTCCCTCTCTCATCTTTCCGCTGATAATCGACGAAGACCAGCAACTACAGAAGCATCTACAGCAATCAATTCGGATTTTGTTCCCTCTTGTTCTTCTTCCTCTCTGGTCTTCTCTTTCTGCGACCCTATAACAGCACCTAGAGGACTGCCCGTACGCCACCAGCTAGCGTTGTTGTTTCCAGCACTCCACCCCATTCGCACCCAGATTGCAGTTGAGACAAGGAACCCAAATTTCAGCCTACCTGCTGTCCACACCTAAACCTCTCTAAGAAACTGAACTAAATACAGGTATGTGTTCTGAATTTGTACCTATCTGCTGCATGGTTATAGGCTTTCCTCTTAAAGCCCCACACCTTGGGTGCTTGGATCGATTCTTGCCTACAGTTTTTACAACCAGCCGGACCTAGCCCTTTTCGGTTGAGTCGTCGTTTGCAACTCTTGCAAAGAACCCACCCTTTGACCCAATTACAAAAGGGATCAGGTCTTGAATTACTAACCTAGCTGCAAGATATTGATTGCATATATGCGATGAGATTTTTCAGGTCTCATAAACTGAAACGTGTAGAGCTAGCTTGCTGATTGAAACCATTAGGCCCTTTGATTTAATCCAAGTTTTCGTGTTATCCATTGTCCTTGGATTATCCATCCCTTTTTGTGTTTACAAGTTAAGAATGTAAACTCTTAGATTTCCCTTTAATTATTTTCATCTTCCCTCCTCTTGTTTCTTCTAATTATTTCAATTGGTTGTTCGCTAATTCTATCTTTCCTTTGGTGTTTTTCCTGCCTTCTCAGCAGGACCTTGAAAATGGGTTCTAGTACTTTCAACTTTATTTTAATCTCTTCATTTGCTTAAGATGATTTTTTTTCATTGGTTTGAACTTTTGGGAATTTACGATAGTATCTCATCCACCTTGGAGTTAACTGGCTGATGGCAAGAACTGATTTTCAGTCTCCAAACTGTTGATGTTGAGGGTTGTCTAGTCCCAGAATTTCACTCATATCTGGTCAATAAAACCTGTCCTCATTCTACCCAAAATTGGATGCTTAAATCAGCCTTGTTAATGTCCAGCTTGGATCTGAGACATAAAACCATCTTGTACCTAGCCTCTTAACCTTTTATTTTCAGCATCCATTGGTGAGGGCAGCACCCATCACCCATGTTTAATAATCCTCATACACCGATCTAGTCCATGCTATTTAGAAGTATTTGTTAGAAGAAATGTTAATAGTAATTGGAATCTTTAAAACATATTAGCAGCAAAGTTTGGTATTCAAGACTAATTATCACTTGGAAACTAAGCAAACTTCTCATTCGGATTTCACGAAATTCTAGGTGAGGGAAACAATTCACTACATACCTTGTATTTATATGATATTTTATTTTGAATGTGCAATGAAAAATATTGTATTGGATTGTATGTTCTGAATTTAGTTGTTGGATCTAGAAAAGATTGGGTGTACGTTAATGATGGTAGCAATCCGGTGTTCACTCACAGTAGTGTAAGGGAGATTTTGGCTAAACATTCTATTACCCGTGAGGAGACTTAGTCCGCCCGGATTGTAGAATCTAACCATTAATATTATTGAAAGATCCAATGATTTATATTCGTAGATGATGATTATTTGTATGTTATCGTTGAATTATTAATCTTGATTGGGCTTGTTTGAATGTTGGGTTATATTATTCTAATATTACGATGCATGGACTACTGCCATGTTATAATCAAGTTGTATGCATGTTATGATGAATGAGAAATTGGCTATGTTATAATCTGTTTAGACTGAGATTTCTAATCATGTATGAATAAATGAATATGTTTATTAAGCATGGCATTCTCATATTCATAGCATGGGTATGAGGGTGTGATCAATGATTGTCACGAAGACCACGACGGTAGTAGTGTTGTTATCCTCACTTTAAGTGAGAAGACCATGACGGTGGAAGAGATGTGATATCCGTGACAAGTCATGAGGGCTATTATTTAGTGGTAGGTTGTGTTATCCTCACTTTAGGTGGGAAGGCCACTAAGGCGATGCTGTGTTATCCTCAATCCGTCAGGAAGGCACCAAATATCAGTAGATGTAAATGATGTGTTGGAGTGTGGTATTTTGCATTGAGCATTACATTCTTGCAAAGGCATGAGCATGAAATAAATTGTTATATAAGTTTCCTTGAAATATCATGTGAGAAAGTAGGGATATCATATTCTATGTTTGTATTGTTGTTTTCTTCACTGGGCATGGAGCTCATCCCTTACATTACAGGCAATCCCTTGGACTTGGGCCTAGATGAAAACCAAAACTGAGCTTAGAAGGTGAAGAGTCGTTGAAGAATACTGGAAACCACATAGCTTATTGAAGAATTTAGTATTTAGATTATAAATTGAATTTTTATTAGATTTGAGACTTTTGAAGAATTTGTTTATTTGTTTTATTTAGTTTGTGGAAACTTGAATAATAAATTCAAGTATGGAATAAATTTGAGAACGCTATGATTTGATTGATTTGGAATTGTGAGTGAGTTGATGTGTTTAGAAATCTTTACGTGATGGAATATTTTTCTCTCTAAGCTATATGGAATGTTGAATGGAAATGTAACGTTATTTAGCAGGTTGTGAACTTGAGGAATTCTATGGCTTGTAAATGTAGATATGTTTGTTTGAAAAAAAAAAAATATATATATATATATACATATATACATATATATACATATATATATATATAGCCACGGATTTATGATGTAAGACCCATTTAGGGCAGCAGGTGATCTAAAATTGTGTAGTCAAATCACGTCCGTTTAGGTGTTGGAAGGCGGGGCGTGACAATATTAGAAACCTTCCACGCAAATGTCACGCCCCGCCTTCCAACACTTGGACGAGCGTGATCTGACTGTACAAAAATAAATCACTTGCTGCCCTAAACGGGTCTTACATAACAAATCTGTGGCTAAATTCAAAATAAACATAATTACATTCACAAGCCACCAAGATTTCTCAAGTCCACAACCTGCTTGAAGACATAGCATCTCATTTGAGTTTCCAAATAAGGGATAAATATCACTCACATAAGAATTTCTAAACGCATCACTTACTCACATTCCCATAACAATCACAATAAAGCGTTCTCAAAATTAATCCATACTTGAATTCATTAACCAAGTTTCCAAAAATTAAAAATAAAAGAATAAACAACTTTCTCAAAGTCTCAAATCAAATAAACAACCAACTTATAATCTAAATAATAACTTTTGCACTAACTAAGCGTTTTTACAAATTCTTCATCGACTCCTCGCCTTCTAAACTCAATTGTGATTATCGTTCAGATCCAAGTCCAAGGGATTGCCTGCAATGTAAGGGATGAGCTCCATGCCCAGTGAAGAAAACAATAACACAAACATAGCATATGATATCCTTACTTCCTCAATGATATTTCAAATAAGCAAGAATAACAATTTATTTCATGCTCATGCCTTTGCAAAATGTAATGCTCAATGCCAAATGCCATATTCCAACCCATTATTACATTTACTGATATTTGGTGGCCTTCCCGACGAATTGGGGATAACACAACATCGCCTTAATGGCCTTCCCACATAAAGTGAGGATAACACAACCTACCACCAAATAACAGCCCTCATGACTTGTCACGGGTATCACATCTCATCTACCATAATGGTCTTCCCACTTAAAGTGAGGCTAACAATACTACCACCGTCGTGGTCTTCGTGACAATCATGGATCGCACCCTCATACCCAATGCTATGAATATGAGAATGCTATGCTCAATGCCATTTCAACATGCTTAATTAATCATGACATACTTATAGAATTATGATTTCCATTCTAAGCAGATTATTGCATCATAATTGATATCTCATTTACTATAGCATGCATATACCTTTAAATAAACATAGCAATAATTTAAGCATCATAATGATTTGAATCATATAGACCAACATTCAAACATGTACCATCAAGATTGAAATTCAACAATACCATACAATTAATCATTAATTTACGAATATAAAATCATTGGATCTTCCAATACATTAATGGTTAGATTTCACAATCCGGGCGGACTGGATCTCCTCACGGCCAATAGAATATTTAGCCAAAATCTCCCTTACATTACTGTGAGTGAGCACCGGATTATAACCATCATTAACATGCATCCAGTCTTTTTTAGATCCAACAATTATATTCATAAGATACAAAACAATGCATAATTTTCATTACACAACACCAAATAGAAGATTACATGAATACATGGTATTTAGTGAATTGTTTCCCCCACTTAGAAGTTTGTGAAGTGCAAACAATGAACCCAAAAGCTTCCCAAGAGATAACTAGCCTTGAGAACCCAAGTTTGTTGCGAATACGATTTAAAAGTTCCAAGTATTAATAATATGAGGATAATTAAGTCTCTTTGGGAAAGTACTTTTAATTACAAGTAAGGTGGATTGTTGTCCCAACTCTAGCCTTATAGGTTACACTAGGGTCCAAGGTTAGGAGTGAAGGTTTCCAAATTTGCTGCCAACATAACACAATAATTACTTAGGACTGTATTATTTTATTTATTTATGAAAACTGTCCTAACTTAGAGCAGTTTAGAGATTGGCTGCCTTTAGGAAAGATAACAATAACCCTAAGTATTTTTAATTTAATAAGTAATTAATTGTAACAAAGCATATTAAATCAGACCAATTGAATACAGTGGGTACTATCTTGAAATTACCACGGTAAGAGGGCAAGGTAATAAGGTTCCGTGTTTTAACTTGTAACTAAGCCACGGGTAAAACAAAGAAAGATGTTAACGCATGGTGCTGGCAGCAAGGGGACTTAGATCAGTCTCACTTACAGGTAGTTTCAGGCTGGTTGTGTTGTCCATCTCGGCTGGAGAAAGAGTTCTTTGTAACTCGTCACACTAAGATTAAAACCAGTCTTGAAATCAACCAGCTAGGGGCTGAAAACAGTCCTTAATATCAATGTTTATGGGGTTGAAAATCAGTCCCATTAACTGGCCGATCTGGGGTGAGAAATCAGTCCCCAACTTAGGATATTTTTATTAGAGAAAGGCTGAGTGATTACTGTTCACGGATAAGAAATTGGGGACAGATCTGAGTCACCAATTTATTTGATCCTACCGCTGAATGAAGAAGGGAAAAATCATCACCATCCAACAAGGATTGGCTGATTGGCTGGCTCGAAATTTACAAAGGGGAGAAGAGGAAGAAGAAACCCATGGGAGAAGAAGAACATAGAGAAAATTAGAGGGACATACCTGTTACTTGCTGTAATTTGGGAACAAAGACGACAAAAGCTGGTCACACGGTGATCCCGAACTCTGCTGCTTGAACCGAAACTTGGTCTTCAAAGAGGAGAGGAGGAATAAGAACTCAAGAGAGATTTGGGGTTTTTCTTTCCCTTCTTCGGCTGAGGTTTTCGCTGCGATTCCGTTGAGATTTGATTGCTGTTTCGAAAAGGGTAAAAGAAGGGAAGGGTTCGCAGGTCTCTTAAAGGGAGGAGAGTCCTATTGGTAAAGGAATCCCATCGGTGAAAGGATTTTGGACAGTTTCCATTTAGGTAGGGATTTGAGTCCCAAATGAACAAGGAAGAAGACTCCAATCTGAACAAGGAATCCCATCGGTGAAAGGATTTTGGACAATTTCCATTTAGATAGGGATTTGAGTCCCAAACAAACAAAGAAGAAGAAGAATACAATCTGAACAAGGAATCCTATCGGTGAAAGGATTTTGGACAATTAAATTCGACCAGCGAAGGTGGGTCCCTTTAAATTGTTGATTTTAATAAATTGTCCTTTATTTCTCTTTTGTTAATTTTGTCAATCATCGATTAAATTCTAGACACTTAAAATTGGAACTTATTTATTGATTTCACATTCTTAATTGAACATTTCCAATTGGGATTCTAACTTAGGGGAATTAAAATATAAGTTGATAGTTTATTTTCCATTCCCTTAATTTAATTCGAAGGGGATAAATTTGTAAATTCTTATTGGGGAGAAAGTGTGAAATCGGAGTTTAATATTAAATCCCTAAATTTAATTGTGTTTTTCCCAAATAAAATTATCAAATTAAACTAACAAATCAATTTAAACTAAAATAATTTTCTAAATTAATTTTACCTGTCACAACTGACCCGTTACCCCGGGTCGAGTCATTACAGCAAAGGAAAGCTGGGCAACCGTAGAGGGTATAGACCATTGAATGTCGAACCGATCCAGAATAGTGCTCCAAACATTTGATGAAAAGGAGCAATGAATGAGAAGATCTAAATCTTCAAAAGCCTGGAGGCACAAAGGACAAGCACTAACTAACACCCTTCCCCCCTCTTGTGCAAATTGTCTTGTGTGAAAATCTTCCTTAATCCGGCAGTCCACTGGAAGTTGTGGCATGAAGAGGGGCTTTAGAGGACCAAATAGTTGGATCCACAACTGGGGTTGTCTCTCTCCCGGTGTTCCACTCTTAGAAAGACTTTATTGAAAAAGATCTAGAAGAATCAAGCAACCAAAGCAAGGAATCATCCTCCATGGCATGGATCCAACCAGAGGTCAGCTGGAAGAGAAGATGTGGAAAAATCACAGGTTTTAGCGTCCGATAGGTCCCGACGAAACTGATTGCCCCACGCTAACTAGCCAACCACCATAGAGTAGTAGCCAGAGACTAAAGAATCAAGCAAGAGGGCTAAGCAAGGAAACTATATAGCAAGGGAGGAAGAATCACACCAAGGATCAGTCCAGAATCTAATTCAATTACCCCTCCCCACTTTAAACCGAATACCTTGCTTGAACTTATCCACACAAGTGCATATGGCTCTCCACATACCCGAAGCCCTATGTTGAGAGGGTTAATGTCCCATCCACAGTTACCAATCCTATACTTGGCGAGCAAGGACTTCTAGGGAGCTTCTTCATCAGAACCAATCCTCCACAACCATTTTGAAAAAAGAGCAATATTGGCATTCCTTGGTGGGATAGACTCCAAGCCCTCCCGCCTCTATGGGAAGACAGACTTGGTGCCAACAAACTAGATGCCCCTTCCAACGTTGTCAAAATTGTATGAGTCACGAGTCGACTCGACCTGAATTTAATTCAGATTTTTTTCTTCAAACCAACCCCACCCTAATTTTAAGAATGAAAAACCCAACCCACTTGACTTCTCAGGTCGGGTCATGCAGGTCAGGTCAAAACCCGACCCAAGTTTCACCCCTACTGAAAACCCTAACCCCAAACAGATTTGTTATCAAGATCAACCGACCATAAGGGGACTGGAGAAAGGGGCATCTCGGAGCACCAGAAACTTTTTCAGCAGACAAGTGGCTTCTTCAACAACTTCAAAGGAGATTAAAGCTTGCATTTGGTCGATCTTGTTGACGGTAAACTCTCTGATACAACCTCACTCTGAAAGACACGCCTCTAAGGAGGGGATGTAGACTGATCGATAAGGAAGAGAAGCAACAAGGCAATTTTTTAGGAGATCAAATCTTTGATCAATTGTCAATTCGCCTAAGATGATGGACTTTCCTTTCCCAGATACGATAACTAAACTTGAGCAACGGGTATTTAGGGAAGGTTCCTATGTAGACTTGTTGGTAGAAGATGACCAAACTTCGTTAGCTTCTCTACATACCCACCCTGTTCTCATCCTATTTTCTCTATCCAAATCTTAATCCTCCAAGAAATTGATGAAAGCTAATGGTCTACAAGAAAACTCACACTCTTCCACAAACCTTCAGTAAAATAAAGTTTAAATCCAAATTCTACAATTCAGGTCAAGGAATTCAATAATAGAACCCCTAAACTCTCCCACTCCACAACGGATCTAATTAAAGAAATCATGAAGCTCAAATGGAAAAACCACACTCAAATTCACTCAATGAAAAAGAAAGAGGCTCGATTCTCACTAGGAAAATTCGCACCTTTTAAATTCACTAATAAATTTCAAAATTCAATTGAATTAAAATCGAATTATAGAATCCAATTTTAATTATGCAATGCTGGATGCAATCAATTGAATATTCAAATTCAAGATGCAATCAAACACAAAACTTGTATGAATTAAAATTAACTCAACATACAATCAATTTAAAATTCAAAATAAAGATAAAACTGAAATTAACTCACCAAAGAGACCACAAAGCAACTTGCTTTCAATTTACTCAAATTCGAATTGGTGTGTTCTACAATGGGCAACGAAGCCTACTTATATAGAGGTTCTTGGTGAGAAAATTAAAGAGAAAAACAATAATAAATTACTATAAAGATGGACTCGCGCCCATTATCCCAGTCTAATTGGGATTGCATACCCACAACCATCCCTAATTCATATCTACTAAATTGAAACCTCTCCAATGAAAATCAGCTGTATGGTTTTATTACATTACACATAAAATTAAGAAAATGAAGAAAGTTACATCATAAATCCAGTGGGGATGGGGGAATTTTGCATTGCATGGATGTTGCTTGATTTGGGTCAAAATCCTCTCCACTCCAAGCAATTTTGTCCACACAATGAAATGCTTTCTATCTTGAAGACTTCTATTTCGTAGGATCTTCCTTCATGCGCCCAAGGTTTGCTAAGTTGGTGAAATTACACAACAAGAAAAAAGAAGATAAGGTGATATGTCATGTGACTAGTGGCTTGTTACATGGAATTTTCGCTACTTCAGCTTGCTCCCTGCATATGGGCCTTCAAATGTGAAGCTTAGAGGCCCAAAACATGCTCAAAAAGGCCCAAACCCATAGCACACTCATATGGGCTTGGAATAAGATGAATTTGAGTCCATTAGAACCTTTGGAAGGTCCTCTCTTGCATGAATCGATATTCTCATGATACCCTCATCAGAAATTCTATCATAGAACCCAAGTTTATGGTGTGGATTGGCGAGGGTTGAAAGTAAAAGAAGAAAGAAAATGGTCCCTCACACTGGTTTCTTTAAACCTAAGCATTTCCTAACAAAAAAGAAAACTGGTTTGCCCCTCAATGGTTACAAATTTGTTATTCCAGGAAAGCACTTCCCTTACTCTAAAAGACCCTCGAAATTCCTCGCATCCAAGCATTCAGTAAACAAAGAATGCAACTCCGGATCAATTTAAAAACCCCAGCCGCATAAAGAGCAAAATTTAGCCAACAAACAAGAATGTAGTAACGACCAAAACATGCAATTCCAACACATTTTGACGCATGGAAAAATAGTTTTCACATGTAGTCCAAAAGGAGAAGACTTTCCGGGAAAAAAATAACAATAATTTTTAGCCAAGGACGACTGAATGTAATCTCACTTATTTTTGGCCAAAAAAAAGTTATCCTTTTCCAAACAAAGACAGAGATAGACAGAGAGGGAGAGGGAGAGGGGGGGAGAGAGAGAGAGATCATAGTATCATACAGTGGCAGGGTCCTCGAGCGAGAACGGCTCGAGGCAGATGCTGCAACCGTCGTCGGCGGGGTCTTGTGCTGCGGCTGGAGCTGTGATCGGATTTCCTGTGGAAAAAGCGGAATCCTCCATTTTCAGCTGCTACTGCCGCTGCTATTGACGACGGACGACGACGACAGCGAAGAGGAATCGAGAAGGGATAAGAGAGAAGAAAGAGATGACCAGATGAGAAGAGAAATGGCAGAGAAACCCTAGCTCATTAAGGATAGAGAAGACGAGAAGAAAATATAAAGTAATGCAAAAGGTTTGTAGGGAGAGAAATAGCAGTTGTTGCCTTGTTGGGGTCAAAGAAAGGGATTTTGTTTTATATTATAGTTCAGAGAGAGTAGCAGCACTCCGCGGAAAATCCGATTCGGACGGTTGCAGAAGAAGTCAGGTTCCTTCGCAGCAAACACTACAGTATTTTTTCCTGTAGTATCTTAAAATAAATTAAAGAACAAATACAGGATTAAATTAATCTGTTAGGATACAATGAAATATTTTATAAAATAGTTTAGAAAAAAAAGATCAGATCATTGTACGTATTTATCTATCAGAAATTCTCATGTAAAATTAGATATTATAAATTTGACCGTCCATTTTATACTGTTAGATCTAATAAATTTAATGCTTACAGGAATTAAATTTTAATTTGATTTATTCTAGATAGACTGTAATCTAGTTGATTGGCTAATAATTTTATATAATTTTGATTTTTTATATATTCAGAACTGCTACAGAAAAAAACTTCTTTAAGTCGTATGCCGCAAGATCGTCAAAGCCCTCTTCTTCAGTCATGGCAGGAGAGTGTATCGTATGTATAATGTACGGACTACAAATACCTTTCGACGGATATGGTAGGTAAAGTGAATCACGCCGCGTAAGGAATGACCAGTCACCTCACCCCAGTCTTTACGCCGAAATATATTTTAATCATATATTTATGATAATTAATTAAACGAATTACCTCAATTTCAGTCATTTATAAATAAATTAATTTGAATTGATTAAGATTGAATAGATTACTTAACTTATTTTTTCTACAAAGTGGGTTGATCGAATTTAAAAAAGTGTTTAAATTGTAATCAATTTAAATTATTTTTGTATAGCATAGGAACCTCATTTCACATATACACAAAACCACCTATAAGTCTCGTGTATCAAATAAATCTGAGAGGAATCGAACTCAAAACCTCAAGTGTAATCTTAAAAATTTAGACACTTTATAATTATTAAAAAACTTAGTTTTACTTAAGATGGACTTTTGTAGAATTTTTTCAACCACTCATCATCACTCTATTTAATGAATCTTATACTTGACGTAATACGCCCATTGGTAAATGAGTGTGATCACTTGAGGTAATACGCCTACTAGCGAATGAGGGTGATCACTTCATTGTTTTTGTAAAAAAAATACTCTTTTTCTTTTCATTTAGACCATCGAGGCTTTCTCACTAAATTTTTTTTTATTATTAAAGTGAGATATTTATATTTATTTGCATAATTTTTAAAATGATATAATTTTTTATAAAATTACTTATCAAAATTTTCAGTCATTGCCCATATAGAAATATTTTTCTGAAAATCTTATAAAATATGCTATGATTAACTTGATCAAATAAATCTTAAACACTTTAACTATATAATCAATGCTTTAGGCAATGCCCAATTAAGATTAACTCATTAACTCAACGCGTTTGGCAATGCCCAATTAAGATTAAAAGAGTTAATTCAAAATCGTTTATTCATTAAATAAAGAAATTTGACTTCACTAAGATTAAAGAATTGATGCAACCAATTTTGGTTATAAAATGAGTTGACTCAATGGTTGTGACCCATTTAATAAATAAGTCAACCTAATTCAATTGTACAATTATGCATAAGCCGATTGTATACCACCACCACCGATAAACATCGGAAGAAGCGATATTCACTGGCCTGAGAGCACATCCTTGAATAAGAGCTTCTACAGCCGATTAAATCGTCAATCTAACTTGACCCTTGACTCAAAGGGGTTAGAGTGATGATGAGGAACCCACTTCAAGAGGTGAGAGTCATAAGTTTAATTCCTAATATACTTAAAAGACCACTTTCTATAGTGTTATTTTATATAAATAGAGAGGCTCATACATATTATAAAAACTAGTGGAATGTCTTAGATATTGTTCATAAAAAAATAAAAAAATCCTACTTTACCCATTAATTAATTTTTTTATCAATGAATGAAACTTGAATTTTACCAGTCAATGGAAAAACATGAGAAGTGTTTAGAGCTTTTCTTATTTTACTCATTCATTGGGTCCATACCATTTAGAATATATCACATATTTGTGGACCCCACCTCTTAGACGTGAAATCGTGAAGAAGCCGGATGATTCCTCCAGAAAATTCAAAGAAGACAAGTACTGATTCTTTGGCCTCATCTAAGAGGAATTCATTCAAGTGTGAAAAGTATAAAGGGTCTAATGAGGTCCGACAAATATGAATTCGAACCTTTTAAAAAAAAAGGCTATCAATGTGATTTTTTTTTAAATGATTTCTTCAATGGTATCTAAATCTTTCAATCCAATCACACAGACTAATTAAGACAATGAGAAATAATTATATTGAAAGTGGTTCAGAAAAATTTGAATGTGAATCGAATTTATTAACTATCAGACCAACTCTCTCTTGAATTAGATGATTTAAAATTTCTAAATTTTCTTTATATCTTATTTGTTGATAAAATTATTTATCTACTAATGTTAATATCAATATAATTTTCATTATAGTGTAACTGTTCAATTGAAAATTATGAATTCAATATTTATTTAAGTCATTCAAATTAATCTGAATAAAATATATCAATATGTCGTATATTGAAGTAATATTTCCTCTATTTTCATCTGATCTAATTACACGGTATGTATTAGTTACACATGAGAGATTTTCTCCATCATACAACACAAAATCAAGAATTAATAAATCTACAATTTCCTTTTCATAGCCCATGATTATCGATGAGGATAATCACGAGCGGATGGAATTGCAGACGAGTGAATATCGCTAATAACCCCCCTCAAACATAACTCGCCATCCAGGAGATTAAGCTTGGATCGAAGGAACAAAACCGAGGTAAAGACAATCCTTTTGTAAAAATGTCAGCCAACTGATTTTTAGTGGAGATAATTTTAACCACCAATTGCTTCTTAGCAACCATATCATGAACAAAATGAAAATCAATTTCCACATGTCTGGTACGGGCATGAGAAACTGGATCAGCGGTGAGATATGTGGCACCAATATTGTCACACCATAAGGTTCGGGACCCCGTGAGAGACACCCGTAATTCCTAAATGAGCGAGGTTAATGTAAGTTCAAAAGCACCGGAGGCAAGGGCCCGGTATTCGGCTTCAGTGCTAGCGCATGCAATTGTTTATTGCTTCTTAGAGCTCCATGATATTAAATTGTTGCCAAGAAAAATAGCAAAACCACCCGTCGACTTTCGATCATCAGGACAATCAGCCCAATCAGCACCAGAAAGGTTAGACAAACAAAGAGGAGACATGCGATAAAACTGCAGGCCGAAAGAGAGTGTATGTTTCAGGTACCTGAGAATACGCTTGACAAAGGTCCAATGGTCAGTAGTAGGTTGATGCATAAACTGGCATGCTCTGTTGACAGCAAACGCAATATTAGGCTGTGTAAGCGTCAAATACTGTAATCATCCAACAATACTGCGATAGAGAGTAACATCATCCAAAGGATCGCCGGAATGTCGGGAGAGGGACGAATAAGTTGCAACATGGGACTCACTGGCTTGGAATCACTCATACTAGAGCGGGAGAGGAGATCGCAAACATATTGCCACTGAGAAAGTAGAAGACCCATTTTAGAATTACAAACCTCAATCCTGAGAAAGTGATGAAGACGACCAAGATCCCTGAGAGCAAATTCCCAGCCAAGCGTTGCAATAAGATCTGTGATCTTTGAAGGAGAGTTGCCGGTAATAAGGATGTCATCCACATACACCAAAAGATATAAAAGAACATCATTGTAGCAGTAAAGAAATAAAGAAGTATCCGTCTTGGAGCTAGTGAAGTCCAAACTGATCAAGAAATTAGTAGGTCGACGAAACCAGGCACGGGGGGACTGTTTGAGTCCATAGAGAGACTTCAGAAGTCTACAAACATAAGTAGGATGAGCATGGTCCACAAACCCGGTGGTTGGCACATATAAACATCTTCTTCAAGTCGACCATGAAGAAATGCGTTATTAACATCAAGTTGACGAAGAGACCAACAATTTGAGACCGCCAGAGCAATGACCAAACGTAAAGTGGTAAATTTAACCACAGGACTAAAAGTATTAGGATCATCCACACCGAGAAGTTGATTGTAACCCTTTGCAACCAGCCGCTCTTTATGTCGAGCAATGGAGTCATCAACATGCCTTTTAATGGTAAAGACCCACTTACAACCAAGAACATTCATGGAGGGTTGAGGGAGAACAAGACGCCAAGTACCTTGGTGAATGAAAGCATTTAATTCAGTACTCACAGCCTCACGCCAAATAGGGAATTTCACAGCATAAGATACACAAGTAGGAACGATATCCATATGAGCGGATGACGGATCACAGGTAGTGGCAGCAAAGGCTTTGCGTTTAATAATTCTAGACTTGGCATGCTTCTGCATAGGATACATAGAAGAAAAAGATGGAGCGGTCACAGGAGTAGAGGAAACCTCATGAGAAGGGTTCGAGGTCGTGGCACATGATGGTTCCGACGAAGAGAGTGAAAGAGGTGTAGAAGCAGGAGAAGGCGCAATCAGAGGAGAGTCCACAACCAGGGGCGCAACCGTGATTTCACCAGGAACGATAAAAGGTGTTGGCACCAAGGGGGAAGGAGAGACAGGGTGACGGGCACAACACTAAAAGGAAGTGGAACTGGAGAAGACACAGAGGAGTGTGGAGATGCAAATGACAGATGAGAGCCTGCAAAAGGAAACAACTTTCATCAAATACCATATGGCAGGCAATAATAATCTTTTTAGTGGTGGGATTATAACACTTATAGCTGTGGTGACGAGAATTATAGCCCAAAAAGTAGGGCTGCAACTCTGGTCGGGTTTTGGCCCGACCTCCATGACTTGACCCGAGAAATCATGCAGGTTGGGTCAAGAATTTCGGGCTAACGGGTCTGATCGGGTCAAGAAGATAAAAACCCGTATGAAATTTGGGTCGGGCTTGGTTGAGAATTTTACAAGTTAGCCCGACCCGACCCTGCTAAAATTAGGCTAAAATGGGTTCATAATGCGGGTCGGGTGAGAATTCGAGTTGATTCGGGTTAGAATTAGGGTTGGGTCGGGTTCTAGAGTTCGGGTTGAAAATTCGGGGTCGGGTTCCATATATATCAAACCGGGTCGGGTTGGGTTTTAAGAAATCCCACCTGCCCAACCCGAGTTGCAGCCATACCAAAAAGGTACACAAAACAGAGCGTGGAGCCATCTTCTGAAAATTATAAGGACGCATGTAAGGATAACATGCACATCCAAACGTCCGAAAGAACGAGTAATCAGGTAACTGCCCAAACAAAACTTCCAACGGAGAACGATTCTGTAGAATAAGAGTAGGAAGTCGATTAATCAGATAAACAACCGTCTCAAAAGCATGGTACCAAAAGGACTGAGGAACATTGGCATGGACCAATAATGTAAGACCAGTATCCACAATATGTCTATGTTTGCGTTCAACCGACCCATTCTGCTCATATGTGTAAGGATAGGAAAGTGTATGAAGAATCCCACATTGTGACAAATAAGGACTTAATTTCTGATACTCACAGCCCCAATCTGTCTGAATCGCTTTGATGGTGCGATTAAAATAATTTTCCACAAGACTTTTAAAGAGTAAAAAATCTGTAAACACACCACACTTATAAACAAGAGGAAAAAACCAACTAAATTTAGAATAGTCATCAACAAAAGCCACATAATATTTATGTCCATCAACTGAATGCGTATGGGCTGGTCCCCATACATTTGAAAACAAAAGCTCTAATGGAGCATGCGATGTAGAAAGTGAACTAGAAAATGGAAGCTTGTGACTCTTCTCAAACTGGCATGCCGCGCACACCTCTGGACCTTTATTAGGAGATACTTACAAGTTGGCTTTGCAGATAATTTGTCAAACAATCCTGCTGGAGGGATGACCCATGCGAGAATGCCACCGTTCAAGAGATGCACACTCACCAAGAAAGGTTGTAAGAGATACATCTGTGGTCGGAGAGCAGTGAAACATGATCTGATAAAGTCCCTTCTTACTCGGTCCGTGAGTGAGAACTTTCCCCGTGAGGCGGTCCTTGATATAAAAATAATCAGGGTGAAATTCAAAGAAGACGTTATTATCAAGTGTAAACTGATTTGCGGAAAGTAAATTGCGAGAAATAGAGGGAACATGCATAATATCACCAAGATGAAAAGGGCTATCATGAGAAAAGAGAGTAGATGAACCAGTATGATGGATAGACAAACCTGCACCATTGCCTACTGTCAACTGATCGGAGCTAGAATAATCCGAATGGATGGAGAGATTGCTAAGGTCTGCTGTAACATGGTGTGAGGCACCCAAATCAAGAAACCAATTGTTGTCAACCGGTGGCGAGACAGAGGCAGTATAGGCAGCAGAGGAATCAAGTGACTGGATAACATTATTGAAGCGTTGTCGACACTTCAAAGCAGTATGACCAATACAGTTGCACACCTGACATATGACGCGAAGAGGCTGTGTGTGATGAGGCAGAGGCGAACTGTAATGACCCGACCCAACATTTCTTTGGGTCTTAGAGAGTTTTGTGGATCTTCGAGTTGTTTTTCTTGTTTTGGTGGCAGTGGGGAGTGTGTGGGCTCCATGGTAGGCCCTAGATTACTTGATTTCGAGCTCGGAAGCTCGGAGGACATTTTGAGTAATTTCGTTATATTATCTAAATTGTCATAAAAAAAATGTTGAAAATCACACTTTTTCTCACTCGACGTTTGACACTCGAGATTTTTTCGACTTTTTGGTTTCATTATATTTCTTTTTCTTTTGAAAAGAAATTATTTTAAAACCTTGGTATTTACTCTCTTTTTTAATTTTTTTTTAAAAAAGACAAACTCTAAACCCTATTACCCAAACCCTAACCCTAAAAAAAAAGTCCCTTCCCTTTTCGTGGCACTGTAGCCACAACTGCTACAGTGCCTGTGCCTCTTCCCTTTGTCCCTCCCAGGTGAACCCTCTCTCTCTGCTCCTTCTTCTTCCTTTTTTTCTATTCTTCTCTCTTGTCTTCATTCATTTCCCTCTTCAGATCTCTCTTCTATAACCTTTCCCCTTCCCTTCCTATGTCAGTGTGAGAAACCCTCATCCCTTTCGCCGCCGCCTTGCATCCTCCTCCGCCTATTCCAGCGGCGGTATTCTTTCTTTCCCTCTGATCTTTTGGAGCACGATGTTCATCTCCCGCCGCCGGCGTGGCCGAGCTCCGTCGTCCCTGTCGGATTACAGGTATTTCTTATTCTTCCTCTTCTCTTCTTCCCCGATTCGTCATCCTTTCTTTTCCCTTTGTTTTTCTTTCTGATTTTCTTTCCTCCCTTTCTAAACTCATTTGGATAACTGGGTTAACTCGGTCGATCCCGAGTGAGCTCAGTTAAACTTCTGAGTTAACCCAATCTTTGGGCTTGGGTTGTACCCGACCCAGCAGCCCAACCAGCCCTTGGACCAGACCCGTTTTCAGGGTCGACCCATTCATAAGCCAGTTTTTTGCCCGACCCAGTTCGGCCCTTTTTGGGCCCAGGACAGTTTTAGGCCTGTTTTCAGTCTGGATTCCTTTTAGCCCGTTTTGCCTTATTCACTTATCTTTTTTTTTTCCTTGTTTCAACAGATTAAGCTCCTTCAACCCATCAAGCCGTTTTTCTCTTCGGACTTTCGACTCCACACACACAATGAGGGAACTTATCACTGTTTTAGCATAAATTCGCATCTATTTAACCTTTAACCTTGCATATGTAGTGACTTGAATGGGGCCCTTCGTTTATCAACCACTCGGTATGGAAACGTTTGAAATGAAAATGTGGCAAGGGACCCGTTTGGGTGCACTCATGTCAACTGTATGCGATTAATGGAGAATTATAATTAGATAGATAACTTTTGGACTTGGAAACTTGCGGGTAACATGCCATTTGTTTAATTATTACATGGGATTGAATTTATGATGAGAGTGAGATATGCGTTGGATAATAGACATGATGTTCGAAAATTGTTGATGATATGTTTGTGTTTTATCATAATTTGTATGTGAATTTATAATGGGAATGAGATGTACGTTGGGTTTTGAGCATGATGCTTGAAAGTTTATTGATAAAATGTTGTGTGATTATCTATAATATGAGAACATGATTATGATGAGGATGGATGTATATGTTTGGATGACCTGTTATATGCTCTTGTTGCACACGATGCATGTGTTGGTGATCTTGATTAATTATATCAGAACATGATTGCATTATTAAACTTGACCATGATATGATGTACATGCATGGGAGTTAACCCACAACGGATAATGTGTTGTTGGGTATTGAGATGGAAGGGGTTGTTTACATGGGCATAAGTTTATGATGATATGACTTTGGTTGTTGGGAGGACTTCCCTGTTACGCTCCGGCAGTCGAGGACGCCCATAGGAGATGCGAGTTTCCCTGTTGCGTTCCGGTGGTCGAGGTACCTATCCCTTGAGATTGGCTTTCCCATTATGCTCCGGCGGTTAAGACCCCCATAGAGGATACGGGTTTCCCCGTTGCATTCCGGTGGTTGTGTATGTTATAGTCTCCCGTTTAGATTGGTAGGGAGACTGGGGTTATTGGAGGACCATTGTGAGTTATGGAGGTGATGCCTCAAACTGGTCAAAGGGACCAATTGGTTAGTAGCATAGTTGATGTACTCATGTACAAAGACATTCATTCTATTAAGATGTTCCTCCATTTATGCATATGATATATATGTTGCTGATAGGTAATATGCATTACTTCTTTATTGAGCTAATTAGCTCACCCTCATCCGTGGTGGGGAGATAGGAGTTTGTTGGTGGGTCCAATGTGGGCTACTGAGATGATGTCTCAAGACCAGTCGGTGGATCAATAGTCAACGGTGTGGTTGGACATCGTGCATTTGAACACCTTTGTTAAATTGATATTATTGCATTCGTACATGTGATATATTTTATGCCACTAACCTATGATAAGTATTATCTCTTCACTGGGCTGGTTAGCTCACCCCCCTTACCTTTCAGGTACTCCGATTGCGGATGGGCCAGGTGGGCCCCTTGAGGAGACACTCGGAGAGGAGTAGCAGTAGTTAGACTTTTCATAATCGTGTTTTTGCTTGAGTTGAGAGATCCTTGTTTCTACAGACTTCTTAATATATGTGAATTGTTGGATAACATTATAACTGTATTTGAACAATCAATAATTGTTTGTTATGTTATCATTTTGATGAATCTTGTTTTATTAGTTGTTGAGGGGGAAGTAGTTACCTCCCGTTTCAAAAAAAAAAATATGCCCGATATCCGTTCTTTTGTGATATCCAGAGATGTTATAGAGATAACGTGCCCGTAGTGGGACAGGGCGTTACACGAACGATCAGCCGGAAAGGGAGACTGCCCATAGCAGCCCCTAGAGCGACCATCGCTCCCGAGAAAAACGCGTTGATTGGATTGAAAGCCGCGCTGATATGGACGAGGAGAGGGCGTATAATGCTTAGTAGAGGCATTCGCTTGGGGGGAATGTAAGTCAAGTGGCACAACCTCCTGAGCGAGGCGAATCTCGTGACTATAAAGAAGACTTTGTATCTCATAGAAGGAAATTGGTACTGCCTTTGTAATGATAAATGTGATAAAGGTGCCATATTCAGTTCTAAGACCACCAAGGGTGAACATAACCATATCGTCATCCGACACAGGTCGAGAAGCTGCTGCAAGACTATCAGCCAGAGATTTGACAAATGTCAGATACTGAAGCATGGTAAAAGAACCTTTCTGAATATGAAAAAGTTGGAGGCGAAGTTGCATGACACAAGTCAGAGGATGTGAAGGAAAAAAATGTTCTAGCTGAAGCCAAGCAGTGTTTGCAGTGGGAAAGTTGAGCTTTAATGGGTTCAGTAAGCGTAGAGAGAGGACGCCCAAGAAGCAATTGATCATTCTGTTGCCATGTTAGAAAATCAGGATTTATCGTGTTAGAAGTAGAAGAGTCATCCTTAGAGGCCGAAGGTAAAACACTGGGGGAGCAGAGATTGTCCTATCAACATAGCCGAGTCCATTATAGCAACGGAGAAAGGACAATAGCTGAGATTTCTAAACCAGATAATTATCTGGAGTCAAGCGGACAGTAATGAACTGCTGAAGTTGTGTAGACAAAGATGATATAGCAACCATAGTGCTGAAGTGGGGCAAAGAGAACAGTGTTCCGTAACCCGAAGGACATAGAGTTGAAAACTACTGAGTCGTTGTAGTAGACTGAAGGATGTGCACAAAAGACATCAGCGGGAGAAAGTTGCTGCAAAAATTGACTGATGAAGGCCCAACGGAGAGACCAGTGGAGAGGCAACGCGAAACAAGAACAAACCTGTCGTCCAAATAGCTTAAATTGAATGGATGCAGATCGGAATCGCAGAGTGAAGAGATCCCGATTTCGATCGGTGTTGGAGAGAAAAATCAGCACCACAACGTGGCTGTCAATAGAAGGAGGAGCGCGAAAGTGATCAAGATTGCAGGATCTGGAAAATAAAGAGGCACCGAACCTCAAAGGTCAGACAAAAGGGCTGCACAACGAATCGCCGGTGGGAAGCAACAGAGAGGATTCTGAGCGGTGGGCAAGCAGATCTGTAACTCTCGGGGAGAGAGGACAGATATATGTCCAGATCTGGCCAGTAGGAGCAACCGAAGAAGAATCCCAATGTGGCGAGAGAAGATCAAAACGACTCAAAAAAATAAAAATAAATCGATGTGTACACCTTGTAAACCCCCAATCGATTTGGGATTGGGAAATCCGATGGACGCAACCTTGCAGAGATGATTGGTTAGCAACCTAGATCTTATTCAGATAGTGGCAAGAGGAGGTTGGAGAGATCGAAAATAGGAGCAGGAGAGCACAACGTGAAGAGACCCGCGTGAAGGATCAATGGAAAAACCCTAAACTACTGATACCATATTGAAGTAATATTTCCTCTATTTTCATCTGATCTAATTACACGGTATATATTAACACAAAGGAGAGATTTTCTCCATCATACAACACAAAGTAAGGAATTAATAAATCTACAGTTTCCTTTTCATAGCACGTGATTATCGATGAGGATAATCACGAGCGGATGGAATTGCGGACGAGTGAATATCGCTAATATCGTACTTATTTAAACAAATTAGTTGGAGTTGATCCCACGTTTAAATAAATGAACTTATAAAAATTAGATGGAATACCCATATTAGAGCAAATCAAACTTAGACAAATTAATAGAATCCCTAGAGAGATGAGATAAGTGCTAAATGATGAAAGTTGTATTAAAAAATTATAAATACTCAAACTCCAAATTAGCCTTACCTCCCCCAAAACACTCATGTTTTAGATTATTGAGAATGTGATGGTAGTTTATGGAAGATAGTTCGTAAAAATAAGAAATCGCTCCTATTATTTAGAAGATAACTTTGCTTGTTTAGTTATTAGATTTTGCAAATTCTTATAATTATCATACAAACTTTAAGTTAGAAGATCAGACAAGTGCAAAACATTTTATGATTCAAAGGTAATTTTGAGAACAATTTTTTTTTAAAGAATGAGTTGTAATGATCTGAAATTTTAGTAAATTAGTTAAAATTGAATTTAATTTGGAATTTTAATTAACTCAAGATGTCCCTAATAAATTAACTAGTTACTTTTATTTAAAGATGTATAATGAGTAATAAAATAAAATAAAATAATAATACACAAATAAAAATGAAATGAGAGAAAAAGAAATAAGCAAATTGAGGGGTTTGTGTGATGATCAAGAAGTTTCTATGATCAATGGATGTCTTAAATTTGATTTATCTTCGATTCGATAAAAGAAAATCAGTAAAATGAAATAAAGTAAAGAAAATAAAAATAAAAAATAAAACTCTATTACCCGACCAGACCCGACCTTCGTACGTCTCTAAAACCCTTCCCCTTCTCATTTTTCACCTCTCTCGACCCAACCTGCTTCACTGCTCCCATCGTCCTCCCCGAGCTCCCGCCCTCTCTCAAACGCACGGTCCTCTCTCACGCCTCTCCCTTCATCTTTCCCTCTTTCTCTCCTCCACTCCCTCCTCATGACCGTTTTCTCTTAATTTATAAATAAACCCCTTTCTCTTCTCTCTCCTTCGATTTCTCCTTTGCTGCCCGCCACTCTCTCTCTCTTCTCTTCTTTCCTCTTTTAATAAGCAATTTAACAAACGTACCCGTTTTAAACAAGTCACTTCTGCCGCGGAACATGTTACCCTAGCTGGCGCAGTCATCCGAGGAGAGGAGACGAACTGATTCTGAGAAACATCGGAACTCCAGCAACATTCCTATTTCTATCCCCTTTTACTTTCTTCTTCAATTCCACCATATTTCGTAGCTCTTGAATCAGTGGCATGGGTAGGAAAGGAGGCAAAAGTCCGAAGAATAAGAAAGATGGCAAAACCCCCAAGAAGAGTCGGACCCGGGAGGACTCCTTCGCATCTGACCCAGATATGGACGATGAAATCGACGCCTGTAATTCATCTTTCTCCTCCTCTTTCTTTTCTTTTTACCTTTTTTTTCTTTTGTGTTCTCGGGCATTCCTGCTTATCTTATTCGTTTTCTGTTCTCTTTCTATCTTCAAGTATCACTCCATCTTTCTGTTTTTAATACGTGAAACTCATGCACCATTTGGATTGGATGCAAGGGAAGTACATCTTTAGGAAAATAATTACCTTTTTATTTAAATGGTCAAACTCATTTATGTTTTTTAGTCAAAGCTTGGTTATTTTCTGCAAAAGTGTTTTCCTTTCGATTCATCCGAACAGAGCTCCATGCTCCTTTTCTTAGAAAATAACCATTTTAACTAAAAACGTAGACGTGTTTAACTATTCCCGGCTATAAGGGCTATTTTCTGGGGAAACATTTCCTTTTTCATGCATCCAATGTCAAAACAGAGCACTGGAATTGGTGGGTTTGAACTTACTGCAAATGTAAACCTGTTTGGATGTCGTTAGTGGTGTTTGGAACTGTAAATGACGCCAATACTTCAAGCTTGGTTGCTTATTTCTGTGGTATCCCAAGGTTTCTCTTTAGATGCATGGGAACGAAATTGCTTTTGGAAAATAACCATTTCTTACTAAAAAAAAATTAGAAATGTGCTTAAGTATTTTGGGTAAAAAAAATGGCTGTTTTCCAGGAAGGTAGTTTCCTTTTCATGCATCCTAACGAGGTGAAGATATTCAAACAGACAGGGATATTGGGTTTGCCCAATTCTGCCAATTTTATATCTTATTAGTATTTTTTGTCACAGGCTTGAGTTATTAGGTTTTGATTCCACTGTTTTAATCCGAGTTTATTATTATTATTTTTTGAGAGAAGTACTCAGCAATTCATAATTGTGTGTTGTTATTTGCAGTTCATAAACAAAGGGATGTGATTCCACTCGATGTTGATGGAGATCTCAGTATGCTTTGATGATTCTTGACTTTATATTGTTTACAACATTGGACTTGGATTTATTGTGTCAATGGTGTTCTATTGATAGGTGATGCCTCAGATGAAGATACAGAGCAGCCAGTTTTTGAGTTTGAGGTTGGTTAGTGTGTATTTTCTTAAATTTTCTAACTTTAAGCCTTTTCGGTAACTTCGTTGGCACAGTATCACGTGCAATTGGTAGCAGCTTGTATCCAAGTTGTCAAGAGTTAACAGTGGCAGTCATTTTTTTTTTTAAATATTTAAATAATGGTGCAAGCATGAAAGTTCTCATGTTTAGTGCAATCTAACATACCTTGAATGTTTTTGTCAAACATGAACAACAATAGGAAGTGGTCTAGGGCTCACTACCCACAAGATGTATACTTCAAGCCACAAAACAGCTTCCAAATAGCAAAAAATGGAACACATCAAGCTAAAACCATTATAAAGTTAACCATGTGCCATGGAAGATGACATGTCAATATAGGGTGTAGAGTCTCAAAATCTTCTTACAATCATGCAATGAATAAGGACTTTCTTTTTAAAGCAATGAATAAAGACCCAAAACTCCCATGTCATAGGGCAATGAAATTCGACTCAATTTGATTTTTCATCAGGTTGAGTCAACTTAGAAACTCGGACGAGTTTTTACCAACTTAAAAGGTCATGACTCGGGCAGATATATTAAAATAATATAAATATTTATATGAATGTATAAGTGCAAAATTATAAAAACAAGAAAAACTAAATAAAATACAATAATTAGGGGACATTCATAAATAAACATGGTAATGATTCAGAAAAAAATCATCAAGATGAAACTACAAATGGGCCTCAGATTGAGGAGGAAGAAGGAGAAAGAAAAGAAAAGAAAAACTTGCAAATGGGTGAATAACTTCCTCATGGTCTCCCCCAATTTCCACTTCTTTTTGCTCTATTTTCACTTATTTTATTCACAGTTTCTAGGGTAAAAAAAAAATGAATATACATACATGGGCAGTTGAGTTAGGACAAAGAAGAAGAATGACATAAGGGAAAAAATACTGTAGAAGCAAGATGGTGATGGCCTTTTCCTCCTTTCATTGTTCTCTGCTTCCTACTCCATTTTCATTTTCTTCAAACAGCCCAGAGAGAGAGAGAGAGAGTTCCTACTCCATTTTCTGTTTCTTGAAACAGCTCCTTAGAGTCAGGGTAGAAGGCTCCTACGCAAATTTTCAGTTTCTTCAAACAACCCCTTAGAGTTAGTGTAGAAGGTGTGTGTGTGAGAGAGAGAATTTATATCTTAGTTTGTTTTCCACATTTACCCTTGACATAAAAACAAAATGACTTCCATCCAGAGAATACATTTACCCTTAACTTTAAAACAAAATGACTTCCATGCGATAGAGTGGGATAAAGAGAGGAGAGAGTATATCTTACTTTGTTTTCTGCGTTTATCATTGACTTCAAAACCAAATGACTTCCATGTTAGAGAGAAAATTTATATCGTAGGTCGGTTTCCACTTTTACCCTTGACTTAAAACAAAATGACGTCCATGTCCTTTGCAACTTGTTTGGATTGAATTGAGTCTCATGTTTTTAGCCTCAAGTCTACTAGTGCGCCGAGTCAACCAAAAAACTTGAGGGTCCAATTAGTTTTTCTCAAGTTTCCCAGAATTTCTAATGAGTAGAGTTGACTCCTCCGTCGAGTCGGCTGAGTCAAAAATGAGTTTTAGGACTATGTTTTAAGTCCTAACACAAAAGAAACCTCCCTAGGGATAAACTCAACCGTGAAACCAATATAATATTCTTTTAATTCTAAACCTTTAAATATAGTAGAATTAAAAAATAAACTCTTTAGCATCAAATAAAGGAACTACGGTTAAGGAGTGCTACGAGATAATTCAAAATAAGGTGGTATGGGGTCTTCAATTTCGTAGAGAGTTGGAAGACTAGATGGTAGCAGGTTGGATGTCGTTGATGAATCTCTTGGGAAATGTCTTTGTGATGGGCTATGGGAAGGACATGCGGATTTGGGAGATCGTTTGTCATGGCTTTTTCTCTGTGCAATCTTTTTGTAAGAAGCTTGTTGGTTGGAGATGTTCCTTCCATTCACCCTAAAATATGGGAGGGGGTTTCTCCCATTAAAGTGAAGATGTTCGGGTGGCTTGTTGGTTTGTAGATAATTCTGAGTATTGATAATCTGCCTCTGCAGAAGATGATTATTGTGAATGCATGTCTTTTGTGTTTGTCGGATGCGGAGTCCGTTACTCATCTGTTGCTCCATTGTCAATTTTCTTATCAGCTTTGGGTGCACTTCTTCTAGTTGTTGGGTATTGCCTTTTGCATGCCACTTACGTGGGGAGAACTGTTTAATGAAGAAGTGGTGGTGTCATGCAGTTTTTTCCATCGATGATTGTGGAATGCGATTGTATTGAGTGTTGTTTGGTCCATTTGGCTGGAGCATAATAAAAGGGTGTTCCAAGGTGAGGAGTGTTCTTTTCGCTCTCTCCTATAGATTATGAATCGTCGGGCAGCTTGGTGGTTGTTTGTGTCGGTGAAGTTCCAGGGAGTTAAAGTTTTAGATTTGTGCAGAGATTTGGCTTTTGTAGATTTGTGCATCATGTGAAGCCTAGTCCTCAAGTTTCTTGGACACCTTTTGCTAGCGGCCTTCTTAAGCTTACCTTAAAGTTTATAGGATGAAAAGAGGTTATTTTGAGGTCTTTATACTCATTATGCCTAGCATTGAATGGATTGGGTATTCACCTTATTAATGATCAAGCCAATAAATAATGGGTTCTATTCGGCACTTGAATTGGACCGAACAAAATATTTGTCAGGCTATTGTTCTCTTTTTCCGTTTGGCAGGGTATGGTGGGATCATCCGTAATGATTCGGGTCTTACTGTGCTTTCCTTTGCTGTCCCAATTCATAATGGCTCAGTAATTGAGGTGGAATTATTTGCATTATGGTGTGACATTTTGGAGTTGGGAGGGGTAGGAGTTTTTGGAAGTATTGTAGAAGGTGATTCTCAAGTAGTGGCGGGGTGGGCATTGGGTTCTCTATGCCCGTGGTTTTTTTTGGATAAAATTGAAAGGATTTGGCATATCATTGATTCCTTTCCTTTAAGGTTGCTTGGGTTCCTCGTTCAGCTAATTCGGCTGTAGATGAGATGGCTCATCAGGGATTATCTTTAGATATGGAAGTTATAAATAAATTCTTGTAATTTTGGGAGAGTTTTGATTTTTCTGTTCTGGCAAGCTTCTCTTGGCCTGTTTCTTTGTCTTTCCTATCTCTCTGTTTTATTTAATGAAGTTGTCTTTCAAAACAAAAATTAGACTACCCTAAATTTGTAATCCCAAGTCTTAACAAAAACATGCTATAAATGGATAGGAAATTGAACAACACATCTAATACATTCAATTTCACGTCATTTAGACATCACTTTATACCCAGAGCTGACCATCATTTAGAAACATGAATATTTGCATCTTTCAAAACAAAAAAAAAAAAAACATTAATATTTGCCCACATTAGAGCTGGACAAAATTTCAGCTCCTTCCTCTCATCATGACGATAAATGTCGGAGTTCAATTTTTAATGGTTTATAAGGTTTGGATAGATCAGGTTTTCTTTCGCTATTTTGAGAAGTAAAAACCTTGTTTATTTTTAAACTATGGTCTTAACTAGTTGCATGCCAATCATGGGAGGGGAAGGGGGTTGAATAGGAAGGAAGGTCAGTAGGAGGATTTAGGTTGTAAAAATGTCAACTCCTTCCCTTTTTGTCACAATAAATATAAAAATTTAAGTTTAGAATTTGATACTTAATAGGGCTTGTAAAAGTTTGGTTCTTTAGATTAGAAATGAAAATTCAACCTGGTATAAGAGAGGATGGATGCCAATTTGGGAGACTGCCAATTTGGAGGGACTGGTTGAGTGTGAATGGTTTGGATTGATCATAGGACAACCCACATAGAATTCTCTATTTCATGAAATAGAAATCACTCTTTGAAGAGCACTTGCTCAAGTGGTGATTTGGTTTGACCATTCACAAAAATTGTTTGCACCATTTTTGAGCCCACATTGTAGGAACAAACTTTACCCTTTTTTTTTTTGTGAAATGATAGCTTCTCATTGACAGGCATAGGAAGTTCACAAAAAAGATAGAAACAAGCAAAGTAAGGAAAAGAAAAGCCAACCTACAACTGATTCCCCTTTCAAAATATACAATAAAAAAAGCACCCTAGACCACAAAAGCTGAAGGCTAAGTCATGCTCTAGAAGTATTGGAGATTGAGAAATCCTGGAATCCTTTTAAGAAACCCACGCAACATACTTTGCTTGACTTTCTTGTTGATCTTGCTTGGCGTTTCCTCTTTATTTTTAAACACCTTGTTATTACGCTCCCACCAAAGGCTTCTCATAGTTGCAAACAAAGCAAGCTGCCAAAGTAAAAAATAAATAAAAAAACTTTGATGATCCTTTAAAGTATATGCACGTGTGTGACAGGACTATAGGAGGGCAATCGACAGGGCATGGTCCATTGAACATCAAAGAGATTAAGGACATCATTCCAAACAGTTGAAGAGACAGGGCAATGAAGGAATGGGTGATCCATGTCTTTGGAGGCATGGAGACAAAAAGGGTAAGCATTGACCATAATTCTTTTCCTTTCTCTTGAGTTATCTTGGTGAGAATCTTCCCAAGGCTAGCAGTCCACAGAAAAACTAATAGTTCACAGGGGAGCTTTGGACAACTAAATATTACCTATTACCAAAGGTGCAGAATCACTTTGATTGCTCCAACTATAGTAGATTTCACAGAAAAAAATGTCGTAAAGGTCACGCCACCACGCCATCGAGTCTTCTCTGGAAGGATAGATGCGAGAGTTACCAAGGTTAAACAAATAAGGGAGAGAGACAAAATCATTTGCGTCCTGATCACGAAGATTCCTTTAAAACCGTGAGTCCCTCACCAGTTGGGTCCCTTTTAGGGGAAAAACAATCTGTCACAATTAGTTGTGTTGAGGATGAGATACGAAACAAAGAAGGGAACTTGTCATCTAGGGGAAAGGTGCTACTCCAAACATCTCTAGAAACAAACCTTGTACCTTGACCAGCCTGGTGTTGTTTGAGCTTTTTGACATAAGCACAAATAGCCCTTTACGTTTTAGAGGCTCTTGGCGGGGTAGGATTGATCTCCCAACTAGAATTGCCAGTGTTATACTTGGCAATGAGCAAAACTTCAAAGGAGCCTCATCATCAGAAACCCAATCTCCAAAGTCACTTGGCCAGGAAAGTCTCATTGACTTCAGCAGAAGGTCGCACTCGAAAACCACCTGCTTCAATGCGTAACCAAATTTGATTCTAGTTGACAAGGTGGTCTTTCTTCTTATCTATTGAATCACCTCATAAGAAATCCTTCTCAATCCTCGCCAAAACTTGAAAGAAAATAAACTGTTAGAGGTGAAAGAACAAACTCAAGTAGAGTTATTCTCCCACCAAAGGAGAGGTATTTTCTCTTCAAAGAAGCCAACTGCTTATTGAACTTGTCTATGATTTGTTCCTTAAGAGTACTGTAGGGTGGATCAAATGCATAGGGAGGCTAAAGTAGGTGGAGGGAGGGATCTTGATTGGCAACCAAAAAAATCCGCAAAATGAAGGTCCTCTTGATCCAGATTAATGTCGAAGATCTCACTCTTCTGATAGTCAATCAGAAGGGAGGTAGAAAGCTCAAAACATCTCAATATTGTTCTAAGGTTTCTAATTGCATCCTCATTGGCTTAACAAAAAATGACAATAATGTTTGCAAATTGAAGATGTTTGAAACTCAAGTTATGAATGCTCAATACAAAAACCCTAAATAAGTGAAAACTTAGTTTTTTTTGAGATGAGAAGACTTGAGTGTTTTAGCTACCATAACAAAAGAGTAGGAGAGAGTGGGTAACCTTGCTGAAGACCTCTTGAGCTTCGAAAAATAAAAAATAAAAACCCCATTGGGAGAGCCATTGATGAGAATAGAGAAATAAGCAGAGGATTAAAATTCCAACATCCAAGCACATCGGTTACCTCTAAAACCCATCATTGCAAGAGCAAGTTGAAGGAAGCTCCAATCAACTATATCATTTTCCTTTTCCAAGTCCAATCTACTAATGATTCCTTTCATTCTCGATTTATGCTGGGAATCAATACATTCATGAGCTATGATTACACATCCATGATTGGCGGTTATCAATTGCAACACTTTGAAAAGGTGAAATGAATGAGGGAAGAACCGCCTTCAACTGGTTGGCATGGATTTTAGACAAGATCTTGTCACTGCCCAATAGACTGATGGGGTGGAAATCTTTCAAGACAGAAGCCCGTGCTTCTTGGGAATGAGAACAATGAAAGTAACACCTAGCTCCTTGGAAAGCCTACCTGATGTAGGACACAGACACGGACGATCCTCATAGATCCGCATCTACTTATTTTTATTTATTTATTTATTTCTTAATTAGCAAGTAAGATTTGTTATTTTTGTTTGAGATCTTAGCAGCCCAACTTTAGATAGTTTCCTATTTGATTTAGGAGTCCTATTTTAGTAAGGAAGCTAGGTCGGTGGCTTTCTTAGTTGAGTCCTTTCTATTTTCGTTTGGATTGTTTTATTATAAATACATGTACCCATATGGGAGAGAAAAACAATGGATATTCAATAAAATTAATCAAAGGCATAGCCTTTTCCTTATCATCTTCTTTGTTCTTCTTATTCTTGCCTAGCTGTAGGCTGGTTCTTCATCACTACCACTCTCATGAAATTACTCCATGGAGAATGGATGTTTGAGGGTAGAAGCTTCTTGCGAATAAATCAACTTGAACGGAAGACCTACTATAGGCACTTTCCTAGGGATTAGCCACATACAATCACGGAAAAACTGAATTATGGAAGAAGTGATAACATCTTTATCAAAAACAGGAACATCATCCAAGATGAGATATTTGATACAGTTAACTCTTTTGTGGGTTGAAGCAACTGCTTGAAAAAACTTTGGTGTTTTTGTACCCCTTTTTAATCCATCTTTCTCTAGGTCTTTGCCTGTCCTCATGTATGCATTTGGCTATATACCAGTCTTGTAGATCCTGTCTACGAATACTGTTGGCTTTTGAAAGACAACCTGCTTGCTCACTAATATCAATTTCATTAATGTCATTGAGAAGAGAAGACAAGGATTTAGAACAAGTCCACAAATTGTAGATTGAATTTGACCATGAGTATGAAAATGTATATTATGTTCTAAGTATTGGATCAAATGGCTTCTTTTAATGAGAATGGGCCCAATACCCCATTTTATAGGTGAAGAACTTGAGCACTAATTATAAGTTGAAAGATTATGAAAATTTCCATGTTACATGAATATCAAATATCCATATGGTGAAACTGGTACTTTGATGTACACTTGTAGAGATATGTGGATGATTCCTCCATTGGGGCTCCAATGGACTTGTTCCACTTGTAAGAGGTGATGGTAGTACCTATTCATGGACCTGGATGATTCGTCAGGTAGGGTTTAGAAGACATGTTTCATTTGTTGGAGATTCAAATATGGGGTATGAATGGATTATTAGTAGGCCTATTCACGAGCTGGGTTCAGGCTGACCTTGCCAAAAAAAGCCCGAGCCCGTATAAAACCTTCCAACTTTGAAAAGCCAAAGCTTGAGCCCATTGTTTAAAGCTCGTTTATTTGGTAACTAGTAACACGGTCATAAGGTCGCACCTAGCATTATTTTTTTTAAAATTTTTATTCTGTAACTTGAAAAATCTAACCATACAGATTGAAAATAGATATAAATACCTACCACTAGCTAAAATTTTAGTAAAAAACTTTAATTTTTAGCCACTTGTTCTTAACAGTCAAAGCTGATGGAAGTCCTTGAAAAGATTCGGCGCTCGATGATTTTGATTGTTAAGATCAAGTGACTAGAAATTGATTTTTGAGATAAAACTTTGGTAGATGGTATGCCTTTAAGCCAGCTTTTAATTTGTATGGTTATATTTTCAATTTAAAGAACAAAAATAAATAAATAAATAACAATACTAGGTACAATGTTATGATATGTGTATTGAATATATAAAAAATAAATGGCCTCGACGGGCTTTAAGTAGAAACCTAAGCGTGGCCTGTTGGACAAAAATGTTGTTCAAGCCCGTTTATTTAAGTCAGGTCTCCGACTAGTCTCGGGCGAATGGGACAAAGAACCCAAATGGCACCAAGAATGCAAGGTGCTAATGTTACATGGATTCAAAACCAAACTAGAAGTCAAAGGTGTCAATGGATATGGATCCCAAATCACACCACGAGACTAGTTTCCAATGGGAGGTGCATCCCAAACCCCATTGAGAATTGGTGTCAATGGGACATGGTTCCAAACCACACCAAAAGTCAAGTCCTCCAAGGAAATGGATTATTAAATGACTTCAAGAATCAAATATCTGAATTTGAGCGTTGGGTACACCTTGATATTGCATCTGACCTTGGACATGGTTTTCCTTTTATGTAGAAATTTGGAAATATGTACATTAGTGCTTTTTTTTGAGGTGAATATAATTAAAATATCATATCATGTTGTAAGAACCATTTGGTTTTATTGTTGAGGTATGCTTCATATGAATATATACATTCAATTGAGGTATTTAGTTTTTTGTTTTATCAAGGTAGTCATTCTCTCAAGGTGTCTAATATCTCGCTAATGAATTTGTTGTGTCTACTAATTGTTTAATACATATTTATGGATTAGTGGTATCTTTGATGCTTTACACAGGATAATGATGATGACGACAATGAAGATGACGATGATGATGAAGATGAAGATGATGATGAAGACAACTTCTATGATGACAAACAACTTAAGGGCCTTGCTGCAAAGAGTAAAAAAAATGACTTAAATGATACTCACTCCTTTATTGCATTGTGGATTGGCTAGTATTGTGCCCTTTTCCCCTAGACCCAAATAAAACTTAAATCCTTTATTGCATTGTGCATTTGCCAGTTCTGTGACCTTTTTCCCCTCTCCTTTTTTTAAAAAAAGAAGTATTGGTAATAAACAGTAATAGTTTTAATGTGCTTTTTGCTGGCACATGCCTGCTTCCAATAGGTGACTTGATATATTTCATTCATTTGTAACATGGAAGAAATTTGCATTAACATATTTTGCTATGTTCTAGATTAACGTGGAAGAAGCAATATCTTTGACCTCATCAAAGTAGAAGAGAAATAAATAAAAATAAAAAGAAGAAGAAGAGGAAGTTCATGGTATCCTTTGTCCCCACTGTCCAGTTAATTGCATTGGCGACTCTCCTTCAGTGACAACAACTAGAAGTGTCCATGAATATCCTTAATTCCTTAAGAAGTATTCCTAGTGCCTCTCATTTTTGCTAGCATTTCCACTCATTTGCTGTTTTAGATTGCACTCCTAAAAAGGCATTGTAATAAAGCCTATTTTATTATGGACACTTTGATATCTATACACACACATGTGTATATGTATGTATGCAAGTTTGATAAATATGTTGTCTCTATAGTTAAGTTAAAACTAAATAAATGAGTGGTGAGCACATAAAATGTTAATTGAAAAATAAAGACAAATTAACAATTACACATAAATAATGAAGTAGAATTATATAAAAATATATTGAATTATTATATTTAGTTATATGTGTAATGTCACGACCCGATCCTTGGGACACGTGACCAAGATCTCTTTTTTTTTTGCAACTTCCCTCTCTTCGCACGCTCATCTCACTCACATGTAGGATTTGGGCCAAAGGGGACAAGCTTCACTCATTTAGGGCCCTACTGAGGACCAATAACCCTATCGAAAATCTGGCAGAGGCTCCCCTAAAAGTTGGATGTTGTGACGGTAATTTCCACTTGTTCAATCACATTACAACTCATTCTCAACACATTATTCACAATTGTCTCACTCTATCTACTGTCATCCTTTCCCTTCTCGTTTCTCTACCAAATCCATCATATTTAGGTTTATACAGTCCTAACTAAGTCCAAAACTGTCCCATATACAAACCATTGCGATTTAAATACATAGAGTCCAACCTTGACTTCACAAAATACATGTCCCATATTCAAATTTTACATACATTCATCCAAAATGTAAACACATGAAGTAAAATGTACACAACATCATCCAAGACCCAAAACATGCATCATGTCTTCAAGATCTGCCTTTAATCTCGTCCATAGGACCCCGCCTTTATGAGGTTTCCTGCAAATGTGGGGGGTTAGTTTACAAGCATTGTGAGAGTATAATGGGAACACACACACCCACATATTTCCACATCAGAAAATGAACACATCAGCCATACAAATTTCAACTTGTTCAATTCTAATCCAACCATGATCCACAGGGTGCACATCCAAGCTACCCCCAAACCATCTCATTTCCTCATGCACACTGACTCTCACTTTCTGCATGGCACGACTCCTCGCGTGCACTTCTATGCATGGTAGTGGCCCTACTCACAGGCGACCAAGTTGGGTGTCACATTGACTACCCATGTCGTTCAACGTTTCTCCCCATTTTTGATGGTGTGTCACGGTGTTAGAGCATGCCCTTCGACACAACATACATGCTCTCACGTGATATGTGTTATGATGACTACACGTGTCCTATGCTTCTCTCCACTTGGGATTGCGTGTCACGGTGTCAGAGCGTGCCCTTCGACGTATTCACAACTACGGACAGCTACAAGCACATGCCCTTCCATCACACTCACATCATACCCCAAACTAACACCTCTCATCAATCTCCACATTTGGCCCATTTCACCATTCACTCCGCCCATGATACATTTTGGATGTACCGATCACATTCTACCACATGTGTTTCCCCACATTTTAGGCATAAAACATGACTTAAACATGTTAAGCAATTTGAATACAAAGTCACATCTCTCATGGATTTCATGCTCAAAACATCTCATGCATTTTACATGTGCTCCTACATGTTCATATACCAACACATTCCAACCATTTAGACTCATACGATGGCACATGAATTATTCAATCCATCGCACACATGAAATTATTGTGTTCAAATAACACCTCACATATCTCAATGCTCATCTTACAATTGCATCTTACACATACCACGACATATTCATTATAGCACACAATGAGTTGCATACGTCACATTCAAGAGTATAACTCAAGCATAATACGTAGATGAACGTAACCCTACATGAATGTGGAGAAACCCTCAACTAGTACTCCTACAACATTTTTGGGTCTGCGTTGGGTCGACAATTGCTCAGTCCAGAAGGGCTAGGGTCTGTTCAACAAGGCAAACACACAAAAAGGGCATTCATAAGTTCTCAACTTGACAAAAGGGACCTCAATTTCTATTCTAGGGCAAAAGCTCCAATTTATCCCTAGGTTTCTAGTACTCAATCTTGCATAATTGAGCCCCGATATATAAAGGGAATGAAAACCCCCATTTTTCCAAGTTAAATTTCATAACCTCATTCTAAGGTAAACAACCCTAATCAAAAGCCAAATCCCAACATCTGGGAATTACCCCAAATTGATCATACAAGGAGAAACTCACACTTCCCCCAAATTTCTTCTCATGAGCCAAACCCATTCTAAGTCTACCAACTTCATGCAAGGTCAAACCCCATACATCCAAGTAACCTCCCATTTAAACATCAAATCAATTCCTTTAGCCAAATCCCCAAATTTTCCCAAACCATCTTCAAGGCCAAAACCCCTTTTTCATGAACCCCCCCTTCTTGGGAGGAAATCATACCATTTGTGAGGTTAATCTCTCTTCAAATCATCATCTCTTTTTATCAAACTCAAAACAACAAACAAAAGGAGTTTGAGTTGGAAGAGTAAGAAAATACCTCGAAAGGGAGAGAAATCCAGGTGAATATGAGGTTGCTTCAGCGATTATCTTTGAGATGGAGACGTTTGGAGGTGAGGAAATCCCAATTTTTTGCACATGCAACAGGAAGGAATGGAGAAGAAGAGGAGAAAGAGGGTATCTCGGTGAGGAAGAGGGGTAGAAATGAGTTTAGGGTTGAGTTTTGGGCGAGAAATGACTTAAAAAAACACTTCAGTTCGCAGGGTATTGGAACTCTGATAAAAATCAGCCTTCGGGTCAGAGTTCCGACCCGTTTACCCTGCATTTGGTAATTGTGCACCTCTTTATCAAAACAGCCGTAACTTGAGCTACAGAACTTGGATTTTGACGTTCTTTTATATTTCAGAAAGCTCTTTGACTGATCTATCCAACAAAACACATCTCACTGAATGTGGAGCTCATTTGATACCTAAGATAGGTCCCACAAGGCAGACCTACTTTCAAGTCACCAGGTCTTAAGGTCAACTTGGCCCACTTGGTGCCAGGTGTCACTTGCACCCATTTTCTACGAAAATCTTTAATAATTTAGAGGGTCGGGTCATTACATGTAAAATATTAACAAAAGATAAAGCCAATTTAAAATTTAGACATAATGATTAATAAATAATAAGACATAATCATATCAGAAATATATTCAAATTATTGAAGGTATGTATATATTATCAAATAAAAAATTCATGAATTTGGAGATTATAGCGTGTCGAGAAGTTGGCCTGATTTTGCAAATTGGATAGAAATGTTGATCTGCGTGCTATGGCACTTTGATAATCTGACATCAATATCCTGTGATGAATACGACTCGTAAAACCCGAAGATGATGAGCTCGACTCGAATTTGTGCTTAAATGCACAATAATCCCAAACCTAACATTGAAATATATTGCATATGACAAAATGTCCACTAAAATTTCATATCATCATGCACAAAAACACAAAATTAACTTGAAGGTGGTTGTTGCTAAGCACCATTCAGCAGCTACTCATGTGGAGGAGAGAAGAGAGAGACCCAATAATGGAATAAACTGTTAACTATAAAAATCCTGGCCTAAACTAAGTAGGATTTTGCCAAATCAAATCATTGTTCCAAGAAGATTGGTTTGCATCAGAATGGCAGAACTTTCTAATGTTAAAACAGAAATCTACTAAAAAAATCTTTGAAGTCCTATTTTAAGTAGGATTTTGCCAAATCAAATCACCATCTAAGACGATCGGTTTACATTAGAACATCACAACTTTCTATTCTGCACGAGTCATTGATTGAAATTTGAAGTGCAAAAAATATAGCCCTATATTAAGCGAATTGCTGAGATCCATTTGATGGACTCTCAAAACTGTCTCTTTTAGATTAAACGAACTGCTGAGATTCATTTGATGGACTCTCAAAACTGTCTCTTTTAGATTAAACGAACTGCTGAGACTTATTTGATGGACTCTCAAAACTATCTCTGTTATTAGAAATTTATATTAAATAATACTCCCTCCGTCCCATTTTAGTTGTCTCATTTGAAATATTTATATTTTTTAAGGAACTCTCTATATAAGGCTAGCACTTCATGTAATCTTATCCATTTTCAACACACTTTATACTACTCCAATATAAATGAGACAACTATTTTGGGACAATTCCAAAATCCATATAGGACAACTAATTTGGGACGGAGGGAGTAGTATATGATATATAAACTTTATCAAATATCCCCTAAGAACAATTCTTATTGAACTTTGGTTTGTGGGGGCCACAATAGGCCTAATGGATTCAATTCCCCCACACCCACCTATCCACCGCTATTGCACCCCAGTACCCAATTTGACTTCTAAATCCAATTGATCTAACCCGATGAATTTCCATTGCTAGATAAATGTGAAATTTTGAGGGACTTAAAAAATGTGGCTTCTTTTATCCTATCAAGATGGAATTTTATAAGCATCATGTACAAGCCAAGGCCTTTCAAACCTATTCATCCATGTGGCCTCAAGTGGTGCCCATTGGCTGTTAGGCCTTGGCTTCAATGTGATGCCGGTAAAATTTTCTCTTGATTGGATAAGAGAAGCCATGTTTTTTAAGGCGTTCAGAATTTCACATTTATACAATGATAGAAATTCATTAGGTTAGATCAATGGAATTTAAAAGTCAAATTTGTATCAAATTGCGTATGGGTGCAATTCATGGGAGGAAGGCAAGTGTGGGGGGAATTGGATCCATTAGGTCTACTATGGATCCCAATACAATTTGAACCCATTTCAAGTTAATCTCATTGTTGGATTGAAATTCCAATTCATGGGGGGTAGATGGGAAATTTGGTCTCTCATTAGGGATGTCCATTGGGTGAAAATTGTTATACATATATCAAGTATGTATTGATGGTAATTTGTTAGAAGACCTAAAAGAAGGTCAAAAAGGTGTGTGAGTAGCGCCAAAACACAATAAAGAAAGAAAGAAACCAGAAATGAAGAAGCAACAATTGCATAATACATTCTAACAATCTCGTCAATAAACTCTTCTCTCCATACCTCTTGAACAAAAGCCTTTTGATTTATGTTGCTGCTAACAGAGAAGAACCCCTCTTACCCCATTGAACTTGGATTTCCTTTTGATTCCCCATAACCTGAAATTTCCAGCTTCCTAATTATGGAATTTTTTTGTTTGTAGTTCATTCCTGCTGAGGTTAGCCTTTTCGGTCTTTTAGAAAAATCTGATCGAGTCTATTTCAACCTTGAATATAGTAGAAATAGGTGTTGATATTCCGAACATAAAATTGAGATTACATTATTGACTTAAATATTGAGCAAAACAGTGTTTGGATACGGAAAGATCCAACTTGTTCCCCTCAAAAATTAATAAATAAAGATCTTTGTTCTTGTTTCTTTTTTACACAGCAACTTTGACTGTTACTGCATTGAGTGACATGGCTTAAAAGGTAAAATTGTTCCCTAATCTACCCTGGATTTGGGGAGTCTCACTGCTTCTCTTCTGTTCTCACCAGTTTGCCATCATCCATTGAAGAGAAGGGCCTTAGTGAAACAAAGCTTTGAAATCTCTGCAACTTCAGTTACATAGCAGTCAGAGATCTCTTCCCCTAGTCTGGTATTGCCAGGGAATGTCTCCCCGGATTTAAGCTTGAGCAGGTAGCTCGGCTAGCTTGAGTTTCTGGGTATAGACAAGAGGTTTCAAGATCAACCTGACGCAGGACAAGGGATATGGTAATCCTAAATGCCTAAATGTGGTTCACTACAGATTAAAAGGGATGAAAATACTGCGCCCTAAATCTAATATGGGCTGAAATCAAAATTCTAATTAATACTACAATTAATTAATATAAATTTGTCACAAATAATTATGCAAAATATCCCGGAAATACAAATACATGAGAACTTAAATAAAAGAAGGGAATAGTTTTGATTGCAATGGGTACATTCTATTTTAATTGAAGAGGGCATATAGTTTTAAATGAGCATGTGCTTTTACATGAAGGAATAAAAGGGAGGAAGGAAAGGATGAGTAAGGAAAGAGGTATATGGGATTACGGTACAGGTGAATGGACTAAATGGGTATGCGGCAAAGTCAGTAGGCACTATAGAAGGTAACGGCAGCAATAGGGTGTATGGGAAGGGGTTTCGCAGGAAAGACAGAGGATGGCAGAGGTTTGGCGACAACAATAGGAGGGAGTAAAGGGTGCAGCAAGGCTGTATGGGCTGAAGGAAAGAGGCAGCAAGGACTGTTTGGGTAAGTAAAGAGGCCAAAGGGTATAGGACAGCAACGAAGGGCTGTTTAGGGGGGGCGAACTGGTAGGAAGGGGTTTTTGGGGATGGACGAAGGTAAAGGAAAGGGTTATATGGCTGGGCGAAAGCTAGGAAACCCATAAGGGGGTAGCGATGGATCTGTTTGGTAGGTCTGGGACTAGATCTGGGGTTGGAGAAGGGAGGCGATGACAGATGGGAGGTATATAGCAGGTGGTGGAAACAAGTACAGGGAAGGGAGGGATTTCTACAGAGTCACGGCAGCAAAAGGAGATGTAGTTGGGGTTCACGGCAAGTAGGGAGGTGGGGTTTGTGGATTACGGCAACAATTTGTAGAAGGCTAAAGAAAACAAAAGAGAAGAGAGAAGAAGAAGAAAAGAGAGGAGAAGAGAAGTACCTGAAGAAGAAGGTGGCCTCGTGCCAAGGTCTCTCGCCTAAGGAATCACTCCCAAAGATCAGTCGCACGAAGGTTTGCGAAAAGTCTAAAATTTTATTTCATCAATCGTATCATTTGCCTCAAGGAGGCTACAATTCGTATAGACTTGTATCTTACTAAAAATAAAACCAATAACAGTTGCAAAAATACCCCAACTAAATAAAGTAATAAAAAATAGAAACTATGGAAACAAAGCATGGAACGAAAGACATAGGTAAGGTATGCTCTGCATCACAACCTCTTCTAGAGTAACTCAGTACATAATGCTTGCGAGTGGTTTTGTGTATCCATGGAATTAGTCTCACCTCCACGTGAGGTGAGGATACCCATGTTTAGGAAAAGAAAAAGTCTCCCCTGATTTTGGATTCCAGCCCCAGCGGATTCTACGTAGCGCCCCAGACCAGGGTGGACTCGGATTCAAACTCCATACTCTGGCATCAGTACCAGTAGCACCTCTCATCATCTCTAAGGCTGCGTTTGGATGAGGGGGGTGTAAAGGGAACGAGGTGTTTACCCACATCACCCTTGTTTGGTAACTAAAGGATAAGAGTAAAAAAATCTCAATTTTACCCTTGTTTACCCCTCCACTTTCACTTTTGAAAACCCTTTTGAAGCAAAGGGTATTCATAATTGGTTACTCACCCCTGCAAAATTTACCCCTCATCCAAATGCAGCCTAGGAGAGCTTTAGTCGTGGCGATTCTCTCAAGTTCTACTCCAAGAGAATCTCTTGTTTTAAGTTCTCATCCAAAGACAGCCCTCAGATGTAATTCATATATTACAATTCAAGTCATTTCATGTGAAATGTATTGCATATTTTAATTTTTTTAATTGAATTTAGGCATTGCATCTTTAATAACTTTGAGAGTTAAATTATATCTTTGTTTTGTTTTTCTCTCCGATTTATCTATTTACTATTGGTTTTGCTACTCACGATTTCACAAGATGATTGAGTTGAGGATAGATCACACGACCATTGATTTAATGTGCATTCTTTCAATGATGACATTGCTTTGCTGGGTGGCACCTCTAATTTTCACAGTTATAATATTGTTTAATTGGAGTCTGATGAAAGATCCATTTGTTTTTTGTTTCCAGTTGTAAGACAACAAAAGTTTTTACGGCAAAAGATTGGTGGAGTTGAGGATGAAATGCATGATGATGTTGAAGAAGAAGAAAAGAGAAAGGCTATGTGGGGTAGAAAGAAACATTTGTATTATAGTGCAGAGAACATTGATTATGAGGTATGAAATATGATGGTTTAGAAACATATCATATTTTCTTGCTGATCAGAAAGTAAAGAGAACACCCCCACCCCTATCATATTTTCTTGCTGATCAGAAAGTAAAGAGAACACCCCCACCCCCCACCCCCCCTCCCCTCCCCCCTCTCTCTCTCTTTCCCCCTCAAAGAAGAAAAAAAGTGTTTATTTTGTATATTAGTATATATATATATTTTTTATATCTTTGTGTACATGTTTTGGTTAAATTTTTAGCAAGCTTCACTATTTGTCTTTTTTCAATATTGATATGCTTTTGTTGAAATCTGAAGTTACAATCAAGCGATGAGGAACTCCCTGCAGAGGAAGAGGCTGAGGTGTTGAGACTGCAGAGGGAGAAGGCACAATCTCTTCGCATGGAGGACTTTGGGCTTGAAGATGCTGACGAGGAGGAGATTGACTCTGATGGTGAGAAGAAAACCCTACAGGTGAGGGTTTATACTGTTGTTAAAACCCGAGTGTGTGGGATTGTTGAACATATTGCTGCAGATAGCTGTTAAATGGCTGGCCTTTTGGAAGGGGAAAAGACACTGATACAGTGGTGTTAAAAGTGATTTCTTGACCTATATGAATTGACATGGCAATTGATGTCTGATATGGATATTTAGTATCAACTATGCACTGAAAGAAGCCCAATTGAATGACATGTCTGTACAAATTTATTATAATATTTCTTATAGCAGTATGTTTACTACATGTAAAAGTAATTTCCTGAAGAAGTGAAATTCTGAAGTGCTATTTAAATTTTCCAAATGCTACTAATTTTAAGCAATAGGTATTAGGCTCTGTATATGGATGGATTTTTAGGGGACATTTGAGAGCTAGGATGGAGAAAACCTTACCACTGAGTAAGGCTGCAAGAAGCCAGGATACCTCGGGTTTTTAGCAATCTAAATTAGTAGGGTGCTCTCTGCCTGAGCTCCAGAGAACCCTCTTAAACCCATTCCCATACAGATTCTCTTGTCCAAGATGATGTTTACATATCTGACATGTATGTATCAGAATTGTGTTTTCAAAAAATATATTGTACCCCTGTAACATTTTAAGTGGCCATTATTCATATGCAGATTCTTTTAAATAATGCCAAGGAACATGTGACTATCTTTTATGCAGAGTTTTTGGGGAGAAAAAAGGCTATCTCATAAGGATGATGTAGGCAAAGTTGACACTGGCACAACCTATGAGGAGGTCAAGAAAGACCTCAATGCCTTGACAAAAGAGGAGCAAATGGATGTCGTATACAGGTAAAACTTTCCTCCGTCATACCATTTCCAAAAAAAATAAAAATTTCCCCATTGCATTTTCTAGTTTCAACGATTAGATCATCTTCTTCAAGCTTTTATAGTCATTTATGATTCATATCCTGTCCATTTGAGTTCAGATTTGTGGTTCTACTTAACTCTATCTGGCTGTTAAATTTTTAACATGTGGCCAATATGATCCGTAACTATATCTATACTTGATTTCCCAGAACAGGATAACTTGTCTCAGATCCCACTATTAGGGTTCAGTTGCCATCTGACCTACAGGAATCAGCAACAACATGTTGTGGCAAAGCCCATCCTGCCACTTCCATTTCTAAAACAAAGGAAGAGAAAAGCCCATAGGGCTGTGGTTTAATTGGAGATTTTGTGTTTCACTAAGAGCATCAAAACTTGGAACGATGTTTACAGTCTAATCCATAAATGCAAATAAAGTTGCTGTTGTTCAGCATCTTTCTCTCTCACTCCCTCACAGAGACATGCACACTAAAAGAGAACAATAGAATAAACATGTCTGGGCATTAGATATGCATCCACAGCCTAGTCCTTTAGATCATAGTTGTTAAAATCTTACGATTCACGATTTGTATCTTACGATTCATACGATATGATAAGAGGAACGATTTGTATCTATCAACAAATCTTACGATTCGTATAAATAATAGAATTATGGGGTTATTAGGAGTGTGAAAGCATGAAACATTTCGTTTTAATGGTTTTTAAGGCTTGAGTTGATAAGTATTTAAGACTTTTCGATTTTTTGAGGTTTTTTTTAGTTCATTATTGACTTCTCACAGTATAGTTGGATTATATACTGGTCTTATACTTTTGGGAGTTGGAGCATTGAAATTTGAGCTCTAATGACCTGATTATATAGAATTCACTTAATATTGAAAAAAAGTTGGAGAATTGTTCATGTTATTACATTTTAGATATATTTTACATTATTTCATATATTAAATATTTTTTAGGGAAAACACTTATAAATCTTACGATTCTACGATATGCGATTCAAGATGTATAACGATTTACGATACGATTCGATTTTCATAACATTGCTTTAGATATATACTCTCTCTCTCTCTCTCTCTCTCTCTCGATCTCTCTCGAACAAATCTGTCGAATAATGATAAAAAGCTTATATCCCAGCATAAAAAAGCTATGTATATCCCTGCTATGTATAGCCACAGTCAAAGCTATGGGTGTTTAAAAAAAATTCCAGATCCTCAGCATATAAAATCCCAACCAGCGGCCTATATACAATCTTGACCATTGATCAAAGGAGACTTGTCATCATCATATATCTATTGTGCTCTGTAAATGGAATATTCAGAATTAAACTAAAATGCTACTAGAACTCATATCATGACTCAAACGCTAAATGAGAAACATGTTAACTCATAGAGTATAGGTGAAAATGAAGAAGAAGAATTGATTGAGAAAATATCATGTTTATATTGCAATATATGAAACAGTTGCAGAAGTTCTCTTAAATAGAGGAATTGATGCAGTGGAAATACACGGTTTATGTACCAAGAATAAGTACAATTAGGGATCACGGGTCACTGCTTCGCAATTTGCAGTTCACAACATGTGGATTGCAGATCTCACTTTTGTAAAGATCCTGATTCGCTAGGTAGGGTGATGGTTCACTTTTCAAATCGTCCAGTCCACTAACCATGGGTTGGTTGGTTTTTATGTCTTGGATTGCTTGGTTCACTCAATTCAATACTATGGTTTACATATTAGTTGATATGGTATGTTTTTTATTTCTTTAAATTTAATTTATTGTCATTTTACAATTGATATAGAACAGAAATAAAAGATGTTTGTATTTGTAAAAATGAGGCATTAATATTTGTAATGATATAAAATATAACTTTTAATCAAGTCCAAAATTATTGATATTAGTGTGAATCTGTAATTTGTAATATTTATGATTGAGTTTTCTATTCCTATAAATTGATATTTTCCTATTTGTTACTTTACCGGTTCTAGTTTTATTATTCTACATTTTCACTCTCAATTCACTAGTCGTCTTCTCAATTTTACATAAAAAAAATAAGAGACCGGACTTTAAAAAAAAAAAAAAATTCTACTAAAGGTTTAACCTTTCAGATTGAAAGTGAACTATATCTAGACAAAATTTCATCCCAAAACTCAATTTCTAGCTGCTTAATCTCAGTAGTCAAATTATCAAACATTGTCGTCTTTAAAGGAACAAGGACACAGGGTAATTTTAACTCCTAAGGTCAAGTGACTTTAAATTGAGGTTTGGTCTAAAATTTGGTCCAACTATAACTTATCGACTCTTCTTTCAATCCACATTGTTGATTCTTTTAATGAGGCCAACTAAAATTGAAAATGAAAAATAAGCATTAAATATTTTTAATCATAATTGATAGCCATCATTTAAAAAAAAAAAATGATTCACCCATAAAATCAATGGATTCATACTATCATTCGAATAATGAAGAGGAGGATTATACTGCATTGGATCCAAAATGGTGATTTAAAATACAACGGATCATGATTTTAAGTTAAATGGATTATGATCCAAAGCTACTATGGAACACTAACCAAAGCAATTGTGGAAAGTGAAGAAGCCATTATGGAGTGACCCGTAGAGCAATCCAACCTGCAGCCTAGAATGCAGCGATCGAGACCATGGGTGAAACAAGTAACCTATGTAATCTTGAGTACAATACACTTAAGGTCTAGACAAAAGTGCATACTGCTATACATGTTTCTCTAGACAACAGGAGAGTATAGTCCTCCAATAAAGCAAATATCCTATAACTTGTTTGGGAAACGAAACAAATATTACGGCTAAGAAACTAAAATAGACACGAAATAGAAAGTTGTCTCTTTGGACACATTTTTTGTTGGCTCAAATCTGACTCAGCACCCTCCGCACCCCTCCCCCTTTCCCTCTCCCTCTTTCAATGATGGAACTAGCTTGGTGTGCAACTCGTGGATATTGGATCTTGTCGCAAAGCCAGTGGAGTGGCATTGGATGTATATTTTCAAAGTTTTGGACAGTGGCACCAAACATGGGAAATGGAATCATCAAGGATTTAGAATTCTTAATCCATGTATTTCATTTCTCACAAATTGGGTGATTCAACATAGATTTGTCAACTCTTGGTGGCCTCAAGATGAAATTGCTTGAGATTAGGAGCATGCTTCCACATGATTATGGAACTTTTCGTCGTTTCATATGCCATATTATCTTTATGGATTCAGCATGCATCACTCTTTGGCAGGAGAAAAACCTGCCCTTGGTTTTAGTCCATGCGCTTTTGGTTCATCTTATCTTTGTCATTCAACTCAAGTTAGTCTATCATTGTGCCACTTGATTTCCTTCCAAGTTTGCAAGGCCTATACAATAATGAATCTTTCTTGGATTTGCAACTTCACATGGAATCAATTGTGTTGCAATTTGCAATTCATTCCACTACATTCCTTTGCAAACAGTCCCATTCTAAATGTGATCATGTATGCCTCCAATGTCATCTCAACATCAGTCATCTTGTTGATTTAATTTTAGGTCTCTTTCTTTGAAACCCTTATCATGGATGCGATGTTCATTGGAACTCAATGGTAATTCCTTGGTTGTACTTCATGGCTAGGATATGGAATCTAGTCATAACATCATTGTATTGACCTTTTTCTCTTTATTTCTACATGACTAAAACTGATGCTCTATTTTAAGTTGTGTGTTCGCTCTCTTTTTTGCCATCAAAGAAAAATATCTCCATTGTTAAATAAATAGATTTCTTATATCTGAATGACTTGATGGTTATGATTTATTTTGAAATATTTGAATGATCGAATCCAAGGTAGAGAGATGGGACTGGAGGTCTCGCAATTGTTGTCCACTGTGACGGCTGCAGAGAGGATGCAAGAGTGAAAGGAGAACTCTTTGTGGAAGAGGAGGGGCCCACATTGCCACGTCATCTAGTGGATCATAAAATAGGTTAGTGTTGGCGCGTCTTGCAACAGGTGGTCTGACGGATATTCCAAGAGGAATCAAGAATATTCCTCCACTGATAGGAAAAAGGCTTGGAACCGCTTGGACAAACGAATGAGCCTCGACGAGAGCATGGGATGCTAGGACTCCTTCCAACAGATCTTTTAAGAAGGTGGTGAAAGTGAGCTTGGGTAGTGCCTGGTTTGACTTGAGAGTCTTGGCTGAACCCAAAGTCATGGCCTTGTTCCTCTTGGGTTGATCTTTACTGGAGGCCTAACTCAGGCCTCGATTCTGTTGGTCACCCTGTTTTGACCCTCGAGCTGAGCAACCTGGCCACCCATTCTTGGGCCCCAGCTCCTCTCGGCCCACAACTCTTAACTAAATCTCCTAGCCTTTTAACATATGGTGGCTTGGAGTCCAATTCAGTAGAAGCATCAGATGGTATCAATCAAGAGCAGCAGCTGGGTTTGATCTCATCACTTACAAAGAAAGCCATTGATGAGGGATGGATTTAGATGAGGAGTCGGAAGGGGAAAGAGGTAGATTCTCGGCCAGAATTTGATGAGTCTACTTAGATTCCGGAAGGAAATCAGCCAATTTCTCTGAGATGGGCGGATGATGCTTTGGAAGGCTACGAGAGGGTGGAAGGGGAGGACATGTAGAATTCTCAGGCAATTTTCGTTACATCTCCAGACTTTGATGTCGAGAGAGTTCTTGTGGGGGCCCTTTTGGGTATATCCTCTCAGAACAAAACGACACAACTTAAAGATACTTTGTAGGTTTTCTGGGAGGTAGAAAGGAGAGAGAAGGAAGATGAATTGGTGTTGAGAAGAATCAGAGGGAACTCAAAACATTATAAATCCTCGGTTAATTATGTTCGGAATGTGGATTCAATACCTGAGCTGGGGGCAACAGTGTGGCCCCATTGAAGGTGTTATCTTGAAATGTTAGGGGTCTATTGGCAGTAGCAAAATGAGCGGTGGTAATAAGTCCATCTTGATCCACAAGCCCATTGTTATCTTTATGCAAGAAACGAAGAACGAAGAGGTGGTGGAGAGGCTAGTAAGTTTGTCTGAGGAGCCAACAATATGGGCTGGGTGTCCAAATCTTCTCAAGGGGCTTCAGGTGGGATTTGGTTAATATGGAATTCGAATGGTCTAAAGATGAAAAGCTCATAAATCAAGTCTTTTTCTGTCTTGGTTGTCTTGGAAGAATTGGCCTCCGGTAAGAGTTTTATGCTCACTAATGTTTATGGTCCCAATTAAGAGTCGGCGAGAAGGGAGTTTCTGGGGGAATTGGAGGAGGTTTGGGGGGGTTAGTGTTATTCCTTGGTGTGTGGGGGGTGATTTCAATATTGTTTTTGGAGAATGTTTGAAAGGAAAGGATGCAAGAGAATATAAACTAATATGCATAGGTTTAGTGATTGGATCGATCAGTTGGAGCTTGTTGATTTGCAACTTGGTGGGGCTTCTTTCACTTGGTCTAATATGCAAGCAAACCCCTGTCTTGCCGGGTTCAACCCTTTTTTTGGTGGATGATGGGTGGCTGGAGTGTTTAATCTAACCATTCAACGGGCATCTCCGATTCTGGTTTCGATAATCTCTCTATCATCTTGGATCCATGCCTTGCTTCCTGGGGTCTGTCTCCTTTATGGTTTGAGATTGTGTGGTTCAAGGAAGAAGGTTTTGATGAGTTAGTGGAAAATTGGTAGAGGGAATTCAACCTGGTGGGGTGGAAAGGGTATTGCTTGCTACAAAGACTTAAATTTCTAAAAGGTAAGCTTTAGGTGTGGGGAAAAGAGAAGAGAGAGTCTGCGGTTCATGAAGAAGTTTCCCTCTGGGAAGAGCTTCAGCATATTATCAGCCTAGAAGAGGATGGGCCTCTTTACGATGTTCTAGCTGTTCATAGAAAGGAAATTAAAGAAATCATCAAAAAGAAGGCACTCTAGGAAGAAATAAAATGGAAGCAAAGATCGAGAGTTAGGTGGACAAAAGGGGGACAAGAACACAATTTTTTTTTTCATCGAATGGCTAATGTAAGGAGAAGAAAAAATAGGATTCAATTGTTGCAATTAGATGAGTAGTCAGTGAAAAATAAAAGGTATATTTGCGAGGAGATAGGCCAGTTGGGATTCATCGAATGGCGAGTGTAAGGAGAAGACAAAATAGGATTCAATTGTTGCAATTAGATGAGGAGTCGGTGGAAAATAGAAGGTATATTTGCGAGGAGATAGGCCGGTTGGGATAGGCCAGTCTCATGCTTGCTTAACTTTAATTCCATGGTGGAGGGTCAAACTTTGGCCTTACAGGATCGATTTAGTGAGAGCTGAAGGCAGCACTATGGCAGTTGGGAGAATACAGGCCTCGGGCCGTAACGATTTCCCTATCTTGTTCCTCAAAACACTTTTGGACTATGGTCAAACAAGATTTGCTTGATTTGCTTCCGGAATTCTTTGAGAGAGGTATTATTTCTAAGATTTGGGCGCTTCCTTCATTACCTTGGTGTCTAAAAAGGATAGGGCCTTGGAGCTGAATGACTTCCATCCTATGTCTCTTGGGTAGGCCCTATAAAATCTTAGCAAAGGTGTTGGCGAATCGACTGAACTCCATACTTTACTCTCTTATATCCTCTAATCAAAGTGCTTTTTTGGATGGAAGGCAATTCTCAGAGTGGTGGTTGCTCATGAATGTCTTCATTCTAAATTCTCTTCAGGAGAAGCGGGGGTGGTTTGTAAGTTGGATTTCCAGAAAGCCTATGATTGGGTGGATTGGGATTTTCTTAACTTCGTGATGCAAAGGATGGGATTTCGTGATCGGTGGAGACAATGGATTCGAGCTTGTGTTACCTCAGTCCATCTGTCTATCTTGATTACTGGAAGCTTGAATGCTTTTTTAACTAGGAATGGGGAATTAGGCAAGGGGACCCGCTTTCTCTTCCTGAAATGTTTTTTTAACATGGAATGGGGAATTAGGCAAGGGAATCCATTTTCTCCGTATTTGTATGTTATGGTGGCGGTGGGCCCTCATCTTATGCTTCATGATGCTACCTCTCGGGGGTTGATTCATGGCTTTCATGTGGAACATTCTCATTTAGATAGTTCTCACCTTTAGTATGTGGATGACACTATGTTATTCCTTAAGCCTGGCAAAAGAGAGATGAAATTGGTGGTGGCTATCCTTCTATGGTTCTATATTTGCTCGAGTATGAAAGTTACTTTCTTAAAAGCGAGTTAATGGGGGTAAATTTAGATTTGAACTCATGTTCAGAGTTGGCGGCGATATTGGGTTGCAAGGTTTCTAGCTTTCTGACTTCTTATCTTGGGCTTCGTTTATGCGTGGGTAAACCAAACAAGATGAAGAAACGGCTTTCGGAATGGGTTAACAAACATCTTTCAATCAGTGGTAAAATTATCCTAATTAAATATGTTCTTTCCAACCTTCAAGTCCACTTCCTCAGTGTGTTCCGATACCCGAAAGCGATCATCAAGAAGATGGAAAGTATTAAAAAAAAAAAAACGATGCTCCTGATAGGAGGAAATTTCATCTGGTCTCTTGGTCTCAGGTGTGGGTTAGTGGAGGGTGCACTTGGAATTGGGTCATTGTTGTTTTAATATGGCTTTGCTAGGAAAGTGGTTGTGGAGATTGGGGATAGTTTTGAAGGCCTATGGAAATATATTCTCGTTAAGAAGTATGGTCTAGGAATTAATGAATGGAGGTTTCTTGGTCTTCTTGGCAGGTGTTTGGATTTTGGAGGGGGAGTCCCTTGCTTTTGAGGAAAATATCAAATTCCATGCTCTGTTAGGCTCAAATGTTCTTCTTTGGCATGATAGATGGGTAGGGAGGCCCCAAATTTGCCAAACTTTTCTCCTTTGCTTCAAACAAGGATGCCTTAGTCGAGGACTAGCCAAGTTCTGTCGCAACAGTACCATTGGGTGTCTACATTTCCGTAGAGGTTTGAATGATTGGATGGTTACAGACTAGCTCTCTTTGATGGATACTTTAAACCAAGTCTTTGTCCCAGGGGTGGGTAATAATAGCATAATTTGGGCTCCTAACCTTCATGGTCACTTCAACATGAAGTCATTTTGTAGAATTTTGATGAGTTTTGGAGATGCTCCTTGAGTTAACCCTTCTATTTGGAAGGGAGAGGCTCCTCTTAAGTGAAGGTTTTTGGATGGCTTGCGGGGTTGGAGAATATCTTGACGATTGATCATCTCAGACACCGGCATATTATCATTGTTAATGCTTGCTCTATGTGCCTTTTGATGCAGAGTCGGTTCATCTTCTTCTTCTGCAATGTCCATTTGTTGATTCATATGGTCTCACTTCTTTCAACTTTTGGGCATCTTTTTTTGTATGCGACCCTCCTGGTCTTCATTGTGGCATGAATCGGTGCTTCTTGGGGGAAACTCCTCCTGAAAAGATCTCTGGTTTATCAAGTTCAAAGCTGCTTGGTGGATTTTGGGATCTAGGCCTTATTAGGGGTAAAGGTCTCGGACATGTAGCGATTAGGTCATCGTGGATGTGAGAAAGGTGGTTTCAACCTCATCACTGGTGGTTTCTTGGTCTCCCACTGAGTAGTGGCTTTTAAAGTTAAATTTTAACTGCAGTTGTGCTCAGGATTGCGGGATGGCTGGCATTGGTGGTGTGATCGGAGATATTATGGTGTGATTAGACTTTCTTTTGGGGGCCCTCTCTCGAGTTGTTGCTTTTGAAGTGGAATTGCACGCTTTTTGGACAAGGGTTTTGGAAATGGAGGCTCTAGGAGTTGTTGGCGGAATCTTGGACCAGGATTCGAGGGCGAGTCTGAGTTGGGCTTTAGGTTCTTTGTGCCTGTGGAAATTCCTCATTAAAGTGGACAAAATCAGCATTCTATTTCCTCATATGGTCTCTCAGTCTCTTGGATTCCTAGAGAGATGAACCAAATGACCAAGAGTCTTCTAATTTTGTATACAGGGCAATGCAATTTTTGTTTTCTGGGTGGGCAATTTTGGCCCGGTTTTGTGGTCTCTCTCTTTGTGCAACTGTCTTTTAATGTGAATAAAATAGTTATCTTTAAAAGAAAAAAATCATTGGCATTATTCACAATGAGTTGGGTTTCATTACAGGTGCATACTTGTCAAGTGGTAATTCGGTTTGAATCTAAATGGTGGTTGATGTTAACATCAAATCAAAATATACGTTGATCCATTTTGGGAGGGGATTCTTTAGTCAATGGAGTAATGAGGATAAATTACATGCCACATTGACTAACTTTAAGAAGGTTTTTTTAATCCAAACATTCATCACAAACTCCATTGAAGCAATGGACAAACTACTGTTTGAAAGAGGGACTCAAAAGAGTTGGTGGTATCAAACAAGTGAAAGGCAAACTAGGGTTGAGTTTACTTCCATCTTATGAGAAATATGTAGATGATAGGCCTCTGTTAGGGGGTGAGAAAGAATAAAGAAAGAATATAGTAAAATGTTATGCCTTGATAATTTTATTAATCCATCGTGTGTAGCATCTCTGTTACATCCATAGGTATTTATAGGAAAACAAATAACTCAAAATAGCATAGGAATCTAAAACAAATGGGAAAGCCGCCGCCGGCCTTCCTACCAAAACAAGGACTCTCTCCAATATTCTAAAACGAAAATAACAAATCCTACTCTACTCAAATTTGCTAATTAAGAAATAAATAAATAAAGAAGTAAAAATAAATAGAAGTGGATCCATGTGTGCCCTGTCCTACATCAGTTTATTTATAATAGATTTATATTGATTTTCTGTGCTTTTAGATAATAGCCATATTTCTTGTAGATCGAAAACATGACATTCTGTATATCAGATTCGTTATTCAACTTCCTTGCCACGAAGCCCAAGTTTGTGCAGTTTCAATTCGTGTTGAAGAGTTGAGGTCTATTTTCTGATAGATTCTAGTATGGTTATGAGTTTTGATTATTTTGGCATTTCAAATCTATGTTGCTCCTAGATGCCAGGATTGTACTATGTAAATGATGCTTAATGAAGATTAATGGCTTGGATGTTTCCTTGGGCTTCTTTTTGTCTTAACATGACATACATAAGAATTACAGGGCCCTATATGCTATGTTATTTCCTCAATTTTGTGTAAAATCCCCAAAAAAATGAACATGAGAGGTCTGTTTGGAACCCCTGAGCCTGAGATCTGGCCTTAAACCCCTTCCTGTTTTTCTTACATTGTTTTCTCCCTTTCCAATTGTCCTGCATTGATTTTGTTTATGATTTGGATTGCTATTGGGGAAAATAGACTCCTCATGTCTCTACTTGTTGCTTTTTGCACTGTTAGAAGCATCTAGGTGCATCAAACTGTTAAAATTCTCACTAGAAACTTAACTTGTATGAAACCTTGTCTGATGCCATGAATCTTTTTTTCTTTATTTTTAATCCTTTATGAAGTGGTCCCTTGAACTTCAATATTTTGTCTAGTTCTATTGATGTTGTTGTTGGAAGATTCAAGTGTAGTGTCCTTCAATAATTTCCATTTTCTTGAAGTTATTATTATTATTTTTATTTCTTGAGGGCGATATCTAATTTCTGTTATGTTGCAGTTCTGCTCCAGAATTAGTTGGTTTGCTATCAGAGCTAAATGGTGCACTCAATGAACTTGAAGATAAAGTGAAGCCACTTCTATGCAAGGTACTCTCTCCTTTACAGAGGTCACGTATGATAACACCATGCATCTATTTTATCTTTTGCTTTTTATTAATGTCTTGGGCTTAAATGAAGATGAAAGAGCAAAAAGACACATCTGAAGGAGGGATGCAGTATTTGGAGGTGAAAAAGCTTCTTCTGTTGACTTATTGCCAAGCAATTAGCTTCTATCTTCTTCTCAAGGCAGAGGGACATCCTGTCCGTGATCATCCAGTTATAGCTCACCTCGTTGCTATCAAGAATTTGCTGGATAAGGTTCTCTAATAGCTAAAAGAATGATTTTGTCTGTTTGATTTTCTCTTCTCTGTTAATGTATGATGCTTACTCATGGTTAAGAAAAAGGGGTTTGGGGAGTGGGCCTACTGTCCTGGATTGTAGGATATGGATGCAATTATCCCATGACAGAACATGATGAATCCAGTACATGACCAATATTTTTACTTTTCCATTTCGGTGGCTTCATTTGTTTACTTCTTCTAAACCCACACCCACCCACCCACTTTTAGAATGGAACATTTGGGCATTTTGTTGAGAATTGCTTTTGACATTTGATAGGAAAATGATTGAAATATGAACTATCAAAAGATATAAAAAATATTAAAAACAGGAAAACCTAAGAAATTCATTGGCATTACTTTCAAAATAAAAAAGAAAGTTACATAATGCTACTAATTGTGATAATTGGGATTTTTTTTCTCCTCTTTTACCATTGACTCAGAAATGACAAGAGCCTGTAGCAGCCGCCAAGCTTGTTGAGTCATCTTACCATTTCAATTTTTTTTTTTTTAAAAGGCCATTGAGTCGAAGACATAAAATGGAAAGTATGGTCTAGAAGGGATGGTACTGAGAGGGCCAAATGGTGAAATTTTGTCATTTTAAAGCCCCAGATGAATTGGGAGGGTATGCATTTATTCAATTACAACATTTCTTAAAAATAGAGTGAAAAGCATCCATACAATTCACTTTAGTTTCGGGATCACTAGAATGCATGGATGGGAAAATTGGGAAGTACCTGGGAAGTACCTGCATTTGTGTCATTGTTGACGTGCTATAAAACTTTTTTTTTTATGGTAAAATAAGATACGTGCTAGTAAATGCACCAGTTTAGAGTGTGTATTGGTACAGCACAATACCTTTAGTCTAAGCATGTAGATATATCTGGATTTCCTATACTTGTGATACAAACTTCCCCAGTTTCTTGTTTACTAGGAATATGTCTACTGTCATTCTTATGAATAGGTGCTCCTGACAGGTGAAGCAGATTGATGGAAATCTTCCTTCTCATATTGAAGAGATTCTCAACCACAAACATGAAAGAGAATCCGAAGCCAAACCACCTAAAGCACTTACTTCATTGAAGTGTGAACCATATTTAACCAATCATAGTCTCTCTTTGTCAAAAACATGTGAAACAGCGACGGTACGCCTTTTGATATTCCAGGTCCTGCCAATGTAGTTCTGTAAGTTGTTTGTCTAAGAAATTGATGATGAAACTGCAGGAAGGTGAAATACCAGATTTGGTAAAGGTGGCCTTGTCAATGGATCTTGACAGCAAAGATATGAAAAATAACCAACAGGTCAGTAATAGATCTGTTTCTACCCACGAGTATTTATAGAAAGCATTCTTTTTTATTTGCTGCAAAAGTTGAATGTTAAAATATTTGACCAATATGAGGTCTCTCGCAGGAAGATCAGGTTGGCTTGCAAAGCTTGGAAATGATGAAATTAAGAGAACATCTTGAAGAAAAACTGAAGCAAAAGGGTCTTTATGGCTCTTCTGTTTCAAAGGCTAATGGAACTCAAAAACGTCCTTCACAACCATTGAATCGGTACCAATTTGCTGCTGAAGGCATTGTTCTTTTTAATTCAATCTTCAAGGATCAATTCTCATAATTTAAACGTTGCAGAAGGCTGGAAACATTAGATGGTTTTGATGATGAAATTATGGACAAGGAGGCAGCAGGCAAAAGCTCAACTAATGGGCATGCCAGTTCATTGCATTCTGCCAAACTCTCTCAACTTGTTGTGAAAGCAAATCGGCCTAAGGTATGGCATATGAACTTGTATTGCATACTACTATAAACAAATTTATAGAACAAGCTTTTTTTTTTGAAACATTAATGACTTGATTCCATTAAAACAAGAAGTATAAGAGAAGGATCTGGGTATAGGAGATATATACTCCGAACCAAGGAGAAGGAAAATAAACAGAAAAACAAGAAAAAACATCAAATAAAAGAAAGATACATCAAAGAATCCACCCAACATAGGATCCAAAAGGAACCCCCTACTCCCCTTACTCCCAAGGCTGGTGAGATGAAAAATTTCCAAAGTTGGTCTTTGTAAATGAACACCAGTTTTCTCCAAGAAGTCTGCTACACAGTTTGCTGATCGAGGTGTATGAGTGAAAGTGACGCAACGCAGCCTGCACAACCTCCAATGTCTCTAGCAATACAAACCAACCTCCACGGGAGGAATTTCTTATTACTAGTTTAGGAGATGGCATTAGTTGAGTCACCTTCGCTAATGAGGTTAACACTCCTAAACTTAGACCAAACCTGAAGTGCCCTCCTAATTGCTCTCAATTTAGCTTCATTTGACTCCATTGACACTAGTGATTCGGAAAAAGCTGCCAAGATTCTATCCCTATCATCATGCAACATGCCTCCTATTCCATAGAACAACTTGGAATCATGGTTACTTCCATATAATTATGAGGATGTAGTGTAAACATGCTAGTCCTCAAAAAAAAAAAAATATCCCCTTTATATTTACCATTAAAACCTTTGGCAACAAGTTTTTGGCAATTGGATGTAATCAGTCATTTACATTTCCTTAGAAATAATACGTTTATTAGTCTAAATCTTTTCTCAATTTTTTTGTCCAAAAGTTTTACTTAATTTTTCGTAACATATAAACATTCATTTGCAATTGTGTCGTTTCAGTTTGTTTCTGGTGATGATGACTTGCCTTTGAGGGATGATATTGGAGAGAGGCGGAGAAAGTATGAACTGAAAGTTCTTGCTAAAGCTGGAGCTGCAGTTATGTATGATCTTGGAGATGAGGAGAATGATAACGCTGACTCCATGGATGAAGAAGACAAGGAGGATGAGGAATTGCAGGAATCAGAAGATGAATTTTATAGAGAGGCCAAACGGCAGCGAGCTGCAAAAATATCTGTAAAAGAAGCACTTTATTCAAGGTATGTTTATCCATGTAGAAGAGGAAGATGTATAGGTATCTACTGGTATGAGGTGTGGGAATATCCCTTTTGGATCATCGTGAATCAGAAAATGGGGGGAACTATCATGGATTGGGTTTGTCATAAAATAAACCCTGCTAGATGATGATGGCTGTTACACGAGGGTTTGATATATTTTTGATGTAATAAACCCTCCTAGATGATGATGGCTGTTGATACGAGGGCTTAATATTTTAATGATGTATGCTGAGGGTGAATCGATCCAGTTGTGAATCCTTATTCCAGTTGGGGTGAAATTTGGCTACATTCCAATTCAAGGGGGAGGGGTAGAGTGATGTATTTGGATTCACCGGAATTGGGGCACATAGAAAGATGGTGCTTCTAATTGACTCTTGTATCAGGGAAGTCTCATTGCATTGAGGCTTCATGCAACCATATTGGGCCCAATCTAAATCTCTAAATCCTTCTCCCATCTTGTTCATGTTGCCAATATTTGCTCCCTTCTCTAAAAGCTCTCTCAGCAAATTAAATCCCATGTTTGAGATACACCCACTGTGGTATTAAAACAAGATGCGTTTTTATCTAACGTTTACCTTGGGAACACCATTTAGCCATTTCTGGGCATATCTGAAGGTTGTTTGTGAGCATGTTATATGGATGCATATATCAGAACGTATTAATAGATACACTTTTCTTTATTCACATTGTAATTTAATAGATAAATATGCATATGTTACACAATCTAATGTAACGAGCTGAACTTTTTGAACAAGCCTTATGCATATGTGCGGCTCTTGCTTTTTTCTATCGACTATGCGCATTTTTCCCCTCCATCCAATATTATGCAATGGTTAGGTTATTCACTCCTTTTAACTATGTCGCAGTAGGCATCAATACTCTTTTTCTTTTGTTATTTACCGTTTCACCTTAAGCCACATGATGTAGGACAACTAATAGGGTGTCCCTAAAGGCCTAATTTGGTTCCCTAAAAATTAAAAGGATGAAAATAATGCACCCTAAAAATTAATATGGGCTGAAATTAAATGCCAATTAATATTTGCAATAAATAAATATAAAATTGTCACAATTAATTGTGCAAAATATCCTTGTAATCTGGTGTGAACAATTACATGCAAAAGAAATAAAAAGATGGAATGGCCTAAAGTGTTAAATGGATGACATGACACGTATGTGGGTAATGAGATGAAAGAAACAAAAGGCACGTGGAGTAAAGAGTTTTAGGGCAAAAGAAAAAAAATGAATGAAAGGGGTAGAAACAAAAGAAGAATGCAAAGGGAAGGACAGAAAGTGGGAGGCAGAAGTGGGAGAAGCCAAGGGAAGAGGTGCGGCAGCTAGGGAAGTTAAGGAAGGGCTTCGAAGGCGGTTCTAGGCCAAGGGAAAGGAAGTGGCTGTAGTATGGAGGGTGGCGAAAGGGTGGGGCTTCAAAACAGGGGTGGTGGAAACATGGGATGTCTCTGGAAGGGAATTTTTGGGTTGCAAAGGGCTAAAGAACAAAAGAGAAGATGAGAAGAACCGTACCTGAAGAAGAAGATATAGCCTCACGCCTCTCTGATATCTCACTAGAGTTTCTGAGGACTCTCTCCAAGGTATTCTTGCACAATGCTTGCAGAAGAACTTCAAATTTTATTTCATTCATTGATCGTATCTTGCCTCAAGGAAGGCTACATCTTATATATTCATTACTAAAAATAAAATAAAATAAACTATTACTAAACTACCCTAGCTAAAAATAACACACACAAAAATAGCAAAATATGAAATTGGAAGGTGTTGGAGATGCACCGCATCACCACACCATCAACCTTAGGAGAGTGAGCAATGATGGTAGCATGTGTCCAATTTCTCCTTTATAGTTTGAGTTCTGTGGAATCTTGCCAGTAAAAAATAGAACAAGGATTACATGGATAAAAATCAATGAAGGAAGGGGGCTTGGCATTTGACCTATTTGTATCTTCAATGTGCCTTATTGGAAAAATGGTTGTGGAGATTAGGGGATTCTTCAGAAGGTTTATAGAAGCATCTCATTATAAGGAAGTACAGGTTGAATACTGTGGGATGGCGGATTGTTGCTACTAATAGAAGGGCCTCAGGATTTGGAAGGGGTTTTCTCTATCTCTTCGCTATTGACTCTGGTATCAGATTTTGTGTTTACTCTGGGCATGAAATTCTTTTCTGGAAGGATAATTGGTTGTGTGATGTCCCATTGGCTTCTAAATTTCATGTTCTTTTCTCCTTAGCGGCTAATGAGGAAGCTCAAAGGATGTGTTTTGACATTCATCAGGGTAAGGTAGTTTGGTGCCCTCAGTTTAGAAGATCCTTGGAGGATTCGATGATGGAGGAGTGGCTTTCTTTAATGGCCCAGTTGAACAATGTTTTGTCGTGGGTAGTGGCAAAAATTGGCGCATTTGGGAGCCTGATCATCACGGGATCTTTTCAGTTAAGTCTTTTTGTTAAATTGACTTGTTTTGGGGGTATGTGCCAAGAGTGCACTTGAAAATTTGGAAAGGTGATGTTTTTCAGAAAGTCCATCGTGCCTTTCTATTCAGAAAAGGTGATCGTAATCCTTTATCATATTCAATTATCATTATTGCCCATGAGGATTTCATCAGCTCTGTTGTAACAAAAATTCAGTCAGAATTATGCATTCTTGAAACAAGAAGGAATAACACTTCAGAAGAGAATGTTTTTCTGGCCTCTATTCACACTGCATTATCTTGGGCTCTCTCCTCCATAATATTCAGCATTTCAAGCTTGAATGGCCTCATCAGTCTTTTTTGTCCTCCACTCAAAACGTAGCCATTGGAAAGATAGAATCTCCATTGCAGTAGTTCTCAATTCATTCCATCGTTCTGAGTTCTCTGCACATGGCAACACCACAACGCCCGTCAGGGAAACATTTATGTGCAATCTGAGGGATCAATAGACCCTGGTGTGCCCGGGCTATGGTTTTCTTCTTCTCTCCTGTATCAGTTGATTTAGTATCTGGATAACCAGAAGCTTGGTTGCAGTTTTCTGCTATATCATTACAGTATTCTGCTTTGGGTGCCTATGTGTTGGTTGAGATATAGCTGGTTCTGCTATGTCTAGCTGTAGTATATGGCTGGAACAGTTCCAGATCAGTGTATGCATTTTTGCAATCTGGGCAGTGATTCTCTGTTTCTTTGGTGATTTAACAGCCTAGTGATTTAGTCAAAGAAGGGAGCCATTCTTAGAGATTCTAGAGAGGAATTTAGTTCTAAATCTTGTATCATCAAGTGTAGAAATTGCAGCTGGATTCCTGGTTTTTGATGTACATCATGCATTCTTGTGGTTCCTATTCATGTAAGAGTCTGTAAGACGTTCTTGAAGTTTGTAATTGCTTTGAGTCAGCAATTTTGTTTTTTGCTCTCTCTTGGAGATCTGTTTCAGCCTTTTTTTAAAGAATGTTTGTGTCTGTAGAACGTAACGAGTTGCCTGCCTTTTGTATTTTCCCAAGTTTGGGTATGTCCTGTAATGTTTGGAGGTTTTCCCTATTCTTTCTATGAATAAAATTGCTTATCATTCAAAAAAAAAAAAAAAATTAGAAAGGTGTTGCTCACCTTTAAGGTGAAGGTTTTTGGGTGGATGGCTGGGTTGGAGAAGATTTTGACGATAGATAATTTGTGATTGTGACGAATGCTCATTGTTAGTGCCTGTCCTCTATGCTTGGCTAATGAAGAGACAGTGGACCATCTTCTTCTGCATTGTAGATATATGTATCAGATTTGGTGCCACTTCTTTTAGATGTTAGGGATAGCGTTTTGTTTGTCAAATGCTTGGTCAGATATGTTTAATGAGGAAGTGTTGATGGTTGGTAGTTCTTTTCGGAGGATCTTTGGGCAGTGACTGTTTTGAGCAGTGTTATCGAAACCGCAAGAAACCTTTTCAAACTGTGGTTCGTCACGGTCTTTCTTATTGAACCGTAAGCCGTGGACCGTAGCTTGATTTGGATTTTTTTTTAAAAATGCCACTTCTATCGTTAGACACGTCTCCATCCCATAACAGGCTGCATGTATTCCAGCCCTAAAAGGGTGGCCCATATTTCCCAGCCTCTAAGGCCAAGTATGGGGTGAATGAACCATTCTCACTTTGCATTTTGTAACCATCGCTGAGTGTCATCCCTTGTGCCCATTTCTGATGTGGGATTAGGAGAAAAAACAATAAACAGTTAGCCACTCCCCATCATTTCCTTTCTGAAATGAATCACTCACTGAAATTGGACAACGTATGAGCCCTCAAGTTACATTCCCAAGTCAAAGAAACAGTGCCCAAATCAGATTCTGAATGGAGAAATTATAGCAAAAAAAAGAATGTGAAGGGAAGAAAAAAAATATAGCAATGTATATATGCAGTTTTAGAGAGCTGAGTTTAGGTTGGTTTGTTTTTTGCTTTTTATATTGTGAGTGCACCGAGTCTCTTGACTCAATCATGGCTTTAATATATTTATTATTCTAATTAGTCACATTAATCTTATTAAATTAAATTATAATTTGTCTATAAGTTTTATTTAAATAATTTGTCTATACTTTATAAAAAACCGTTTCAAAGATTATAAAAAATTGTTTCTTATTTTGTCAAAAAAATTCAACATATGTTTTTTTAATTTATCAAAAAAAAAAAAATTCTTAAAATTTTATTTTAACCCATAAACTAAAATTTAGTTAAAGATTTAATATTATTTATAATATTATATTGATGGGCACATGTTTGGCCGAGTTTGACCACATTTGAACTTGGTTGAACCTTATTTAACCCAACCTTCCTCGGAGACGGTTCGGTAGACGGTCCGGTTCTGATAACATTGGTTTTGAGTATAGTATGGTCTATTTGGTTGGAGAGGAATTCCAGAATTTTTAAGGGTAAAGAGGCTTCTGTTAGGCATCTTATGGAAGTGATAAAGAGTAGAGCTTCTTGGTGGATAGTGGGGTTGGGCAAATTCCGGGGTGTTACCATTTCAGATATTTGCAATGTTTGGGATTCAGTGGATCATTCTACGTCTCATATAGATTCTGTGACGAATGTTGTTTGGACTCCTCCAGAGATGCGTTTTCCAAGCTTAATTTTGATGGAAGCTGTGTCCGTGATCTTTGCTAAGTAGGTTTTGGGGGTGTGATTCGAAATGGAAGTTGTGTCCTTTGTGGGCCCTTTCCCCAATGGTTCCGTTCTTGATGTGGAATTACATGCTTCATGGAGAGGGGTTTTGGTACTGGAAAAGTTAGGGGATGTTGGGAGTATCTTAGAAGGGGATTCTAAGATAGTTGTTAGTTGGTCTTCGGGTTTCCTGTATCCATGAATTTATTTCGATAAGGTTGAAAGAATTCACCATTCTATTGAAGTTTTTGGTTATTCGGTTTCTTGAGCTTCTTGCTCTGTCAATTCGGAGGCAAATGAGTGGGCTCGTCAAGGAGTATCTTTGTCATCAGAAATTGTAAATAATTTTATGTAATCTAGGGTTGGGTGTTGTCTGTTTCTTTTCTTTGGTGGCAAGCTTCTTCTGCTTGCTTTGGTTTGTATGTGTTCTTTTGTTCTTTGATCAATGAAGATAATTTTCAAAAAGAAGAAGAAATAGAACAAGGATTTCAAACCCCCACCTTCGAACCTTGTTATGTTATATTTGGTGTACATTGCCTGGGGGTGGGTCATTTAGAGCATGTTTGTGCACAACATTTTCCGTAGGAATGGAAAATGATTTCCACATTGAAATTGTTTTCCATTGTTATGAATCTTTTTCACAGAAAAATGGTTTTTGCAGCTTGGTTATTTTCCACAAGAAATGTAGAAAATGAATTCTTAGAGAGGGGTCGGAGAGAAATTTCCATGACTTGTAGATTTCAAGGCATATGACCCAATCCATGAACGAACCTTGGCCCTACCCGATCCATGACCCAAGATCCAACCTAAGATCCAAACACGACCCATGACCCAATCCATAACCTATTACCCCATTCATGACACATGAATCGTTCCATGATCCAGTTGATCTTATCCTTTATCCAATCTATGACTCAACCAAACCAACCCTTGTCTTGTGATCAACCTATGACCAATCCACGACTTAAGACTTGGTGGATGGTCCAACCTAACCAAAATATAGTATCTATAACTTATTAGTTGACTCATGACCAAACTCAACCCATATACCATTCCTACTCATTACTTGACCAAATAATCAACCTAATCCGACCTAACTAATGAATTTCTATATTAAATTGATGTAGGTCAAGCTAGGATTTAAACCAATTGTACTTCTTGTTACATAATATTACCATTTTTAGTAACTTATAGATTGAATTAAATATATAATGCGTATAATTACTATTGTTGTTATTAAATTGATTATTATGATTGTTATGATCATTATCATCACCACCTTCTTCATCTAAAATTAGTTAAAAGTTATAACCTGCACCTCACCCACCTAACAATAGAAATAAATTTCTTCATAAATTATTGTGGAAACCTTTATTGCATCAAACTAAAGAAATTAATATATGTGGAAAACAAGATTTATGGATTTCATTTTCTATGAAAGTAGGAATTATTGAGGAAAACATGCCCTTAATGATTAAATGAAAAATGTTTACTGCACCATTCTATCATGTAAGTTCAGATCTGGCCTATGCTAATGTCCTTTTTTACTTGTCCTCACTGTTGGGTTAGATTAAAAAATATAAATATTTATCCAATGATTTAATTTTAAATCTCAAAAGTCAAGGGTTAAGACAAGATGATCTGATTGGGTTCACACTGGACAGTTAGAGAGTTATGTCCATCTTAGAGAGCCCCATTTTAAAGCCTGGTACTTAGTAACCCTTCCCAATACATGCATATGTACCTCCTTAGACAAACAAATGCATACATCAAATAGAAAATTCTCATTGCCAACTGGCTATTGAGCTCTATTTGCGCGTCTACACCCCATTTGCATGACCCAACCCAAGCCCGTTCAATGAATGATTTGTTTTGGATTTGATGATTGAAAATTACCACATGAACCTGGCCTAGTAATTTTTGATGTAACCCACCAATCCAAACATCAATCCCGACCCGGAAAAACAAAGTTTCGGTTGAGCATATTGTTCGGTTTAATATTTGAGTTGACCCCACCTAAATCTGTTAATTAAATGGATTAGTTTGGGGTTCAGAATTATTGGGCTGTTGCCCCAAACCTGAACTCAACCCTTGATTAAAAAAATGACCAATGACACTGTTTTATCGTTATGTTCTTCAAATCTCTACTCTCTGTGTTATCCATTCAAACAAATCTTTGGTGGACCTTTTATGCGAGCATAGACCTTAACAACCAACTAATCCCAATGGTTTTAGGTGGTTCCTCACCGAGGTGCACATGAATCAAGCACAAGCCCAGACATTCAGGCGAATGAGAATTCATATATAATGGGGTTGATTTTGTATTCAATGCAATCCATCATGAGACCTTCAATCCCACCCACACCTATGCACTAATGTTTGCAACTCTACATTATGTTTGCTTATTGTTTATTTCATGAGTGATTTTTCCATTGTGTATGAGAGAGGGGTGCTCTATATATATGTTACATTTTCATAAGTGTATGAGACAGATGAGATTCTGTAGGGGAAACAGGTGACAGTCTTATATTTTATCTGCAGTTAAAGTGCATTGAATTAACAAACTTATTAGTTTCGAGATTTAACATCCATTCTTCAAGTTCAGAACACCTTTTTATATAGAAAAGTTCGTTTCTAGCTGCTACATGAAAACGAATGCATAAGCCCTGTGGAGCATCATTAACTATTGCTTCACCCTCACCCCCAATAATTTAATTCTTTTTTCTTCATGCAGAACTCCAGTAGTGCCATCATTGCCAGAGGCTGAAGTAGATGGTAAAAGGCAAATATCTTATCAGGTTAGTTTATTGTCATTCTTTCATTTGGACACTCCATTTGATATAGACAGTTCATTTTCTTATGCGTTTTGCAATTGTTCTATGTGCAGATGGAGAAAAACAGGGGTTTAACTCGAGCTCGAAAGAAGCTTACCAAGATTCCGAGGAAGAAATACAAGGTAAATTATGGAAAGCTGATATATTCATCCAATAATATCAGATGAATTACATTTTTAACTATCTGCTTTTCTGGCATGGTGCAGTTGAAGCATCAAAAGGCAGTTGTGCGTCGGAAAGGGCAGGTGCGTGACATTAGGAAGCCGAGTGGTCCATATGGTGGTGAAGTGTCTGGGATCAACACACGCATCAGCCGTAGCGTCCGATTCAAGAGCTAATCATCTCAGTTGCAGTGTCCTTAAATTTTTGTAAGATGATTGAGGCCCCTCAGCAGAGTTATCCATTGATATTTAACTTTGATCTTCTTCCCGGCTTTCACCCAAGGAACAGAGAGTTGGCTGGATCTTCTAATGTTGCAGCTTTCATCAACGTATATTGGCAATGCCAGTGAAGGAATCAATGTCATTAGTTTTTGTATTAGGAATTTTGAAACCCCAGTGACATCTTTTGGTGCAAAACTCGATGTGTATGAGCTAAAAAGGTGACGTTTTGACATCCCAATGAAGCAGCATGAGATTAAACTAGATGTAGTTGAACATGATTGAATGACAATTGCCCCTGGTATCATCATGAAGGAGCATGTTCTTAAACAATTGGCTCTCATATCTCATTGATTTACAAGTCGTAATCTGGTGGTCACCTCTGCCTTTAGCTCTTGGAATGGTTTTGTTGAGTTGAGCAATTATATCCTTACAATGTACTGGCAAAGCTTTTTACAAACTCGACTGTGGTGAATTTGTAAAGATCTTGTTTGGCAATGCATATACATTGGGAAATGGTCAACTGTGAGTGGGGTTGCAGCATTTTTTTTTTGTGGTAAGTTTCTGTCTAGACCATGCGATACTCATGGCTTTGATTTCAACCAACAAGAACCATATGAGAAAGTATACCTTTTACTTCTCTCTCTCTCTCTCTTTCTCTCTCATCAGCTCTACTTTAGGATGATAGGGATTGCCGCAGATGTGGCAATACATGGTTGAGTTGGATAGCAAGGCACGACGAAGGGAAGAAGAGATCTATGCATGATGGAGGTTGGGTTCAGTGGAGATCATAGTGGGTTAGTTGGGATAAATTTCTATAGTTGCTCAAGGATGCTGATATTTACACTGTTTTGATGGAAGGTAGACTGAAAGTAAACTATTTTTTTTAAATTCCAATTCTACCCCTCAAGACTGTCTCATATCAAGAGTCTTAATGTCTGTCGTCAGACCGTTTCTCGTTTGAACGGCAACTCGGTCTCTTGCTTGGACAAAATTCAATTATACATTTCGAATGCACCCCCCTTCCCAACTAACCTCAGCCGATAGAGCCTCTTTATCATGATTAAGAGCATCATAATCGAGCTTGAGAGCTTCGTAACTCTCCTTGAGGAGACATTTTGGGCCCAAAAACACAATAAATCAAACCTATTTGATTCCCTGAGTGACTCAACTCGAACAGCCATGTCAGCTGATGAGTCACCACCTGGAGTGCCAACATATCTGAAAACCCAGTCGATTCAGTGAGGAACCGAGTGGGCCTACTGTTAGCGTTTTAGAAATCCAGAATGGAAGGTGCTTCCTTCAACATTCAAGGCTGATTTTATGGTAATTGATTCCTTTTTTAATGTCTTAATTATGTCAAAGAAGGCCTGTTCAGAAACAGGCCAATTAGGCCCACCAGGCCCAGCAGTGGATGGGTTTATTTTAAAAAGCATCATCGTTCTTATCACTTGTTCTTTTAAATTTATTTTTATTTTCATTTTCACCCCCTCTAATGAAATTTTGATCATGATGACTTTGTCTTGTAATTTGTTCATTTTATTTTTTGAATTTAGATCATCTACTGCGATAACAACAAGCATTTATGGTGCCTCGACTCACCCTTCACCACCTTCAAATTCTCGAATTTACAAGAATTTTTTTTGAATGATAACAAAAGATTCCATTAATCATAATATATATGTATATATATATACATATATGTATATGTATATATATGAGATGGTCTAAACTCTAAAAGGTACAGAGCAAAAGAAGCAACAAAAAAAGTGAGAAAGAAAAACCTAAAAGATCAAAATAAAGAAGCAACAAAAGACAAAATAACTCATAGGAAGAAGACACCTGCAAAAAATAAAGATTAAGATTGTCAACTCTCAATTTAGCGAAATAATCTGCCACTCAACTGACTTGAGTAAAGGTAACTTCCATCCCCCAATTCTCTAATCTCTTTTACTGTATTGATAAGTTTGCAAGGGGCCGCCTCAATTCCTTTGTCCATTTGAAGGCATTCGTCGAGTACCCTTAAATAACAAATGTAGTGATTTTTCAACTATGAGTTTTTCCCATGATGGGCCAAACTTAAAAAGAAATTTCAATTGTGCCTTTAATTCCCTTTTTCTCTTTTCTTTTCTTCTTTCCCAAAAATAAAAACAAAATTGAAATTTTCTCTTAAGTTTGGTGAAAAATGACTACCCTTTTACAAGTAGAGAATAATATTTTGATACGGTTATTATCCAACTAAGTATGCTTTAGTAAATTCTGCTGACTGACGGAGTGGCGGTTTTGTAGATATGAAAGTAGTCCCTTTCTTTTCTCAAAAACTTTTCACTGAAATAGCTCTCACTATCTATATAAGCATGAGTGAATAGATTACGAAAAGAGAGAGACATGATACCAGCAAGTACGTGAGTTCGGCCGGAATCTGGTGACTAGTGGTATTCTCCAGTCCCACCATACCTCTTTGGCGTCGGCGTTGCCATGTTGGGCCTCATCGTCGATGCGTTGATCGTCGTTGCGTGCTCCTACGGTGAGTCTCACAACAACTCGTCTCACGGTCTCACAACAACTCGTCTCACGGTCCTGCAGCAGATGAATCCATGAAGTCGGCGACCGCTCCAGTATTTACAGAGCCGAAGATAATCGTTATAATTGCCGGAGATGATGTGCCGACGTTCTTGGCAAAACCCATCTCCACAATACCACACCACACCCAGGAAGCATGTCATGGAAAATGACCATCAAATTTTGACTAATTCATCATCTAGTATACATATTTGAATATTTGATTACTTGAAACTTTTTTACATCATCTCCAATTTACATCGTAAAATTCATTTCTACAATTTATTTGACACTTGCAATCATAAAATAAACTGGGTAAATTATTCTATATGGGTTTAGTAGTCTTTTACCTCAACATGATTTAAACAAGACAATGTTTATGATCACAATAATAAATTGATGAAGGGTGTGATTGGATTTAACGTCTATTTATGCCTACAATGTAGATAATTAAGAATTCCACAAGATTCCGCTCAAATCCGATATAGATCCAAGAAAGCCCAGACTCAAAGAACCCCGATGTCTAAAGAGATCTTCTTATCAACTTCGACGTGATGACGCATCTCGATCACTCACTCCAAATTTACATGTAAATAAAGCTTTGAAAGGATAATCAAAATACTAACTTCTCATCAGAAGAATGAAATAAGATTGATAACTTTCTTAACCAAAATTGATACCAAGTAAAATTTACCAAAGAAACTCGAATTCTTTCTAGAATCGATTTTTAAAACAATTGCTAGAACTAAAAGCTAAATTGGCTCAAAGAGAGGAATATATTAGAACTAGAACTAGAACAAAAACTCAAACTAGAAGACAACTTGAAAACCATCAAGAACTCAAATTTGCTTAAAACAAAAGAGACTTGAATTGATTTGTGTGTTTTGTAAATTGCCCAAGCCTCTATTTATACAATTTGAAAGAAAAAAAAAATCCAAAGGTTCTCATCTATTTCCACATACTTGCATGAGATTAAATCTTAGCCATACATTAAGTATTAAAAAACCATGCTTGTTTTTTTTCCTTTTTCTTTCTTTTTTGGTTCACTTTCCTTTGTTGCTTATTGGGACCACTCCTCGCATGTCTGAGCTAAGGAAGGAAATTCGTATGAACACCTTATTCCTTGGATTTGGGTATCCAATTGGGTCAATTATGCATGAAAATAATTTATTTGGGTCTTGAATCCATATGTCATAACCTTAAGCTGTTTTTCCATCGACTTTACTAGCTTCTGAGTTTGGAATTGTGGGTCTTGACCACTAATAATTTCTTTGTACTCAACTGATGCTAATTGAACAATTTCATCACCCAGTTCATCTTGATGGTCACTCAATTGAGCATGCTCTTGATTACTTTTATACATGAAATAATCAGTTCTTCATGGTTGCTTGCAATTCTTCCCGAATCATAAATCTTTCATGTGTTGGACAACCATGTTTTCATCTTCAATCTTCAATTCATCATCAATTCTTCTAATTGAGCTTGTGATGCCCTCATGATAAATGCTTACCTTCTTTACACTTTTTCTTTGTTTCTTAAACTTGAATGGAGAACGGGCTTCATGAGATTGTAATTATTGATTATTGTCAATGTTACGTATCAATGCTTTATCTCTTCAATTAGAGTAATTACTATATGTTCATCTATGAGATACTTTGGCTCAAGAGCCAGAAGTCCTAGATTCGAGTTCTATAATAATTTGATACTCATGGTTTGCAGGTGCTTAAGTGCATCAAAAGTTTTACCTCACATCCTTACTCAGAAGAGGTGGGGGTCTTAAAATTCTTCGTCCTAAAAAAAACAACTACTGTGATAGTTTATTTTTATACAATAGACAACATCAATGATTTATGGACAACCAATCGGAGAACCAGAAAAAGGTATCTTGCGAATCTCTACCACATTATTGATTGCAGAGACATGAAATCAATTATTCAAATATAGCTTCCAACTAGGGATGCAACTCTGGTGGGTGGTGGGCCAGATAGGGCCAAATTGTAAATACAAATCCTGTAATTAGCTTGGGGGCCTTATGTGAGACTAAATTATTTTAAGTCGGGCTTAGGATTAATAAATAAATAACTGGCCCAATCGGGCCGTTGGATTTTCATGCCCTTAGTTTAGTTTTAAATCAATTAATATTATTAATTTGTAGCATCAAGCATCAATTTTTCATTGTTTATTACACATTTTTATAAGATCTATCATCTAAATCAATCTTTTCCCATCACACAAATCATCATCATGAGCAATAATTCTTCTACATCTATCATATTAATTAGAATTTTAAATTATTATTTTACCCCTAATCAACTTATCATATAAAAATCAAAACAAATAAGCTCCAAAAATAAAAACAATTTATGAATATCAAATTTTCAAAATAATAAAATTAGTTCTTTGGTGAAAGAAGAGGATAAAGATACACATTTGGGATTAAGAAAAAGAGAATGATGAGGGAATTTATAAGTAACCAGGGTTAAGCTTAGAATGAATGGATAAGATTTAATCATGTGAAAAGATTAACTTTTTTATTAATCATAATAAATCATTTAATATCATTTATAAAATATAAAATATAATTAAATATTATATGTTCTAGAGTATGACTCAAAGTTTCAAGTCAAGTCGGATCCTTAGAGTACAAGCCCTAAGCCCAACCTAAATTTAAATTGGGCCCTGTTTCAAACTGTAGTTCGAGATTGGGCCCTAATTGAGTAGAGTCCAGCTTTAAATTTTTGGAGGCAAGCCCAGGTTGGCACAATTTTAGCCGGAAGTTGCACCTCCTATTTACAAATTCCAACTTCCAAGAGGAGTGACAATGGGTCTAAGTCAATTCAAGTTAGAATCAGATTGACTATAGATTTTGTATCTAGCCCAACTAAATTCGACATAAATTTTATTTTATTCAACTCAACCTAAATTTCTATGAATTTTTTTTGACATAAATTTTATTTTATTCAACTCAACCTAAATTTCTATGAATTTTTTTAAAGAATTAGAAAAATGAGGAAAACATTTTTTAATAAAAAATAAAGGATAAGAGAATCTCCCTTTTATGTGAATGCATTGGATATAGAAAATTGAAGTTTTTTTAAACTATAGTGGAATACATAGATTAAAGTCAACAGGTAAAAAATTTAGTATAAGTTTACATGTTGAGTCAAAAATTGTCTCCTAGGCAAGGGTCGAAAAATCAAATCTCAGACAATATCTTTCTCTCTTCAAAATTTCTTTTACTTGAAATCTCACTGGATTTTTTTTTTTTATAAAAAAATCATTTAAAAACAAAACAAAGGCTGTTTCTTTTTTAAATAAAAAATAAATATCAGCCGATATTTAGTCCGATATGGGCAAATATCAGCCGACATATCGGCCTGAACCCACAACAGATATATATATATATATATTTTTTTTTAAAAAGATGAAATCGGCCAATTTAATATCGGCCGAGATTTAAACCCTGCTCCTAGGCCAGATGGAGATACTGTTTTGACTCTTCAAAAAGGTATTTCATGCTTTAAAACATTAGAGAGAATTGTCAAGAACAACACCACTTTTGCATACTTTGGTCATGTTACAAACTCCATAAAACAGTGGATACCAAGACAGCTAAGATTCAAGCAAGGCTTAAACAGATGATCTATGGACTTTACTTGGCTTGGTCCCTAAACACTAGAGACAGCAGTGCTAGTAATGAACAACCTTTCTCCCACCCCCACCCTCCCATATATATATATATATATATATATATATATATAGAGAGAGAGAGAGAGAGAGAGAGAGAGAGCTTTCCCTTGCACCATTGCATATTTGGACTCTACTTGCACCATTAACATCGCATATTCATTGCCGGAGGCACTTTAACCGATGCATTGAGCTAGTGAACACAGTGAAAACCTTGAAATGTGGCAAGTTTGAAGCTAATGAAGGCAACTTCTGGTGAACCTACTGCTGCCGATGGATTCTTCGAGGTTGGGGTTAGATGGATGAGGTATCTGAGACAACCAAGTGGACTATTAAAGGATGCTTTTGGTCATGCATTTGTTCAGTGTGTTATAGGGAAGCAGAAGGTGGACCTAGGCTTTCAAAAAATGAGTAATTTTTCACAGAAGAAATATAGAGTTCCTATCTCCATATTGGCTCTTCCCACACCAAAAATAATATTTACATCAATCAAACAAGACGAAGGCTTAAAAAAAGCTTGCCAATCAGAATGTCATCATCATTTTCTAAGCCGCCATAACTTGGAAACATTTAAAAAAGCATGTAGCTTTCCTCAATGCCGTGCCTTCCTCAGAACATTTCAGGAATGGTCTCCCCCAATCTCTCCAAGTCTTCTTGTGATAACAGAGTTTTCCTGCCACTGCCACCAGACTTATCATATGGTTGGGCCATTTTCCGGAGGAACTGCATCCATCAATAAAAGAATATTACAAGACCAACAAATGGCACCGTTAAGTATGTTAGAATGATGTGGCAAACCAGCCACAAAGGCAAAAACAGCATGAGTACCGCACTGGCTACATATCCTTCAATTAGGGAGCAGGTTCTCAGGATATACACTCGCAGGAACCCCTGTACCGGTTTCTAGTCCTGCTGAACTGATTTTTAATGTTCTCCAGAGAAACTTTCACAAAGGCTCACCTCACGCGCTATATGTAATGCCATGTCTGTGCTAAGGTTGAGGTGGGCATCCCGTAGATGTGACAATATCCACCCAGGCAATTTAGAGCGCTTGTCATAGCGACTATATCTGCAACAAATTTAGTCTCCCTATCAGATATGTCACATTCAAAGATGGAGATAACTTCTAGGTATTTATCACTAAAGTGGTTAAGTAGATCAAGAAAACAATTGAATAAAAAACAGCATTAACATCTAATATTATGCAAATAAAAAGAACAAACTTTGACATCGGAAATTGTAAATCATATCATGTAAATTCTTGGGGAGTGTTCTTTTTCCTGTAAGGTGGCCCTCTTGTTTGGCGGGCAAGTTTTGCATGTTTATTTTCTCTTTTTTCTGATTAATGAAGTTAGCTTTCAAAAAAAAAAAAAAAACATTTGTGGAACTTTTAATAATACTACATAAAAATCACCTCTCCGCAATGCTTTATATAACTCAAAAACAACATAGCCTTGAATTATTCCTAGCCCTTGATCCTATCTAATCTGAAGATTCTGAACTCTTAATTTGGCACCCGAATAATAAGAGTGTGTTCTAACTTCATGGAAATTAAATACGACAACTCATGATGCCCAAAATATTTGCTTCCATCCACAAATACATGATTGTACGCTATTTTCATAAAAAAGAAGATGATGAAGAGGAATGTTAAGACCATGGCCTAGAAAATATTGAAGTGACAAAGAACTAGAGGCCAAGCTGACTAGACTCATTTTTAACACGCCTTATCCAGGTTCAAACCATTGTAAAGTTTAAATAATGGGATGACTGATCTTAGATATTTGTTTCTCAAGACAATTAAACCAATGACTTGATTTCTCTCACTGAATGGAGAATGGGCAGAGTGGCAGACACCCTACTTTCCATAAAGATGATGGTAATCTACTTCACAATCTAACCTCTTAGCAGAAAATCATAGGCAGCCTTATCTGACAACAATTCATCCTCGTTTTTTTCTCTGTGCTAAAATTGTAAGCCAATTCATGACTGATCCATACCATCATCACATAGAAGCCGTATTAAAATCATCTTCCATGTGGTACCTCTTGGACATGGATTATTCTCCAGAAACTCATCTCAGCCTTCAAGATTATTCTTATGTTTGATTGGGTTGGTTGCTCGGGTACACAGATCTACCACTAGGTGGTGTTCTTTCTTGGAACTCTTCCTAAAGTGTGAAAAACCAAGAGTGAGTTTCTACTCTTGTGTTGAGACTGAGTATTATTGTATGTCTTCTGCAAGCTCTAAGGTTGGTTGTATAAAAGGTCTATTTCATGACTTTCGTATCTCCATGAGAGTCTCCAACATATCAAAGTTGATTGCTACTCTAATGGTGAACCGGTCGATGCTGAAATCATTACCTCATCATTCATCTCTTCAATTGGCTGATATTTTGACAAAATCCAGAAATCGTGATCAACATCAATTTCTTGTTCTTGGGTCATTCTTTTCATTCCCATCAACTGAAGGGGGAATAACAAGAGCAACTGTGGTTTTAAATGCCTTGTGAGTTGTGTATCCAAAACAAGCACATCAATGTGCTATCATGTACAAGGCAAAGGGGGCTAGAGTTTTATCCCAAACATGGGCACTAGAGTGCATGTTAGTGGGGGCTGGTTGTATGCATTGTCACAAATCTCATTCTCGGGTTATTAACGGCAATTGTTAATAGCGGAATATTTTCAAATTCTCGGGGTTTTATCGGGAATTTAACGGGAAAATCTCTCAGAAAATATATTATTTAAAAAATAATAAAAATAAATAATGTGGCCGGAGTTTGAAAACATAAATGATATTTCAGAAATAAAAAATGTATATTTGGCCCAAGCATTTTTAACGTGAATTTAACGGTAAAATCTAGAGATTTTAACGAAAATTTATCGTTTCTCGCGATAAAAATGTGTTTTTAACGGGAATTTACCGTTAAAAATGGTAGACGCGATAAACTCGGATTTTTAACGCCCAAAAGTTATTGCCGATATTTTCGTGATAAAAATGAAAATATCAGAGATACTTGTTACATTGGTTGTATGTAACCAAAGGGACAATTGGCAATGATTCAGTCCAGTATGGAAGTAATATGTATAAAGGTGGGAAAGATCAAGATCTGATTCACTTCTATTATCTCTAGAGATGCTTCCATTCCAGACAATTTGGAAAAGAAAAGGCTACAGGATTTGCTTGAAAAGGGAGGGAAAGATGTTTGAAAGGAAAACTTACCACAACAACCCATCTGAGAGGCAATTCCTAAGTAGACAAGTCAACCAGCAGGGCATCTACAACTGCACCCGCCTCGTGTTCATCCTTTCACTAATGGTGCTTCCTAACATCATAAAACCATGAAGACATTCTGAACTTGAAATACTGATGCATCACAATATGATGGTTCTATGGAAACTGGAGTGTCGAACTTTCACGAGGGAGGGTAGTCATATGCAAGAACAATTGGAAAATGACAGATTTGGAAATGATTCCTAAATGTTGGAAGACTCCAACAATATGTTAAACATTATCTGCTTTGAGAAGATGCTTCTTCATGTGATTTGTGTAGAAGCAACCATTTGAAGCATATCTATCTGAACCATTTATTGTTGATAATCCAAACAGGGCATCGCAGTCCTATGAGATAGTATTAAGATCATATTCAGTGACAAAGAATACTACATTTGTTGGAGTGGTTGCATATAAATTACTAACATTAGTTGCATATGAATTACTCACGTGCAATATTACACAAACTAAAGCTTTACTAAGGTAAAACACCATAAGCATCAATAAGCACCTTGTCATCTATTGAAAGCTTTGTCCTAAATTAACGACATTTTCATTCACAATAACAAAAAAAAAAAGTAAGAAAATTTCCCTATCATGTATTTAGAGGAAGGGGTTCTTTCGATCCCAAATGGCAGTTAAGAAACTAAAGAATGCAACTTCCATTAGGTATTTTCTGGTAGGAAGTTCAATGGTAATACGGTCCATGACATCAAGGTGGGAAAAAGCACTTTTGACAAGGCCACTTTGAGTATTATGCTTGGATGCATTTCTTGGCAGATCCGCAGATCTTCTACAAGAATCTCCATCAGGTCATATTCTGCCACATGCATAAATATACACGCACACACATGCTTACGTATAGACAGACACCCAAACATCACTTTTGACAAAGCCACTTTGAGTAATATGCTTGGATGCATTTCTTGGCAGATCTGCAGATCTTCTACAAGAATCTCCATCAGGTCAAATTCTGCCACATACATAAACATACACACACACACACGCAGACCTACCTAAATACATACATACACACATACATGAATACATACATTCACACAAACTTCACATACATACACACAAACGCACACTTCACTGATGTTTGAGAAAATTGCAGACACTTTGTTTTCGGCAAAGCAATCTCTGCCCATTGTAGACTACCTTCTGTAAATAAAAGCCTATGTTCCATCACAAATGTAAAAGTTAAAAAAAAAAGTAATAATTATAAAGAAGCAAGACAAAGAAGGCAGACCTTTTGTCAGCAAAAATCATCATTCCATAATCTGCTTTAGAACGAATGACTCGTCCTACGCATTGTGCAGCTTGCCTCTGCAATAAAGTAGGATATTAACAGAAACTTAAAATCCTAATAAAGCATTATTAACTGAAAACAAGGCGGTCTAACTAGTTTACTGAGTGTTAAGAGGCATGGCCGTACAGGTGCCAAGATATCATACCAAAGCATCAAAAGTCAAAAAATCTCCTTCTTTTATTTGGAAGGTCTCCCGTAAATATCCCAACCTAGCAAGCAATATCCTGCAAAGCGGAAATGTCAACCGTACCATGAAATGACATATATAATGTCCCATTTCAAAGGAACTTAAGAACCCATACCCCAATTCCATATGTAAAAGTAAAATATAACTCGATAAAAAACAAGCATGAAAAAAAATAGGATTAATCATGTCCAATGGTGTTTTATCCAGTATTGGATTTTTAGGCCCATATGCAGCTCTCTAGCCTCCACATGAATCTCCATGTGCAGCTACAAATCCGAGTCTTGCAACAGGAGGAACCACCCTGCAGATTGGCCACACCAAAATCAGGTGGGTTCACTCAGGAGCATTGCACATGTATGTTGAATATGTTCATTTTATCCTTGGTTTCACATGAATGGCCCACCTAATGATTGAAGAGAACTCATTCCAGGGCAGTGAACATACGCTTATAATGTCCAGCTGCAACTGGACAGCAGAAACTACATTGCATGTTTGCTTAGATATCATCCCAGAAGTAATTCCCACACCTAAATAATTGAAACGCAGGGAAAAATATGTTTATTAAAATAAGTACAATGCACCTGCTCAATGTGTACTGGAAAGGAACCCCAAACATAATTACAAGTCTGCCATAATGCCGATCAAAATCTATACCTTCAGCTACTTTCCCCCTGCAATAACCAAGTCTTTCAGTCTCACATGATTTTCATGCTATGCAGAGCATAGAAGATCAAAGAAAAGGCCCAAGCATATTGATGAAAGACATGCACATTAATCAAATTGATGACAGACAAGCATATCAATCAAACAAACCATGCAATCGGGTCCATATTTGACACTCAAATAGGGATAGCTATTAATTAGATTATTTCATCTAATATATTTGATAAATACTTCATTAGTTTGGGTTTGAAGCAAAAAAGTAGTTCAATAATTCTAGTGCAGCACATATTCAAACAGGCCAGAGATAACATCTTAGTGGCCTCTTTTTGTGGAGAGACTTTAAATGCATGTAAAGAGGAGTTACACGATTATCATGTTGGTATTTTTCATTATAGGATGTTAGAATCAATAAAGATTTTAGAGAGCTTCCTTTCTTCCTTCGGGTGCTGCTGAGCAATCCACTGCCACATGATCATCTGAACCATCCACTGATCGTCTGTATATTACACCCTTTTATCTCTTGTGCATAGCAGGTTTATGTGTGCTTGATTCTCTCATGTTGTGGCATTTTCTTGAAATCAAAGTCAAAGCTTGGCCTTGACTTCTAAAAAAGATATTTAGAAAGTAAAAAATAAAAAAACTTTGCCTTGGACACATCTTACTGCCTGCTGCTGACGATCCAAGGTAAGGTTTGACTATCACACTACACATAACCAACCAGCGTACATGTTGATGCCTGCTAGTTGGAGTGAGTAAAATGATAATTTTTCCTAGATGGGATAATAAAGTGGCACTTTTTTCTACTGAAATCAAGCTTCTAAGATGGAATGAGGACCCTATGATTATTCATCACCTAACACATGTAGACCAATCAATCTAGGAACTATTTTACATGTTCAAGAGTCACAGTTGAGAATCTATCTTGTCATCTCCTGTATTGCATTGGACAGCTTTTGAAGGCATTTGGAGATGGGATCATGCTCTGAGGTACATGATTTCAGATTATCATGAATGTATATTTAAAGGCCCATTGCCAACATACTGTGACCTCAGTTGCATGCTGTACAAGTACGACTACTGGAATCAAAGATGGGTACGAGGAGCTGGATAAGTCAAATCCAAAAAATAGGATTCATGGATTCAGCATAATAATCAAATTTAAAATGACTACTAAGTATTAACTCTAAAAAAAATAGCATGTAAAAATGAGAATAGCAAAATTACTGTATAAAATTTTATTCTCAATAATAAAAAATGGCCATTTCAACATTTCAAGTATTATATTAGTAACATTATTGCATCATATTCATCAAGATTGAGCAAAATTTTGCCCCAATAGTTTAGGTTTTGCTTGTTTTAATGATCGTGAATTTGTGTCATGGTGAATCTAAAGTGAGCACCCTAGGCATTTGCCACCAATGTTAGCATCAGGTATAAATCAGATTCTTCTTTTTCTTGATTTTTTTTCATGACATGTCTCTTTGGTGTGACCTAGTTTACAGTAGAGATTTTTAAACAGGCCTTGAAGCCTTTAATAATGTGTTCAGGTCAGATTGCCTTTAATAATGTGAGCACCCTAGGCATTTGCCACCAATGTTGGCCACTAGTTCATGTCAGATTGCCTCAGTTTGAATGCTTGGAAATAAAACTGTTGGGCAATCAGTGGGACTTGATTATTCTCATTATTAATCCTGTCTAGTAACTATTAGAAAATCAAAATCAACCCTATTTATTCTAAGGCTGTCTCATACAGTTAAATGAAGTCATTCCTTTCTATCTTCCATTCTCAAAATGTTCTTATTATATTGTGAGTATACAGTCAATACCCTTCACACAGCATGTCACACTTAACGCTTACTAAAATAAATTTGAATAAAACACTGAAACAAAATGTGAAAAAAGGGGTATCAGTCATTGCTACTTAGACTATAAAACCATAAAGAACAGATGCATTTGAGCAGTATAAGCAAAATAAATTACAAGAATTGTTGCATTATACAAGATTTAAAAGCAACACAAAGTTCAACTAGTTGCCTAACACATAGAGTGTCTTTTGCCACAATGAAGAAATTTATTTCTATCATATAAGAAACCAATCTTGGAAAACTCTAAGAAAATTTTAATTCCTGCCATCTTCATCAGTGGACAAGAGGTACCCTCACAAATGAAGCAATATTTGCAATTGAAACTCCAGGAAATAAAACATCAATCAAGCTTCAGACCACTCCTCAATAAATGATTGGAGAACTTGAATGTGGACCACTGATCAAAACTTATAGACATTTTAGGACCAATATACTGGAACAAGTAAAGAGGAATATCCCATCCACCGAACTTACATGAGTACGAGTATGAGATTACAAATATAGACTTTATGCGTTTGGCATGACATAAGAATAGGCTTAAGTAGATATTTGTTTTAAAATAAAATAAAATGTAAAATTAACAATATTAAATATTATTCAAAACAATGAAATGGTAAATATTTCAATATTTCAGTTAGATTCCAAAAGGAAAGGCGTGCTAATACATTGCTACATGCAAAATAACATTAAGCTAGTGATGGAGGAAAACTTAAAGATAGATTTAGATCCGAATCAAGGATTTCAATGATAGAAACTCTAAGAAAATCAACTCTCAATCCTCTTGATCACTCTCAAGAAAAGAAAAATGGCACACCGAAGAAATTAGGTGTTCAATCGAAAGCAAAACGAATGTGGAATTGTATTCCAAATGCAATGATTTACACAATTAAATGCAATTTAAATAATCATATGCATGCATGGAACTTAAATCCAATACTAATTCGATTCCCATTTTGAAAAAAAAAAAAAAAAACTAATTCCATTTAACAATCATCGAACCTTCTTAGAACCAATTTGGTTGTGGAATTGCAATTTAATTAAGAATGGGAAAATGCAAGACATGAAATTAAATTCACCATGCAAAAATTAAAACCCAAATAATTAAATTCAATTCTAAAAACACAAACTCAAATTAAATTCAAACAACCAAAACAGGACTCACCTCATTGGAGAGACTCAAACAAAGCTAAAAGTTTCAAATAACCCCCAACTCAACTAGTCTTTTTACAATGCTTGGCCTATGCCCCAATTTATAGGCCTCATTTTCACTAAAAAAGAAATTAAAAAGAAAAAAAATCTACTCAGAATACCAAGTCCGAGCCCGACTCCGTCTCTCTCTGGTTTTTTGTTCTCTCCCACTGAAGTTGGGCTTCCTTTTCTCTTAATTTTTTTCTTCCTCTCTCTCTTTGTCTTCCTTTTTTCTATGTTTTCTTTCTTCTTCTTTCTCGTCCAAATCTAGTTGGTTCCTTCTCTTTTCTTTCCTTTATGTTCTTCTTTCTTCTCTCGGTCGAAAACAGTCTCTATTTCCTGCTTGCCCTTTTCTTCCTCCTCTTGCTTTTTTGTCTTCTCAGGTTTCCTGGCAATGCCGATTCTATCTCTACCATTCTCTGCTTCTGACCGTCTGCTTGTCGTACTTGGGTTTGGCAACACCGATTCTCTCTCTCCTTCCTCGCTTCTTCACTCGGCCAGGCAGCACTGAAAACTCAGACAGCGTCATTCCTGGGTTTCCTTCTTCATCCTCTACAGAGATTTCCGCCTGAAATCTCGGCTCCCAGCCATCTTTCTCTATCCATGTTGGCTGACACACTGAGTTGCCAAAGTTGGCCCTCTTCTGATCCGGTTTCGGACGCTAACGAATGCTTGTTGTTCTTAGACTGCTAAGCTAGAATTTGGGACCATTGGAATGGTGTGCCTGCTGATGTGGGATTCAAAGTGGGACCCATGAGCCAACAAATGGGCTTGGTTTATTGGGCTTTTGAGTTTAAGAAGGGTTAAACGGCTCTGGATCCTAAATTGCTGCAAATGGACTTTGATTTGGGAGTAAACGGGTCTACTGGATTGGGTCCGATGTCCCCTTTTTCCTCCATCAATCCTAGCATAGATTTGGAGAGCCAATTCGTCAACTTGGTCTAATTGGGCTTGCTCATCTTCTATCCAGTTTGCATCGAGTTCGATGTCGGCATCATTCCCTCCTGGTTGGAAAGAACTTGTCCTCGAGTTTAGTCCAACAGCACAAGCAAGAAGGAAATTGGCATTTTCCTCCATCTCCTTCGTCTTCTCCTCACATTGAGATCGTTGTAATGACCCCAAGACGAAACGCCAATTCCTCGAGTTGTCACTGGTTGAACCCTGTCGTTCACAAAGTTTGTCAACTGAGGTTGACTATCAGTATAGGAGATCAAATTATCCCATATGGGATCCACATATGGTTCAATGGATTGAACCATATCTTCAGCAACTTCATGTAATGGATTTAAAATCTCCATCAGTTCACTTTGATGTACAGTCTCTTCTACATATTGAACTATGGATTCATAGACTTTCCTGCATTGCCGGTTCAAATGTTTGTTCCTCATGTTTCTCAATTGTCTCATCTCCACCCTGTTCTAACAATGTAAACACATCTACAAAATTATCAATGTTGGCATAATCATCATACACTAGTAAAGGTAGATCTAGTTGTACTCCATCTGCAAGAGAAGCTCAAAATTTCTTCACTAAAAATTGACTCCTCGTCAAATCTCGATGAATTTTCTCCTCTTCTTTTCTCGAAGAACGAGATCTAAAATGTCATGAAGCCCTCAATTCATTTAGTTATTGTTGAAGCTCGAGGAACTCATGAGCCACTTTGTTGAGTTGCTTCTTCCATTCTCTAATCTCCTGATTGGGTTGGCTTTTTCTCTTTCAACAGTATCCAGTCTCCAAAAGAAGTAGAAAATACTACTTTCCAACAGTAGTCAGTGCACAACTGAAAGGAATGATGTTCTACCCACAGATCTTAATACGGAAATAAGCCTTGATAACCAACTGGTGAAGCTGATTATCTTTTCACTTTTCCGGCTCTGATACCGACTGATGAAGGAAAAACTTAAAAATAGGATTTACATCCCAATTCTACAATCCGAATCAAAGATTTCAATGATAAAAACCCTTAGAAAACCAACTCTCAATCCTCTCGTCACTCTCGAGAAAAGAAAGATGGCACTAACTTCAACAAGATAATTTTTTTTGTGAAGACTAAGATGTCCAGGCCTCTTAAAGCACCAGACTAATCCTTGGGATATGTGCAAGCCTCCCTATCTACACACATAATTTTAAAGTCAAAAGTCACAAAAGAAATTAGGTGTTCAATTGAAAGCAAAAACAAACGTAGAATTGTATTCTGAATGCAATGAACGCAAGTAATTGAAATCCACAATTAAATGCAATTTAAATAATCATATGCATGCATGGAACTTAAATCTGATACTAATTCAATTGGACAATCATTAAACCTTCTGAGAACCAATTTGGTTGCAGAATTATAATTTAATTAAGAATGGAAAACTGCAAGACATGAAATTAAATTCATCATGCAAAAATTAAAACGCAAATAATTAAATTCAATTCTAAAAACACAAACCCAAATTAAATTCAAAGAACCAAAATAAGACTCACCTCACTGGAGAGACTCAAACAAAGCTAAAAGCTTCAAATAACTCAACTCAATTGGTCCTTTTACAATGCTTGGCCTATGCCCCAATTTATAGGCCTTATTTTTCACTAAAAAAATAAAGAAAAATCAACTAGAAATACCGAGTTTGAGTCCAACTCTATCTCTCTCTATGGCCCAATTTATAGGCCTTATTTTCACTAAATATATATATATATATATATATATATATATATATATATATATATTTTGCTTGACAAGCATTCAAAAAAATGAAAATTAAGACAAAGAATATGTTATATATTGAGCCATTCGTTTCATATAGCAATATTTTTGAAGAAGGGGCAAGAAAAAATACCTAGCAACAGAGAAAAAAACAGCTCCTCTCCCACAATCACAAGCCCTACGGTAGTTATCCAAAGCCAAAGTAGTTTCTACGACATCTTGAGTTTCAATAAAAACTAGCTTATGCTGCATTACATCCTGCAATACAAGAAAGCATATTGAGTAGCTGGTCAATTCATAGGCAAAGGTGATATTGGGGAAAAAAAAACTTCTATGAATTAATGAAATAAAAACTCCTAAACAGTGAGGGAAGGAAATGGATGTTTTGGTTTTGCTCTATGTATTCAGGATTGGTAATATAGAGCATAACTTCTTTTCTTTCTCTTGTTTATTTTGATAAAAAAATTCTATTGGGGGAAGATTCTTGTCTGTATCAGACAATTAAATACACCTGACCAAATTGCTTTGGGGGTGGGGGGAGATTTTTCTCTGTATCAGACAATTCAATACACCTGACCAAAAGCCAAAGCAATTCCCATTCTCACTAAAGAAAACAATTTTAATACCATTTGCAGTCAGGATAGTACATCTAAATGAGATGAGTCCTGGAATTCAGATAGTGACAGAGACAGAGAAAAATGAGTTCATCCATAACAACCCAACGTTGGGTAGCTCAATTGGTTACCTCTCGCCCCGGAAGCAAGAGGTCGCTAGCTCGAGTCACAGCGGCATAAACTGGAGGCGTCCTGTGTGGGTGTGGGGCGTCCTCCCGAGGGGTTTAGGAGGGCTTATGACGAAGGTGTTGCTTGGGGTTCCCCTCAGTTATAAAAAAAAAAGATATATCCATACAGAAATATGATATGGACATTATTCAAGGAAGCATTCCTAGTACATGATTGTTATAGGATTGAGGATAATCACATCTCTTGGGTTTTCAATTTGAGGCATGAGTTGCGATCCTTTGAGATTGGAAGTAGGGTATATCTGGTAGCTCGATTAGGGGAATTTCCAGTGTCCTTAGGAGACGAGGATGAACTTGTTTGGACGGGGGACTCATCGGATATTTACTCGGTTCAGTCAATGGTGGGATTATCCATTCAATAGCAACATAATTCATACGCTATTTTGGGCTTAGCTTGGAACAGCCTAGCTCCCCCTAGGGTCCAGATTTTTGTGTGGTGTGCGCTAAAGGGTAAGATCCTAACTAGAACAAACCTTAGAAGGATAGGCCTATTGTGGACAGAAGAGAGTCTTAGTTGCCCCCTGTGTGGTCACTCAGAGGAAGATGTCGGTCACCTATTCTTCACTTGCCCTTTTGCCAAATACATGTAGTCAAATTTTGCGAAGCTATTCAATGTCTCTTGGGTCTTTGAGAGAACTTGTGTAAGGGTATTGGAATCGTGATCTTTGTCGGGACTTAGACCTAGGCTGAAGGTAGCTTGAAACACGGTTCCAGTGGCAATTTTGTGGACCTTGTGGAAGGAGAAAAACTCTAGAATCTTTGAAGGAAAATCCTGTAAGGTCGACGAACTATTTTAGAGGGTTAAGTGGAGTTTATGTTTATGGATTCTGTAAGGGAAGGAAGTCAAGGGGCTCAAACCTTTGGACTTATTGTCGTTGTGGGAGGGTTGTATGAGCGGAACCAGTAGGGTATCGAAACCAAGTGTTTCCTGGGATCCACCTCAGGGAGAAGTTAGGGAATTCAATGTTGATGGAGGGTCTCAGGGAAAGCCAGTGCCAGCAAGAATAGGTAGAGTGTAGAGAGCAATACGGGTAAAACGTCAGTGGTCTTTACGGAATCGGTTGGGCTGAGAGACTCAATTGAGGTGGACCTCCTCAATATCAGGAGAGCATTAACCATTTGGAAAGACTGTGGAAAAGGTCCGCTAGTGATTGAGAGGGACTCAACAAATGCAATCAAATGGGCCAAGGGGCTAAAGTGTCCCCTCTGGAAACTGGTTTCTATAGTCAAGGAAATTAAGGGTCTATCTTTAGGAATGGATGTATCTTTGTTCAAGTGGGTCGGTCAGTAAATGGAGTTGCGGATTTCTTCGCTAAACATGGAGTAAACAATCCACTGTCAAAGGAGTTCTTTCTATGAAAAAAGGCGATGCATGAACATGGATTGAGAATATCATTTTGTACTTTCTACTTTTGTAGCAGTAATGTTTTCCTTGTGGTCTAACCCTCCTAGGCCATTTCCATTTGATGTATTGATTCTTCTTGTACTTGCTTTTTTAATTAATGAAATTTTCTTTGTTACTGCTCAAAAAAAAAAAGAGGAAGCATTAGGGCCCTTCACACCGAAATTAATAAATATCACTTTCTAGTGATAACTTGAAAATTACAAACAAGTGTCAGTCATTGATCTAAGTATTAAAACAAGAAATTCTACATCAGAACTTAAAACAGCTGTTTCATCACCTGTAAAATGCCCATTTCATTCCAACTGTTAACAATTCCATCCATGTATGAATAGCTGACAAAGAAGCAAACAATGCCATCTGGGACAGCAGCCACCATCTCAAGCAAAAGCCTTCCATAATTCCTCACGACACCAGGATCACTCCGCATATCAAATTTTGTACTTACTGGAAGTTGATCACTGAAATAAAAAATAAAAATGGTGATCAGAAAAGAGAGATGTATAATTTGAAATAAGTATCTAACCAAATAAACATTTTGAAATAGTTGTGCAACTGGATGAAGTCAAAGTGTCAAACATTGAAAAGAGACGAGACTAAATTTTGTTGGTTAACAGTTTCACAGATAATTTTCTATTAAAAGATACTTTTTAAGTCCAGAAGTGAATTTAAGTTGAGGATATGCATCTGCTGGGGAGATTAAGAGAGTTAGCCATGTTAAATTAAAGATCCTATCGAACTCAATGAAAATCTAGACAATTTAAATCAATTCTTCTTGTTTCCCACATGGTGGGACAGCCCATAAATGAAATGTTCTGGATAATTGACCCTGGATAAAGAAGCTTAGAATACTATCTGTGCATTTTCATAACTACCAACTAAACCATCATAGGCATGGTGCAAGCACATGCAAATTCAAACAATCTAAATTATAGAAAGTTGACAGCTAAAGCTGATTCAGATATGGAGATTCTAACAATTTAATTGTGCAGCAGTCCAAATTTATCCAGTCGAAGCATATGGTAAGCATCCAAATCATCCAATTGTGGCCCATCTCCACCCAATGGATAATACCGTCTGGATGGTCCGCGTCAGCATGCATGTGGTAGGCCAGGTGAGTGGTTGGAAGAGTTTCCACATGGATGAGTTTGTATAAGACACAGATTATCAATATTTTACTCATAAATTTTATAAGCAAGAAACCAATTTGATAGATTGGACTTTGTACCTGCCTCGAGTAAGAACCATAGGGCATATGCAATCCCTTGTCAAAGACATTGTAAAACTTCGACTGATGACAGGATTGAAATTAAGAAGACGAGGATAAAGATCAATCGGGCTTAGAGTTCCAGATGTTATAATAACTGACTGGAACCGTTGGAATACTGGCTTTATTGCAAGAGAAGCATCATGACAACTAAGCTGGATCACCAAAACAAGCAAAGTTACAAGATGGATAAAATAAGAGGGCTGTATGATCAAACAAAACAAGACAGAGAACCCCGTGATTCAAAGTAACCCATGTGTGTCCTACCAAAGAAAGTAGATACCTATGTTGTCCTTCATCTGATGATCCCAGCTGTCCAACTTGTGCAGTTAATAAATTTGAATGGTTGAGCTGTAAATGTCCATTTCAAATTCATAAGCCACCAGTAGAACAGCTAGGATGGTTGACATTGAGAGAGATTTGGATGTAGCCCCTCTCATCATGGGATCCACCCAAATTTAAACCTAAATTACATTAATGTGCAATGTACAGTGGTAATTCCAAACCCAAACTACCAAAAGACTGAAAACCAACTCATTGAAACCCGGTTCAGGTTGGGATGATCAAACTGATCAATAGTAGGGTCATATTCAGTAGGGAGGTTGGCTTCAAATTGGGTTTTCAGTAATAAGGTCATTATAGGATTGACCATATATGGTTCGATATCAGAACATAATAACAATAATGATACTACTACTAATAATAAATAAGATGCCTCATATATATTACATTTCCTTTTTATTTCAAAGAAGCTGGAGTAGGATTGGGTTGCCCCAGCTATTAATGGGTCAGGATTTCTAACCCACTAAATAATTGGGTAGGTCGAGATCAAGTCAGTAAACATTGCCCTAGCAGGTCAATCCAAACTAATCTATTGCCACCACCCATAATGTGTGCCCCCACCCACACCCACACGTGCCATAAACCATCAAATGAACAGGAACCATTGCTCTTGATTGAGCATCTTGTTAGATCTTGTAAGCACTAAACCTCAAAAATTAAAGCAAAAGATCAGAACATCAACACTACCTGCAGTACTGGGTCAGGTATATGTGGCATTCTCTCATCAAAAGGTTCAATAATAATAGAAAATCCCTGACTGTATGTCCCAACCAATGTTGCAAAGTTACAAACAGTTTGAATATGTAGATATTCATCTGTATCGGTAATTTCAAGTGTCAGCATGAGGGAGTGAAGGCGCTCATAGCAGAACTTCAGCATCTTCTGATCAATACCAGCTTGAGCATATACTGAAGCAACAAATGCAACAGTTCCTTCGGTCTCAACATTTTCAGTCTGCAAACGCGCCTTCAAATACTGCACTAATCTTCGTAAGACAGACAAGAAATGCTCTGCACGTCGAATATTTCCAGGCACAGCTTCCTTCAAAATGTCATCAGGCAAGGCAGGATTTGCGAGCCAACTATCCGTTGCTACAATCGGGCAATAAACCAAGAGACAGGAAAACATGCAAAGAGGGAAAAACTGAAGTAAGATTCGTTGGTCCTCTCTTTAGCAAGTGCATAGTTTACCAGAGCAGATTCCATAGTAAATGGCCCATAGTTAAGTGATCTAGATATTATTGCATGGGATTCACCAAGGATTGATGATGCCCCCAAAATCTTAGAAGTAAAGAGATAATGCCTCAGATAGTCAATACAGATAGATGGATAAAAAACAACAGCCAACAACGAGCCATTTTACAATTTCAAGAAAGGGCCAAAAAAACCCCGAAGATGCACTTCAGGTTCTTTGAATCTGAGGTCATTAGAAGCATCGCCTATCATGGTGGAATCCACTAAATCAACACTATGTCACCAACAATGACCCCACAGTACAGAAGTAAACCTCAACAGATTGTGCAATTACTGAGGTGCAGTACCCAGTGATTCACCAAATTAAAGAGAATTTCAGACCTAGATAACATACCAAGCAAGTTCCCTCTTTGTGCTAAACCCTCAACAAGCCGACTGTATTCTGCACGCAGCCTACCAGCATCTGTGGCCTTCAACCTTCCTACCATATTACACATTTTAAAAAACGAATAACCATGAAAACTCCATCATAAAGTAACAAGTAACAACAGCCAGAAAAGTAATTCATATTTGCAAAATCTTTAAAAGCAAAATGCCCAAAACTTATCAGTTCCAGTATACATGATTCAGACAAAAGCAGGGAAGCATAAAACAAATTCAATTGCCGCAAATAGCACACATTAAAAAGGGGTTTCTGCAACAAGAATATAACATACAGCAGACACAAGACTGATCTGATGTCAAAATGCCATTTCTGTAATAGCTGGAAATCCATGAAAATATTACCATAACATAACACAACAGTTAGATCTGTAATTCTGTATGGAGCTGAACATTGAGCAATGAAGAAAACACGAGTAGATGAAGTCACGATCGCATGGAATCATGTGTTAAAGATGGATGTGGTGAGATAATAAAGATAAACCTAGATATAAGTGCATTAAAGGAATTCTAAAAGTTGTCCCAAACATCAAAGGGAGAAAAGATGAGGGAATATCATTGAAGATAGTTCAGCCAAATAAGTAGAAGAGCAGAAACAATCATGGTACAAAAAGTGGAAATACTGCAAGTTGAAGGTGGCAAAGAAGGAGAAGAATGTCAAATACATAGATTAATGTGGCAAGACAGGGGGATAGACTCTAAGAGTCAGATCTGTTGCTGCACCAAGTTGAATGCAACAGAGAGAAATATCCAAATGCCAAAACAAAAGAAGAAAAGAAATGCAAGCGATCAGTGGGGCAAAAGCAATACCGATCAATCTCCTGAGAGATCTTGTTGAGATTCCTGGTGGCACCCTCAAGGGTCTGGCGCCGGACGCTCACGCTAAGCGCCTCAATGCAGACATTATCAATATTGTGTGCCTCATCGAACACTACCACAGTTTCCCTTTGCATCTCCTTTGAAATCACACTTGCAACCTTTGGATCGAGCAAATACTGGTAGCTGTACACAACAACATTCGCAAACTGAATCATGTGCCGTGCCAAGAAATACGGGCACCACCCCTTCTCCTTCCCAAAGCTCCGGAGGTCTTGGAGTGTGTAGACACCAGGTGGGAGGAGGGTATCAGAGCCAGCGCGTTCGTAATTCTCAAAGAAGGGGCATGTGGGAACATTCGGGTTCTCGGCAGCAAGGGCACGTACCCAACTGGCAGTGAGTTTCCGGCAACCAGCGTCAACGGAGTCACGGTTGGCGGAGGATACAACAGAGGGGTTGATGCAGAGATTCTTGCGGGAGCTGAGGCCAAGAGCAAGGATGCGGGCAGAGGGGCCAAGGTGGCGGAGCTGGTATTCATAGAGGATGCGGAGCTCGGCAAGGGTCTTTTCCATCTCGTGGACGGTTCGGGTGCAGTAGAGGAGCTTAGGGGGGTTGGAGGGGTTGGAGAGGACATAGCTGGTAATGAGAGAGAGGAGAGCAATGGTCTTACCAGTGCCGGTGGGCATCTCTAGAAGGCAGTGACCTTTGGCATCCAAGGCTCGCTTGAGCTCCAACATGTACGCATACTGCTCTGGGTAGATATGTTCGTATGGGAAGTAGACTGTCAGCCCATCCAACACAAATTTCATGGTGGCAAGACTTCTCTTTCTCTCTCAGAATGAAGGCAGAGACCTTTTGATCTGTGGCAAGTGTTATGGTTTTGGTGTTCGATTATCAGGGCTTTGAAAATGTGAGATAGGAATGGGGGGCATAATCAACAACAGTTGCAAAATGTTCCTAAATCTTCGAATACAGGAATTGAGAATGTATTATCAGATTTCGTAGAAAAAAAGGAAAATCAGTAAGAAACATCAGAAATTCACTTGTCAGAATCTTAATCGTCTTAACTTTCAACTTTCCACCGTCGATACTACTGGCATCATCAACGAACATACTTCCGGTTTCTTCATCGAGAATTCGAGATCACGATGGGGAGAAATGTGTGTACTAGGGTTTAATCGACCCTTACGAGGAATGTTTTGAAAACAGACGATTCGTTGAGGGAAGGTTAAGTTTAACGGGATTCAATCGAGTTTAACTGTGTTCAAACTCACTATAATTTTGATAATAATAATTTACCTAAAAATATAATATATTCTAATACATATAAGATATTAAATATGAAATGTAATAATTATATTTCTATAGAGTATTTTGTTCACATTAATTATAATTATAAATAATAAAATAACATGAGAACTTAATATAGTAAATTTAAAAACTTTTAGAAATTATTAAAGGTCAATTGTATCAATTCTTTTGAATCGTAGATTCTTAAAAAAATTGAGAATTTTTCAAAATAATTAAACTATATTTACTAAAATGAAGATTGAACTGAATTCAACTATTTAAAAAAATAGGGTTTTAAAATATCACCTAAGAGTTCGAAGAGAATTTTATAGGTCAAGAGAGAAGAAAAAAAAAGTCATCTTTTTTTCCCTACAAAACAAAATCTTGTTATAAAAAAAAAATCTTCCTACACTTCATTAAAAAAAAAATGAATATAAGAAAATTTCTTCTTCTTTTAAGAAATTTATTTTTTATTGAAGAGAAAGAAAATTTTATGAGAAAAAAAGATAAATTTTCCTCACTTAGCGAGACAACATCTCATTTGTTTTTGTGAAAATAATTTTTTTATAAAAAAATATAAATATCAAGTTTTCATGACCCAATACAATATCGGAATTTATGATATATCAGATAGCAGGCATTGCATCCAAAGATAAATTTCCTTGTGAAATTAATTTCTTCCAAAAAAATTAACCTTGAGAAAATATAATTATATTAAAATTTTAAAAATCGACAAACACCGACCTTCTTATAGAACATCAGTATTCATATCAACTCTCTAAGGTATTTTTTGGACATCGGTATTTGTTACAACGAGAGACTATGATATACTTTTTCACCATTTAAATTATAACAAATGAACAAAATAACAAATTTAGTGTCCGTTGTTATAAAAGAGTGCCCCTATCAATTCATTTATTTCTAATCTAGTTGTGTCACAAATGCATAGATTGAATCTTTAATTTTCTAGAGTTGTCAAATACACACCTATTTCTTTGCACTATACTTTGAAATTAGCAGTATATTATAATCCGGACATGGGAAACAGTTCGCTAGTTTGCATATTCATTTAAATGTATAGTTTGTAATTTATGTAATTGATAATTTATTAGTTAATTGATGTAGGTCACTTGTCAACTTATCAAATTCATAGGTTAAGTTTGCTGAATTAAATGAAGTAATTTAAAGTTTGAGTAAAATATACTTTGTTTTATGTAATTTACATATATAATTGTTGATAAATTATTAGTAATTTTTGTTGCCATGTTCATGAAACCCCCAAAAATAAATGTTAAAAGAGGACAAAAAAAGAGGGAAAATTACTTTCAAGTGTCAACTGATCCGACGGGCTTTACTAGTAACTAAGTAATTTAAATTCATCAAAAATTACAGTCATTCAAAAAAGGATTGGGTTAAAAAAATTCCAATGGTTGTCTTTCTGCATTTTAAATAATAAATATAATGTCAATGAGTGCAAATAAAAATCAATGCACAAGGTAATACATGCATAGTTGAAAAAAGTCTAATCATCGTTCAAATCATGAATCACAATCGCAATTCCATCTAAACCGCTTATTACTTTTTGTTTTTAGGGGAGCCATATACATATCTGGAAAATTAGACTCTACTCACCCGTTTTCGAATTTTTGGGTGAATTTACCATTCTACTCCCGCGTGTAAACTCATTCGAACAAACTTTCAGTTCGTTTGAATAAATATACTCATCCGAACAAATATCTTAGTGTAATTTTTGTTCATTCAAACGAATGAAGACTCGTTTGAAGAAACGAAAACCAAACTTTTCATTCGAACGAATAAACACTCGTCCGAAGGAACGAAAATTACATAAGTTGTTCGTTCGGATGAGTATATTCATTCGAACGAACGGAGAATGAACTGAGAGTTCGTTCGAATGAATTTATACGCAGGGATAGAATGGTAACTTTATCAAAAAATTCGAAAATAGGTGTGTAGAGAGATTTTCCAGGTATCTATATGGCTGGCCTTTTTTTATTTTAATTATTAAACTATCATTATCTCAGGGACAAAAATGAGAAAAAAAGTAGATATCCTATGTAAAACCCTTTTCATATTTGTTTCAAATCTTCATTTGTTTTAGTTTTTTATTCTTTTTTTTTTTTGTTTTCTTTTTATTTTATAGAGATTTTTTTGTGAAAATACCTCAAAAGTTGCAATGGCGGGTAACAGTGGCTCCAAAAAATTTTAAGCTTAGAACATCATGGAGAGTTTCCAAATTGTCGTCTTCTCTATATTTGGAGGTTCATGGTTCCACTTTCCAATATTCCTATTCCAACCGTACCAATCTCCAAATTCACTATTCATTCTTTAAATCCTTATTCTTTTATTTTTAAAAAAATGAAAAATCACATATTGTGCTCCCATTTTTTTTTCTTAAAGTAATTATGACATCATATATTTATCCAAAATTAAATTATTTAACACTTTTTTAAAACTAAATAATATATCTCTGAAATTGCAAATTAAAAATCATTAAGAAAATAAATAAAAACCCATTACAAACTAATGAAATACATTAAAAAAATAAAAATACATAAAGAAACTAATAAAAGACACATTAGCCTAAGACCTAAGAAATTAAAAATTTATTAATAAATTAATGAAATTATAAATTAAAATTTATTAATGAATTAATTTAAAAATTAAATATTTATTAAAACATGATCAGTGAATTGTTTTGGCTTAAAATAATAAATAGTAGATGAATAGTACATGGGTCCCAATGAATAGTGTTTTGGAGACCATCTCCAAATATATATTTTTTTAATTTATGTGGGAAACCGTGCCTAAAGCCCTCACGGGTGATATCTACCTGTTCTTAAGGTACAACTATGTTAGGCCATTGGGGCTTGAACTTGACACCTCCGCTTCTTGAAACAGGAGGTTAACCAGTTGAACTAAACCCGTAAAGATGTACTGTCACAAAAACTCTAAATCTCTAAATTCTTAGAAATAGAGCATGTTGTTGGATTTGTGTTTGTTGGGTTACTCTCCAAATTTGGAGATTTAGAACACCGGCTAGAGATGCTCTTAGAGTGCCTTCTACTTCCGCTCGGACCAAATTGGACAAAAATGCCCTTTATTATAGCACATGCGACCTTTTTTCAGCTCAGAATGTCATGTGCTTGGCAAATTTACACTAGCTCGAATCAGTAAATATATTTAAACTGTGATTGTGCATGCACCAAAACATGGTGTATAGACGAAGTTTACCCCTTCAGAATTCTATATTAGTAAGATAAATGATATAAAATATAGAGTGGCCACTGTATGAACTAAAATAGCTAGTGATAGCAGTGATTTAAATATCAGATCCAAAAGGATCAAAAGGACATTGTCATCACTTGGAGATTTCTTCATGCAAGATTGATGATCCGATTGATTGAAAAGTTACTGCTATTACAGGCATCCAACAAGAAGGCACTTCAAATTGTAGTTACTGCAGCATTTTAACAAAAGAATACCCATAACGTGTGGGTATACAACAAAACTACAAAAGTAGTATTAAGAAACTCTAACATGCTTCCTTTACATGAGAATATTCAACTTGTCAGTAGATGAAGGCAAGGCATAACCAAGTGAGACATCTCATTCATCTTTTGAAGGTAATCCTTTGATAGTGTGTTTGCATTGGAACCTAGAATAAGAAACAAGAAACCAAATGTATGAGTCTATTTCTAAACATCATCATAAGGTAGAGCAAGCTCTCAACTTTACTGTCTAATGAGTAGCATATTTTTCTAAGAGACTATAATTACATAATCTCCAAATTAATAAAAAAAATTATCTCTGCAGGTGAGAAGTTTGGACGGGGAATGAGGGTGGTAAAACTCCAATGAACTACAAAATTGGGATTTACAGTATAGCCACACCCCCCACATCAATTGTCATGGCCCATTTGAGATATGTTGAAATGATATGCACTTTTGAATTGAGGCATAAAGAATATTGCCTCTTGAACTCCAAAAAATTGAGATTTACGGTAAATATCATATTTATGGTAGCCCCCTCCCTCACCCCCAAATTGCCATGTATGCACCATTGAATCGTGACATCAAAATTGGTGTCCATTGATCTAATATGAGGAATTTTTACGATTAGATAAATGTGAAATTTTAAGGGCTTTAAAAAATATGACTTCTCTCATCCAATCAAAGATGAAATTCAATAAGTACTATATATATAAGCCAAGGTATTTCAAACTCATCCATCTATGTGGACCGAGGTGACGCTGATTGATTTTTCTTAAGAAAGTCTTATGAAATATATATATATATATATATATATATATAGAGAGAGAGAGAGAGAGAGAGAGAGAGAGAGAGAGAGAGAGAGAGAGAGAGTTTTCAATGGATAAACAAAAAGAAAAAGTTGATAAGCTGTCAACTAACTGAAGTTTTTGCAAGATAAAAACAAGTGAAATGTGTGAAATGCGCTTAATGAAACTTTAGTAAAAAACCATAAGTATGCAAGAAAAGAAGGTCAAATGGAACCATGCAGCTAATGAGTCAAATATCAAAGTGGAACTTTTACTCACCAGATTGTATCAGTTGAAGAGGAATCCTGCAACCTGGTGAAGCTACCAATTTGAGAAATAGAATGAGACAAATCCATGCCTTGTTCATGACTCCTACATTTTATTTGTAATCTTAACGGCACTGTCTGTAAAAATAGAATGCAAAAAGGTGCAATATGTTAATTGAAATATTTTAAGGGTACAACAAATTGCAATTGATGTCAATGTTTGGTAGATGCTACTTTCATATTTCAACATCAAGTCACTATCATCGATTGGCAGTTCGGTCTGAAAATTTTAGGCCAAAAAGACAGAATTGAAGAAAATTAACAGACCAGATGTTGCATACAATCTAAGCACTGCCCCAAATGCAAAAGAACAAATAGAATTCATTTTCCCATCTGGTCATGGAACTTCCATTTTGGGGCATCTATAAGCACCAAATCCAAAGGTCCTAAATACAAACAGGTGAATTGTGCATTCATAGATGGTTATATAATCCAAGTAAGGTTTGCCTGTATGCATGATGCAATTCAAACAGACATGATCTGTATGATGCAATTTAAACAGACATGATCTGTATGATGCAATCCAACAGCCAAACGAGTAGGAAGATTGGTGGGTCCAATAAACATATCCAAGTCAAATGAATTGTGAGGAAGTGGGAAATGATGTGAACAGTTATTTAGAGTGCATAGTTTACGTTGCTGTTTGTAATGTCAGTTCTGATCTGTTGTGAGAACAAATATACATAAATATTATGTTTAGAAGGCAATCAGAAAATTTCTCCCAAAAATATTTGATTTACTGCAATTCGTTCCTGACCTGAATAGGAACTTAGATTCCTCTCTGATTTATCAATTGGTACCAGAGCAGGCATGCCCCAACTCACAAACAAAGAGTGAATAGAAAGGTTGGAAGCCGATACGTTAGTGGTAATGGAAGATCTCAGAAGGCTGGATCCAACCATAACGTCAAATGCTCAGAGAACAAACGAATGACTTCAAAAAAAGGATGAGAACCTCCGTGAATTGGTTGCAACAATATCTAATAAACGCGAACCACCCAAAGCGTCAAACTCAATCATCCACTTGCAAATTGTGCATAGTAGTGGAGAAAAAGTTCAAATTCCGATAATCATATCCAACCTTGATATATTTAATGGATTTTCCATGCCATTCCGACATTGATCCTGTAACACTCTAGATTTTCATCACTTATAATATATATTGGATTTGGCGTATTTTGAATTACAAATTGATTGAATTTAAGATTAATGGTTGAAATGGACCTTAGATAGGTAAGGAGTTGGATCAATAACTCAATTAAGACCCAATGGATCATAGATAGGATTCATTTTGAAAGTAATTGGGTAAATGTAATTAAATGAGTTAATTACCCAATTGGGATCCAATGGGTCATAGATGGGCTGATTTTAAAGTAAATGGGTAAGGTTAATTTAATTGGGTCAATTATTCAATTAAGACCCAATGCATTAATCCACCTCATCAAGTGAGATGACATGTAAGTGACATGGCAAGGATGAGACCCATGTGCCATGACATGCATGGCCGGCCATGTCATGGTTGACTGAATTCATTTGAGTTGAGTTAAGGATTTATTTAATTAAGAGGTGAATTCAAGTCTTGAGTTTAAGAGTTACATGAATGAGTTCAAGTGAGTTAAATAATGCTTGAGTTGGAGATGAGTTAAGATGGAAGTTGAGGAGACTTCCATCCCAAGGAGAGTTAAGTGGGAGATGGAGGATTTCCATCTCAATGGACAAGAAACCATGCACACGTTGGAAAGCAAAGGGGTGCCTTAGTTAAACCAAGGGACACCTTGATTTGGACAAAACATAAAGGAGGGAATTGGAAAGTCTTGGGCTGTTACAAACGGACACCAACCAAGGGGCACTTCACACCCCTTGGCCGACCACTTCATCTCTTGCAACCAAGAGTTCTCCTCTTCTCTCTCTTTCTCTCCTCTCTCTCTCTCTCTCCCTCCCACCTACACCATTGTACTTGGAGAATCGCTAAAGAAACAAAGGAAGGAAAGAAGGATTAAAGAGGGAATTCAGATAAACAAGAAACGAAGGAGACGGGAAAGAAGGTATGTAAGAGTTTAACAATATAGGATTAAGATTTAGGGTGAACTATAAATTTGGCCATGGTGTGGCCGAATCTATGGATTCCATAATTGATGGAATGGAATGGCCAAATTGTATTGAGGCCATGGAAATGGAAATACATTCAAGGAATGGTTATGGGATTTAAACAAAAGAACCTATACCATGATAATAATATGATTAAATAGAATAAGGTTGGGACTGATTTTAAAGGTTTCAAAATCAGTAAACCTTGGGACTGTTTTTAAGGTTCCAAGATCAGTAAACCTTGGTACTGATTTTTAAGGTTTCAAAATCAGCAAACCTTGAGACTGATTTTTAAGGTTCCAAAATCAGTAAACCTTGAGACTGTTTTTAAGGTTCCAAATCAGTAAACCTTGGGACTGTTTTTATGGTTTCAAAATCAGTAAACCTTGTGACTGTTTTTAAGATTCCAAAATCAGTAAACCTTGGGACTGATTTTTAAGGTTCCAAAATCAGCAAACCTTGGGACTGATTTTTAAGGTTCCAAAATCAGTAAACCTTAGGTCTGTTTTTAAGGTTCCAAATCAGTAAACTTTGGGACTGATTTTAAGATTTCAAAATCAGTAAACCTTGGGATTGTTTTTAAGGTTCCAAAATCAGCAAACCTTGGGACTGATTTTTAAGGTTCCAAAATCAGTAAACCTTGGGTCTGTTTTTAAGGTTCCAAATCAGTAAACTTTGGGACTGATTTTAAGGTTTCAAAATCAGTAAACCTTGGGACTGATTTTTAAGGTTTCAAAATAGTAAACCTTGGGACTGATTTTAAGGTTTCAAAATCAGTAAGTCTTAGGACTGATTTTAAGGTTTAAAATTGTTAAAATCTTGGGACTGATTTTAAGGTTTCAAAATCAGTAAACTTGGGACTGGTTTTCAGCCTTCAAACTATTAATTTTGGTGTCTGATTTTAAGACAGATGCTGGCTGAATTTTGGACCAGTTTTGGATCAGTATTAGGACCAGTTGATGGCTGGTTTTTTGGACTGATTTCCAGTCCATAAATTGTTAAACTTGTGGACTATTTTGGCTAGTAAAAACCCCACTGAGGATCTTAAACAGATTAAGGACAAGGAATGCATAAATGCGTTGGGAAACGAACGTGGAACTTAGATGGAGATAGTGATGTTGAAATTGAGATGAGAAAATCAAACTAATATGTATGTTTGAACTTGATAAGGTAACGAGGTTCGATTCGTTTCACGTGACCGATAACGGTATTCTTGCAAAACAAGGAAAGGATGGTATCTTAGACATTGGTGGGATTTCTACCTTTTTGGAGACACAATGGATTATGTATATGTCACTGATTTTATTTCTAACTATGATGTTTTATTTTGGTTAAATAAATGGCATGTAAAATGAACTGTTTTTCAATGCTTTCATGTAATTGATATGGAATGGCATTCTTGCATTCATACTCTCATGCATGGCGTGGGAGGGAACACAAGGGAGGAGTCCACACTCCATTCGGTAATTCCGATTAACATATGTGGGGAGGAGTCCACACTCCATTCGGTGATTCCGATTAACATATGTGTGGAGGTATAACAATGACTTGGTGGTACATCACAAAACATTGTGGAAGTAATTGGCCAAGGGAACACCTTGATATGGTGATTTATCAAGGAGACTAACTGTATATGATGTGGTTGGATATGGAATTGAGTGAGGGATCATTTGGCATTGACACCCATGGCATGATGCATAAGTAAGCATGATTATGTTTTGGAAATCATGCCTTGTATTTTGTTACTTATGAAATGGTTTACAAACATGATATGATATTTTCTATATTGATTTTATATTGATCCTATGTGTACATAACCCTATTTCGAATTCCTACTGGGCGCGTTGACTAACGCCCTACTTCTACCCCATAGATGATGGAATAGGGAATGGAAAGGACATGAGACGTGAAGAAAACCAAGCATAGGAGCTTGGACAGTTTATGCTTATTTTACTTAATTGGTTTTTGAATTGATGTATTGGGAGAACTGTTAATTTTGGGATTGTAATAGCTTAGATTATTTTGCTATGGTTTGATGATATTTTGGATATTTAAGTTTCAGTTAATTATATGGTGATTGGCTTCCTTACTTATTAATGACATGGATATGAATAGTATTTTATTCATATAATAATTCTGCAAATATTCTTTAGTGTGTGAAATGTTTTGGTGGACTTGTTCCACGCACACGTAAAGGTGACCAGTTAAGAGTCGGATTTTAGAAACTCGGACTTGACTCGCGTCGTGGCGTCCCGCTCTCTCTCACTCTTTAAAATAAAATATACTCTGATTTTCGTCGAGTGAAAAAGGGCGGGGCGTTACAGAGCCGATAGAATGGTTGAATCATCATCTTCATCAGCTAGTAATCACATCTATTTGTGGTCGGCTTTATGAGTTCTTATTCTCCAATTAACCCAATCATAACTATACCATTAGTCACCTTATAGTCTAACATGTCTTTTTTTATTCCTTCCCTCCATATTTCCGAAGGTCGCCCTCTCTTCCTAGTGCCTTAGATTCATAGCCTCTCCATTCTACGTACTGAAGCTGTGTTTGATCTTCTACTAACATGACCAAATCATCTTAAACGAATTTCTCTCAATTTGTCATCTATCAGAGTTATCTTTAAATTAACATCCCTAATGTGTTCTTTTCTAACTCTATCCTTTAAGGTTAAATCACTGATCCAACATAGGATAGTATCTTCCTTGTCTTGACTTTGTTTATTTGTCTTTTTTTCAATTGTCCAACACTCTACTCTATAAAGTATCGCAGATCTAATAATTGTTTCACAAAATTGGCCTTTTAGGCAAATAGACTCTTTTATCGCACAAGACTTCTCTAGCTTGTCTACATTTTGCCCACCCCGCTTCTATCCTATCGCTACGTCTAAGTCGAAACCTCCTTAAGATTCTACCATAGAGCCCAAGTATCTAAACTTATCGCAATGCACAACTAAGTTATTGTGAATGGCTGAATCGGGTGGTGCAATTCTTTAAATACCAAGGTACACCAGAAGATCAAAAAGTGGTGTTAGCATCATTCCACCTTGAAGGGGAAGCCAATTAATGGTGTCAATGGTTGGAACAAACACTTAGAAAAATACATGTTGTAAATAAAATTCAAGACTTGACCAACAGATTGTAAAGAGTTGACTGGCAGATATCCTTAGTTGTAATTGATTATTCTTTTCTTTTTTGCCGCCTTAATTTGCTCCTTTTAATCTGTATATTCATGTGTACTCTTCTTCTTCAATACAAGAAATAAATACAAAAAATTAATCTCTCACAGTTTTCATCCCTTTTTTTTTCATTATTTTCTTCCCTCTTTACAATTTTTTCTATCAACATGTATAGTTTTTGTCTCTCCTTTTCATTATTTTCTTCCCTCTTTACATTTTTCCTATAACAATACCTTGGTCCACATTCACTGAGAGTTACGTGCTCGGTTTGGACAAGTACGAAGACTTTGACGAGGCCCTTTCAAAAATCAGACAGTTGGGTACAATCTGCGAATATCAACAAGAGTTCAAAAGATTGTCTACCCAGGTGTGGATTTGGCCAAAGAAAGCATTGTTGGGAGAATTTATCGGGGGTCTCAAAGATGATGTTAGGGGAAATGAGAATGCTTCAACCTCAAAAATTGCGACATGCCATTGAATTGGCTAGAATGCGGGAGGAACATCTCTGTCGCCAAAAGAGAATTGTTAAACGGCTGCACCAACTGTACCAATACAACAAGTTGGGCACAACATGCAAACGTGAGAAACACGGTGAAAAAGATGATGTGGAATGAGAAGCAGAAGTGAAGAGAAAAGAAGAAGTAATTCTTCTATTGTGATGAAAAGTTTTCCCCTGGCCACAAGTGTAAATTGTCACATTTGCTATTGATCAAAACTGAGCAAACAAAAACCTCGTCGGACAGCGATATTTTGCTGCAGGACAAGGTGGACATCACCTCGTACTATGAGGGTGGAAGGTTACATTGGGTGGCAACAGGTGGAGATTTTCATTGATGGCGGCTCAACACATAATTTTATAAAAGAAAAACTTTCTCAACAACTTCAACTACCGGTCTCAGTTGTTGTTGCCTTTCCCGTGCTAGTAGCCAATGGGAACAAATTATCGAACAATGAACGCTTAGACCATGTTGAGATAAGGATACAAACTTTCAAGTTTTCAACACACTGTTTTCAGTTTTTCACTTCCAACACACTGTTTTCAGTTTTTCACTTCCAATGACGGGATCTGATTTTGTACTTGGGGTTCATTGGTTGCTAAGTCTCGGCTTCATGATGTGCGACTGGAAAAAATTGACAAGGGAATTTATGGTGGGAGGATGTAGCTATAAGTAGTTGGCCAGGCAGTGAATGCAGGTGACTGATCATAGTCCATTCATTATGTCAGTCAATCCACAAGGGAGTAAAAAAAATTGCACTTCAATTCAATGAGGAGTGAATGGCTGAGTAGAAGAACCACTCAAAAGATATTGAGGCTCTATTACAAGAATTCGCTACAATTTTTGAAAAGCATCACAAATTCTGCCTGCATGGACCCAAGATCATCAGATTTTGCTTCAGAATGATGCTGCGCCAGTCAATGTGAGCCTGTATCGGTACCCACATTTCCAAAAACATGAGATCAAAAGATTGGTGAATGAAATACTTTCAGTTGGAATAATCTGACCAAGTAACAGCTCGTTCCCATCTCCAGTTTTATTAATCAGGAAGAAGGATGGTGCATGGAGGTTTTATACCGATTATCAAGCTCTGAATTCCATCACAATCAAAGACCATTTCCAAATTCCAAGTCAATGACATGTTGGATGGATTACATGGAGCACATTATCGTTCAAAACTGGATTTAAGATCGAGGTATAAAACTGGATTTAAGATCGAGGTATCATCAGATTCAAATCAAGTCAAATGATATACCAAAGACAACATTTAGAACCCATAGTGATCATTACGAGTACTTGGTAATGCCCTTTGGTTGTCTAATGCCCCATCCACATCTCAAGCAATCATGAACGACATACTTTGGCCAATCCTCCACCAATATGTCTTTGTATTTTTTATGATATTTTGGTTTACAGTAAGTCATGGGCAAACATTTAAGCCATTTACATGATGTTCTCAGCATCTTGAAACGGCATCAGTTTTTTGCTTGACACTCAAAAGTGTTTTTTTTGGAAAGACTGAGGCCGAGTACCTCGGGCATATCATTACTCAACAAGGAGTAAAAGTAGATCCCTCAAAAATTAAAGGCAATGCAAGACTGGCCTATGCTTACAGTTGTCATAGAATTGAGAGGAATTTTGGGTCTATCAGCTACTACAGACAATTCAGGAGGTGGCTAAAAAGATGGAAAAACTATTCATGAAGTTCTTTTGGGGAGATCAGGAGGCGAAAAGAAAGGTACACTTAGTGGGCTGGTCGGAGGTCACTAAACCAAAGTTGAAAGGGGGCTTAGGAGTCATAATGAAGCCTTACTTTGTAAATGGGGATGGCATTTTGGAAAAGAGAGTGGAGCTTTGTGAGCCTGAGTTCTAATTGCTAAATACGGAATGGTAGATGGCAACAGGTGGTGCTTGGGCAAAGAGGTGGATAAGTCGGGTTCAAGGATACTTAGAGCTTGGTTGAGGGTGTGCCAAGGTAGAACAGCGGTTGGAAATTTGTTCAAGGATAAACTCGCATCTCAGTTGGCAAAAGAAATTGAACCTTCTTTTGGAAAGATTTATGGATGGAGATAGGCCGCCGAAGATAGGTTTCTCAGGTTATTTAGAGCAGCAAGGAACAAACAAGCTCTAGTGCAAGATGTATGTCGAGTAGAGGACCATAACATATCTTGGTACTTCGATTTTAGGAGAGAGCTTAGGTCTTTCGAGGTTGAAAGTTTGAGTGAGTTGAAAGGTCGGTTAGGCGAGTTTCCTATAAATCCAGGGGAAGAGGACGAGATGGCGTGGACAAGAGACTCATCGGGGACCTTTTCAGTTGAATCAATGATTGATTTGGTTACCCAAAAATTTAGACGGCTCACTACCTCTTCCGAGCCTGGTCTAGAAGAACCTAGCTCCTCCAAGGGTCCAAACTTTTGTTTAGAGTGGTGTGAAACAGAAAATCCTTACTAGAATGGACCTTAGGAGAAGAGGTTTGTTGGGGTCTGAGGAGGACCTATGTTTCCCTCTTCGTGGATTAGAAGACGAAACCATCGACCATCTCTTTGTCACAAGCCCTGTTGCCTAGAATTTATGGGGTATTTTTTTTAACCTTAAGGGTGTTTCATGGGTGTGCCCTAACACTTGGGATGGTCTTTTGGGGTCATGGTCTCTCTCTCACCTCAATGGCAAGTGAAGATTGGCTTGGTTACGATCCCATCCATCGTCTCGTGGACTATCTAGAAGGAGAGGAATTCAAGAATTTTTTAAGGTAAGTCCATAGAGTTTAGTGAGTTTTTTTCAAAAAGCAAGTGGAGACAGTGTGCTTGGCTCGTCTCCAACAAGGAATTTAAGGACCATCGAGCTAGTGATCATCTTTTTTCATGAGAGGGTTGTGATGTAGAACATGTTGCAGATCAATTCTTGAAGAAGTATTCACGACGGGTCAACGCGAAACGTGGTCCTCGAGCCTAATCTCGAGTTGGGCCCACTTGTCAAGTTTATTTAGTTTTATTTTTATTTCTTTTATTATGTCGATCTTATTTTAGGGTCCTTAGTGGTGTCCGTCTTGTAAACGCAGTCTTACTGGGTTACCGTCAGTCTTAGGATAGAAGGTGGAATCATATGTAGTTGGAAAGTTCCAAAGATAGAGCCGTAAGAAAGAGTCGGTTGAGTTAGGAGGTTGTAATAGTATTCGTTTGCCTATAAATAAGATGGAAAGGTGAAGAATGAACACACCTTAATTTCGAAAATGTTGATTCAATCAAAAGAGAGTTTTACTCTTGCCTACGCTGCTTTTCTGCCTTGTTGCAAGTCATCCTTGGGCTTAATCCCAAGAGGATACCTTCGCTGCAGTTTGGCTTTATCCCAGACCTTCGCTGATTTAAACCCCATCTCGCTGTCCTGGGTCTCCATCAGGTTGTATGAGTGATAGACATTGAAAGCAGAATAAAGAAGTTGATCGGTCCTATGATACCCCGTGCGTTTATGTAGGGGCATGTATGGGAATAAAAGTTGGCTTTGAGGGCATGGAAAAAAAGGTCTCATACTACTTTAGAGAGTGAACTGATTGTGGAATATCTGAGAGAGCACCCCTCTCTTCTAGCAAAAGGCCTTTTCACCCTTGGGCCCATTGCAAAGCTGTGAGAGTTTTCCAAGCCCAAAGCGGACAATATTGTGCAAATGGTATCGAATTTTCATAAAATTGAATTCATTGGAGAACTTATTCAATAACCTTTCCAACAAGATCAAATTACAACAATTCTAATATATGTAGACGAAGTTATGACCAGTTTTGTAACCAGATTTCATAAAATGACATGTTCAAAAAAAAATCTTAGATCTAACTTTTTTGTTGCTAGATCCATAATTTTCTCACTTTGGACCTCTATAAATTGAGGCTTGGTCGACCATTGTATACACATGAATTTGATGAATACTAATTGAAAGCAAAGGTTGCTTTGTGGTTTTCTCCAAATGTGATGAGTCTAAGTTTTTTTTAATTTATGTTGAGTTAATTTAATTCATGTGTATGGTGTGTTTGATTGCAACTTGAATTAGAATGTTCAATTGACTGCATCCTTGACTTAAATTGTAGACGTCATATCTAAATTTTATTCTGCCAAAGTTTTTGGAAGGGTGTGAGTTTTCTTGGAGTTTCGACCATCAGCCTTGATCAGTTCTGTAGTGAGAACATTGATATGTAAATATCATGCTTAGAAGGCAATCAAAAAATTTCTCCAAAAAACATTTCATTTACTGTAATTAGTTCCTGACCCGAATAGGAACTTCGATTCCTTTCTGATTAATCATTGTACCTTTTATGCTCTTACTCAAGCCATGAGCATGTTCAACATTGGAAAAGAAAGAGAAAAATGAATCAATTTTGCTTAAGTTGATATTATACCTTCTTGTTGTATCTAAAATCGCGTTTGGGAAGAAAATGCTGTGATAACTTCAAAGTAGCTTGAGCTTTAACCAAAAGAAACAATTTTGCAGGGCCTGCAACATATGCAACCAAGACTGAGACAGTGCACCCTGCTAGGAGTATACATTTTTGGGGCAATGGATGTCCATCCATCGTGCTACTTGTTTGAGGTGGAACAAAACTCAGATCCACAGTGAACATGAATATATTCTTCCTTGTCCGCCCCATAACATATTTGGTTGGGGTAATTTTGTCAGACATAAAAACAAAGCCAATGCTTCTTTGCTAGCAAAGAACTCCATCCTCTCACTTTGTAAGAGGTTAAACAGCCCAGAGCCTTAACTGCGTGTTTACTTCTCCCCAATACAGAGCCCATTATCAATTATCACACCAATGAGAATGAGATTTGCAACATGGATGGCAATACCTCAAAAAATATTCCCAATCAAAATATTATAGGCCATTCAGTAGGTTTGAAGTGGAAACTTGAAAAGAAATATAACCAGTAGGGAAAAGCAGAGAGAACTTATTGGCCCTACATCTCCAATGTTTTCTGAGCATGCCCATCTACAATGGGGCCCATCATGTCAACCAAAATGATTTTAATCACTAGAACAGATGATTGATATAACCATGCAGTTCTAAATGAATCCAGCTTTTAAGGAAATTTTCATCCTTGATGGTTATAATTTCTATTATGTCAAAGCATAAAGAAAACCTCGGGATAGGAGGACAAAAAACTCTTGTGAAAACTGTTATGATAAAAAGTGGGTAGCAATCATATCTAAAAGCCCGTAGATAGCAGCCTCTAAATGTGGCCCATAGCATCATTGATGCTTTGAGTTCATATCAACCCTACATGAGTAGGAATTAACAGCTAACAGAAAAGTACCATTCCTGCAGCTTGGGATGCCGTAATTTTTCATGTAATAAATATTCAAATGGACCAAAAAATAACTCTCAGCAACAAGATGAGACAAGCAAATCACCTGCATAAGATACTGCACCTGCACCATTTGATATAAGTGTTCGAATAGCCTGGGGACAAAATAACCAGTTTAGTTGCATAAAAGGTTTATACATGAAGCAAGCAAAATGACTGGAATAATGAGAACCTTTTTGGAAAGTGCATCTGCCGCTTTGCTTTTATGGAATTCATTTCCACTTGTAGGGGCAATTTTTCCATGTGAGAAGAACATCTCATAGACATGCTGAGGTCGTAGAAGACTAGATCCAAGAACCAAAACAACTCCCTGGATATCAGGGACTTCCAGGAGTATCAACTGGAGAGCACTAAGTAGATTAGAAATGGAACTCATCAACTTTTCTTGCTTTCTGATCCCATATTTCACCTCTCTCATTCTTCCATTGTGCTTTCTTCGAGAACTCACATTCAATTCCTTTTCTTTCAGGGTTGACTCCTATAAATTACATGCTTCAGGATGCCAAAATCAAATCCAAAAAAGTAACAATCGATAAAACTATATTTTCTCAACATACCAAATTTTTACATTCCTGTTTCAAACTATCAAATTCAATCTGAAGATGTTGAAGTACACTGCAGAAATCATTTAACTGATATCAGTGGCCACCATGAAACAATCCAGGTTCAATCCTAGGGCCAAGATAAAGAAACGGACGCAATTAAATGATGCAACGAATGATATGTGAAAAAAGCCTAAATCTACCAATTTTCATTGTAGTATTTGTGTATAAGAATCCAACAAATGCAGAAAACAAGAAGCAAGAAAAATAGGTAATTGCAAGTTGAGAAAAGCATCAAAGTAATACGCTCAAAACAAATAGGTATGCGGCTGTATGCAGATATGCCAGCCAGACTAGGAAACATATGTAGGAAATGATGCAATAAACATTTACTCCTGAACAATCTTACCATAAATTACTTGGGTACTTGAAGTAAATGACATAAATGAGAAGACCGAAATGTAAGATTAACAGTCTCTTCTTGATGTGGCCCACATTCATTTAGAATTTGAAACTCAAGGGTCACATTCATATCTCTTGCATGTAACGGTTGAGAGACATAAGTGGGTCAGTTATCCAATTTGATGGGGTGTGGGTTTAAGGCTTTGAAACTGCCATTTGGGTCCTCCTTCTTGCTTGGTACAGCTCTCTCTATCTATCCATTACCTTATGCAAAACTGAGAGAGACTAAGGAAGAGAAAAGAAGAGAAATCCAGAGGCTTTTGGAACCTTGTGCTGTTTGTGTATTGCAGAGGAATCAACACAACTGTCTCAGATTTGTGCTTGGAAGAGAAAGGCAAGAAGTGCAGCAAAAGGACAGCAGAGATATAACTTTGATTAGCGATGGATTCGGGTATGTGTTTTGATTTGTTTATGATGTTATTCCGCTCAATGTTTATAATCATTGTAAAACACCATTTGATTATGATCTTGTGGACTAAAGACAGTGGATTGATCTTATTTATGTATTTGGTATAACAAGAGAATGTTAGCATCGAATGTTTCATTCCCAAATGCTCAATCCCATTATGAAAATAATCTAACAATTGGTATCAGAGCGACAAGGTTTTGATGAATCACTTGGTGTTTTTTCCTTAAGACTATATGATAATGATAATTGATAATGAAATTCAGACAATGTTATTAACCCAGATCTGTAAATTGGACTATATCAGTCGAACTGAAAGAAATATGAATCAGTTGGTATTTTTTCGCTATGTCGCTGAAGTTCAGCCTTTAAGCATAATAAAATAAAAGAGCTGATGACTGGATGAAAGCACATTTTAGCAGCTGAATTTGAAAAGTCAGGTTTGCACTTCAGTTCAAGCAAATTGCAAGTATTGAATGAGGGTTAAACTGCAATGGCTTTCATCTCCCATTCTCTTTCAGTCTCTGTCTTGGTCATAGTTGCAAATGGTGGCCATGCCTTCCCAGAGCAACTTGTTGCATTCTTTCATTAATGAATCTAGTTGACCATTTCTCATGACAGATCAATCATTCTAAAGACTGATTAACCATTATAGGAGAGTAATCGACTGATTAAATATCAGTGTTATGATATATTTAATGAGGTTACGTGTTTCAATTTAAGGAATTTATGAATTGAATATAAATCTTATTTAATTCTATAATGTAGTAAGGTCATTATTCATGACTTTAAATCACATAAAGATACGATTTGGTTGTCACCAAAGTGGCCCAATCGGAATGAGTCGATTTTAGAGTCTTATAACCAAGGTTCGGTACTTATCCCAAGTATTGGATAATGATGGCCTTACAAATTACAATCCCTAGCCATAGAGATATTAGGTTGGCCTAAAGGTGCACCGTTCCGAGTGGTTAACGGATTGGGATAGGATAATCGACGAGTACTTGTGATTAGTATTAGTACGGACACCCAAAGGTGACTATGGTATTTAGTCATTTGTATTTAGTTGATTAGTCCTATTGGTGATTGGGAATCACCGTAACGCTTGAATAGTGTGTCATAAGATTACCCAAAGGTAGATCCGATAACATTGTTCACTAAAGTTAAATAATTTGTGTGTTTCAAATAACGTTAAAACTCATAGCATTAAGTAGTGATCGTGAAATTATGTACATTTTGCAGCTTCATTATCTGTTCCATTGCATGCTGGTTCCTCATCTGTTCCCATGCTTAATGGGGCAAACTTCTCTGAATGGAAAGAACAAGTCGAGTTTCACTTAGGTGTACTCGATCTTGATAAGGCATTGATTGATGATCAGCCTACTATTACTGATGAGAGTACGGCTGAAGAGAGGGCATCCTATGGAGCGTGGGTTAAGTCAAATAGACTTAGCCTCAAGTTTATGCGCATGACAATGGCCAACAATATCAAGTCTACCCTACCTACTTCTGAAAACGCCAAAGAATTCCTCAAAAGTGTAGAAGATAAGTTCAAGACTGCTGACAAGTCCCTAGCCGGGACACTTATGGCCAGACTAACCACAATGAAATTCGATGGGAGTCGTGGCATGTATGAGCATGTGATTGGGATGACCAACATCGCTGCTCAATTGAAGAAATTAGAGATGACTGTGGATGACTCTTTTCTGGTCCAGTTCATTTTGAACTCATTACCTCCTCAGTATGGACCTTTTCAAATTAACTATAACACCATGAAAGATAAATGGCAAGTTAGTGAATTGTCCAGTATGTTAATTCAAGAGGAGACCAGACTCAAGCAAATGGGTCACCAATCAGTCCACTTCACTAGTCAAGAGCCTATAAAGAAAAGAGGATTTAAGCCCAAAAAGTTCAAGAAAGCCAAAGCTAAGTCTTATGAGCCTATTACGAGTTCCCAGGCTAATGAAAAGGGGAAAGCTAGTGGTGTGAGGTGTCACTTCTGTAAGAAGCAAGGGCACTTCCAGAAAGACTGCCATAAGCGAAAGGCATGATTCGAAAAGAAAGGTATACATTACATTTCAGTATGTTTCGAATCTAACTTAACTGAAGTTTCCTCTAACACTTGGTGGCTTGATTCTGGGGCAACAACTCACGTTTGTAATACGATGCAGGGATTCCTTACAATCCAGAACACCGACCCAACTGAAGTCTCTCTCTACATGGGCAATAGGGAAAGGGTGCCAGTTGAAGCCATAGGAACCTATCGTCTCTTTCTCGACACTGGCTATCATTTGGATTTGCTTAATTGTCTTTTTGTTCCCACTATTGCTAGAAACTTAATTTCCATTTCTAAATTAGACATTGATGGTTTTCATTGTAAGTTTGGACAAAATACTTTCAGTTTATTTAAGTCCTCTTCTTTTATTGGATCTGGGTTGATGATTGATGGTCTTTATCGTTTGAAACTGGATGATTAGCCATAGGAACCCTGCATCATAATGTTGGTATTAAACGTGGGTTAATAAATGAAAATTCCTCAATTTTGTGGCATAAGAGATTGAGACACATATCTCGTAATAGAATTGAACAATTAGTAAAGGAAGGGATTCTACCGAGTCTTGACTTTACTGAATTAGGTGTGTGTGTGGAATGCATTAAGCAAACCAAACACACTAAGAAAGGTGCCACTAGAAGTAAAGGGCTACTTGAATTGATCCATACTGACATATGTGGCCCATTTGATGTTCCATCTTTTGGCGGAGAATCTTATTTCATCACCTTTATAGATGATTTTTCATTTTATGGTTACATTTATCTATTGCACGATAAATCTCAAGCAGTTAATTTCGTAGAGATATTTATCACTGAGGTAGAAAGGCAATTAGATATGAAGGTGAAGATAATAAGATCTGATAGGGGTAGTGAATATTATGGAAGATATGATGAAACGGGTCAACACCCGGGGCCGTTTGCTAGATTACTAGAAAGTCGTGGTATTGTAGCACAATACACAATGCCTGGTACACCTCAGCAGAATGGTGTTGCTGAAAGGCGTAACCGTACGCTTATGGATATGGTTAGGAGCATGCTATGTAATAGCACTGTACCTATTATGTTGTGGATGCATGCATTAAGGACCGCAATGTATATATTAAACAGGGTTCCTAGTAAGTTAGTTCCGAAGACACCTTTTGAACTGTGGACAGGAAGGAAACCCAGTTTAAGACACCTACATATATGGGGTTGTCCAGCGGAAGCAAGAATATACAATCCACATGAAAAGAAGCTTGATGAGAGGACAATCAGTGGTTACTTCATTGGTTACCCTGAGAAGTCCAAAGGGTACAGATTTTATTGTCCGAACCATAGACTAAGGATTGTAGAGACCGGAAACGCAAGATTCATAGAGAATGGTGAGGTTAGTGGGAGTGATATAGTGAGAAGTGTGAATGTACAAGAAGTGAGGGTACTAGTCCCTATGCCCGTAACTTCAAAGACTGTTGTCGTTGTTCCTAATAACATTGAACAACATAATGCAACAGAACACTTGAATGATCAATTACTCACTGAGGAAACTATCATCACTGACGATCCGATTGTAGAACAACCACAAGAAATAGTCTTAAGAAGGTCTCACAGACAAAGGAGATCTGCTATTTCGAATGATTATGTGGTTAACATACAAGAATCGGATTATGATTTGGGGACTGTTGAGGATCCGATCACTTACGAATAAGCCATAGAATGTGAAAATTCTGATAAATGGAAAGATGCCATGAAAGATGAATTAAACTCCATGGACCAAAATGAAGTCTGGGATTTAGTAGAATTGCCCCAAGGATATAAGAAAGTCGGATGTAAATGGGTCTTTAAGACTAAAAAAGACTCAAAGGGCAATATCGAAAGATATAAAGCCAGACTTGTGGCCAAGGGTTTCACTCAAAAGGATGGCATTGATTATAAAGAGACTTTCTCTCCTGTATCCAGGAAGGATTCTTTCAGAATTGTTATGGCTCTGGTGGCTTATTATGATTTGGAGTTGCACCAGATGGATGTCAAAACTGCGTTTTTGAATGGTAATCTAGATGAGGATGTGTATATGGATCAACCTAAGGGTTTCTCCATAAAGGGAAAGGAACATATGGCATGCAAACTTAAGAAATCGATTTATGGTCTTAAGCAAGCCTCTCGACAATGGTATCTTAAGTTCAATGATACCGTTACTTCTTTCGGTTTTAAGGAAAACACCGTTGATCGGTGTATATATCTGAATGTTGGTGGGAGCAAATATATCTTTTTGATATTGTATGTTGACGATATCTTGCTTGCCACTAATGATCTTGGTATGATGTTTGAAACCAAGAAATTTCTCTCCACTCAATTTGAAATGAAAGATATGGGAGAGGCAGCCTACGTAATAGGAATAGAAATATTCCGTGATAGAACACGTGGGATCTTAGGACTGTCTCAGAAAGGCTATATAGAAAGAATATTGGAGAGATTCGGAATGCAAAATTGTTCCCCTCAGGATGCTCCTATTCAAAAGCGAGATAAATTTAGTCTCATGCAATGTCCGCAGAATGAACTAGAAAGGAAACATATGGAGGAAATGCCTTATGCTTCAGCGGTAGGTAGTCTCATGTATGCACAAACCTGCACTAGACCGGATATCAGCTTTGCCGTTGGTATGTTGGGCAGATATCAAAGTAATCCTGGATTAGATCACTGGAAAGCTGCAAAGAAAGTTATGAGGTACTTACAAGGTACCAAAGGCTTCATGCTCACATATAGGAGGTCTGAGAATCTCGAGGTCATTGGCTACTCAGATTCAGACTTTGGTGGATGCGTTGACAGCAGGAAGTCTACTTTTGGCTACTTGTTCCTTATGGCTAATGGAGCAATTTCTTGGAAAAGCGCCAAACAGACTATCACTGCAACATCCACTATGGAAGCAGAATTTGTGGCGTGCTATGAGGCCACTGTTCAAGGAATGTGGTTGCGGAAATTTATCTCAGGGCTTGGGATTGTCGACAGCATTGCTAGGCCGCTGAGAATTTATTGTGATAACACCGCAGCAGTTTTCTTCTCAAAGAACGACAAGTACTCCAATGGATCAAAACACATGGAACTGAAGTATTTTGTTGTAAAAGAAGAAGTTCAGAAACAGACGGTGTCTATTGAGCATATCAGCACTCAGCTCATGATAGCAGATCCGTTAACAAAAGGGTTACCTATTAAGACCTTTAAAGAACATGCCAATAAAATGGGTCTTGAACGTAACTCATCTTGATGTTGTTAATGTACTTTTGGATTGCCTTATGTATTTATGTGATATTTGACACTTGAGTACTCTTGATAGTGTTTCTGATATTTTATTCCTGTTTATCTTATTTTATTTGTATACATTATGTGTGATTATTTATTACAAATAGGAATAGTCTTTGTATTAAGACACTTATGTGGACCATTATGAAATTTCTCACTTAAGGGTTATGCTAAGTGGGTCACTTATGTTGTAGTGGTGGAAGGGAACATGTCGGACAAAATGATGTGCAACCGCCATTGCTCGCATTTGTGGGTTATTTAGTATTAACATTATGATGATAGCCGTATTATGGTTATTTGAATGTGAATAATGTGCGCGCTTTATGTTTACCTTAGTTTTAAATTTAATGATGATGATGTGGACCAAGTGGGAAAATGTAAGATTAACAGTCTCTTCTTGATGTGGCCCACATTCATTTAGAATTTGAAACTCAAGGGTCACATTCATATCTCTTGCATGTAACGGTTGAGAGACATAAGTGGGTCAGTTATCCACTTTGATGGGGTGTGGGTTTAAGGCTTTGAAACTGCCATTTGGGTCCTCCTTCTTGCTTGGTACAGCTCTCTCTATCTATCCATTACCTTATGCAAAACTGAGAGAGATTAAGGAAGAGAAAAGAAGAGAAATCCAGAGGCTTTTGGAACCTTGTGCTGTTTGTGTATTGCAGAGGAATCAACACAACTGTCTCAGATTTGTGCTTGGAAGAGAAAGGCAAGAAGTGCAGCAAAAGGACAGCAGAGATATAACTTTGATTAGCGATGGATTCGGGTATGTGTTTTGATTTGTTTATGATGTTATTCCGCTCAATGTTTATAATCATTGTAAAACACCATTTGATTATGATCTTGTGGACTAAAGACAGTGGATTGATCTTATTTATGTATTTGGTATAACAAGAGAATGTTAGCATCGAATGTTTCATTCCCAAATGCTCAATCCCATTATGAAAATAATCTAACACGAAAAACATAGGATTTTTTAATTGGGAGAAATCTGTTTGTTTAGGGAACTTTTGGTATTATTCTTATAAGGAGTGTTGGATTTTTTATTTCATAATAATTAATAAAAGGTCTGGAATATGTACTATGAATAATAAAGTTGGAAAGTTTGCCATTGATGCATAGTAAATTTTGATTCTATGCCAAAAATTGGCTGCATGTATTGGGTTGTTTTGTTAAAATAAGCTTCCATTCATTTAGATACCACTATGTAATTGGTTTACTACTGCACATGGCACCCCACTGTTGTAGTTATTTCAACCCTTACAGTTAAATCATGCACTGCCGTGATTATAATTGCTTTTATCACAATTAGTAATATAGGAATTTCGGTAGAATCAAGCTTGCACTGCCCTCAAGGAATTGATATGAGGAACTATTATTCTGAAATTCCTATAAAGAATTCAAGGGTCAAGCAACAGAAAAACCAATGAGCGAAAAAACAGAAGAAGTTATGTATTCTACTCATAATTTTTATTTAAATGCTGACATTTGCATTCCATACAGATTACGCAGATCAGAACGTGGTTATCCAACCCGGAGCATTCAGGTAGTGGCTGACAATGTCCTGTAGCACAATTGGCAAGTTCTCATTGTCCTAATTATGTAGCTTGCTAGTTCAAGTCATGTAACCATTTCAAAAACAAATAGATAACTCCTATTTGAGCATGCCACTCGGAACCAACCTCAGTGATCAAATCTCGACCAAGTAACAGTGCCAATTGGTTCCAGATTTATGTAATTAGAAATGGAAATAAGCAGGGGGGAGATATAAATAAGGAATCCAACATAAAAAATAAAGAAAAGAAAAGAAATATACAAGCGGTAGCGAAGAAACTTCAGATTTTGGGGGAAAATAAGATAAAAGAAATGGGGGGAAGCTCACGCAGGGATTTGATGGTGCATGTAGAGAACGAAACCCAGGATTTCTTTGAGGAGATGAAAGACGGTGGATTTGTCCAGTCTCTCCATTCCCGTCTCGATCTCCACATACCGTACCGACTCTCGTCCTCCTTCCCCACTCGTCGATTCCATTCCCTTCAGAGCACTGATGAAACACAAATTTGCCTCTGCTTGTCTGACTTTGTGATTTGAAAATCACTGTGGCGGGAATTTTATATCCGTTTTTTTTTAACCGAACCAGAACACCCGGTCCGAACACACCTGGTCCGACCCGTCTCTAAGGCGATTCGGTCTTTAAAATGGTTTGTTTTGTCTAAAAACTATTATAAGTTTATAAAAATCATTTATCTTCTTATTTCTATTATTCATTTTCGTTGAGATTATTATCTTACAGTATCATAGTTACAATGTGATATTCAATTATCTTATTTAAAAATAATATTTTTAAATTTTATACGTGTTTGCAACTTTTTTGCAACTTTTAGACCTGTCTGTAACTTTTTTATTTTTATTTTGTAAATTAAAAATATAATTATACAGATCGAAAACAGATTTAAATATCTATCAATAAAATTTCAGTCATTAAATCTTAATAGTCAAATTTTAATCACTAAATCTTTTCAATAACATCAAGTTAACTTTGACTATTAAGATCAAATAGTTAGATATTAATTTTTTTACTATAATTTTAAATGGTGATATTTCTTTACGCCTATTTATCTATACAATTATTAAAACAAAAACAATGCTAGATGCAAAATCCATGGACTTTAGAAGACGGGCTCGAACTTCGACTTAAAAGTCCGACGAACTTGAATTGGGTTAGGCTTTGATGCATATAAACATACTCAAGGCTTTTATTTTTTTTACAAATCCTGGCCTAAACTTGACCCATGAACAGGTCTAAATATAAACCTAGGGGTTTTACTATGGCTGATTCAAAAACAGATAAAGTTAAACGAAAACAAATCAATCACTTAACAAAAACACCAACTCAAAAATCTTCAAGTGATTTTAATGCATGGGCCATTGGTAATGCAGTAAAAAAACATAAAATTAAATGCATGGAACAGTTACATAATAAAAATTACAGGTAGGGGTGTGAACAGGTCTGGGTCCGACTCAAGTCATATCCAATAATTTATTAAATGTGCATATCAAATGGGCTATTGGACTAGGATAGGGCCACATGCCAAGGCCCATTAGTTTTAATGCGTCACACCTAGCTAAAGATTGTGATAAGTTAGTAGTAGAGATATTTTAATATATATATTTATTATATTTACTTGCTAACTTCATTTAATTATTTATCTCCTCTATTCCTTTTCAGTATAGATATTACCAGACACTCAATTTAGTTTGAAAGTTAAAAAAATAGGAAAAATGTGATGTTGACACACTAACACACAGTAGTTTTTTAAAATCTCAGTCTGTTAGTATAAATGTGTTGTCCCATGTTAATAATTTCGAAGTTTATCGGTAGTTTGCTTTATTTATAAGATTAATCTCACCTCTATTATAAAATAAAAATACTTATATATTAAAAAAAATTATAATTTCTTTAAACTTTTTATTCATTCGTGCCTTCATTAACTTGGAACAAAAGTTAACATACTTTTATTTTTAAAATGTAATTTTAAAACTAGATATTTGAAGATCTAAGACTTGTGTTTCGAGACAGTCTTGAATCTGCACTTTCACACTTTTATTTTATATAAATAAAAAATAAAATAAAAATAAAAATAAAATTTTATACTATTTATATAATTATCTTGTAAAAGCATTGTTTTGTGGATTCAAAAACCCTTAGACTACTTAACTTCTAATTTTTTTGTATTTCAATTAATAATTCCAAACACACTAAATATATAAAATGGGTATCGTGTAAAATCCTAAATTGTAAACTTAATTTTCATTTTAAGATTTTAAAATTTAAAGAATGATAATTGGCATTAGTGTCTGCCATGCAAGCTAGCGCCTAGCAGGCTGACAAAACCTGTACTCACGGAGCGCACTAACGCGCGCACTTAAGCGCACATTACACAAAAATAAGTACCAGCTTCGAACCATTTTCTTTGGAGCACTGAGGAAAATGACAGAGTTCCAACTCCAAGACGACGACGATTTCGGGGATTTCGAATTCGCGCCTCCCTCTCTCTCCTCTTCTCTCACAAATCCAATCCCAATCCCAGTAGCAGAAGAAAAAGAAGATGATTGGGGAGATTTCCTGGAAATCCCTCTACAATTTCATCCATCCAACTCCTCTTCTCTCCCTCAACCCCAACCTTCCGCTGTAGATTTGTTCTCAGATATCAACACGTCTCCCCGGACGAGCAACCAGCGCACCCATCTCGCCTCCGAACCCAATACGGTCTCACCCAGCATAGCTGCTAAGCAATGGGAGAAGCCCCGGGGAGCTATTCCGCTTTCGATTTTCTGCGACGAAGAGAAAGGAGTAGAAGAAGACGAGCCGCCCTGTCTGGTCAATCTTTCATTCAGTGCTCGCGATGGGTTCTCTACCAATCATGTAATGGGTGTGAAAAATGGATTGAATTTGGGGTCGGGCTGCGGTTTTAATGATCTTATTTTGAATTTATATGGTCAGAGCGAGCAGATCAAGACTGGAGTGGAGTTGAAGTCAGGCTCGGTTGATGGGAATGGTGATGCTGATGAGAATTCCTGGGAATTCAAGGATGCGTTCTCAGAAACTGGAGGCAGAGATGACGATTTTGGAGTAAGGATGCTCTCTCTCTCTCTCTCAATTTTATGATGCTATTAGTCTGCTCCTTTAGCTGCGTGCAATGCCAAATTTGCTTGTTCCTTATTTCTCCCTTTTCTCTGGTTTTAGAAAGAACAGAAGACACTCGCGAATTCAGGTTTTGACGTCATAGAATGCATAGTTGAGAGTGAAATTCAGGTGAGTAATTGTGATTTAATTTTAAAAATCCATGACAAATACAAATGATTTCTTTCTTATAGATGGAATTTATTTGATCAGTTATTTCTTATGGATTTAGATGAGAACGTTGTCTTTTCAGTGAAAATTTCTTTCTATTTATCACGATACAATTGTGGGACATATGAATAATTTGCTGTAAAAACTTGGAAAGGTTGTATAAGCTATTCCTTTCACACTATGCAAAGATGCATAGAATCTGAGGGTGAATAGGTATGCCGCTCCATGGATGGAATTTCAAACTATTATGGTGTTTACGATGAGAAGCTGCTTTTCAACAGTATTTTCCACTGTCTCAAATGAAAGGGGGACGAAATTGAGATTGGTGCCAAACACCTGTATGCAATTAGCTTGAAAATGTAACAGCAACCTGTTGAAGTGACAAATGACCATCTGTTAAAGATGCAAATTTTTGTTTTCTTGTCATGCTTAGTGTTTACTAGCTCATGGATTACTTAGTTTCATAAACATGGCTACAGGCAAAAGGATCCATGTTTTCAAGTGGGTTGATCGCTTGGGCACTTTCCCTAGTAGCAAAGAGGGGTTTGGGGAATTGAAAATAATGGTACCATCCTAATAGTGGTGGATGTTTCTACAGAAGCTTGTAGATACAATTTGACTTGGCTTTTTCTCGTAGGTGCGAATTACTTCTGAGATTTGATGCTGAATGCCTAAAAAGGTACAGCAATTTGCAAATTGCAAACAATAGGTATCAGCTAATGGTAAAGAAGAAGAAGAAGAAGAAATATGAAGTAGAAGAGTGAGAATCCGCTCATTAGTCACTAAAGAAGCTAGAAGAAAACTGAATGAATTATTAGGAATATAATTAATTCAAATTTCATTTAAAACTCCAAAATTCTGACCAGCATTTTGGGTCAGGTTATGGTTTTAATGATCCTATTTTGAATCTGTTTGATCAGAAAGAGCAGATCAAGAGTGGAGAGGATTTGAGTTCGGATTTGCTTGACGATAATGGTGATTTTAATGAGAAATCCTGGGAATTCAAGGATGCATTCTCAGAAACTGGAGGCAGAGATGGCGATTTTGCGGTAAGAGTTTTTGTTTGTTTTTTATTCAGATCCTCTTTTGACTGCTTACTCTCCCTTTTTTTGGGTGGTGTTAGAAAGAGCAGAAGGTTTTTGAGGTGTCAGGTTTTGAAGTGAAAGAAAATGCAGTTAAGGGTGAAATTGAGGAGAGGAATTTCAAGAGTTATTTGTCAAGTTTACAGTAGTGCGGTAGTGTCTTTCTTATGGATATGATTTTCTTTTTCTTTTTTCTGATGGAAATTACAGGATGTAGGAATTCCTATTAGAGATTGTTACAATTGCAGTGCAACATCAGTTGGAAACCTGTAGACTGTAGTATATTCCTGTGCTGTATATGATAGTATATCCATTTGTCGTTACCCATTTTCAATGTGTTTTTTGATCCTTGAGAGATCTGATAAATTTTAGTGTTTAATTTGAAGGTTGGAACTGAACATGGTGCCACAGTGGAAAATGGATCAAATTTCAGCTCCTTTAATGGAAACATAAATTTTGATGAAAATGGCTGGGAATTTGAGGGCCAACCATCAAAAGCTGGAAACATAGATGGGTTATCTGAAAATAAGGTGATTGAGCTTTTGAGTTAGTTTATACTCTTTTTTTTTTTTTTCGTATTCTATTCTGTTATAGTTCTAAAATTGCAAAAAAGTATTTATCTTTTTTTTTTTTGGTGCTAGAAAGAAAGGAAGGTTGCTGATACATCATGGGCCGAAAAAAAGGCTCCTTTATTTGATTTTGGGTTTCAGGTGGGTTGCTTTGGACTGTTTGAGTATCACAATAAAATTTGTACTCCACTCTCTCTCTCTCTCTCTCTCTCTCTCACACACACACACACACACACACACACACACACACACACACACACAAATGCACACACACACACACACATGCATGCATTCAGACGTTGTTGTTTAAGATATGTGACATAATCTAGCATAGTGGGAGAGACTCCAAATCAGACACATGATTGTAGAAAATGTGATCAGCAAACACTAGAATCAGGAAAACAGGAAAATAAAAGCGTGAGATCAACTTAGAGTAGACGATTCACATCTAAATGGAGAAATAGGGTACTGATTCCTTTCTTCTCTTTATTTCTTCACTAAACAATCAAAATAGTTGTCAAAAGTTCCCCTTCACAGCTTCAAACAATGTATATAATGATTAAACCTTGCAGCCTAAACACCATCTAAACCATTAATCCTAACACCTTGTCTGAGATGTTTTTAATTTCTTTAGTATAACATTTTTTGTGGATTATATTATATGATAATTTTTGTCTTGTAAAATTCATAAATTTTAACTTTTTAATTTCTCTCTCTTTCTCTATCCTTTTAATTTCAATTTATTTATTATTTATTGTTTATTTTTGCATTTTAGACCCATTATTTCTATGAATTGGACAGGTATTGCAGGATCTCCTTTTCTCTATCTTTTCCCATTTAAACGCCTTTCCATCATTTGATTTGGGTTTTGGTTAACTAGAGTGTTTTTCCATTTCTTTTTGTGCATAGACTGAGAGGAGGGCATCCTTTAAAGACTAGCTTTGATAGGAAGAAAGTAGATGATAGAGCATCAATTATCAATGAACATAATTCTAATATGGTAGAATGAAATATAAAATTAAAAAGTTTGACCTCAAATAGATGGGGAAAAGGCAATTGTTGATCAAGATGATAGTTAATTATGTCTTATTTTTCTGTACTATATTTTTCCTTAATTAAATTATTCATTATTTTAATTATGTTGATCTTTATATATTTAAAATTTTGCTATTCTAAATATCATTAAATATTTATTCTAAAAGTAGAAAGAGTGATCAAATTTACATCAGAGAATTTTAGTTATAGTATCGAATAAAATTTATCTCAGTAGTAATTATAATTTTTTTTGTTTATTCTTTGATTTTTTGCTAATTAGAGCTTCTACCCCCTCTCTTTCTAAATTACAATGAAAAATTAGATAATAATTTTTTATTTCATTTAATTTTTTTTTATACAATTTACAAAAGATGGTTCTCTCTCTCTCTCTCTCTCTCTCTCTCTCTCTCTCTCATATTCAAGCTTTTTGGGGTAGATTTTTCTCTATCTTAACCAAATATCCCCTGTAATCTCAAGCTTCCGTTTCATAACCTTAAACTTGTTTCTTAGAGATGAGAAATGAGGCTCTTATGTGGTATCCAACTTATCAACAACCCATGATTTGGTCATGCAGTGCGAAGTGCCTTGTTGCCATAGTACACGTTTTTTAAACACTGTTGTCCTTTTGTAGTAAGATTCCCTAGTTCCTAACGCGCCTTTATTTATTCTTTTACTTATTTATAGAGGGAAGGTGACTATTTTGTTATTGTTGCCATTTTAATATTGGTACAAGTAGCAAATACTTCCAAGCGTAGTTAATTTGAGCTATGCATTAGAATCTTATGAATCAATGCAGACATTTTTTTATATCCCTTGTCTGTTGGTGAATTGTTGGGGATCCCATAGAGGGTACCCTTGCATGTGTTGGGGAATTACTGGGAATCTTTAGCAGTTGTCGAGTTGGTGAACAGTGTGTGTAAGATGTGTTTGTAAATTGTTGGGAATCTTTTCGGACCTTGTCTCTTGTACGTCAGTGTAATCCCATCCTTCACTTGTGCATGCATTGGATATATGTGGTTTTTTTTTTTTAACTTTTAATTTTTATACTCAATCATCCTTCTCTAAGCTTGCCTGTCACTCACCTTCACTTGTGCACATATTTGAAACATTCTTCATTGGTTTTGTGCACTTTTGGTTGTTCTCTGCACTTTGGTTTCTTTTCTGTTTAGCCTTATGCTGAGTGTAACTGTTCTCATTGTTTTTTGGATTCCGTTGTTGTCTAGTAGGACCCCAATGCATCCATGGATAAGTATTATCCGTAAATAACATTTTTTTTTTCAACCTTCAGGACTCACAAGAAATGTTGGAGAATCAGGGAGGGATACAGAGTCTATCTATTTCTAGCAATGGTAAACAGGATTCTTGTGATGTGTTTGTTACCGAAGACAGATGTACTCACAGGCCCACTGCATTTGTTGGCAATAGTATTGGTGGCTTCACTCCTGGTTCAACTACTGCTTTTAGTGATTTTATTTCAAACTTATACAATCAATCCGAGCAGGCACGTGTAACATATGTGCAAAAACCTAGTGAAAATGGATATAGTTCAGGTCAGTCAAACCTGAATTCTTGTTTGGTAAATGGTGATGATGACTGGGAGGAAAATGGCTGGGAATTCAAGGATGCCTTCTCAGAGGCGAAAACCAAGGATCAGAATCCTAGATTTGAGACTGTGGATGCAAATGCAAGGTTTTCAACAGATTCAAAGCTGAATAATTTTGTGGACTTTTACTCTGGAGTGGAAGAGGAATCAAGTATTTTTGTACATCACCATCTTGATGTTCTCAAGGTCAGTGCAAATTCACTGTTAATGGCTTTCTTCGACACTTCATATTGCTAAAATGTGAAAAATGGTTCATGTTAGAAAGCCAAGGAGAATGCTGCTCTTTCTGGTGAAGAAGTGAGGGTCATGGCCCTAGATAAGGAAATCCAGGTGGGTTGTTTTATTGAATTTACTTATATTTTTCTAGCTTTTTATTTGAGTTCATGCAATTCACAGGAAGTATATTAGTTTTCTGACTTGAGCCCATGGCATGTAGATTACTCACTTGTTCAACCCAAGGTTTTGAGTTTGACTCAAACCAATTGCCTTTCAGAAGAAGTATATGAGTTTTTCTTCCAATTTATTTGATGGAGGATTTAACAGAGGTGTGACTTAAGGAAATACTATCCACCTTTAGCATTCTATGTGAAAGTTATTATGGTGGACGTTGTAGTGACCAAAAATTAAAACATTTTTCCACTTCAGAACTCTAGGATTTTTTTTTTTTTTTTTGGCATCCAAATATTAAGTAGAGATGACAGCACCTAAGTAGCAGTTGCATAAGAGCTTAACTAGCAACTATTAACCTCTTTAGAGTGCTCCGAAGTGAAGCAAGAATTTGAGTCTACTATGTGTCGGTTCTTGAGGAATTGTGCAAGCTTTCAACATAAACCACATGCTTGTAATCATTCAAAAAAGAAGAAGAAAAGAACACCACATACTTGTAAACAAGTCTTTTGGATAGAGAATGGATTTGGATGATCTCTCTCTCTCTCTCTCTCTCTCTCTGAGTCTGTGATATTCATCTCTTATCTTTTTTTTATGACCGAGGTGTCCAAGGCCTCTATGAGTGCCCAACTAGTCCTCGGGGCATGTGCAAGCCTCCCTACCCACACACACCGGGTAAGATTACGGAAAGTGGCCCTTTGGGGTGGGATGGGATGAGAGATATTCATCTGTATCTTCGTCTTTATCTTTTCTCGTCTTCTGCTTGTTCTGTCTCCTATTCTCCCTTTCTTCATTATTATTATATTATATTATTATTTTAAATTTCTATAACTTTCTTTGCTGGTATTCTCTGCCTGTTGATTGTCAGCTGCTGTGCAATGGTTTCATTTGTTACCACTTTCCTGAATCTTGTTGTGCCACCTTCTTTGTGACCATTAGATGATCTTTATTTTTTTTTCCCGTTTATGGCTACCTGGTTGAAACATCATTTGCTTATGATTATCATTGCTGTTTCAACTAGCTGGTATGTATTGTTATTTTTGTGGTTGCATAGACCATTGATCAGCTTTGAATAATATGCAGAACTTTTCATTTGCTGGATCTCTCTGATTATTATATTATGATTAATTGGCATGAAATATTACTGCAACCAAGTGTCTTTCTTGTCTTGTTGCTCGAATAACTTGTGCACATATTCTGTAACAATTGTTAGTAGTTTGAACTTGATAGTTGGGGCACGTTTGTTTGCACAAATATTCCCTGAAAATTTTGATTTTCTTAAGAAAGAGAGATATTCTCACGTTTGTTTGCACAAATTTTCTTAGAAATTTAGATTCTTAGGGCCAAAGATCCAGGTAAAACATTCTAAATATTTTCCCTTTATGACCCATGGAGAAATGCTTTCCTAGTAAAATTTATGAAGCACACATTTAGGGGCTTGACCAGACAAATTTTAAACACCTTGGTCATGGTGTACCAAACTTTATCCATTTATTGAAGCGGTTGACATGGCCCAACTAAGCTTAAATGAGTTCCAACCAAACCTATTTATTAAATGGATTAACCTGACCCAATTGACATTAAATAGGTTGAACCGACTCTTCCCAAAATGTGTTGACCCGACGGGTCTTGACCCATTTGTTAAATGGGTCTATTTGATTTGGATAGGCGATCAAACTCAATGGGTTTACCCAACTTAACACATTTGCTGAAAACTTGACCCACCCGACTAGGGGTTCAACTTGCATCATGCCCAACCTGAGACCGCATGAAAAACCCCAAAAAGCCCGGGTTAAGTTTGACCCATGCTTAGGTTGGGTTAACTTTTGGGCCTAAAATATCAGGCCCAAAATAGAATTTGGGTTGGGCCTATACATGAAAGCTTGAGTTTGCCCAATGGCTCAATTTGAGACATAATTTATAAAATCTATTTTTTAATTGTATTTTTGTATAAATATAAAATTTAAATGTTATATTTTAATGGAATAATACAAACTTCCATTTTAGGCCCAAATGAGCTTAAGCTTGAATAAACCTGAGCCAAAATAGGCCTACATATTAAATAGGAGTGGCATTTTTGACCCAACCATGGACCTACCTGACTGGACCCCAAAAAAACTGGGTTTGGGTCAATTTAAATTTTTTCCCACCCAAAATAAATTCAGGTTGTGGTTGGGTAGAGGGGTCTTGGACTCGAACCCTACCCGAATTGAATTAATTTTATTATTGAACTAATTTATTATTTTTTACCTACTAATTTTAACCTATGTGCCCCACTTAAGTTAAAAATCTGAGTCTATTCCCTCAATTTTCCATAGCCCAATGAGCTTATATGAAACCTTTTATTTATCATTTTTCAAAAAAAAAACTTAGGGTCTGAATCTGTTGGAGGACTAGGCCTAGATGTTGCTAACATGATGGGAGCAGGGTGGGCAAAATGTTGACATGTTGGCAGTGTTTTGTGTGATAGGTCTTAGGAGAGTCCCACTTCGCCTTAAGGGACGATTCTATAAAATAGTTATCCAACTTGATGGAGTATAGTGTTTGGCGTTGAAGAAAAGACAATTAGATAAAGTTAGGGAATAGAGATGTGCATGTTACATTGGATGAGTGGCTTAACTCTGAGGGATAAAGAAACAATCACATTAGAGATGGTTTAAAAATAGCTCCAATAGAAGACAAGTTGAGAGAAGTGGGTTTCATGTGGTTTGAACATATGAGTAGAAGACTAGATTCAACTTCAATTTGTAGAACTGAGAAGTAATAAGTTGCAGGTACAAGGAGAAGAGGTAGACCGGTGAAAATATGGAAAGAAGAGATAAAGAAAGACATGATAGATGGTGGTGTGACAGATCATATGGTTTATGATAGGGTCAAATGAAGAAGTAGAATTTCAAAAAATTGACCCCAAATAGATGGGATTGTGGTTATGATGATGATGATTTCTATTAAAAATATTTTTTCTCTCATTTTCTAATTTTTTTTTATAGAAATTTGTGTTGGGTTGAATAAAATAAAAGTCGGGCAAGGTCCAGCTGGGTCAAATAGAAAATCTATTCTTACCTATAGCCAACTTGACCCGAACCCAACCCAACATGACTTATTGCCACCCTTGGGCATATATATTTCGAGCTTGGGTCCTACAAATACAACTCGGATAGTCTTAGGTTTGACTAATTCAGGTTGATCCAAACTTGGGCTTAGGCTTGGTTCCTTTAATTGCAATTCGGGCCGAAGCTAGGGCAAACCAAAAACTCCGCCCAGCATGCTTGAGTTGTAGCCCTAAACCCAACTTATACAAAACCTGACTCACGTTTTAAATGGCTTTGCCCAACCAAACAATCATAAATGGACTCATTGATCCAACTCATACATGACCAAAAATTTGGCTTATTTATTAATTGGGTTAACCTAACTCGATTTGACCTATCATCAACCAATTTTTCCTAATGTAGATTAGTGCAAACAAACAGAAAAAAATTTAGATTAGAAAGAAAAGTTCTACCAAGCCATTTTTTCTGGAAATTTCCCATTGGAATTCATTTTCCTAGGAAAGCAATGAACGTGCCCTTAGGAACCGCTGTTATTTGGTTTCCACCAGCAAAGCCAGTATTACATTAGGCTTCTATCAGTCAAAACTTAAAAGCATTCCTGTTTGAAAGCCTACACAGAAACTTTCTAATAAGGCCTAAAGCAAGTTGAAACCGCAACCTCTATAGCTGCACAATTGAGCACTTGCCATATACCTCAGGCTAATATGGGAATTTGAGAAGGTTGCTGGCTGAAGATACATTTACAAAAACAATGTCAGAAATGTGTTTCACATTGCCTTGTTTTGCTCTTTTTTTTTTTAAATAAGTTGTTGGAATTGGTCCTTAATCAGGTTTTTTGTTTATTGGCTCCTAAATTCTGTTAGAGTTACTACTTGGGTTGGTAGCTGGAGAAGGAATTGAACTTCGCAATTGCATGTTGTTTATGGATTTCCCCCCTGTCAAGGGCTAAGATACATCATTTATGTCCAAAATGCTTTTATTTTATTTTTTATTGGTCCAAACAGTGTTATAGTTGGAGTCAGATAGCCAGCCAAGTTGTATTTTAAATTGAATCCAGATGAAAATCCTATGAATGTACATAGGATGTTTTATTCTTTTCTTTTTTTGAGCGGTAACTAATAAAATTTATTAAAAATAAAACAATACAGATATAAAAAGAATTAGACCGAGACAAGAAAAGAAAGGGAAAGACATGCAAAAATAGAAAAAACAATTAGTACAAAAACAAGAACTCCTCCAAGGTCAAAGGAGGAAAACACTAGAAAAGAGGTCGGCGACTCCAAGCTTGGCAATGAAATCAGCCACTCCATTCGCTGCACGACCGATCTGGACAGAGGATATATCCATCCCTAAACTAACTCTCTAATCGCCCTAACCAAAGTGATCAATTTACAGGGTGGACATGTAAGTCCTTTTGCCCATTTAATTGCATTTGCCGAATCTCTCTCAATAATGAGTTTTCCTTGCCTTGTACGTTTTCCAGATGTTCAAAGCTCTCCTAATGCTAAGGATTTCCGCGTCATTGGAGTCTCTTGTTCCTTCCGACTCATTGAAGACAATAGATGTGGACCCCTCATGGTTCCTAAGCACTCCACCTATCCTAGCAGGCCCCGATTTCCCTTTTGATGTCTCGTCTACATTGAACTTCATGATATCATGTTCTGGAGTTTCCATTGTTCTTTAAACTTCGCTTTTCTTCTAGACCCTTTCATACATTCCTCCGAAGATGATAAGATATCTGTTAGTCTAAGACCACTAAACTATGTATTAGAGAGAAGCCACACACAGTCTCTTTTTTGCTATTTGGAAAAATTCCTCCATATCTGTTGATTTTCCTTCAAAAATTCTGAAACTTCTCTCTTTCCAAGTGGTCCAAAGGATGACTGCAGGGATAGTGTTCCATGTCAGTTTAAACCTCGGAGTAAGCCTTGAGACACACCACGATTCCAAAGACCCAACATAAGTTCTATCTAGCACCCAGGGTACCCTTATTAGATTTGCAAAATTGGTCAAAAGGCATCGAGCCAGTGGACATCCCATAAAGAGGTGATCAAATTTACCAATGCTTTGACCGAAAAACTGCCAGAGGAATCCTGAGTCCAGACAAGTTCATCTTCCTCCCTTGGTGAAATGGAAACTCCCCTAATTGACCTAAGAGATCCATTTTCTTCAAAAGTTCGCAATTCCCTATTGAAGTCCCAATACCAGGAAACTAGGTTACCCTCAGTTTTATAGCAGTCCTGAACCGACGTTCTCTTATTCCTTGAATCCTGTGGAGTCTTGGGAAAACTTCTTTTAAAGGCCTCTCTCCTAACCAAAGATCATTCTAGAACATAGTTCTATCCCCTTTTCCAACCAACAATCTAGTGTTGTCCCTGAAAACCTTTCCTACTTCCTGCTCCCCTTGTCCTAGCCTCCACCAAGATTTAATCACCATTGACCCTTTCTTTTCCACATTGTCACTTAGGAACCATTCATTAGTCTCCTCCAGACCATATCTGGCTGACAAGATTCGGACCCACAGTGCTTCACATTCTCTCCCAAACCTTCAGGCCCACTTACACAACATAGCTTGGTTCCTTAACCTTAGAGGGACTAATCCTAGACCCCCCCAATGATTTGGTTTGATTATTTCTGATCATGCCACCAAGTGGGCCTTCTTTTTTGTATCTTTGTCTCCCCACAGAAAGTTTCTAAAAAGTTGCTCAACTCTCCTCACAACCCCTTTTGGAATTTCGAAAAGAGACAAATAATATATTGGGAGATTCATCAACACGGACTTGATGAGGGTTACCCGTCCTCCAAGAGAGATATTTTAGACCCCACCCAACTAGTCTTCTTTCCACTTTTTCTATGACCGGAGACCAAAAAGTTTTTTGTCTTGGGTTACCACCCATAGGTAGTCCCAGTTATGTGAAAGGGAGCTTTCCTATGTTACGACCCGTTCCTTCTGCAAGGTCCATAAGGACGTCGTGGTCCAAATCAATCCCAATAATAATACTTTTGCCCAAGTTGATTCTAAGACCCGATACTAATTCAAAACATCCGAGTATGGCCTTGAAACCCAGTAACTCCTGATGATCTGATTCACAAAAGAACAATGTGTCATCTGTAAACTGTAAGTGGGTAACTATGGGACCTTTTGGCGCCATTTTGAATCCTTTGACTACTCCTATCTCTCTAGCTTTTTCACTAATTTGTTCAGGCTTGCCCCAACTAGCGTGAAAATGAAGGGAGAGAATGGATCTCCTTGCCTTAAACCCCTGTTTGCCTGTATTGGTTGTGTTGGGGAGCCATTAACCAGGATGGAGTATGAGGTGTCCTCAATACATGCTTTCATCCACTTACACCACAAACCCCCAACACCCATCCTACCAAAGAGGTAACCCATAAAGGACTAGTTCACGAAATCGTAAGCCTTCTCCATGTCAACTAGGATGTTTTATTCTTCTACTCCATCTTTCAGACTTTAAAATTGTAGTGACATTTTTTTGCCAATTGTGCGGGTTCTTTCCTTCTTATGTATTTGGTTTTGTAGTTTTCTGGGAATTGCTTGCACCTTTGTTTTGAATCACTAATTTAAGCTGCATCAAATTTGTGTATACCTCTCTCCATCATCATTTTGGGCTAGGCCATCTCTTCACATACAGAATATTGTTTGGCTCTTCTATTGTCCGATACTAGTATAGACTCATGCTTCAATGTGGCTATATGAAGATAGCATTTAACACATACTACACATATTTCAGTGAATTGAGTGGTATATTAAAATTAAAATTATAAACTGTAATTTATACACAGAAAATTATAACTATAAAAGGGATGATGCCAAAATGTGGCTTTGTTTAAATTTATACATACATAGTCTATATGTATGTGCATCTATAAATTGACATTGGACCAAAATTGGTCTCATCCAGAGTGTAAATATCGACTAGCCTTTAACTACTGAAAGAAAAGGAAATGTGTTTAAGAATATTAGATATTCAAAAAATATTTAAAGTCATTAAAATTGTGAGAGCTGCGAAACATGGTTTCTAAGATCGGATCGAGTGATTTTTACGGGGTTCCATGTTTATGTTCAGATCTTTCAATAGACCATCAAACAGAGTGACAGTGCCTATTGTTGGATGCTAAGTAATTAACATTTAGGGAGTCTAGAAAACGTAACTTCTATGATTGGATTGATGTTATTTTTTTGGGTATCATGTTCATGGGTGAAAGGATCTATTGAAAGGACCCTCGCTTTCAATGTTCGTCCAATCACTGTCTCAAAGATGGAAAACGCATGTGGTTGTATAGTCTACCCTGTTCTCAAAGAAGAAGTCTGCCACTCAATTGGCAGATCTTTTGACTAGAGCGAAAGAAATCTCGTGATTTGAACAAAGATCCCTTATCTCCCTCACCATAACATTCAGTCTCCAAGGAGGTCGCTTCAACCTCCTAGTCCACCTGATTGCATTTGCCGAGTCCCCTTCTATGACTAGTTTATTATAATGATTGAATTCCATATGGTCAAAGCTCTCTTAATTTTGAGAAGTTCTGCCTCGTTTGTATCTCTTAGCCCTACCGGCCCTGAGAAGACTAGAGAAGTTTTGCCGCTATGATCTCGTAGAACACCCCTATTCCTACTTGTCCTGGTTTTCCTTTCGCTGCCTCGTCAACATTAAATTTATAGATGTCTGGTTGTGGAGGAGACTAGATGACTAGGGTTTTTGACTTTCTTGGGTTTGTGCTCGAACAACCCTCCCAGGAGCTATACAAATCAATTGATTTGAATCCCTTAAAATCTTTTCCAGATAGGAGCCAAACACAAAGCCTCCACTCGGCTTTTTGAAAAATCTCGCTTTCCTCGGTAATCTTATCCTCAAAGATCTTGGGGTTCCTCTCCTTCCAGACGGACCATGAGATTACTGCTGGTCATATTCTAGGCAACCTTCATCTCAGGGCCAAGGTGAGAAAGGGACCAAGACCCACTATGCCCCCACAAATTCTGTCAAAAACTCATGAAACTCCCATTAGACTAGTGAATTGTGTCCACAGATTCCTAGACACTGGGCACCTTGCAAATAGGTTATTTGTGTCTTCTTCCATCGATCTACAAAGTGGGCAGCTAAGAAAAGGAATACAACCCCAAACAGGCCACAAAACCGGGCCGAAGGACTGCCAGCCAAACTACCAAACTGGCACAGAGTCATGTTTGTTTCATATATTTTGCTGGTTATTCTGAGTGGTGATATGCATAGAGAACAGAAACATTAACCATAATATAAGAATGCCTATTCTTCGTGTAGGTTAGGACCATAGGTGGACATCCCATTTTCTAAAATGAATTCCGGCTGCATCAGAATTCGGATGAACAGAACATGAATATCTTTAAAAAGTATGAATGAATCTTTTGTCCTATATTTGTAGAAACCATATATATCTTTTCTTTTCATAGTTGTAATTTCTTTCATCATTTCTATCGTCTTTCATCATTTTAAATATGTGCATTTATGAACCGAACTTACATAACAAGATGGTTGTAGCACATGTTTGCATATTAGATAGTGTGTAGCTGTTGAGTGAGGGATGACATCGCCTACATCTCTCGTTCAAAAAAGAAGAAAAAAAAGAAAAAAGAAAAAAAGGACTAAAAAAGAAAAGAGGAACAATCTTCTGCATCTGTATTTTCTCTTGGAATCTTCAAGGGGATTCAATTTTTCTATATTTTTTGCTAGCCTGGTATTAAAGAACTGGTGCTGACTTATATAATGCTACGAATAGGCAGAGGATGATTTGAGATGTGCTGTTGGGCTTCTCGAGCATGCCAGTTCAACACTGAATATCATGATTTTGGCGGCATCCGTAGAAGAGCAAACCACTTATATTACTACTTGGTCTAAAATGGTTTCAGTTTGTGCCCGAGAGCTGCAGCATGGTGTCATGATTTGGAAGCAAGCATGTGAGAAGAATGTCCACAAGCAGATTTTTTTTGAACCTCGAGGTATGTCTTTTTGAAACATACATTTAATTTCAGCTTTTGTGTTCTAGTTGTTTACAGTAAAAAGGAGTATTCTTTTTATAGTACACCTCCAAGTACATTTGTTGTGATGGTCTATCTGTTTCCCCTACAAGTAAAGAGCGTGAGGATTTTCTATTTTGACACGCTGCGGGTAGTTTGACACTTTGACTTTGACATGTAGATTTTTCTTGGAAGGTATAAGGGTTCCTCATCCCATTCTCTCCATTTGTTGTCTCCCTTCTGTTTTTATTTGTTCTCTTCTTTCTTTCTTGTCACTCTGGTAGAGTTTTAACATGGCATCAGAGCAAGCTTTCAGGCTTAGGTGAGAATTAGCATAGATGACAGACTGTATACATGATTTGTGGGGTTCATATGAAGCATCCGACACAGCTGAAACTCAGTGGTTATTTGTTTCCAATTATTCTGAGGTTTTGCAACATTCTTTCAGATTCTTCCTACAGCTGTGAGTTCAGATTCCAACAAGATGCCTTTTCTGTTTTTTTTCATAAAAAGAAACAAGAAATTCATTAAAGAAGACAATAGGAAGAAACAATCATTCAAATAACAGCATATGAGGTAATTGTATAGCTGTTAAAGTGCGCCTCCGTAATATATGTATTACTATCCTTCAAAAGGAATACCACCTTGTCCAATATTTCTTAGATCCCATTTAATCTAGAACATATCCCACATACATCTGGTCCCTAATAGCTCCCTGGTTTGACCAGCCCATCAAAACTGTTAAAAAAGATAAACAGTTCTGATTATGATCTGTGGATCTCTTTCTTTCTTTCTTCTTCTTCTTCTTTTCTCTGGGTTAAACTTTGAGGAGAAAATCATTTTTTATTATTTGCCATTATCATGTGAGATGTAATCATAAATTAGATCAAGGAAGAGACCTGTTTTTGGAATTCTCGTCCAGGAAATATTTGGCATTTGGTACAGTTCCTTCATAATGTTCAAACCTGGGGTTATAAATTCGGCCATTGATGTGTAGCGGCTGTCGCGCTGCGGCCGCTACGCTTTCTCTCTCCTCCGATTTTTTTTAAAAATAAAGAATTCTGAAAATTTAACCGAAAATGTAGAAAATTTTAAGCTTCAAGAATACGTAATTTTATCATTAAGACACGGTCATTTAGATAAATAATTTTTTGAATCTTACGAAATTAAGAATTTCAAATGAACTGAATATATTTGAGGAAAAATACTAAAAAATTTAGAAAAATGATAAAAAAATTTATGTCGTCCTCATATTTCCGTAATGACTGTAACCTTTACCTTAGGTCTCACCTAGACATTAAATGTGTCGCTATGACTAGAGTTTAGATTTGGTCATGTTCTGATATTTTTCATCTGATGTTGTTAATAGATTTTTTTTAACAATTTTACATTTGACATCTAAAGAGTTCATCAATCATATCAAGTTAATTATAATTCAAAATTTATCTAATTTTTTTTCTAAATGTTTTTTAATTATTTAAAAATTGATAAAAAGTGGGTGGATAAGCTTGAAGGTCCTTGTTTTAGTTTAAGAATTTTAATTTCAAACTTACCCATCCATTTATATGGTCTATTATCATATAAACAAAATTAAAAAAATAATTTTATATTTAAGTAAATTGATAAATTTATTTTACTTGTTAAAGTGGATGGGCTAAAAATAATGTTAAATATCAATTTATCAAAGCAAAAATTCCATTGACAAGTGTTGCCATGCAGCACTAGGGCCATCCTTTCCTAAAACATGGTCATGCTTGATACTATTATTTTTAATTTTGACACTATAATTTTTCATATTTTAATTTTTATTTTATAGTATAATAATATATTATACTATTATTATGCTATATTCAAAGTGGTTTAATTCAACAATTAAACCTAAATAAATCAAACTATGATAAAAAAGTATTTAATTAATATTTCAGTTTTTACAAAATTGACTTAAATTCTAATCGAATTCAAATATATTTGAAGTTGGAAAAAAACCTAAAAGCATTATGTTTTTTAGTGTAGGCATGCCTATTACACTATTACATGCAGTCTAAGTGGGATTCATTTCACTTTGAGGAGAGAAACTATTAATTGCTTCCTTTAAATACTATGCAGAACGCCGGTAGGTGATAGGTGCATTGTGCAGAACGTAGGAAAAAAAACACGGAGGAGTGCATCGCGGCCTGCATTGGTCCGCATCGGACCGGTCTTAAGTGCGGCACGATGAACCTCTACAGTGTACGGTCGTTACGCTACGGTGTGTAGCGGCCGTACCGTAATGGCATTCAAATTTCCGTTACATAACAGCCATTACATTACGCAACGGCCGTTATCTTTACCGTAGGTTCAAACAATTCCAGATTCGTCGCATGTCTTGCAAAATTACCTAGAAAAAAAGATGCAAGGTTTTAGCTTTTTTTATCTTTTTTCCAATATAGTTTGTGTTATTTTTTTTTTAGAAGGTAAACACTTAAATAACAAAAAAGGAATACAATAACTGGAGTGACCAAGATAGACATAAACCAGAAGAAAGGTGAGGTAACATAAATGAAAAAGAACAACAATGAAAGCAGGTACAAATCAGAATGGAGACAAATCTAGAAACATATCGGATCTCGAGACATCATGCTTTCCTAAGAAATCCGCCACTATGTTTGCTGATCTATATCATTTACAGGGATGTGATCCACTCCTGTTAGGAGCTTGGTTATTCAAAATATTACCTGTCATTCATTGGGTTGAATTGTCATGAATGCCGCTTGGTGTCTACATAAAATAGAAGCACCTTTTTTCTTTTTGAAATGGCATCTTAGTTTTATTAAAAATCATGAAGAAGCTAACAAGGAGCTCACTGAACAAAATAAGACTAATTACCACTGAATACACCCTCACCACTTTGGAAAGTAAAAAGCTTGACTACAAATACTCAACTTGCTGGATGAACCGTCCCATCTTATTTCCTTCAAGTAAGCTGTCGCTCCACACACTGAAGATTCACTTTGGAGATACGCCAAAACATGGAGAAAAAAAAAAAAATTAGAGGTCATTTTTTTGTGTTTTTTGTTTGAAATGGAGGACATTTTTTTATACTTTCAAAGAAGGGTGGAAGCACAAATGTTGTGGCCTTAGCAGCATATATGGAGTCATATGTTTTCTTTGCTATGTAATTTATTTATTTATCTTTTATTTGGTATGCATAATTATTTGTTCATTTGCGAAATCAGTTTCCTTTGGGCATTGTTGTCCATGAGCAACAGTAGCTCCTAGGCCTAGTGGGCCCCACAGGGGTGGGGTCCAATATATGGGAGTGGGTGGGTTTGAACGGTATTTTCAGGATGATGTTTCTTGTAAAAATCAGGTCCATTGGATTTAAGAAGCCATGATTTTCCAGGGTCTAAAGATCAACAATGAAAATGGGGTTAGTTTTGGATGGACTTTTAATCCCACGGTGACATCAATTCAAAATGGTTCAAATTGGATATGGATACGATTCATGGAGGGCAGATGGGTGTGAGAAAGGGTGTTCATTTGGGCCCCAATGGACCGCACATGGAGCTTGAGCTGATTGTTGCTCATGGGCAACAATAGCCGCTTTGCTTTTCTTCGTATAACTCTTATTTTCAACTGAAAAGTTCCCCCATATCTTGCTGAATCTCTCATTTTATCATAAAAAAAATCCTTTCCCATTCAAACTCTCCTCATTAAGAAAACACCACTGTTAAACTTGAAACTAGCTGGATGGGATGAAGCTTTAGTGAATAGGGGGACAACTTTTCATAGGATAGGAAGGTTTTGTCATCAATACATCTATTCCTTTATTAGAAGACTATAGACACCCTACAACCCCAGTATGTTGAGAGTTTATAATTGAAGGTACAACGAAAGGTAGACCATTGAAAACGTGGAAGGAAAGGGTAAAGAAAGACATGATAGAGTGCAGAGTGATGAACGTTTTCATTTACGATAGGGCAAATGGAGAAGCAAAAGTTGAAAAGTCAACCTAGATAGATGGGATAATGGCTATTGATGAAGATGATGACATTTATTCCTTCTCTCTCTAGTAGTCAAGGACGCGCTTGTGGCGTTAGGGTTGGGGGTTCTTGTCATTTTAGTGATATGTTTCTTTTCTTTTCAGAACATGTAGGGTCTAAGCATTCCAATGAGGTAGAAATCCTTGCCATTAGAAGAGAAGTCCCTCTATGGAGGGAAAAGGCAAGGGGAAACTCATTATTGGAGGAGATTCCTCCAATACCATTGCTAAGTGCTCGGTAAGAAGAGACCCCGTGGAGGCTCCTTTGTTGTTAGAGACATTATTTGAATGTGTATGAAGTATGAACTGGGATATTTTCTTTAGGCATGTGAGGAGACTAGCAAATTCTATAGCAGATTTCTTTGCCAAAGCTGGGGTGGACGGACCTTACGGTTTTGTTGGGTTTTTGCAATGGCCTCTTTAAGCCCTCTTTGTTTTTGTAGTGATTGAGGACAAAGTTGTTGGGCTAATTATGTATTGTATAGTCAAACTTTGTGTTGATTGTTAAGTTGTTCTTTGCTTGTTTGAGGATCAGTGTATATCTCTTGTATTGTAACATTCTTTCTCTTAATGGAATTTTTGGTTAGCTTCTCAAAAAAAAGGGGAAAAAAGAGAGAGTATTCCCCAGTCTTGACATTATCCTAATTTCTTCAGCTTTGACCAAGGCCCTTTGATTTTTCATTTTTAATACATCTTATATGTTCAAGGTCTTTAGTAGTTCTCTTTTATCATAGCAAGTTTATATACCCTTTCCCCTTTCTTTGTTGTGAATTGGGCATATAAAATTGTCACTGGTTTTATACACTTGGCAACTTCTTTCATTTATGTCTATCTAAGTCTGCTATGAAGGGCCGTGCCTAAACCATTTCTTTTCATTTTAAATGTTAGCCAATTTGTTATTTTCCCCTTGGGCCGATTCCACTGAATTGAACGAAACTAGGTTCAAGTCCTCAACCTCATTAAGCTCTGGACCAAGAAGAGGCCCATTACTTTTTCTAGGGGCTTTTTGTTTGGACATTGAGAAATTTCTACCCATTTTTTGTTTCTTGGGTGGAGTGTTTAGATTTCCCTTGTGGCTTTGAGACTCTTCCTTTCCTCCATATTCGGTCCATCCATCTCCTCAGTAGGCTCTTTTTTTTTTTTGACGTTGAGAGGAAAGAAGTGGTTAACCAACAAAGTCACCCTCCAATTCATGTCCTCTGCCACCTCAGCTTCTCCTCTGCTAGACTTCCTCTTAGGTTCCGAAGGATGGAAATCTTTGAGTTGTCTACCAAATTTCATCACCCAAATCATCAAATGCTCCTACAAATCTAAGTGATGATTCTTCATTGACATCCTCTTTAAGTGGCAGGACAATGGGAAAAATATGGAAGCACGCTTCCTCCATTTCAAGAAAGTCTGTGAGTACGGGATAGCATCTGTCTTTTCACATGGAATACACATTCCTACTGATTCTAGGTTTCCCCATTGAGGTTTCTTGAATCAATTTCTGCAGCTACTTCCAACTTAGACCCTAGGGCTGTGAAAACGTCTTTTTCTAGACCAGAAAAATGTAAGTTCAATGATCTCCATCCAACGGTCGATTCCATTTAAGGAGCCATCGGAAATGCAATTCCACCTTCAGAGATCTTTTGAAACGCCTAGTTAGAAAAAGGTTTTATCAAACCTTGAAAGGAATTCAGCTTCTTCTCTGAAACTTTGTAATCACAACTTCCACCTCCTTAGAATCCAAGCACAAACTTACTCCTAAGATCTTTCATCATCCCTGGCTGATGCAATGATAGAGTTGTATAATTTTTGAGTTTTTGGGATGTTGGTACCATGAACTTAAGGTATTTATGCATCTCTTTGTTCTCTGCCCAGGCCGTCTCCTTCTCTAGTTTTGGTGTGGGGGTGGGTTTCTAGGGGCCTAACTCTGTCAATTTACTACATGAGGAGCAGCCGTAGCGCCTCTGTTTTGCTGCCCACTCTTGCCTACTACATTGAAAGAGAACCTAGGCCATGCCTTCCATGTGAGAAAGGATGGTTCGCTCTGCTCTTTGAAAATTGCTACATTTTCTCCTTTTTAAGTTCATCACTTGGGGCAACCCTCACCCACATCATCATCAGTAGCAGCAGCCATTTTCCCATCTAGGGTTAAGCTTTTGATTTTGAATTCTATATTTCCAGATAATCCTTCACTCTTCTATGAAGCACATGAAATGCCAATTGTGATGGAGAATTTGGGCCTTAATGTGTGTGAATCTTTGTGTTTTTGTAAAGGGCCTTATTGTTTAGATTTTCTCAATACTTCTTAGAATATAATAAATATGTTGATACTGCTTTAAATATAAGAAATATATATTGGAAAATCCAGCAGTCAATATCAGTCAGATAGCTTTCAAATTCATATACCATTTTATGGGAAATTTGGTGATTGGGTTTAGATTGCTCATTGGTGTGCCTTGCACAAGTTCTGTAGACAATTCCTTATCATGGATCCAGTAGAAAATTTGAAAATTTCACATGCATGAGTGCAAGATTCTTGGTCCCGCCAAATTATGCATGTCAAATAGAGCAGCCTCCACTGGAATTTGTTGCCAGTTCTTATTTTTTTTATGGCCACTAATCAGTTGCACTGGTGTGAAGCTCTGGCTTGCGCCTGGCTATCGTCGTTGTTTTTATTGTGAGATGATGGTGATGGTGATGTTGATGATGTTGGTACTTGTACCAATTTATGGGAGGCATGTGAACCATGAACTGCTTAGATGCTCATAGCTGGGCTCCACACAATCTTCATCCTTGTCCACATCTAGCATGTTTATAATGAAACTAATAATAACCTCAGTTTTTGTTGGCAGTCATCCATAACAATTTTTTCTTTTTGCAAGTAAACAGGTCTTCAATATTTTGTTGCCCTAGGAGAAATATTTAGAGTGACCGAAGTTTTGAGAGCTTCAGCGACACTTTATAAGCCTTGGATTTTAGCAAACTCTGGGGACTCTAGGGACCTATTCAATCATCTGGGGGAGTGCAAATCTGCATGGATGGATTCTGGACTGAATGAAGCCCTGGAGTGTGTCTTGGATTCAGTTGGTCTTGAATACAAAGAGAGATTCAAAGCGCTGCTAGACTCTCTTGAAGTTATTCACAAACTTGATGAAGCTGCTCTCAGAAGTCATGTTTTGGGTCCTAGGGAACCTTTTTGTAAATTATCATTATTACCACTGGGAGTGTTGAAAGGTATGTAGAAACTGTTAACAATCTTAAGGCATGTTTGTACACAACATTTTCTATGGAAATAGAAGATGATTTTCACATTGAAATTGTTTTCCACGGTACTGTGGCTTAGTCATTTTCTAGAAGAGGTGTGGAAAATGAATTTCTAGGAGAGGAGTCGGAAATCAATTTCCGTGGCTTGTGGATTTCAAGGTATATGATCCAACCCATGGACTAACTATAGCTTAACCCGATCCATGACCCAGATCCAACCCAAACACGACCCATGACCCGACTCAATCCATGCCCCAATCATTTGTCTCATGGTCAACTTAACCAAACGACTTGAAATCCAGTTAATGGTCCAACTTAACCAAACATACTATCTGTAATTTATTCATCGACTCGTGATCAAACCCAACCCATCTTTCATGCTCGCCCACAGCTTAATCAGTTAACCAACTTAATCTGACCTAGCTTATGAATTTCTAGATTAACCGAGGTAGGTCAGGCTAAGATCTAGACCAATTGTACTCATTACATATTATTATCATTTTAAGTAAAATATAGGTCGAATCAACTACTTCATGTATATAATTGTTATTGTTGTTATTATTTGATTATAATAGTAATTATGATAATTGTTATCATGATCATCATCATCTAGAATTAGTTATAATCGAGTTATAACCTACATCTCTCTCACCTAACAATAGAAAATATTTAATTATGAAAAAATTATTGCACCAAAATAAAGAAATTAATATCTGTAGAAAACAAAATCTATGGATTTCATTTTCTATGGAAATAGAAATCATCGAGGAAATCAATTTCCATGAAAAATAGTTGCGTGCAAACATGCCCTTAAATATTTTTCTTTTTGTAACACTCCTCCCATCTATTCTACTAACTACATAGCACAAATTAAGCAGAGATGGAACTGGTGCTTTGGAATGGGGAGCACTACTTTCTCAAGCTTGCAAACTTGTGGGCGAATCGGCTATCTTGTGATCCACCACAGTTGCCACACATACAATTGAGCCGATGAGAAAAACCTGCTCAAATATTGGGATTTGATACATAAAGCTTATGGGATTACCTTGTAACCGAGTTGGTCAAGAAGCATCCCCACTTCTGTGGAAGTGACTGAATCAACTAGTTCAGACATCCTGAGGGAATGAGCAGCTTGCATTCAGTGTGACGTCAGGCCCAGTCGGAGTCTTTGCCATCTTAAACCTATATTACTGGAGGCCTTTGTGAAGCTGTGACCGGCTGCTGGTTGGGTATTGATCTTGCAAAATACCTGATTCATCTTCTTATCCATTCTATTTTGCAGAATGTATCATAAATATTTTGTGGTAATTTGTAGATGTTCTACCCTGGGGATTTTTTTATGGTGTTGGTATTTGGTTGGGTGAGAGAGATTTTATATCTGGGATTCAACCACTGAGAATGTACGCAAGAATCTATTTTTTGTTTTTTGTTTTTACCCCTTTGTATTTAGTTTTCAGAAGAATTTTGTCAAGGATGTGAGCTCAGCAGTACAGAAAGCACATGTAATCGTTAATTGGAGATTGCAGAGGCATGGTATCTGACTGGTATATGTATATATTTTCGATTTATTTTGTAAGGTATTCTTACTCCAAATTGGAGGTGAGACTAATCCTATGAATATACATGTATTAGGTTAGTTAGCTTGGGATGAGTCGAACTTGAGACGCTCAGTGAGATTTTGGTAATGCATCAATGCTTGGATGCTTGCTGCTGCTTCACAGGGGCATAATCTTTCATACTTCAAGAGTAATATCAAACTCATGTTTAGAGTTGTAGTTCAGCGTTATCTAACAATTGATTAATCTAAGCATATGTATATGGAGCACTCTTGTTGTCTATGCATGTCCTCAATTATAGATTTAATAGGAGAGAATTTTTTCTGATACTTGGACTAAAATTTTTCGTCAAAGTTGAAAGAACTGGCGATATTTTAGAAATATTGGCCAATTTTTTTGAAAAAAAATCAGATTTTGGTCTCATGTTAGACTAAATTTTTTGGCAGATATGTTAGATTTGAGCTGAAATTTGTGATTTGAGTGCATGTCTACTTTTTTTTTTTTTTTTTTGTAAAAGGTGAAGTTTATTATTTACTATATTAATTGTGATATGCAAATTTGAAATGAGGGTAATGAATCATGTTAAGCATGCTTCCATGGTATGTAGGATGAAAATATATTCAAACCTACTCAAGTTCCTACATATAATTTCTCAAATAGGTTTTTTTATTCTTTTAAAAACTTCTTGACATTTTTTTAAAAGTTTTTGAGGTAATGTAAAAGGTGTGTACACCAAGGCGTCCAGATAAAATTTGGTTATTTAAGTTTTTTATTATTTTAATTTTTGCTTATCTTTAATTTTTTTAGAAAAAAAATCTTGGTGGGGTTGATAGTTTGATACATCTCTGGCTGAGTGTCAGGCAGCCAAGATTTTAACCTTACTTGGTCATTTGCTTGAGTTAGGTCTATACATGCCGATACGTATTGGCAGTGAGGCTGCCGGCACATATAGGCTAATATGTATGGTGGCATTTTCACCGGCACGTATCGGCTAATATGTACGGTGGCATTTTCGCCAATGCAAAGTATTGATACAGGTCAATTTTTCAGCTAAAACCACATAGAATCAGCTGATGTTGGTTTTTTTTAATTTATTAAAAAAAATGATTTCAACCTATTTCCTTGTTATTTTCACCAATAATTTTGAATTTAAAAAGTTTTAAATTAAATTATTCAATTTTAAAGTTGTTTTCATCAATTTTAATTATTTTGAATTATTTTATTATTTTTTTCTAGTTTCACCTCTAAGATATCTCTAATTTTGAGTTTTTTATGAAAATAATTTAATGAAATAATATTCAGTGCTTATGGAATTCAATTGAGATGTGTTAATGTCATTCACATAGTCTCTGAGCTATTTGTGTGATTTGCCAAGATATTTCTGAAAATTTGATAAAACTCAAAATTTCTAAGATATTTCTCATTTTGATAAAACTTGAGCTCAATCTAATGGTGAGTATGTTTGAAATGATTTCAAATGAAGAATAAATATATGTCCGAGATGACAATGAGTACAAAAAAAATAGTGTAGATATAGGCTTAATAAAAAAGTAGCCACCTAGTTCATAATAAATCAATTCACAATAGATAGTTTTTTGTAGTGTAATTGAATGATAATGATTGTGATTTGGTAAGGAGAGAATGGGATAGTGTGCTTGTAGGATTTAGACACTTTTTTTTTCTATATATATATATATATAGATAGGCATTACCTTTGTAGTTTTGCAAATATCTCACCATTTAATTGGTGGTATGTGTATCAATCACAACGGTCTAAAAGAAAAGTGAAAGTGATACGAATAATGATGTTTTTAATAATAAAGGATACTGATATACCTTTTATTTACTTGTATGGCAACATGTTTACAAAATGTTAATTCTTCAGTTGATTCAGTTGGTTGTTTCCGTTTGTTACAACCTCTTCAGTGAATCCCAAGATTTAGTCCACCAAAGCTCCTCCTAGGATTATTGGTTTTATGTGAATGGCCTCTTTGAGGAAAATTTTAACGCAAGATAACTTGCATAATAGAGGGAAAACTATGGTGAGTGCTTGCCCTTTTTGTCTTCATCCCTTCAAAGAGTCAAATCATCTTCTTATTCACTGTTCTTTCTTTTCCGCTGTATGGAGTTCTGTCTTAGATCAGTTTGGTATGACTTGGGTTATGCCCTCTACATTGGCCGAGCTATCGTTTGCTTAGGATATTGTCTCTGTTTTGCGTAAATGCTATTCCTTATAGCAGTTATCTCTATTTGCTACTATTTGGAGTGTATAGTGGGAGCATAACAACCGATTATTCAAGGATATTGCCGGCTCCAGTGCGGCGGTTGCAAGACGTAACCTTACCAAGTGTTCATCGTGGGCTGTTTCTCTTCTGGATTGATTTCAGAAATATCTCTGTCAAACATTTTGCGTGCTTAAAAAGATGTGGCTAAGCTCTCTTAAATTTCCCGCTTTCTTATTTGGCCTTTAATGTGTTTTTTTTCCTTTTCTGCGCTTTATGTCAAGGTTGGTGTTGATGTCCCTATCAATTTTTCTTTCAAAAAATAAATATATATCCTCCAATCGTGCTGAAATCTGGATTCCCGTATGACATATACACACCAGACAACTCTTCGAGGAATGGTTCTTTAAAGTGGAGTGAGCATTGAACTCGAGACCTCTACTTCTAGAGACAGGTTTTTGATCACCACTCTCAGAGGTTAGAAGTGCTCTTTACTATATTTTTTTCATACTGAGACTTGATAGATTTACGATGAAGTTGAATCTGACACTCAACCAAAAACAAAATCTGAATCAAACAATTTCAGAATATGAAAGTTACCAAACAAGCTCTAGAGTATCAACCAACCAAACAACCAAACAGCATTTTCCAGTCAATGAACCACTTTGCATTAACTTGATCTATTTTTATTTGACTGTATGTATATCCCTCGACACTAAAGAAATCTGTTCTTATTCCAAGATTATATTACAAGAATGAGGGCTTCAACAGAAGGACTTTTATCTTCAAGATGGATGTAATTTGAAAGAGAGAGAGAGCTAGTAACTCCATTCCTTGGGGAGAAAAATCTCTGGTGAAGAGCTTCGAGACTTGGGAATAACACAGCTTTGCGGCCATACGTTCTCCTCCACCACTTCATCACCTTCATCATTGTTTATCAAGTTGTCATCGATACTGTTTCTGAGATTTCTATTTGCTTTCTTGAGATTATTCTCTGCCATTTCTGCAAAATTAGGAGACTACCCATGTTAAAAGAAAAGCCATAAAGTACAAAAATTGGATCCAAAAACCAACAAAAGTTAAACCCCAAAGCAGAAGAAGAAGAAGGAGGAGGTTTGAATGGTTAACCTCTTTGAGGTGTAAGTTGAGTGCCTAATGCATGTACATTGAGATTGAGTGCTTGCACCACACGAGAAGGAAGGAGCACCGGCGAGCAACCTGCACAAACCATATACAAATAAATAAATAAATAAAGAATAATTATTATTAATATTATCTAAATTCTGTAGGTTTTAAAGTTGTGTTTGAATTTGGATGTAATGGATAATTACGATTGCATAGTAGGAGAAGAGTTGAAGAAATGTAAATGGTTTTCGTATGGATGGATTAGGTGAAAGCAGGTGATTGCTTGCTTTCGTCTATTTTCACCCATTTTGGTAATCGACTCGGTTGGAGAAAATAGTCAGGCCAACCGGCTGGCTTTTTCTGATTTTAGATTGGATCTTTCAAGAGTCGTGGGCGACTATCATTTATTTGGTGAACAATTGGCTAAAAAATTAAGCTAACTTCTTTTCATAATTGTCAAATATTTTGCACCATTTTTTTTTCAAGATCAAGGTGTCGAGGTCTCTTAGTGACCCTGATTAATCATTTGGACATATGCAAACCTCTTTATCTATATACATCGTATAACACTATAGAAATAATGATTTTGTATTGAGGGTGACTTCATTTCGCATATGTATTTTTTCCCATCAAAAAGGACATCTAAAATTTATGTCTAAATTAATTTAGACCTTTCCTTCATGAATCAAAATAGTGGTGTTTGTATAAGAAAAAAATTTAAATAGAAGGTTTTCTTAAAATATAAGTAATTTTTTTTTCAAGATTTATTGTTGATGGTTTTCAGGCTTTCACTTCTTTTGAAGAAAAGAAGAAGTCTATTCACTTCTTTTCATTTAAAGAAAGACAGTCTAGATATTAGCTTGAGCCAAAGGATCTAATATTACTTCCTGAGGAGATTAAAATGGTTGCATGGACCTCTCTTCTAAATAGACGATTTTTACTGAGCTTATTAAAAAAATTGAAAAGTTATTAATGATTAAATTTCAATTTGAGTCCGAATTTCAAGTTCGTAAACACCATCATTCAAAAAAAAAAAAAAAGAATTTTTCTAAATTAAAAGAAACCCATTATTTATATTATTTATATAAGTTGGAACTGAAGAAATTTTCTTCAGAAATTAGAGATCATAGATAATGTCCTAAGACCACTCAAAAGAGAAGAAGAATAGGTTTGATATGAAATAGGATAGATTTGCACCTGGTTTCTTGGTGGGTTGGAAATCATCTCCCACCCTTCGAGGGAGAAAAAACCCGGTACCACACGATTTTTCGCCGGAGCTGAGGAAGATGGCCTGCATCCCCGGCCCACCCGATGCACGGCTCACCGGAAATCTGGGTCTGTGACGTGATGATCTCCATCCAGGCCTAGGCAACCATTGCTCATACTGCACCACAAGCCATAACCATTCATTCATATACACAGACATTCTTCTATCATTCATATTTTTCTGAAAAACAGTTCTTAAGAAAATGGGCTATGAACAATGAAGGAGATATTACAGGTCTGGATGTAAAATTAGAGAACCAGATGAAATAAATGAAAATAATAATGAGAAAGAGAATAATGTTGTAGGTAAGGATGGAGCAAAGAATTTTTCTTATAAAGAGTCTAATCTACAAATTTCAACTCTTTGTAGGAATGAAAATTCAATTTCTTGGGAAGCAAAATCTATTAAATGCAAAAGTATTTCTTTTAATAAAAGATATAATGGAAGTTATTTTTAGGTTGAGAGATATTATTACGAATAAGTGAGGAGCGCTCACGGTTGTTCTTGCAGAACAAGCTCCAAACGAATAGAATTGCGTAATGTTTTAAAAATTAAACTATTAATTAAATAATTTTTAATCATCTTTTAGTTCAATTAGGTTTAACTCGGAGTTAAACTGCTTAATTTTAAGGTATGATGTTAGTACACTATCATAATAACATAGTATATTGTTATATTATAAAAAAAAATTGTTAAAATATTATATTGCAATCATGACATTTTAACGAAAGAGAATAAAATAAATAAAAACTATAATATTTTTTTAAATAAAGAACTTGATCGCCTCCTTCTCCACCTCAAAACATGAGTGAATAGATCTCTGATGATTGGCAAATCTTTGTAGGTGTAGTACATAGATAATAAATATTTTTGTTGGACGAAAACTTCTATTATTGGACATCAACAGTTGCTCAAGAAAAATCCAACTATAATATTGTTGTATATCTTCTGCGTGATATTTTTTTTTATATAAAATAATTAGTTAGAAATTCAACAATGTCAATAATTAGAAATTGATTTAGACACTTATACTTTTTATTAAAATTAAACATCGCATTCATTTTAATCTTCATTTTATCATGATGATAAATTGATAATATTTCTATTTTAATTTTAATTTTTTTTATTATGATAAAATAAAGGATAGAATATGAACGATATCTGATTTTAATTTTGCCTTAAAAAAATATTTGATTTTTTTTTGAATTTACGTGTGAGGAATAGTGGAATACCCAGCGTAAAACCTCCAGTGGTGAACCCACTACCCTTAAAGTACATCAAGATTAGACTATAAAAATTCAAACCTTCAACCTCCCGCAATTCAATTGGCTGATGATTGGTGCCTCATGTACCATGTCTAGAGTGCTAGACAGCATAGCTATTGGGTCTTAAGCTAATGGACACCGATCGGACTATGTATTATGGGCTGATGAATGGACAACAAGATCATCCAATATGTTTTTGGGAACATGGCCCACTAGATGGACGGTCTACCGTTTGATCAAGATGATTTGATCCATTCAATTAGAAAAATAATCTCATTATTCAAATGATAATAATAATCTCATTGTCACAGGATGTCTCTATGTACAAACAGCCAATTCTAGGACTCGTAACTTGAACGAATAAAATTTCCAAGAACAAAGAAAACGACAAAGTTTTATGAAATGCACAAACAAATAGACACGTCAGACTCAGAAAAAGTTGGGTCAACTTAAACACTGTGATAAACTTGGGATTTCATGCAAGATATTTTTTTTTTAAATTTACATATAGGTAATCTGCGCTAACGTAAAATTTTTACGGGTGATACCCATTACCCTTAAAACACAGCAAGCGAGGTCATAGGAGTTCAAACCTAACACCTCTCAATTTTTGAGACAAGAGATTACTAGTTGAACTAAACTAATTTGATAGTTGGCCAAATTTAAAATTGGAATATGAAGTTTCTATACTCATTAAAAAATACTTATTCAAAATTCAAACTATTTTTTATAAATCAGTTCAAAAGAAGGAAAAAATCTTTATATGAATAGTGTCATTGTCATCATCATCATTCATCAACAAAGGCCCATAGTTGCGGTGAAAAGATTGTGGGTTCAAACCTCATGGACATTCGACTTATAAAATTAATTTGTCAAATTCAAATATTTAATCAACTTTATATTGATGAGATAAATGACTTAGATAAAGATAATATATGATGTATATATCATAATTGAAAGAGAAAAGAAGAGCAAGAGAGGTACCTCAGGAACTGGTTCATCTATCAAAGAGACAGGGAAACGCCGATGTTGGCGAGGTCTCGAGAAATCCTGGAAAGAAAATAGTTCATGAGAAAAGCACAAACCATGGAAATCAACTAAATCTTTTCAAATAACAAAGGGTTATGGTATAACTCTATTTGCAAATTTGTAATACCTTTGGATCACATGTCTCGCTTAGAACATGTGAAGGAAGCCATAGCCTCCCCTCCTCCAAACCCAGAACTGTGTTGTCGATATCTTCTGCCATAGAAGCTGAGAAAGAGAGAGAAAGAGAGACTTCTTCTTCTTCTTCTCTTATTTTTGTTGTTGATTGATTGATAATTATGGAAACAGAGAACCGAGTTCCAAACTCAGACCTGTAACGTAACCAAATAATAGGGACGTGGGAGATATATAAGAGGAGAGCAACTAGTGAGTTAGTAGGGGTTCTATTACAAACGGAGTTGTCATCACAAAATTGCCCCTACCATCAGTGAAAATTACAATGTGACCATCAATTATGCCCGTAAATCTACACCGTCCAAATTGTGGGTAGATTGAATGGATGGAGTTTTGCCTACCCATTTTAGTCCTGGGGTTGCTATAGAAATCATGTTTACAAAGTCAAGAAGACTCCGGTAAATCAGCTGAAATTGACTTGATTCAATAGGATTTTGAGTCGAACAAGTTTTTCAAATTTTATCGATTTTTTTCCGAAAACTAGGTTGAGTTTCTCAGCTCAAGGAGATTTCAAGTCAAGTATGAGTTTTAAGTTGTTGAACAGTAACACACAAACCCGAGAAGATTAAACCTAATAATGGATTCAAGTTAGGCCCGATTCAAGATCGAGTCACCAGTCCTCAACTCATTAATTCTTTAATTATTAAATGGGTCTCTTGAGTTGGATCTAATTGAGTTGATATTACCCACTTTTTAATTCCAATGGGGTAGGTGACCTCTAAAAAATTTGAAGAATTTCATTAGGTAATTAGATTACAATAGGTGTAAGAATAGAGGGGTATTTTGGTAATTGAAAGGGCCATGTTGTCATGTAGCAAGCATTAGGCGAGCGACGTGGTTTGGGTTGGGTTCGGTAAACCCCTCTTCCATCGGTTGTTGCAGTTACCATTCTTCACGTAACATAAACAAACCCTCCAATCTCTTACTCTTCTCCCTCCAAATCCACATACACACAACTTCTTCACACGTTTGCATGCAAATATATTTTCTTTTTCTCTTCTTTTCTTCTTTCTTTCTATTATATTCTTTAGTTCTTCACCTATCTCCCATTTTCTTGATTAGATTAGATTAATGGAGAAAGAGATGCAATGTTTCTAATCTGCACCACCTGTAACACTAGTTCTTCTTCTGTCTAACCACTACACCAACCCTTCACTATTTTGTCAATGCTTTCCACTCTCTCATTTCTACTACTATGACCAATATCTCAGCTAAACATGTATGATGTATCAGTCCTTGGGTTGTAACTCAGGTGGGGTTAGATCGGGTTCGATCTACGGTAATCTACCAAACATGTATGATGTATTAGTCTTGGAGTTGTAAGTCGCGTCGGGTTAGATTTACCTTAATCTACCAAACATGTATGATGTATTAGTCCTTGGGTTGTAAGTTGGATTGGGTTAGATTTACGTTAATCTATCAAACATGTATGATGTATTAGTCCTCGGGTTGTAAGTCGGCTCGGGTTGGATTTAGGTTAATCTATTAAACATATATGATGTATAGTCTTAGGGTTTGAAATTGGGTCTGGTTGAATTTATGTAGAACTAAGATAATAAAATTTGGACCCAATTCAATCTTACATATTTGAAATCAAGGGTTGAAAAAAATCAAATAAGCTGAATATCGGCCAGTACGTATTTTATCGACTGATATATACAGGTTTCAAAACTGATATATATTAGACAATATTAAAACCACTGTTTCAAATACACGCCTTTTGGAAATTGACCCCAATTGATAAAATGACGGAGGTTGGAAAAATGAACTTGAGAACATGACAATTTTAATAGTTTATATAAGAAACCAAACTATGAAGACCTAAAGAAGTTTCTACTGTAGATCCCAAAATAGAAATAAAATAAAATATGTTATATTCAAATATTTCAAATTGGGTTTTGTGACTTTGAATTTTCTTCATCTAATTTGACTTGATTGAAGAAAATTTTGGATCTTCAAAACCTGAAAGCAATCCAATTGGATCCTAATTGACCCGTCTTTAACTATTTTGAGATTGATTTCATGTCAGTTTGATTTTTCACCTGCCATCACATCCTGAACTGCTAATAGGAGTACTTGATGAGAGTGACTATGATCATTATTATAATTGACCTGATTTAATAATAAAATCATGTCAATTAGGTTTTGTGGGCTCCAGTTATTGATGATGTGTTCCAAAAATGGAGTTAAGATCCGGTCAAGGGTGGAGTGAGTCTGACCACATTAGTAGATAAAGAAAGGCCCATTTTAGTTTGTTTTGGGTCCCACCTATTAAGTTCAGGGAGAGAGAGAATTCTTAAGAGCCAGATCCTTTCATTAGTTGTGATGATACTTAAAGAAGTTGGATGAGTGACTCGATAAAATTTTGAATTAAATTTGAATTTTGAATTTTAACTAATGGGTATGATAAGCTGTGATATCAGGTCATATTGGGTTGAGTGAATTGAATGTTTTGATCTCACTTTAACTTGATTTTCTTTTTTATAATCGAAGGTGTTCTGACGTCTCACCTAATTAGTTTTTCAGAACATGTGAAAACTTCTCAATCTAGAAACACTGAGTAAATTTATGGAGAGTGATCCTTTGAGATTGGACATGAATCGAAGACAGGACCCCCATTTCCTGAGATGGGTTCTTGGCCAATAGGCCAACCCCTCAGGGTTAAATATTTAAATTGATCGAGGCAAGTTTTCTATGAATCATGTTGTTAGACTGGTTCATATGTTGTTATTAGTGTGTTAAATTTTGATGCTTCCTTATCAAAAAATTCTAAGATAAATGATTACTCACGCATTGGTAGCATAGTATTACGGTACGCACCTAAGTGTGGGTTCACCAATTGGAATGGTGATGAGTCCGTTGGAATATTTTTTTTCTTTCAATATGTTGTCCACCAAACATTCTCTTGATCAGATTGATAAAGCTATGTTTTTAGAAACCATGAAAATTTAAGAATTAAAAATAATTCAAAGTGATAAAATCTACTTATTTTCTTTTATTAAGTACTATCAGTCAGGGGTTTAAAATGCGTTTTCGGCCGATATATCGGCCGATATTTTTCTCTCTCCAGCCGATATTGGCCGATATCGGCCGATATTTTGATATTGGTCAATATCGGCCGATATAATACGGCCGATATTTCAACCGATATTGTGAATATCGGCCGATAACGATATATATCGGCCGATATTCATTAACTCAAAATCGATACATATCGGCCGATACGATATGTATCGGCCGATATTTGAACCCCTACTATCAGTAAATCTCTCTGCAATGCCAGGTATTATTTTAAAAAATGCTAAAATGTGTCTCATTTCAATCCAGGAAAGAGATAATAGACCAACTCCATTGAAAGCGTCTAAGCATTTCACATTTCATCTTAGTATAGCAGAACTTCATCGGTTTCTGTGGATGATAGATATAAACTAAAAAGGAGATGTTACAATTTTTCTTAAGTTGTACGTTTTTATATCTTCAAACGCAAGATAAATCACAAGTTTATAAAATAGTTATTAGACTTGCAATGTTATACGAAATAGAGTGTTAGGCAATGAAAAAAAGAAGAGAACTAAACAAAACTGGGACAATGGAGATGTGTATACTACGTTGAATGAGTGGTTTAAGTTTAAAGGATAAAGTTAGAAACAATCACATTAGGGGCCAATTTAAAAATAGCTTCAATAAATGACAAATTGAGAGAAACTCATTTGAGATTGTTTGGTTATATTAGGAGAAGACCAAACACAACTCAAATGTATAGAGTTGAGAGGCTACCGATCGGAGGTATTAGGAGGAGAGAATGACTTTTGAAAAGAAGAAAAATAGTGATAAAAAATTACATGTTAGACTGTAGATTGCGGTATAATTTGTGTCGCTAATGATGATGATCCAAAATTCAATGGCTTGCTCTAGCTTATTCCAAATGCCCCCACATGTCTACTAAATTCTATTCCATAATCCATACTAGGATTGCATCTCGGGTGGGCTGTGAGCTAACTAGTGTTTTTGTTGTACGTAAGCCCAGACATAGATTGCACTTAAAAGGCCTGAGCCCAAGCTTGGGCCTAGGTTAATATGAGTTAGTCAAATTTCAGCTTCACCCAAATTATGTTTGTAGGACTCAACGAAGAATATCACGATCGATATGTATCGTATCTGCCGTATTATGATGGTAGCGGCCGATATCATTAAAATATCAGTCGTTTTTCAAAAAAAATAAAAAATCATCCATGGGCCCGACTGATATCTCAGCCCATATTGACAAATATCGGCCGATATTTGTAATTTAATATTTTTTTCATTTTTTAATACAGAAAAATTAAAATATATAAAAATACTGATATTTTCAAAAAAAAAAAAGAAGAGAGAGTAAAATTTTAGTCGATATCCAATATGGCCGATATCGACTGATATCTCGGATTTCCGAGATTTTTATCCCCGGTAGGACCTGAGAATGACTTCATGCTCAAAATATATATGTGGGCTTATCTGAACTCGTGCTTCTTTGGAACTAAAATAGAGATTTTGCATTATTTTATTAAAATATTCACAAATTTTATATTAATGTGCAATATTAATTAAAAAACATTAGATTTTATAAATTGTTGTTGAAATACTAGCAAAACTCAAGCTTTAATATGCTAGGGCCAGCCCGATCTAAATTAATTTGAGTCTGAGATTTTGGGACCATAAATGACCCAAATAAAAATTTGGGTCTAAAAACGTTTGGTAGATCACTTAGTTTTAGAGGTGAAAGCAATAACCTGACATGAGTCTCGTTAGTAAGTATGGTTCTCTTAGTATAATTATTTCTTTTATATTTTAATTTTATTTAATTAAAATATAAATTGTTAGTATATAGATAGTAAGTTTTTATTTAAATATATTTATTTATTTGATTTAAACAAACAAAATAAGTAGTTTTTTGAAAACTCCACTTTAAATGCATATTTATTTAATTTAAATCAAGTGGCTTTATGTACTCAATAAATTTTAAAATTCTCACATAAACAATTATTTATTTCATTTTATGAGATTAATTGACTATAATTTTTTTAAATATTATTTATTTTAATTTAAATCACAAAAAACTCATAACTCAACCATATCGCGACAGCGTGAGGACACACTATGATGATATGATCAAGTCTCTCGTGATTCAAGTTAAAGTAGTAATGTTTAGCATGACACGTATGGTTAATATTAATTCATTATCATTTTATAAAAATGTCTGAGGAAGCGGGAAGTTATAGGTTCGAACTCCCATGGTCTAACTTTAGTGTGCCGTAGGGGTAGTGGACTCATCCGTGAGGATTTTACGCTGAGTATCCCGCAGTTTCCACACGTAAATTCAATATATATATATATATATATATATATATATATATATATATATATATATATATATATATATAAGATTTAAACTTGCAATGGAGTTGTTTCTCGACTATCAATTTTTTTACTTGAATCAAGTAGAAAAAAAATTAAACTGGATTTTTTTTTATAATCGTAATAATTACAAACATTAATTTATTTTGATAAGATTATTTTCTCTAATAAATTAATATTATCAAAAACTAATATGACTCACTCAGTTATCTCAAGTTATATCACAGTTTTATAGTAGAAAGGTTATTCGTTTGTAAATTGTAATACATGATTTGTTTTCGAATTTGCCAATTAGACGAAATTAGAAGAAAAATATAGGGTACACGGGAATTCAATTTTTTTTTTTTAAATTCCCATTTTACCTTCCAACCAACATAGAAAGTGGAAGGCTAAAACAGAAGTGGAAAGGTAAAATAGGAATTTCAAAAAAAAAAAATTGAATTCCAGTATGAAATAAAAGGATTCTTCCGTATGAGAATATTTACCCAAAATATATTATATGAGTTGTTTTATTTGCTAGTGTTGTTAGTGTTGCATATGAATCAACAATTTCTTTTATTATTAAATTTTTTTTTTTAGTGCAGGCTTATTGGTTCTATAAAATTGACAAGTAATTAATTTTCGTTTTTCTTTTACCGATTTAAATGGTTTACATCCTTCGATTTGGGTTTTGATTAACTTAGTTATTTTTAATGATACCATTTGGCATGGACTAAAAGAAAAGGAATATTTTCTAAAAACTTGCATTGATAGAATAAAGTGTATAAGAGACTCTACATTTTCTGAATAACTCAATAACTTAATAATTAAAAAATTAAATTAGTCAAAACTTTTATTATCATTTAGAGCCAAGCGGATTTGGACGAGACTTATTCCGCCGATTGCCATCCCTTTTTTGTGGGGAGCAATTTTCTTTTTTAATTTTAATTTTTTACGATGAAGAAATCTAAGTTCCTATCTCTTTCTAAGTAGGATGGCATTGAAATATATGACTATGAAATTCAAACATGTAATCTTATTCTTGAGCCAAACATGTACTATTTTGAGCTAGCTGATGGGAGACATAGAACATGGATAAATATAAAATAATTTTAATTTTGGACATTTTAGAAAAGGAAAGCATCAAGAACCGAATCAGACATGCGTAGAAAAGTTGAGTGAGCTGCGTTCTCCTCACATGAACTTGTAAGGGTATTGGTTCTTTCGATTTTTGCTAGGCTCACGGCCATAAGCCAGTCACGACTTGACGTCTCCAACTAAAGGCGGACACGTCGACGCCAGCGTGGCATCATACCTTTATGCCTGGTCACTGTCTCAGCCTCTCTTCGCTAAAGGACTCTTTTGCCCTTTCACAATCCACGATACATCCGCAGCAAATGTTGCTGCTGCAATTCAGTATTTTTTAAATTTATTCAATTATGTTGAATAAAACATATTTTTTAAAATTTATTAACAATTCTAATTTTAAGAAGATACTACTCATTTAAGCAGAACTATAAAAATGAATGTTAGAAAATAAAGACAAATTTTAAAATATTCAAATTAAGTTTTCTATTTTATAAATTTATATAAGAGATTGTCACATATTTTGAGAATAAATTTAGTAATTAAATAAATGTAATTTTCCTCTTGAATCTTTTTTTTTTACGGTAGTAAAGAACAATATATTGAGAAAAAGAAAAGAAAATGAACAAGAAAAACAAGGTGAAAGAGACTTAGAGCAAAAGAAAAGAAGAAAAACAATAAAAACTACAACACTCATGAATTACAATGAGAGTAAAAAAAAATTAAAGATACTAAAGTTTGAAGGTTTAAAAACATTGTCTAATTTATCCAATTGAGTTGTCTTTGATATGTTAGATAATGAGTCCTATTTGACGATCATAAATTTTTTATAGATAAATAGATTATAACAAGAACCGTCGTACTATAAAAAAAATCCATTCATTTAATTTTTAATTTTTTAAAATTAAAGTGAACAATTAGATATAATTATTATGGCTTTTCATGCTTAATCCAATGATGAAGATGAATCAATTGAAGTTTATAAAAAGTTGGATGTAAGTTTAAAAATGAAAAACAATTTTAATTGATTGGATTCAAATATTCAATATTAAGGGAGTTCACATAGAAACTTTGTGTTTAAGTGCCAAAAATGCCCAAGTGTTTTGCTACTTTGCCCTTTTTTATTAACAACATATATTATTAAAAGTCATTAATTTAAATTCAAACTAATTAATTTTTGAAATAATTGAGAAATATAATTTGATTAATTCAATTTATTTTCAATGGACTCTTTATGTTGGTAATGATCATAAAAATTAAAATATTAAAAATAATTTAAAGAGATTAAAATTTAATGAAAATAAGAAAGTTTAATTATCAAACTTAAACAATTTTTATTTAATCTTAAATTTATATATTTTCACATTTATGTATTTTTAAATACGTATTAAACACCATGGTGAGATGACTTGAAAGCAGTATCTCTAAAATCTAGAGCAGAAATGGACCAAGGGCAAAATAGGTATTTTCTTTTAAAAAAATTTTGGTCCTTCTGTGGTGACCTAAAACCGTGACTCAGATGCGGCCGTGACCCTGGCGTCATCTGCTTCTTCTTAGGGTTTTACATTTGAGAACGACGACTCTTATACGAGAAGCAGAGGAGAGGAGTAGAGAGAGACGCGATGTTGGACCTCAACATTTTCCGAGAAGACAAGGGACACAATCCGGAGAGAATCCGCGAATCGCAGCGTCGCCGATTCGCGCCGGTCGAACTCGTCGACGAAATCATCGAACTCGACAAGCTATGGCGCCAAAGTAACCATTTCATAATTCCCAAAACTCTAAACCCTTTCATCCCTTCTTCTCTCTTTCTAATTTTCTTTCTTCTTATTTAATTTTCAGAGCAATACGAGCTGAGCACACTACAGAAGGACTTCAATCGTATAAACAAGGAAGTGGCCCGCCTCAAGATTGTATGTTCCTTTCCCATTCTTTTATTTCCTTTCACCTCTTCTCCTATTTTTTTCCAACTTCTTACTCGATTCCATCGCTGGGTTTGATTTTTCAATTCTAAAATTCATTTTTTTTGGGATTCTCATTTCTAAATATTCCATATTTGATTTTTTTTTCTTTGTTTTGGATTCCTATTTAGTGATGTTATCAGTAAGAAAGTGAAAACACAACAGACCCGCAAAATGCTTGGGTTGTGAATGTGACATTTGTATTTAAATTTTATACCTCTGTAAATGAGGATTTGATGATATAGACTATAGAGTAACTATTATCTTTCCACATACGGATACATTACATCTTTGAGAGACAATAAAAGTCTAATCATACAGCAGTGAATTCCATAATGCAAATGGAAGATTTTATTGCTGTTAACACAAGCTCTTATTGTGACTAGAAGTCCCTTCACGCTAATGGTGTGATCTGCGACTGTAATCTTATTTGTCAATTCTTCAAATCGCATATAAGAGAGACCTTTAGTAAAAATATCAGGGAGTTGATTCTTTGTTGAAATGTATTTAACAGTAAGGTCTCTACAAGCAACATGTTCTCAGACAAAGTGATATTCAATTTTGATGTGCTTTATATGCGCATGGAAAACTGGATTTGCAATGAGATGGATAGAACCTATATTATCACACCACAATATTGGAGACACTTTAAGATAGATTCCTAAATCCTGAAGCAAAGTTTTGAAGTAGCATTGGGAAGGCCGCAATGGACTTTTTCTATGCTAGAGCAAGCAATTGTATATTGGTTCTCTGAACTCCATAAAATGAAATCAGGACCCAGAATAAAAAACACATTAACCACTGGTAGCGTGTTGATCATTAGTTACTAACTCAGTCGACATCAAAAATTGCCTACAAAGATGAAGAAAAGCACTGCCGAAATGTGTGACAGTAGACTTCATATAGCGTAGAGTTCTTTTACTAGCTGTTAGTAAGTGTAGTGGGCTGATGCACATACTGGCATACTTGATTGAAAGTAAAAGCAATGTTTCATGTAAGAATTAGATGTTGGAGGGTCCGAACAGTACTTGAATTAAGTGGCATTTGTAATGGGTTCCCCATCATATTTAGATAATTTGGAGCCATGAACGATTGGAGTAGAATACAGTTAGCAAATCCTTGATGTACTTGGATTGGGTCAACAATAAATATGTGCCAATAAAGGTTGCCTAAATCCCACAGAAATTATGGATAAGCCCTAGGTCTTTCATGGTAAATTGTGAACTTGTATAGTGTGTAAAAAGCAAGCCATTACAAAACTATTATCACCTGTTAGAATGAGATCATCAACATAGATCAATAAAATGATAGTGCAACCATTGTATAATGAATGAAAAGAGAACAATTGGCCTTAGATGGGGAAAAGCTTAATTCCCATAGAAAGGAACTCAACTAGGTAAACCTGGTCCATGAAGTTTGTTTAAGTCTATAAAGGGCCTTATGTAGCTTGCAAACATAGGGAATGAAGGATCAAGTGGTTGTGACTTATAAACATCCTCTATAATCAGGCTTATCTTGCTGGTTGTAGCCTTCAGTGACTAGCGTTGCACTGTTTCTATCAATTGACAGATCTTGTTTCCTTTTGATTTAAAAAGCTCATTTCCACTCAACTATATTCATTGAAGATGAGGGTGGAACCAGTGTCCAAGTGCCATTTTGCATGAGAACATTGTATTCATCAACCACTGCCAAACGCCAATGAGAATGTGTGTTGAACTAAAAGATGATGGTTCACTTATAGGCTTTGAACCTTGATGATCCTCATTTGATTGTGGTTGTTGGATAGAGAGGATATTAGCTCAACTGTTATTGGTTGGCATTTGTGATCAAAGTTTTGTGCCAGCATTGGATCCATGATACCATTGGCATGAGAAGTGTCTATAGCATGTTGTGATGGGCTTGCATGTGCATGTGTGGGATCAATATCACATGCTGATTTAGAATGGACCCTTGGAGGATTGAGTTTATTTTGTTTATAGAAAATAGGTGAATTGCCAATTGCTAGATAAGAACTTTAGTGATGATGTTGCCTATGTGAAATAGTTCCACTAAAAGGAAATGTTTTCTCATCGGAGATCACGTAAGGAGAGATGGAAAGACAGTCCATGGGCACAATTAGACATTTCTAGGTGATTAAGCAGAAAGAAGTGTCTTATTGCTATGGTGACCCAATCGTTGATGTCACATGTCCATAGCAACCTTGGTAGCAACCAATGCAAATACTTCTCCTTTATCATTAAAACTTTGCTTTAGAAAATAAAAGTTGCCTTTAGTTGTTCCTTGCAGTAGAATTGTTCCTGTTTTAGGTCCTTTAACATAAAAAAAAGATGGAGTTCAAAATAAATATCATTATCTTATCTTTGATGGCCCTAGGATAAAAGATTTTTGTTAATACTAGGAGGCATAGAATATGAGTAGGAAAATAGTGGAAATCTCAATGTTTTTGATTGGTTATAAAATAATAATAATTTTTTTTTTATTTTCAAACTTTTTTTATTTTTATTTTTGAATGGTTATCATATTGCTAAACAGAAAGCACTAGAGGTGCAAGTACAAGAAAGAGAACAACTAGAGCCATACAATTATTGCACTGAATATGGCTCATATTAGGAAAATAAAATAAAAACGTACATTGGATAAGGAAAATAAAAATAAATTAGAATATGCATGTGATACCCTTACAAGTCCCACATCGACTAGATAGTGATGTGGGACGGGGCTTATATGAGGGAAGCCCCCACTCCCTTGTGTGAGGCCTTTTGAGCCTGGCTATATGGGCTAGGGCTCAGGAACAAAACCGTGTGGCCTGTGGATCCCAAAGTGGACAATATCACACTCGGGAAGTCGGGGTCGAGATTGTTATAAGTGGTATCAAAGCACGGTTCAACACTCGGACTATGTGGGCCTTCTACCTCTGTGATGTGACAGAGTCGGGGATGACTCTTGTCTTAAGGGGAGTGGATTGTGATACCCCTACAATTCCCACATCGACTAGATAGTGATGTGGGAGGGGGCTTATATGTGTGTGAGGCCTTTTGGGCCTGGTCATGTGGTCCAGTGGCCCAGGAACAAAACTGTACGGGCCTGTGGAGTCCAAAGCGGACAATATCACACTCAGGAAGTCGGGGTCAAGGTCGTTACAATGCTAGCATCCGGTGAGTCAATAGTCGTTGTCATGTGGAGGGAGCAGAAGTTACAAATGCCAAGGAGCTAAGACCGAAACGAGCATAGGTCCCTAGAAAAGCTAAAAACTAGGCAAGCCGGTGACGGAACAAATCGGAGGGACGCCCGAGCGATTGGTAAGATCCCCCAACACGACAACCATAGGGAAAGATTCCATCAAAGTCAAGAGACTAGAGAGACATGGCAGCGAATGGGCGGGGGAGGAAACATGCGTGCTTGATGTCAGGAGGGAGGCTGGGGTCGGAGTTGTTGAAGGGCATATCGGCAAAGCATGTGTGGGACATTGGCACATGAACATGGGTCTATTTGGCTAGATCAAGCAAGGCAGTCAATTTATTGGAGATTATCTGGGGGCGAGAAACTCAGATAGGAGGCGGTGAGTCTGTTTGGATGGGCGATGAGGCGCACGACTGAGGTTGAGAGGAACAATAGCAATCCGGGCAGGCAGCATGGCTGGAAGCTGGGGTGGAGTAGATGTCACTGTGGAGGTGCATCTCGCTGAGTAACTTGCAGCAGGAGGGCGCACGGGAGCTTGACGGTGATGCATGGACAGAAGCGGTAGCAGACGTTGCCATGTTCGGGATCTGGCGATGGGAAAGCACAACACTCTCGAATCATATGAGAGGGCTCTCTGTTCGCCGGCAGCAAAAGAACCAGATGATTAGAGCGCAAGCTAAGATAGATCGAGCAACATAAGGATTTGGCCGATGTAGTCTTCGTCTCAGAAACGGAGATCTGGAAAGAGAACCACGTGCTCAAATGCGAAACAACAGAGGCGATGAGAGGAAGATGGTTCCTCCCAGTGTTGTTAAAGTCGTCCGATTTGCGAGTCACTTGGAGAGAACCCTGGGCTTGGATGAATTTAGGCTTGGAGAAATGGGCCTTGGTTTGTTTAAGCTTGGACTAGGCAGTAATAGCCTGGCCTGCCTCATTCTGCATAATTGGGCTTCGACTAACAATATTGTTGGATTTATTAGATGGAGTCCAGTTAGAGTGTCCTCAATCAAAATGCTCCATATAAGCCATAGCAATCTGCTCTGCTGGATCAAAGCTCACTGAAGAAGAGTCTGACTATGAATCATTAGGCTGGATGCCCTCATGAGTCCTGTCCAACTTTATGGAGATGGATGAATTAAGATTGTTGAATGAAACGGAGGATGCTGTTGTGGGCTAGAAGAGGAGGATGATGAATCAACATTAGTGGATATAAAAGAGTGATTGAGAGGGATTACATGGGACATGGTTGGATGTAAGTTACTTGACTGACTCTGTACCATGTAAGAGTGACTGAGTGATATATATATTTATATCTTTACAAATATATCCTTTGTTTGTATTTGATAAGATACAATCAACTATATCTTTCCACATAAGGATGCATTAGAATCGTTGATCCATTTCAAAATTTGATATACCAAATAAATGTGATCATACAGCAGTCTAATTCATGATATGTATGGCAATTTTATGACAGTCAAGATCTTATTGTGATCTCTAAGATTCCATTGGTTTTTGGGATTCTATGTTTTGCATTCTAAAGGGTTTGAGTTTTTGAATTGGGAATTTTTTTCTATTTCTTTTGAGATCCTGGTGGTTTTGAGTTTACAATTGAGGACTTCTTCCCTTCTTTTTAGATTTGATTTTGGGGTTTGGTTTTTGAATTGGGATTCTTTTTTGGTTCTTTTTTTTTTTTTTTTTAATGCTGATTTCTAGGTTGAGTTTCCAATTCCAATTTTTAGCCTTTCTTTTAGACTGTGATTTCTCAGGTTGATTTTCCTATTGTTTTGTTTTAATTCCCTGCTTTTAATTCTATTATCTTGTGAAAATGGAAAGTCTGGAGGGGATGCAACAGAGATGATTAAGAGCACGGATGAGAACAAGCAGCTGACAGCTGCAAAGGAGAATGAAGTTCAGGAGGCAAAGGCTGCATTACATAAGAAGCTTGAGATTGTTGGGAATCTTGTTCATGACTCTGTTCCCATCAGTAATGATGAGGTATTATTTGCTTCTTTGCTTTTTTCTCTAGTTCTTTTCCTTCTCTTGATGCAATCTGAGATTTTTTTTTTTTTAGGAAAAAATTTCAATGTTAGAGAATTTAGAACTCATATTGGAAGTGGTTGCATGATTTTTTTTGTTTGAAGGAAAACAATTTAGTTGTTCGTTCCTGGGGAGAGAAGCGAGTGGGGGAGAAACTGCGGAATCATGTAGAACTTGTTCAGCTTCTTGCAATTGCAGATTTGGCAAAAGGTATGAGAACTTAGAAGTTTGAATTGCATTTTATTCTTCAACAAACTACAATTGGTTTAGATATTGTGGTGGAACAGGTCATCCTTAGTTGTCTGTTAGGATGTGCTTGTCATTTGTTGAAGAATCTGGGGCGTGTTAAATGGGTTACTATTTGTTTCTAACGTTTTGACTCATAGTCATGATGAGATCTGATTACCCACGTTGATTTGGTATAAATCTTGAGAAAACAGTATTGCACATAATTTTGTTTCTCAGTCACCAATCCCAATCCACAAGCATGTAGTCAATAATTTTTTGGAATTTGTAGCCATTGCATCGTCTTGTATAGACATTGTCAATGCATCTTTCATGTCTTTGAGCTCTTATGATATTCAAGTACAAAATCTTGTATTTACCACAATGCACTACTAAAGAATGGAGTTCCCTTGAAAGTATGCTTCTTGGATATTAACATTTTGTAATTGCTATATCCACTAGAAAGGTTCAAAAGAACTTTATATTTTGCTAGTGCCATCTTTTGCCAAAGAATCAGCTATGGACTTGTGTGAGTAGATGCTCCTTTGCAAACATGATCGATTTATTGTAGGGTCTCGGACTTAATAAATAATTTTGGAAGCAAGGTTGTCAAAAACGTATCGTATCTTGAATCGGTCTAGGGGTGTGAATCGTAAATCGTAAAATTGTAAGATTCATAACATTTTTTTCAATTCCTCATAATATATATGTAAATATGCAAACAATCATCCAAAAAAAGAATAAAAATATATTAATATGATATTTAAATATAAATACGCAATAATACAATATTATGTAAGTATTGTATAACAATATAACAATATATTGTAATACAATATATAGTATATTGTAATACTATATAACAATATACAATATAGTTATACTGTATGGTGTCCAATAATAGTATGTTACACAATAATGTTAGGTACTTGTGTTAGATCTCTGGAACTTGATTATCAGATATTTATTGGTGATCCCATTCCCACTGGCCTTGTTCGGGGGTCGAGCTCTCCGCTAAGCTCGTGGGGGGTCAAAGGGGGGTAGCGCCCCTTTGTCCGGGGGCTAGGGTCCGCCCTCGAGCAAAACTTTTTATTGGAAGGAACCACATAAAATCCTTGTGTCTTGTATGTGATTGATATGTGGTTTTATTTTTCCATTCATTTTTTTGCTTTCTTAACAAAAACAGAACATTTTAATATTTCGAATTTTTTTTTTTTTTAAAATAAAAAACTTTTAAGTCTTTTCCTCTTCCACTCCTTCGCAGTTCGAATCTCACGATACTGTGATTCGTGCGATTCGAATCGCACGATTCACAATTCTGGCAAAAAACGCAATTTTTTTAATTAATTTCGATATTATACTGATTCGTACAGTAAGAACCTCCGATTCGATACGAATCGTTCGATTCGAATCGTGAATCGCACGATTTCGACAACCTTGTCTGGTAAGTATACCTTTGAAAGAAATAATTCTGGAAGTATCTATTATTGGGATGTCATAGCTGTTTCAGAAAAGATGGAAAAAAATCTTAATTTTTGACTTCATAGATCATATATTCACCCTTCTCAGAAAAACAGTAAGGTTCTAAGTGGAATTCTAGAAGCTTGTACCAAGGCTTGGGTTTGAGCAATAAGATTTTCAATCTCTCTCAAAACCCTAAAAACACTTATTTTATGCCATCATTTTTTATGTTTTGGTTTGGTGGTTCATTTGTTTTGGGGTATACTTCTGTGGAAGACGGGCCAAGAATTTGACTGAAAAGTTATTTTGTGTGTTCTGTTATTAATTACTTTCACAATGCACTTTTGCAACCAGTAAATGACATAGAATGGAATATGACAACTATATTCATCGACTCTGTCTTCAAATTAGTCAGTCTGGTTGTGCATGTGACAAATGCGATGCATGTGAGACTATTGACACATATATATACTAGTTTGGATAGGATATGGATGCAGATATAGGTATCTCATTCACAAAGAATTTTTCAGAATTTATCAAATTTCTTGTTGGGAGAGGCTTACTTGTACTTGTTCCCCCTCACCAACTGCCATGGCCTCATGGTCGGTGATGGATGTCCTCTTTCCCTTCAGGTGGTGGTAGATGCTGAGCACTTGCTACTGCACTGCTCCTTCCCATCTAGGGTGTGCCACTTCATCTTGGACCTTGTTGATATCTAGTGGGTGACGCCTGTCTCCATGGGCCATCTTCCCACTCCTGAATGTTCTTTCGGAGCCATTCTGGATTTGCTACTTTCTGACGTATTGTCTTTGTTATAACTTAGAGCCTTTGGTTGGAGAGGAACAACCATGTCTTCGTGAATAAGATGGACTCTTTTTTTGAGGTTTTTTCTCGAGCTAAAGCAAAATGTATTGTGTGGGCCCGCCAAACTTAAGTAGTTTTGCAAGAGCAAATTTATTTTGTGCTTGGAATATATTTGGGTAAGGAAATATCTTTTTGTATCCTTTTGCATTTGTTTTGTTTTTTTCAGTTTTTTGTTCTTTCTCCCAATGGACGTGCTGAGTAGACCTTCCTCTATTGTATCTATGCATTCCTTGTGCCTTTTCTAATAAATTGGTTATCAGCTAAAAAATAAAAAACTGTGGAAGTCCAGATGCCCTTCAAGAGCATTGGCAATATGTTGGTTCTCCGGGTTAAACAAGATCGTGACCATTGATTACCTCTCGAATAGGTGAAAGATCATCATTGGTCTTTGCCAGATCTGTCTGAGCAGCGGTGACATGAATCACCTTTTTTGGCATTGCAAGTTTGCCTAGCAGATATTATTATAAAAATGCTTGCCCAGCAGATTTGGAGTATTCTTTCAAACTATTTGATGTATTTGGGCCTTGATTCTATTATGCTTTACTCGTTGTTTTAGTTGTTTCGTGTCTTCTAAATGCAAGATCTTATGGGGAACTATTCTTCTTGCTATTCTGTGGACAATTTGGGAACATTGTAAAGGGGAAACTTTTTGTAAAAGGTTTCAGATATTTCAGATACAAATCATGTAACACCCCGCCCCGTGATGAACCGGTGACACTGACACGTCACAATCCTCCACGTGGTGAAGGCGTGATTTTTTTTTTTCTAAGTTGAGTGTTCAAATCTTATAACCATACACAATAGGAGAGAACTAGATTTCTAAGTACAATTGAGATTTCTACTGAAATTTCGGCAGTCTCCCCCCTAAAAGTTGGACGTTGGGAAATTTTATACCCCTACATTTCAACTTCATGTCACTGGTCAAACCATAACAATAACATTGTCTCAAAAATGACATCAAAATTATTACATACTCCACTCAAACACTTTGGAGTTCAACATCACACCTAAATAACTTGTTACAACCCATTATTCTCAAATATTATTCAATAATTTAAATCAAGTTCTCAAATTTTCTAATGGATGAAAGCAAGCAAAGGAAACTTTATATTTTAAATCCTCCTTAGCTTAAGATTCTTCTTGGGGTTCCTCAAGCCCCCGCTTCCACTGCGTTCCCTGAAATTGGTAGGGAGTGAGCTACACTAGCCCAATGAGGAAAAATAACATAACACACATCATAATATTGTATTTATCAACACACATACAATTAAAATTTCAAGATGTCCAATGTTTCACAATGAAGGATAATAAACTCCATGTGACTCACAATCACCAAGCGACCCATGTGCAAACTATATGATGCACACTCATATGTCCATGTCAATGCATCTCACATGCCCCACGTGTGTCAACACACACGTCCCACGTATGCTATCTCACTACCCACACGTCCCACACGTGTCAACAGTATTGAACACTCAATATACTCGCAAGGCGGCACATACGTTCCACGTATGTCTAGGCCACTGATTTCACTAGGCGGCACACACGTCCCACGTGTACCAACACCATCGTGTTCACATCCTTGCTCATGCTCATGCACATGCTCATGCTCACACAACATATTCACCCATGACTAATGCAACACACCCACACTTCCTGGGTTTGTACAACCACATCACATAAGTTGCATGTGTTATCATCTATCGCATACATCATATATTAGAGCATGTGTTCATATTCACAAATATCATCTATGTATAGCACATCATGTTCACAACATCACATGAATTGAGTGAACAAGTCTAGCCTAAGTCATCCGGTACTCTTAACCAACTCACATTTTAATCACCACAGTCCCACTCTCACAGATGCATTCATTTATTCGTGAGTGATAACCCTTTATTACTTCGGCACTATTCCTGTTTCCCCATCAATTATCCATATGCACCCAAACATATCATGTATCACATTATTCACATGCATTATTTGTCAAAAATTCATAGCATGTAACTATACTCACATTGTTTGCATTCATTATTCATCATAATTCATAGCATGTAATTACATTCACATTATTCTCATTCATTAATCACCAAGAATGTAAATGCAGATATTGAAATATAGATGATGATTGTGTGTTTAAAACCCTCACCTCTAAGCGCCTTTGAAAACCGTTTAATGAGAGGGTCTGCTTGGTTTGAAGCGAGTTACACTTGATTAAGGTTCTTGCTGGTTTTCTGTTAGAAGGATTCCAGAGTCTAAATCAAAATAGAGAACATAATTCAGTCAACTAGATGGTTCAGCTGGGTCAACTTGTTGACTTGTAAGAGCCAACCCAACAACTGAATTCAAAAGGAAGATGCTTGGATTCGGGAGAAAATAAAACCACAAGAAAAATGAACAACACAAACAATCATATAAAGAATTTGGGACAAAAATTTCAGACATGCTACATATCATGTTTTAGATAAGTTTGCTATTTATATTGTAATGCCGTTAGTTAGTGTGTCACTTTGTTGTTTCCAGTTTGTGTTAGCAATTCAGCATTAACTGCTTCTGTACAGGTGTTTTCTTTCTACAGTTATTAATAAAATCAGTTACCTTAAAAGAAACACTCTACTGGTATTTATGTTTTAGCCTTAAAAAAATTAGTGGTTTTTGAACTTCATTTCTTTTGTAAAACAGGGTTTTTTGATCATGCTCACTATTAAAATAGTCTTATTCTTATAAATATATTCTTTTACAGCAGGACCTTTTATTGATTACTTTTATGTTTAATTTATTAGAGAGAACAAGAAAATCAGTACTTCTTTGGATATATGAACTTATGATAACATCATCATGATCATCTTAAGAATATAATATCAATTTGAAGTTTTCCATGAACCAACTGAGTGAGACTTAAAAGTATTTTATGCAATTATCAATGACTTTTTGGTACCAATATCAGCAAAAAACCATTTCAAAGAAAAATGTGGAAGTATCTTTAGAACAGTTTCAACGTTTGTCATTATGAGATGTTCACCTGCACATATTACTATGCACACCTAGATGTAGGGCTCACTAAATGGGGTGATGAGGGTCCCGTTGGAATTATCTTTCCTTCAATACGTTGTCCATAAAAAATCATCATGATCGGAATGTTTTTAGAGCTCTCAAAATTTCATCATTTTACATTATTTTTTAATCCCTGAACTTTATGGCCATTAAAAATATGGTTTGACCAACTTGAGAAGGAAAGACGATTCCAACGGCCTCATCACCATTTTGTTTGGTGGGCTCTACGCCTAGGTTCCCATGGTAATACCGTGCTACCCAGTGCATGGGTGAGAATTTCATTTATTTATTGCTAACTTCACTACTACTACCACTACTACTATTTTTGTTGCCCAGTTCTTACCATAAATAAATGGTTGGTACATCTCTGTTGCTATTCTGGTTGAAAAAAAAGTTGAAACCATATTTATGTTTTGTATATTGATTTGTTCTTTTTTGGCTGTAATCATCGTAAGATATGTTTTCATATGTCAGAATGGATTTATTCTTTGTATTTATGTCACCTTGTCCTGAGCTTGCAAATTGCTGCTAATTTAACTCAATTGTTAGGGAGTCGCATAATCATACATTGTGATTATTAAGTTTATTTGCATTTGGGTGCTAAATTATAACATGCTGTATACTTTTTTGATCCATACAGGGGCTGATGTAGCAGGAGGAAGAGGCTTCTACTTAAAAGATGCCGGGGTACTACTTAATCAGGCATTAATAAACCTTGGCCTTCAATTTTTATCAAAACGGGGCTTTAGACCACTACAAACTCCCTTCTTCATGAGAAAAGATATCATGGCAAAGTGTGCTCAACTTGCTCAATTTGATGAAGAACTTTACAAGGTATTAACGTTTGATTGTTTTCCTCTTAGACCTGTTTGGTATGTTAAAAGCTTGTTCTTGTTGGTATCTATCCAAAAGGAAAGATGGCATTGTAGGTGATGGAATGCTTTTTAGTTTGTTATGCTGAACTCCTTTTAGAAGAAGTTGCAACAAATTGCCACCATATGGTTCAAGAGGTCGTAGCCGTAAGCTACTTAGATTTACATAAATATACCCCACACTCTTAATTTGTGGTTTGAAAGTATAAAAATGTGATAGGATCCAGGTTAATAAAGTATGAAGGGATATTTTTGGTATTATTATCATATTTATATTTTTCAAATATTATTAATTTCATTTTGAGTTGTAACCCTAAGCCTATTTTTGGGCTGAATGAGTAATGAAATATCATAGAAGAGTTTCCCCACAATCAGCCTTGCGACTAGGAGGCCAGTTTCTCCTCGAAGTGAAACCAAGGAAGTTGATTTTTCCTTGAAGCAAAACCCCTATTTTCTCTATCTCTTACTTTCTTTGATTTTTCATTATTTTTTTTATTCAAGTTCCTATCAATTTGGTGTCAAAGCCTGATTCGATTCCCACCACTATCTCCGTCTTTGTCTACAACCCCGTCACCACGATCTTCATTTCCATCTTCCTGCATCCCATTTATAAAAAAAGCTCCTCAAATCTTGTCATCGTTGTCACTTTCGCAACGATCACCCATCTTCTTCCCCAAGATCTGCACGCTTTACCTCAGATCCATTGGGAAAAAGAAGAAGACAAACAATAGTAGCCACCGTTGTTGAGGTTCTTATCACCATTCAATCGCCCTCTTTGATAATGAGGCCGATGAGTTTGCATTGCTCGTCCAGATTCTTAGCTCGTTTGTATCGCCCCACTAGGATGACAATTGGAATTGGTGGCCGGACTCCTATGGGGTTTTCTCGGTTCAGTCCTTCTTTGGAGCAACCAATTTGATGCTATCCTTGCTGTTGATCTGCCTATTTGGATTAGTAAAGCTCCTACTTGTGCTATTAACATTTTTTGGACTGCTGGACTTGACACAATTCTCCCCCAAGACAACATTCGAAAATTTGAAAAAAATCGTGGGTGGTGTTTGTCTCCCTTGTCTTAGGGCTTCGAAAGATGTGGATCAATTATTTCTTCACTGCTCCTTCTCTTTCTCAGTTTGGAGTGACACCCTCTTTCTGTTTGAAGTTCATTGGTCAATGCCATCATCACTTGCTTTCTATCCTATTCTTGGATGTGGTTCAAAGGCTCATCGAAATTCTCTGTCTTAAGGCGTCTTGCTATATTTGCAACTATTTGGAGTTTGTGGTGGGAAAGGAACAGTAGAGTTTTTAAGGAAGTGACCATTTCCAAAAACAACAGTCAAGACTGCATCATTATTATTTATTATTGTAATTGATGCAAACCATTCAATTGTTATTGGTGCTAAATGTTAATTATTAAACTTCAGTCTAAAATTGAAGTTCATACTACTTTCTGTAAAAGGAAAAGTTGTAGTTTATTTAGTCCTTTCACATGTCTTTTTTCCCCATTTCAAAGAACTTGCCAAATTGCAAGTTTGACGTGCTTTGTGCTTGGGAGGTCAGAATTGGAGATTTTGTTTTTGCTTAGTTTTCTTCCTGGAAAATTCTTATTTATTATTTTGATGAAATTTCCTAAATTGGTGTTGAACTTTTTGGTAATCTATCTCTCTTTAAAGGGAAAAAAGGAATAATTTTTTTAGTAGTGTACATTTTCCTCAATCAGATGTATAGATTCTCTTTTCTTCTCGTTAGTAATATTCTATTATTATCACTAAAAAAATATCTTTTCATTTCTCAAAAAAAAAAAGAGCATGAATCCTACATCTAATTCTAAGAAATATATGCAACAGTTAAATAGTATTTTTTTTATTCGAAGTTTTATTCTTCTTGGTTTACCTTTCCATAGGTGACTGGTGAGGGAGATGACAAATATCTGATAGCCACAGCTGAACAGCCATTATGTGCATATCATCTCGGTGAATGGATCCATCCTTCACAATTGCCAATAAGGTTAGGATATATAATCACTTTCTTTGATTACTTCTGTTAATGCATCAACTTTCAAGAAAAGTTTTCAGATGGTAATGAAAATGTATTGTAACCCTGCAGTTATGGGTTAAACTCATCAGTTCTTAGAAGAGAGAGAAAAAATAGAAGTTACTGCAGAGGTGCATGAGAAGTACACCTATTTGAGAGGTTCAAAAGGCAATGACTAAGGGGAAAGACATACACTTAAGCCCCCAACCAGTAGTTGAATTCAAAGGCTGTTGTTAATGTTTTTACTTGTTTGCAGATATGCTGGATATTCAACTTGTTTCCGAAAGGAAGCTGGTTCCCATGGGCGTGATACATTGGGCATTTTCAGGGTCCACCAGTTTGAGAAAGTGGAGCAGTTCTGCATCACTAGCCCAAATGGAAATGATTCTTGGGACATGCATGAAGAAATGCTTAAAAACTCTGAGGATTTCTATAAAGAGGTATATCATGGATTTGATTTATTTATTTTTGTGAGAAGCTCATGAAGTTGAACTTATTTTGCATCGAACGGTGCTATTTGCCAAGTTTTACCTTGTAATTGTCTGGTATGGTATTTTGTGTACTGCAGTTGAATATTCCCTATCAAGTTGTATCCATTGTTTCTGGTGCTTTGAATGATGCGGCTGCCAAGAAGTATGATTTGGAAGGATGGTTTCCTGCATCAAAGACATATAGGGAGCTGGTGTCATGTTCAAATTGCACAGACTACCAGTCTAGAAGACTGGAGATACGATATGGCCAGAAAAAGGTTTGTTTCTTCACTTTTTCTTATTCCCTTCAAGGAAGACAAATTGCAAAAATATTTCCATGTACATGCAAATGGCCCCTGCTCAAGCTCATGTAGTGTCCATATGCAAGATTGAGCTGTTTCTTTTTGGGCTTTATGGTGAATTTGACGTACTCCAGAAGAAAGTATACTGGTATTCTCATTACGTGAACTATAAGAAAAAGGAGGCTGTTTACTTGCACTCCTTTTTCTTTAAAATAAAAGAGAGTATTACGTATGTCTTTTTCACACATGTCACCATTTAAATGGTAGAAAGTACAAGTGATGACCTTTTATATGAAAAATGGTAGTAAATTACGACTCAAAAAGAGAAAAGAGCGGAGGAAAAAATAGAGAAGAAATAAACAAAAAATAATTGAATAGAGTAAAAAAATAAAAATAGAATGAGAAGAAGAAAAAGGTATAAAAGAAAAAAAGTAAATGCTAAAAAAAGAGAAAAACATGTACAAAAATAGAGAATGACAAGATGGAGAAGAAAACAAAAGTAAAAACAGGATGGAAAACAGAGACGAAAAATATTAAAAAATAATGAAAGAATAAAATGCAAAATCTTGGGGAAAAAATGGAAGAAAAAAGAGGAAAAAAATATACTTGGGTCAGCCCCACTCTTCTCCCCCCCCCCTAGATATGACGATTCTAGGGTTGATGCATTATTTGTCTGTATCTGTTTTCTATATTTGCCCATAACATATTTTGAAATGTCTTTTGTGTCCCATGAGGCAGTAACTGTACTTATCCGTGTTTTTGTTGAGCTGTTCAAATTTTCCTTCAAGCGGAGTTGAATCTTCTGAGTTGGCCTGGAAAAAAAATGAGTTTTTATATTGTCCTTTAAACATAACTTGTCAACATTGTACAGGAAAGGAAGATCTATCCACTTTGTGACAATTTCGAGTCTCATTGTTTCTTTGCAGGGTAATGAACAAGCAAAGCAATTTGTTCATCTGTTGAACTCCACCCTCACAGCAACAGAAAGGACTATTTGCTGCATTCTTGAGAACAACCAGAAGGAAGACGGCGTCGAGATCCCTGCACCTTTACAGCCCTTTATGGGCACCAGCTTTCTTCCTTTCCAAAACACCCCAGCTCCAGAAGTGAAAGGGAAGAAGTCTAAAGCTAAGGTGTATTTCAAGGGAGGCGCTATACACACCCGGGGGTTGTACCCTTTTTTTACTTCGGTGCTGATGTGTCAAGCCACAGTTGGTTGGCCTTTCAAGATGTACAAGAGTTGTCCAATCATGTGAGCTGCCACATCAGCGAGTAAAAATCAGGGTACAGTCACTGGGTACCAAAAGCATTTACCGCATTTTCCGCATTTCCTCTCCTTAATTTTTAGGATGTACATGAAATTTATCTATGATGCTGGATGTTCACATCAGACCTAAAATTTTGTTTAATTTGATAGGCAACAACTGGTACGGGCTGAAGTGGAAAAGGAAGCATGGACACTAAGAAACACAGAAGATCCAAAACCCTACATTTAGGAGAAGTGTCAAAGCCTAATTTTTTGCCAGCAGCATCCAGTTCAGAGGCAAATCTTTTTGACTTGTGATTTTATTCTTCCCAATCTATATTGGCTGTGCCATGAAACAGGATGGCCCAACAGGTTCGTGCTTGACACTAGTGAGTTGAAAATGTTTCACCATTTACAATATGACTTTTATGCCTAGTCTCTTTTCATTTTTTTTTAGATGGGACAATTTTGTGCCATGCATATTATATAAACAAATATGTGGTGGTTGATTGTTTATGTGAAAGTTCAAAAGAAATTAGTTTTATTAAATATATATAGATGCTTATCTTTCAACAAGTATTTACAAAAATATATTTAATTTAAACTAAGTGATAAAACTTAGTCTATCAACACAAAAATGACCACTCATCTTAATTCTGTACCCGGCGTGTGTGGATTGGGAGGTTTACACATGTTCTAAGCACTAGTCAGGTGGGACGTCTGGAAAATTCAGCTGAAACATTTGAATACCCTGGTCTTAAAAAAAAACTTAGTTTATCAAAATTTTATTTGATAGGGTTGATGAATTCAATAAAATGCAGTGTGTTATTAAAATTCCAAAATTGTCTTGATAAATCCTTAACTCTGAAGAATTAGTCATGTGTCTGTTTATTTTAGATAGTATGGACCCATCCATCCATATTCGAAGTCACTATGTGGTGTCCAGATGAGGACCCACATATACGACACTCTAAGCCCGAAGCACGATAGATATTTGTGGGCCCGATTCTATAAGTGGACACCATCGTCTTAAAAAAAGTCCGCGCATGTGATTTCTTGTCTGATGGGTGCATAAGCTTTGTCTCAGCCCTTTCTTGAGAATGAAACTTGAACTATAAATTATGCTCTTGTTAAATGGACAGTTAAGCAATCTAAAAGTTTTTTGTTTTTTAAATCAACATCTGATAAGTTTATCATCATTACACCATATAAAGTTATAAACTTCAAACTTGTACATACATAGTTTGGTAACAAATGTGGTCAATACGTTGTGTATTGGTTGCAAGTAGCAACATTTCGGGATAATCCCAGCCGTGATTTATCAGCCACAACTTGACCGGGTGACAGATTAGTGTGTATTAGTTTATAACGGTTGATACGTTGTCTTCTACAAGCGTATCGGCATCCCCTATCGGTGCCACATTTTTGTTTACCTCAGATTCTTACAAACCTGGTTGGCAAGTGTTTATCAATACAACTTTAAAGTTAGAGGTTCTAAGTTTTAAAACTGTGAAATTGGTATTATGGGAAAATTGTCAAATTTAATTTCAAGTGTCAATTTTAAATGACGGCTAAATAGTTCAGATGAAACGCAATATAAAGGTTTATTGTTATAATCTAGGTTGTAGATTCATGTTTCATGAATTTGGATAGGCAGTTGGTCTACTGAAATAATGTATCAAAAATAAATAAAATGATCAACTATGAGTAGTTCAGTTGGCAGTATGGGTCCTGAAATTTCAGGGCTCTAAGTTTTGAGAGCAGTGCAAGTAGGAGTTTTATAGCTTATTAGTCACATTGGGGAACCCTAGGCGGCGGTCTAGTTGTCCTAAAGCCAAGGCTGACCTTGTCAAATGGCTTAAATTTTTAGGATTAGAGTAGAGGTCTTGAGTTCGACTCTTCTCCAATTTATATGATGCACACCACTTGCATATAATTTTGTACATCTATGAGATTATATCAAAGTGAGTTAAAGTAGAAAAGTAAAACTCACTTTAAAAATAGTTGTAACTATAGAGATCGAAGTGACTGTCTAGTCTCTCTCTCACGTCCTTTTTCATGCGTCAATAAACAATATTTGCGTTTGTCCTCTTCTCATTGCATTATCACATCCTTCTTGGACAAGTAGGTATATATTGTTTTTTTTATCTGACTACATTTTCTTCCAAAAGCATCAAATCTCCATTTTTTTGTGAAAACTATTTTTTAATGAGGAGATGAAATTTCATCCAAAAAGATTGGATTCTAATAGGGAATTTGAAGTTCTCCACAAATGGACTCCACCATTGATTTCCATTGGCTTCGTAAGTCACTCTAATTAGATTAAAATTAGAGAACAATTAGCTCTATAGAATTGATGAATTTTTTTTTTTTTTATACTTTCAAATATGTTCTTGATGAATTTCCCTTGCATTAAATATATGCCCTAAAATCAATAACATTCCGCCGCTGAGCATCAATCCTTGTTCACCATTAACATCGTTGTCTTCAAATTTAATAATTGATTTAATGGCTAAGATTGTTTTGATTAGAGCTAACTTTGAATTATCCCAGTTCAAAGTGGAATCTATAAGTTGGATGGTCTAGATTGATTCAAAAAGTAGTTGTCTTTTGGGGTGTAGATGCTATGATTAAGGCCAACGATTCTCCCACGGGTATTTTGTGTTTAACGACATGGGTTTTAGTGTATTCTCGATTTTACCCTTTGCATGAACAGTAAAATTTTGATGGCCCGGGTTTTAGTGTATGCTCGATTTTACCCTTTGCATGAACAGTAAAATTTCGATGGGCTGATTTTTACTATTCCTGTGAATTTCGGTGAGCCGATTTGCAATTTCGGCGAGCTGACTTGCAATTTCACCGAGCCGACTTATACTGTTCATAAATTTTGGCGAGCCGATTGCACTGTTCATAAATTTTGACGAGCCGATTGCACTGTTCATGAATTTTGGTAAGTCGATTTGCACTGTTTATGAATTTCTGGTATTATTTTTTTTTTTGTACGGCAGGTAGAGGCCAAATTGGACATCACGGTAAAACCCGTATCTGTATCTACAAAATGTCCGTGGGAGGATCGCTGGCTCATAATTAGATGTCTCAAATATTATTTTTTATAAATGATGTGATCCATTGGCTTTAATGTGATTTCGGTTGCTCATTCAATTAAGTGCTTATTGTACTCACTTGGTGCGGTGCCCTAAGGGGATGGGTATCACCCATCGAGATTTTACGCTGGATTTTCCACGACTTTTCAGACAAAGACCCTAGTAATCTGGACTATTAAAAACAATGGGTTCAACTCTTGTTCATCTTCTCTTAGAACGTCCCCAGTTATAAGTGGAAGCCATCAATAGATTATCTAAATTAACGCAGAAGACAATAATGTCATTAGAATAATGAGTTGCGATGGGAAACAGTAAATATTTGATAGTTAATAAACATGTTACCACATATATATGAAGGTCAAAAGAAAATAGGAGCAATTATTCCGTGTACCATTTATGAACATATTTTGTATTAGAGTGTGATCGACTTACATTGTGTGTATTTTCAAATTCTTTTCACTTCGTTGATGTGTGAAATTTGACATTGTGACATGTGCAAAGCATGTTTAAAAATTAAATGCACATAAATATTTAAAAATCAACAATAAAAATATAACAGTTTCAAATCAATATTAATGTAGCGGTGAGATCAATTCAAAGTGAATTCAAACTAGAAAAATATCTAATTCATAGGACATGTTAGTGTGTAAAGGAAGTATGAGGGGTGTAAGTGGAGAATACATTGGCCTTAGTTAGATTTGTCCCATATTTTTTTTTTTTATAATAGAGGGAAATCACAAAGCAAAGCCTCTTTAAAATCCTTCGGAGAATGTCCCAAATCTACAGAGATGCTCTCAGTTTACGTCGTTAGAATTCGAAGTGACATTAGTTAGATTTGTCCCATGAATACATACATAGCATTACAAAGAAAGTTGATAGTTATATATATATACATATATAGTCATTCGTAATTTACATGCTATAGGCATTAGAAATATTTTAGTACAATCATTTATAAAGCAAAGAAATCTTAAGATACAATTTGGAGACTTATAGTACAATAATTTCTCCTTTAAGCGCGAATCTCTCAGTTAAAATTCTTTTTGATTTGACCGTAGTAATTCACTCATTCTTCACCACGTAAAAATTTAAGATGAGTTTCCTTACTTGTGGTGAGGAATTTTTTCTCTCGCTCAGCAGTGTTACACTAGAGATCTTTGATTTTTCAAAGAAGCGGCATGACTTATTAGATGGGATCCCTTCTTTTTCTAGAAACACTTCGTCTTCATAATGGCGGATTTGATGGCTGTCGGTAAATTTAATTCTATGAAACTTTTTGAAAAGTTGAGTCTGCCATGACTCACTGCCAAACAACTAATCGAAAAATTTCTCAGAGATTGAGTTTGACCAGAGCTTTCTCTCGCATGCACTATCAGAAATGCCAAATATAAATCATCACATATACAAGAAAGCCTCAAGTATACAAGCATCATCCTTTGGCATGTTAAATGTCCAACCAGTTGTGCATATGCTAAAATCTATCACACAATCTCTTTTTTTAAGATTAATGTATTCAGTGTCTCATTTGACTAATTTTTTAAACATGTGTAAATCTCTGAATCTGTATATGTCGAATTTAAAATAATAAGAGTGATCCTTTTTATTTTAAGAAATATTCCAAAATCTTCTGCAAAAAAAGACTAGTTTTGATCACCAAATCAACTCTTTGTAGTTTTATTTATGGCTCTCCATTTATGGCCCTTAGTTTTAATGAAAAAAGGGGAAAATGTATCCCACACTGCAGTAAGAATAGAAATTCAGTCTATACCCAGGAATTAAACTGATCGAATAATGACCAAATCATAAAAATAGCATAAAAATAATCTTAAAAAGTAAAACTTTCTGTTTCTATCTTTTCCACATTCTACATCAATACATGTATCAAACTCCCCAACACAAGCCCTCGCTTATTCATTATCATCACTTCAATTATTCAGTAAATACAGGCTAGGAACATGAAAGCAAACAAAGAGAGCTTGAAGAGTCTATTTACCATTACAAACAGCTGAACAAATCATCTTCGGCACTATAAGTATTGAATTATATCTTGACTCATCGAACTCGCCCAGCTCGACAATCGATAAATGCGACTGAAGGTTCTCATACTACTTCCATTAAACCCATTGATTCAAATTCAATGGCATGTGATCTTGTCTAATCTAATCTAATCTAATCTACCTGTTATGCAATGGATCAGGGCATGAAGGCACTTCTCTTTTGCTTGCCTCAAACAAGTCCTTACTTGTTAAGCTAGTGGTTCTCCAAACTTGAGCAGTCTCCATCTTTGCTATCTTCTCTTGTAGATTTCTTACACCCAAGGCCCTGATTTCATCCCTTGAGGCACTCAACACAATCACTAGAAAAAACCCAAGTTGCCACTTTGAGATTACCATGGCTTCTAAATCAAAACATACAGACTCTCTCTCTTTATCTATTCCACTCTGTTTTTCTTTCTGTCTGTCCCTTTTAGCTGAGAAGAAGAAAAACGAAGGAAGAGATGAGAGTACAGGAACCAATCAAAGGGTTCCTCTGTAGGTTCATTTATACTGTGGGACATAGAAAAGGGAGTCAAGTTCCCAATTGAAAAAAAAAAACTACATGAGGGAGACAACTGTGTAATGGTTGCAGGCTCTGTGGGGATGGAGCTTATTAAAATCTTGATTTTTTTTCAGGGTTGTAAGCTGGGAGTGACCCACCCGTCCACGTGATGACAGCACGCCATCCGTCGAGGACTTGTTTAATGCACAAGTTTACAAAATTGCACCTCCTTCTGTTGAGAAATACATCGCTGCATTTGGGTTAGGCAATGACATTTCCTTGTTTTTGAGAGAATTTTCGTCGAGATTTGATATTTTTCAGATAAAACTCATTTTCGAAAGCTAATAATTGAAAAGAGGATGCTTTAAGCATTATATAGATTATTGGTTTTTCATTCTAGAAGATGTGAGATTTTTGTCAACTTTACACCATCTCTCAAGTACAGCTGTATTAACTCTCCTTTACATGCAGCGGTTGCAGGTGAAATCTGCTCTGATACCATGAAGAAAATCATGTTAATATTCTTAAGGTAGAATTCAATTTCAAAAGTAAGTCGAAGAATTTTATAAGTCATTGGTTTTTCCATCTACGAAAGGTGAGACTTTTGTAAACATCAGATAATCTTTTTCCAACTCATTTAATACATAAAATTTACGTTTGATTTCATATACTCATAAAATGAGTCTCACCTTTAATATAAAATAAAGATATTTGCATCATCTAAAACAATTTCATCAATTGTTAATTTTTATCATATAGTTCTATGCATTATTTATTAAAAAGAGTAAAATTTTCACAAACATTGTCGATTGTGGCTTATAATATTTTTTTTTTTTAGATTTTTAAGATTGGCAATTGAATGACTCTTCTTGAAATTCAATCAATAAAAGCACACGTTGTCATATTAATGTGATGTTTTTAAGCGTGAAAAAAATTCTCAGTATATAAATTTTTGAGATATAATTACTTCTCTTCTTTTCATTGCTTCAAGTCGAGATATTACTAATTTTTCTGTATTGAAAAATAATTATAACTCCTGATTACCAACAAGAGTTTATTGTTCTCTATTAATTGCATGCTTCAATATGTTTAAATTTTGATAATATGAATTTCTAAAAGTATTATTTTCATTTAATCTTGGGTAGTTGGGTGTTGCATGCCTCTCTTCTCCACTAAGAAGATTTAATAAGGAAAAAAAAAAAAGGAGAAATTTCAGCCTTTCATTACCTTTCCAATTAGACCTTGAAATAGTCAAAGTTCACAAGAAATTTAATAAGGAAAAAAAAAAAATTCACAACTCTAGCCGAGGTTCTTCAATGGAGCTGCAATATTGTCAGTCCTGCCCTTAGGTATCTCTCTTTTATCAGGAAGTAAAAAAGAAAAAATATAGATAACAGAAGGGTAGTTTAGTCCATATGTTTGATTATTTGATGAAGTTATGCTAACCTCATCCACCCAAGCTTCCAGTAAAAAACTGTGTCATGCAGGAAAAAGAGACACCCAGAACCTCAAATTCAGGACAAAAATTTGACTCTTCCTAAGCTTATTCTCTTTTTAATTGTAAATCAAAGCCACCCTAAACCCTAAAGTTTGATTTTTTGTTCCCATCATCACTCATTTCTCTTGACTAAACTTCTTTAGACAGACTAACATGCTCCCCCCTTTTTATCATTTCTTTAATCCACCAATTGGGTTGGCCAATTTTACTTCTAAATTAGGTGGGTTTTGATTTTTTTTTTCTCACATGACTAGGGTTTGTCTTCAGTATTTTGAGGTGGGTTTGGTTTCTTTTTATTTTTAATTTTTTTTTTCTGGTATTTATGGACTGAATGTTTGGTCCTTGTTTAAGCTAGCAACTTGTGGGCTTGTCTGATGAATCAGGAAGTGTTTGGATTTGTTTAATGCATTTGGGTGTTCCCTTGTCTCTCACTCAAGCTTTGGATCTTAATCAGGGATCTGAGTAACCAGATAAATGGGATCTGGAGAGGATAATGTAGATTAACATGTTCTCATCCCATGTGCTAAATTTCTCAAAGGACCATAGATGGTTCAGGTAATGAGCAAGATATTATGTAAGACGTATATTACACTACGTATCGTGTAAGACATTATGTAATGATCAATATACAGTACGTATATTGATGTGAAAAAAAAAAAATCTGTTAAAGTACATAAATTTTTAATTCCAAAGAGTTGGCATGACGTTAAAAAAACCTACCTTATAAAGTGAGATTTTGAGTTTGATGCTCAACTCCAACGGGCTACTCTTCATAGTTGCAGACTCGATGTGTGTTATTTGGGAGGACTACATATGCCTCAGGGATTAATCAAATTAAAAAATGTCCCTTATCCTAATACAGTTAAATGTCTATTTATAAGTGATTCGGCAAGCCGATTTTATTGTTCACAAGTGATTCAGCGTGTCGATTTTACTGTTCACAGAAATCCGTTTACCAAACAGATCACTTGCGAACATCTTGGCGAACCGAATTTACTGTTCACAGAAATCGGCTCACCAACCGAATCACTTGCGAACATCTTTCCGAGCCGATTTCTGACATTTCTATTGTTTTACATTTTCGGTACGACAGGTGAAAAGCAAAATGAGCATTACGATAAAATCCGTGTCTATATATACAAAGTCCCCATGGGATGATAGCGAGTCTTCAGTCATAAAGAAATGTACTTAAAATAACAGGTATTTGGTGATTACATTACCCTTTCAATGCTTTTACTAATTTTAAGTGAAGATATTACTAATTTTTTCATGTCCAAAGATAATTATAATTCCTGATTAGCAACAAGATTTTATTGTTCTATGTTCAATTTTTTATCATTTGGATCTATTAAAGTATTATTTTCATTTAAACTTGGGCAGGTGGGTGTCGTATGCCCCTCAGGGGTCGGTTGACGACATTACCTTTTGACCATCCCAGCTCTCTACTCACTCACCTTCTCCACTAAGATGGCTTTAATAAAAATAATAATAATAATTAGCCTCTCATTTTCATTGTAATCGACCAGACCTGCCTCAGAAGTCAAGATTTAGACCTTTCATTTATGGTTCACACCATTCATGATCTTATCTTTCCAATCAGAGTTTGAAATAATCAAAGTTCACTTGACTGTAGCTGAAAACAGAGAAGAATCTAGCATCTAAATGAGCCAATTTCCAAATAGGAGGCTAGTTTCTGTATCAAAATAATTAAAATGGAATGAAAGAAATACTGATGTTTTTATAATATGTTAATAAAAAAGATATTCACACAATTTTTTCTTATTTAAATAATAACAAAAAGATAAATAGTCTTTGTGATATATTTTGTTGCTTTTCTTTTTCTTTTCTTTTGGGTTTATTTCTCTTAGACTTTATAATCTTTGTTTTTTGTAATTGTTCTCTTTCAATAAAAAATTTCTCTATTACAGCTAAAAGAAATATCTTTTATTATCAAAACATCAATATTCTTATCATCTTTATATCTTGATCACACTTAATTTCTGAAAATGTAGGCCAGCTTGACAACTTTGACTGAAGTTCCTCAATGGAGCTGCAATATTCAGTCCTGCCCTTAGGTATATTTTTTTATCAAGAAAAAAAAAAATAGAGATAACAGAAATAGAGAAAACCTGGGTAGTTCAGTCCATATATTTGATTATTTGATGAAGTCATGCTAACCTCATCCACCCAGGTTTTCAGTCAAAACTGTGTCATGCAAGAAAAAGAGAGCCCCAGAAACCTCAAATTCAGGATCAAAAGTTGACTATTCCTAGGTTTATTCTCTTTTTAATGAACCAAAGCCACCCGAAACCCTAAAGTTGGTGTTTTTTCCTATCGTCACTCATTTCTCTTGACTAAACTTCTTTAGACAGATTTACGTGTTCCCTCCTTTTTATCATTTCTTTAATGCACCAACTGGGTTACCCAATTTTAATTCTAAATTTGGTGGGTTTTGATTCTTCTTTTCTTGTCTCACATGGCAGGCTAGGGTTTTTCTTCAATGTTTGAAGGTGGATTTGGTTTTTCTTTTTCCTGGTAATTAAGGACTGAAGATTTGTTCCTTGTTTAGGCTAGCAACTTGTGGGCTTGTCTGATGAATCAGGAAGTTTTTGGATTTGTTTAATGCATTTGGTGTTCCCTTGTGTCTTGCTCTAGTCTTTCGTCATCGTACCATAGATATAGTTTTAAATTGAAGAATCTTAATATTAGAAAATCATGAAATGAATTTGCTTTAAAAAATTAGTCATTAAGAGAAGGATACATCAAGTTTATATAGTCATTGGTTCTCAAATTAGATGATATGAGACTCTCTTGTACTTTACACCCTCTCTAACGTGTAGCTGCTCGCCTTATCTTACATACAACAATTGTACGTAGAATCTGATCTGATACCATGTTAGAAAACTATGACATGATAACATTTTTGAGGTAGAACTGACTTCTAAAAGCTAATCATTGATAGAAGGGTACCTCAAATTTATATAGTCATTGATTTCTCAAATTAGACGACATGAGACTCTCTTGCCACTTCACACACTCTCTCATGTACAGCTGCTCTCCCTCCCTTACATGCAGCGGTTGAATGTAGAATTCGCTCTGATACTAAAGAAATCGAAAAACATAGTGAAGAATGAATCAATGATTCTCCCTTACTTCAACCTTGGAGATCTAGGTATATTTATAATACTACAACTACATTCATTTACAAAGAGACAGCCTAGCCGGATATCATAGAAGGGAAATAGGGAAATTAGGGATTCTCAGTCAATGGAAATCCCTAATTTCACTGCTGGAAATCAAAGGAGATTTCATGTTGATTTTGTTGCTGATGTTCCTGTGGGAAAGCAATCTTCGATAATCTTCGATTTCTGAGTGTCAATATTCCCCCGCAAACTGAGCCGTGGAGGAGGCCAAAGGCCCAGTTTGGTGGATAACAAGTGATGGAGCTTGCGGGAAAGAGCTTTAGTAAAAATGTCAGCAACTTGCGAAGAAGACGGAACAAACTTGGTGACAATAGTGCCAAGAGCCACCTTTTCCCGAACAAAATGATAATCAATTTCAATATGCTTCGTGCGGGCATGAAAAACAGGATTGATGGTGAGATGTAAGGCTGACATGTTATCAGAATAAAGAATTGGAGTGGACGAGATAGGGAGACCAAGATCACGAATAAGATAAGTGAGCCATGTGAGTTCAGCGGCAGCAGAGGCGAAGGCTCGATATTCAGCTTCAGTACTAGATCTGGCGACAGTAGGCTGTTTCTTTGCAGTCCAAGAGATACAATTACTACCAAGATAGGTGCAAAACCCAGTGGTAGAGCGGGCGAGTTGTAGGACATCCTGCCCAATCGGCATCTGAGAAGGCATAGAGTTGCATAGGACAGTGAGCCAAAAGACGAAACCCATAAGTGATAGTCCCATGAATATAGCGGAGAATACGCTTCACCATCTGAAAATGCAGAAGAGTTGGATTGTGCAAGTATTGACACACATAGTTGACGCTGTAAGAGATATCGGGACGGGTAATAGTGAGATACTGTAAACCACCAACGATGCTACGATAAAAGACCGGATCCTGAAAAAGATCATTATCTGTCGAGCTCGGGCGCAACTTAGTGGCCATAAGTGTGGAGACTGGCTTGCAACCTCTCATATTGGCACGGTCTAAGAGATCAAAAGCATATTTCATCTGGTTGAGGAATAAACCACCAGAGAATGAAATAACGGAGATGCTAAGAAAGTAGTGAAGAGGGCCCAGAACTTTCATGGCAAATTCCCGACTCAATTGTCCAAGAAAGTCATGAAGCAAGGAAGGGTTGGACCCTGTGATGATAATGTCATCAACATATAACAATAACAGTAAAGTACACTGGTGACCATGATAGATAAATAGGGAGGAATCGGCGGTGCTGTAAAAGAAGCCTAGGCCCAAAACAAATGTACTAAATTGGTCAAACCATGAGCGTGGAGCCTGACGTAGTCCATATAGAGCATGCTTGAGTGAACAAACATGGTGTGGTTGCATGAGATCTTTGAAGCCTCGAGGTTGCTCCATAAAGACAGGTTCAGTTAAATGCCCATGAAGAAATGCATTTTTAACATCCAATTGACGAATCTCCCATCCATGAGCCAGAGCAATAGTGAGAATAAGTCGGATCGTAGCAGGCTTGACAACAGGAGAAAAGGTTTCAGAGAAATCAATGCCAGTAATCTGATTGAAACCTTTAGCAACAAGGCGAGCCTTCAATCGGTCTAAAGAACCATCAGACTTGAGTTTTGTTTTGAAGACCCACTTACAACCAAGAACATTCATAGTAGACTGTCGTGGAACCAAATCCCAAGTATCATTGAGAGAGAGAGCTGACAATTCATCTATCATAGCAGCAGTCCATCCAGGATGTTTGAGAGCTGAGATAATGGATTTTGGTTCTGAAGGTATTGAATGAGCCAACAAACAATAGTCAGAACTAGAATACTTTGGATTGGGCTTGAGAATTCCATAACTGCGACGAGTAGTTATGGGAGAGCATGGACCTGCCTGACGGGGAAGAGGATGCTCAGATGGTGCACTGGATGTAGAAATATCATGAGCAACAGAATTCACAGGAGAATTGCTGGGTTGCAAAGAGCGATCTGCAGAATGAGGAGGCGCACCATCAGGCACTTCAGTTGGAGACTCCAATTCATTCAGATGAGAGCCAGCAGGGAGGATAGGGGTAACATTTCCGTTTGAAACCATTAGTGGGCTTGTAATGGGAGTGTACAGATCTGAAGTGAACGGAGTACTTGTGTCATAGGAAGTGGCATTGGAGTCCATGGCTACCACTGGAGCATCTGTAAGGCAGTCAGAAAACTCAATGAAATCAGTAGCAATATGTGAAGAATTATATAACAATCCGAGAGAGTGAAATGGGAATATCATCTCATCAAAAACAACATGCCGCGAGAGATAAACTCGATTAGTGGGTGGATAGTAACAGCGATAGCCTTTGTAGTGTTCACTGTAGCCGAGAAAGATACATGGGAGAGACCTTGGGTCAAACTTCGTCTTATTGTAATCACGAAGGCAAGGAAAACATTTACTACCAAAAATTCTGAGAGTGTCATAATCTGGATGTTTATGAAATAACATCGCATATGGGCTTGTCCAATCCAAAACCCGAGAAGGTTGTCTGTTGATCAGCCATACAGCGGTACTGAAAGCCTCGACCCAAAACCGTTGAGGTATGGATGCGTGGAACATCATGGTAAGGCCCAACTCGGTGACAGTGCGATGTTTCCGTTTAACTAACCCATTCTGCTCAGGAGTGTGTGGGCAAGACATTTGATATTTAATGCTAAGATCTGATAAATAACTTCGAAATCTGGAATCAACAAATTCTCCGCCACCATCAGATTGAAAGAGTCGAATTTTCCTGTCAAACTGAGTATCTATGTATTTGTGAAACATGACAAAGCACTGGAAGAAGTCTGATTTGTGCTTGAGGGGATAAAACCATGTGTACCTAGTACATTCATCTACAAATATCACATAATAACGAAATCGTTGAAAGGATGTTACTGGTGATGGGCCCCACAAATCACTATGAATTACACCAAATGGTTCTTTGCAAAGATTATGCGATGAAATAAAAGGAAGGCGACATGCCTTAGCCATCTGACAGCTATTATATAAGGAATCAACCTTATTGTTACTAGTGCTTCTAATAAGCTTATTGCTTTTCAAAAAATCGACTACCCTTGACTGCGGGAGATTCGTCAATTGGATGTTAAAAATGCTTTTCTTCATGGGCATTTAACCGAACCTGTCTTTATGGAGCAACCTCGAGGCTTCAAAGATCTCATGCAACCACACCATGTTTGTTCACTCAAGCATGCTCTATATGGACTACGTCAGGCTCCACGCTCATGGTTTGACCGATTTAGTACATTTGTTTTGGGCCTAGGCTTCTTTTGCAGCACCGCCGATTCCTCCCTATTTATCTATCATGGTCACCAGTGTACTTTACTGTTATTGTTATATGTTGATGACATTATCGTCACAGGGTCCAACCCTTCCTTGCTTCATGACTTTCTTGGACAATTGAGTCGGGAATTTGCCATGAAAGATCTGGGCCCTCTTCACTACTTTCTTGGCATCTCCGTTATTTCATTCTCTGGTGGTTTATTCCTCAACCAGATGAAATATGCTTTTGATCTCTTAGACCGTGCCAATATGAGAGGTTGCAAGCCAGTCTCCACACCTATGGCCACTAAGTTGCTCCCGAGCTCGACAGATAATGATCTTTTTCAGGATCCGGTCTTTTATCGTAGCATCGTTGGTGGTTTACAGTATCTCACTATTACCCGTCCCGATATCTCTTACAGCGTCAACTATGTGTGTCAATACTTGCACAATCCAACTCTTCTGCATTTTCAGATGGTGAAGCGTATTCTCCACTATATTCATGGGACTATCACTTATGGGTTTCGTCTTTTGGCTCACTGTCCTATGCAACTCTATGCCTTCTCAGATGCTGATTGGGCAGGATGTCCTACAACTCGCCGCTCTACCACTGGGTTTTGCACCTATCTTGGTAGTAACTGTATCTCTTGGACTGCAAAGAAACAGCCTACTATCGCCAGATCTAGTACTGAAGCTGAATATCGGGCCCTCGCATCTGCTGCCGCTGAACTCACATGGCTCACTTATCTTATTCGTGATCTTGGTCTCCCTATCTCGTCCACTCCAATTCTTTATTCTGATAACATGTCAGCCTTGCATCTCACCATCAATCCTGTTTTTCATGCCCGCACGAAGCATATTGAAATTGATTATCATTTTGTTCAGGAAAAGGTGGCTCTTGGCACTATTGTCACCAAGTTTGTTCCGTCTTCTTCACAAGTTGCTAACATTTTTACTAAAGCTCTTTCCCGCAAGCTCCATCACGTGTTATCCACCAAACTGGACCTTTGGCCTCCTCCACGGCTCAGTTTGCGGGGGAATATTGACACTCAGAAATCGAAGATTAAAGAAGATTGCTTTCCCACAGGAACATCAGCAACAAAATCAACATGAAATCTCCTTTGATTTCCAGCAGTGAAATTAGGGATTTCCATTGACTGAGAATCCCTAATTTCCCTATTTCCCTTCTATGATATCCGACTAGGCTGTCTCTTTGTAAATGAATGTAGTTGTAGTATTATAAATATACCTAGATCTCCAAGGTTGAAGTAAGGGAGAATCATTGATTCATTCTTCACTGTGTTTTTCGAATCCAGTTAGTACTCGATCTGATCTGCTCATGTTAAAGAACTATGACATGATAACATTTTTGAGGTAGAACTCATTATTAAAAACTAGTCATTGAGAGAAAGGTGCATCAACTTTAATATAGTCATTGATTTATCAAATTAAACGATATGCTAAAATTATATAATGATCACCCGTGCACTAACGTACTCAATATATTAAACATATCAAGACATGAGGTTTGTTGTTGAAGTGATGATATGTCTATTGTCATATACCATTCTCGGGATATTAACGGTGATTAGTAATATCGAGATATTTCAAATTCTCAAGTTTTTACCAAAAAATCAACAGGAAAATCTCACAAAAAAATATAATATTTAAAAAATAATAAAAATATAATAAATAAAATAAAAATCTTAATAAGGATTTTTTTTTTGAATGGTTAATATATTAAGAAAGGGAAAGGCACCAGATGTGCAAATACAAAAGGAGGAAAAAAAAAAAACCCACATGGCAAAGAAAAGACACAAACCCGAAACAACCAAACACTGGAAAAAAAAAAAAACTAAGCTAATTCAATACATTCTTTCCAAACACGAAGGATGTTGTTTGCAGAGAGGTTCCTGAAATCTGCAAGAGGAGAAGCCCAAGAGGGGCACATGGAAAAAATTCTTCTCGAAACTGCTTCACTCGACTCAGCACGATCCTTAAAAATTATATTGTTGCGTTCCCACCATAAACTCCAAGCTGTGGAGAAGAAGGAGAGAAGCCATAAAGAGGAGCATTTTGTGGAGACCAAGGAGATGTCCCAAGCCTAAGATAGTTCGGTCACTGAAGAAGGCATAACCCAAAGCACGCCAAACTTATCCAACACAGAGTTCCAAACTGCAGAAGAAAAAGGGCAATGGAGAAGAAGGTGGCTTGTCTCTTCAGAAGCCCGAAGGCAGAGAGGGCAAGCACTGACAATGATTTTTCCTCTATTATGCAAGTTATCTTGAGTCAAATTTTTCCCGAGCCCAGCTGTCCAAAAGAAGCAGATGACCCTAGGTGGAGCTTTGGAGGCCCAAATATTTGGGTTGACAGCGACAGGCCGAGCCTCTCGATTGTTGTCATGAAGAATGACTTGACAGAAAAACAATCACTCATGTCGTACACCCAAAGGAGACTGTCCGCAGTAGAGCTTCGAATCTGGTAAGAGGAGATCAAGTGGAGAAGCTCAGAAATCTCATCAAAGTCTGGTTTCGAAAAATTGCTCTGGATGTAGAGATCCCAAACGGTTTGGCCATTGTGGATGGAGTAGAAATCAGACACGGTCCCAGTCAACAGATGGGAGAAACGATAAATCTATGGACACTGTACAGTCAAAGTAGTGTTGTTACACCAAGGATCAGTCCAAAACTTAACCCTATTGCCACGCCCCACCTTAAATCTGATTCCGTCTTTAAATTTGTCAACACAGCTAGCAATCTTAATAAGGAAATTGCCATTAATTTATCGTGATATTACCATTTATTGCATTTTTAACACGATTTTATCGAAAATTTACTGCAATGTCGATAAATACATGTTATTAACGCAGTAATAATATTTTGTTGATAAAAAGGTGATAAATTTGAAAATATTACCTATATTTGTGACATTGGATATGTTTATAGGAAGGAGCTTTCTTTGAGTATATAGTCCACCAAAAAATTATTTTGGTTTCGATCCATTCTTAAATTCTATGATTTTTTTTTAATCATAAAATTAAGTTTTAGAAGATCACATATTTAAATAGAAATCTTTATACCAATCCATCAGCAACCAAAATGACAGCCCACACCTTAGAGCATCCGGTAGCTGGCCATATGGCCACCATATTTTAACCGTGTGATTGTGGCTACAAGTGGGGCCCACGACAATTTTTGTTAAATGGCTAGTTACAGGTAACATAAGTGTGGCCAGTCATTTAACTTCTCTCTCCTATTTTTTTTTCTCTCCTTATATATATACATACGGCTGTATATATAACTTGTATATAGTTTTTAATTTTTTTTATTTTCTCTTTTTATTTATTTATTTGATTATTTTGGATTTTTTTTTTTTGTTTTTGGGTATAATTTGTATATTAGGGCAAATAATTATTATTTTTTACTTTATTATTTTTTTTATACAAAAAATAAAAAATAACTCTTTACCTTTTGATTTTTTTTCCCCTTACATTTGTACACAAAATATATGAGAAATAAAAAATTAAAATTATTCTGTACAAAAAATTAAAATTATAGCTATTGAGAAACAAAAATATTAAAAATAATATTTTATTCATCGCAAACAATATGAAAAATTACATTTCTAAAAATATTCTCTTTAAACTTCTTCATTACCAAATTTATTCCACAAATGTTCCATGAGATCTCTCCTGAGATCCAGATTGTTATCCGCATTGCGAATCCTGTTAAGCCGAGTGGAAATGTGTACTGCTAAAAATAATCTGTCTTGATTGTAGTGTGGAAGACAAACTGGCTCATCTGTCGGAGGTGTCCATTCTTCAATGTTGGTGTCGTGTTAATTTATTGAATTACTTGTGAGAAAATATGTATGTTTTGTTAATTTATTTAATTACTTGTGAAAAAATATGTAATGTCTTTATATTTATTTTCTTTTAAATTTGTTAAAAAAATGTACATAAAAAATAATAATAAAATAATTAAAAAGTAGTCATTCTAGTTAATACTATACCGTGTGGCGAGACTAGCTAAAAATTATAGCCAGCCACGTTATCAAAAAAAATATTATTTATTTGTATGGCTTGCTATATTATGCGGCATAGCCAGGCATAATATGCAGACTATACCGACTGCCCTTAGTTTCGTACAACAATGCCGTGCGCTCGGCTCAGTGCGTGGGTGATCATTGTGTACAAGACGTTAGACCTATAATGAGATGTACATCAACGCCTAGAATCCAAGGGTCGGGTTTTAGGGTCGGAGTCGAAATCCTCAGACTTGAGTAGTGAGTACTACTTTGATGATGGACATGATTCAGACCCTAATAACCATAATAATATGTCTAGTACATTTATAATACTTATTTTTTTTTCTTTAAATGTAATCCATAAGATTCACTCAGACCCAATCAAATGGATCAGTACAAATATAAAGGAATGATTCTGTTCTCTTTCTTCCGTTCTAGAAACTAATTTTTTTATGTGAAACCTATTATTTATGATGGGACTCAGACTTGACATAGTTTCATTTATTGATTTTTTTTCACAAAAAAAGTAGACGTGAATTCACTAATTATTATTCTTTTTTTTTCATTTTACATATTTTTTTGATAATAACATGATAAGGGTAGATCAGATCCCTTAAATTAATTGTTGCCTAGATATCGACCCAAGAGGGGGTGAGAAGAGATAGAGAGAGTGAACTCTGGATTTTTACAAGGTTCGGCAATAAGCCTATGTCCTCGCCTGAAGTGTACCACTTGAGAATTCAACACACCATTGCTTTTTCTTTACGAGTGGAGAAGAAACCTTTACAACGTTATGTAGAGAACACATATTTGATCCGAAGTAGAAAGCACATTTCTTCTTCGGTAGGGTTACACCAACGTTTTACAATGGTTTCGGACAAGTGAGAAGAATGAGCAGGATTTCAAGTTTCAACTCAGGAGATAACTTTTAGAAGATGATACAGGTTAAGGCTCACTTAACAGTTACTCAAAATGACTCATGTATAGCTTAGATAATGATAGACTGGTATTTGGGCACAGCTGAGAACAAGAAGATTCAAATGATTCTTTGCAAGGTGTATAGAATATTCCTCTTTTGATTTTCAGTAATCTCAACTAGGAATTAAAAAGATCAAGATCAGGTGTGCATGAGAGTTTGCATGATCGGGCAATGCTTGCATATATATAGTGGAGTTGAAGATTATGACCGTTGGCAAGTATTGAATGCAAATATGGCCGTAGGGAAGGGCATTAAATGAATCCCAGATTTTACAGTTGCCGCAGACCGACGGCCCTATCCCATGTAGCGGTCGCCCGCTATCCCCTAACTTGAATTTCAAACATAAGGACCGGTCACCCGCTGCACAGACTGGCAGCCTGATCTTAACTGGAAGCAAAGATAGTTTACAGGTTCATGGATCGGTCGCCCGCTCATCAAAGAACGGCAGTCTGCTCATAACTGAGAGCAATAGATGGTTTATGGTTTATAGTCCGATCATCCTCTCAACACAGGACGGTGACCCGCACTCAAGTCAAGGCATTATATGATCTACTTCTCAGGGATCGGTCACCCTCTCTCAGGACACCGACGGCCTGGTATCCCCCGTTTTTGAAATATTTACATCTTGGGCCCTTTTTAAGTCATGGGAAAGTGGTCAATGTTCTAGGGACCTAACCAATGCATATTCTATAGGGCTCTGAGGTCCTAGAGTCCTTCTAAGGTAGATGTGAGCCATGATGAATCTTATTAACTTTACAAGATGTTATCCTAGATGCACACATAACTAAATCCTAAGGGCATAGACTTGATCTTCATAGTCTTCAATCTTAGTGAACTCTTCGAGTCTAGAATTGATCATCATTCTTCATGGGCCATTCATTCGTGAGTCTTCAAAGTCCATAAGATAATTAGACTTCTATGTTTTACTTTGAAGGGACATAAGCGTTTGATCGTCAATGATTTTTATTCATAGAGCTTGATGCCCATTTGATCTCCAGTGTACTTCACATGTGATGAGTTTAGAAATGATTTCTTGATGTGGATATCTTGATATACAAATCATGTCATTTGGTGCACATCTCCAAGTTCATTACTCATTCTATGTGCATCGATCATATTCTTAAAATATTATACTCAAACACAGATGTTAACACATTACATCAACGATTTTGTTATCATCAAAACATCATGTATAATCATGGGATGAAACCCTTGGGGGCTAACAATCTCCCCTTTTTTTATGATGACAAAACATTGTCTAATAAATGGTAAAAACCTATACAATATTAAGTTCAAGAACAGAGATAAAATATCATGACCAATTTTCTCCCCCATACTTCATGCATATAAATATGAAGAATTGGGACAATGATGTGTCTCCCTTACCATATCAAGATGAGGCACAAATGCATGAGGCAGAAATATAATAATTCTCCCCTTACTATGAGTATCTCATTTCACAAATTATAAACACAAATCATTTGATATATATAGATGGACTAGAAAAACATGTTCAGTCCAACATGATTAAGGCTCAATCAAATGAACGTGTAGCAAGTTGTAATCATAGTGAAATGAGCAATATAAGTTTCTCCTTGCAATATATCTTAGTCATTTGATGTTTAAGAGGCCTTAAACATGAGACACTAATTCATTCATTTAAGCACAATCAAATGAGTAAGAATCATATTAAGTTCATGGAGAGAAGCCCAATTACACAATCCTTAATACTCTCCCCCTTTTTGTCAGCATCAAAAAGGTAATGAATCATGGTGGGGAGGAGTAATTTAATAATCATGTGGGAGATCAAACCTTATACAATAACTCAAGAATGTGCACACATTAGTAATCAAGACAGAATTTATAGCCCAATGAAGTGATGAGACACATATAGTTGTTGTTCTGTGCAGTGTTCATCAAGGTAGGATAGTCCAGTCTAGGGCTAATGATGAAGAACAAGAGAATGAAAGATCATCCTAGGAAAAATAAACTTTTGAGGTATTAAACCTGAATACCCAATGAGGTTCATGACAATCAAGTGTAGGATGAGTGTGACACAATGACCCTTAGTGAGTGTATTTCAGCAAGATAAGATTTCATCAAGGTCTGTCAAGATCAGAGTAGCCTTAACTCTTTCAAGGTTTAGAGGTGATGCCCAAGGAATCACATGGATTAAGTTCATGGAAGAGCACTTCTATGGCTTTATTGGGTTATCAGTATGCTCAGTTGAAGATGAGTCTTGAGCAACCATGATGGCTTAAGAGCAGGGATGAGAGCAGGAGCTTACAGATCACAGTTCCTAATTTATCTCTCAAGACAATGTATTGTACTGTTCATGAGCAAGGAGACCATGAACAATAAGGGATAAAACATTGAGAGATAATCCTGATCATAGGTCATCAAGTCAGGTGCTGTCAATTTGCTCCTTTAAGAACTCTCGAACTGGAGAGGAACAGTACTAATTGAAGCAAGACTGATACCAAGAATGTGAGTGCTGGCCCATATCATTTAGATGCATCTCTCAAAGATATTGAATCAAGTGAAGAACAGTGAGAAAGCAGGTGAATGGCCTTCATCAATAAAGGAAATCAACTAATCAAGCAAAGGGAAGACATTTGGGTGAAGGGGTTTCACTACCATTTACTAGGATGGAGTAATTGAATTATTTCGCAACAAGTTTGAGTTGCAGCCATCCTTGTCAGGTTTGAGGTGGAATGACTAAAAGATTATGTATAATTCAGATGCATGTGTCCATGGTCATTCCCATTAAAGACAGTAATTGTTGGGTTTGGCTCATTAGGCCAACATTAAGTTGGCCCAATAGGCCCAAGTCCTCTTGTAAGCCCAATATATATAAGGGTAAGTTTTTACTCTTTAGGGTTAGCGAATGCAAGATTTCTCTCTATGAGATGAGAGGAGAGGCTATGGAGAGATTCATTATAGCACCCTGTTCTTCATCTTCTTCATAGTGTATTGAGCAATCGCTCCGTAGACGTAGCCTTCGGGTGAATCACGTAAAAATCCCCGTGTCTCTTGTGTGGTTGCTTGATCTTGCATTGTGCATTGTGTGTTTTGTATTTCATTACATAACAGTAAGATCTTCATGACTCTGAAAGATTAACAAGGAAATGTCCAAAATGTCATTTCCACAGGGTTCAATGAGATTTCAGAGTCAAGCATGTCCTTAAGAGATGATGTCATGATTAGATACAAGGACAAAGATCAGGGACAGCTAAAGTGCAATATGACAGAATTCATACAGAAGAACTTGTCCCACAAAAGCAGGACCATGATCAATATATCATGAGAACAGTTACCATAGAACACCATGGAGTCAGATTAAGAGATAGCCATCTGGCTTTTAATCACAGTGAAGTGCATTGGTCCATGTGTCAGAATTTGATGAAGATCATGATCATGAAGCCAAGTTTGTAGACAGTTTCTCAAGTATATCTTTGTCAAGGTTAGTGTCAATTTCGATTTTTCCCAATTTTGATATCCAAAGAATCAACTGTTTTAAGAAGATATTTTCCAGAGTACTCACAGTTGATGCAAAAAGCAAATATATCAAGGCTCTGTTATGGGTTGAAAGGAAATGTCCACAGGACCATTTCTACCATGTGTGAGGTGCATCAGGGCTAGATTTGTCCTTAATGAATAGTTCTAGAACTTGTATGCAAGGACAGGTTCAAGGAGAAATGTGGTGATTATTGGGAAAATCTCGGATCCATGACACCACCCACTGTGAATCAGGCAAGGCACCCTAAGAGATCGAGAACGAAACCTCCTACAGAAAGTGGAGATACCCAACCACTCGAACATATAAAATGGTGGGTACGACTAATCATATTCACAATTACATCTGGTTGAAACAGAGCAAGTGCTGAGAGGCACACTGTGGTAAGATCATGACAGATAATCTGGAAGTTGTTTAAGAAGTCATGTGGCAAGAGAAGGTTAAATCCTTCCAAGTCATCAAACTCAATTATAAAATTCCTTATTTTTAATTGTTTTTACACAATTACCCTTATTTATAGAGAATAACATGATAAAGATGGATCAAATCTTTCAAATGACCAAATCTCATGTTAGAAATTTTCTCTCTTTTTATATAAATTTTCTTTCTTTTTTAATACTAATATGATAAAGATAGGTAATATATTTCGAATTACCAAATCAATTTTTTTTCCTTTCGTGAAGAAAATCACAACCATTTGATTAACCAACAGTCGAGATTCATTTGATATTAAATGTAAATTTGAAGATAATTGGTTGGTTTTTAATAAATTTCAAAAAAAGAAGAAGAAGAAAACAAACTAATTACGACTCAAGTAACCAATCGCAGTTGATATGTTCTTGTGTACTAGTATGGCGAGCAATTTAGACACGGACACGGGATTAATGATTTTTGGTGAAAATTACCGCACTGCCCTTCTGCATCACTATGGTCCGGACGTGAGATAAGAATATTTTTCCGGTGTTCGGACCATCGGATCGGACGTTTTGCATATGCTACAGTAATACTAAGTTATTTTTTAACCACCGTATATTTTCAAAATTTCTCAAATTAAATATCGGACTAATTATGATAATCTGATAAAAGTATTTTAAGACTTAAAGATCTTTTAACACTCCCAAATGCTTAAAACACATTATTTTACAAATAAGAGTATCCCTCGGTTGTGCCGAAAATATATTTGGGAGTGTCAAAAGACCTTGAAGTCTTAAAGTATTTTTATCAAGGTATCGTCATTAGTCCGGATATTCAATTTGAGAAATTTTAGAAATACACAGTGCTTAAAAAATAACAGTCCATATACAGTAATGCACAGTATATTATTTAAATAATAAAATCTCCTTTAAAACTTTAAAGTCATTTTTTAATCACTGTCTATTTCTAAAATTTCTCAAATTAAATATCCAAACTAATTACGATAACCTAATAAAAATACTTTAAGACTTTAAGGTCTTTTGATACTCCTAAATATATTTTTTGCACTGCTGAGGGATACCCTTATTTGTAAAATAATGTGTTTTAAGCATTTGGAAGTGTCAAAAGACCTTCATGTGTTAAAGTATTTTTATTAGGTTATCGTAATTAATCCGGATATTTAATTTGAAAAATTTTAGAAATATACAGCGTTTAAAAAATAATTTTAAAATTTTAAAGGAAATTTTATTATTTAAATAATGCAGTATTAGTGTAGCATATCCAATCCGTTCGGACGATTATTCCCGTCTGAACGATCCGATGGTATATCTCACATCCGGATCACGCTGAAGCTGAAGGATAATACAGTAATTTTCACCAAAACATGAAAAACCCTTGTCTACAGAAAGATTTTGTCCATGCTCGGATGAATATATATAAAAATATATAGCCAAACAAGTTGAAAAGCCGGATGGGCATCGCGAGCTTATGCCATGGGACTGAGCTTGCCCATTAGCTAAATAGGCTTTAAATTGGGCACAAGCCCAGCCCATTAGACTATCATATATGTTATAGACTTATAGTAAATTCCTTTGTGACAACTTCTAACCAAGCTTAGTTAGGTTTAGGTTCATGAATAACGAAGAAGTGACAAATAATATAGACTTGTTGTAAGTGATATTATATTATTTTATACATAAATCTTAAAAAAATGTTTTATAATATGTTCTCACGCAAGATCATCTGAGTCTTTCTGTCTCTAATTCAATTCATCTACTTATCCTATACGGCAATGATAATATACATAAAGTAAGAATTTATTTTTATAATATTCAATGCAAACCTGATTGGGTTAATGCTTTAGTGATTATTGATACTTATATGAGTACAATAACTTTCTCTAATACTATGATTTTCGACCTTCATTTATTTCTACAATATGTTTGTCTTACTTCTTCATTTGCATTATAATTTTTTAAATTATTTTTCATTAATTTTAAATATTAGTCAATTTTATTATTTGTAGAATTTACTACTATTTTTAACTTTCCCCTACAATTGTAGAATACACGGGCTTTCAATCTAATTGGTTGACCAGAGATAATAACAGAAAAATTAAAAATTAAAAACCTAAAGTGTATATTTTTCTAAAAGAAACAATCATTCAAAATATTTAAAAAGATCTAAAACATTCAAAAGTATCTACAAAAATAGACAGAGACCTTAGAAATTTTGCCAATCACTAAGGACTTTTTATTTAATTATATGAACATTTGTATATCATTTCATTCATTTTTTTCTGACAAAAAACTGAAAAAAAAAAAATTCTTATAAACCTCAACCTTTATCAAATTTTCTAAAAACTCTTAAAAAATGACACAAACACCATACAAACTATGTAAATGACATTTAACACATCTCCATTGAATTCCATAAGAACTGAATATTATTTCATCAAATTATTTTTAAAAAACTCAACTTTTAAGGTTATCTTAGAGCATAAACTCAATAAAAATTAATAAAAATAATTCAATATGGTCAACACTAATGAAAAGAACTCAAAATAAGCCTAAAATTCAAAAAACTTGCTTTTAATGCTTTTAAAGTAAAAAATATTGGTAAAAATAAGCCGAAACTGGTTTTTTTAATAAAAAAGACCTTTAGCAACAGATACCATGCAGTATCAGTTGATATTGTTGGGTGTATCAGCACTTTGCACATTCGTGATTCTTTGTGTTGTAAAAAATATCAGACATATATATCGACAGTCAAAATTTCGATACATATCGGCTACTTGTATCTATGACGTTGACTAACAAATGAACATGTGAAAAGGCACCAAGAGGAGAAATTATCCGTTGCAAACTTTCAATAATAGCCGTTCTGATGAGAATACTGACTGAAATCAAAAAGTGAAACTTGGTACTTTTCTCTTCATCTTAACGCTTTGATTGAAAGTTCATACTAACTTTTGTGAACAAGTTCACAATGAACAAATAAAAGTTCATCAACAGATGAAAAACTATAGAGGTCGACAAATGTGTATTGGCAACATGAATTGGTATTATCAAAATGAAAGAATACCAGTACAAGAATTAAAAGGCAAGCAAACTTCTGAAAACCTTGAACATAACATGTGTTAAGACTGTTTATCTTTACTCCATCTATGGCATATTACAGACAGTTGTAGACATTCTCTATCTATTCAGTCCCCACAGTTACAGTGAAAAAATAGACCTTCACTACAAAAGCTAGAGCCAGTTGCAATAGAAAGATACCAGCTACAATAAGGAACCAGCTTTCACCTGCTGATTGAATGTGGGTTCGAATATTAAGGGCCACAAAGGCTGCAGATATGAATCCTGCAACACCTACTACAGCCCACCGAAACACTTCCACCGGCACAACAGATAAGCACTGCAGCAAAAACAAACATTTCAGCAAGCCAACCTTGAAGGGATACCTCCGATTTTTTGAGGCTTAAACAAAATGTTATTGGAAGAATATGTACAAAAATTTAAACATTCTTAAAACCAAAATAGTATATAATATATAAATTAACATGCAAATGGTGAAGGCAATTCAATCTATGATGTCTACACATAGCAAAATGCATATTATGTAAAGAATACGAGCTTCACTCCATTTGTTTGGAGTTTATTAAATGTATCAATTTTAACACAACTGCATGGCAGACCAGAATGGTAGGAGGGTTGTACTTGGTCAGGTGTTCAAATTTCACTGGCCATACACTTCTTCCTTGAATTTTCAAGGTTTAAAGGCAACAAATATGTCATGGTAAATCGTGGTATATCATAACAAAAACAAAACAGAACTATTTTGAAATCATGAAACAATCACATCATTTAGTGATGTTATATCAATAATTTTGTTAGTATAATTAAGACATTGCAAACACATTATAATGATAAAGAGGATCATGCAAATTTTCTATAAAAATTAACATGTTGATGGCAATAGCAAGAGCATCTTGGGAGAGATGTTCAATCATAATATATAGTTGATTAGTTGACAATCCATTTTGGTGGGCATTTCATTTTGCCTTCTGAATTTAGTGACCTAGGTGCTTTTGTCTTCCATTTTAGGAAAGGAATGTGGATTTTTATAGATAAACCTAAGTGAATAAACTCCTCCACTAAAAAAGAGTCAGTGCCTTCACTTTCTAAATAAGATGGAGATTAATAACCATAACTTCTATTATATATTAAACATCTTTGTACGTATTTACCTGCATATGTATGTGTATGAACGCGTGTGTATCATCGTCATCATCACCACTACCACCACAACACCCATACTTCAAACAGTTAAACCCATAAAATGCAACCACAATCTCAAATGCACATGTATATGCCCAGAAATACACACGCACACAATAAATATAATAGGAAATAATCATGTACTAACAACTAAACCACTGTTATAGCTTAGTCTTCAATTACGGGGTAATGTGGAACTCACACACTCAACCCCCACCATCCATCTTTCCAATGAATTGGTCTAGTGCATGCTCTTCTTCTGAATCCCATTCAATTTTTTAACCTGCAGTTGGATAGATCAAATGAGAGATTCTCAAAAGACTGATCAAGTCCAAAACAACCCATTAATTTAATCCAATGGTTTTCCCCCTTATATTAAAGTTATGTGAATTGCACTTTTCCATTTTTCATGGAACAATTGCAATGTACATACAAAATGATCTTTAATTTCATTTTCCAAAATCACTTTTTCCTTTTCTACTTCTTCAATCAAAATAAAAAAGGCATTTTATTTCACCCTCCAACCTCAACCCAACCTCTCATGATCTTTCCTTCTTTCATAAAAGGCATTTTATTTCACCCTCCAACCTCAACCCAACCTCTCATGATCTTTCCTTCTTTCATATCCCTTCTACCTTTCATCTGAGCTAGGATAAGCCAAAGAGAAAGGTTAAAGTCAGAAGAAGAATAGGGTTCAAGTCTTAAGAGGTGTGGGTGTGGGGGCACCAACCACAGAAAATGAAGGAAGATGTTCTAGATCTCTGAAAAAACAAAGTTCAGAGTCCACCTGAGATCTAAAACCATGAAATAGACACAACTGAAATGAGCAGTTCTTTTTTGTAGTAGTAGTCCAATATATGATAAATATATTTCTCAATTATGTTCTTATCTTGATTAAAAATAAAATAATATATTTTTAATCTTAAGAGTTAATAAAGAGAATGTAAAAAATAAATTAGATAAAAAATAAAATAATTTCTTCACAAATTCTTTTTGATCAACCATACCTCACTCCGTTCTCTTCTTCTTTTATTTTTTAATAGTTTCAGAAGACTAGAATCCCTTCCTTTTAGATAAACAGTGCAGATACTAATGTAAAATACAATTTCTCAAGTTAATAACTTGAAAAAGACATTAATACCCTTACTTTTAAGTTAAAAGATAAGGGTATTTATGGAAAATAACCCTTCTTCTCCTACCTACCTCTTCTTCACATGCGTTGCAGAAAACCCACTTTTCTCAAAAAGGGTTACAACGATTTTATAAGTGAAACGGATCTGAAAAACTCGAGTGATCCATACAAATCGAATGGTTCACCCTATGGACCACCGCATTTTTACGGTTTTACCTTTCTAAAGGTTTTTAATATCTGCCCAAACCATTGTGCCACCCAATTCCAGTTCAACTCAGTTGGACCAAATGGCCCCGTCCAAGTTTTAAGACATTGGATGGTACAATGTTGCATGTGTGAACTACAAGATGCTGAAAAAGATAAGAGAGTGGAAATGTCTCTCAGAAAGAAAAAAGGGAGAGTGCTTTTGAAAAAGGTGAGATCAATTGGTACAGATAAAGGGCTATGGCACAAACATGAAAGTGAAAAAAAAAAAATAACAACAATGAGATTGAAATGTTTTTTCTAAGAAGAATGTCGGATTAAATTAATGGTGGCGATGGGTTGGACCACACTCTCTTTTCATCGAGCTAATTCCATTATCCCACAATTGATCCATCCAACAACAAAGTCCACAGTTCAACAAGATCTGATGGGCAGGCATGTATATAGTAAGGTCAGAGGGATGACTTTGAAGGGTCAAGACAAGAGTTAAAAAATTCATCTGAAATCCGAAATTTCACTCGAAATTCTTTTGATTTGGTATGGGCCAAAATATAAATATCAGAATATTGGACATTTTTCAGAAAAGATTGTATTAGCCGAGATTTCATTCATATTTTGAATATTTCGGTTAAATTTTGGAGATTTTGGTGATTCCCATTTACAAATTTTGGCCGAGATCGCCGATATGACCAAAATATCGACCGAAATTTTTCAGGCCAAAATCAAGGGCCGAAAATCACCGAAATATGTACCTATGTCTAGACATACGAAATTTGGGGCCATACAACCACAACTTGGCAACAAACCATAACAATGATCCATTGTCAATTTGTTAAATTATAACAAAACGCCTAACGGGAAATCTGCTCAAGTGTACAGCCTATAGGGACACCTGCCTATGATAAACCCAGACCCTTCAAGCTGTTCCATCTCTTCATAGATTCAAATCTAAAGCAGGCCTGCATCTATTTAATTGATTCTCAATATTGAATTAAACACTAATTTTTTAATGGTTCAAATTTAAAACCCTAAAAGAAAGGTATAGAATGTTGAAATGGAGCCAACTTTGCATGGACTGCTACTCATGATTTGTGGCCAACTGTCAATCCCATACCCCAAATAAGGGATGGTCCACCTTCTAGTACAACACTTCAAAGAGCTAGGCCTTGGAATTTTGTGAATCTGCGCACTTAGACATGGTATCTCCCTTCTATGGGCACATTATAAACAGATCCAGATCAAGGGATAAAGTGGGATGTGTATGATCCTGTGAGGATTTTAAGGGGCCAAATCACCACTTGATCCAATCACCCTAACTGTTGATATTCTTGTCACTAAATTTCAACATCTATAATAAATGGATTTTAACCCAAGGATGGATATCAATCAGGTGGGCATCAAAGTAGGATGCTCAACCATTCACGGAGGATGAAAGTCTGTAAAGGGTTGGGATAGATTAAAGGTGAGCCTCATCAACCAAAACAAGGGCAGTAGGGCACACCATCCACCACGCACACACACTTGTTAAAAGCTGTTCTAATCTGTTTTGGTCCTACTTCATCCTATTTCTGTAATTTTTCCAACAAATTGGTAAATACATTTTATTTTTCCCTCAATTTTGGAAATTTGCATCAGTAGTTTTGATACATATTGAAGACATTTTTTATTTGAAAACCATCCTATCTCATTTGAAAAGTGAAAAAACACGTGACACCCAAATAAAGAGTTGCTCGTGCACATATATATTCTTTTAAAAAGAAATCCACACAGCTTTTCCCAAAGGCAACACCAAAACAGTCCAATACCAATGTCCTTTTTCTATAGGCAAAATGAAGCATCAATCAAAATTCACAAATATGGCCTGAGGCCTAAAAAATATAAAACTCAATATCAATGTACACTAACTGAAATCTTAAATAGGAAGTTCAATCAGTGAAACATGCAGCATCAAATGACTAAATCTGCACGATTTCTCTAGAAGATTATGCCAATAGATTATGCTTCAGCAAGCTAAAGATAGCAACACTTTTTATCAGTAGTTTGTTTAGAGAGAGAACATCCATGCATTTTATACCTTTCCAAAAATAAAAAAGTTCATGCATTTTAGAGAGGATATACAACTTACTGAGGCAGGAATGAATACAAAGAGAGAGTATCCATATAGACACCAAAGCTGGACAAGCCCCGATCGTGCTGAGCAATACTTGAGAAGAATATATAAGCAAATAGGAACAATAGTAACATAGCCATAAAACAAACCGGCTGACCAAGTGATCAAGTTTATGTCATAGTTCCATTCTTTCTTCTGCAGTTTGTGTGCCAAGTATGTCACAAATGTCCCAATCGATGCTGCCACAAATATTAAGGTAGTACATATCCAGAACGGACCATACCTGCTCAGATATACATAACAAAATTGTAAGACATTCACCTTAAGCACATTTGTCCAGCAAATTATCTAGAAAAGCCAGATCTCATTTTAGCAAACTAAGAATCCAGCCCTTGGGTATCTCAGCTTGGTATGTATCACAATCTGATATGGGTTTAACTACTATCTATTGTTGGATTAAATAACAAAAACTATGCACATATGTAAAGAATAAAGATTCAGATACCAAGTAAATAGTCAATATCAGCCAGTCGATTTAACATCCTGCCCACTCCAACCGAGTGAAGATCTTCCCCTCCCCATACCCCCACAATTGGTAAGCATTCACTTGGACCCATACTAGTAGTATCAATTTACCATAATGAGACCTGATCCATCTAGATAATTCCCCCTGCATCTATGAACATGCACACGTGCAGAATATCGGATGAAATGATCATACAGATCAAGTTGTGCAGTACAAATAAGGCAATCATCATAGTTGAAACACTGAGAGAATCCTTACCAGCTCAATACCATATAGTGTGTCTGATGATACAAGATCATTCCTGTAATATCCTCATGAACCAACATTGAAAGACAATGCATTATTGAGTATAGATAGATGAACTTAGGCTCCATATGTTCTCTCTGGGTAGTTTTTTTTATTTAACAGCTTTCCTCCACATTCCCAAGTTCTTATTAGGCCTGTTACTCAATACAAACCCAACCTGAGACCTGCCCGAACCCATAATAAGTGAAAGGGTTTGAACACAAATATCAACCAGTCACGCCAGTCTTGAGCTAAGTTTTTGAGCCAGGTTTTTACAAGAAGCCCGTGAAAGCCCATCAGTCTTTTCGACCCATTTAGCCATTATATGTGTTACGTGTACACCTAGTCAATTTTCCAATTTTCAAAATTATTTTGAAATTAATTAGGAAACGACTGTTCATATTGAAAATAGAAATGATGAGCTACAAGTAGAGACCAAATTTGAGTTCAAAACTCAATTTCTAACTACAGAAAAACCTCTATAATGAATATGGTTGCAACCATGGTACATATATTACATTAGAGGGGTTATTTAATTAGAAGGTCTATCAAATTGACGTTCAGTATTCCTTTGCCAAAAAACTCTTAACTCTCATCCATCGTAAAAAGTCATTTCGGTAGAAACCGTTTTATCTTTCTTCTCTTTCTACCCCACTGGCCATTGTTGCCTGAAAGCCAGACTACCACCCATCACAGCCATTGAATCCTCTCTCTGCAACCCTCAAGACCAGAGAGAAACCCTACCACTTTGACCAGATCTGGAAACAAATCATCCTAGGGTCGTTTTTCAGAGTGTTTGTGAGGTCCTTAGTCATTTTTCCAGTAATTTTGTATTCTAAATGTATGGAATATTACTTTACAAAATAGTTGGAACAATACATTTTTTATTCTGAATGTATTATGTACTGAGCTAGAGAGATTTATTACATTTTGTATGGGCTCGAGGTCAGGACCGACTGCGGAAGTTATTTTAGACAGATTATAACTTTATAGAGTAATACATTATAGAGGTTATATTGTACTTGGTTTTAATGGTCAAATTCACTAGATGTCCTTAAAAACCAGTATTAAAAGGATGTCTGGTAATTTTGATCACAAAAATCAAGTGGCTAAAAATTGAGTTTAAAGCTCAAATTTAGTCCACCTGTAGCTAGGGCTGCAACTCGGGTCGGGCGGGACAGGTTTTAATAAACCCAACCCTAACCCGACTCACATTACATTGAACCCAACCCGACCCGAACCGAATTAAAAACCCGATTTAGTGAACCCGACCCGACCCGAGATTGTAATACTCTTAACCCGACTCCCGACCCCAGTTGCAGCCCATTAAATCCGACCCGAGATTAGTTTAGATGATAATTCGTTTGTCTTTTTTTTTTTTAAAAAAAAAAAAAATGGGATAGAGGAAACCTTTTCCAGTAAAATTTAAAATGGGATAGAGCAGTGTTGTCAAACCCGATCCAACCCGTGGTCGAACCGGCGGTTGGCCCGTGACCGGCTGTATGAAGGGTCGGGTCATGATAAAACTCGTTAGGGTTAAAGACCCTTAAAAACCCGCTGTCAACCGTGCTTCAACCCGGTTTGAGTAATAAACCCGTGACCCGTTGGAAGTAAAACCCGTTTTTTAAATATATATATATAAAAAAAAAACTGCTGGAATGGGATTGGATTGCCGATTTGGGATAAAAGTGAAAAGAGAGAAAAAGAAGAAAATCAGGGAAGAAACAAGAAGTAAGAAATAAAAACCAAAAAAAAAAAACTCACATCTCCGTTGAACGATCTTCCCATCTTCATCCGTGCGGCCAATGATCGGAGACTCGAAGGTCGTTCATCAATCTCTCTTTCGCAGTTTCGTTGATGGGTTCCTCTTCTCCCATCTCCCCCCGCGGCAGCGGCGGCGGCGGCGGCATGACGATTTAGGGTTTCTTTAAGAGAAGCACAAGCACTTCTCTATTGGAAAATGGAAGTTAGGGTTTGAGGGGTTAGAAGGGATTTTATAGTAAGTTATAAAATTCGGGTCGGGTCGGTCAGATTTTTTCGGGTCAGGCCTTCTCGGGTCGGGTCGGGTCGGGCCAAAACCGGACCTGAGTTGCAGCCCTACCTGTAGCTCATGTCTATTTTCAATATGAATGATAGAAATTTTAACATTCACAAACGGATTGGCTCAATTTTTAACCATGAAAAGCCCCATGTTTTGGAGACAGGTTCAAGCTTCTAGATATATAAATGGACTCAGGCTTCCATAGAACATAGCCCAGCCCCAACCTAGCTCGTGAACACCCCTACTTCTTGTGTAGTTGGTTTTTTGTCCCTTATTAGTACATCATACACCAAGGAACTTCACCTAGGATTTTTAAAATTAAATTGTTCACGGTGAAACCAAGTAAATAAGTCAAAGCAAACCCTTGTTGAGGCTCAACTCCAACCGGGAACTCTATCAACTCCCTAGATACCATTCTTGTACTTGTTTTTGCCCCGTTTTATAAATCTTCCCATTATCAAGAAGTGTATCCACGACTTCTTGTACCAATTTCTCCTATCTCAAGATATCCATTTGGAATGCATTTTTTCTTCAACATTTGCCAAATTACTTGTCTTGACACCCTACTGTAGCTTTCTCTGAATTGACAAACCAATGTGTAATTTTGTGAATTGGATAAATTCAAACCTAAACCCCTTTTCCAAATTTTGAAAAGGTGGACAGCTAACAAGTGTCCTCAGTTTCTTCCGTAGTAGTCAAGGCGCAAGGCACACTCAGGCACAAAGATGTCCTGGAGCTTAAGGCACAAGGCACACTTCTAGGGGCGGGCTTTTTTATTCTAGATGCATTTTTTAAATATTTTTAAACATATGTATATACCATTGTTTAGAACTACTTCTAACATATTAATGACATGCATTATTTTTTCAACTCACTACAACTAAATAATACAAAGTATATACTATAAAGAACATGTATCAAAAGTAGAAGCACAATTATATATAATAACAAAGCCTAATATAAAAATCAAATAATAAGTCAAAATTGTAAAAAAGTATTCATTTTAATAATTATATCATCAATGATAAAAGAAAATGTGCACTCTTATATAAGATGTAAACTATGTTTTGAACTTTTTATATTTATATTTTAACACATCATAGAGAAAAAAATGAAAAGACGCATTTTTAATAATATTTTAACAATCGAGAGAGAAACTATATTTTACTATTTACATTTTTTTTTTTTTTCACGTGTGGGAAACCAAAATCCCCACGGGTGAACCCACTACCCCTAGGGCACACCAATGTTAGGCCATGAGAGTTCCCACACGCATAAAATTACATTTTAATATCTAATAAGATGAATAATGCTTTTATATGGCGTGCAAGGCAGGCCTAGGGCACAAACTCCCTCTAGTGCCTTAGGCACACCTTGGCCTACTATAATTTCTCCCTAACAAGATAAATTAGGAACTCAGTTCGTTCCTAGCGCAGTTCGTTCCCAATTGATGAACAATTCAGTTCCATATAAAGGAAAGATGACTCTCAAAAGCATAATCAACTCTCCCAACTTCCTAAGCAAGAACTATACCTTGGATCCATTAAACCTGACTAACATGCCTGTCATTGAGGCCGCATAAAATTCAGCACTTAAAAAACCCTCAAATAATAATTAAATTGTGTCCACGTGGAAGAAAACATGAAAACCACCATAACAATAATTATAGCATCATCAAAGTCCATAGGGGTTGGCCTAGTGGTTGAGAGACAAGACTTCAAGATTGAGGTCTTGGGTTCAATCTCTAGTAACTTCAATGAACGGCCACTCTCCGTGGGATATGTACAGAGTAAGGTCCTACCACTTGAACCCGGCATGGGTGTGTAAGGAGGCATGCACATGCCCCGAAGGACTAGTCGAGCGAGACACCTGGACACCTTAGGTCATAAAAAAAAAAAGTCCATCTAACAATAATTATAGCATCCTCACTGTCACGAAGCATACAATAGAATAAATGCTAATTGCAGTATCATAAAGATAAGACAAACAGCCAGAAGTACAAAAGTAAAGGGTATATAGAGTATAACATTATAATAAACAGTAATAAAATTAATAACTGAAAATGCAAACCTCCTTTGTTCAATGGACAGAAGAAAAGACTACACAGGTGTGGTATACAGTTATATAAATCATTAATTAAAACAACAAAAATGGACTATAGCAAAAGATTCAACATACAAGTCAGGATTGCTTGCCGTCTTTTCAGAAAAGCTTCCTTTAAAAGGGAAGAGTGCATCTTTAATCCTTTCTAAGACATCTGAAGTGTCTACATCAAAGTATGGCTTGTAAGCTGCAACTGCGAATACCCGCAGCCAACCAGCTGGTTGAGCTTCATCAGAACTACCTTGAGCAGGTTTTGAGAATGTATCTGTAAAATATTCAATTTGCATTGCAAATTTAAAATACAAAATATGAAGTAAACACTGCCCATTAACTAGTCAACCAATTAAATTTTTAGAAAACTCAAATGCCATTGTTTTTACTTTTATTTGTTTCTAAATAGGAAATCAAATGGCGTTGGTCTTTCAAGGGACCCAAAGAAAGGCGGATAAATACCTTTCAAAGAAAAAAAAAAGGGCAGATAAATTCACAACGCCGCATTGTTAAATGGAATATTTTGCCTTCAACTTTTGGTAAAATACTAAAAGAAACTTTAATATAGGGAAGAATTTGTTAATCTCACAATCATCTAGAAAGCAGTGATTGTCCCATAAAAAAGTGCCCTTTTCCTGAACCATTCCCACCCTCACCAAGTAGTCAACAAATAAAAAATCTTGTGAAACTCAAGCTCAAGAGCAAGACTTGGCCGTCATTATTTTTCCAGAAAGGAAGATCTGATATGTAAATTGTTCTCGGATAGACTTCTTCATGAAGTTTTTCTCCCATGTTAAAAATATCTAAGCTACCATAGTAATGATACCATTGCTCCTATTAGTTGTATAAAGAAAATTTCTCCAATTAATGTATGAGAAAACAGTTGGTCCACGTGATTAACTGTTTGGCAGGGACATTAGGATATGTTCCCAAGTATGGGGCCCTCTTCAACTCACATTCTCATCACCATCATCATCTAAGTCATTTTTCCCATCAATCTGGGGTTGGCCTTTATATTCAGATTTGGCAAACTGTTTCCACGAATTCACTGACTAAGCCCATGGGACATGAACCCACAACCTTTAGGCTATAACAAAACTTATCAGTTGTGCATAGGTTTTTATTATAACTCGCATGCTCCTCTTCAATAAATCAAAGTGCATGTTCTTTTTTCCTTCTTATCTCAAGCGTAACTCCAGAAACTGAGAGTGACCTATAGATACTTCTTATTCCTAAAGATGCTTCTTAAAGCCTAATTAAAACATTGATATACTTGTTACTTGATTGTTTAGAGTAAAACTAGTGATTAGTTTTCTACCAATTTTAATCTCACATAGGGATGAGAATGAACTGGGCTTAAGTTATGCCAAGCCCGAGCCCGATTATCAAGTGAAATGACTGAGCCCGGCCCAAGACCAACAAAGCCTGATCAGCCCAATTAAAGCCCGAGCCCGAATATGAGCCAAAGCAAGTATTTTTGTACAAGTATTTGGCTAACAAAACTAATTAAATTTTGTTTTCTATGAAGTATGAATTAATAATCATTATCTAATTATTTTTTTATAAAATAAGTATTAAGCAAAGTATATATTAGATAATAAGTTCAAATCATGTATGATTTTTTTCTATTTTTTATATTTTTGGCAAAATAGCGAAATTCCAATTGGATGGGTTGAAAGATTACTTAATGTCTTACATGTATACCAAATTTCATCCCAAAACACAAATTAAAGCAACATGATTTTAGTAGTCAAAACCAAGAAGCATCTTTAGGAATAATGACACCGGCTGATTTTAACCATTAGGATAAAGTCACTTTCATCTGAATTTCTGGATGAAATTTATTTTACATGTAGATAATTTAATCAACTTTCAATCTAACTAGTTAGATTTATTCTCAAAAAGATTAATAAAATTAAAAAAATGGACCAGGTGTGATGTGCAAACCTCATGTATACACACACACACACAAATAAGCTCAAGCCTGGCCCGAATAATAGTCGGGCCTTTTTGTCCAAGCCCAGCTCTATTATAAATCAAGATGAAAAGTTTTGCTCAAGCCCACCTTTTTTAGGGCCAAGTTCTTTGAGTTCTCGGGCTTTTGGGCCATATTCCCATCCCTATTCTCACATTTTGTTTTCATTTAAAATAAATTTAGATTTAGATTTATTTAAATAAAGTGCTTAGTCCCCATGTCCTTTTTTCGGTTTGTCAAGTCTAGCACTTCGCACCAACAACCATGTAACTTAGCTTGCCTTCTAAGCTAAGACTGTGAAATGCACATTTGAATTCCAAATAGGTGAAGAATTCACAACTATTGCCTTCCATGAAGTGGTTAGTGTTGACAAATAGGGTTGATTGTTTGATTTATGGATATCCATGACGCTAACTTATATCTAGTGTGGTCATTGAGCTCCAATTGACATGTGCCACATTTTTTATGTTTTTGTTATAAATTATAATATGTAACATATTTCTTAATTTAGTTGTCCTCCAAACTGTCAAAGAATTCAGAGTGGTACTTTCAAAAATTTGGATGGAATTTGTAATTACAACATTTTGGAAATAGAATTTTTTTCCCAAAATTTGAATTCCAAGACTACCAAATCCCATACTTCAAGAGAAAGTTTGTATTCTACCTAATTCCAAAATTCTATCTCAGTTTTCTCTCTACCAAACAAGGCCTAGAGAATTCTCAGCTACCTAATGGAATCATGTGGGAAAATGCTAGTTTCCCAAAGTAAGTGATTTTGGGAAAACTCAAAGATGCAAAACATTATATTATAGAACCCTATAAATGAGAAACAAGCTTGAAAGAAAAAGGAAAGGAGAAGAGGAGTACCATCAGCATCGTGAGGAGGGCGAGACGTGCCAGAGATCTTCCCTTGTGCTTCAGAAGGTGGAAAAGTCTGGAGATTTGATTCTAAAAGAAAATATCCAACATCAATCACCAATCAACAAAGAAGCATGAAATAAAATCCTCATTTCAGTAAATCACCTCCAAAGCCAAAGGCTTCATTTGGATGTATCAAATGAAAGCATTTCATTGAAAAATAACCCAAAAATGGTTAGACACCAATCTATTTTTAGTAAAAAATGGTAATTATCCAAAAAAAAAAAAAAACACTTTCTGCCCCTTTCGGATGTTGAGAATAAAGAATCTATGATGCGGCAAAACACAAGAAAGCACACAGATAAACACAAGTTTCACATGGTACAATGTAGTGCCAACATCCATGGTGAGATGGGACCAATTTCATTGCCTTTGAGAACAAGGTTACAATTCTCTCTCCATGCCTCTTTCAATACAAATGAATCTTGTAACCCTAGAAATCCCTTAAAGATATGAATATAAACCGCATCTGGTACAAAGTTACAAATACCCTTGTTCTTCACAACATTTGGGTACCTGGAAAGGAAACACTCTTGAAAAGAACCATTTTCTTAAATAAAAAGAAAAGCGAGTTTTAACCATTTGGGATGAAGTGCTAGGTTGGATTCATGGATTTCGAATTCTGGATTTAAAATTCCCAGCAGTTCAAATCTTAAGGTGCTTGGATAGACCCGAAGCCCACACTGTTAACAATCCAAGACACTGGAATTTCCAGAAACATACAAACCAACTCCCCCCAATTTGCAGAGATCCCAGGACTTCTAAACAACAAATCAGCTACTAACCTGGAAACTGAACCAGACCTCCAAACAGGACAAGATTTGCTCGCAGGAATGTTTATGAAGAGGACCCACGTAGGTATTTCCGTTAAATTCGCAGTACATGCATTGATGCAACCATACAAACCCTTAATTTAGTTACATTCAAGGAAAGATCTTTCCTTTTCGATAATCCAAACAGACCCAAGAAAGAGTGCACGGCGACGCATGAAATCAAGCTCTAACAACAAAACTATCAAGAAACGAAATGAAAAGAAAAGAAAAGGAAGGCTAACCAGTAAATTTAACGGAGACATGATCCGATCCAGAGACAGACTGCAAATCCAAGGAGAAATCGAGTCAGATCTTAACAACATCACTCCAATTAATCAACCTGAGCCCCCCTTTGGATGCATGAAAAGGAAGCACGTACTTGTAAACACTACGTATAGAAAGGAAACAGTTCAACCATATTAATTATTTTCCAGGAAAAGGACTTTCCTTTACATGCATCCAAACGGGAAAAAACAAAGAAGAGAGAAAGAAAGATGAAGAATACAGGAACGGGAGAAGAAGAGGAATCGTTTTGTTTGTCGAGACTGGTGTAGCCACTCGACATCATCTTCGCAGCAGTAATGGCTCCGAAGTTCTGCGCCTCTGTGTAAGCTCGAATGCACGCATGCAGCCCGAAATCTAGATCTGCGCCACTGCGTATGTTAGAATGCAGCCCTAAATGTACGCCGCTGTAAAGAAACGGTGCTTCGGAGTCCGGACAGAGGGAAAACCAACGCCGAAAGGCCTGGGGCTGTCAACGGGCCGAGCGGGTCTAAAAATTATGACACGGCGCAACCAAAAATATAAATCGATCTTACTGTTTAAGTAATGATGACGTGTATCTTCGATATTTTTAACGATAAAATATGAATTGTTAATAATATTTTGAGATTTATCAGTACCAGAACTGTAGTAAATTCTCGTTAAATAATAATATCATGATAATATTGTGATAAATTCTTAGTAGAATATTGATAAATTCCATATTTATATTTTATTTTATTAATATTTTTATTTTTATTATTTTTTAAAATTATCTTTTTTTCGAAATTTTTCCATTAGCTTTATCTTTCAAACTAATTAAATTCAATCATAAAATCTTCTTTATTTTTTATTTTTTTTATAATTTTATTTATTTTTAAATAATAATATGATAAAATTAGACTAATTCTTTTCTCACAAAATCTCATCTTGAAATCTCTTTTTCTAATATTTTTTTTTAATAATTTTGTCGACTTTTTCTTGTATACTTTGAAGCAAATCACAGTCATTCATTAAACAATTGATCAAAGATTCATTTTACGAATACATTAGACTAATTTATCATTTTCTTTTCTCCATTCTTATTTTGTCCTACTTTATCACTTATCCCTTAATTTCAAGATTATCATTATTTATTAATTCTCATTTCTCTCTCAATCATTTTTCACTTCTCACAATGAGCATTCTCTCTCCTCTCTCGCTCCCTTAGTCTTCAATGCTCTCTCTATTCTTAATGCTCATCCTATTTTCAATTTCAACATTTGGTAAAAAAAAATTTCTCAGATTGGATTGTCCCGACGTAGGCTCAAATCTATCTTCTCAAATTTTTATTTTTATTTTTATTTTAATATCTAATTTTACTTATCAAAATTGGGTTTTCTTTTTTTGTTGTACGACAAAAAATCCTCTTCTCAATGTTTTTAATTTTGACCTTTTTCTCTCTCTCCCCCAATCTCTCAAGTTGTGTTAGTAGAGGAATTTATCATATAACAAAAAAACCCAAAACTAATAAAATAAAATTAGATTTTGAAAAGATGAATTTGATCCTATCTCTGGCCGATCCAATTTGAGAAAAAAAAAATACCCAAATGTTGTAATCGAAAATATGATGAGCATCGAGATTGAAGAGAGCCATGAAAGAGAAGAATCAAGAGAACTTTACTTTTATATGACACCTATAAAATTCAATCATAATTGAATAAATGAAGCCAAACTTTTTAAGGCTCTCAAAATTTGAGTGCAACTCAAACCGGTGCCAGACTCATTTGCAATTGATTTATCCAACACTTACTAAAATCATTTGTCTTTCCCCATTGTTAAACACCTTGCTCTATAGAGTATCACAAGCCAGCTATCTATTTTATAAAAAAAATCTTTTTAACATTGTGAGACTCTGACCCCTAAAAAAAAACATTGTGAGACTCTTTTATCAAATATAGCTCTATTAACTTGTCTACATTTTACTTATCTTACTCCCTTCTTATTACATGTCAGTATAAAGCATGCGGTTTGCATGAGTTACATTAGTCAAATAGAATAATTTTCCTTCAACTCACAATTTTTTTAATACATTTTTATTTTTAAATACTAATATAAAATAATTTCGATGAAGGCAATTATCCAAAGCTTATTATTGCAATCTCAAAGTTACAGTTTTGAGTCTTGAAAGCAGTTGACTCAGAAAAGTGTATACTAAATCCAATTTCACCGTTAACCCATTGTCACTTATGAAACCCTCTGATTTGTTTCATGAATGGTTTTTTTTTATTTATTAACGTGTGAAAAACTTAGACACAGTCCTACTAAAATCTCCACGGATGAAGTCACTACCCTTAAAATATACCAAGATTAGGCCATGGAGGCTCGAACTCACAACCTCTCACTTCCTAAGGCAGGAGGCAATCAATTGAACTACACCTAATGGTTTTATTTCATGAGGATATAGATTCATTTTAGTGATATTTTTATAATGATTTTATTTTATAGAAATGATCATATGTTGAGTAATTTTAATCAATTGTTGAATATGCTTGTCTTTAATGTAAATGGTGGATTCAATCATCCTCACAAGTATCACCATGAGGATGATGATCATTTTACTTATTCTTATGAGAACAGGATAATGAAACATCGTTATCTTGATTCTAATTGTGTAAAAGACCTAACCATAATAAATTAAAGTTCTTTATATCTATCATCCATTAGTAAAATTTAAAATTTTATATTACAATTTTTTTAAATGGACAATAAGATGAAGACTTGACCTTATTATAATTAAATCTCCCTACACTTAATCATTTCATTTTGCAAGAATTCGTTAATATGAACTGATGTTATCAAAATATCAAGTATAATTCTCATACTAAAAGATCACCGAGTCCTTTATACTGTCCCATATCCAAATGGCTGTGGACTAGCATTTCAAGTAGGGCTATTCACAGGACAAGTTCAAGCGGGCGATGCAAAATTCGACCACCTCGAGACTATCGGCCGATAAAATTCTCTCTCATCTTTTGTAATTTTTTTAAAATATCGGTATTTTTTTATTATTTTATTTTTCTGAATTAAAAAAAAAATTGAAAACGAAAATATCGACCGATATCTGAACCGATATTGGTCCAATATATCAACTTGGGCCCACCACTACTTTGATTTTTTTTTTTTTTTAAAAAAACCAATATTATAGATATCAGTCGATATTAAGAATATCTACAGCCAGTTGGGCTTTTCAAGGTCAAAGCCCAATCCCATCCATTTGGATAGATGAAAATCTTCAGCTCACTAGCTGAGGCCTGTTTCCATATTTACACTGGAGTCCAAAGAGCACTTCAAAGCCCAATTTCAAATTTCAAGGATTTTATTTTCTAGTAAGGGGATTATATCATTCATTTCAGTCTAATATTATAATAATAAATGTAAATATTATGTATTTATATATAAATATATAGTTGACTAAATGCGCTAAAAAACCAAATGGGCTTCTATAGACTTTTGTAAAGCCTAGCCTGCCCATTCATTAAACAAGAAGAACATGAGCATGAACCCCGCTCGTTGGTCAAATACATGTGTCCAAGCCTGTTCATTACAGTGGGTTTGGGCCAGGGACAGGCAGGATTTGAGCCCATGAACAGCAAAAATTTCAGGCTGAGGGAAACAAGCAGTGGTGGCCTGGTGGGTACATTCTAACATTTGCAAAATGAAAACTGAGAATTTTAGATTAGCAAGTGCCTTGCTACATCAGTCCTTTCAAGGATGGAATATGATTACACATCCATCTATGTCAACAATATCTTTGAAATAAAACAAAAACAAAATCCAATGTTAAAATCCCGACCGACTTATTTCATCTTAGAATCGTTGTCATGGTTGTCGTCGAGTCGAAAATCGAACCACCATGCAATTATTTATAAAGACGTAAATACAACAACTAATGCTTGCATCAGGCAGTTTTTATTCTACTCTGGTTGATTAACAAATACCTCTGAAGAGCAAGCATCAGCATCCATGTAGTCTTTGATATCTTCTCCTTGATCATCAACAAGAAAGCGGCGCTCAGAACAGTTTTCAGAATCTGAGCCTGCAAACCCTTGAAGAAACCAAAAATACCTTCCCTTCTCCATATTGCATAAAGTGCATCCATTATTGTCTTCGGCGGCTTCGACCGGACTTGCTGGGCCTCATCTTTCTGCTCAGAGGCCTGGATCATGACCTTACACCTGTCCATAATCACCCCACCGTTCAATAAATAAAATGGAGACCTAAATGATCTGTAAGGTCAAAATCAAGCCCATGATATCTAGGATTGTGCTAAAAGATGTCACACTCGTCAGAATACAAAGGATTCATTGATCAGTAATATGCAATAAGGTGTAGGAGAAGATGAAATGCAACCTGATTGCCGGATACGTCAAAATGGTCGCAATGCTCTTTGAAATGGCACCCAAAACAAAAGCAGAGAAGGCAGAAAGAGCATGGGCAGATGCAATAGTCGATCCTGTTTTGTTGCTTGGTTGCTTATTCAGTTGCCTTTGCTTTAGCTGATCAAACACTGTGTACTGCATATATATTGAAATTCATGGTTATTCTATTGACCTCAACAGATGAGTAATAGAAAGAAGATAAAGAAAGAACATCTCCACATGAATTCATGTCAAGAATGATATTATTTGAAAGAACCCAAACATGTCAGCATAATAAAGGGCTCATGATGAGGATAAGAGAGAGAAAGAGAGAGATAGAGAGAGAGCACAGCTGTGCCCAAATATTCTCTATAGAAAACAATTTCACAAGAGTTGTGTGTTAATTTACTTTAAAATAAGTTTTATATGTTGATTTGAGAATCCTATTTATTGAGATTTCATAAATTGGAAATCATGTATTGGTGCCATATTCTGACACATGTATCCATAAGGCTGGTCATGGGCTTAACACCAGCCTGGGCCTGGCCTTAATAAAGTGCAAAATATGAACAAGGGTCCAGGCTTAGGCTCAAATCTTTAGCCCATTTAATAAGCAGCTGGGCTTGGGCTTTAGGGTAAAAGCATGTCAAACCTGCAGGGATATTAAGCCGGTTGTGGAAGTTGTAATTTGAATGGTTATGTTGATGCGCATAAATAACATTATAGGATTTTATATATACACTTTTGGAGGTTCTGAATTTTCAATTTACTCGATCGTGAAACTTCATGGGGTAAGATTAATGCGCTGTGAAACTCAGATAAGGTGTGTGTGTGTGGTGGGGGGGAGTGTGATTAGGGTATGGTGGGCCCCATTTGGTTGGAGTTCTCAAATTGTTGCTTGAGGATGCATCCCTATTTGATCCTGTTGGGCCCTATGTGGGCTTTGCATGATGAGCCTGCTCTTTTGTTTAGTTTCTAAAAAAAGACTAAACAGATAGGCTTGGGCATTTCAGTTGCCTAAATGAACATGCTCAAGCTTTAACATTAAAAAGCTTGATGCTTGGGGCCTGCTAGCCTTTAATAATATAAAATAGTATAAATAGGCTTGGTCTTGGAAAGAGGAAGACCAACTCGAACCTGACCTGTGAACAGCATGATATAATCCAACAATCATGTATCATGAAAGGTGATCCTACTGTGTCAATGTAACAGATGAACCACTAACTTGGCTTCGTTATGTCTTTTCAAACCCATGTATGACCATGTATAAGGTTCCAAAGAAAAATGTATCTGTTCAAAACATCAGATTCTAGGGTCTTCTAAAATTGTATTTGCCACATCCAATGTGGTACTCTATACCCATTGCCCAGATTAGGCTTATGATGTAAAATTTTTGAATTTGTATTACATCCACATGATCTCTTTCTATCTCATGATAGAGCACATGACTTTGTCTGTAGTGTCTGAATTATTGTGATTATTAATTTCTGAAACCAAGTGTTTGTGACCTATGAACACTGTTTCCTTATTTATTAAAGTCCTTTTCCAGAAATGTGAAAAATTAAGAAATATAGAAATTGAATAATTAAAGGAACAGCACAGGCATAAATCCAATTCCATGTTAATATGTAACCATATTTGCAAGTATTTTTCTTTCAGAGTTTTTTTTTTTTGGGAATATTATAGGTATTCCCACCCCACATGAAACCACCCCAGCAGGTCTCATGTATCAGGTAACTCCAAGGAGAGTCGAACCCAAAACTTCTTGTCCATTTTTCTTTCAGAGTTATCCACACTTCTAAGAGGCTCACAATATAAACAAGAAACAAACTTCATACCAGTTATGGACATAAATGTTAAACAATAGATAAGAGTACAATTGAAATTAAAAACTAATGCTGCAACAAGAAACAAACCCCATACCAGTTGTGGACATAAACAATAGATAAGAGTACAATTGCAATTAAAAACTAAAGCTCCAAACGCCGTCACAGCATAATAGATTGATTACCTGAATAGCAGGATTTGAAGTCAGAAGAAGAGACACACCAAGGCCATCAAATGCCTGGCTCCATGAGCCCTCTGAAAGAGTTTCCCAAAGACTTTTTGATTTACCAAAAGCACTTGTTTGCATCCTTGCTGACGCTGTATCCAATGGCTATCAATAAAACACAAGTTAAATCACTGAGCTTTGAAACAAGTGACACAATCAGGTATCATTTGATCCCAAGCCTCAGCAAGCCCACAATTCACTCCAGTGCCCAATTTCATTACAAGATCCATGGCTTGGTGATCAAAAATGTTGGTCTGATGGGGCTTGCCATCAATAGCAGAAACCCTAAAGCATCTCAGATTGGAAAAGTATTACTGATCAATCAATTGCTGAAATGCATAGGGTCAACCAACAAAGAACCAATCTGTTAAATATCCAGTTTGGCACTTTCTGGACCACTGCATATCTGTGGATCCATGTGTTGGTAATACTGATTAAAACCATTGTTCCCACTGAAGGAATTATAAGCTTAATCAAATAGTTGAGGTTATGAGACTGATGGGATTGCAGTTCCGTCAAAATTGGACAGAACATAATTGATTAAGTTGGCATTTGATATAAACAATAACAAGATGGCCAAGTATTGTAAGTTTTATGGTCACTCAAAATGTAGGAAACAGTATATGCAGTACACCTGTGTCACTATGGCAGTGCAAGCTCCTGCAGCAGCAGCTACAACCAAGTTTGCTTTTGTTCCTATGGATTTGTTTCCACTTCTTTCCAAATATAACCTCTTGAAATAGCTATAACCAAAAAAATAAACAAATTGTGATATGAAAGACTGTAAATTCTTCGTTCCAAGACCCTGGTACAGTGAAAGAATCTGATGGGTTGAAACTGCTTCCCACAAAACATCTGAAAGGTTCCTACATGAGATAGTGCAATAGAGATTAAAAAGAGCACTTGTGACAAATAGTTTCTTTCTTAATATATACTGCTAAGACACTGCCATATTGCATGCACACCCAATGAAGACGGTGATAGGGATTACAATGTTTGAGTTTGAGGTGGGTTAGGATGAACACAAAAACACAAGCAGAAATTTGACACTATACCATCCTCCCTTGTAATGGGTCAGACAAGTTTTGACACGTAGACAGAGCGCAGTGTGTAGAGGCAATGTTGATAGATAAAGACTAAACAGCTGTATCAACATCAACATCATCATCAAAACCATTCATCACATCTATCTGGGGTTGACATTCATAATTGGATTAAGTAAGTTGTTTTCCACAGGCCTATCATCTATTTGACCCCCATATGACTTGAACCCACACTAAATAGCCATATATGAGAATGTAAAAACATCATGGATACGAGTCAGCCCATGTCAGGTTGACCAAAAGAGGAACTGATTTTGACCCAACTTGAGTTGGTATCCATAAAGACACAATGCCCCATGTTCAAGGAGTATGGACTACAGTTAAACCTATAGAACACTATAGAGATGTACCTAGAGGAAACTGTATTATATAACAGCTGCAGATATCTTATATATTTCTCTAGATATATTATGTAGATTCTACATCCCTCAGTCAACGGATTGAAGTAGGATCCATTACATGTATTAGGGATACAATTGATTCCCAGTACAGAATAAATGTATCTACTCATCTCACCATGAGAAGCATGTTCTCTCCAAAATTTCCTCTTTTTCTTCTTTTTAGAAGACAAACTTTATTTCCTGTAATCCATTTCTTTTGAACACCCCATCCCTTTGTTACTCTATATCTTTTATCCCAAATTTTTATCAGTGTGAATTGTCATCCATTCTGCCAAACACTGAACTACTTGTCATTGGGGCATAATGAGAAAAGCCTTAATCTTCCTTTGTTGTAAATTGGTCTTAACTGGCTGCAATGGCTAATTTATAAATTAAACAAAGAAATACTATCAAGATGACACTCCAACAAATCCAATATTATGGTGAATACAATCAAGTCAGTGCATACAAAGCATGGCACACATGATATGGTCTTGAAACCCATCCATGGCAAACAAATCACTTGCCTCAGTCATCTTTTTTTCTTTTTTCTTTTTTGTGTGTGTATGCGTGAGTTGGCATGAGTCTGGTTCCGTGGTTCTCCATGATCTGAGGGCTTGGCTGATGACAAGTTTTGAATCACCGATGACCTGTGATGCAGGCCTAGGGTCGAATTTGTGAAATTCTCCATTAGACTAGCGTTTTTAGAGTATGGTCTCTGAAAGACCCAACTGAGCCGATTACTGTTCGTAAAAAGATTTTAACTTGGCAAGGAATTGCTTAAACAATATCCTAACCGATTGCACAAGTTTTCCAAGAATTCAAATTAATCTATCGATTTCTTTAGATTAGGCCCCTTTTAATTGAAATTAGATTAAAAATAGCATAAGCAAATTAAAAGAGAATATGATGAATTTGATTATTGCATTACCTAATCAAAGAAAAAACCACGGAACTAATTGAATTCAAAAATCACAGGTACTTACTTGCTAGAGGTGAAAATTGGAGTCCACCAATCTTCAAATAACTCCACAGAGTCAAAAGAGAAATCCTCTCTCAGAAAATAACTTCAATTCTATTTCAATTGTCTTCTTTTTCCAAAAAAAATCCAATTCAACTAGAGTACATGTATTTATAGAGAAAAAAGTGTGAAAAGACTAAAACACCATTTCCTTTGTTAACCACTCTAGGGAGGGAAATTTTCTATCTAAGAAACTCCTAAGAAAAGAAAACTAATAAAGATAGAATGTAGTCTAATTTTGACGATTCTATCTCATCCCTTAAAAATGCCACATGGTTTATTGGATGAACAAGATTAAATCCTAAAAACACAAACATAAAAATAGAAATCCTAAAAATATGGAGTTGCCCATTTGGAGAGAGTCCACTTGCAAAATTCGTCTACCTCCTTTTTATTCTCGGATTTGAAACTTGGGTCCACTTGCATATCGATTTTGACCTAGTAAAAGTCTGAATCACAAAATTTTTATGAAATACAAAGGTGTAGCTCCTAAAGTCTTCTTTCCAACGCGAAAAAAAATCAAGTCATTCGGATATCAGAGTGAAATGTTATGGCCAAAATACTAAGACTATGTCAAAACCTTCCTTCAAAAGTTCCTTCCAAATTCGTTTTGAAGTTAGCATGGCTGGATTTGTGCCAAGTGTCACTGTAGGAGAGGCTTTAGGAATTGGGCTTGGATATGAGTCTTGTAATGGCTCAGGTTAACAAAATGGTTATGGGAATAAGAGGATATATGAATCGTACGATTTTACGATTTTCGATTCATGATGCACACCCCTAGACCAATTTGATACGATTCGAGTTTGATAACATTGGGTAAAATTGGAGAATGCCATACACTTAGAGCATTTGGAATATTTGTAAAATTCCATGCTCACAAGATGTGTGATAATATGTTTGAGTGAATGTTGCTTTGTGCACATTCCAATGCATAGTTGTGTAAGATTATGGTTTGACCTCCTTATGTGCCTATGTGTAATTGATGTGAATATATTGTATCAGATACATATGTATGAGTTTCCCAAGTTCCCTATGATTAGATGTTTCCTATAATTGAAAATTCATAGATTTGTGATGTGTTAAAGTATGATAGAATGTATGATAAATCAAGATTGTCCAAGATGTGTAATATATGGTCTTGATAACTTCTCATACTTGTGTATGGTTATGAGTAATGTATCTATCAAATGAATTCTCATGATTGTGATTGGAATTCTTAGATAGGTAACTCGTATAATAAGCATGATGAATGTGTTTTAATGCCATGCTTGGATTTTGTGATGATGTGTACATCACTAGTGAGTACATATGTTGATAATGGTTGTGGTGGATTGACCTAACCATACGTAGAACGAATTTCCATGATTTGAAGAGGAACTTGGTAAAGGGTTAGACTAAGTGATATGGGTGAGTTAAGGACAAGTATCTTAAAACCCAAGGGGGTTAACCTGTGCTACAATGCGGATGGGCTAGCATGATTGAGAGTGCATTAAATGCAATGTAAATGCTAAGAAAGCCTTTTTTGATCTCCCCAAAGTAAAAGTATGACCACTCCCCAATGTCAACCCAAATGTGAAAATAATGAACTACAGTTGATCTGATCCACTATGTGGTACGTAAGCAACTGAGAGCATTGTGCATCAGCTTGATCAAAAGACACATTGCGTCATCCATTTATATTAAGGATGATCTAAGATGTTGAGCAAATGTGAAGGGTGGAAAGGGATTTGTGGGATATACATTCCCTAATATAGACCCTAATGCTAGATGTTGGATCCCTTGAAGGTGACCTGAAGAGTTTATGATGCCTTGGGAGTCCCGATATGATGAGACATATATGTTTGTTACTCGAATAAAGCCTAAAGTGGCTAGAGAACTGTGAAAATTCTTAAAATGGACAGATGAGGACTTTGGCACTGAGATGTATGTGACTAGGTCACTTGATTATATTGAGACGTAGTATGGGTACGTCCCTTACGTGATGATTATGTTGAGACGTAGTATGGGTGTGCCCCTCACGTGATATTGATGATTGAGATGAGGTATGGGTGCGTCCCTCACGTGATATTGATTATATTAACGCATGGTATAGGTGCGTCCTCACGTGATATTGATGATTGAGACGTGGTATGGGTGTGTCCCTCATGTGATATTGATGATTGAGACGTGGTATGGGTATGTCACTCACGTGATATTGATAACGTTATGCCTCAGTCAGTTGAAAAAGGAAACGTAGATCATTGTGTCTCACCTTTGTATAGTTAAAAAGATGAGACAAGTATATAAATTCCATGAGTAAGGTCTAGAGTAGCCGCGAGACCGTGGGAGCCTTGATATGAACATACGGAGACTGTGGCATTGAGATGTATATGTGACTTGGTCACTTGATTATATTGAGATGTGGTATGGGTACATCCCTCACGTGATTATGATGGTTGACTGACCGTTCCAGAGAGATATTCGGGACGGTGGAGTAGGATACGAAGACTTAGTCCCGTAGGGTTGCCGTCGAGGAGTAGGTCCCTCACATGCTACGCACTGGAGCGCGCTCTCACGGATATTTAACACACTTGATGTGCGATGATGCGCAGAGCTAGGTACTATTTTACCCCATGGGGGTGATGATAGGTTCGTTAGACGCGGTCCGACCGCCTTAGAGCTTGACTGAATCACCCATGAGATGAAGGGATGCAGGGCGAGGTACACTTGATCACACTAATCGTGGGTCTCCCGCTTAGTAAGTCATGGACCCTAAGTCTTGCTAGGGGTCGTGGTATATTTATGATATGATATGATGATTTGATATTGTTGCCACAGTCACGTAGTGATTCATTCGATTGTTGTTCCTACGGATAGAAGATCTCATGGTAGATGATCTGCCCCTGGATTAGTTATGCCCATTGATGGATTATACCAAGGGTGTGATTATATTCATGGATGATTATTTCCCATGGATAGATGATACTCACTGATAGAGTGTTACCAGGGATGGATGTGTATACCCATGGATGATGGTTCCCATGGTGGTTTGGATTCATGCCGGATGTTGGTCTTATGGTAAACATATTGGTCTCATAGTAGACGTATTGGTCTTATGTTAGACATATTGGTCTCATGATAGACATATTGGTCTCATGGTAGGCATATTGGTATTATGGTAGACCTGTTGGTCTCATAGTAGACGTATTGGTCTTATGTTAGACATGTTGGTCCCATGGTAGACGTATTGATATTATGGCGGACATGTTGGTCCCATAGCAGACGTATTGGTCTTATGTTAGACCTGTTGGTACTATGATAGACATATTGGTTCTACGAATGTATAAGTTATGCCCATGGATGGATTATACCCATGAATGGTTATTACCCATGGATAGATGATAGTCACAGATGGAGAGTTACCATGGATGATGAATCCCATGGATGTTATTCCCATGGTAAACATATTGGATTCAAGCCTAGATATTGATTATATGGTGCGCATATTGACCCCATGATAGATATAGTGGTCCCATGGTAGACGTATTGGTCTCAAAGTGGACGTGATGGTTCTATGGATAGATATTATTTTCCCATAGATGGTTATTCCCATGGAGGGCTTTGTGACCATGGATGAGTATTGTATACCATGGATAATTATTCCCACAGAGGGCATTGATTCCATAGAGGATTGGACCCATATTTAGAGTATTATCTCCGAGGAGGGATGTATTTATGTTCGGGTATAGGTCTCATGGTTGAGGTTTATCCCATGTGTGACATTTACCCCATGGTTGACGGTGTTTCCATGGTTGGTATAGACCCGTGATAGATGAGATCTATTCTATTAATGAAGCCCACGATAGGGTAATTAGAATGCCTTGATGTGACATCATGAATAGCACGGGGTTAGTGCCATGAAATAAATAAATTGAGAACTACGCAGGATCTGATCTCCATTAGAGTATGTAGGCAGCTGATAATTCAGTTCGATCAAATCAAGGGTCCAATAAGTCCTTGGATCTGTAAGGATCTCGCAACACGTGAAGGTGTCACGTGTTTGGACTATGAGTTGTGCATGCTTCAGAGTTGAGAAAAAAAAAAATTTATTGTTTCTCACGTGTCCGTTGGGTGGGGCCGTGACAAGTCTGGCATGTTTAATGTATGAACTTGGACTTACAGGCATGTCTGGATTATTTGGGCTTAATTGGGAATTTGGCTCAAACTAACAAAGTGATTGGGTTTATTAAACGGAGTCCAATAATGTCTACCTTAGGCAATTTGGATCATTGAAGCCAAATCAATTTGCACCATTGAAGCCAAATCAATTTGCACCAATGTAATTAAGGTCCATAAGGGTTGATGCCTCCATCAACCTGTTGACGGGTTTCTTTGTATGTGTTGTCCGGAAAGAGGAGGACTAAAAAATTATTTGTTCGCAGAAACCAGAAGTGAAGATTGTGGTGGATAGGGATCCCATAAAAAACTTCTTTTGAGGAATGGGCCAGACGTCAACTATCAATGCTTGTGATGCCCGTGTTTCCAATCAACTGGATGGAGGAACCTCGACCAGGGAGAATAGCTGCCAAAAGATAGATGAGTTGTTCCATCAAAAGATGGATCTGCCAATCGAAAGATAAAACCGACCCACCTAGTTGTGATACTCCTGCATTGTTGAATGGAAATGGCAGGATCACTCACCTTTTGCTCTTGTAAGGTATGTTTACTTAAAAGTGCAACCCCTTGGACTTGGAGATTGCAATACTTCTATCGATTTGAAGGGGGTTCTCTTCCTCAACAAGAAGGAAGGATTCATACCCCCGACACCGCTGAGCTATAGGCCCCACCCCGTCTCCATTGGATCTGTTCCCGGAAGTACCCAAAAGCAAAGCTTTCCTCTCCTTAGCCAGCCATTTAGGGTTAAGAAGAAAGAATCGTCCCACTTGAAACTCAAGAATGACAAAGGAGAATTTATGTTCTTCAGACTTACTGGAACACTGAAATTTTCTTTTTTCTTTTTTCTTTTTCTTTTTTGGATAACTAAAGAGAGAGAAAGTTCTTGAATCACCTTCCAAAATTACACTCAAGGTAAATATTCTAAAAAAGGTAAAAACCTGTCCAAGTTGCTGAACTACGGCTTTATCCAAATTGGCTTTATCCAAATTGACAATGTCAGAGTGACCAAAATGGAGAAGCAGAGAACATGTATCTCTGCTTTATCATCTCAAGATAACAACTAGTGGAATGACTCAATAAACCAAATTAAAAACAAAGCTCCTCAATCTAGTATCCATAAACTACCTACTCCAAACATTAATGATCAATTTGTGATACCCATAGGACCACAAAAGTTGCACAGCAAGAAGCTCAAATAAAATAGTCTTGTTCTAATATTGTAACTAAAGTCAGGAAACAAACGACCACAAAATAGTTTTCAAGACATTGCTAATTCATTTAAAAGATGACTTCTTGATCATTTACAAAAGCAAAATTTAATTCAATTTCAAGATACAAGCATGCTAGGGTATTGCACAACTGAACTTTAGTGCTTGCTTCAATTTCATTAATGCAATCGAAGCAATGTCAAAGTGAAAGATTCCCTCATTTGGCTAGTTCATCCACTACTTCATTTGCTCCCCTTGACACATGGAAAAAGTTGAGAGCATCTCTGAGGCTCAGGATTTTATTGCATTCACCACACAGGAACAGTTCCTTGAATTTTCTTCATTAACCTTTACTTTGTGACTGTTTCCTTCTTCAAGGATCTTTTTTTTGGGGGGGAGAGAGAACAAAAAGATTCCTTCTTCAAGATGCTCTGCAGTTTAATAGACGATCACTTCAAGCACACCATTGTTGCAATATCCCAGTTCCCATGTAATAATAATAACTTTTATTTAAGATAGAGTTTTATCAGAATGAAAAAAAGTTACGTGAGGTAAATTTCCATCCCCTTTGCCATTTATTCCTAAGGAATATACAATAAAAAAACTAGGAAAATAAAATGAGCATATCTCCTCTAATAGAACAATAGTATAAGTCTACAAAAGATGAGCACTTGAGGATTGGTCCACTGCTGTGTTCACCTAGTTCATCCCATTGTTTGCAACTATAGAGAGACGAACTCCAAGAAAGTGAGTGCATAATGTCAGTTTGGGTCCTCACGTTTAGTTGTGCTCCATAACATCCTGCTTGTTCTCAATCCCCCACCCCATGAGTGAACATGATTGTTGAATTGCTCGAGTTGACTTCTTGAACACCTTCCTTGCAAAGCAATGGTTTAAAAAACAGTTTCCGATATGTATTGACCGCAATAAGGCTAATACACTTCTCTCTCTTCCATTTTTTTTAAATAATACAAAAATAAAGGAAAATTAGGAAAAAATGGAAAAACTTAATGTGAGCATATTTGGTTAAGGTCATTTTCATAAAGTATTAGACTCTCCAAAGCCGAAATTTTGATATAAATAAAGTATGTCCTAAACAATTGAAAAATGTCCAAAAAATTTAGAAAATGAAAAACCAATATGAGAAAACACCTGATAAGAAATTCATGTTCTCTAGTACCATAATAAAATGTATCTTCTATTTTAAATCATGAATTTTTTGGTAAAAAATCTTAATTTCATGAAAATGTTGGAAAACTAGAAAAACCGCACAAACACCTATAAACTATATCAATCACATTAACGGATTTTCATTTAATTCCATAAACATTTGTATATTACTTCGTTAATTTTTTTTCCACAAGGAACTCCAAAATGTGGACTATCTTAGAGAACTTGAATTTCATGATTTTTTTGAAAAAAAAGAAGAAAATCATTCAACACCCCGCAAACTATACAATCACATCAAGGCATCTCCATTCATTTCCATAAGCACTCAACAACATTTAATAAAATTATTTTCAATAAAAAATCCAAAATGAGGATTATCTTAGAGCAAAAATTCAAGAAATAAATAAATAAAATAAGTCAAAATGGTCATATCTAAAGGAAAGTGGCATGGGAATGGACAAATAAGAACTTGCTTCTAAACCTTCTTAAAATCATACCTAGTGCAAGATTCAAACCGAAAAATGGTCGAAACGGCGATTTAAAAAAATAAATAAAAGAAGATTGAATAAGGCCAAAATACCATATGCATAATGACTAATACTTATCATATCAACCATTTTTTAACCAAAGTTGCAAAGGCTTTTAACATAGTAGGTAAGTGCAATGTGCCCATTGTGTGGGCAAAGTTCTTGATGTATTGCTTGTTATTCAACAAGAGCCTAAGCCTATGCTTTTACAGGCTTCATTAGTTACAATCTATCACATTCAATGTTTATCTCAAGCTAATCCTAACCACCAATGACCCCATTATCTGTTGTTACATATTATCACTAAAAAAAACACAAGAAAACAATGAAAATATAGTCCCTCAAGCTTGGGCATAGATGTGAAGCATGCCAAGCTTGCCTATGGCATCTTTTAAATGAGACATGGAGATGGACTTTGTGAATACATTTGCAAGTTGATCCTTGGATGCCATAAAGGGTGTTGAGATAACATTCTTCATGATACAAGCTTTTTGGAAATGACAATCCACCCGTATATTCTTTGTACATTCAAATAGCATGGGATTAGAGTCCATACGGATCTTTGCTTGAATCACAAAACATTTGAATAGATTGAGAATGGGAAAAGCCTAATTCTTGGAGGAGTTGTTCAAACAATAAGAGTTTTGATATAATTTTGGACATGGTATGATATTTCATTTTAGCACTAGAATGAAACTATTGTTTGCTTTTGGCTACACCAAGAAACTAAATTTCTTCCAATAAATTTGCAATAACTCAAAGTGGAATGTCAATCATTAGGTGAACCTATCCAATCAGCATCAGATAACCATGGATAAAAGCCCATGATCACATATGATATGCCTTTACCAGGAGATCCTTTGATATATCACATCTAAATGGATTGTTTTGGGAGCATGCATGAATAAACCGACCACCAACATGAGAAAGGTTTAGTCTAGTAATGGTAAGATAGATTAATTTTACTGCTACTGTAATGACCCTGCACATCCCAATGAAAAAATGTGAAGGCGTGTGATGCCCGAAGTAGACAATATCATGTTGGATGGGGCAAGGTCGTTACAGGTGACATCAGAGCCGAGGACGACTCTAATCTCAAGTGGGGGGATTGTCCCGACCCAGTCCCAGATGGTGTACTTGGTTCCCTTAATCCTGAGGCAGCGACAGTGGCTAGGGATGGAAGCTCCAGAACACGGTGTTAATCAAAGAGAGAATCACCAATTGGAGGACTCCATTGTGGGCGTTACCAAGTAAGAAAGAAAATTACCAGTAAGGGTGTGAGCAATCCCACATCGCCTGGGAGTTATCCTAATCATTGGGATTTAAGTAGATGCTCTCTCTTCTCTCAGCATGAGGCCTTTTGGGGTGTGTGTTTGGGCGCAATTCCAATGCAAAACAGTGAGGGCTATGATACCCGAAGCGGACAATATCATGTTGGGCAGGACAGGGTCGTTACAACTACCTTTTAATAAAAGCCTACATTAGGGATAGGATCACCATTATCATACCGTAATTTGTAATTGGTGTCAAATGGGATATCAATTGGCTTGCACTGCAAATACCTAATATACATTAGAAGATCAAGACCATGTTTCCTTTGAGATAGAAAAATGTCTCATTCTAAAAGATCCATCTATGCAAAGAAATAATGAAAAATTCTGAGATCTTTGGCATCAAAGGTTTGAAGAAGGTAATATTTCACTACTTGACTGGCAATATAACTATGCTGCATTAAAACAATATAATTGACATAAACAATGAGAATAATATGTCTCCCATTCTTATGGAAAGTGAATACAGAATGATCAAAGCAATAACAATGAAACTCATGTTTAACAAAAGCTCCACTAAATTTTCAAAGCAGCAGGGGGCAATGGAAACATTCATATTCCTAAGAGGATTGATACGACTCTCCGGAATCCCTTCTGTAAGGCAACAATAGAAGAAGAATTGGCAACATTGGAGAAAAACATACATGGGAGATGGTTTCTCTTCCTTCTGAAAAGACTCATGTTAGTTGCAAATGGGTTTTCACTCTAAAGCATAATCTTGACTGTTCAATTGCTCGATATAAAGCTAGATTGGTTACCAAAGGCTTCACACAAACTTATGGGATTGATTATCAGGAGACCTTCTCCCCTGTGGCCAAAATCACATCTACTCAGATCTCAATATCCATTGCTACACATAGCCAGTTCAATTAAACACATCACCCTTGAATTGAAGGGTATTTGACTGTCCATTTTTTATGCACAGAAAGGAAGTATTTCATGGAAAATAACCACTTTTTTGTCACCATTTTAAATCATATTTTGTTAAGAGATGTTATTTTACAGGAAAAGAACATCCCTTTCCATGCATCCAAAGGGACGGAGAATATTTCTCAGATTCATATTTCATAAGCTGCAAAATAAGAACCAACAAACAAACCACCAACGCATATTATCAAGAAAATAATAGATATAAAAATGAAAAGAAAACAAGTAACAAAATTCAAAAAAGACCAATCGTTCTTTGTATAAACGAGTGCAGATGATTTCAATAATTCAATCATGAAGAAAATACTCTATGCAATCAAATGAACAGCCATGAACAATAAAAAAACAACACAAACCCCTCAAAGCAAACAGAGAAGAGAAGAATCGAGGGAGAGAAAAAAGTGACCCGAGAACAGAACAAATCCAGAATCAAAAGAAACTACATTGAAAAGAAAAAGACAAACATGGGAAATTGTGAAGAAAATGAAAGAGGTGAGTGGAACCCACTTGTATCTTTGGTGACCGTGAGCCTGCACTTCAGCCTGGTACCTCGTCTTGCAAGTGTCAAGAGGGTAAAGAACAGTGGTGCTAATAAGAGCACCAACGGCTCCTGATGTGGCCTCTGACACAGATTCCAGATCAACGCCCATGATCACGAAGAAGAAGAAAATATGGAGGAGGAATCAAGAGAATTTCAGAGAATCAAGAAGCCGCCTAATGGTGGGTGTAGACATAGCAGAGAGAGAAGGTGGAAATTGAATTCAAGAGAGAACGAGAGTGAAAATGACAGACGCCAGAGGAAAAACGGGCGTTGATTGGGAAATGGGAAAACGTGGACCTCCGTTTGTCTTTTCTGAATCTTGCACGGTGAAACTAACGGGGCAAAACGTTAATTTAATTTTCTTTTGTCTTCTTTCCGAGAAGGGCTTAATGTCAGGGCAGCCGTTACGGTGAACATAAATATGGCTGGCTGGATATGGCGCATGCTGAGTCAGTTATATAATTAAATAATATTTTTTTATGATACGAATTATTTATAATTTTTAGTCAGATTCATTTAAATAATATTTTTTTATGATATGAATTATTTATAATTTTTAGTCAGATTCATCAAACAATATAGTATTAACTACAATGATTATTTTTAATATTTTATTACTATTTATTTATGTACATTTTTTAATAAATTTAAAACAAAATAAATATAAAGACATTACATATTTTTTTCACAAGTAATTAAATAAATTAACAAAACATACATATTTTCTCACAAGTAATTAAATAAATTAAAAAATATACATATTCTCTCACAAGAAATTAAATAAATTAAAAAGTCATATATATTTGTGATGCCGGAAATAAATAAATTAAAAAGACATTACATACTCTAGCATAAATAAAAATATATTTACATATGATCGTTATCTTGAGTTAATTTCTTTATGATTGCATTTTGTTGTGCAATGATTCATGTTTTCTTCATCCCGCATCCAACTACTGAAAAAGAGAAATTGTTTGCCCAAAGACAAGATAATGAAAACGTGCATCATTCTACATAATATGATCATAGAAGATGAACACGACACCAACATTGTCTTCCACACTACAATCAAGACCGATCATTTTTAACGGCACACATTTCCACTCGATTTAACAGGATTCGTAATGCAGATAACAATCTGGATCTCAGGAGAGATCTCATAGAACATTTGTGGAATAAATTTGGTAATAAAGAAGTTTAAAGAGAATATTTTTAGAAATGTAATTTTTCATATTGTTTGCGATGAATAAAATATTATTTTATATATTTTTGTTTCTCAATAGTTATAATTTTAATTTTTTTTATAGAATAATTTTAATTTTTTGTTTCTCATATATTTTGTTTACAAATGTAAAAAAAAAAAATCAAAAGGTAAAGAGTTATTTTTTATTTTTTATATAAAAAATAAAATGATAAAGTAAAGAAAAAAATAATTATTTGCCCTAATATACAAATTATACCCAAAAACAAAAACAAAAATCCAAAATAATCTAATAAATAAATAAAAAGAGAAAATATAAAAGGAGAGAGAAAGAAAAGTAGGAGAGAGAATGTTAAATGGTTGGCTGCACTTGTCTTACCTGTGACCAAACATTTAACAAATATTATTGTGGGCCACACTTATAGCCAGCACCACACGGTTAAAACATGGTGGCTGCATGATCACCATACCGGATGATCTCAGAACCGGAGAACCGGACTGAAGAAGTCGTCTAAATACGATGCATTTTTAACGAAAATAGATTTTATTAACACTAAAGTCACCATTACGAGGTTATAATTGTTTTAGTGTATAACAAAAAATAAGGATCAGTAATTAAATTATGTTAATGTATATTAGAAATCAAAGCAATCAAAATGTAAGAAAAAAACAAAACATGAAATGGGCATAAGCGTAAAGTGTATATCTAAACGCGAATTTTATTTTATCAAACATATTTATTTAGAGGATAATCATCCGTACAACATAGTTAAACACTATGAATTTTCACTATGGTGCACTATTTAACAAAAATATATATTTTATCATTACTTTTTTTCCTTCTAAAAGTGCTGCAGTGCACATATCATTATCTTTATTTAGATGCTTCAATACAATAATAGTCATTAAAAGAATTAAAATATATTTGTAATTAAAGTTTCAAACACATTATGTAACTACTTCAATCTTTGTCGAGCTGCTCTCTTGTCGATTATTATTTTTCCCTCCGTCCCATTTTAGTTGTCTCACTTGAAAGATTTGTAATTTTTAAAAGACTCTTTATATAAGGCTATCACTCAATGTGATCTCATTTATTTTCAACACACTTTATACTACTCCAATATAAATGAGACAATTTTAAAATCCATATAAGATAACTAATTTGGAACAGAGGGAATATTAAATTCAATGGTGAAAGTTCTTTTGAACCAGTAATAAAAAGGGGTGAGCCGCATTTTCATAAACTGAAAAATGTTTATATTTCAAGTGCATGTAAGAAAAACTCTTTACACAAAATCGAAATTATATAGCAGTGGACATTTTTAAACTCTCTAAAATTTTATCAATTTAAATTATTTTTTAATTCTTAAACTTTATAATTTTAAAATATAGTTATATAGATTTAATCAAGGTGATTTTGGATGGACCATATATATAAGAACTAAACTTTCTTATACACTCATCACCACTCTATTTAGTGAGTTCTATACCAAAGTGCCCGACATAATATATCTTGCACGAGTGTATCAGTTATCATTTCATTTCACATTTATAAATCCTTACATGACTTTGAGCTCCAAAGGAGCATTTTTTTTTTTTTTTTCTAAATCAGTTAAGCATGTTTTAATACTTCCTAAGATATTACATAATGAATAATTTAGAAATATTAATTCTTATTCATCTTAGATTCTTCCTAAGATATGGTGGTACATCACCCTAAAGTTATATTAAGGTTGATTCCAACGGAATTCTTTTGACAGTTGCTCACATCATAGGAAGTCCTTTTAACTGCATAATGTGGACCATATGAAAAGGCCCTCGAATGCATTTTCACAAATACCGTTCTTGCCTTCTCGGGAGTTGGGATATCAACGGTGATTAGTAATATTGGATATTTTTATATTTTGGGGTTTTTACAAGAAAATTAATGGAAAAATCTCATAGAAAACATAATATTTTAAAAATAATAAAAATATAATAGAATAAAAATCTTAATAAGAAATTTACTAAGAATTTATCGAGATATTATCATTTATCTCATTATTTTATCACGTTATTAATGTGATTTTAATGGGAATTTTTTGTCATGCCGATAAATATGTGTTATTAACGTGGTAATGATATTTTGCCAATAAAACATGATAAATTTAAAAATACCGCTGATGTTTATTATATTGCTCGAAAGAGATTATTAAATATCAATTAATTTTCAACTGCTCTAACTGCTAAGGTGGGATCTTGGAAACCTAAGCACCCTCAATGTAGAGATGCTCTTGTTGTAAAAAGAGAGATACCAACAGTCACGCCCCGACCTAACGGACACGTGAGAAACAATAATTTTTTTTTTTTTTTTTAACTCTGAAGCATGCACAACTCATAGTTCAAAAAAGTGACACACACACATTGCGAAATCTCTACGGATCCTACGACTTATTGGATCTTTGATTTGATCGAACTGAATTATTAGCTGCCTACATACTCCAATGTAGATCAGATCTTATGTAATTCTCAATTCTCTAAATGTATGGCATTCTCCAATTTTACCTAATGTTATCAAACTCGAATTGTATCGAAATTGGTCTAGAGGTATGAATCGTGAATCTAAATTAGTATAAACTGATACCCCTCGATTTAAATATCAATTGACATATGTTAATCTTTTTAGACTCAATTATACTCCTTCAGTCCCATTTTAGTTGTCTCATTTGAAATATTTGTATTTTTTAAGGAATTCTCTATATAAGACTAACACTTCATGTAATTTCATCTATTTTCAACACACTTTATAGTACTCTAATACAAATGAGACAACTATTTTTGGACAATTTTAAAATCTATATAGGACAACTAATTTAGGGCAGAGGGAGTATGATATTTAAGTATATTAACTTTAAATTAACCAGGTTTCTACAGTTTTAATATTATACAATTTGATATTTTAATCATGAGGAATGGTCTTATGCTATCATCTTGATGGTAAAGATGACACCAAACTGCATTAGTTAGATACTTAGATCGTATTAGATTCATTTTGTGTAACTATTGGACTCACCATTGGATCGATCAATTGAAAAATGTATAAAATCCATTATACTCCTCTCATTTCACTGATCTAACGTTCAGTCCGATAGTTTCATAAAATATAAACAGACACAAAAATACACATATAAATATATGTATAGAGATTGATGCGTTGTTTGGAATTTTAATGAATGGGCTCCACATGTCCTGAATACCACAAATTATTGTCATCCTTAAATTAGAATGACAATAAAGGAGCATTTGTCTTTAACCAAACTAACATATTGATATTAGTTGAAATAAAAACACTAGGATAGGGCAATAATACCATAATTAAAAATTTAATTAGAAAAAGTAGATACACCTAAAAGTCAAGAATGAACACTTACAAATAACATACATTCTATTTCTTTCTTTAATCATCTTTTAATCTCAACTCTTCTATAATTCCTTCTCTCTCAATATCTAAAAAATCCAGCTAAGAACCATTTCTCAATCAGCCCCTCATTTGGACCATTTCCTTTCCACCTGTCAATTGGTGTTTCATCCCAAATGATTGGGCAAACAGAATTCAATTAGATAATACATTCGATTTCAATTTTTTTTTTTGAATTTACGTGTGAAAAATTGCGGGATATCCAGCATAAAATCACCACAGATGAGCTCACTACCCCTAGGACACACCAAAGTTAGGCCATGGGAACTCGAACCAACAACCTTCCACTTCTTGAGACGGGAGGCAACCAGTTGAGCTACACAACTTAAGTCTAGGAAAATGAGAAAAGACACAAATCTCACTCAGAAAAAATAACACCTTATGAAATTTTCAATGAAATTAGATTCTAAGTTCTAACGAAAAGTAGAACCCAAAATGCTTGAATTTTAAAGTATGCAAATTGAAATCATCAAGAGCATCTGAAAAATTTATTGCAGAGTTCCCTTATATGTTTAAATGAAATTAAATTTAACTCAAAACAAAATTAAAACTAGAATAAAAAAAAACAACACAACTTACTTGCACACAACAAAAGAGATTTCTTTCTCTTTAATTAATTCAACTCAATTCAGGGATGAGATACAATGGACGTCTAAGCCTCCATTTTATAGAGGTGCTTGGCTGGAAGAAAAAAAAAAAAAAATCCTCTGTCTAGATTACACACCCAACCTTCTACCTATTATTTTTTTAAGTTAAACACTGCTAATCTCAAGTTATCATGGAGCTTTATTACATCATCAATGAAAATTAAAAACAAATGACATCACAATCTAATTCAGTCATGGGCGAATTTAAGAGTGTGTTTCTGCAAGTCTTCTCTCTCCTAAGCATATAGGCCTCATAATTGGACATTTGGGAGTCCAAACAGCAAAAATGAATTCCTAAGTCCATATACTAGGTCTATGGGCTTTTATTTCTTGCATTTAGTGGCCCAATTGAAATATTTTAGCCCAATTTTAATCCTATTAAAATTATCAAAGAATTGGAGAGCTAATTGGAAGGCTTTATCTTCATCCTCTTTCTTGCTGTAGAGGTTCCTTCACTCATGTGTCGAGTTTGTCACATCTTCAACTATTTGACATACTGAATTGCGGGAAGACCCGTGAACGAGGCTACTCATTTAGAAGATTAAGGTCTCATTATCCATATATACACTTCGATAAGTCATATGGTAGCAGGACTTTACCATGTCTAAGTAAACAATCGAGAGGGTCCGAACAACGTACCAACAATTACTTCATAGAGTATAACTTCGGTGCACCACACATGACAACAGAGCAATAGTTAGAACAAAATATGTCTGGTGTAGTAGTTCCATATCATTGGGACAATAGTCTTGATTGTGCTCGATATCGAGTTGGAACTATTCATTTTGGGATTACGGCGAGGATAATTATGATAAGCCTAGATATTGACGCACCCAATTGTAGAAAGATTTACGCGTTTCAATTGCATATATTCAATTTTACATTCGTTTGTTAAATTTGAACTTAATGTTTCATTTATTAATATCTCTACCCTCTAAATGTTATTGTGTTATTTCATTTTAAAAGTAAATATCTTAGATCTCTTACATCTACAGAAACCGAACATGTTTAACTTTTGACTCATCGATACGTGCGTCCTTCACTTCGTCATTGACTTCCCGGTTCCCACTCACTTTATTGCTCGCAGTCTTTCTTTTCCCTAGTCTGGTCTGGTGAGTGACGGTGACCAAGTCTTTATTTGTTTTAATACTTCATTTAACAAATAACAGTGTGAATTTGTGATATATACTCTTTAATAATTATAACTTATATATATTTTATTACAAAGGAATTCTCCCCTACATAAAATGAATAAATTGCATTGCTCCCCAATCTCTACGGCAGTATCTCTGTTGACCGTGCCCTGTGATAAAAATTCCTCCCATCCCATTCATGGCCTCTGAAACACATCTTCCCACAATATAAGATCTAATCCACCTAAGCGTTTATCTATCCATTGAACTTATTTAATTTAATATTACATCTCTTAAACAAAATTTTAAGCATAAATATGTAATTTACTTAACTCAATTCATACTAATCATAATTTTTTATCTTATTCTGTAATGATCGACCGAGCATTTGTAGTATATGTTTTTTTCTTACATTATACAAGTTTTGAAGATTGGACACTTCCAATACGTATGCGCCTATACAAGTACAAGTTATAAAAATGCATTTTTTTCATTTTTTATTCATTGTTATATGTTTGATTCTTTATTTGTAATTATTTTTATACATTTTTTTCAATTATTTTTATACATTAATTTCATTCTTTTCAATTTTTTTATACATTCATTTCATTCGTTTCGATGGGGGTAAGAGGGGCTAACCCTCCGTTACCCTTTGTTACCCTCGTATGGTAACAAGAGAGTGAGAGTAAAAATTTGAAAATTTACCCCTCTCAGTTCATTTTTGAATACCCCTTTGAAGGTTGGGGTATTCACAATACCCTACCCCTCAATACCCCTTGCCTTCCTCTTTTTATCAATTATATATTATAAAATTAAAATCTTTCAATATATATATATATATATAATAATTAAAAAATAATATATTTCAAGTAATTAACAATTTAATTTTGTTTAAAATTTATTTTAAAAATGTGTCAACATTTTCAACATGATGCATTTGGATGAGGAGTAAATTTTACAGGGGTTACCCTTGAGTAGGGATAACTGTAAGTAGGGGTAAACTGACATATTAACAATTTTATTAGAATTAATATTTTTTATTAAATCTATCTAATATAAATAATAAAAATAAAATTTTATAAAACATAATAGTCAAAATATCTTATTTTTAAGGGGTGATTCTGTCGAAATTAAGATAAGTTCTCGAAACTCCGAAAGAGTTTGAGGTTCATCATAATCTCTTTCGGAGTAATTAGCAATTTATTATCTTAGAAGTTTATTTTAAAAATGTGTCAATATTTTCAACATGATGCATTTGGATGAGGGGTAAATTTTATAGGGGTTACCTTTGAGTAGGGGTAACTGTAAACAGGGGTAATCTGATATAACAATTTTACAAAAATTAATAATTTTTATTAAATTCATATAATATAAAAAATAAAAATAAAATTTTATGAAACATAATTGTTAAAATGTCCTATTTTTAAGGAGTTATTTTATCCAAATTTTGAAAGGGTCTTGAGGTTCCGAAAGAGTTTGTTCATGGTAATCTCTTTTGGGGTAATTAACAATTTATTTTGTTAAATGTTTATTTTAAAAATTTGTCAATATTTTCAATGTGATGCATTTGGATGAGGGGTAAATTTGAGTAACCGTTGAGTAGGGATAACTGTAAGAAGGGGTAACTTGACATATTAATAATTTTATGAGAATTAATATTTTTATTAAATTCATATAATATAAAAAATAAAAATTATAATTTTTATGAAGAGATATGTTGATATTTTTTATTCATTTATTGGGATTTAAAATAATAATATAAAAAAAATCTTTATTTATTTTTTTAACGTTAGAATGCAAGTGTTCCTTTTAAATTACAATTATGAAAAATAATTTATAAAAAATAGATAATATTATTATAAGTTATATTATTATAATTTACTTCATGAATATTACTTAATAATTATATTTTATAAAAAAATTAAAAAAAATTAATATATCAGGTTACCCTTGCTTGTAGTTATCAAATAAGATTTTTTACCCTTAAAGTAAGGTTTTACTTTACCACTGCAATTACGAAAGAAGATAAGGGCAGTCCCAATTCAAAGGTCACCCCTACTCAAAAGTGACCCCTACTCGGGGTAAGTCTTCTAAAATTTATCCCTCGTCCAAACGCAGCCATATAATGTGTTGTAAAGAACAATTCTCTTTGGTCAAAGATGCTTATCACATAAAATTCTCACGGTTTTCCACACATAAAATTCAAAAAAAAAAAATTGTCAAGTAAAGTTGTTAATCTTTAGCATCCTCTTTAATAAAATACAATATATATTTAGCATATTTTTAAAATTTTCTCTTGCATAAAAGTTTGAATTATTAAGTTATTCAACTGACTCATTCAAGTATATGAAATGAACGGTCAATACTACATAATAATCTGCACTTAACCATTCATTAATTTAATGATTTTAGTATACACCACATTGTAAATATTATTGATTTCAACTTAGATAAGGCATTAGTGGCCACTTAGTTCTTTGCTTTGGTTAAGCAAATCAACGCAGTTAGAGGATTGTTTTTGACTTTGGTTATTTATTATTATTATTTTGAGTTACGTCAGATTGGATGTTAAAACGACTTTAGAGTATATGGAAGGAGAAGAGGAAAATGGATGAAGCTAAAAAGAAAAGAAAAAAACAGTGGTAATTTAGTAACTTTAGTCAATTGCATTTAATTAAGTCCGCTCATTTAGACACCAGGGTTTTCTGCTAGGAGACACAAGTTTTCATATTTTTAGAGTAAATTACCCTTTTATCCTCCGGTGTTTTATCCTTCGAATGATTTTTCAATTCCTTCGAACGATTCACTGCACAGTCTAATCGATTCCTTTTGTCCTCCCGCGTTTTATCATTCGGATAATTTTTCAGTTCCTTCGAACGATTCCACTGCACAGTCGAATCGTTCGAACAATTTTTCCACTTGATTTTTCAATTCCTTCGAACGATTCCACTATACAGTCAAATCGTTTGAAGGATTTTTCAATTAATTTTTCATATCCTTAGAATGAATTACAGTAAAATCCTTTAAAAAATTTAAACAGTAAAATGTCTTCTAAAATTTTAAAGTTATTTTTTAAGCACTGTGTATTTCCAAAATTTCTAAAATTAAATATCCAGACTAATTACGATAGCATGATAAAAATACTTTAAGACTTAAAGTTCGTTTGACATTCTCAAATACTTAAAACGCAATGTTTTACAAATAAGGGTATCCCTCAGCTGTGTCAAAAATATATTTAGGATTGTTAAAAAACCTTTAAGTCTTAAAATATTTTTATCAGATTATCATAATTAGTCCGGATATTTAATTTGAGAAATTTTGGAAATATACGGTGCTTAAAAAATAACTTTAAAGATTTAAAGGAGATTTTATTATTTAAAAAGTTATTTTTTAAGCACCGTGTATTTCCAAAATTTCTCAAATTAAATATCCGGACTAATTATGATAATCTGATAAAAATACTTTAAGACTTAAAGGTCTTTTGAAAATCCTAAATATATTTTCGACACAACTGAGAGATACCCTTATTTGTAAAACACTGCGTTTCAAGTATTTGAGAATGTCAAACGACCTTGAAGTTTTAAAGTATTTTTATTATGCTATCGTAATTAGTCTGGATATTTAAGTTTAGAAATTTTAGAAATACACAGTGCTTAAAAAATAACTTTAAAATTTTAAAAGATATTTTACTGTTTAAAATTTTTAAAGGATTTTACTTTAAAGGATTTTACTGTAGCTACGAACATTGATTCGTTCGAAGGATGTTGTGATCCTTCGAACGATTCGACTGTGTAGTGGAATCATTCGAAGGAACTGAAAAATCAACTGAAAAATCCTTCTAAGGATAAAAGGAAGGATAAAACGTGGGAGGGCAAAAGGGTAATTTACCCAAAAAATTTGAAAACTAATGTCTCCTAGCAGAAAACCGTGGTGTCTAAATGGGCATCCTTAATTAATTGTGATATTAACAATGATGGATAATATCAAGATATTTTTAAAATTTTATTTAAAAATTAAATGAAAAATATAGCAAAAAGATAATATTAATAAAATAAGATATTAATTTAAGGAATTTACATGTAAATTATCAAGAATATATCAGATTATTATCGTGATATTATAATTTATTATATTTTTAACATGATTTTATCGAGAAGTTAGGTGCTAATAAATCTCGGGATACTATTGGGGATTGGTATTTTGTGGACAAAAATAAGATAAATTTGAAAATACCGGATATATTTGACATTGGTTATAAGAACGGGCGGGAACCAGGGATTATGATTCTCCTGTTTTTTTCCCTCTTCCTTTTTATAAATTCATCCCCCATCTAAGGAACTAGGGCTCCTTTTTCTCGGAAATCCTTTTTCTTGGAAATGGATGGGAAATGTATGATGGTGAAGCTGCAGAACCCTCTCACGGATGCCATTTCTAAGATTTGTTTTGCACCTCTCTCCAACAATCTCCTCTTCTCTTCTTGGGATTCCGTCAGTCCTCTCTCTCTCTCTCTCTCTCTCTCTCTCTCTCTCTCTCTCTATTGATATATCTCACTTTCTTCTTATTCTTTGTTCTACAGGTCCTTCGATTATATGACGTAGACAACTCTGAACTTAGACTGGAATCGCCATCAGAGGCGGCACTTCTCAGCTGCTGCTTCCAAGAGGAGTCTGTCGCCTTTAGTGTTGGAACCGATGGATGCATTAGAAGGTACACCCAATGCGTACTATTTATGTGACCCCCATCCGAATGCTGTAACTTTTATACAAATATCATACTCTGTTTTTTTTTTTTAACAAAATGGTGCCGTTGTATGTTCAATTGTGTTTTCTTTTTCTCGATAATTCCCACATTATTGAGTCCGTGCTCTCTCTCTCTCTCTGGTTATTTAAGAAGGTCAGGAATTAGGCATTGGAACTCGAAAGTAACGATGGAGGTTAATGCCACTTTTTATTTTTATTTAGTTATTATTGTTAGCAAAGTCCTGCACTGTCACGGGACCTTTGGGCTTTAGGGTTTATATGCATATGGGCACCTTCTCCTTTTAAGCCAGTTCTTAAAGATGAGTTATACTCGTGTGTTTAACATGGTACCAGAGCGGGGGTACAATTGGGATAGGTCGGATTCACATCTCCAGCCCCGCATGGAGGTGGAGAGTTGAGTGTCTCCAGCCCTGGTGCTGACGAGGAGTGCTAGCAAAGTCCCACTTTATCAGTGGACCTTTGGGTCTTGGGGTTTATAAGCATATGGACACCCTCTCCTTATGAGCCGATTTTTAAGGATGAGTTCTACTCATATTTAACAATTATTTACTAATTTAAAGTCAGAAACATAAGAATGGATTAGCATGAAGTTATAATGTTTTCATTCTCTCCAAGCACTGTGCTCATCAGCTCGTGTTGGAAGAAAAGACAAACAGACATAGATATGTATGCACATGCTTAGATGTGTAACTATGTATACACATGTACATACATATTCGCATGCTTAACTTGTTTTGAAATTATAGTTTATTGACTTGTTTCATTACTCATTATGGGTTTTTAGGTATGATTTATGTTCTGGAATCCATGATAAAGTGGGGAATCACGAGGATATGGCGACTTGTGTTGAATATTCCGAGGCAACCAGTATGTGGCCACTATATGTCTTTACACTGTATACCCTTCTCGTGTTACCAATGTTCTACAATCAAGCTTGTCAAAATGACTCTGGTGGCAGCCCTTTATGATCTTGTTGCCATTAGAAGTAATTAGCATTGTTTTAGAAGGTAGAGGGACTGAGGCAAGGAATCAAGGTCTATTGAGAAACAAGGCATGGTGCTCTTGACAAGTTTCTTAAATTATTCTTTAAATTAATTTGAAAAGTTGAAGATAGAGAGAAATGTAATTGAGAATAGAACTCAACATGTCTCAGTTTCTAGACTAGAATGATGATGATGAACTGTCAGCTGGGGATGCATGAAGCCCTAAAACATCTTATACTTTTAGGTCCTTTATTAAAGTTTCTAAACTTTTGGAGGGTTAAAAGAAGAGAGATTTTTTATGAAGAATTTACTTTGTTATGAGATTTTACCGAAAAGAATTTGAGTCAATTAAGGCAACAACAAAAGGTTTGAGGCATTCACGGGGAATGAACATTCATACCTCTCAGGGGCCTAAATCTTCTCGTGTTTAAGCTTAAGGTCTCTCTTGCCTTCTCAAATATTTAGTGATGATTTTCCCTTTTTCTCCACAGATCAAGTGATCACTGCAGGTCTGGACAAGAAAATTATATTTTCAGATTTTCACATGGCAAATAGAAATATTGGATACTCAATGATGGTTGGTACAGAGGTGGAATCTATAGCAGTGTGTGGCCTTCATCTACTTGTTGCTATTGGATCAACTGTTGAAATGTATGACTTGCGAAACTTAAAAGAAGCAGTCCAAATTAAAGACACCACCACAGGTTATCGGATATCATGCATCAGCCCAATTTATAATTGCGAAGGTAAAACTTTTCCATTCTTTCATCTTTCTCTTTTATTCACTTCGAATCTTCTTTTGGAAATACGTTCTTTTGCAAGTTGGATATTTGTTGCTTGACTGACAAGGCATAAAATCTATAGAAGAGGGTGCTTGGGGATTTTCCAACATATAAAGATCTAGGGTGCTAGAATTTATGGAAAAAGGAGCTATGTACCAACCCTTTGAACTTCTTGTCTGGAGAAAACATCGTTCCATTCTCTTTTCTTATTTAGTACCATGAACAACTTTGAAGTGCTTGGGCATACTGGGTTGTTAGGACCTGGGCTTCCAGCCCAAGAGACTAGCCTGTTAGGTGGAGTGACTCAAGTCCTTTATAAACCTCTAGATCTCTTTCTATACTTCCAATGTGGGACTCATTCGCAGCAGCCCCAACAATCCCCCCCTCGAATGAGGGCCTCCAGGGAGAGAGCGACGCCGGCCATCCCGTTCACCTGGGGGATCTCCTGAGCCCACATAAGGTACTCTGAGATCTGGCTTTGATACCACTTGTTAGGACCTGGGCTTCTAGCACAAAAGACTAGCTTGTTAGGTGGAGTGACTCAAGTCCTTTATAAACCTCTTGTTAGGGAGTGACTCAAGTCCTTTATAAACCTCTAGATCTCCTTCTACACTTTCAATATAGGACGCGTTCGCAGCAGCCCCAACATGGGTGGTAGGATGATTCATTCAGTTCCTTTATCTGTCTCTATGTCAGGATAATGTTTAGAGCTTTGTATTGTTACTCAATATTTGAATTAATTGTTTTCTGGGAAGTGAACTAATTATTGTGTGCCTTTCTTATGCAGGATTTGCCGTTGGTTCAATAGAAGGCCGTGTTGCATTGAGGTGTTTAAATGAATCTGCTACGTCAGAAATGGGGTTAGTCTCTGTATGTCTTGAATTTCCAAATTTTTTGTATTATATGATAAGGCTGAAATATATCCCGTCAACATTCCCTGCCTTGTTCAAGAACTTTGGTATTGCTATTCTTCCTTTTCCATGTCGATATTTGTTAAAACATTACGGCAAGGTGAAGTAGATTATAATGTGGGTCAGGAAGTCAGATGTAGTCTGTTCGAATGGTGGGTTGTCATTAGCTGGAACTTGTGAACAGTGTTTGATATAAAAAAAAAAAAGACATGAGTTTACTTTTCCTTTTATTTATTATGCCATTGACTTTGGACTGTGTCTGCTATGGCCGTGCTGCAATGGAAACTATCACTTATTTCTGATGCTTCAATGGCAGTTGTGTTTTCCGGTGTTATCCTAAAGCAAAAGATGGAAGATATCATACAGCTACAGTGAATGACATTGAGTTCCATCCTTGGTAATGCCTCTGTCAACCTTCTTTTACGTTCATTACTATTTATGGTGGAGAAAAGAGTTGCATTTATAAGTTACAATTGATCTAGCAGTTATGGCATCTTCGCAACTGGAGATAATGATGGACATGCTATCATTTGGGATGGTCAAAGTAGGAAACGACTGTTTGAGGTGTTCCTTTTTACCACATCATTCTGATTGTATTGATGTTATCTTTCAAAAGAGAGACTAATATTCTGATTCCGTTGTCAGTGAATCTTATTCTTGGTCACGTAAAAACAGTTTTTAGGGTCCTCTTAATTGTATAAGGAGATGTTTTTCGATACTAATGTATATAATTACAACACCATATTGAGTTGTTTCATTGACATGGATGAGTTGATTTTCATTTCTCTTTGCACCACTGATCTTATAAAATGTTTTCCGACAGATCATCTGTTGTCTAGTGTCAAACTGGGTGGAAGTCAGCATACCCTTGTCATTGGGATTCCGTAAGACCACATTTCAATTAAACGATGCTTGTTCTTCTTTATAAACACATGAGTAGAACTCACTCTTAAAACCGGCTATTAAAGGGAGGGAACCCATGTGCTTATAAACCCCATAATCCAAAAGGCCCACAGGCGATGTGGGACATGCTAACACTCCCCCTCAGCGCCAGGGATAGAGACACTTGGCTCTTCCCTTCCACGCAGGGTTGGAAATATGAACCCAACCCATCCTTATGGTATCCCTGCTTTGATACCATGTTAAACACACGAGTAGAACTCGCCCTTAAAAATCGACTATTAAGGGGAGGGAACTGCTACAACTTAAAAGGTTGTAAACCCAAGTACAGGTTGTCGCGAAGTAATATAAAATCTCGGGAGTCTGAGTGTTGAACCAAAGGGATTGGTACCAAATGCACTAGTAAAACAAAACAAAAAAAAAAAGAATCATTTAAATTGAGTTTTTTGAATGATTTTGTAGAACACGACAGAAAACATAAAATTTAAGAAAATGACGATATGATGAACACTAAGGCATCGAGGATCCACTTTTAACAAACAAACAATATTTATTATTGATCTTATTTCATAACTCAATTGAAAATCATCTAAAGAGTGATCTCAATCGGAAGATGGAACGGTGAATTCATAGAAAATATCATCAAAAAATTGATCCTTTAATTAATTAATTAAAACATGAAAGAGGAGTGATTTGCAGGGAATTACAAGCATTTACTGTATCCAGAGTTAACAATGAATCAAGCAATTTTACCAAACAACAACCTTTCTAAATCATATAAATAAATCAATTAAAGAATCATGCATTGAAAACTATTTATAGATCAAAGAAAAATACACACCTTCATTAAAAGTTTCACCCTAGCCTTGGCTTAAAACTAGAAAGCCATTACAAACTAAAGAAGAAGAAGAGAAAAGTGAAGAGAGATTGAAGGAAAGAATGGTATGGAATATACAATTTTCATGCATCCCCTCTCCTTAAATAACTAAGTCTAAGATAAAAATAGCAACAAAGACGAATTGGGGAGGTGGAGTGCTAATCCCCTTTTTTTACACATGCATCAACTTGCAGCTCAATTTTAACCCAGTAAACGTCCAAATCACAAAAATTTCGTGAAATACAAAGTTGTAGCTCTTGAGTCTTCTTTCCAACGCAAAAAGAATCATGTCAATTGGACGGAGTGAAAAGTTATGGCCAAAATACTGAGACTGTGTCAAAACCTTCCTTCCAAACTCCCTTCTAATTTTGTAGTTTAGTGCTTATCTTCTCAAATTTGGGATTCTAAACGAAAATAACTTGCTAATTTCTCCCAAAAGTCTTTCTCTCTTCATTTTGACCGTTAATTCTCTTGTACGCTAGATAACCACTGATCGGCTGACTAGGTTAAGTTCTCTACAAATGAAAATACATGTAACATGTAAAAATGTGAAAATAAATGCAAAATGGATGTGATAATGCCTATCAAAATAAAGATAATAATGCAATTTTAAGATCTTATCAGGAACCCCATGTGCTTATAAACCCCATAACCCACACCGCCCACATGCGATGTGGGACATGCTAACGCTTCTAACTGATGATGACGATGACAATGAAGTAGAACTTGAAAAGCTAACTCTAGATAGATGAAATTTTGGTAAATTATGATGATGCTTGTTCTTTTAAAAGGTATTTTATCAATATCAGTACCATATTTGAATCCACTAATTGTTATCATCATCATTATTATTTTTCAATTTAAAAAGATATTAAATTCTAATTTATGATAGTCTTTGCTAATAATTCTGAGTCCAGTTCATCATGCTTGATTTCATAATTCATATTGCATTCAATCCAGTTTGGATTTTCTTTCCGACTGTATCTCGCCACATTCCGTTTAAAAAAAATGTATCTTGCCACATTGTCTGAAATTATGAATGACAAGATGATTAAGCAGCATTTTCTAGTCATCTTGAACAGTTTATCGAGCCTTTAAATATTTTTTTAATTAACAAAAACAACATCAACTGGAACCATGTTCACTATATTGTTTGATTTAACTAAGGATTGTAGTTTGCCTAAATTTCTTAATCTGGGCATAGACATCAAACAGCAATACATTATCTTTCTTCAGTATTTACTTTCAGTCATTTCCATTATGGAATTCTTATTTCTTAGATTTTGAGCAGAATGCATCCTATTCACTTTATGTGACAGTTTTCTTGTAATACTTTTCATGAATTAACACATCAGTCTCTTTGCAGTTGCAAAGGTACCCTAGCAGTGTAGCATCCTTGACATTTAACAACAGTGGTCAACGTTTGGCTGTGGCTTCGAGTTATACATACCAAGAAGCAAATGAATTGTTAGTTCTCGTAACTTGGTTTTTTCCTTGTATATTTTTCAATGTGAAGATAATTTCATAGCCTTTATTTTTGTGTTAAAAATAATACTTCAAACAACCTTACAAAAAAGAAGAATATATGATACTTCAAACTTGCTCGACCAGTAAACGAAGTAAGAAAAGGAACTAGGGAAACAAAGAGCTGCAAAAAAAGTGTGCAGGTAATAATGAAAAATATGAGTGACAAAATTTGGCAACTTATGCTTTTAATGTGCAATTTCATAGATCTTTTGAACTTTGTGATTGAATCTTTCTTTGATTCAAATGGTATACTCTAGTTAAACTATCAAATCAAATTAGAAGTGAGTTGTATGGAAGTGCAAAGGTAACAAAATTATGGTTTTCCTTTTATGTGGAGCAATATGATTGAGGATCATTCTGCCATGAACTCCTCCATGAGATCAGAGAATGTCTAACATGGTCATATTGGAGTATTGATTCATGATTTGTTTCATCAGTAACTATATCAAAACAAGCTTAATAGGATAAAGTAGGACTTTAGTTTTGAAGTTCAGGGACTGGAGGCATTAGTATAATTCACTAATGGTTATTGTTTCAGTTATGGTCCTCACATCATTGAGCAATTGGCTTACCTACCTTAGGTGAGGGTTCCCCTTTCATCTAAAGTGGGAGAGTGATCTTAATTCTTCTCATGTTTGCATATGTAAGTGAATATTATGCTAGATTTCTCCTCCTAAAGGGAGGTCTTGAGTTCGATTCACGCTCAAATTCCTCTGGACGACTACCTATGGGGTTATCCATCGTTTAGACCCAGTATGTGTGTAGGGAGGTGTGCACATGCCCAAAAGGATTTAGTCGAATAAAATCCCCTACGAGTGAGACGCTTGGACACTTTCTGTCATAAAAAAAAATTATGCTAGATTATCATTCAGTGGATGACAAACTGGAGAGAATGACGGTGGTTAGTCCCATTGGATCTATGGCATCTTTAGGAATTTAACGATAAAAAGTAGAAAAGCTGAAATGATCAAACCACCTGGCAGCATTATCATGGAAATGAAGAGAAAGTATTCTTTTATTTTCTTTAATCCTTTTTCCCTTAGTTGTAAGTGGTCCAATAAGGTGATAGTTTTGTTAATTCACTAGTGCAACTAAAATATTTCTTTTTGTTGCACTTTTCAGGGAAGCACCTCCTCAGATATTCATACATGAAATGGATGCGAATTTTGTCAGGCCGACTCTTAGTGGAACAGAGAAGTAAAATGATCACAGATGCCAATTGAAGGTGGGGATTCAATCTGTATTATTGTTTATGACACTTTAGAAGTCCAAAATCCAACTCATATTATTATTGTTTATGAAGCTTTAGAAGTCCAAAATCCAACTCATATTTGATGAAACCTCGCTTCGGTTCAATGCCCGTAGGGAATGAAGTTGGTGAATGCTTCTTAACATGCTTGTGTATGCATGTGAATACTATGTGAGGTTATCATTCATTGGATAGACTAAAATCTTGGAGAATTGTTCAAACACCCTTCTAGGCCACTCCCTATAGTTGCTTACCCAGTGTGTGTGGGATTAGGAGACTTGCTCATGCCCCAAGGACTAGTCAGGTTAAAATGTCCATTGTCTAAATACAGGTGAGACCCCTAGACACCTTGGTCATAAAAAAAATCTTGGAGAATCATGGAATTATTTTATATTGAATAAAACTTCTTCCAGAACACGAAAATCAAAGAAAATAGGAAAGTTGAAATGAATGATCATCTAAAATGTGGCAGCAGTGTCATGATCAATGAACAACAAGTTTCCTTTTTATCTTGTTCTCTTGGACTACGTTTGGATGAGAGGGTGTGAGGGGAACGAGCCTGGTTTTTTTTTTTGAATGACCAACATTACAGTACAGACCCAAAATTGGAAAAATACAAGAAAATCAGACATCTCCAAACAGAAAGGTATAAACCCAAACAAGATACATCAATACAAACTGAAAACAATCTTAAAAAGACTAAAAACAGACCCCCAATGGAAAAAAAATTGAGATAGAAATAAAAACCCATCTTCCACACTGTAGAGGAGCTAAAAGCATAAACAAAAGACTGCTGCTGCTGCCCAACCTGCTTATCGCTGTTTGGTAATGATATTCAAAGGGTAAAGAATCTACCCCTACACATGAGGAAACAAAAACCCCATAATCTTAGCTCTCCCTTTCTTTGCCTCTCCATACCCAGTCTCATCCTCTCCTCTCTCCTCTCTCCTCTCTCATTCACATGATACATTATTACTTTTATTTGATAAATAATATTTAATAATTATGTTCTATTTTTTCTATAATTTTCATTGATTTTCAATTTTTTTTTGGTTATAAAAGCGGTTGAAAATATGCATTTCGTTAGAGATATTGGCCAATTGAAATATTAATTTTTCAAAAAGATTAGTAATTTTTTTTAACAAATATTCCTAATATTTCCATCATTATCATGTGCATGTATATTGTCTATTTGCATAATTTTATTAATGATGCTATGAATGAAGTTTGTAAAATATTTCAATTTGGACCATTTTGCAATTAGAGATATTGATTAGTCTAATGAACATCCTCATGAGTAGTTAGATAAGTTTTATCAAGATATGATGTATAACTGCCGCAATTCACATTGTTTTATTTGTCTAATTAAGAACATTTCTTGACTACTAGAATTTTTACATTTACCACACTTGAGCTCATTTTGTTTTTCATAACTTATTGAGAATTTGTTTTATGATGATTCACATATTCTAAACTTGAGCTCATTTGTATTTATTAAGTAATGCAATCCAAATAGAATTGTTTTTAGAAACAAGTTTTTTCAAACTATAAAACATACTCCCCCCGTCCCATTTTAGTTGTCTCATTTGAAATACTTGTGTTTTTTAAGGAACTCTCTATATAAGGCGAGCATTTCATGTGATCTTATCCATTTTCAATACACTTTATACTACTCTAATATAAATGAGACGACTATTTTGAAACAATTTTAAAATCCATATAAGACAACTAATTTGGGACAGAGGGAGTATTAATTAAAATTGTAAAAGCCATATAGTCAAAATGGGGGAATTTGAGATTTCAATTTAATGTGAGTCACTTGACAAGTGAGACCCACTTTAATGGGTGATTGGTTTTCAATATTCGTTTTAATTTCTAAAATAGAACTTTTTTGAATGTAATGGGTTGACGCGCGGGTCGCAAAGAGTTTTTAAGGATTTTTAATCTGAAGGGTTTTTAAATGACTGGGCCCGTGTTTCAACGAGGTCACAGTTGATGGGTCTGGCCGAGTTTGATAACATTGCATTGAACATAGAGCATGTTTAGCTTGATTTGTAAACAAATTCATTCAAATAATTATCAGATGGTCAAAACTTATAATATAGTGATCTGACCCTTATAATTTTTAATAGATAGACTAAATTTGCACGTGTGGGAGTGTTTGAGAGTTCCAGCTCTTGGACACGTATCCTAAAATCCATATTTAAGACTAATTTAATGGAAAATAAAATAATTAAGAAATTGGGTGTAGGGGTCGGTCGGTCCAACCGACCCAGACTCTCGGTCCAATCGACAACATTGGTGGAACTGATGATAAACATTGATTGGACCTCCAAAGCAGAGGTTGGGCAGTAAAACAACCAGAGAGCTGAGGCTTTAGTTTGACCTTCAGAGAGCACAAATTTGAATAGTTAGTTGTCTCAGAGAACTGGACCTCTGTCAGTCCAACCGACATAAATCGTCAATCCAACCTTCAGAGAGCACTAGAGAGAGAGTTTTGTGCACTATTGGGTTCGATTGATGTGGGACTTGAACTTTGGTATTTAAACCTCATTTGACGTGAAATTTTAGACCCATCTTCTTTAAGTTCTCTCTTCCTTTGTGAGGACCCCCTTTTAGTCGAACCCTAATAATCTTTTCTCCCTCTTTCCCATCCAATCACCCTTTGTATGTAAGAGATTGGAGTTAGACTCATCTCAAGCTCCCTCCCATTCGATTTTCTTCTCCCTGAAGTAAGTTCTTCCCTCTTTCACCTTTTCTCGATTTTATTAGGATTTTTTGTGGAATGGAGTTAGGAATGACAATATAGACCTAGAATGGAGAATAATTTATGGAGAAGAGTAGGGATTCAAAGTTTGGAGCTTTGCATGGGATAGATTGAAGCTCAACTTGGCTTTGGAACTATAGTAAGAGGTTAAAATTTGGGAAAAATGGTAGGTTCATGAAATTGAGGTTGGATAATGTCAGCCAACCAGTCACCTACTCTATGGACTCGGTACTTTCTTAACACTTCTTTGTTCAATGAGTATAAAATGTTTATCAAGACATTAATGAGACATGTAATTAGATGAATTGTAGCTCTCACAAATTTAATTTTATTGATAGGTGATTATAAAAATATAAAAGTATATAAAATCACTGGTTTTTAAAAGTTTTAAATCAAGATATAAGATCAAATAAAAGTGAAATTCATACAAGAATTATTCATATAAAATCCTTTTTATATCAAATCAAACAATATTGGCTCCAAGATCCAATTTTAGGATATCTCAATCAAAAGTAGAATTTTTCTTTTATAAAAATCCGCGTTATTTAACTGAGAAAATGTTCCAAATAAAGAATTCTAAAACAGGTTTTTTACTGTAACAGATTATTATAAAAAAATAATTTTATATTAAAAAATATTAAATGTATCTTAGTTGAAAAATGATAAGAACTTTTAAGACATCGCTGTTAGGATAAGTAAGATATTTCCCTTTCAAAAATAGATTCTTAACCATCACTCCAACTCCATTCTCAACTCTCACTTGATGACATAATTTTGCTACACGAATAGTCTAGCTCGCCTCAATTTGGTCCCCTCTTGACTAGACTATGCTCCTACACGCGCCAAATAAAGTGGATTTAGTGTACGAGCTTCAAACATGCCTTTCTTGTCCAGTCAGTCAGTGAAAGAATTTAGGGAGAACCGACAGACCCGAGAAGATATACTAATCCTAAAGGAGAAATTTCTCAAAATTGGGCTCCTATTGTCAGAATAGCAAAAACGACCAAATGGATGAATGAATGTGAGGAGCATTGAACAGTTTCCAAAAAAAAAAATTAAGATGGTTGCATCGCCAACATACCATGGCATCTACATTACACGATTAGGCTCATGAAAGACCAGTCTGCATTCAGTTCAGATAACATTCAATCAAAGGGATCCACTGAAGGATAAATTCCTACTTTGGAATACTAAATCCCAGCGGATTTCCTCATGAACCGCTCTTACAATGTTCCTACAACCAGGTAGTAACAGAGCAAGCATGAGAAGCAATGGCAACAACACATTAACCAATATATATCATAACCTGATTAAAATATACTTTACACATGAGGGGATGTTTAAATCCTGACATCAGGTTGTTGGTCCTACAAAAAAGAAAGGAGAGAATTTTGGTCTAGACTATAGGAAAGCATTTGAGAATATGTATGATGCACGGCACCTGCCTACTTAATGTACTGAGAGACCCACTTAAAGCCATCACCATAACCCATCTTGCGGACAATACTGCACATAAACACCTCAAGAGGCCTAACATTGGAGTCTGTCAAGTTCACCTTCCCCTTGCCAGTGGTGAAGTTGCTGAGGCCAAGGTGGTAGCGGAGCTCGTCCTCAGAGGCAGCATATGGGATATCAATCTTGTTGCCAAGTATGAGGAATGGGACATGGGCTAATGAGTCATCTGATAAGAGAGCATCCAGCTCTTTCTTCGCCTCTGCAAACCTCTCCTTGTCAAAAGCATCAACTAGATAAACTACAGCATCCACCTGCAAAATCCCATCCAGCTCCAACATAAATGAAAAAAAGATGCAGGCGTATACAAAATTTTCTCCCCTTAAATGAGCACCAAAGGAAATTTGGGAGCAAACTTGTAGAAATTGAATAGCTTAGCAGCGAGTGGAATATATACCCAGAGTAAGGACAGGTCAACATGGGATACATGATTCAGTGAGTTTGGCCAACATTTTACCATACCCAACTACATATTTCAGCAAGCAATCAACTTGACACAAAAATGTAAACAAAGACAGAAGAAAATGAGCTAGTGAACTTCGACCATTGTTACCACATTGGTTAACAATTGTTACCGGGAAGGTTATTGGGAGGTGGTGGGCTACCTGTCATTAATCCATATTGCTTGATCAAAATTTGCAGCACTAGTATTAAAGACATAAGAAATGTGACAAATGCCCATGTGAGTTTGCATGCTTTTCATGTACTCACTACTCAACAAGGTGCTCAATATCACCTATACTGGAGTGGTGTCTGGACCATTGCCAACTCATACATCACAGGTTTCAGGAGATCATATTTAGGCATTGCTGATGCATGGAGGTTATTTATTTATTGATATATCTTTTGCTATGACTGTTATTATTTTTCTTTGGGGGGAGGTAAGGGGCTGATCAACATCTTATGTTGACCAATAATTTGGATTTAGAATCTACCAATTCCCATTAAAGCAATTAAGACTTGAAATCTTCTCTAAGACCCTGTTTGTAGCCTGGAATTTTTTCCAAAGAACTTATAAAATATTTGGATCTTTTTTCAGAATATATAAAAACAAGGGGGGCTTTTAACAGATTAAGAAAAAAGATTGAGGCTTCTATCAAATACCCGCTTCATTCACCACATGAGGAACATGAGAAATAGAAAAATCACATTCCATGAAAGGATCTCTAATTTCTTCAATAGTCTGAAAAACCACCAAGGATAATCTGAATTCCAAGACACCCATTTCACCATGTTATTTGAATCTCTTTCCAAATGCACATTACAAAAGCCTTTATCTGCAAGCAAGCAGCATCCTCTAAGGGGAGATTTAACATCCAAGCCTTTATCTACAAGCAAGCAGCATCCTCTAAAGAGAGATTTAATCTCTAACGCTCATTAGAATCTATGCTAGACGTTGGTTCTGAATAGGAGAAAATCATAGCAGCCAGAGAATCTCCAAGAATACTCCCCTCCATCACTTTCTCTATAAAGGCTTCCTTCAATGTTCAATTTGAAATTATTGTGATAGGGAGATTGCCAAGGTTGAGGAAGAAAGGAAGTAAACAAAGAGACCCACAAACAAGAAATCCAATCCCTCACAAAGTCTGATTTTGAAACTCCTTTGAAATCATTTAACAAAATAGCCAGAGAAACTTTCAATTTGTTATTATTAAATTAAATATTTATAACTTTCAGTTTCATAGTTTGTAATTAAGGATTACTAACAATTACTTGATATTGACTATAATAGTTACTAGTCATTACCCAAAAAAAGGCTTATTATAGAAAAGTTTCTGAAAAAAAAAAGGCTCAAGTAAGCTTACCTTGCCTTAGGCCAGGTAAGGCACAACATAGGCTCAGAGCCTAGGCAAGAGCCTAGATACAACTAAGACACGCATTTGACTACTATAATTTTCTGCATGGATATGAAATGTATTCACAATATATTTTTTTAAGTGAAAAAATTATACACATTGTATAAACAAATCATTTTTTTCTTTGTAAATTATACACAATGTAATTTCCTATGATGCAATTTCAAGTTGTATGTATGAATTGTATATTTGTTTATCACATGAAGTACGAATGGTGGCGGTAAGAAATGCCTGTGGGACCCCCATTAGGGGTGGGTCCAAGGGTAGGATGGGTCTACTCAAAAGGTAGTTTCTAGATGATGCTTCTCATAAAAAATCAGGTTCATTGGAATTCAAAATCCATGATTTTCAAAGGTCCCAAAATCCATTGCTATTATTGATGAGTCCCACAATGGATATGTCAAACGGATACATGGTACATCATTAAGCCTTTATGGTGTAGATGTATATACTTGATTGTAATAATTTTTTCCTTCGCTTTCAATGCATGGATTTTTTTCAAAATTTTCAATAAAAAAAATGAGATCAATATCCATTGGATTATTTTATGATATAAGGTAATGGTGACACTGTGATGATGAAGTGAATGCTTAGATGGATGTGTGGTGCAAAAAAAGAGAGAATACACTGGAGATTGCTTATAGGTTGACCAGTCAAAGATGAAAAACATTATTTAAAATGGTTCATGACACAAGCGATGAAGACCAAGAAAGGAGGCAGACACTGTTAATAATTTGGATTGATGTCTATGTTGCATGAACTCTTTCAAATGTTTGAAGAACCAGCATAAAACATGTCCCTGTGTTAGATTCTTCATAGATTCTTCTAGTATTATTTAAATTGATATTCAATATGACAAAAATAAATACCACACATTTCCCCTTTTGAAACCTAACTAATATTGATATGTTTGTCACTTGATTGGTTTGGACTAAAACTGGTACATTATTTTCTATTAAAATTATTTCCATGAAAATAAATGTAAATGTAAATTCATTTAAATATTATGCAGGAGCTGCTAATCCTTTTGTCTTTTTGGGAAATGGCTGAATTGTCAAATTCCAATACTTGTTCCCATACGCATGAAACATAGATTGATGTGACAAGACTTAGCATGATAGATTGTGGATACATAGAGACCATGAGGTCCAATAGAATCGAATGGAAGAGTTGAAATCAGAAAGTTGACATTAGATAGATTGGATAAGTGACATTGATAATGATGATTATGATGATGTATTTAATGCATGTATTTTGTGTTCATCATTGTAATAATGAATGATGACACATAGGGACCATGAGGTTTGATAGAATTGAATGGACGAGTAGAAATAAAAAAGTTGACTGTAGATAGAATAAGTGACATTGATAAAGATGACAATGATGTATTTAATGCATGTATTTTGTGTTCATCATTGTATCATCCATTTGAAAAAGAAAATAAAAGACTTTTGTAGTCCACTTCTACCCTCAGTTACAAATTTTGGCTGAAATTAATATGGGCCAAAAATTTTCAATCAAGATATTGGCTGAAATATCGGCTAAAATAAGTAAATTTCAGCCCAAACTTTTGGCCTACATCAGGACCAAAGGTAATGTTAGCCCACATTTGTAACTGAGCTTCTTCCACAAAGCATCAACAAATCTCTCATCAAACAGGGCCATGTAAGTTTTTCCTTTTTCTTCTTTCAATTGACTGTACATGATGATGATGACAATAAAACACTCTTGAAGCCTCCAAAGTCACCAATATTCTCTGGCAGAGAAATCTAATCATGTAAAAACTAAAGAAACTAAATGATTAATTAAATCAATCAATCAGTTCTCAACTTATTCTAAAATCTCTAAAATCAAATAAAGGAGGTCTCACAGACACCCGGGCTTAAAAGCATAGATGCTCTTACAGGCCATATTTTGGACAGCTCATAATGGGAAATATCAGACGGTCAAAATTAGGGGCCATCTGATCGCTTTAACCTTTAATATTTTAAGATCAAAATAAAATATCATCACCACCAATATAAGCAAGAATCTCATCTATCTAGAGTCGGCTTTATGAGTTCTTCTCCGATTGACCCTATCATAAATCAAACAATCATTCGCTCTACACTCTAGTATATATTTCTTTATCACTTCCCTCCATGTTCTTGGTGGTCTGTCTCTCGTACTGTCTACAATTAGTAGCCTCTCAACTCTACGCACTAGGGCTATGTCTAGTCTTTTACTAAAATGACCAAACCACCTAAAATGAGTTTCTCTTAGTTTGCCATCTATCGAGGCTATTTTTAAACCATCTCTAATGTGTATGTTTCTAACTCGGTCCTTATCCACTCATCCAATGTACCATGTGTGCATCTATGCAGCCCTAACTTTATCTATTTGTCTTTTCTTCATTGTACAACATCTAGTTCCATAAAACCATTTGATAAATTCTTTTAAAACTGATGCATCATAACAGAGAGGATATATCAAATCATAAATTTAAAATATATTTAAATATAGAATCATTTAAACATTTTAAATCCATCTCTAAATGGCTCCCACATGGAGCCCTTACACTGCTCACGTTAGACACACAGAGCCGGGCAATAAAAAAGATAGAAACAAATGCATTCACTACCAGCAATAAAACCGTATATTTGAGAAATCCACTGACCTTAGCATAGTAATCTTTCCAGACCCTACGAGCGGTCTGATGTCCTCCCAAATCAAAAGCTTTGAATTTGATCTGCCCAATACACAGCTCCTCTGATGTTGGATACTGCGTCGGCTGATGCTGAACTAATCTCTACAAACAAGTACGAAGAAAAAACCATTAGTCCAAGAAAAAAATAAGCTAACATATAAAAAATACTAAAAATTCCAATAAATTCCACTTAAAAAATCCAATAAATTCAAGAAAATCTCAGAAAAGAGGCAGGAGACGTAATTCATCCAAGAGATTCAAGAAATTCGAAGCAGAAGCCAAAACCCTAGAAAATAGGGAAAACCTCAGAAACAGAGATCGGAGATAAAATTGTTAAAGAGATTCAAGAAATTCCAAGGAGCTGCCAAAAAATCTCAAAAACATATTAAAAAACCCAATAAATCTAATAAGTTAAGGAAAACTTCAGAAAGAGAGAAAGGTGATATGATATAAATCACCATTCAAAAATAAAAAGAAATAGTTATCACATAAATTCAAGAAATTCGAAAAAAATACTTAATATCTCAAGAAATAAAAAATGAAAATCCAATATATTCAATGAAACCTCGTAAAACAGAGACAAGACGAAATTAACAGACTAAATTCAAGAATTTTGACGGACAGATCCGAAAAAAGGGTAGAACAATTCAGAAATGAGTCCCCTAAAGTCGAGAAAACCTCAGAAACAGAGTCAGCACATGGAATTTATCAATAAAATTCAAGAAATTCAAAGAAGAGGACAAAACTAGCGCAAAAAATCCAAAAAAGAAAGTAGAAAATTTCAGAATCGAGATTGAAAGAGTAGGGAGAAACGGAGATGAATTAAAAGGAAAAAAGGGGAAGAACCTCGTCTTTCAGCATATGAAGAAGCGTCGTCTTTCCGGCGTTGTCGAGACCTAAGAAGAGGATCTTGGCTTCTTTCTGCCACAATCCAAGCGAGGCGAGAACGCCATAGATCCAATCGAGGAGGAACATGATTTACGATCGTTGATGTCAAGTAGATGTGATCTACGGCTCCGATCTCTCAATCAACATGATGAGAGAGAATTGTAGAGAGCAATCTCTCCGTTTTGTAGATGATGGAGATGAAAGGGTTACCGGCTGAGATGGTACGAAACGGGGGCTAATGTCGCGCGCTGGGGGTAGGTAACAGGATGGGTAACTGGGAATCGGCAGTTACGACGCTGTTGTCCAATGGGAAGGTGGGATTGTGATTTTTAGCATCATCGATTTGTTTTCAAGCCGTCGATTGCTTAATGGACGGTTCTGATCCTCTTTTAACTTTCCCTTCTTTATTTATTTATACATCCACAGGCCTAAGCCTTCTTCAGGCCCATCGGACTTTGAAGATTAAAGCCCAATCCATCCACATGAAACAAAACAAAGCCCAAGTCTGTTTGTTTAAGACTGTTAAAAAAATCTAACCATTAAGAAAGTAGATAAAGTCAGGGGTTAAAAAATCGGCTAGGCCGATACGCAAATATCGGCCGATAATTTTATCTCTCATACCGATATCGGTATTTTCTCTTTCCTCCGATATCGGAACCATGAAAAAACCGCAAAAAACCGTGACGAGCCGTGAAAAACCGCAAAAAAACCGTGACGAACCATGAAAACCGCAAAAAACTGTGAGTACCCGTGAAAACCGTAAACCCTGAACTGCGAAAAACCGCGGAAAACCGTGTAAAAAACCGTATCGGTGTTTTAAAAAAAATAATAATTTAAATACCGATATTTAGGAATATCGGCCGATATTGTGACCGATATTTCGGACCGAATATCAGCCATATCGGCCGATATTCGGTATGTACGGCCGATACTTATCGTATCGGACAATATTACTCGGTTTAAAAAAACCGATATATATCGGCCGATATTTGTACCTTAGAATACAGTGATGGACCAAATTTGATTTACAACATTCTTATAAAGATATTTGGTGATTTTAATTACTAAAATTAAATAACTAAAAATGAAGCTTTAAACTAAAATTTGGTCCACTTGTAATTTATTATGTTTTCAATATGAACAATCTCTTTTCTAATTAATTTCAAAATACGTATTTTTTAAAATGAAATTAATTCGGATAAATACATATACATATAATTGCTAAATGAGCTAAAAAGTCCAATAGAATTTCATGGGCTTCTTGTAAATGGCCAAGCTCAATTATTTATATAAATGGACTCAAGCATTTAACCCGAGCCAGCCTAATGAGCTGATATATGGGTTAAACCCATGGGTTCGAACAAGTTTTGGGCTGAGTTCTACCTGAAGAACAATCCTAGTGGAGACTCATCGTATGCTCACACATATGATAAATATTTTATTACAATCTATAATGGTTCATAAAGGGATATATATTTTGATATTTGAGTGTCAATTAATTTTTAGGCTATTTAGTTAGGTCAATTTTTAATTTAAGAAATATATATATTTTTAATTTCTAATTATGGAGGTTGCGGGTTCAGGCCTCTATGACCTAATCTTGGTGTGTCTTAGGAGTAGAGTAGTAGGCTCGTCCGTGGGTGTTTTAGTAAGATTGTATTTGAGTTTTCCACACGTTATGTAACGACCCCACCCGACCTGAACACAGGGCTTAGGGTCCAACTCAGTGTGATATTGTCCGCTTTGGACCTCGCACACAAGCGAGCCCGCACTGTTTTGTTCTTGGGCCCAGGCCCACATGGCCCGGCCCAAAACGTGTCACATAAGAGTTAAGGGGGTGGCCTCAAATAAACTCCCAAATCACATCCTTCACTACCGATGTGGGACTCCCCACATCGGTGGTGTGTTCACAAAGGGGCAGGGTATCACAATCACCCTCCCTACGGTCTCGTGCTGCCCTCGGCTCGACTCGGCCCAGCTCAACAACACAAGGGAAGGAAGAAAGCCCACACAGTCAGAGTGTAGAACCTCGGCTCTGATACTAAATTGTAACGACCCGACCCGAACACATGGCTTAGGGTTCAACTCAGTGTGATATTGTTCGTTCTGGGCCTCGCACATAAGCGAGCCCGCACTGTTTTGTTCTTGCGTCCAGGCACACATGGCCCGGCCCAAAACGTGTCACATAAGAGTTAAGGGGGTGGCCTCAAATAAACTCCCAAATCACATCCTTCACTACCGATGTGGGACTCCCCACATCGGTGGTGTGTTCACAAAGGGGCAGGGTATCACAATCACCCTCCCTACGGTCTCGTGCTGCCCTCGGCTCGACTCGGCCCAGCTCAACAACACAAGGGAAGGAAGAAAGCCCACACAGTCAGAGTGTAGAACCTCGGCTCTGATACTAAATTGTAACGACCCGACCCGAACACATGGCTTAGGGTTCAACTCAGTGTGATATTGTTCGTTCTGGGCCTCGCACATAAGCGAGCCTGCACTGTTTTGTTCTTGCGTCCAGGCACACATGGCCCGGCCCAAAACGCGTCACACAAGAGTTAAGGGGGTGACCTCAAATAAACTCCCAAATCACATCCTTCACTATCGATGTGGGACTCCCCACATCGGTGGTGTGTTCACAAAGGGGTAGGGTATCACAATCACCCTCCCTAAGGCCTCGTGCCACCCTTGGCTCGTCTCGTCCCAGCTCAACAACACTAGGGAAGGAGGAAAGCCCACACAGTCCGAGTGTAGAACCTCGACTCTGATACTAAATTGTAATGACCCGACCTGAACATAAGGCTTAGGGTCCAACTCAGTGTGATATTATTCGCTCTGGGCCTCGCACATAAGCGAGCCCGCACAGTTTTGTTCTTGGGCCTAGGCCCACATCGGTGGTGTGTTCACAAAGGGCAGAGTGTCACACGTTAATCCAAAAAAAAAAAAAAAAGACTAGAGGAACAATAAATCATATTTTTTTAATCACAAAGGGGCCCACCAATTTTTTTTTCCTTATTCAGTCGATCGTTCGTCCGTCCGAAGGAACATTTCCTTTGTGCGGTGCGGCGAAATTGGAAGTGGAAGGACAAAACAATCATTTCATCCTAAATTTGGAAATTGAGTGTATTGAAACAGGATTTCCGAGTGTCTACATGTGCTGCCATTATATTTTTATATTTAAAATTTTTCTACTTTTATATTATTTTTCACAATGAAATATAAAAATGTGAAAAACATCAAAATGTTTAACTAGAAAACTTTCTAATATGTAATAGCCAGCTTGCAAGTTGCAAAGAATGATACCGTTGATGTTGCTCTGTACATCTAGTCCGTACACGTGGCACAAGACAGCATCTGGTCCACTCATCCGTCTTTTACATTTTTTAATTGGAAACAGTGACCGGATCTTCCTCCCCAATGTGGGGTCCACTCTTTGGTGATCCAAATGAGAATTTTTTTGACCAAATTGCTGATGTGGACGTGCCGCAACTAGAGCCTTCTAGAGTGTGGTCGTGTTTCTCATTAAAAATATGTGAGATATTAATCTTGCTGGATTTTGGTAATTAGGTTTTTTTATATTATTTTTAAAATAGTTATTTTTATTTATTTATTATCATCAACATAAACTAGAATTTCATTTATTTGGAGTTAATTTTATAGATTTTTCTTCTCTAATTGATCATATTGTAGACTATACTCTACGATATAATATATTATTTTTTACTCATTTATTCTATATTTTCAATCGTCAATCTTTCCTCCCAATGTCTACAATTTGTAACATCTCAATTATACGCACTTAAACTGTGTCTAGTCTTCTACTAACGTGACCAAATCATCTCAAAATCATATCAAATGAGTTTTTTCTCAATTTTTTTTTCTTGATATTATTTTTAAACTATCACTAATGTGTTTATTTTTAAGTCTAATTCTATCATTTAGGATTAATTCACTCATCCAATATAATATTCTTAACTTTGTCTATTTACATTTTATTCATTGCCCAACATTATGCTTCATAGAGCATTTTAGGCCTAACAACTGTTTTAAAAATCGTCCTTCTAGACAATGAAAAACTATTTTATTATAGACAACCCTATTAGTTTGTCTACATTTTTACCTGCCACGCTCCTATCATATTAGTATATTTAAGTCGAAACCTCCTTAAGATTCTAATATATAACCCAAATACCTAAATATATCATTAATGTTCAACTAATTTCCAATTTTAATTGAGTTGCTCGCAGTGTCATCTAACCCACTAAAATTATATTCCAATATCCTTTACCAATATCATCACTCTTAGAAAACAATCTAAACCCTTATAAATCACTTTTTTATTTTTTATCTAAAATAAATTTAGATTGAATGTAGAACTACAATTGTTTTTTCTCACCATTACGAAAATGCTCAATTATAAAATTATAAACTTTTACTTGATGCAACTCATTGTCCCATTTTATGTGAACAAAATATTGCATTATACTATTTCTTAAATGCATTATCAATGTGTTAAAGAAAAAACCTTCCACCTGCTAATCAAAATATAGCCCATCACCTCATCTCAGTCAAGCCCAAGATTGCTTGAAACATTTAACTGAACTCAACTTGGCTTCAAATTTCATATGAATCATGAGAAACTAGGTTGAGTATTAAATAACTGAAAAATATAATTATTAATTAATATATATATATATACTCTCTCCATCCCATTTCAGTTGTCTTATTTGAAATATTTGTAGTTTTTAAGGAACTTTTTATATAAGGCTACCACTCATGTGATCTCATCTATTTTCAATACATTTTATACGACTCAAACACAAATGAGACAACTATTTTGAGACAATTTCAAAATCCATATAGGACAACTAATTTGGGACAGAGGGAGTATTAGTTAAAAGTATAAATTATTTTGGGATAATTTCAAAATTCATATAGTACAACTAATTTAGAGCAGATGGAGTATTAGTTAAAAGTACAGAAACTACGAAAATAAAAAGAGTATGAAGACTGAAAAGAGATGATAACTTGGGATTGCTTCACTTGCTTGAGTGTTAACATATCCCTTTACAGGCAACAAACCATCTTCATGCCTTTAGCCGTTTTGAAGGAAGAAGTTTCGCAAGATTGTTATTGAATATTCTTCTCAAGCTTCAACCATCTAGGAATCCTTCTTCTCATGCTTAAATGGCGAACTGTGTGTACCAGAAATTTCAACTAAGTCACCACTTTGATAGTTTGTTCTAGGAGTAAAAAATTCGGTATAAGCCGATATGCCGATATATCCACCCATACGAGGTATCGATCGATATTTTTCTCTCTTATTTTTTTTTTTATAAAACACGTATCAATATCAGCCGATATCGACGATATATATTGCTAATATATATTGGATATCGTTCGATACGTATCGTATCGGCCTATATCTCAACCCCACTTTGGTCCTTCGATAATAAGACCTTGTTTCATAAGGCAAATATTTTTCTCTTTTAATTGTTACATTTTATTGTTAGCAAAATATTTATTGATCCCTCCACGAAGTATTTACCTCTGCTCACTATGCATTTCGAGGTTCCAAATCAAATCACAATTCATCTTGAGGTTTGTTACTATTCACCACAAGGAGATTCACCTCGAGGACTATCACTGTTCATCTTGAGGAATGTCCCTCTTCACTTCGAAGAAGATTGTCATTGTTCACTTCGAAGTAGTTCAACAATGCAAGATGAAGTAGCTCTTATTATACATAGTTTTTCACTAATTTCTACATATTTCATCCACTTAATGCCCATTACTTCTCTTTATTTTGAGAAGCACAACTTTTTGAACTCTTTTGACTGTCCCAACCACATTTTACGATACATAATTCATTAATTCATTTCTTATGATTTTTACGATACATAATTCATTTCTTATGATATATACGATATGATAAGAGAATCCATATCTATTAACAAATATTTTAATTCGTATAAATAATAGAATTATAGATTTATAGAAAAAATATAAAAGCATGAAACATTTTAATTTAATGATTTTTAAGACTTGAATCGATGGACATTTAAAACCTTTAAATTTTTTGGACTTTTTAGTTCATTATTAATTTTTCATAATATAATTGGACTATATATGGGTCTTATACTTTTAAAATTTAGAGTATAGAAATTTTAACTTCAATGAATTAATTTATATAATATTCACTTAATATCGAAAGAAAGAAAATTGCTCGTATTACTCCCTCTGTCCCAAATTAGTTGTCCTATATGGATTTTAGAATTATCCCAAATTAGTTGTCTCATTTATATTGAAGTAGTATAAAGAATATTGAAAATGGATGAAATCACATAGAATGCTAGTCTTATATAAAGAGTTTCTTAAAAAATACAAATATTTCAAATGAAATAACTAAAATAGGACGAAGAGAGTATTACCTTTTAAATATATTTTACATTATTCCATATATTCAATATTTAAAAAAAATATTAATGAATTTTACGATTCTATTTACAATACATAATTCACAGTTCATATTTTCACAACTTTGCTCTTACAGAAGTAAAATGGTAATTATACTTTTAGAAGGTGCCTTTGGAGACATTAAGTAAGATGACAAATGCTCTTCTAACAAGAAGTATGTCAATAAGTTGTCCAAGTACATGTGACAATTAGTGAGTGAGCTCATTGAAATATTCTAAAAGCAAGAGATTACTAGCCTACCCACTTATCATAGGATCTACAAGTTTTCTAGATGATGCTTCTTTTCATAAGAACTTATCAATAGAGAAATGCTGCCATGATTGAAAATTACTACTCATTTTTTCTAGTGCAAGCTTGCATAAGAGCGGTTTTAACTCGAGTTTGAGCTTAGTCATTTCTAGAGCTTTCATGTTAAAAATCTAGTTTGTATTTGGAGATTTGAGTCTTTGTAAAACAAAAAGGTTTTCCTTGTAAGAGGGATTTGAAGTTTATTTCAAATTTGTATTCATCTGATTCTTGTAATCAGTCTATTTTTTTTTTGTAATTTCTCATAGGTTACATAGCATGTGGCATTGTCCATTTTTCTCACTTTTGTTGCATGCCATTGCCCACAAAAGGAAATAATAAGAGGAAGAAAAGGGAAGAAAACATCATTGTCACTGCCATATTAGTCGTGGCAGCAGCACTACACATTCTAATCAATGGATTTCACAAAATTGATCTTTTAAATGGTTGGCACATAACTCTGCAATTAATAGCATGTCATAATTTTCACTTCCAATGACATACCACCCTTTTTCATAAGTATAATTTAGTATTTTCCCCAACCATGAAGCTGTCGAATGATACTAAGACACAGAAAAGTTGTCCCTCTAGCTACCATATAAACAGTTTGTGCTCTTAGTTTTCAAAGATGGCTTTGCCTAATTTTCTGTACCAAAAGCAACAATTTTTTTATATAATTTGCACTTAAAAAGAGTACCTAACTAGCCAATAAATCGCCCATCCACTCCACTTTCCCAAACCAAATCACAGATTACTCCACAAAGGGCAAAGAAATACAATAATATTTAAAGAAGCCGTGAGTAATTACCAATTTTATCAAAGCCAAAAGCTTCCGTTCACTGGCCTCAACAAAAATTGCAACTGATCTGTACATACCACGGAAACAGCCAGAGTGGGTGGATATCAAATAATAAAGGAAGCAGTTTCTGACCATATTCAGTAAATGGTAGATAGGTTCTAACTCGATGCATTTTTCCGTGCCACATACACCCTGTAAGCTGCCAGTCCAACGATCGCAACTGCAGCTCCAACTGTTATATGAAAGAAGGAAAAAGAAGTAATTATTTGAAAAAGAGCATGTAATTTTTACAGTATCACATATTTGTGTGGCACACAGGGAAATGGAAGCTGAGAAGATTAAATACAAATCAAAGAGTAATGTTCTTATGCCGTCATTCTCATGGTAGCCACTATTAAACACATGAGTAGAACTCTCAACAGGGCTAGAGACACTCGGCTCTCTCCCTCCATGTAGGGCTGGAGATACAAATTCAACCCACTCCTGTGGTATCCCGCTCTGATACCATGTGAAACAAATGAGTAGAACTCATTTTTAAAAATCGGCTTATAAAGAGAGTGTTCTCATGCATTTATAAACCTCAAGATCCAAAGGTTCACTGGCAATGTGAGACTTTTTGCTAACGACTACCATGAGAATGAGTGAATCCACCATTCTTTAAAAACTACTCAAAAACTTAGATTAATAGTGGATTCACTCATCCTCATGACAGTTATTATTCAGACAGCATATGATCATTTCACTATATGCTTGATAGAGGCAAGAAAAATCAGTGATCCTGTAATGTAGACCCACAGAAAATTAGTGTCCAAATACGTAGAAAGTTGAAGGTGGTGGTGTCATTGTTGTTATTATTATTTAGTAAATAAATGGAAATGCCACTCAAACTTACAACCTTTATGGTTGTAATACTTGTCCAATATATTATAAATTAATGCATGCAGAAATTACTAAAAAAATCCAACTCATATATTGGCAGTATTAAGGGTCACTTCAACCCATGAAAAGGATAGTTGTTTGTGCAAAAGAAACATTAGAGCATGCCATCATAGTGACGACCATCAACACATGGTACCCATCCCACAAACAGGTTCATCTAAGAAAATTTTATAATCAACCATGCAGAAGCATAGTTTTTTTTTTTTTTTGAGAAAAGTATGCAGAAACATATTTTTAGTAGGTAGAAAAAGCAGGTCCAGGCATAATCAAACTTGAATTTGTTATAGAAACCAAAATAAACTATTTTCAACGAGAGGGATCGATTGAATAGCAAATAGAGGCAACAGTTCCTACTGCCAAGTCATATGACGAGTTACCAAGAGCTGCTCCCATACACTCATCAGTAACCAAATGATCAAATTCAAGCAGCATGATAAGTTACAACAGTTTCTCCTACATTCATTGGTAGCCAAACAATAAAACCAGAAAGGGGACATTAGCAGAGAGTTAGGCTAACAAGACTTTGCCAGCGAGACTCTAATGGGACTTTCCACCAAATGAATCATGGGACCTATATAAGTGGGTGTAGAGGATAGGTGGTTACCACATGAATATGAAGTATGCAACGTTTCATCACCGACTGATTGCCAAAGCCATATAAACTGGGCCTTTTAAGTGTCAGTGCAGAAGTAATTGATTTTTAAAATCTAAAAATCAAGGGATAGGATGATCTGATAGGGATGAAACATCACACAACAGCTACTCATATGGTCCTCTTTACATGAGATCCAACCAAGTGGGAGCTAAGCCCCGTTCAAAAGGAAGTCACAGTCCCAAGTCTTGCTAGAGAGCCTTGTTAGAGTTCTTGGTTAGCAGACCGTGGTGCATTATTGCACAATTACAAGCTAAGGGTCATACAACATGCATTTAGTGTTCTTGTTTCTTAGAGGACACCCATTAAATCTTTGAATCATCTTTTTTACAGTAAATTGGGAAACTTACCTATGAAACTACAGTTTAATGTGGTTGGATCAATTTCCCTGCTCTTTGCTCAGGGGCATGGACTGGTTCCATGTCACAAATCATATTATTTCATCATCAGGATATGACATGGCAGATGGTTAAGCTGAGTTTGTTCTTTAAACTAAGACTATTTGTCACTAGAAACATTTCATGTTATTTAGTTAAAGAAACATACTATGCTACTGTAGCATTTTCACTTTCAAAACCAAACCTGGAGTCATCAAAATCAAAGTGATTTTTAATAGGTAACATATCTTAGTGTGAACAGACTTTTCTAAACTCTCAATCCTACACTGAGAACCTCCAACAGAATGTGTGACAGAGAGTATGACTTCTGATGGGGTAGAATGGAAGCATAGAATTTGAAAAACAGACAAAATATTAATGGAAAATGGCTATCATGATGACGACACACATAAGCAAATGCACATGCTCACAAACACACACATAAGCATACACACATCATTGTCATTGTTGTCGCTATCATTCGTCTTTGTCATTTGTCCATTAATATGAGTTTGGCTTTGTAAGTTCTCTGTTTCCATTCTACCCTATAAAATTCACTCTCCATCACATTGTAACGTGGTAACCTTAAAGCATGTCTTTAATAGCCTCTCCTTTTTCCAAGCACATTCTATTTACAATCCTTCAAGACTTTTCATACTAGTGTTGCTTCTAGTGTGACAAAAGCCTAGAAGCACAATTGCAAGTGCTCATTGTTGCAACCATAAAGGTTCACGCTTCGTGTCAAACAAACTGCCATTGGCCCATGAAAAGCAATTTGACAAATACAATTATGAATGCCAACTCCAAATAGATAGGATCAATGACTTTGATGATGATGATAGTTGTGTTCTTAGCTATATTCTAAACTACCAACCGTGTCAAAGAACTTTCCCTAATAATTTCTTCTAATGGAAAAGCCTTTTGACTTCCTCTAGGTCAAACAAGAACTTAGGGTTGCGAGTTCGGTCGGAAACCAAGATTTTAAAATCTCGAACCAACTTGACCTGACCTGAGATATTTGAAATACATCTTTTAGGGACCAACCCGAACAAAAAAAAAAATACTCTAGACTGGAGAACCCAACATTTTTAATAGATTGCTAGAAGAAGTCCAAACCATGGAGAACCAAAAAAAAAATTATGATTGATCCCAAAATCGGAAGTAAAATAACAATTCTTACAAAAAACAAATATAAAGAGGTCCAACATGAAATAAATATTTTTATTTGTATATAAATTTTTATTTGTATATAATTTCATGGGAGAGGCAACTAGGATGTATAGATTTTTTTTTTATACAATTTTATATAAAATATAATATATTGTGTAAGAGTATTACAGGTGGGTTCTTGGATCTTAGTTTTTTTAACTTACTTGATCTGAACCAGGAAAGCCTCGAGTCTTCAGAACTTGGAATTGACTCAACCCAAAACACGATGATCTTTGACCCGACCCTAGCTATTTTTGGGTCGGGTCCAAGCGAGTCTAGTTTTTACTAGAACCCAACTTGCACTTTTACACGAACTGGTTTGCTCTAGGTTAATTCTTTTAATGCAAAAAAAGGGTTTTATTTTGAAATTTCCAATTTTAAAAAATCTTCAATAAATTCACCAAATTAGTGAAAAATATGAGTAATTCGTTTCTTTCCTAACCATTGGATAGAAAATGATTGAATGCAACAAATAGAAAAAGCCAGAGTACAAGTGTTGCATCATTATCAAATGCCAAAATGCCCTCCTATTTGGGGTCGAATTTTCGAGTTATATTTCTCCATTTAACCCAATTATAGATCATATAGTCAATGTAACACCTTGGAATTTTTATATTACTTATATTTATGAAATTTGCCATTTATTGGATAAGGTTACAATTGGAACAATTGGGTAAAATATATTCAATTGGGTCAAATTTGCTAATTGGGTCAAAATGTCCAATTGGGACCCATTGGGGCTTGTTTGACTTGGTTGACCACCAAGTGAGTTGAGCTAAATTAAATGAGTCGAGACGTACGGTTTATAATTCAAATTCAAATAACGAGACGTAAGGTTTGTATTTCAAATTCAAATTCAAATAAACGAGACGTACGGTATATATATCTCAAATTCAAATTCAAACGACGGGACGCACGATTGATATTTCAAATCCAATTCAAACAAAAGAAAGACGGTTTACATTTTGAATGTAAAGGGATGGACGGCTCCATGTTTAAAATTTAAATGAAGGAGATGGACTCAATATTTGAAATTCAAGTAAAGGGAATATGTTTAAAATTCAAAATAAAGGGAGTGGACGGTTTCATATTTGAAATTCAAACAAATAAGATGGAGGAAGCTATGTTTAAATTCAAATTAATGGTACACGATGGAGAGATGGAAGGATATAGGTTTGTTTCAAATTCAAAGGCAATGGATATACGTTGGAAAGATGAGGGAGGTTTAAAGTTTAAATTGAAACAAATGAGTTGTGTTTAATATTTGAATTTCAAACAAATGAAATATGTTTGAAATTCAAATGGGATGGACGTTTTTTTTTTTTAATATTGGAGATTCAAACAAAAGAAATGGAAGAGCTAGAATTGATACACGTAGGAGCTGGTTGTAGAATTTGAAATTCAAAACAAATGGAGATGTTTATGGATTGGATGAGGTGGTCAGCAAGGCCACAATAGCAGAACAGGAGTTGAATGCAATGGTGCGGTTTGACAACCGCCGAGCTCCAAGTGGGAGGGGTGGGTTCCAGCCCAACAAGAGGTTCCGTCCGAATTTCAGTAGACCCTCACCATCTACTGGGTCCACGGGGGGCTTTCGTCCCAATCAGCCCACTCCATCTGTATCAGTCAATCAGACCCCCAGAGGGGTGAACAATTGCTTCCACTGTGACCAGCCGGGTCACTTCAAGAGGGAGTGTCCAAAGCTCAACAAGCTCTCTCATACCAGAGGATCATTCCGCCCACCAGCTAGGCCAGTTAACTCTCGGGGAGGCAGGACATATAACCAGGCGGGGTGGGCTCCTAACCCTACTGGATCTGGACGACTATTTTCTCTAGCTCCTCCAGCGGACGTGGATCATTCAGTAATCCAAGGTATGGCTGTTGTCAGTAGTTCATATGCTTATGCACTATTTGACTCTGGAGCTTCACACTCCTTTATATCTGCATCATTTGTAACTGCCACGGGTACTTTAGTTCAAAACTTGTCTACAACTCTTACAATTGTATCCCCGGTCGGAGACACTTCTTTGGGACTTATTTGCATGGCTATAAATACTGAACTCGCTGGATTCAGATTTGAGTTCAATTATCTGGTACTCGACATGACTGAGTACGATATTATCTTCGGCATGGACTGGTTGGCTAGTTTTCAGGCCAACATCGATTGTTATTCCGCTACGGTTATACCTTATTATGTGAGAACCATTCTCATGGACTTAGTCCATGCTCACGTATCTTTGGCCACTTAAGGGTCGGACTTTAGAAGTCCGGACTTAACTCGCGTCGTGACATTCCGCCCTAATCACTTGTTTATTTATTTAAAAAAAAAAATTACTCTGATATTAGAGTGAAAAGGGCGGGGTGTTACAGTCAATTGCTCAACTCTCTATCATATCTTTCTTTTTCCCATCCCTCCATATTTTTAGTGGTTACCCCTCCTCCTCGTGCCTGCATCTTGTAGCTTCTCACACCAGTACTGGAGCCATCTCCAGTTTTCTGCTTATGAACAAACCATCTCAAACAAGTTTCTTTCAATTTGTCATCTATCAGGGTTATTTTTAGATTCTCTAATACGATGATTTCTAACTCTTATCATTTAGGGGATGTTTGTCATTTCCAACTATGAAAAATGAGACCCTTCTTTCTTCTTCCAAGGGATGAGGTCACTTTGTCAAAATCAGAAGAAATGTGACATTTTCATCTATCGAGAGATCGAGAGAGAGAGCGGGGGGGGGGGGGGGGGGGGGGGAGGGATAGGAAAATAAAGAGAGAGAGAGAGAGAGAGAGAGAGAGAGAGAGAGAGGGGGGGGGAGGGATAGGAAAATAAAGAGGTTTTCCTCTTTCGCCAACAACCAAAGCGACAGATTTTCGAAGTCCAACACAAGGCTGAATTTCATAACACTCGTTGGAGAGAGAGAGAGAGAGAGAGAGAGAGAGAGAGAGAGAGAGAGAGAGAGCGGGGGGGGGGGGGGGATAGGAAAATAAAGAGGTTTTCCTCTTTCGCCAACAACCAAAGCGACAGATTTTCGAAGTCCAACACAAGGCTGAATTTCATAACACTCGTTGGATATATGAATAAAATCCTAATATAAATTTTTTCCATGGAATTGCTTTCCTCAAGGAAATAGGCAAACAACCTCGTAGTGTTAATCCACTCATCCAACATAGCATACACATCTCCACTACCCTAACTTTGTCTTTTGTCTTTTGTTCATTTCTCATCACTCAACTTTGTAAAGCAATGCAGATCTAATAACCATTTTATAGAATCATCCCTTTAAGCGATGCGGTACTCGTTATCACATAGAACTCTGCTAGCTTGTCTTTACTTTGCCCAGCATACTCCCATCCTATTAATTATATATAAGTCAAATCCTCCATGAGATTCCACCATAGATCCCAAGCTATGTGGCACGAACACTTCAATTTAGGTAGCGTGCCCGTATCGGACACCCACATGTCCGTGTTGGACACTTCATTTTTGTGTATAAATCCACGTTCCTAACGTATCGATGGTGTGTCTCAGTATCACAAATCCCAAGTATTTAAACTTACATATGTTGCATATGCTAATTAAAAAAGTTTGGATAGATATGACTACTATGAGAAAAGCAACCATGTTGTACCAAACTTTTCACAAACAATAAAACCATCCAATGGTTATATTATATCCAAATAATCCACATGGAATCTTAGGGACCTAATAATTATAATGTTAAGATAAGATTGGACTACCATTTTTTTCTAGGAAATGATAGCAAATTTATTCAGATTGGCTCACAATTTCTTGAATGAATGGTTGACATTGAAATATTTGTATAGAGTCAAGAGATCCTCAAGGTATAATCATTCTACACCCTTAAATCCCAATGTTTTCACACAAGCAAAACCAAATTGAAGAAAAAAAGACAATGTTGCTTTTCACTATTGCTCTTCACATTTGACGCTTAGTTCTGTCCATATGTGTTAGACCAAAGGCCCTTCAGAGGGTTCCATGTAGAATTCACCAAAATAAACATGTCTTGGTCCTATACTCCTATCTTGAAAAGCAGTTGCTAAAGTGATAGATGTCAATGGAAGCATAAACAAGCTGGAGAAAGAGAGTCCCCTAAATTTCCTAAAGCATAAATTAAACATGTCTGGCTGGTCCACAGGCCACATTACCTATCCATTACTGTTTGTCATCTGGCTGATCCTCATTCAAACAACAGATCCAAGGTTCCAACTTCTATTATGACACTTCTTCAAGGGTTCATATGGAAAGACACTTCCATTCAATGTCCTTTTCTTGAATTGATCGATTTTGTATCAGAGTTCACGTCCAATCTCAATGGGTCCACGTCAGATAAAGTTCTTCACATGTTTCAAACTTAATGTCCATACAATGAATTGTTCTAATTTCTGCAATTTTGGAGGTCCTTGATGGGAGCAACAAATTTCAACATAGATCTAACAATTGAAACGTAGGCCTAGGAAATTGTAGACAGGTCTGATCAAATCAAAGAATATCATGATGGTTAGATTCAAGTCTCAGATCCAAAGGATCATAGTTTGACCAAACCATCAAATAATTAAATTTGTACAATTTGAGCTTGCATGTAATTTCTAGATCAAGGCATTAAAGCTCTAATTGCTTTTATCCTCCCATTCTGAGGAAATTGAGCAGTTGAGGAATTTTTTGGTGCTAATCCATATATCTAAAAATATTTAAAAGAAGAAAAAGTTAGGAAGGTGTACCTGAAGCAAACATGAGAGATCTATTCACAAGCTGCCTATAATGTTTGCGGTTTCTCCCTGCTTCAGTCTCAGGAATACTCAAATGGGGTTGCTGAGCTGCAGCAACAATCTTATGGAACACACTATTGGAGTCTCCTAACTTCATGCTAACGGGTATTGGTGCTTCTATGCCCAAATCTTGGCTGACCTACAATGCCATACATTAAAGACAATGTAGTAAACAACATATGCATTCTTACAAACTTCCATAATTCTAAATAACAAAAGGAAAAAAAATGATGAAGAAATGACATATATTTAGTAAATCATTGAACCCATAACCCCAAACCACTCAAAACACCCCCACCCCAGCGCCGCGCCCCGCCCCCACCCCACCCACCCACCCTCTTCCCCTTCTCCCTTTTCTGAAATAATAATACCCACCCTCTTCCCCTTCTCCCTTTTCTGAAATAATAATAATAATAATAGAAGAAAAGAAAACCATAAAACATCAAATGAGATTATACCATCCTCCTAACTTAACTCTGAAAGGGAAAATAGTTAGGAGGACCAAACTTCTCCAACACTTGGAATTCAGTTCAAAGGCATTAGTGACCGTCGAAACTCTCACATTTCCAGCCCTTTAACCTAGTTGGTAGCGTTTACAAATTACTGGCTAAGGTGCTTGCAGAAAGGCTTAAAAAGGCTCTACCGGAATTAATAGGCGACACGCAGGGGGCTTTTGTAGAGAATAGACAAATTTTCGATGGTGTGTTGCTTGCCAACGAATTGGTCCATAACAGGAAGAAAGATAAGAACCCGGGCCTACTCTTTAAGATAGACATGGAGAAAACCTACAATTTTGTGGATTGCTCTTTTGTAGGGTATTTGTTCGAGAGAATGGGTTTTGGACATCGTTGGAGAAGATGGATGAAAGTGTGTGTGGAGGAGACTTCCTATTCCATTTTTGTAAACGGATCCCCGATAACGCCAATCACGGCAAAAAGGGGTCTCAGGCAGGGGGGCCCACATTCTCCTTTCATCTTCACTTTAGTGGGAGAAAGCCTCAATAAATTAGTGGAAAAGGCAAAAGATGTAGGAATACTGAAAGGCTTTGGGGTTTCACCGATTGGGCCAATTATTACACCTTCAATTTGCGGACGATACCCTCTTCTTTTGTTACCCTACCAGACCGGAGATTTTAGGTTTCAGAGCCATTCTTAGGTGTTTTGAGCTTGTGTCAGGCCTCCAAATAAATCTGGGCAAAAGTACTCATTGGGGTAAATGTGGAAAAAGAAAAGGTTAAGGAATGAGCGGAAGAAGTTGGTTGTGGAGTAGGAAAATTGCCCTTTACCTACTTAGGTCTATCAGTTGGGGATAATCCCATACATAAGCACTTTTGGACTCCAGTCTTGGAAAGGATCGAGAGAAGGCTAGCAGGGTGGAATAGGAGATACCTTTCCATGGGTGGTAGATTGACTCTCATTAAATCAGTGCTAGTCAATTTACTGACGTACTTCTTGTCGTTATTTGAAATACCGAGAGGAGTCACTAAAAAATTGGAACTCGCATTTAGGAGGTTTCTCTGGGGTGACAAGGAATCAAAGAGGAAAGTTCATCTCGTTGCCTGGTCAGAAGTGACTAAGCCAAAAGCGAAAGGGGGCCTGGGAATCATTCCATTGCAAATAAGAAATGAAGCATTGTTATGCAAAATATAGAATCTTCAGGCAGTTCTTTGGCGCTTTGAAGCTATGTCAAGGTTGAAAATTGTAACGATCCATCCCTCCAGCACAATAATATCGCTAATTTCATTAAAACTGAGTTGATTGGGATTAACCCTGACGAGGACCGGACTGCCAATTTGGCAGATCTTTTTAGTTGCAAAGTGGGTCAGTTACCTATCACCCATCTCGGCATCCCTCTATGTAATGGGAAAGTTCCAAAGCGTTGGTGGGATTCTATCATTCCATCATTATTAGAATTCAGCAGCGTTTATATACTTGTCGTGGAAAACTTCCATACTTTGGAGGTCGAAATACACTCGTCAAGACAGTTCTGGCCAGTTTTCCCATCTATTTTCTTTCTGTCTTCAGATGCAAAGTGATGGTTACTCAGAAATGAGACGATCCAATGTGATTTTCTGTGGAGGGGTCTTAGCAAGCAAAGTATAATCTATCTAGTGAGCTGAGAAACCATATGCAATCCAGTAAAAGAAGGTGGCTTGGGCATCTGGTATTCATCTGTATTAAATCTTGCCTTTATTGGAAAGTGGATTTCAAGACTGGGTGGGCCTTGGAAGTCTTCTCTGGTTGAAAAATACCGGGTGGAAGACGGGTGGAAGATGGCAGTTGGAGGGTATTTCACTCTGTAGGTCAATCTTCTCATTTCTGGAAGAGTATTCTGCATGTGGCTCACTATTTCTTTGACAATAGTCTTCTTCTGGTTGGATATTTGGATTTGGGGTGCCTTTAAAGGATATTTACCCAGCGCATTTCAGAATTGCAGCTAACTGGAATTGCTTGGTAAGTGCTTCTTTTGACTATCATCGCGGCTCAGCGGTTTGGTGCCCAATTTTCCACAGGAACTTGAATGACTGGGAGGAGGAACAGCTCAATTCTTTACTTCAATTACTCCATAGTACTCGCACCAACCCTAGTAAACCTGTTCAGAGAATATGGAAGCTGGATAAAAGGGGAGTCTTCTTTGTTAAATCATTTTACACTTTATTTAACCATTACTGTCACCAGTCCTCTCGGCCATCTTTGGAACTCAGTCGCCCCCTCCAAGTGTATTTCTTTTTGCTGGTTGGCATTTTACAGGAAGGTTCTTCCCTTGACGTGCTTAGGAGACGAGGGAGTAAACTCAGCCTCGGTAACTGCTGCTTTATATGCACTGGAGCTGAGGAAACAGCTGACCACTTGTTCTTAACGTGTCCCTTGGCCTATTCAATCTGGTAACAGGTTTTTTCTTGGTTTGACTGCTCTTGGGCTATTGTTGGATCTCTTACAGACCATCTTCAAAGTTGGCAGCTTGGTCCATCCAGGTCTAAGGGGCGAGTGTTATGGAATTCAGCTTTCATTTTTACCAATCGTCCATTTGGTTAGAAAGAAACAATTGCTGTTTCAAGGGCAAAATTAATAATATCAGTGCAACCCTTAGCTTTATCAAATGGAGATGTGCCTGTTGGGTTTCAATTCATGCTGCTTTTAGATCTCACCAATTAGTGAAATCATTAAATGGTGGTCCGATGTTATCAAAGATCCTCCTGCCTCGTCTAAATTATCGTTGGATTGGATTCCTCCCCCTGATGGATATTACAAGCTGAACCTTGATGGTTGTGCCTTAGGCTCACCTGGCCCTGTAGGAATTGGCGGCTTATTCAGGAGCAGCAGTGGGGACATTTTGCTTGCATATTCCGGGCCTGCTGAGATTTGTTTCGAACATGTTGATGAAGCCACTGACCTTCTATTTGGTCTGAAGATCATCGTGAATAAATCGTGGTTCCCTATTTTCATCGAAAATGATTCCTCTTGCATTATCAAATGGGCTTTAGGGATGTCTTCCTTCCTGTGGAATATTTCAGACCTGATTGAAGAAATTATAGATCTTTCTTTGCTAGTTTAGTTCAGTCCAACAGAAGCCAATGGAGAAGCTGATTCCCTTGCTAAAAGAGGTGTTTCCAGGCAGTCTGTAGTAACTGGTGATCTCGACTTTTGTGTCGTCTAAGCTGGTTCTTTGGGATGTAAGGTTCTTCGGTTTCTCTCTTGTAGGCCTTCGGTGTCTTCGTTTTTCCCTGATGGCTTCTTGAGCTGTGTATTTCTGATTTTGGACTTCAGGATTTTTTGTTGTATCCTATCTTCTTGTTCTTTAAATAATACTATCATCTTCTGAAAAAAATATCATTTTTTCATTGAACCATTGCATTTTATGTGGGCCCAACTTTACCCCATATGATGGGACCTCTGAATAGATCCTATGCTGCATGTACACTTACAGATATGCAACACATCCGTGTCGCGCACATACACTTGCATCTATGTTGGACACTTGCACGCATACTTCATGGACTCTTCTAGTACATTATAATATCATTTTCTAAGATGACTAAGATATTACGACACCTTTCTCTTCTTAAAATCTAATTAAAATTTCGATATGTTTGTCACTTAATTGTTTAGAGTAAAACCAGTATATTATTTTTAGTCAATGTTATTTTCACATATTATTTAAATTTAAATAAATATTAGATTTAAATTTATTTAAAAGTGGAGCCTTGTCCTCATGTCTCTTTTTTTGTTTGCCAAGTCCTAAACCTAGCACCTATGTCAGAGTCGACACTCACACCTGTTCCCCTTCAAGAGCTGTGTGTGTGTGTGATACTTCACTAGGCGTCGTGTGTGTGCGCTCACTAGGCATCGCGTGTGCGTGCGTGCGCATGTGTGTGAAATTGATAAATAGAGTAGGTAATATAATGAGAGGTTTCAGTTAGTCCTAATTACCAAAACTTTATAAAAAGAATAATTTGAATCTAACCTGAAACACCAGACAGATGGATGCATGCAACCTTAAAAGCTCATAAGTTAACCCATCAAAATGCAGGTCTGCATTTTGAGTTGTAGAAAGGGGCCCATTTATATGATTAATTGATTTATAAAATGCCAAAGTTTTCTTGTGGAAAACGGAGTTTGAAACTATATAATGCATTCGCCTTCATATAGAGAGTTCATTACTGAGTATGTTATTTGGCCAGTACTAGGAAGTTTAAGGTGCATACCCTTGTTGATTCTAGCACTGCAATAGGAGATGGATCAAGATCATCCTTAGCTGGGATTATAAGGCAAGGTGCCTCAAAACCAGTGTCTTCTCCATGAGTAGCTACTTTTAGAAGCAAGTCCTTAGCTTTTTTCCATGAATTTTCATCAGAACTACAAAAGAAAATGGTTGACATCATTCACTTATTCAATATCATCGTCATTAACATCATTGAAGTCCCAGCCCATCCATTGTCATTAAATCATACACCAGTCAGCAGTAATAAGATGATTAATATGAGAAAGCAATTAAAAAGTTCACTGCCAAAATAATAGTAAGAATCTATTTATTAATGAAAACAATTGATAATTAAAGAAACATAAAAGACTTTCAAGTCAAGTCCACAGAAAAATTTGGCAATGATTTGTGTTGCATCCATGAGATCAAGAGACTAATACAAGGCAGCTAAACAAAAACAGTTGAGTGCTCATTATGGCTATCATTGATTACCTTAAACCAACAAACGTAGCAAGGCCTTTAGAACTGTGCATCTCCCTTTCCATTACAATTACTTTAGTGGTAATCAATTTTTTTTTTTATGGATGAGAAAAAAATACAGTGCAAAAGAGCAATCAGTAAGTAATTACTGTGAAAGTTATAGGTTCAAGTCACCTTCACTAGTTTTTCTTCCCTTTTTTTTTAACTCAACAAGGATAATAGACATGCAAAGATAACAAACCTTAAACTAACAACAGATGCTAATCATCAAGAAGCAACTAACATCAAACTGATTCGGCACAACCTTTTGCTAACTGAACAGCTACTCTATTTGCTCACCACAGAAAATTGGAGAAGAAGCTCCATATCCTTGAAAGTAGGCTTGACAATCAGTACAGCACCACCTTCATGTGACAACCAATCTCCATATACACACCACCTCCCTCCACCATGAACCTGATAGTGCAAAGAAATTGCGAATATGAAGCTGAGAAAATGAACATTGTTCAAGATGCAAGGTCTATGGCATCCACAGAACATTGTTAAAATGCAAGGTCTGTGGAAAAAAATCTCTGTTTAAAGTTTATATCAGAAGGAAGTGGTTGCAGGGTAAAAGAATTGGGGGCAGCTGTGTTTCTCAATGAAGATACTCACCTGGAAGATTAGGAGTCTTGGACTCCGGGAGAAAAGGGGTGCTATCCGCTGGTTTGTCGGAAAAAATAGGGTGGATATTTTGCTGCTACAGGACACAAAAAGAGAAGAGATGACAGTCTGTTGAGAGATATTTGGGGCGCAAGGGATTGCGGCAGTTTCTGTAAACCTTCCGAGGGCCTTTCCGGAGGCTTGCTCACTGTGTGGAACCCAGGTGTTCTAAAGGTATCCACAAGGAGGATGGATGCAAGATCAATTTTGATCAAAGGTCTATTGGTGAATAAGGGTGTTGAAATCACTATCACAAATGTGTATGGCCCAAATGTGGAAGGGGATCGAGAAACTTTTTGGGCGGAATTAGAAGATATCAGATGTTGGGGCTCAAGTAAGTGGTGTTTGGGGGGAGGAGATTTTTAACATCATTAGATTTCCGCCAGAAAGAAAGGGCGGCAGGGGGTATACAATGGGAATGGAAGCTTTCTCAGAATTCATCGATAGAAATGAATTGACCGACTTACCTCTCATAGGGGGGCATCTTACATGGTCCAATGGACAGTCCAGAGCAGTGATGAGCAGGCTTGATAGATTGTAATTTCGGTAGGATGGGATGCAAACCTTACTAGTGCTAGTCAGTTGAAGCTTTTGATGCAGAGGAGATTGTCTGGGGCCGAGACCTATAAGGTTTAGTAATGCTTGGTTGCATGATCTAAGTTTGCAGGACTAGTGAAGGTATGGTGGGACAGTTTTCATATTCAAGGCTGGGGAGGTCTTGTGTTATCAAGAAAACTGAATTTGTTGAAATCAAAGACAAAGGAGTGGGTAGCTTCGACGGGTGGGACAGTGAGAGAGAAAAAATATGGCACTTCAAGAACTAGAGAGTTGGAAATTTTTGGAAGAGGAAAGAGGACATGATGAAGATGAGTTAGAATCTAAGAAGAACCTCAAAGCTACCCTTTAAGACTGATTTAGATTGGAGGAAGACGAATGTAGGCAAAAGTCAAGGGCTTTATAGCTTAAAGAGGAGGACAATAATACAAAGTTCTTTCACTCGTGTGTAAATACTAGAAGAGCCTTGAATTGCATTAGGTCCATAGTAGTGCATGGGAGGCGTTTCACAGATAAGTTTGGCATTAGGGAGGCAGTTGTGCATTACTTTTCGGCTTTTTTCAGCCTTCCTTTGAACCATCACTTCCACCTCCCGCTCACCCATCTGTGCCTCCTTTGCCCCTCATTCTAGGTTCTTTGTCATCGTCAGCTGTTCCGGGTATCACCCTCCCATTCTTATCTTATTTTCCCCAATATTATGCTTTTTGGAAAACCCGTGGTTTGCTAGCTTCCTTGTTTCCTCAGGTTACAGACGACTTGTTTAGCGGTGGGGCTGTAATTTCCTCTCTGCTCAGCTCCGGCATCAGCTTTCTTTGGAGTCCTTTGACACCTTCATCGAGAATCACTTCTCTTGGAGCAGTTCTTCTTCATGCGTGGACCCTTCCACATTGGAGTATTGTGGCGGCGTCTTAGTCTTCACTCTCTTCAACTGTTCATGGTTCATATATCTTCAACATTAGGTCGATGAGGAGTATCTCGTCGTCTTCACAGGATCTTGTCTCGGTCAGCATGGCTCTTCGTCGTCGGACACACTTCCCATCCATTTGCTCAACTATCGGTGTGCAGACCATCACCTTTGAGACCTGACCTTGGTGTAGAATAACAAACAGAAAATATGGTGTGTCTTCCTTAATCAAGGAGAGACCATATGATTTATATTTATAGAGAAAACATAATACAAATAAGGAAGGTAAAATCAAATAAAGGGAAAGCCCTAAGCTTAAATATAAAGGTAAAGCCATAACTAGAACCAGATGACGTCCCGCAACAGCATGTACCAGAACAAGTACTGGAGAAAGAATGGTGGAAACTCCGTTCTTGAAATAGCAAGGTTGCAACACCACCGTACAGAGGTATAGTTCTCCAAGAAAGGGCATGGCACTGGCATAAAATGTTTCGCTGGCCGGATCTGATGTCGGAAAGTGCTAGCTACAAAGGGACGAAATGTTGGGAATGCTTCAGAAGACGCGAGAAGTAATGAGAATCTGCTACAGAAGTTCGCCGCAAAGAGAAACTGATCCGAAGAAGATGTTGAAGTCCGATGAAGAATAGTAACAGGAATAATAATATGGGAAGGAACAGTAAAACAGATAAAAACGTAAACCTCCATTCAACAAGATAAAGAATAGGTCTCAAAGGGTTTCACTAGCATTCAAATTCAAAATCGCGCTATACAGATGTGATTTAGGGCCCAAAACCAATCTTATTAAAACCAACCTGGCTCGTGGTTGAACCACCGGTTCAATTAGAACCGGCTCAATCATGGGCCGAGTTAATAAAAAACCCTTATCTAATTTAAAACTGCAAAAACCTGGTCAAACCTGCGGATCTGACCGGGTTATTAAAACAAACCTCGACCTGTGACTTGAAAAAAACCTTTGTAAAAATTCTAAAAAATAATTTCAATAAATTATATTAAGAAATTTATTTTATATCATGGGCCAGCCCCAAAAGGCCAGCCCACCAATCCAAGCCCATTAAGGCCTAGAACGGTATGATGGATATAACTGAACCTCATAAGCATATATATAGGGATCAATGGTGTGGCAACTTCCAGCACTTTCCGATGTGGGACAGTGGATGTGGAAGTTACCCAATAGGCCTCTCTCTCTAGTCTCTACGCAACGTGTAGAGTGAGACTTAAAAAGAACATTTTATTATTCTAAATAAACTTTAGGGTTATAATATATAGAAAATTCAATATTTTAAAACTTTATGTCAAAATATATTTATTTTATTTTGCATATTTATATACTTTAAAAATATATTTCTTTTTATATTTAGAAATAGTTATCCTTTTACAATGAAAATCTCAAGTAATTTTCCATTGGTCTATATTTTTTTAGCTCTCAAGTGAAGTAAATTATTCATTTATTAAGAATCATTTTTATTTAACTTCAATACCATTAAATTTATACAACAAAATTGAGTACTTGAATGGATTAATTCTAATCGTCCATTTCAAATAAATAGAAAAACGAAATTAGATAATTTTCAATACATTCTTAATTGAGAATGCCTTCTTGAATATGGTGAAGTAAAAAAATACCTTTGTTTAAGAATATTTTCAATTGATAACAATATTTTGGCCTTCTTATTTCTGCCAAATTTTTACTCATAAGTCGTAACAATCTAAAAAAGTAAATTGTGCCCAAATTTATGAAATGGGCTAAAACATCAGCTTATATATATATATATATATTTATTTATTTATCACCTAATTAACCTTATTAAATTAAACTATAATTTGTCTATATGCAAAATATAATAAATATTTCTATTTAAATATGTTTATTTTATTGATTTGAACATGGAAGTTGATATTTGATAGAGAACTATATTTTTTGTTTAAAATTTTACTTTAACTCATCAATTAAACCTTAATTAATAATTTTTATAATATCTATATTAATGGCACGGGTTTGACCGAGTTTGACCACGGTTGAATCTTATTTAACCCAACCTTTTATTTTGACGGGTCGTCAAATGGGTCAATTTTTAAAACATTGCCAAAAATGACGGTAGAGTTGTGGGATTATTGTTTCAAATCTGAAGAAAGACTACATATCTAAGGGAACAAACAAAGATGGCCCTATGAACCACCAACAAAATGCAGTGGAAAAAAGTCTCTGAAAGTAGAGGTCAAAGGGCTAGAGAATCAGAACTAGGAAGAAAATGGTGGATTGTTTGGCTAACAAAAGGAAGGGAGAGGATTTTATTTATTCAGACGAGGATATGGGGGAAAAAAACTGCAGTAGTGGGTCCGACGAATCACAGTGGAGCGGAAGCCAGGTAGATCAAGCACAGTTAGGGCGACGCCACTAGTGGAAGTTCAAACCAATCCGAGGGCTGCAGACTGAGATGGAAGCCAAAGACTGAAAAATAGTCCACTACAGAGGAGAACGGTAAGAAGAAACTCTCAAGAAGTGGGGCCCCAACAGTGTTGGATTTGGAAGAAGTTGGTGGATTCCAAAACATAGTAAGGGCGACACCGAAAATGTTGGTGTGAAGGTATTCCAGACTGAAAGCCAGTAGATCTGGCAAAAAATCCCAAAACATATGGGTTTTAGAGGGTCTTGGCAGCAGTGATGAAGAACGGTACAATGGGCCCCATTGTTGACCGAAAGCCTAGGTCAACCGGAGGTGTAGGGAGATGGGCTAGGGGCAACTATGGAGGGGTAGGGACCAGTTGTAGAAGGGATATACCCCCCCATAGTTGATCCCTCTTTAGGGAAAAAATAAAAATACCCTTACTATTTAGGAAGAAAATTCCAATAAAAACTTCCAAACCATTGGAAATCCTCCCTGGAAATCCCAATAGCCGGTTCTCTCTACAATGATAATAGTTGATATATCCGATATCATACGTTAGAGAGAGGGATATTAAATCCAGGGTAAGGCAATGGGAGGAACACAATGAAAGTACATAATTGCTAACAACACACGTACATAAATATAGCTTGCTACGTAAGTCAAATCAAGCCGGGCCCCACCTTCAACCGAAACCCTAAGTCAACTGTAGGCGATCAAAGGTGGGCCAGAGGGGTGAAAAGTTGGAGCACGGTCTGACCACAAGTGGGACGGTGCCAAACTGTGAAGAAGGGTCAGTGATGGGTTGCCAACAGGAAATGGAGTTGAGAGCAGTACAGGAGGTAGCAGTAGAGACCAAATCCCAACCTCAACCAGATGGAGAGGGAGGTGTACAAGGGGTGAAGGTGTCCTCCGAATTTCAAGACAATCGAAGACGAAGGACACAAATCTCAAACAGGTAACAAGCAAGGACGCTGACGGAAATGCAGCAGGCTAGAAAGGCAACGGAAGTAGCTGATGAGAGCGCTACAATGTTCTCCCTTTGCTCGTTTCAATTTGCGTTCTTGAAGTCATGTTGGAAAACTGTTGGCCCCGATGTTCTTAGGTTCTTTAATGAATTTTACTTGGACGACATCATTAATAAAGGACGTAAAGAAATCCTTCATTACCCTTATTCCAAAAAGGGAGGACCCCTCTGAACATTCACACTATCGGCCAATCAGCCTCGTCGGAAGTGTCTACAAATTGTTAGCTAAGGCGTAAGCAGAAAGGCTAAAAAAGGCACTACCAGAGGTGATCGGAGAATCAGAGGGTGCTTTTATTGAGAATAGGCAGATTTTAGATGGTGTCCTGATCGCCAATGATCTCGTTCGCATGAGGCGAAATGAAAGGAAATCGGGGCTGCTATTTAAAATTGACATGGAGAAGGCATATGACTGTGTGGACTAGTCCTTTGTCGATTACCTGTTTGAAGAATGGGTTTTGGACATAGGTGGAGGGGTGGATGAAGGCGTGTGTAGAGGAGACTATGTATTCAGTCTTGGTAAACGGTTCCCCGACACCGCCAATCGTAGCAAGTAGGGGACTGAGATAGGGGATCCACATTCTCCTTTCATGTCACAATGGAGGGCAAAAGTATGAATAGGTTGGTGGGTAGGGCTAGGGAGTTAGGAATTGTGAAGGGTTTTGAGGTGTTACCGAATGGTCCAGTGGTTATGCATCTTCAATTTGCGGATGATACCTTGTTTTTTTGTGATCCCAGTGGATCAAAGGTTTTAGGCCATCGAGCGGTCCTTCGATATTTTGAATTAGTGTCAGGCCTTCGAATTAACTTAGGAAAGAGTACACTTATGGAGTTGATGTGATGAGAGCGTCAAGGAATGGGCTAATGAGGTGGGCTGCGGAGTAGGAAAATTACCATTTACCTACTTAGGCTTACCAGTAGAGGGAATCCCAGGCTGAAAATTTTCTAGACACCGGTTGTGGAAAAGATCGAGAGAAGGTTGGCAGGGTGGGGTAGGAAATTCCTTTCCAAGGGCGGCAAGTTGACCCTCATTAAATCAGTGCTATTTAATCTCCCCATGTATTACATGTCTCTCTTTGAATTACATAAAGGAGTGGCTAGAAAGATGGAAACATTAATCAGGAAGTTCCTAGAGAGACTAGGAGGTGAAAAAGAAGGTACACTCAGTGGCTTGGTCGGAGGTTAGTAAGTGTGATTGGATAAAAAAAAAGGTAAGGAATGAAACCTACTTTGTAAATGGGGATGGTGTTTTGAAAAAGAGAGGGAAGTGTTGTGGGTTAGAGTCCTGACCGCTAAATATGGGACGTAAGCTGGTAATAGGTGGCGCTTGGGTGAAAGGGTGGATAAGTCGGGTTCAGGGATACTTAGAGCTTGGTGGAGGGTGTGCCAAGGTAGAACGGCGGTTAGGATGTTGTTTAAGGATAACTTCGGATCTTAGTGGGTAGAAGAAACCGAACCCTCTTTTGGAAGGGTTCATGGATAGGGGATAGATTGATGAAAGAAAGGTTTCCAAGGTTGTTCAGAGCAGCAAGGAACAAACATGCTTTGGTTCAGGATGTTTTTCAAGCAGAGGGTCATAATATATCTTGGCACATAAATTTTAGGAGAGAACTTAGGTCCTTTTAGATTGAAAGTTTAAATGAGCTAAAAGGTTAGCTTTCTAAGTTCTAAGTTCTAAGTTCTTTTCTTCCTTGTAAAAATCATATCTTTTATCCTTTCGAACCAAGTCTTAAGGGTCCACATCTCCTTTGCATTCCTTCTAGTTACATGTTTTCAATTTTTTAACAAGGGTTGTTTCTAGTGTTCTACATGTGTGCCGAAATCACCGTAAGCAACTCTCTCTTTTTCTCATCTAATGGGGCTACTCTAAAGGTTTCTCTAATGCATTAATTCTTAACTTTATATATTTTAGCAGTACTAATGTAGAACAGCCTGCAACTAGGCAGGGAGAAGAAGAAACAAAGAAGATAAGAGAAAGGCTATGCCTTTGATTAATTTTATTGAATATTCATTGGGTGTTTCTCTCCCATATGGGTACATGTATTTATAATAAAACAATCCAAACGAAAATAGGAAAGGACTCAACTAGGAAAGCCACCAACCTGGATTCATTGTTAAACTAGGACTCCTAAATCAAATAGGAAACTAACTAAAGTTGGACTACTAAGATCCCAAACGAAAATAACAAATCTTACATGCTAATTAAGAAATAAATAAATAAAAATAAATAGAAGCGGAATCTGTGTGCTCTGATCTTCCTTGTCCTACATCAGCCCCCCGATCTTGAAAAGAACTCGTCCTCGAGTGGAAATCAGCAAAAACACATGAAACCAAACAGAGATGAAGACCAAGTCCGAAGATGCGAATCACGAAGCGTGGAACTGCACAATCTTCAATGCACACGAGATGAGAATATTCCTGTGGTGAGACGACGAAGCCAAGGACCACAAAATGACTCAAGCATGGACGAACCAAGCTGATGGCGAAGGGGTCGCCATAAGGCATTGGAGTGATTATACGGTCCTGAGTATCTGTCAGACGAGGCTCCAATGAGAGGATAGGAGATGATGATAGTGTACAAATAACCAGAGATGAGTTCTTGGTATCCGTAATGGGACCATGTTTGGGTAATGGAGTTGGTTGGGTAAGTTGCAGTGGCGGTGGTGGCTCGACACTCATCGGTTGCATCGACTGTGGTGCCGGCAATACAACTGGCGAGGTTTCCAACACGGGAAATGGTTGTGGGGTTACGACTTCTGGAGGAGTAGACAGGAACTCCGATGATGACTTTGGAGGAGGCGTACACATCTCGAGGAAGTAGGCACGAATGTTGAGATTTTGTTCACCTTCATCGGGACGCTGTATTTTCTGCTGAGCAATAGTTCTATAAATTCTTGGAAAAAGTCGTGAAATTCAGATCGCAACTCAGAGATAAACTTGGATTTAAAGTCATTGAACTCAGATTGGGTAAGTGATTGATCAAAATTGTTGTTGGATGAAAGTGAGTTGATTTGATGTGGGTGATCCGATTGAGGCGTTAAAGAGTCCAAGACAAGACGGTTGGAATGGGGAAAAGGGTTATTGGATGGGTGAGGTGGGATCCAATGGGAAGACATGGAAATTGGATCGGTCAAAGTGGCACGTAGTTGGTCAAACAGTCAAATTTGGTCAACTGATCAACTCAAGTCAAATCTGGATGGGTCCCATATTGGAATGTAGTCTAAGGTGATAAATAGGGGTGATTTGGTAAATAAGTGAATGGAGTGGTGGGTAAAAGATAAAAGTGAGGGGTCTTATTGGTGTTTGAAAGTGGAGGGGACAAAGGCATTTATGACATGGAAGGATGGAAATAAAGAAGGTGGGTACGGTGGTATGGCTTGGGGAAAAAAAAGGTAAAAGTTGGGAAAAAGGTGTCAACGATGGAAGCACAGTGGAGGCTAAAGGTGTTTTCTCCACGTGGGAAGTAAGCTAAGCCTTGGGTTTGGGAAAAGGTTATGGGGAACAAAAAGGGTAATACGAATAGGGTTTGGAAAAAAAGGGGGAAACAGAGAAGGGAGGTGCGGCGGAAATACTGAGAAAGAAGGGAGGCTTGTGGAGGGACTGGAGCGAAAGGATGGAAAGTGGGTATCGAGGCTCGAGGGGGAGGCGAAAGAGAAGGAAAAGGGAGGAGAGCTTGATACCTGGATGAGGGACGAAGAAGGAGGTAGGTGCTTGCACCGAAATATGGCGATGGAAGGGGCCAAAACTATTCGTAGTGAAACAGAGAGGGATCGAGCAACAATGGCGGAAAGTAGTGGAAGAGGCGGAAGCAGGGAGGGTGTAGATCTGGTTTGAGGAAGATGGTTTTGACCTGGGCTTAAGGAGGAGGAGGATGGGGTTTGGGATGGTAGATCTTACCTGGGATAATGTCCAGATTTGGTGATTGCGAAAAGATGATGGGATCGAGACCACGTTCGTCCCTGATAAAACAAGAACCTGTCTCCGATTAGGAACGTCTCTGTATAACAAAGATACAGAGAACCTAAGTTCTGAACCAATTAATGTAGAACAGCCTGCAACTAGGCAGGGAGAAGAAGAAACAAAGAAGATAAGAGAAAGGCTATGCCTTTGATTAATTTTATTGAATATTCATGGTGTGTTTCTCTCCCATATGGGTACATGTATTTATAATAAAACAATCCAAACGAAAATAGGAAATGATTCAACTAGGAAAGCCACTGACCTGGGTTCCTTGTTAAACTAGGACTCCTACATCAAATAGGAAACTAACTAAAATTGGACTACTAAGATCCCAAACGAAAATAACAAATCTTACATGCTAATTAAGAAATAAATAAATAAAAATAAATAGCAGCGGAATCTGTGTGCTCTGTTCTTCCTTGTCCTACATCAAGTACTCTATCGTTCATATTATAATATGCATTTAACGTTAGCATTACCTTGTGCATTTATGTTACTATTACCTTATTCACCCTTTTAAACATGACAACACACTCATATCACACAAAACTCCACCAGCTTACCCACATTCAGCCTAGCCCACATTCAGCATTCTAGCAATATCCAAACAAAATCCTCTGCTTCGCTCTGCAATTGTATCCAAATATCTAAATTTGTCACATTGCTGTATAAAGTCATCATTAATTTCAATTGGTTCATCCTCCCCTCCACACTACATGTATTGTCTTCATTCTACTAAACTTCAAGCCGTTTGTCTCCTATGTTGTCCTCCATGCAATTTATTTTTCTATTGATTTCTCTTTTCACTCACTTTTACTATATCATCCACACATAAGAGAAAAAACTCAGGATCACATCTTGTATTTCTGATGTTAGGCTGGTCCATAATCAAGACAAACAAATAAGGGCTCAAAGAAAACCCTTAGTGAAGTCCAATTCCAACTAGGGACTCCTAAATCTGAAAAGGTAACATAACATAGCATAAAACAAAATAAAGAGATCAAATGGGTTAAAGGGAAGAAAAATCCTCCTTTGACCTTATGGACTTCCTTCGGACAAGGTAAGATCAATCATAAAAGGGGATTCGGCAAATATGGCCAAATGGGCTAAAGGGAAGAAAAAACCGCCTTGGAAACTGATTACAGTGGTTAGAGAGATTGATGAATTATGTTCGGGCCATGAGATCTCCTTTGTGCAGATTAGGCGATTGGCCAACGAAGTTACGGACTTCTTCGCAAAGATTAGGCGATTGGCAGATTATGTTCGGGCCATGAGATCTCCTTTGTGCAGATTAGGTGATTGGCCAACGAAGTTACAGACTTCTTCGCAAAGATTGGGATTGACTCGAAGATTGATGGTACCTTCTTTCTGTAGCTTCAGGGGGAGGGGTTGTACAGAGCACCATGGGGATTTGATTATATTTTATCTTGGGGTTTAGGACTATGACTTCTATGTTCTCTTCTCTTCCTCATCCAGGGTTTAAGCCTCTTAGAACCCTTTATGTATATACAATTTTTTACTTTATTTTTAATATATCCATTATCTTGTTACTGCTCAAATAAAAAAAAAAAAAAACCAAAACAAAAACAAAGAAGAGGTACAAAGAGTAGGGTGACCGAGATAGCCACAAAGAACCGACACATATAAACACACCAAAAAAAGAGAGGGAGAGAGTAAGAAAGTCTCATAGGCTAGAGAGGTCACAATCAATCCTCCATCATGTAGGAGAGAGATGTAGGAACAAATTAGATCTAGAAATGTCATATTTAGCCCAAGAATCTGCAACTCTATTCACCGAACCTTTAACATGTACAGATGAGGCGTCTAAATCCACACATGAACTCCTTAAATCTCTTTTCTACATACCATACTTAATTTGCTATTGCCTTTCCATACATATTATACAAAATCACAACATATTTGCAAGGTATTCCTTCCTTTTGAAACAATTGCAAAATTAATTTACTCAAAAGTCCTATCATGGGTCTTTTCTAAGTCCAAAAAAGCCATATGTAAATTTTCTTTTTCTCCATTAAAATATAAAATGCCAAAAAGAACAAGTGATCATGATGGCATACAGAACTACAATAGAGGGAAAAGTTTGATGCTAAATTGATTGTGGAACCATTTCCCAATTATATTATCTTGCAGGCTATCGGAAACTCACATGGCCTGGAAGATATTACCATCATGTGCAAAATCTCAAGTCCTGCATCAAAGATGGATGTGGCCTTCTAAAACATTGATAGAGAGGCGAACTCACATTTACATATATCTACCATCAAGGCTTTAATTAGTCATTAATAATTCCCTTTTACTTTCCAGTTTTGTACATTAGTTCAGAGGCCTTCCATTGCCTTGATGAAAGGAGTTCCTTTTATACTGTATCACTTTAATCAACAAAATTCACCACTATAAATCTAAAGAAAGAAGAAAGGTACCTATAACAGAAAGCTCATATTAGGATGGCCAAATCTATGAAATAGCCAAGTATAGATGAACTTGTAACAATACCTGTCATAGACAAACACTGCTATGTCACAAGTAGCCAAGCTATCTTTGGAAGACAACAGCCTTTCAACTCCATGTTCTGGTATCTCACGCATTATAAGGGTCTTCTTCCCAGTTCCCTTCATAGGAGAAAAAAGGAATCATCAAACAATGAAAAGAATATTTTAGATTAAAGTGAAAAAGGAAAAGCAACATATTACAAAGTGCATAACTTGTACAAAACAATGTTAAAGCATGATTCATTGAAACAAGACAGAAGTTTACAATTTTAAAATCCAATAATCTTATACCAATAACGCAATAAAAATACTTGATAGAAAAATACGGTCAAATTGACAAAGGAACCATAAACAACATGATCACTCCTAGATGAAATCAGAAGAATCAATGTCTCTGCACCATATCCAGATCCAGATCCATATCTACATCAGTATATATGGAAAAGATCATACTTCAGAAACTTGAAAAATCGACTCAACTAAAATTTTTGTCAAGCCAAATAGACTCGAAGACTCAAGTGAGTGTGATTGAGTAAAAAAAGTCAAGACTCAATTAAACATAATTTTATTATATTATATTTTTTTGAAAGAGATTTTTCATTATATTACATTAAATTTATAAATAATAAAAATTACAAAAATCCTAAAAGGCAAAAAATAACAAATGAAGTAGAAAAAAGAAACAATAAGTTGGTTCAGGCCAAGCTCGGGCCAGGCCTATACTGCGCCAAGCCCAAGTCTAATTTAAAACATGGAAACCCAAGCCCCGAGCCTGGCATGGCCTTATGATATGTTCTCAAGCCCAAGCCCGAAGAGCCTGAAAAAAATCCTGAGCCCGAGGAAAAGCACAAGGTAAAAACTTGCTATATAAGGAACATGTATACCATAGTATCTATTCCATTCTTCTTCTTTTTCCTAAAATTTCATGGATCCCATTAAAAGATCAAACTCATGGATTGGAAATAGCTTCAATGAGCTACAAGTGGACCAAATTTATTTAAAAATGGTTCTAACATTGGTGGTTGTGCCATCGTACATGTCTTAAATAATCTTTTTATAATCATTGGAAATGCATTTATTTTCAAACTTCTCCAAATCAGTTTCCTTGAAACTCTATCGTAAGCTTTTTCCAAGTCAAAAAGAACCATGTAAAGGTTCTTCCTATTCTCTCTAAATTTCTCTATTAGTTGTCTTAGTATAAAAATGGCTTTTGTTGTTGACCTACCTAGCATAAACCCAAATTGAATTTCAGAATTATTTGGTTGTAGTCATAAACGAGCTTTCTTATCCATTCCTAGAGTTTCACAGTGTGACTCATGAGTTTAATCCCACAATAATTTGTACAACTTTGAATATCTAGTTTGTTCTTATAAAAGGGGACCATTTTACAAATGCCACTCATCAAGCATTCTTTTCGAGGTCAATATTTTGTTGAACAATCGGGTCAACCAACTTACTCCAATTTCACCTAGCAAACTCTATGCTTCTTCATCTTTAGGGCAAGTTTACTTTCATTTTTGTTATTATGATCACGGTCCCCTCATTTTTCACTCCCATTTTAAGCTTCGCTTTCAGATTTTGTATTCAAAAGATCATCAAAATACATTTTCCACCTATTCTTTATTTCATTGTCTTTAACTCAAACCCTTCGGTTTTAGACTCTAATGCATCTACTTATGGTATCAAGATCTCTACTGCTCCACTCCATCACCTTAGCAAGTTTGTAAATGTGTCTTACTCACCCTCTTCATTCCCCGTTCGTGGGACACATAGTGGGTCCCATGAATCCAACCCCACCCCCCCCTCCCCCCTCTTCTCTCCCCCTTTTTTTCTCACACGCACCTACCATTCGTAAATTGCGATAATATAGAATTTGAGATCAACTTGATTTTTATAGCCCAATTCTCAAAAGACCTTCATGGACGCATTGGTTTGTAAGGCCTACTATGGACTTAAAAAATCCATTCTCTCCCTGACACCCACCTCCTACTTGTGATTGCACTCAAACCCAATTTGAAATTTCCACCATCAGACAAAGTTGAAATTTTGAGGGCTTAAAAAAACTTGGTTTGACTTGTTTGATCAAGATGAAACTTTATAGACACCATATAAAATTCATATGTGGTGCCCACTGGATTGTGTGCATGGAATTCATGAAACTATGATCTTAGGGGTTGGGTGGTTTGAAAGGTCTTGGCTATATATATATAATGACCGAAGGTGTCCAGGTGTCTCGCTCGACTAATCCTCCGGGGCATGTGCACACCTCCCTACACACACATACCAGGTTCAAGAGGTGGAACTTTACTCTGCACATATCCCACGGAGAGTGGCCTTTCATTGGAGTTACCAGGGATTGAATCCATAATCTCAATCCTGAAGTCTTGTGTCTCAACCACTAGACCAACCCGTTGGCTTTTATATATTGTACCTATGAAATTTCATCTTGAATAGAAAAGAAAAGACATGTTTTTAAAGCCCTCAAAATTTCAATTTTATTTGACGGTGGAAATCCATAAGGTTAGATCAATGGCCTTTGAAAGTCAGATTGGTGCCAAATTGGGTATAAGTGCAATTTGCAAATCAAAGTTTGCATGAAAGTCTCATGAAAAATAATCTTAAGATATATATATATATATATATATATATAAATTAGTGCACCAATCAAGGCATGCACCTTGCACTTTAGGCTCTAGGACCCCTTGATGCCTTGATTCACCTTGCACCTTGACTTGACTGGTATGCTTATTACTAGTGTAAGTGCCGCTTTAGATAATAAAATTTGCAGTAAACTGCTTCTCTTAGTTTCTTTTAAATTTTCCTGTGGGACTTCTACCTTTTTCTTCTTCCTTTTATGAACAAAAATTTCTGTCCTCATTCAGAGAGAGAGAGGAAAAAGGAAGCACATACACAAAGTTCTACCAAGTAATGACAAGTGCTTCTTCACATGATACTTACCCTGTGCTGATCAACAATATTTGCAGCAAACCGCTCTCCAGTGGAGGCAGAATATCTTTCCAAGAAAGGTCTACATTTCAAATCAACAATAATTAAATGAAGATAATCAATGAGAAAACTATGGGCAACCATAACAAAAGACAACTCAATCATGAAAGATAGAATAGAACAATAGAATATGGCCTTACAAGAAAAGTAGATGAACAAAACAATTGGAATAGCTTTTGTGGTGTTTTAGGCAAAAGAAACAACCATGAATTTAAACCAAAACACAAAATTGACATCTATAACATGTTCACCATACCTTCCAATCAGTGCATTTAGCAAGGCAGATTTTCCAGCATTTCTTGGTCCAAAGACATAGCACTGGTAAACATTTCTTTGTGTTTGCCTCTTGCTGCGATCCAACCTCCTTCGCCTAGTTACATTGAGTGCTGAAGCAGGGTCGCCAGCATACCCAATGTAGATTAAATTAGCTAGACTAGCAGCTGGATCTAACAATGTCATAAGAGCCCACTGCAACAACAGGCATTTCTCAGGTCCATAATTTCAAGAAAACCTTTGAAGATAAACCCTCCTTAATCAAAGCAAAACAATTAACAGCACAGTCAGGGAATGCCATCTTTTGCATATAGATCTTAACAAAAATAAATCATCTTGCATACAGAAAGCTTGAGAAAGAAATTCCAACAGAGAAGTCAAATAAGAGTGGCATATGCTATGATGCCAATAAGGCGAGAAATAGAAGCTCTTCAACTATGACTCAGGCAATCAGTTATCCATCATCAAATCTAGGATGCACAATTGAGATTTCCAGTCATCCAGGAATAGGTGGGAAGTGGCATGTAGTAGGTAGCCGCATCTAGATTAAAATCACACAAGATAGTATTTTTTATATTACGGTATGAAGTGAGCCTGTGGGTTCCACCTGTTAAACTAGAAAACGTTAAGTGCCTCAAAACCAATAATTGGGACCAAAAGTGATTGTTAGCCATTAGATCAAAATACATTAAAATTTGTAATGATCACACAATTATGGATCCAAATCCAATAATTAAATTGGTATTTTTTCATGAGCTTTGATGATAAAGTACTTTAAAAATAAACATTTAATATGATAGGGTCCATTGACCCACACAATATCATATTGAAATAATAATAATTTTTCCATTTAACTAAAGATTTATATTACTTTTAACATTTTTGAATGAGCAGTGGTTTAAGTTTTTCTTGAAAATGATTTAAATTTTACATTATATATAGGCCCCTCATTGGACCAATTTGATGAATCCACTAAAAAGATCTAAATATTAACATGAGACTATAATACAATCACTTGAATTAGATCATTGAAGCCATTTTTTAAGCTCTACAAATTCAAAAGATTTAAACATTCAAATGAAACAAATTTTTAAGCAGTTTGTATATTTCGAGTGAAATGTATTTTTAGTGAGATGTAGAAAATTTCATGGATGAAGATTTGACGAAGTTTCACTTCCTCCCAATCATCTTAGCATTGTGATCTTAGACCTTATATCCAATATTGAAAAATTACCGGACTCAGATAGAGGAATTTCTCCAAAAAATTGAACAGTTCTACTATTCACTTTTGATAAGTACGGATACTATTCATTGACCTAAAATGGTATGCAGTGTTATAATGAAAATAGGAAGAAAAGAGAGAAAGAAATGGAGGAAAAGAGAAAATAGAGAGAGAGAGAGATAATTCTTTGTATATTGTATTGCTTGTTCTTCTAACAAAGAAGGATAGATGCATAAGTAGAGTACACAGAACCTGTAATGACCCAACCCGGAGTAGCGGGTCAATCGAATCGGGTAAATGGTAAATAGGTCTCTTGATTGAGTTTGTATGAAATTGTGTGTTATTTTCTATTGTTTAAAATAAAAATAAATAACCATACACAAAACGTAAAATTGAATTAATTTAGGTTCCCCAATGCACACACCTTTTCCCTCAATTAGAATTTTCAAATTTATCCCCTTCGAGTTGAAATAAAGTGAATGGATAAATTTAATTAACAAATTAGGTTTTAATTCCCAAAGTTAGATTTTAAATTAGAATTATTTTATTAAAATTTTAAAATCAATAATTTGAGTTGACCCTCGGGACCACACCCTTGATTGAATTAACTTGAAATTAAATAATTAAACAACTCAGGTCAATATATAAGTTCCAACTTTAATTAACTGAATTTAGTCAATGTTTGACAAATTAATCAAAGGGAAATAAAGAAATAAGGAAATAAGAGAAAGACATATAAAAATAGAATAAAATAAATAGAAACCTGACCCTAAAACCCGAGATCTATTCTAAGTCGTGTGGACCCTTTGGAAACCCACACCTCCTCGGCTCCTTCTAAATATCTCTCCTCTCAAAAACATGTATCAAAAACCCCTAAGACCCTCGATGGAAAGAAGCCACAAATTCCCCTTTCTTTCCTTCTCCGACCCAAATCTCCACTGCCACATCTGAGGGAAGTTTTTCCCAAATTCAATTTCTCCTCTCCTTTCCTTCTCCAAAACGGAAATAAGGCTTGCCTCTCCACCTAATACCTTCCGTTTTTACTCATCAAATCCAAATTCGAAAACCCAGCCGACCCCTTCCTTATAAATTCCTACGATTCTAGCCAAGCTCTTCTTCCCGATCGATACACCCCCTTTTCGTGGTTGCTCACTATTGCTCAGGAACCAGTCAACCATCGTTGTATTGCAGCCACTTCTCAACTATCAATTCTTTCACCGCGCCAGGTAAGCATCATCTCTTTTGTCCTATTTTCTTTTACTTCTTCCCCTCCCTTCTTTGTTACTATTGCCTGAACCTGATGCCAACACCATCAAGACCCACGGTTATGCAGCCATACTTCCTCACCCAAGTTACAACACAACCATGGTACTATTCTTTCAAACCAGGCCAAATCCGTTCGTGGGTTTTCCTTGACTGCTCTCAATTTCAAACTTTACAAATTGCGTTTTTCTTTGTTCTTTTTGTTTTGTTTAAGAACTTATTTATTTAAAATAACTCCAGTACTGTAGTTTCCTTAAAAGTTGTTTGGGACCTAATATACTTCTGAACCCTATACCATGTGCTTTTCTTATCAACTGCAACATATTATTACTTTTATCCAAAGTCACATGAATGAGGCCAAGTTTTAGTTACGAATTGTTGCTAAAGTACCTATTTATTTAGAACTATATATGATTATATATATAGTTTAAATCCTACTTATTTATTTATTTCAAGAATATGTGATTTGAAATCACAAGTTTTTACTAATACAAAAGTGTAGAAGCCTTTATTAAAAATATAAATATATATATATATATATTATATATATATATATATATATATATATGTGTGTGTGTGTGTGTGTGTGTGTTTTTTGTTCTCTGATTAGTTTACATATCAAATTGAATTTGAAGAAATTTCGACCTTCCTACTTTAAGCCAAAGCTTAATTACCTTTTATGAGTTAAACCATTTTCTTTTAGATCCAAGGCCAAACCTTGACAGTGGATTTCATTCCTCCCTCCTCTTTTTTTCTTCTAATTATTTCAATTGGTTGTTCATTAATTCTATCTTTCCTTTGGTGTTTTTCCTGCCCTCTCAGCCAAACCTTGAAAATGGGTTCTGGTACTTTCATATTTATTTTAATCTCTTCATTTGCTTAAGATGAATTTTTTTTCATTGGTTTGAACTTTTGGGAATTTACGATAGTATCTCATACACACAAGTATATATTTAAACCAAGAGAAAACCAGCCCCGACCTTGGAGTTAACTGGTTGATCCCAAACTGTTGATGTTGGATGTCTAGTCCCAGAACTTCACTCATATCTGGTCAATAAAACATGTCCTCATTCTGCCCAAAACTGGATGCTTAAACCAGCCTTGTTAATGTCCAGCTTGGATCTGAGATATAAAACCATCTTGTACCTAGGCTCTTTAACCTTTTATTTTCAGCATCCATAGGTGAGGGCAGCACCCATCACCCATGTTTAATAATCCTTATACACCGATCTAGTCCATGCTATTTAGAAGTATTTGTTAGAAGAAATATTAATAATAATTGGAATCTTTAAAACAAATTCGCAACAAACTTTGGTATTCAAGACTAATTATCACTTGGAAGCTAAGCGGACTTTTCATTTGTATTTCACGAAATTCTAGGTGAGGGTAATATTTCACTACATACCTTTGGACATGACTCCTTATATTATGTGTTTAGGCAATGAAAATATTGTATTATGTTGTGTGATTGGAATGTAATTGTTGGATCTAGAATAGACTGGGTGTATGTTAATAATGGTAGTAATTCGGTGTTCACTCACAGTAGGGTAAGGGAGATTTTGGCTAAACATTCTATTGACCGTGAGGAGACTCAGTCCGCCCGGATTGTAGAATCCAACCATTAATGTTATTGAAAGATCCAATGATTTATATTCGTACATTGATGATTATTTGTATGGTATTGTTGAACTATCAATCTTGATTGGGCATGTTTGAATGTTGGTTTATATTATTCTAATATTATGATGCTTGGACTACTGCCATGTTATAATCGAGTTATATGCATGTTATGGTGAATGGGATGTTGGCTATGTTATAATCTGTTTAGACTGAGATTCATGATTTTATAAGCATATTATGAATAGTTGATTATGTTTATTGAGCATAACATTCTCATATTCATAGCATTGGGTATGAGGGTGTGGTCCATGATTGTCACGAAGACCACGACGGCGGTAGTGTTGTTAGCCTCACTTTAAGTGGGAAGACCACGACGGCGGAAGAGATGTGATATCCGTGACAAGTCATGAAGGTTGTTATTTGGTGGTAGGTGGTGTTATCCTCACTTTAGGTGAGAAGGCCACTAAGGCGATGTTGTGTTATCCTCGATTCGTCGGGAATGCCACTAAATATCAGTAGATGTAAATGATGGGTTGGAGTATGGCATTTTGCATTGAGCATTACATTATTGCATAAGGCATGAGCATGAAATAAATTGTTATATAAGTTTGCTTGAAATATTATGTGAGAAAGTAAAGATATCATATTCCATATATGTATTGTTGTTTTCTTCACTAGGCATAGAGCTCATTCCTTACATTGCAGGCAATCCCTTGGACTTGGGCCTGGATGATAACCAAAATTGAGTTTAGAAGACGACGAGTCGTTGGAGGATGCTTGGAATTGCGTAGATTATTGAAGAATTTAGTATTTAGATTATAAATTGGATCTTTATTAGATTTGAGACTCTTTGATGAATTTGTTGATTTGTTTAGTTGGTTTGTTGAAACTTGGATGATAAATTCAAGCATTGAGTAAATTTGAGAATGTTATGTTTTTAATTAGTATGGGAATGTGAGTAAATTTGTGAGTTTAGAAATCTTCACGTGATGGAATATTTTCTCTCTCTAAGTTATATGGAATGATAAATGGAAGTCTCATGTTATTTAGCAGGTTGTGGACATGAGGAATCCGATGGCTTGTGACTACATACATATTTGTTTGGAAAAAAAAATATAGCTACGGATTTATTATGTAAGACCCTTTTTGGACAGCAGGTGATCTAAAATTATGCAGTCAGATTACGCCCGTTTAGGTGTTGGAAGGCAGGGCGTGACAGAACCAATCAAGGCGAGTTAAAGGAAAGAAAAATCAGTTACAATCGTTTACAATCAATGATATCTAACAATATCTAAAAGTCAACCCACATGTGTAAAATGTGATACACCATATCCTACGACACTCCCCTTCAAGTTGGTGCAAAGATATCAATCAAGCCTAGCTTGCTGAAAACATCATCAAGTTGAGAGCAAGAGATGGCTTTCGTCATCATGTCTAAAAAAAAATTGTTACTAGCGTCCCTTGATGCGAAAATGAGAATGAAGATAAGGGGTCCCACAATGTACCAAACCCTAAGACCCACCTGATGGATGGAAGGAGAGCCCAAAAATGAATAGAGTGGTGGTGGTTTCAAAGGCCGATGAACAGAATCCATACTTATCAAAAGTGAACAGTAAAATTGTTCCTAGAACTGTTGCCCAAGGCCTGTTGCAGTCTGAAAAAAAAAAATCGTGAATCCGTGGTGAGGAGAGGATTCAACCACGAAGGGAGACGACTGAAGGGGAGAGAAGCACGCTAGAGGCCGTAGGCAATATAGAAATCCCCAAAAAAATTGACTGCAAAAGGAGGAAAGGTTAAAAATTGAACTTGGCCAATACCATGTTATAATGGAGAGAGAGAGAGAGAGAGAGATTTCTCTATATATTGTATTGCTTGTTGTTCTAACAAAGGAGGATACATGTATAACTAGACTACAGAGAGCCAGTCAATGCGAGGAAAAATGAAAGAATCAATGATATCTAACAATATCTAAAAGTCAATCCACATGTGTAAAATGTGATACATCATATCCTACAACATGCAATTGGTGAAACCATAAGGGTAGTGTTTGCAATTGAGGCAAAAAATAAGAGGGTCTTTGCAAATTACCATAAAAAGAATCCAAACACTACCTCCCTACCCACTACCTTGCAATTTATTGATGTTGACACCACAAACATTATAAAATGGTTTCTGACACAAGATTAGACTTTTCATACATGTAATAGACTCAGTGTTAAAGTAGAAGGGATGAATGATTAGGAGATGATGTTTCTATGGTATTAGACAGCAGGAAACTGATATCATATAGTGTAGCATAATATCCAATAAGTCAGAATAATGAACACAATCAACTGATTACTGTAACCTTAGGTTAAAATCCAATGAATTAGAATGATGCACGCAATCAACTAATTCCATTTTACGAAGGTCGAAGGGGATATAATCCTATACACACCTGCGTACATGATGAAGAAGGTGATTGATTAGATTAGAAGAAACGAGAGGAAATACACGAACAAAATGTCAAAGGCTTTCAGAGAAAGCATGATGAGAGCAAAACAAAGCTAAACAAAGATTTTTTTCTTTTTTCTTTTGTGGAAGATAATTATTAGAGTAATAAAAACTGCATTAAGACAAGTTTACTCCCATACACACCGGAGGATCTGCATCACTATTGGCTGATCTAAGAACATGACAATCTGAATGATGTCTCATCAATTAAGGCTTCTAATCTCTTCAATATGATCCACTCGTCACCAAAGGTGAGGAAAGTTCAAGGTATCCCAAGCAACAGCTCTTCTAGAATCCCCTCGAATAATAGCATCTGAAACTTGGAATGATTCAAGAAGTCTGCATCCCTTAAGTACAGCAGAAAACCTTAAATGACATTTGCATTTTCCCCAATCGTAAACTCGTAGAAAGAAGCAAGGATTCCTACAGAAGAATCTTTAACCAGAACACCTACACCTGCCTCTTTTGAGAAAATGAATCTATATATACTCAATCTTTTTTCTTAAAAAAAAAAAAAGAATCCACATTTGTGCCATTTAACTGTTTAACTGCCCAGGGCTTCTTTCTTTTCTTTTCATTCTTTACTTTCAGTCTTGACAATCCAAGGATAACTTCATAATTCCATGTTCCCTAGTAGATCTATGTCATATTTGCGACATTTGATTAATTTTTGCATTCATCTCAAGGCTTTTTGGCATTTATGCTGTGAGAGTCCTATTTGAGGTGTTGTGTTGTTTTCAGTAAGTTCGCTTTCTTGATTGATAGTATTTTTCAGCCTCTGACAGATATTGAGATATTTGCTGTTGCTTTTTGGATGTTCATGGGGATCTTGGATTATAGTATTTTTTGCTTCAATATTGTTATTATTTGAATGGTTTTGGATATTGTATCCAAAATTAGCTATTCATCTTTGAACCCTCCACCAGACAATGGTGTGAAAATGGGGGCTTTTAAAAAAAATAGTAGGGCAATGGTGAAACAGATCCAAAATCTCTAGTACTAACGCTTCACTAATAGGAACAATTTTCTCGCTTGGTCCCAACTCGTTAAGATCCATGTGGACATCAGAGGCAAACTTGGTAATTCACTTGGGACTATCCAGAACTTAGTAGTCTAATGTCAAACATGTGGTCAGTACTCGGTGTTATCTCCCTATATCAAAGACCGGTCAAAAACCCATAATAACATCTCAATCAAATCCAACTAAATCCATAATTATGGCACCCAAATTTCCCAATTTCATCCCCTTTTTTTTTTTTGAGAGAGAGAGATAAAAGACTTAGGAACACTCCCGATTACATTGATGCTCTCATGACCATAAAACAAGACGACTCCTACTGCCTTGGAAGTTTGATGACCATGATAACGATATAGTCTTCTACAACAACTAAGAACCCAAAAATATTTACAAACCAAGTAACCTAGAAGCTAAATCTAGAACTATTTTATAAACTCAATCAAGAGTTCCTTCCAATGTACCCTTTTTAGGGGATTTAAAACAAAAATAAAGGGAAATAAATCTCCTCATCACGGAAATCATTTCCCTGAAGTCGTGCATTCATTATAACCTCATCACATAACACAATGCACACCAAGAAATACCTGAAACACTACGACTCGTAAACAAGATTGCAAATTAATTTGCAACACCCCTTTGTCCTGAAACCGAGGCAATACTGATCAATTGAATTTCATTAGTTGATTTGCTCAATTATAGCGGAAATAACTATTAAATTATGACGATCAAAATGAAGCTGACTCATTCATAGAGCAATACAACAAACTTGAAAACAAAGACAAAGCTCCAAGATGCTATGAACAGTTGTAAGTTTCAGATAGCAGGAAGGGCATTTCAACAAATTTGATAACTGCATGTGAAGCTCAAACATATTTGAACAGTTGGAACTAGGATCCCTTTTTTATCATAAGCAGGCATGGTTTGGAACAGATTAACATTAGGACAGGATAAAATAACAAATTTTGAATTTGGAAAGAAAAGTATTCCATGTCAAGAATCCAGAAAGAAATCAGTGTAACTAAACTAAGCACAGAAATACATACCTCTGACAAAAATCCATCAAGTGTCAACCCTCCCAATGCATTTTTTTCCGCAGAATCCTTAAATGGATATTCAGTCCAAGGACTGTCTTTCACAAAATAACATGTGAAGGTAACAAACATCAAAATATAATAGAAAAAATCTTGAAATTGCAAGAAAGATCAACTCAACATCAATTCTCCATAATACAATGAGCAAAAATAATGATAAATAATAATGAAATTGTAGGGCGCTCCCAAAAATACAGGTAACAAGGACATCTATGATGGCTTCCGGGTCAACAGATATCTTGGAAGCGACATCACGCAGCCGTCAGGACAATATGGTTGGGAGATGGCCATCAAATCCAACTTTTGTGCATAGATCTGTTACTAGATTGCTTGGAAGGCCTAATCTAACCGTTCATTTCATCATATAACTGTCCAGCCAATTGGAGTTATCATTATCATTATCTGAGTTTAGTAGTTGAATAAGAAAGTTTATTTTGTTTTATTTGAGTATCAAACTTTATGGGATGTAATAAGTTATTTTGGACAGTTTGTATTGTTCACACGTGGCACACATGCATGTGTCACTAGGGTTTCTTAAGTTTTCTTATAAATACATGTAAGCACCCATTATTTGATACTAGAATGCAAGTGAAGAAACTTTTTGCACACTCTTGCGAAGACAGGTGGTGTGGCTCCATCTCTCCCTTGGTGTGACTCAAAGGAAACTAAGTGTCTTCCATCCTTTCTCCTCCTCCCAATCTTTTCTTTCTTCTCCAACTTTTCCCCAAATTTTTCGCATTTTTTGGAACCCTAAACAACCTAAAAATCACAAACAAACCCAAAACGGACCAAGCAAGGGCCAGATCTTGGCTCCGTAGGCCGTCATAATCCAAACCCCACCTGGTCATACGACCATACATACATAGTCTTTTGGGTTCGTTCTTGAACCCTTTTGCCCTCTGTTTTGGTTTCCCACCCTACCATGAACTATTTTGTGGAGAACACCCCCCCAAACAGTCCCTTTCGTAGACTTATTTCGGGTGTTTTTAGGGTTAGGATTCAAGTAGGACTCAATTATCCATTATGAAACTGTACTTTTCACTTGTGTGGGGAATTTTAAGACAACTTGAATATGATCTTAGGATATTTGGAGCCTTAACTCAAAATGTGTATCACTTCTGGGTTTAATATGCTTGCATGTCATGGATCTCTTTATATCTTTTGATTGTGTGATGTTATTGCCTGGGATCATGTTTTAGTCACTGATTACAGAGTCCTAACTTCTTAAATGAGTATTTTATTTGCATATTATGAGCATATAGAAGTAGTTATGATTCAGATTTCTTATTTTAGGCACTTTCATCCTGCGTCCACAGGGTCAAATACAATTCATGTACTACATATGTGTGTGTTTTTCACTTCAAAAGATATATATTTGTGCGAGTATTGCATCGGTACAGGTGCAAGTATCGAAGTCCAACACAAGTGCGAGGTGTTGAACTCAGCAAAGTAGAAAAGATAGGACACGGGAGCATTAAATGTCAATGGGTTAGATCAACGAGCATTGAATGTCAGATTAGTGTCAATTTGGGCACATATGTGATTCATGAAACGTAGGTGTGAGTAAAGGGGGGGAGGGGGAGGGATTGGATTATTGAGTCTACTATAGGTCCCACAAACCAAAGTTTGGATGAAGGACTCATGCAAATTAGATGAAATTTCATAGGCACATACACTATATAAAAGCCAAGACGTTTCAAACCCACCCATCCATGTAGGCCTAGGCGACGGAAAACCGTCAAACCAGTTCTTAGAGGATCCGCATTATATGAGTGTGTTTGTGTGTGTAGAGTTTCTCAACATTCTAAATGGTCAGTTCAAGATGTAAAGGATACCTTGAGAATTGGAATTCAGAAAATAAACTGAAATAAAAATCGAGCTGCCCTTAATGGACAAGAGTTGCAGAAAAACTCATTTAATCACAATTTTACCATTCTGAAAATAAAAGCAGATTTTCAAAAATAACTCAATGCAAGTAGTGAGATTATCATTATAACGAGTTATTCAAACTTTCCTTCTCTTAGTACCCCAGACAAAATATAAATAAATAACCATTTAGGTACTTAGTTTACAACCTTTGCAAGAAAGATCCATTTGAATGATTAAAGCTGTTTATCTCATACAGGAAAATATCATAACCGAAACAGCTTATAAAGGAAAAAAGAACAAGCCAGTCATCTCTAAAACAAAAAACAAAAGGACACTCACTTTTCTGGTGCAGTTGAGAAAAGATCATCAAGCTCAACAGACCGTAGGACCCGATCCTGGAAGCCAAAAGTTCCATAAGTCAGAATAAGGGGAAATATGAACCAAGTAACATTATTATAATGATCTAATATCTAAACTAAAAAATAAATACACTACTCAAGGAGGGATTCTGTTCTTTTGTCTAAAATTATCTAATAAACATGGATAAGTTGTTTGTGAGAGAGAGAGAGAGAGAGAGAGAGAGAGAGATGGATCACTCAATTGTCAGAGAAGAATCTGCAATGCTAGCTACTCCAAATGATATGTTTCATTTGCAAGTCTGCTTTAAGAGCAATGGAGCACTTTTTCAAAAAGCAAGGTGGTTTACAACTTTCCTTATTATTTCCTCATGTTTGCAACAAGATGGGATTTTCAACGAAAATGTGCATTCATGCTCATAGAAGAAGTAAGTTTTTCCATCTGAAGGGTCATTTGCAAGGGTACCACTTTCCTGTGGGGGGTTTTTCATGGTTAAAGTTGATTTTCCTCTACAACTTTCTCGTCTGTAGAAACACAAAACATGCCCTAAGAGAAAAGGGAAAAGCCAAGCAAATTTTCAATTTCATCAATATCATCTCTCTTGGCTATTTTCCCATATATCCAGTGTCAAGCTTTTTTAGTTCCATATTTCGACTCTACCCTATCAAAAACCGTATTTTCTAATTTCAATTTGTAGAAACTAATTACAATGATATGTAGATGATTCTTAGAAAAGGCATTTATTCTAATAAATTTATTATGAACCAAAAGGAGACATTTTGTTTTCCCGTGTAGATGTCAAGGGTTGGGTTTTCTAATCCTTTACTTGGTATGAGTATATTATCTCCTCCACACAGTGATGATTGGTTCTTTCAGATGTATGAGAGATGGAAGATGATGATATAGAAACAGAACAAGATAAAATGCCTAATAATAAAAAAGAAAGAACAAGATCAAATACCAAGTTGCCAATATCAGGATGAATGCAAACCAACCAAAGCTGTGGTTCGATTAGGGATAATAAAAAGCAGGTTCTATAAGGAACCTTTTTAGATGGTGACATGACACGTGGAACCTCTCTCTCAGGAGCTTTTTACACAATAGGTTACACATTATAAAGCACAAAAGTTACCTTGGACATCATTGAGAATGACGTAGAAAGTAATACGTACACCATCAATGTCAAACAAGGAGAAGATCCCTTTTAGGAACTCCAGAGCATCATTTGTCAGCTCCACAGTCTGCAATGTGAAATCAATGCATGTTATGAAGGGATTCAGACAAAATTTTAGAAACATAAAAAAACATGAAGTCACTCAGAAACCAACTCCTTTTTTCCTTCGGCATTAGAAAGCATACTTGTCAAAATCTTACAAGTTACAATTTGAATCTTATAATACAATACGTATTTTACATAAAACTTGAATACCAATTTTTAAGAATTTACAGTTTTTAGTAACATTTTACAATAAATATGCTAGTTTTACGAAAACCTGATTTTTCCTTTGCGATCCAAGTCAATTTTTAAAATATTGGCCTTAAAAGCAAAACATATCACATATAATCATCAGTTTACAAACATTTCAGTTTCTTTTTGTAATTTTTTAAAATACTTTTACCCTTTTTGAGAAGGGTAGTACTCGGTACAACCAGGTGTAGTAAAAAAATCTACATCTCATTTCTTGGACTAATGCTAGGTGTCCATGTCATTTAGATCATATGGGTGCTAACACCTTTTTCAATGTATCTTTTCACTCGTTTTGTCCTTTTGTGTGATGTAGAATGGGATGTTAACTACACCCGAATTTACTCTAGTTTTTCCCTTTGAGAATGTCAAAAAAAAAAAAATCGAGTTACAACTCAATACAATTAGATAGTTAAAACAATTTATGACTCGATTCGATTTTCAGAATATTGGTAATGAGAATGAAAAAGAGAAACAAAATTAATAAGTAGGTTGGATATAGATTAGAGGCCAGGATGAAGTCAATTGAACAAAATTAAAGTTTGTGTGCATTATCGAAGATGACTCGACTAATGCCATCTCCTGGGCTAGTAATAGGAAATCCCCCCCGTGGAGATTGGTATGCATTGCTAGGGACATTTAAAGGTTGTACAGGTTGGGAGGCATCATTTTCACTCACGGTCCATTCATCAAACAGTGTAGCAGACTTCTTGGCAAAAGTTTGTGTTAGATAAGTAAAGTCCAGCTTTGGAAATATTTTCTTCCAACCAATTTTGGAATTAGGGGATTTGGGGTCCTCTTAGGGGAGAATGTTTGTTTTGTTGTGTTTTTCTTTCTTTTCTTGTTTTCCTTGTCTCTTTTTTTCTTTTTCTTTTTCGTCTTAATCCGAGTATCTCTCTCTTATACCTGGATCCTTCTCTTGTAACCCCTTTTCATTTTAATGGTATCAGTCGTTAATGTTTCAAAAGAAATTGAACAAAATCAAAGGGAATTCCAAGTCAACTTTGTAACAATGTCTACCAAGTGGCAAACATTTTAAAGCTACTTGGACAAGTCGCAAGGCACATATATTGAGGCAGTAGAGTGCAAGTAACTCGGTTCCGGTGGCAACCAAATCAGACACAGGACACCAAAACTATAAATCCTTAATGGATCATCAGCACCATCAGCTCTATCCCATTATTTAGGGTCAAAATATGAATGAAGAAGTATCCACTTTCTTAACAAATGAATTAGCATGATATACTTTATGAGAAGAATATATATAAGAATATTATACATTATTGTAGAAAAAATAGATAAAAGTTCCATGCACCATTTGCTCAATTTTTTTACACAATTGATTCTCAATTAGTTCAAAATAGGAAGTTTATTTTTTACCAATAAAATAGATAGTTCATCTAAAACTACAAAATGTATTTTTATCAAAGCTGGAAGATTTCATGGCCATAAGCTTCCATTAAATTAAAATTTTCTAAATTTGCCTATAAGTGGTATACCTGATCAGGAGACCGCCGTAATGGAACTGGAATAAGATCATCCCTTAGTTTAATTTCATTGTCATATCCAAACTTCCTTAATACTGTCCATGTCGTTTCAAGACGCCCTTTTTCTATAAAAAGTGCATGTAGAAAAAGAAATCCAGTCAAGGTAAGACCACGATCATTTACCCCCTCAGGCAACTTCTCTTGTACAACCTTTTTAACACCTACTATTTCAGATTGCTGAAGTGGAGCATTAAAACATCTAACCTGCATTCATACATTTTATTGTTACTTCAAAATAACAATTCCTGCAGACAGCAGTAGGACATCAACCCTTTCCAATCAATGGAACATACAGGGGAAATGGATTTTGAATAAGCTAAGCATCGGAACAAATCGACAAGTTAAAACAAAATAACAAAACTGAAAAAAAAAAAAAAAAAAAAGAGGACACAATTTCCACAATATAAGTAGAAATGAAACCTGAAAATCATTCAATTCTGCATTACTGAGAGCTCCATCCCTGTCATGATCACATAGTATGAATATACGCTTCAAGGCCCTCACACATCTGGGCTTTAACGTCTGCGTTTCTTGGTCAAATAAAGGTACCGTTGGATGAAGCACTGCCTTTTGAGCATAATAGAAAACCTCAGGGATCTGCAAAGAAAGAAACTTACCTATCGATTTCTGAGAGAGTAAGGTCTACAAATTAAAATAAAGGGAGCATAATTTCAAGAGCAACACAACAATATACTATATTAAAAGAGGGAGTAAAATAGTACAAGTAAATCATAGTAGTACTGTTTTATGCTACTTAGAATATAGCTCGAAATGAATTATCCTAAACTTCAAAGACAAGCAATCACTCAACTAAATCCCATAATCAGCACACATCGAGTGCACCTCCATTTCATAAGCTTATCCAAAAACAGCCAGGGACATATGGTACAGGACTTGCAAAAGCAAGAGAAGAAACAATTAAATCTAATAGACCATAACTGCTGGCCAGATACAATGGATGTAAATAAGAAATCACTTACTTCAGCAAATGTCTACAAATTTCAAACAACTTGAAGGAGGCATACATTTCATCTATATTGCCATTTAGAACTCAAAAGATTAACCAAAGCTCAGTGAGAGGATAAATTAATTTTGGATAGTTAAAGACTTAAAGGTAGCAGGTGGAGGAGATAGGGTAATTAATCTAGGCTTTGGACATTTAAAGGTGGCAGGTAAAGGACATAGGTTTGTTAATCCAAGCTCTTTAGACGACCTTATTATTACAATACTTTCCCTATAAAAATAAAATTAGAAGTGATGTAGGACAGGGCCCAAGTCTGAGTCTCGCGTGGACCCACACCTCTTTCTATTTTATTTATTTATATTTAGTACATTAGTTTGGATTTCTAAATTTGATTTTCATTTTTATTTTTAAATAGTTGCCAAAGTACTTATCTTTCCTAATGTAATTAGGTTTCTTTTCTTGTTAGGTTTTCCTTATTATATATATAGGGACGATGTACTGTGTGGGTAACAGATATACAAGATGGATTGAATAAAAGGCAAAGCCTTTTTTTCGTATCTGTTTCTTTATCTTTCTTCTTCTTCTTGCCAAGTTGCAGGCTAATTATCTCCGATCTCGCCGGGTCATTTGCTGGTGGGCATCAACCCCGCATCAAGAAGCATGTGACATTATTGGTGGAAAAAGTTTAACTTTTTCTACTGCCAAATTCATTATAACAGAAGATGTATCAGTGGTATCCGAAATTGATGGCATGGAAAGAGCAAAACGTAATTTGAAATATCCACATTTATAAATTCTATGAAAATGATTACCCTATGTGTGTATGTGAGTATGCAAAAAAGAGCGCTTCTCTCATACATCTTGGCTTACCATACATATTTCAGTATTTTCAAGCTCCTTTAGTCTTTTTCAACTTTTTCAGCCCTCTTTCAGCCAAAGTACACATTGATGTGTTGTTTTAGGATGTACACAAGAAATTCCCTATAGAAAATGTTTTACCCTATGAACATAAAGAAAAAAAAGAAAAAAAAAGATGGAAGTTAGAAGCACAAAACCAAGAGGTGAAAGTGTGGTGATTCATTCAGTAAAAGATGTGATGTCAGAAAGTATTTATTCTATTGATCCCGATGGCCTCCCTTCACCACATAAAATTTACTTTTTCCATAAGGAATAGTGGACCATCTTCACAGCAACATGTGCACTATAGTGGGGGAGATTTGAATCTTTAGCCTCATGATCAAACCTTGAGGGATGGAGTCCTCCTCCAAGCAGTGGGAGAACAGTAGGAAATCTTTTTTTCTCTTCATTCTTACCATCCCTGGATCCTTCTCAAAACTTGACATTTTCTCCCTTTTCAGAAAACCCAGAAAAATTGTAAATAGCTTCATATCTCTTTTCAAAGAAACAGGGAAACATTGAGGCTTTGCCTTTGTTCGCTTCAGTTTGGAGGTGGAAGTTGTTCGAGCTTTTGTGAATGTTAGCGATCACTGCTTCAAAGGTTCCAAACAAAATGTGCAATGGCCCAGCACTCTGCAGCTACTGGTAACCCACCTTCCTCTTGTGCAGTGGTCCAAGCCCCTCCTGCTACTGTGTCAGGTACTGCATCGTTTATCCAAGCTGTGCAACACCCAATGTGGATCGTTTATTCCGAAAAGGGCATATCTATCATTGTTGGGAAAGGCTTGAACCAAGTAACAAAGCTTAACAAGTGTTTTGTTGCCTCCTTCCAGTCCTCCATCTCCATTCCTGAAGCTGAGTGTTTTGAGAGTATAAATTTCTGGTATAAGATTTGTGACAAGAAGTGGGTCTAGAGTAGTCTCTTTGGGTTTCGTGTGTGTGTGCGTGCCAGAAGTTTTGAAGGTTTAGGCACCTTCTTGGGTCCAGATTTCGTCATTGACTCTACAGGGAAGTATTACCTTTTCACTAGATTTCGAGTTGTCGGGAGGCTTCAGCTCCAATCACTGAAATCCATCCCATGAAAGTGGGTGATATCTGGGTTGACCTGGGCAAGGATGAGTGATCATTTCCAAAAGCTTTTCTTGTCAATGAGCTTGCTCCTCCTCCGTTGGTGTTGCTAGAGCTAAGCGGGGAACTCCTGCTATCTGTACGAAGGAAGCCACAAGCAGAAATTTGAATTTGGTGAAAAGCATTGTTGACAAGGACCCAACTGGCTTGGATGATAGGCCTCCTGCTATTGGTGGAAGTGTAGTGGAGTAAAAGCAGGGATCAGGAACAATAATTGGCAGATGTAGAGTGCAACAGACGAAGGAATCAGCAACAACTACCCCCTTTCCATCTCCTCTCAATCCCCTGCCTCTCCCTTCCCTTAGTCTACCTTCATCTAAAGAGGATAGGAGCAATTTTGCCATTTCAATCCCATATATTTTTATACCTCTACAACCTGTGGCCCTGAGCCTTAGTTTGCTGAGCAGGGTCCCTCTAGACCACATCCTAAAGCCCTTTGTAGCCCAGTAGAATCCAACCCAGATTCCGGGGCCCTGGGTAGCACCAACAAGTTGGATCCTTTGTTCTTGAAACCAATTCCACGTTGGGACTCCCCTAGCTGCTGCAACAGTTCCTCAACGTGGCCTCCTTCCTCTCAATCCTGAGCCCCTACCTGTTGCCCACCCCCTCGTGTAAGTTCTTCCAACCCGCCTAGACAGAGGCTTGAAATGCATCGTGTTGTCCACTCTGGTTAGCATTTTGCCACAAGTAGTCCTTTTTTTAGAGGAGAGCACAATCGCTTCCGGTTGCACTTAGCGATTGCACTTAACCTCTGTCTTCCCAGACAGAGCAACCTTGTCACCAGTGATCCTGTAGCCTGACTTAGTCAATTTGGGTAATGTTGATGATGGTGTGTTTTGCTGCTGAGGTCCTTCCAGTCATCAATGTGGACGGAGGGGATATCATTGTTATTGTGCCTTCAGGTGTCTCTAGTCTAGCTGCCGCTGAGTTCCTCGTTCCATCATTGGCCCAATTTTCTTCAATCTCTCCTTCCCTGAATCTGCAACAGCTATCTGGATGGACAATTTTGAGGCTAAATTGGAAATCAGGCAAGGAATCTGGAATGCTCCCACCGAGACAGACCTCAATAGGGACACCAATGTCTGTTGGGCTCTGGACACTTCTTCTCTTGACTTGGTGGACCAAAAAATGCTTGACATTGGCAAGATCATGGAGTTAATTTCTGAAGGACAAGAGTCCTTGTTGGTTTCTTATTTATCCAAAATTCGCAAACTTAGCCATGTCCCACAAGAGAAGGGACAAAGCTGTGAGAGAGCTTTAAAGGCTGATCTCATCAGTTAATTATAATGGCAAAAGGGATGTTCACATGGGAGAGCAGTCTTCCAGGGGTGCCCGTGAGCAGGTGTCATCTGTGCCTTCTTCATGAAGATTCTTTCATGGAATGTCAAAGGTCTTGGTGACCCTTCTAAGGACACCATCAAGAATTTTCTTAATTCTATCAAGCCAAACACAACTGCTTTCATGAATCCAAGCTACAGGAGCCTTCGAATTAGATAATTAGATCTTTTTGGGATGGTAGGAAGCATAGTTGGGTTGCTAAAGTGTCTTTAGGTGCTTCAGGTGGGATCATCATTGTTGGGATCCTGACAAGTTCAACATGGACAATTTTGAGGCGGATTTTTCTTTTTCAATCTTGTTAGAAGATCGTATCTCTGGCCAATTGTGGATTCTTTCTTCATTCTATGGCCCTTGTGACAATGCTAGCAAGGCCAACTTTTTGGCGGAAATTGCTTCGCTAAAAGGAAAGTGGACTTATGGTGTATTTGCGGTGATTTCAACATAATCAGGTTTCCCCATGAACTCACAGGAGTTACCAGATCTTCCAGACTCATGTCCCAATTTTCTAACCTCATCTCCTCCTTGTCCCCTGTGGATTTGCCATTATCCAGTGACGAATTTGTTTGGTCCAATGGGCATGATAACCCATGTCTTTCAAAGCTTGACCGTTTCCTTGTTTCTATAAAATGGTTAGAAGTGTCTTGGGACTCCCATGTTGCTGTTTTCCTATGCCCACTTCCAATCATTGGCCATTGTTGCTTGATACTTATGAGGAATCTTGGGTCCCCTTCCTTTACGATTTGAATTGATGTGACTTCAAGTAAAGGGTTTCAAGGATTTAGCTGCTAGTTGTTGGGCTAATTTCAATCCCCGAGGTCACAAAGGCTTTCTTTTGGCATAAAAGCTCAAGCTATTGAAAGGGAAGCTTAAACAGTGGCAGAATTCTAGCTTTGGTTCAAGTGAGCAACCTACAGAAGGAAGACTACCTTCTAAGACTTGATCTCCAAGACCAGATACAGATGAATGCGTTCAAGAAAAAAAATTAAGTGGAGGCAAAGATCTCGGGATAAGTGGAGCAAATAAGGGGACAAAAATAAAATAAAAATCCTTTCATGATATTGCTTCAGCCCATCATAGAGTTAACCACATCAAGTCTCTTGTTATTGATGAGTCCCTTGCTGTAGACAAAGGGCATCATTACTCCATCTGTTATTCATTTTTCTCGGGAGTTATTATTACTCATCCTTGGGACAGTTTGCCTATTGCAGGTCTCCCTTTCAAGACCATCTCCCCTCAGCCGGATTCCTCTCTTGGACGCCCTTTCACCAATGAGGAGATTAAGACTGAAGTTTGGGACCTTAGAGAAGACAAATCCCCAGGCCCAGATGGTTTTTTCATTGCCTTCTTCAAGGTTTTTTGGACTATCATCAGGGAGGGTTTGGTTTCTTTTCTGGATGAGTTACATTAGCGGAGCAGATTATCTGAGGAGCTTGGAGCCACCTTCATTGTCCTTGTTCCATAGAAGGATGATGCGGCATATCTCAAGGACTTCCAGCCCATCAGTGTATTGAGTAGTGCTTACAAAATTCTTTCAAAGGTGCTTGCAAATAAACTTGAAGTGGTTCTTCCTTCCATTACTTCTCCATTCTAGTCCGCTGCAGTTGAAGGACGCAGTCATCACTACCCATGAATGTATTGACTCCTGACATAAGGCTAAAAGGAAATGTGTTGTTTGTAAGTTGGATCTTGACAAAGCTTACGATATGATTGATAGGGCTTTCCTCGAGTTTGTGCTATCGTGCATGGGCTTCACCAACAAGTGGTGTTCTTGAGTGGCTGAATATGTTTCTTCAGCTCATTTCTCCATTCTCTAAATGATTCTTCCAAAGGTTTCTTTCACAACTCTAGAGGATTGTAACAAGTGGATCCACTTTCTCCTCCTCTCTTCATCATGGTCACTAAGGCTTCCAATCTCCACATTCCAAAAGCGGTAGATTTGTCCCTTATCCAAGGTTTTCCAATTAAGCACATGCTTCTAGAATTCCAACACTCGCAATTCATTGATGACACCATTCTTTTCGGTGAAGAATCTGAGGAAGGTATTCGCAACCTTCGAGCTCTTGTTAGATGGTTTGAGTTGGCTTCTTCTCTTAAAGCAAACTACCTCAAGAGCGAGATCTTTGAAATCAAATTGAGCCAGGATGACCTTGCCCACTTTTCACAGGTTTTTGGTTGTTAGCATGCATCTCTATGCTCACTTGGGTCTTCCTCTTTGCAATGGCTCTGCTCGAGCTCTTTCAGGAACCAATTTTGACAAGTTCAAAAAGAGATTGGCTTCCTCGAAAGTAAGTACCTCTCTTTCGGTGGAAGGATTCCTCTTCTAAAGTTAGCTTTCAACTATTCCAGTTTACTACCTCTCAGCTTTAAAGTGCCCAAGGGAAGTGATTGATTCCCCCAGGAGAATAGAGAGAGTTCCTTTGGGGTGACTCTCTGAATAAGAAGAAAGACCATCTTGTCAGTTGGCAACAAGTGACTCTCTCTATTGAAGTTGGTGGTCTGGGGGTCCATCCAATTAACAAGGTCAATGGAGCCCTCCTTTTTAAATGGTTATGGTGCTTGGGCAATGATGACAGTGCACCTTCGAAGTCTTTATTGGTTGCAGAGTATAACATCAGAAATTGTGGTTGGGATGTTAATCCTCCTCCTCGGAAATGCTAGAGTATGTGGAGAGCTATCAGTCCTTGTGTGGATAAGTGATGCGGAGCATACCTTACCGGTGCCTTTCGTTCCGTGCTTTGTTTCCATAGTTTGTTTTAGTTAGTTTCTATTTATTTTTTTTTGTTACTTTATTGAGTTGGGGTATTTTAGCAATTGTTTATGTTTTTATTTTTAGTAAGATAAAACTCCATGAAGCCTTGTAGCCTGTTTGAGGCAGACAAAGTTTATTGAATGGAATGAAATTGAATTTTCGAGCATACTGCACGTACATTTGTTGGTGAGAAACCAAGGGCGTGAAGCCATCATCCTCCTCCAGGTACTCTATTCTTCTTCTTCTCTTCCCTTTTCTTCTTCTCTTTTTGCCCCTGTTTGTTCTTCCTGGCCATTGCCACAGACAACCCCTTCATCTATCGCAGCCTTGTAGCCACCTTTCCAAAAGGGTCCTACCCTTTTCGCCCCTTCAAGAGACCCATACCCTTGTGCCGATTCCATCCTAAAGCCTTGTCTGCTTGCCGCACCATACACCCAATCCCAATGTTGCCATCCCTGTAATCCTTGTTCCTTTTGTCGCCAACCCCTTGTCCCTTACCCTTGCTGTTGCAACACTCCCTACTCCATTTCCTTGTCATCGCCTTCCACTGCTAAGCCTTCCCATTTGTCGCAGCCATATGGAGACTTGTTGTAGTGTTTTTCCTTTCCGCCATTCGCAAATCCTCCTTCCTGTACTTCTGTGACCTGTACCCCTTCCCTTTTTGCTTCCATAATATTCCAAACTTCCCCTAAAGTCGTCTACCCCTTATACATCCAACCGTGACCCCTTGGGCCCTATATATCCTCAACCTTAATCCCTTCCTTAATTCCTTTGCTACTTTTAATCCCTTTAACCCCATATTTTGCCCTGATATCATAAGAAAGCCACTTATTATTGTCAAATAGCATGACTAATTCCCTTTTGGTGATAGTAGGGCTGCAACTCTGGTCGAGTTTTGGCCCGATCCGCATGATCCGACCCGAGAAATCATGTGGGTCAGGTCAAGAATTTCGGGCCAGCAGGTCGGGTAGGGTTGAGAAGGTAAAAACCCGCATGAAATTCGGGTCAGGCCGGGTTGAGGATTTTACAAGTTGACATGACCCGGCTAAAATGAGTTAAGAATGCAGGTCGGGTCAAAATTCGAGTTGATTCGGGTTAAAATTCGGGTCGGGTCGGGTTCTAGAGTTCGGGTTGAGAAGTCGGGTCGGGTCGGGTTCTAGAGTTCGGGTTGAGAAGTCGGGTCGGGTCGGGCTCCATATATATCAACTCGGGTCAGGTTGGGTTTTAAGAAACCCGACCCGCCCGACCCAAGTTGCAACCCTAGGTGATAGATCTACATATTTGTGAGAACTAACAAGCCCCTTTGTTTTGAGGGATCCCCTCGCGTTTGGTATTAGGCCTGGATCATGATATAATTGTGTACATTGATTTCTGAGAATTTAATTGAATTATTTGTCGCTTATTTATATTATTTAATTGCCATTATTAATTGATTGATTAATTTCAGCCCATTTTAGATTTAGAGTGTGTTATTTTTATCCCTTTTAATTTGTAGGGAACCTCATTAGGCATTTATGACTACCCTTATCCCTTGTCCTGATCAATAAGTTTAGACAATGTATCAGATTCTAGGTTGGTCAAGGCAATCGAGCCGGACTTTGGTTGAACACCTGGTGTGACTCCCTCCCCCTTGGTATAAAGTAGGGCTGCAACTCGGGTCGGGTTTTGGCCCGACCCGCATGACCCGACCCGAGAAATCATGCGGGTTAGGTTACAATGGTCGGGCTATAGGGTTGGGTCGGGTTGAGAAAAGAAAAACCCGACCGAAATTCGGGTCGGGTTGGGTTGAGGCCTTTAAATTTCAACCCGACCCGAGAAAACCCAACCCGAGAAGACCCGACCCGACCCGACCCGACCAGACATAAGTTACTATAAAAGCTGCCTTAAGTCCCAAACCCTAGCTGATTTCGATGGAAGGAAAAGGAATGAGAAAAAGATGAAAAGAAAGGAGAGAGACCTGGAGAGAGAAAGAGGGTCAAGAGATCCGACGAGTGCATCGTCGGGTTTCAACCTCTTTCCGTCCAATTTTTGCACTTTGAGTCGCCGTCTGCGTGAACAGAAATCCGACATATCGGGTTGAGATGAAGGGATCCAGCGCTTTCGTGGCTTCCGTCATGGATGCTTCTTCCATGGCCTTCTTCCCTTCCAGCGATCGCCACGTCGCAGATCCGCCCTCCTCTAACGAGGTACCCACCTTAACTTTAAATTTTTCGGAATTTATCTTCGATTATTTGTAAATTTTCCCACCATTTCTCGCGAAAATCCCATGTTTAATTCTTTTTTTCAGTCTTAGTTTGGTAAAGTTCCGTTTCTCCCAAAACCTCTTAGATATGAATGGGCTGCAACTCGGGTCGGGTTTTGTCGGGTTAAGGGTCGGGTTAAGGGTATTACAATCTCGGGTCGGGTCGGGTTCACTAAATCGGATTTTTTATTCGGGTCGGGTCGAATTGGGTTCGATGTAGTATGAGTCGGGTTAGGGTTGGGTTTATTAAAACCCGGCCCGCCCGACCCGAGTTGCAACCCTAGTATAAAGTTTCCTTTGCTCTTTCAGCTGGCCTCCTCTACCAATGCTTCTATGGTTGACTGTTGTTACTTTTCTGGGGAACAGGTGGTGGGGAATATCCGGTTCCATAGTAATCTTTATGGCCAGGAAACTGAAACCTTTACTTCGCTCCTTTAGATCCTTAGTTCGACCTGAGTTTCTCCACTCCTAGATAACAATCATATTTGGTGGCCAGATTCCTCAGGTGTTTTTTCAGTCAAGTCTTTCTTTGTTTGAAGTAATCAAAGTACCTTAGTTCATGTTGTTGATCCAACTATTTGGGCATGTAGAGCCCCTCCCCATGCCATAAGCTTCCTATGGATTGTCGACCTCAATAAGGTCCTAACTCGAGACAACATCCAAAAGTGCTGCAAAACTATGGCTAGTGCATGCCCCCCTCCACCACCATGCTTCAGAAGAAGAGGAGCATTTATGTAACAACCCGACCCGATATTTCAGGATTTTTAGAGAGATTTGTGGATCTACGAGATGCTTTTAGACATTGGTGGCGGAAGGGAGCGCGTGGACTCTCTAACAAACCTAAGTTTGCCGATTCTGAGCTTAGTGGCTCGAAGGGCAATTTGGTAATTTTACACTATTTATTTTGAGAAAAATATTTGAAAATACACTGACAACTTAGACATTGAACTTTAGATCCCTGATATTGCACACACATCGCCTCAGTTAGATACACTTGAAAAACTTAGAGACCTGCACAGTGTCCCTCTTGATGTTTAAATTCTAATTTTCCAGAGCTTTACTCGAATTTGAATCTAATATTTTAAAATTTTCTCTGAGCTTTTGTGTTGATGATATTGAATTTATAGGTTAAAATTTCACTAAACAATTTAATAAAATTTTAAGAATTTGCATGATTAGTATATTAAAAAAAAAAAATGATTTTTAAAGTCCCAACATTTTTAATTTGAACCAACCTATTTATCCGATTGAATTTTCATTTTTAAAACAAAACAAATAAAAAAAATCAAATTTTAGATTTCAATTTTGAGCTTTAATTTATTTGAAACAAGCAAGTCAAAAAAAAAAAGAATATGGAGTTGAAAATACCCAAATGCTCAAAACCCATTTCCTTTCTTTCAACCCATTAAACAAACCAAGACTATAAAAAAAAAAAAAACCAAAGCCCTGGCCATCAATCATTTTTCTCATCTCCCTCAATCTGTTGTCTCATTCTCATCCATTTCCTTGTGTTTTCGTCCTCATGTCCATTCTCTCTCCTCTCTTTTTTAATCTTTTGCTTTTGTTTTTCTCTCTCATTCTCAAACTCTGTTCATATCTTTTCACAAACACAACAAATGGTACTCTCTTGTCCCTCATTCTCCAACCGAACTTATTTACAAGGTATTTTGCTTTTAGTATTTTATTTATGAAATTGTTTAATGGTTGATTTATTTATTTATTTCTTTTATTTGATTTTTTTGTTCTTTTTCAATCAAGATAGTTAATGTTATGGAGTATTATAGGTTTTTTCTTCTTTCTTTTTTTAAATTCTTCTTTTCAATTACTTTTGTTTATATTAAAATCTAATTTTTGTTTAGAAAATAAAAGGAGAAGGGGGAAGAAAGCAAAAAAAAATCTCAAGGTATTTCAGCTTTTTCAATTATTTTGTTATTTCAAAAGAAATGTTTAATTGAAGATGTTTATTCGTTTCTCATTTTATTAAAGTATTTAATGATTTAGATTTGTCCAAGAATTTCTATTATCTACTTCACTGGTTTGAACCTAAGTGTATTTGGTTTTGGGTACTAAGATTCAAAATGATAATAATAAATGACAAATAAGCTTGATGTTTGATTTCAAAATTATTTATTTGCAGCAGGCGGGAGACCCCTTCAGTTCAAGTAGGATCCCGTTGACCAACACACTCTTACCAACACTGTTAGGTGAGGAGATTCTCACATCTTTTGAGCATGCATCTCTACATAATATTCTTTTAACCTTGGACATAGGGTGACCCGAATGAGACCCCTTCGTGAATCAGGTCACTCGGTAAGGGAACCGTTGAGATGTTATGTGGCAAGGGGTTTATCCGGTTGCACTCGTGTCAATTATATATTATTGTTGATAACGGAAGCCTAAATGATGTTTAATATGACAATTGAAGTTGATTAACAGTATGATTGGTGTTTATTTTTGTAGTAGGGGTATGATATGTTATTGGAATGGGGAGAATATGTCTCAAATAAACATGTTATATGTTTCTGGTTTGCAGGGCAAATTTGTAGTATCATTTATACTGGAACAAATTTATTTATAATGCATGGGACCTTTGTATTATTCATGGCGTGAATGGTATGCACGGGTGATTGTTTACTAATGGTTGTTTGCCGTTAGGGAGGATGATTGGTGTAGATATGTTGGATGTAGAATGGTCCCCTGTGTCTTGTTTATGGGACTTTGGAGGCGTAGTGTTGCGGTTTATCATACATTATTTATGTATGAGATGATGGAGATGGTTCTCTGGCGTGGCCCGTGTAGAGTGAGGTCCGGTATGATTTTGGACCCCTCGGGCACTACTATACGGTTGAGTTGATGGTTCCCTGGCGTGGCTCGCGTAGAGTGAGGTCCGGTATGATTTTGGACTCCTCGGGCACGACTGTACGGTTGAGCCTTGTGGTTGTCGTCCCCGATTGCCAAACTGGTGGGAGCCCATGAGGCCGCCTAGAAGTTGGCAGGGGGGATAGAGCACCGTGTGGTTATATTTGGTCTGCATGACCATATGCTTATATACGATGGTATGGTTGGAGTTTTGTCACGAGGTTTGGTGTGGTGTGTGGACTTCTGTTCCTTTTGAGGTGAGAGTTGGGAGATCATGCATAACTTTCCTAATAACGATGCTCATGAATATGTATGATATGTTACGCTATGATTGTGTGATAGTTTGCTCTTACCCTCACTGGGCTTGTTTAGCTCACACCCTTACCTTTCAGGCACTCCTGTCATGGAGGAGTCAGGCGGGCCCCTTGAGCAGACCATCGAGAGGGGAGCAGTAGTTGTAGACTTATTGTTGTCTTGATTCCTAGTTTGAGAGGAGAACCAATATTTGAGTTTCATTGGTTATTATTGCATGTGGATTTCTTTTGGATGATTGTAATAATTATGCATGGGATGTTATGGTTCAGTGATGGCTTTAAAATTTTACCATATGTTCATTATGTTGGGATGATTCAAATTTTCGTTTTATGTTGACGTTGGAAGTTGGAATGGTTATGCATCTTCATTAGGAAAAAAACTTTCGTATTTTTCGGTATTAGTACTGTTTTGAGAAAAAAATTCGGAGATAACACGCCCGTGGCAGGACGGGGTGTTACAATTTATTCCTTCATTTCCCTTTCCCCTCTTCTATATGGAGTGCCACCTTGAACTTTTCAATGTTCATGGTAGATACCATTGTTAGTTGTTTCGCTCTCCTATGCTTGGATGTGGTTTAGAGGGAATTCAAAGTTCCTTATCGTATGGCATCTAGTTTTGTTCACAATAGTCTGGAGTTTGTGGTGGGAGAGAAATAATAGAGTTTTCCGAAATCATGAGGCCACCCCAAAGGAGGTTAGCCTCGAGTCAAGGCGAAGCCCGCTGCTTAAGCTTCTTCGCTTTCTGAGTTCCAATCCTTCTCCATCTCAAATATCTCTAGAGCTTGAAAGGAATGTATTGGTCTGCAGTAGCTTATGCTCCTTTTTAGCTTGTTTGTTGTTTTTTCCTTGTGCTTCCCGATGTTTGTGTTTTACTAATGTGTGGCTTTTGCCATTTTTTGTTCCTTTTGGAACGGCTTGTGTCTGTTTTTGGTTCTTTTGAAATTAATGAAGTTACCATTTTATTTAAAAAAACACTTTATATGCCCCTTGTTTAAAAGGAGTAAACTGACATATCTCATTTGCTTTATACCCAAATGTACAAGGAAACTCAAAAACATTTCACTTAATTTCTTTTTTCCATCAAAATATCCCTCATATGATGCCACCAACACTATTTCAATGCAGAGTTCCCCGACAATGAGATACAGCATGAGCTTCTATCATCTTAAGGCACCTCTGCCTATCCTTCCCACATGCAACTACCCCCTCTAAAGCTGGTTATTGCATTGGCCTACCTAGTCCCTCCAGTCTCTTCACATGGCAAAGACCAATCAGGTTTGCAGGAAAACTCTAATCCAGTTGTCACTAATAAGTACCCCACACAAGCAGTAAAGAATTAATGTTTTTCATGAAAAAGGTAACAAATATTAGCAATCTCTCTCTCAGAAAAAAAAAAATTTGGAAATATAAAAAATCTCTGTACACAACTGCGTTAAGCCTTCTAGGATGTACATGATCAGGAAGCAAAACTAAGGGCCTCTTCCACTTTCAAATAAGAACACCATAATATTACTCAATAGAAAACAGTAGACAATAGAAAGCCTATGCCACTGGTCGTTCCCGTCGCAGCAGCTTAGACTCATTTGATGTAATGAATCATTATCATCATCAGACTTGTTACACCATTTATCTACCGGTGGCATTTGTTCAGTACAACTCCACCAACCTATCAAAAACCATGTCTATCACTTCAGAATCTAGCATGTCCTTTCTTACCATATCCATCTACATCTTTATTGAAATCATACACTTTTTTTAGAATTTTCCTCCTCCTCGTTCTCTTTACTTTGGAAATGTGATGTAATTATCATTGAATAAATCAACCAGTGGGCTCCAATATAGTTATGACAACTAAAATTTGAAAAAAAAAAATACCGTGAAGTACAAATAAGAATCTCCAATCTATGTACTGTGAATGGATCACCCATGTTAGGACTTTAGGTAAATATGAAACCTACAAGTTTTTCCTACATGCTCACGCAGAGACAAGGAAGAGTTGGGGGAGATCAACATAATTATCAATCTGAAAATGAGAATGACCTGTAAATTTATAACTAAAGGCATTTCAGTATTTCAGTATACCATACATGGGATTCAATGTGTGTGTTTGGAAACCTATAATCTCCGAAGATTAGAGATTTCGATCCACTGATTATTTGAAGATCTAATCTCTGCATTTGGGAAAAGAACAATAGATTTGGTTCTTCTAAAAATAAGAGATTACAGTTTTGGAGCACCCCCTACAATATGATCTACATGAGAGAGGAGATTTTGCATTCCTAGTTTCCATAAGACACAAAATCTCGACTTTCCATCCCACAACCACTATTTCTCATTCTCTCTCTCTCTCTCTCTCTCTCTCTCTCTCTCTCCTCTCTTGTTTCTATCTCTCTCTTGTATCTGTCTCTCTGTTTTTCTTTCTTGTCATTCTGTCTGTGCTTCTCTCATCAGGCCTTCTAATCTTTGTTTTTTTTAAAAGGTTCATTTGATTTGAGTATGATTTTGCTGCTCTAATTTTGTTAATTTTCTCCTTTGATTTGGGTTTTCATAAATTAGAGATTTAGATTATTGGTTCTTCATTTGATTTGGGGGAGGTTTTGTTAATTCAATTTGAGGTTATTTTTGTAAATCTAATTTGGAATTTCTTCTATTAATGTGACATGAGGATAATTTTTTTATTCTAATTTGGGATTTCTTCCTTTTTGCATAATTTTAAAGTGTATTTTGTTGCTCAAATTAAAATTTTATCTTCATTTATTTTTTTGATTTCATAATAAACTAATTTGTATTGTACTGTTTTACTATTATTTGAACATGTATATTGTTGTATAAATATCTGCTTTTTGTACTTCATGAGTGTATGTCATTCTATGGGATTGAAATGAACTTATAGTTTGCTTATTTATGAGTTTTATGAAATTGGTATGTGTAAAGTCTGAATTTTTATATTGGTTGTCAAATTTTCAATGTATCAAAATATTCAACCTTTTTACCAAATGTGAAGATTTGAATCTATTGGAATTGGACAATACTTTACAAAGTAGCCAAACACCAATATTACAATCTACCATGATGTGGGTACATTTACTGCCACTCTTCTATTTTCAGAATCTGCTATATTAAAATCTCTTAGTTGTCACACACACGTTAACATTATAATCTCCAATCAACATGGTCCGGCAATAACATCCTACAAGTAGCATCCTGCTCTGTTCTATAAACATTCCCATCCCCATACATATATTGGAATTTGGGACAGCTAAAACACAAACAGCTTAAGTAAATTCATACTCCTAAAACAATTAAATGAGCATCAAAATTGTAAAGTCTAACATCAAAATGCACCTGAATTTGCCTCAGCGCAGAACATTCAATACAGGTTTCAATTTCCCGGAACTTCTGCATGATTGGCGACATCACCATATCAAGGCTCAACTGTTGCTCATCATCTCTCAAATCCAGCCTGCAACCAACCACGATCACTGGCACCTTCACCTGCCCATCCACACATATACAAAATAAAACAAACTAAACTAACTGAAAAAAATTCAAATATTAAAAAAAAAAAAAAAACTACAAACCTCCAGCCGGCGAAGTTCTGGAAGCCAGTGGATACTCAGTCGTTCAAGCGTGATCGGCTTGTCGCATGCGTACGTCAGCACAACAACATCTGCCAGCTTCAATTCAGATGCAAGCCTGCTTTGATAATCCGGGCTACAACAAATCCACAACTTCAAATAAATCAACAGCAAAAACAAAACTATGAAACACGATAATAAAGATTATGCAATTCTACACATAGATAGCGAAACGCGTGAACACATGTAGGCAAATAATATATACCTGGCAGAAGTATCGATTATGGTGACGGGGACTCGGTCAGGAAAGAAATCGGATGGAAGACGCGTAGGGGGCAAGACGGGCGGCACAGTGGCGGGAAAAGCTTCGGCGGCGATGGTGGCGATGAGGCTGGATTTTCCAGTGCCGGGGTCACCAGCCACGACGACGCGGACGCTCGTGCGACCGCCGAAGTTCGCGGCAGCAGCCATCAGAAGTCCAAATGGACGAAAAGGGAATAAATGGAAGAAGAAGATAGGTTAGGTAGGTTTAGGGGGTACGGAGTGGAGAGAGAGATGAGTAAGGATTGAAGGAAAGAAGAGAGGGCGTTTGGAGATGAAGGAGCACAGATTCAGGGTAGTGAAGAGGAACACGGAAATGGGAGGAAGAAAAAAAGATGGAGGAAGGATTCAGGGTTTTCAGACGGTTAGAGTGGGGATCAATGGACGGTTGGATGAAGCCCTAATTTAAGGCCGCCACCGTTGATACCGTCATTGCTTCGCACTTTCGCCTTGTGGTTTAGAGAGAGAATCGGAGATGGAGATGGTGAATTCCCCAACGTGGAAACTGTATCGGTGAAAACAAACCAGGTGAAAATCAAATGGTGACTCGGACACTTGTCCATTCTCAAATTTCAATATTTACTACTAACATTTCACCTTGTAAAATAATTCATAAATCCAAATTTTACTCTTCTGGCTCGTACTAAATTATATACGAATGTTAATTAATTAATTCTTTTCCAGCATTAAATTTTATGGTGAACATTTTAAACTAATTTATAATATAATATGTTTCATCTCATTACAAGTCTAAAATTGTCTAATTAAGCTATAAAAACAACAAAATAGATTAAACTAAAGTCATTTCATCTTATTTTCACTGATTGTATAATTAAGCATGAGTGTGGGTAATATTTAAATATTTTTTTTAAATAAAAAAACTCACATGCTTTGTAAAGATAAAGTTAAATGCTCAAATTTGATGTGAACTATTTTTCATTAATTTCAAAAGTTAAAATAATTAAATGAGATTCATTTCAAGCATGACTCTAAAAATAAGAATTAGATCTATTGACGTTGGGGGTGAACTTGGGTTGGATTTTAATTTGACCCGTATGACCTCACCTGAGAAATCAATGGGTTTGGGTTATGTTTTTGTACATCTCAAATTGGATAGGATTGAAAAAAAAAAATTCCGTATAAAATTTAGGTGAAGTTAGGCTAAGGAATTTATAAGCAACTCGACCTGATCTGATTACACCAACTTATAAAACAACACTCGTGCTGAGTCGGGTCAAAAATTCGGGTCAAATTGGGTTCAAATTTTTTTGATATTATTTGAGTTGAATTTATTGAAACCGACTCGAATTTCAATATGTGATTCACGAAGAACCCTAACTCAAGGAGTTCAGTAAAAATAGGGTCAATCTTAAATTGTTGTTATTGGAAAGAATAAGTTGTTGGTTCCTATTTCCTAAGATCAAGGTTGCATTTCAAATAGGTTAGAGCAAATTTTGCGTCTATACAGACCAAGTTCAAATTGTCACTTAAGAGTTTGAATTTGAACTGTGACTTAAATTGATTTGATGTAGTCAAACTTAAGCTACCTAGAAATATTATTCTAAGACCCTAAGCTCAAACAAAAAATTATATTTGGACTCCTGCAAACTAAAATTTTTTTGGGAAAGAAAAAAAAAAGATGTTAGCTTACATAATTATAAAGAATATTAATTAATTTAAGTTTTTTAATGAATTTTGACATAAATTTGATGTTTTTGGCCAAAGTCAAGCTCATTTGAATAAGCTTTGCATGAACTAATGTCAAATTTGTTCTTCTTTTTTTAGGCCCAAAAATTAGGCCAATTTAAGCCCAAGTCAATATGCACTCAATTTTGTTTTAAACTTTTTCAGATGGGCACGTTTTAAATCTGGCCCAAGTTGCGCTCTTTTCTAAGATTTATTATATATTTTATCAAATAATATTTAAATATGCCTTATATGTGGTATAAGTTAGCAACATATGAAAGCATAATTTTACATAGTATATAATGAATATATATATATATATATATATATATATATTAAAATTAAAGACATAAAAAGGTGAAAAAAATAGAAATTATAATCTAACCTACCATGAAATGCTATCATTGCATGCCACGTACTTTATTTTAAAGACCGAGGTATTCAAGCCTTTTAAAAGATCTTGTTAATTTTTGGAACATATACAAACCTCCATATCTACACACATGAGTAACACAAAGTGGCTATTTTGCATTGAGAGTGACTTAAACCGAATACCTCCAATAACTCAAGTGAGACATTAACTGCCAAACCAACCCTCACGAGTTGTGGATGCTGCATACTTAATTTGTTCTATGCATATAAATAATCTATTGATGACCAAGTCATAATCAAACTAAATTGACCGACCTTAAATTCTTAAAGAGATTCATCAAAGTTGGTACAATTACATAATTTTTTTAGCATCTTGACTCATGCCTAGTCTAAGTAATGATTCTTAATAAGATGTCACCTTAGTCCAACATGTTAACCATTGATTTTGCAACCCATTAAATCGCAATTTTTATTAGATGTCCGTTACACTAGCATACTACCTTAATTTGACAAAAACAATAAGCATCATTTAGAAAGATTACATAGGGGTGTCCATTTTAACAAGGGAACATTCTTTTAGGAGACATGGATTTTTGGACTTCTCATTTTGCCCCCATCCATCCGTACAAAAAATTTAAAAAATAGATATTTAGAAATCGGTGTACCGATTTAGACACTTTTAAGTCTCAAGAAATCGGTACACCGAATAGATCACTTTCTTCAAATTCCCATTTTCCAGTGATCCGATCCGGTGCACCGGTCCAGTGCACCGATTCACTGAAAAGTGAACCGATTTTTGAATGTTTGATTTTTTTTTATTTTCCATATGAATGAATGGAGATAAAATGAGTTTTCATGTATTAGGATGTCCACCCTTAAATAGGTAGTCTTTGACAAGGTTTAAGACTAGTTCCAATGAACCAACATGATTGACAATAGGAAAATGCCGACATGGTTTCACCCAAAAAGAAAATTGTTTTAAAATGTCTCCAATATCTATGATTTCCATCAATTCAATGGGATGTTAATGAGAAGGGAAACTGTAGTATTTGCCCCAAAACCTTATGAAAAGCAGCTTGAGAATCAAAATTTGGCATTGGAAATGAAATCTACAAGTGCAATACAACCCAACTTGTGTTAAAGAATCTAAAGGGTTAATAGATGTACTCCCAACTCAAATGGAGGTAAAGTTAGAGAGTTCTAACTTGCCTCTTTTATTATTAAACCTCACAATTTAAAAGAAAAGTTCAAATCCAAAAAAAAATTAAGGCCAAACGATACACATGACTCTTGGACTATACAAGAAAAAAAGGAAAGCATTTTTGAAAACTATCGAGGATTCTCAAAAAATTTAAATGTCTATTCTAAAAGTTAATATACTTAAAAAATAAATAGAAAAAAGGAAGTATTGAGTTCAGTTCTCACTCAATTCTAAAGTGTTATCATTGTGTAGGTAAAGAGGCTTACACATGATTTAAGAATTAGTCGAATAATGTAAAAAATCTAAATACCTTAATCATAAAAATGAAAATAGAGAAAAGGTCGACAAGTGTGGAAACCTCATGAGAATATTCAACTCTCACCATCGCCCACAAACGAGAAGTTTAGCAATAAATTGTTCACCAGCTCCAGAATCATTTGATGATTCAAAGTGAATATTCTACCAAACATCGAATCTGAGTCAACACATACATTGGTGTAACAAATGGATATTATAACCAAATGTATAAAAAATGATAACTGTAATCCCTGAGCTTCAAACTCAAGTCGCTCATTATAATGTGTCAAATGATACATGAAGAAGAAGAAATGACAGCGAGAAGACAAAACCCTCAAAGGGCAGTGGAATAATGAGAAAAAAAAGTATTATCTTGACTTGAAGAAAAAAGTAGAACAAATGCTTAACAGATTCAAAGATGAAGGAAAGAAATAATTATTTTCATCCAATTTCAAATTATTTGATCATCAATTATATGATGGAAGCGAGTCACCATGCAAACATACGTGACTTTAAAGTAATCACTGTCAACAATTGTGTATTGAATATTCAATTTCTTTATTTACACACTCAAAGACACAGCTTCTAAATGATAAGACAAGATACTTGAAGGGTAAATTAGCACTTGAACTAATTTAGAATGAAAATTTCCAGACTCATCATTTATAGAGATTAAGTAGTCTCTACAGTTCATCTATGTGGTGTAAAACAAGGAGTAAATGCCCAAAACCACCCTCTCAAGAGAGTCTCACATGTAAGTGTAGAATAAACATGCTTCAAAACTTCAGACCAAGAAAGTTGGGGCTCAACCCAAACTTTGGCAACACCAATGGGAGTTGCAGTTCAGGAAGAGAAAGTAGTCAAAGTTTCTAAATGAAAAAACTAAAGAAATTGAAGTGATGGTCAAAATCCTATTTAAAAAATGAGAGTTCTGAGTTTGATTCTTACTCCATCCCAAAATATTACTTCTCGTTATCCGGCGTGGGTGGATAGAGAGACTTGCACATGCCCCGAAGATTAGTCGACTTCTAAGAGACTTTTATGCGTTGGCTCGTTGGACTGATTGCCACAACCACAAAAGCCACTTGCAACGCCTGAGGAGTGGGGATCAAAAGTTCCCACATTGCCTAGGAGGAGCAAGGCCTTGGTGCTTATTATGGGGGTCACCCCTCTCACTCATAACCACCCATTCCAGACGTGCATGGCCAGGGTGGCATGGTGTTGGGAATATGGCTCGATTTGGAGTCGTATTTAGAATAGAAGTTCCTATTATCAGTTTAGGAAACTTCCTAAACCTTCTCTCATTCTCCCACTTCTTCTCTATCTCTCTTCTATTTTAGTTTGGGAAAACCTCTATAAAATAGAGAGGGACTTTCGTATGTCCGTGTAGGTGGCCCTATTGGGCACCACCGTGGGTTTGTGTTTGTGAGAGGGAATCCGTGAGGAAGAAATATTTAGGAATGGGTTTGTATTTTGTAATACCTTTGATTTAGTAGAAATCTTTTGTGAGTGTTGCCCGTGGATGTAGGTTTCAGCCGAACCACGTAAATTCGTTTGTCTTCTTTGTGTGTTTGCTTCCACTGATAAATTTGGTTTGGTTCTCCGATTTGGGCATTGGTTCACATTTGGGTGATATGGGCCGTATTTGAAAAAGGTGGAGTTTGACAGCAGATCTGAGAAGTTGAGAGTGAGAATTTGTTTTGGTATTTCGGGTTTGCACCAGATCTGTTCGGGATCGGCACAGGAAGAAGAAGCATAAACGAAGAACCAGAAAGAGGGCTCTAGACGTTGTTTAACCTTGTTGTTTTTCACCATTTGCTTGCTACCCAGGTCGTGTCCCTCTCCTGCAGCCCACCAGTGCTGCTGCCTCCGATTTTGCTGTTGTTGTCGTTCCACAGTATTGTTGCTTCCGCCGTCTCTCTACAGCCCCATCGTTGCAGGTCGTTGCTGCCACCACTCATCTCTCTCCATCGGTTGCAGAGGAAAGGAAGTAAAAAAAAAAATGTTAATTTGATTGAAATCGTCTGCTAGCTTTTGAAAAGAAAGGCATGCATTTTGAAAAAAAAGGCTTGTTTTGAATGAAAGATTTGACTTGTCATCAATCAATGGTCTGAAGGACCACATTTTTGGTGTTCATGTGAGAGCAGTTTAGGGTGCTCCATCGGGATTGTAATTTCGTGTAGTCCTGCAGGACTACAGTACCATCTGTATCGGTGGTCTGCAGGACCACAGTACTGTTCATTGGTACTCTGTAAGACCACAATCTTTGGTGTTTCCTGTAGGACCATAATTTCAGGTACACCTTCAGCTAAAAAAAAATTGAAAATTTTGAAATTTTTGGAGTTGCTTGCAGTGCTTTGTGCGAAGGTGTTCTGAGCATTGAAGTTGTAACAACCCAACCCGAACACACAGGGCTTAGGGCTTGACTCAGTATGATATTGTCCGCTTTGGACCTCGCACACAAGTTCGAACCCGCACGGTTTTGCATTGGGCCCAGGCCCACCTGGCCTGGCCCAAAAGGCCTCACACTAAGTTACACATGGGTGGCTTTCTAATAAACCCACTCCCTCCTTTCTCTCTCACCGATGTGGGACTTCAAGAGAGGGAGGGATGGGGTATCACAATCACCCCCCCAAAGTCTCGAGCCGTCCCCGGCTCGATCCGGTCCAACTCAACAACTGCAGGGAAGGAGGAAAGCCCACACAGTCCGAGTGTTGAACTCGGCTCTGATACCATTTGTAACAACCTGACCCGAACACACAGGGCTTAGGACTTGACTCAGTGTGATATTGTCCGCTTTGGGCCTCGCATATAAGCTCGAACCCGCACGGTTTTGCATTTGGACCCAGGCCCAAAAGGCCTCACACTAAGTTACACATGGGTGACTTTCTAATAAACCCACTCCCTCCTTTCTCTCTCACCGATGTGGGACTTCAGGAGAGGGAGGGATGGGGTATCACAGAAGTTCTTTTGCTAAGTTGCTTGGTGATTATTTGGAATTTTTTGGAGCGTTTTTAATTGAAATTTGGAAAAGACGCTTGCTTTGTTTTTTCTTGGTGATCCGGACGAAGGAATTTGAGTTGGAAGTTTGTTGTTTTGGATTTGAATTTTTATTTGTCGGTGATTGTTCGAATTTGAATTTGAAGTCGACTGCAAATGTTGAAGAAGTTGAAAATGATGATTTTGTATTGGCTTTGATTGGTTCATCGTTTGTTTGCCATTCTTATGAATGGATTTGGATGTGAGGTGTACCTATCACTTGGGTCCCGACAGGGATTTGGTTTCTAACTTTGAGGAGTTGGATGCGTTGGATATGGGGATTTCGTTTGAAGTTGTATGGTGGAGCGATCAGAGGATTGGTTGTTCATTGTGTATTGGATTTGAAAAATAATCTCATCTTATTTGGGTGCTGCAAAATTCGAAGGCTTCGAGCTCCATTTGGATTTGGTCAACATTTTGCATGTTTGGACATCTTCGGGTGTATGGTGTGTACGGGCGCATTTGGTGGCAGCATTCAGCATTGGTTTATTCATTCGTTTGCTTGGCATGAGATTTCTTGATAAGGTGGAGTTATCAGAGGTGATTTGTTTGTCTGCAAATTTCGCTAAGGTGGAGATTATTGAGAATATGGTTCGATTTGGAGTCTTATTTAGAATAGAAGTTCCTATTCTCAGTTTAGGAAACTTCTTAAACCTTTTCTCATTCTCCTACTTCTTCTCTATCTCTTTTCTATTTTAGTTTGGGAAAACCTCTATAAAATATAGAAGGACTTTCGTATGTCTGTGTGGGTGGCCCTATTGGGCACCACCGTGGGTTTGTATTTGTGAGAGAGAATCCGTGAGGAAAAAAGACTTGGGAATGAGTTTGTACATTGTAATACCTTTGATTTAGTGGAAATCTTTTGTGAGTGTTGCCTGTGGATGTAGGCTTCAGCCGAACCACGTAAATTCGTTTGTTTTCTTTGTGTGTTTGTTTCCGCTGATTAAATTTAGTTTGGGGATAAATCCCAACACATGGTGCATGTGCCATGGATTGCTAGGTTGGATTCCCTAGGTATATGGGGCCAAAGAGGACAATATGGGTGTGGGTGGGGTCTAGTATTTCGATGTGCAACCATGCGTTTTAAAGTCGTGAGCCCAGGTTAGCCAAACATACTTTGCAGGGAGGGGTCCCCTAGGAATTGGGGTTGACAAAGCAGATAATATGGTTGTGTGTGAAAGGGGGGAGGGAGAAGGAAAGGAGAGGGGGGGGGGGGAGGGGGAGAGGTCTGAGGTTCGGGAACTCAGTGTGGTTATTAGGGCGCAGGGGATGGGGGGATTGTTGGCTTATGGGGTCAGCAATCCAGCGCTGGTTGGGGTAGACCCCTTTAGTGTTACCTTTAGGCTCGTTAGTAGATTGACCGCCATGACCTCAAAGGCCACTTGCATCGCTTGGGGGGTGGGGATCAAAAGTCCCACATCGCCTAGGAGGAGCAAGGCCTTGTGGCACGGTGCACGTGTTGAGAACAAAGCCTTGAGGGTCACCATGAGTCGTTAAGTTGGATTCCCTAGGCCCATGGGGCCAAAAAGGACATGATGGTTGTTGGCGAGGTCCAATCTTCCATTGTGCAACTTTGATTTAAAACGCATTTTAAGGCTATGAGCCCAGGTTAGCCCAACAGACCTTGTGGAGGTGAGGGGATCCTAGGGGATTGGAGTTGGCAAAGCGGACAATATGGTTGTGTGGGGAGGGAGGGAGGGAGGGAGGGGGGGGGGGGGGGGGGGGTGGTGGTAATAAATAATAAAAATTACAATTTAATAATTTGTGGGTTGGAAATTGAATATTAGATGTTTATTTAAAGTCCAATGGATTTTAAGTATGACTAAGCTTATAGATATAGTCCTTTTATTTCAACTTACATTGACTATTTAAAAGAAACAATAGTTGAATACTCTCTACTTTGTCATATAAGTCACCCACAACTATTGTCACAAATACCATTCTCGGGATATTAACGCTAATTGGTAATATCGAAATATTTAAAAAATAATAAATGAAAATATTAATAAGGAATTTACAGGGTTATTGCAATTTATCGTGTTTTTAACGCGATATTATTAAGAATTTACTAGGAATTTTCCACAGTGCTGATAAATCTCGGGATATTAATGACTATAGATATTTTACAGATAAAAATGTGGTAAATTTGAAAATATCGCTGATATTTGTGATATTGGTGAAAATGACTCCACATTTTAGATGGGAAAGAACTAGAGAACATGCCTTCCCTTAACCACCAAGCAGGGTTACAAATCTCGGCCGATACGGTGCGTATCAACCGAGATATCTTGGGTTTTTGAATGCCTAGATATCTCGGCCGATATCTCGCCAGTACAACCGATACACATTTATGCAACCGATATTTGTTGGAAAAAAATTAGGAGAGAGAGAGAAATCTGCCGAGATCCGAGATATCAATGATTTTTTGATCCGTGCCACCAAGTGAGTGGAAGAGAGGCGTAAAGCCCTTTTAACTTATGCAAAAGCGAAGAGGGGGATAGGAAGAGGAGGAAGTTGATGTGTCCATCCAAACCTCAATCGAATTGCATGAAATTGAGGAAAGTCCATTAGACGAAAATGGAGGTATATGATATCATTTTTTGACCTGAATTAAACCTAAAGTTGATGGAGGGAAGAGGGGACTTTGAACCAGGGGTCAAAAATTCGGCTGAGATCTCGGTTCAGCCGAGATTTTTTTTCTCTCTTCAATTTTTATTTTGGAAATCTCGGTGGCTTTTTTTATGAAAAAATTCATTTAAAAAAATAAAAAATGCTGTTTTTTTTTAAATATATAAAAATATAAATATCAGCCGATTTTTTTTTCTTTGGCCGATACTTATAGTATCGACTGAGATTTATACACCTGCTTTGAACACAATCCAATGGACCCACTTGTACCAGATTTAAAGCTCGATAAATTCAATTTGGGCCTGCGTCCGTCTGGAAGATATTTTGGGCCCAGAAATCCCAATAAATCAAACCCGTTTGGTTCCCTGAGGGACCCAACTGGAACTGCCAAGTCAGCTGATGAGTCACTACCTTGTGGACCCCACCAAATACCAACTGGGCACTTAAAACAGTAACAAACTTGGAGCATGAGCCACGTGGGCCGATTTATGATCGATTTTATGAAAGTCCAAAACTTGGGAGAATTCCATTAAGCGTTGCTTGCTGAGATTGGGACCTACCATTATGCTGTGATTAAACAGCAAGCATAAATGGAGGGTTCAGATTCAATTACGACTGGCAATGAAGAGAACTGAAACATGTTCTTCGAATTAATTAGATTTTATTAACCTTTGCCCGATAATGTTATATTGTTATCTGCTTCAACTACCTGTACAATCAGTTCAATTTTCCAATTCAGTCCAAATATTGCTAACTGGGCCTAATTGGGGTTGCAATCGGACAAAAGTTGTTGAAATTTAGCCCATTTACTATTTGGGCCTAGAGTTGGATCCAACCCACAAGAATATAATCTGAGTTATGTTAAAAATTATTATATTAAATGGGCCGTACAGAAATACTTTTAGGCTCGCTCCATTAGCTTAAAAAGTCAACTGCTGTCCAACTCAAAGTTCTATCCCAAGCTGTTCCTAGATATTCAAGCCCAATTTAGCCTGAGTTTTTCGGTTTGAAATTTTACTTGGTTGTGTCTGTAGACATTTGGGTTGGCCCAGGCTCATTTTCTGTCCTTCTATGGACCTTTGTATCCTTAATAGATTTTTGTAAATGGGATGGCCTGGAACTATCTTTCTTGCCAACAGTAGATCCAGATAAATATCAAGCCCAACAACTAAATGAGCATAGAATGGAAAGGATGAACCTGCACTTGAGCAAGCCCACTTTCAACAAATTCTATCTACTGGGCCAATAAGATCCAACCAAAACTGACTGGTATATCCAAAATTGCCATACTTGGGATGATGGTCACAAATCAGGCCATCCTGGGACATAAAAAATTTGATCGATCATTGTCGAATGAAGGAGCCCTTTCCATCAGAGATACCCAAATTTGATCGGTATAATTTATAGCCCAGGCCCAGCATGCTTTGTGTAGGATTGGATGCTGTCTCTATCTTCATGGACTGGTTTAGATCTTTTTGGGCCTGTTATCTTCTTTCTCTCTCTCTTTCTAAATCATAAATACCCAATACATCTTCGAAGGGGGAATTTACGAAATATATTCAACATATCGAGCCTACTCTAGGGTTCGGGGCTGACTTTCATCGTCCATGGAATGAATCAATTCAACAGGCTTTTGCCCAGGTTGGTAATGGTTTTTGTAGCAAACATAATAAGATAATTCTAGTATAACAATGAACAAATTTAAGAAAAAACATGAACTGCAATTTGATTCTACATTTGTTGTGATTTCAGGGCTTCAAAAGTGAGCTAAACCAAACCTGGGCTGAAGCGGTTTACATGTGAAATCCATCTTGTTGTCAGGCTTATATTTAGATTGGATCCAATCCACTGCCTTTGCGGTAATATCATGGTTGAAAATATGTTATTTCAACAGATGGTTCTATTGTCACATTAAATACATACCACCTTTTTTTTTTTCCTTTTTCTTTCTATAGATTTATTTGCAAGACATCATCACATTCCATGAAGTGGGCTGCTCAGACCCATTTGCAGCATGGGCCAACCCATTGGTGTGTTCGTACAGAGTGCTTGGGCCCATTAGATCGTGAGTAATTCTCATTCAGTAAGGTCTAGATGAGTGATGATTGTGTTTGGTGGTTGGGAAACATGGATAAACTTTGTCTGGACCGGACTGTGCCAGGCTAAGCCCAGTTGGCCCCTCCAACTTGCAATTCTTGATTCATAGTCTATATAGTATACCTGTGTAGATAATGTCTCCAAAATATCCCAATATTTTGAAAGAAAATGGTGAATCTCTAACTTTATGCTACTAGCTAACAACACTTAATGCCTCACATTTTTTATTGTTCCATCTCATTTGATATCATCTTATGTCATTTCTTCATCTTCTCATGTTATTCAACTAAATGAGTCCATTTCAAGATTTTTAAATTATGTGCCTTAGTTTGACTTTGAGAAGATGAGGATTAACTTGTTTGAGTTGATAGACATTTTTTTATGATCAAGGTGTTCAGGTTTTTTAGAGCATATGCAAGCCTCCTTATCTACACGTATATAAAAAAAATATCTTTTTTACTTTTTTTTTTAAGATCCAGAAGAAACCTCAGACCCACCCCAACTTACGCCGTGACCATAGCCCTCCTAAAACTCTTAGGGGGAGCACCATAGATGCCTATACTCCCAGGTAAGGGCCACTAGGACTCAAACCCACAACCTCTCCCTTCCCGAGGGGAGAAGCCACCAGCTGAACTACACAGTGGTGGGCATCTTTTTTTTCATTCTCTTGAACAACAATCACTCTAATAAATTCAAAGAATAAATCAATAGGATCTAATAATTATATAAGAGTTGAATCCATTAAAAAAAACATGCATAACATCTCTCTTTTAATGAAATTTTAAAACCTTTCCTATGATTTACATTTTCATAATCTCAAGAGGCATCCAGCTAGGACACTCATAAATAAGAATCCCCTTTACTTTTCACTTTACAGAAGTCCCTAAAGGACACCTTGGGTGTTGGGGCCCGAATAAGGGGCCCTAAAATTTGAAACCCAACTGGCCCTGTGATTTATGGCATGTGTAGTTTCTATGGTGAAGGTGACAAAATTGCACGTGGCTCACATTGGGGTCTGTCTTTGGTGGTATGGGATCAGGTGGACATGCATACATTTAGTTGATGGACTGTTTCCATGTTCACAACTTCAGATACACATGGCATGTGGGTCTCCCCTTCATATTCTTTCTATATCTCACCAAATTCTCATATGTAAAATAAAAATATTAAAAAAAATTAATAAAAATATTTTAAAAAATATTTATTTTTGGTTTGGTTCCGAATCTAATGCCCACTGGATTGAAGTCAGGAGCAGTGGAGCAGCAGTAAAAGAATACATTTGCAGAAGGGCTATTGGGCTGGGTCTTACTTATTGGCCTGACCCACTTCCGAACAATGGCTTAGATTGTAAATAAATAGGCTACAGATCAGATCAGGATGTGTATTGGGCGAGTTTAGTAAATAGTTGGATCTTGACATAGCTTCAACTGACCTGTTCCCTTCCTTCCCAATAACGATTTTAGGAAATTTTGTAAGTTGGGTTTTGATTATATGAGACCCGATAATATACTAAGGGAAGTGATTTTTACATTGTGAGTTTATTTCAAGGTGCACTAAATTTGAAAGAAATTCCGATTTTGCCTAAAATCCCTTACTCCCCTCTCTTTTCTCAAAATTTTGGCTAAAATCGGAATTTCATTCAAATTTGATGCATCATAAGATAAATTCACAGTGCAAAAACCACTTCCCTATATCATCTAGTGTTAGCTACTTCATTTTATATGTAAAATTTGTGTCATTGTTGTATCTATGACATGTCTGTGACATGTCCATTCTGGGTTTAGACATTATAGATTGGACCCATTAACTTTTATTTAAATTTGGCACTAATACTTTGGCACTAATCGAGTTAGGGCTAAATTCATGTGCAATTTCTCAAAAAGGTTTGACTTGAAATTGTCTCTTAGGTGTGAGGACGATAGCCTGACTTGAGTGGCGGAACCCAATTCATCCAATTGTAAGCTGAGAGAGTTTGATCCACCTAGACTCGGCAAAATCTGACTTCACTTGTTTACCTGATCTGACCCAATTTGACTGTTTTATAAACGGCCGACTCAATCCAAACTCATTTATAAATGAGTGGACCGACTATTGTCGCAAATATATGCAACAAATCCAACTATATGAGATCTAAGACTTCTAAGTGTAACTCAAGGATAACATTTTTTCTTTTTTAATTTAAGTGTGGAGAAACCATGGGATATCTAACGCCTCCACGGGTGAGCCCACTATCCTCTAGGGCATACCAATGTTAGGCCATAGGGGTTCAAACCCACAACCTCTTACTTCTTGAGGCGGGAGGGAGTTGAGCTACACCTATGTGAGTAACTTAAGAACAACATTAAAAAGGTATATTTTGTCATTTTAATCATATGTAGTTTACAAGTTAATATACTACACCACCAATGCACCCATGAAAGAGTGGCTAGCAATTTATAGTACATTGTCCGTGTCATAGTAGTTACAAGCACGTTTTAATAATGCTTAAGCCCTCTTTTGAGCTCCAAATCGATTTTGAACCTCACCTATCACTTCTAGGCCTATGCCTTCACCTTATTCCGTTAGAACTTTTTTTCTATTATAAGATTATTTTTAATTTTTTTAATAGTTAGTAAGATTATAGTTAAGATGAAGCAATTATAAATAATACTTAATAAAAATATTATTGGATTATTCTCACCTCCAATGTGGGGTGGAGATACCCATGTTACAACAAAGGTTCTATTTTTTCGGCAATATACTTGTCTAAAATAATTGCTATATTGAATCGGTCAGTATATATTAATTTTCTGAATGATTATTGTTGCATTTTATTAATAATGATGTAATAAAAGTATAAATCCATGACTCTACACACATTTTGAATAATCTAAATTGTTAGATTGGATTATATTATTTGTATAGGGGTAACTTAGTCTTTCATTCATGTTTCTCTTAGGGTTTCCTTTGTATATAATATTGACTTAATGGAATGCTAAATCATGCTTTTAGGATTCTAATATGGTATCAGAGGCAGGTTTGATGGTTTTGTGGAACGATATAAGGCAGATTAGTTGCTAAGGATTTCGGTCAGGAATATGGTATTGATTACGAGGAGACTTTTGCCCCTGTTGCGAAAGTGACCTCTGTTCGCACTTTACATGCCGTTTCTTCTATTCGTCAATGGCCTTTGTCTCAGATGGATGTTAAAAATACCTTTTTTAATGGTGATCTTTCTAAAGAAGTTTATATGCTTCCTCCTCCAGGTGTTGTTCATCGTCCTATGACTTTTGCAGACTTCGAAAGCCCTTATATGGTCTCAAAAAATCACCGTGTGTAGTTTGACAAGTTCTCCACAGTAATTGGGTATCTTGGCTTTCACTCCAGTGCTCATCACTCCGCCTTATTTGTTCGCTCCACCTCTCCTGGTCATATTCTTCTGCTTTTATATGTTGATGACATGATCTTGACAGGTGATGATCTTTATGGTATTGCCCTGTTAAAGTTACAGTTGCACAACCAGTTTGACATGAAAGACTTGGGGCCCTTGCGATATTTTCTCGGGATAGAAGTTGCCTCTTCACCCAGGGTTATCTTCTCTCTCAATCTAAGTATGTTATAGATGTTCTTCGTAGAGCTCGTATTACTGACACCAGACCGGTTGCTACGCCTTTAAAGCTCAATGTTCATTACACTTCCTCTGATGGTGTGCCTTTGTCAGATCCAACACTATATCGCACTACAGTAGGAAGTTTAATTTGTCTCACCATTAAGCTGCCTGATATTGGCTATGCCGTTCATATTGTGAGTCAGTTTATCACTTCACCAACCACTGTTCATTGGGCAGCCGTCCTTCGTATTTTGTGATATCTTCGAGGCACTTTATATCAGAGTTTGTTATTTCCTTCGTCATCTACCTTGGAGCTCCGTGCATTCTCTGATGTTGGCTGGGCAGGTGATACTTTTGATCTCAAATCTACTACTGCCTTCTGTGTTTTCTTGGGTGACTCTCTCATTTCATGGAGAAGCAAGAAGCAGGATGTTGTTGCTCGTTCATCTGCTGAAGCTGAGTATAGGGCTATGGCTTCTACCACAGCTGAGATCGTTTGGCTTCATTAGTTACTTGCAGTCATGGGTGTCTCTTTCTCTGCACCCACGCCTATGTATTGTGATAATAAGAGTGCTATTCAAATAGCACATAACTCAGTTTTTCATGAGCGCACCAAGCATATTGAGTTGGATTGTCACTTTGTGCGTCATCATCTTCAGCTTGGCAATGTTTCTCTTCCATTTGTCCCTTCTGCCTTTCAGCTGGTTGACTTCTTCACGAAGTCTCATACCATTTCACGCTTTACATTTCTTCTTAACAAACTCTCGATGCTTACCACTGTAACATCGTGAGTTTGACGGCGGATGTTAGATTAGATTATATTATTTGTATAGGGGTAATTTAGTCTTTCATTCATGTTTCTGTTAGGGTTTCCTTTGTATATAATATTGACTTAATAGAATGCTAAATCATGCTTTTAGGATTCTAATATAAATGAGTGCACCTAGCAAAAAGTTAAGCCCACACTTAAACATGCACTTTGCACTTTAAACAGTAGGACCCTTTGGTGGTTTGATTGCGCTTTGCGCATTGATGGCTATGGTCCATATTTTCAATGGCAAAATAATCTCATTGTCATAACCATAAATTCAAAAAACTATAGCCATCTCAGCTTGTTAGCAAATATAGTATTCATACTTTTTTTTAGTACATATATGCTTATAAATTTATATTTTTTGCTTGCTTGTATATGATATGCCGTATTTAAACTGAGTTGTACATTATTCTAAGGTTCTAACATTGTATTTGTGCTTTGCCTAATACTTTTACAATTTTATGGATTTATAGGTATTTAGTTTTTTTTTTTTTTGTGATTTTAAAATTGAGCTAAATATCGAAATGGATAAATACATTTAAATGGGTTTCAGTTGAATAAATGGGTCAACCCATTTAAGTGAATGGGTAAATGGGTTTCAGTAGAGACCGAAATAGATTATTTTTAAAAATGAGCTAAATGTCAAAATGAGTTTAGGTAGACTCAACTTGAATTCAAATTAAACCCATCGGACTCGACCCATTGTCAAGTCTAAGTAATGTTTCTTTATGTTTACATGTTGAACTTATAGGTCACCACAAAAAGGTGAGATTGAATGTCTTTTTATATGTTTTTTATTTTATTTTTATGATGGTACTGAAATATTGTTTATATGGTAAGTGTATCCAAGTCATGAATTTTGTAATGCTTCTATAGAAATTTTATTTCTTAAATGTTTTCATATATGAAAGCTTAGTAATTGAATAATTTTAATCAAAATTTAAAAATTTATGGGCAGATATTATTTAATATCTTTTATTTTAAAACGAGCTAAATGTGCAAATAAGTCTAAATGAGTTAGAATCGGTTTCAATTAGGTACAATAGGAAACCTAACCTGAATCCAACATGACCTAAACCGAAAATGGACTCAGATGGACTAATGGATTAAGGGTTGGTGAATTGAATCCAAATAAGGCCCAACCCCAACCTGATGCGGCCCAAGCATTGTCAGGTCTAGATCCCCCGATAAATTGCAAGACCGATGAAGGCCCATGGATATGAATTGTATTCTAGCTTCTCAAATTTTGAATATAGGGCCCATGGGTTGGAAATCCAGACTATTGATAATGGGCCCAACCAATATGAACAATGCTTCGGAAAGAGTAAAATTGATGAAATTGGACAACCATGTTATTCATAACCAGGGGTCGAAAATTCAGTCGAACCGAGATTCGGCCGAGTTTTCGTATCTGCTGAGACTTTTTCTTTCTCTTCAATTTTTTTTTTGGAAATCTTGGTGGCTTTTTTTTTTTTATAAAATTCATTTAAAAAAAATAAAAAAAGGATTTTTTCTTTTAAATATCGGCTGATATCTAGGCCGATATTCGTCTGATATGGGAAAATGTCAGCCAAGCCCACAACAGATATTCTTTTATTTTTTATTTTAAAAGAAAGAAATCGGCCAAGATCTCAGCCATATCAGCCGATTTTTTTCTCTCACTCGGTCCTCGAAAACCTGAGATATCTCGACCGATACGCATAGTATTGGCCAAGATTTTTACCCCTGTTCATAAATAGGCTAACCCTCTTTTTATAGACAAAGGTTTTAGATATCCAATTTGACTATTTTCAAAGCATGATTCATCAAAGTGAGGCCCTTTGGGCTAATCCCTTGATCAAGCTTTGAACTTCAAAGGTCCTTTATATTCTGGGCCTGAGGGTAGGGACGCCCAAAGAAGCATGAAGCCTTACGCTAAACTCCTAGAGTAGAGTCAATTTGAAGCATGGTTGATCCAAAGTGGGCCATTAGGCCAACCTGTTTACCACCTAATGTGAGCCCTATGTACCAATCTAAAGCATCATATCCTACGGGTCCAAAGTGAGAATGTTAAGGGCGAAGAACCATTTACAAACTAGGCCCATGTTTGGAGCATTTCTGCTCTCCCTTCACCCCTTTTAAGCTCTAACCTTTTACGAGTCGGGGAGGATTCATCGACGGTGACAATGACGTATCATATTATAAAAGTTTATGTTTGAACAGATGGTCCACTAAAAACCATCTTGATTGAATTAATTAACTCATATTTTTAAATACATATATGTATTTTACTTTTATAGCTTTACAAACATGACTTCATTTCTCCAATTAAAATATATTGGATAGACTTTATATTGAAGTTATAACTTAACCAATAAACCTATTGTCATCACACAATGGACCTGCATCAGGCCCACTACATCCGCCACCTACAATACGTATCGCATAAGCCTGATTAACATAATTTTTTTTTTTTTGAATTTACGTGTGGTCGACAATCATTAGTCCTCCTTAGAAGACCCAAATCCTAAAATTGTGGGACTCATTTCCCATTAATCACTCAGATTGAAATTTAAGTTCTATACAAAATTACAAAAATGATTAAATTGCACACATTTATTATAGTTTTGCATGTTACTTTTGAAATATATATAGATTTTAATTTCAAAAGTAACAACAACCCACTATTAAAATGTGAATGGCAATTTAAAATTGCACATTAAAACCAACAATTGCTTGAAAGTTGAAACTCTGAGACTCTTATGTCATTTTCCATCAATGAAAAATAAAGATTATAAAAATGAGATGGCTCTCTCTACTTTTATGGAATAAGACTCTTTGTCAAGAATGACAAAAAAAATAAGAAAAAAGAGTGATTTTTCTCTTTTCTATTGTCGGAAAGGAAGGGGCGGGTGGGGGGGGGGGGGGGGGGAGGATTAGAATTTTTAATGAGAAAAAAAGAAGATTTTTCTTACTTAATAAGAAAATATTTGGTATATTTTCAATAAAAATAATGCTTTTAAAGTAAATAACTGAAATGTTGGACTTTCATAGTGTAACATTTGGACAATGAATTCAGTTGATACGGTGCGTATTGGTTGAATCATTGTGGAATTCTTAGAGTCGAACCGTATTGTCCGCAATACACCTATATGTTGCGGTTGTACATAAATGCGATCGTTACGGTATAAATTAGACAGTAAAGATATAATTCAATAGAAATTTGACCATTTCGATATAATTCAATATAAATTCAGAGGAGAAAGATATGATGAGTTAAGTTGATATGGGCATAACTCAATACGTATTGAGTATGGACACAATGCATTTTTAATGCTACGTCTTACATGATATTGAATTTTACTACATTTTTTGAATGACATGAATCGAATCTAAATATAATTTCTTATGCAAAATTGATTTTGCTAAAGAAATTAGCATGCAACCGCCCATGTTTTCGGTAGGAGACAAACCAAAAGGCGTCATCACATCAATGGCGTGGATCAACCGAAAAACCAGGTCCTGCCTGTATGTAAAATGGTGGAAGACACAGCGAGTAGTGGGGACAACATAATCGAAAGAGATGATGATGATGATGTGAGGACGAGATCTCAGGGATATGCCCAGCCCTGATGGAGTTATGAGGATTGAGGCAACATGTCCATGTTCAGTGCCAAGGATTTTGGTGATGTGAAAGGGCAAGATTGTGGAAGATCAACATGGTTGGAATTGGATTGGAAAAGAGAGAGAGAGAGAAAGGTAAATTCTCTCTCTCTCTCTCTCTCTCTTCAAGATTCAACCTTTCCCTCCCCTCTTTCATTGTCATACAAGACCAAACGACTCTTCATAACATGTCTGACATAGTGACATGCCTTTATTAGACACCATCTAAGCATCTTCATTACATTTCTTCAACATCTGATTTGGATTTGCCTGCTCTTTCTTCATAAAGACTAGAGAATATGTGGCCAACAAAGCAAAGAAAGTGCTGATTTTCTTTGTCTTGAAATCTCTTAGACAAAGGCTACCTACCACCCTTTGCCCTGTAATGGTGGCTGGGCTGCTGCCCATTTGCATCTTTGATTTGTACATAAAAGGGCATTACAGATGGAATTATGGAATGGTTCCCCTGTCTTGTGGAAAATGAGTTCTGCATGAAAGTGAATGTTGGGTCTAATAAAGAGACACAAGAGCAAGCAATTTCCTAAAGAAAAATTTATGGGTCTGTAGTTATCCTTCCTTTGTCCAAATTCCAAATTCCATGTGGCCCATTGGAAGGCAATTTCAACTTGCCAGGATTTTAAATTCAAAAGTGTCAACTCAGTTGTGGGGCTATGGTCATTAGATTGGACTAAACTAATATGAGTTAGGTTCAGTACTTAATTTTTTACTGTTATTGATTAAGTATCTAAATATTGATACCAAAGTAGGTACTGTGTCCTAAGTTTGAATCTTGGAGAGGGTGATCTATGGAAAAGGCTATTTAGTGCCATAGTGAAATTCACCAACATATAGGTGGAAAGGACTACTTTTTTTGGAGTGTAAGTTGTTGAGACCTAAGCTAAAAAATTCGTCCTCATCGTATCCTCCGACAGCCTACCGATATATTGCGCCTGCAACATATCAATGCAAAGTGGGTTGCAGCCATTTCGTATCGGTTGTGTATAGGTCAATATGTATCGGTTGATAACGATGAATGGGATACCTTTGATAAAATGGCCATAATTTTGTCGTATGGACTCCAATCGAGATAATTTCAGAGGCGTGGAAAGAGGACTTAGAGAGCTACGTGACATGAATAAGGATTGAAGCAGGAAGTTTTTCCATACTTTAATTTTGAATTAGAGATTATTTAAGAGTCAAAATTTAAAAAAAATGATAAAAATAATTCATAATGGTCATTATTTAGGAGAAAATTAGCATAAACTTACTAGACCTTATTTTCCATGTTTCTAGAATTTTTGAGATTTTTTTTTATATTTTTCTCAAAATATTTTAAAATTATCGATTTCGTAACTTCAAAATTACATTTAAACGACTGCAAAATAATGATAAAATTACATATAATGAAGCTTAAAATTTTCTTGATTTTATGTATTTTTCCAGAATTTACAAAGAATGCATATCTGCCCATAAGGAGCGATACATATCGGTTTGCTGATACGGATGTAATGGCCTCTCGTATCGGGGAACCAAAAATTTTTCCGAGGTTGAGACATTTACATAGGGCAGTGTTTTTTACTGTTATGTACGTGACATAGTTGTCAGTTTTATTTTGGAGGCTATTTTGGTTTGGTGCTGAAATGAAACGTTTCGATGATTCATTCAGTTCGGTATTGATGGAAAATTTAGATTTTAAAAATTATTTAAATGAATTAAAAAATAGAAAAATGAAATATTAGGGATTTTAAAACAATGACTAGAAATTAAAAAAAAAAAATTAGTTGAGTTTCAATATATGAAGATTTATTAAGATATTTTTTTCAAAGGTAGTCTAAATTTCATAATTATCTTATATACTAAAGCCATGGTAATACTCCATCTGTTCCAATTTAGTTGTCTCATTTGGATTTTAGAATTGTCCCAAAATAGTTTAATGTGTTGAAAATGGATGAGAATCACTTTTCAACTAGAGTAGTTTAAAGTCAAATTTAAGTTTCTTAAAAAATATAAATGTTTAAAATGAGACAACTATAATGAGATCGAGGGAGTATTATTTTATTATTAATAAAAAGGTAAAATGGTGAAGAGAGGTGGGTTTTACTCCATTGTATGTAAAAGGGGGTGTCTCATTTAATTCCTATTTTGCAAGAAAAAAAGTTCAATAAATTAACTGTCGGTGCAATTGTCTTGCCGACGAAATTCTTTAACCTAACTATCCAACCAATATATGTAGTGTCGGTCGTACATTGTTTTTAATAAAAAACTAAATGAGACAAGTTTGATTGTTGAAAAAGTAATGAACTATCTATTTTCTGTTTGTTCTAAGACTAAACAACAATGGCTGGCTAAAGAAAAACCTTTTTGGAAGTCAAAGTAATCTTAGTTATAGATTGCTCTCAAATTTGCACCTTGATCTATCTACCCTTTTATAAGTTTGTTCCAAGATATATATAAAAAAAAAACCAATGATTAGTCAAAATAAAAGTCCATTTTGAAGGACCACAGTCCTACTTAAGCCTGTAATCGGACCCAGGTCCGGCCCGACCTGACAGAATCTGGCCCGACCCGATAAAACAATCGGACCATCCGTGACCCAGCCCGACAATATAAAGTCCGATTATACTAAGATTTGGCCCGGCCCGATAGGGTTATTGGACCGTTCGTGGCCCAAAAGGCCCGTTTACCTGTTTCGACCCAGTACGCAACATGACCCAAAATCAATTATTTTAACTTCATTTTTTATCAGAATAGGCCCAATAAATCAGATATTTTTTTTATAATCTAAATTAGAGTTTGAAATTTGGAAATTCAAACTTGATTTGATAGTTCTATTATGTTGAGAAATTAAATTAAATTTTAACAAAAAAAATTGCTCAACTTGAATTTTTGTTGATTTTAAAGGAAAAAAATGAAGATAAATTTTTACTTTTCAATTGATTTTAAATTAATTGTTTCTTTTCTCCAAAAGTTTGAGTTTTCAAATTTGAAAAAATAAAATTTTAATTCGCATAATTTCCTTCGAATGAGGTTCGGATCGCTTTTACAATATAACCTCCATGAGATAGACAAATACATGATAATAATAATTTTACAATCTACAAAAATCAAACTCAACAAAATGTATGCCGAAGCTGATCACCTTAAAAAAGAGGGCTGTCATTGGAGGCAAATCACCTGCATCAATTGCTGACCAGCTGCGCCGACCTCATTTATAAACTGTTTGAGAGATCAAGCCCCTCAGTCCCACACTCCCTCCACCATAAACCAAATTTATCTCTTATTCATCTGCAATTCACATGCAAAACAACAGACAGAAAACTCCACATGAATTTTCAGATACCTTCATATAATAAATACACATGAGTTTGGACTACAAAAGTGACTCAACTTTGTATTAAAATGAATTATTATTTAAATTCAAAAACCTGACTTCAAAATATGGTCACAAAGAACACATAATTAGAGACAAAAAAAGTGTGTTTGAGCATGGTATAATAACACAACAACAACAATATTATTGTGTTAGCTTGCCACAGTTAGATTTACTGACATTAAATAATATCAACACCAAGCCTTCATTATACATGTTCCCATTTACAAAAGCAAGCCATGACTAGTTCAATAATTCATTATTGTTGCTATCATTTGCTATTGCAGTTGATTATCAATGACAAATAAGCTGAGAAAGAACAATATTATTACCATCTTCATTCCTCAGCATGCACTGTTGTTATCAAGAAGCATACAAGAAACATTCTCAATATGAATTAACACAACCGTTCAGTAAAAAGCAACAACCATGTGCATCTCATAAAATAAGCAAACAATCATGTGAGGGAGGAGTTCAAACATTGGATAATCATTGTTAATAGAATAGAGTTAAACAAAATCAGAATCAAATATCATAAATATTATTGTTGAACTGTAAAAGTTGAGGCATCCATGTCATCCACACCGCTACATTAGCAAAAAAGATCTTGTAAGTCAAAAAAAAAAAACCATAAAATCAAATGACATTGATCGGTAAAATTTATTTAAAACATAAAGGATTACCACTCATTAGTCCACATAGAATCCAAGTTCATATTACTAAGCACAACTTCAAGCGAGCCCAAACTCTTTCCACCTAATATAAAATAAAAAAATATAGATGCAGTTACATACTTCAATCAAATAAAATGGAAAGCAAGGCAACAAATTTAAATAAACACTAAAAATACCTTGCATTTGATTCCGCAACCAATCTTGGCCAACACCAACGCTTCAACAGTTTCTGGATACATAGAATTGCGATACTGGTCAAGAAATCTACCTCCAACACTAAAGACAGATTCTGATGCAATAGTCGACACTAGAATGTCTAGAATATCACGGGCCATCATTGCAATAATAGGGTACTTGGGAGCATTACTTTTCCACCACTGGAGTACATCAAATTCATCGGACTCCTAAAAGACGGGTTCCTCCAAATATAAATCAAGATCTGATTTGCGAACAAAATTTGAACTTTCAGTAAGAAACTTTGAAAATCTTTTCACCCGTTTTGTTCCATATGATGTTGATGAAGCAATTCCACAAAGGGGCAATTGACTTTTTGCACTATGCATTGGCAATTTAGCCTCATACTCTTTATGAAGAGCTTTAATATCGCATAGAATCTTAACCATTTGATCGTCAGCAACATCAGGCCCAAAATTTTTTGGATAATAGAACTCCATCAACTTCATCTTATATTAAGGATCCAAGAATTGTGCAATCGCTAGAGGTATGCTACAAATGTCCCAATACTTCTCAAACTTGCCAAACATCTTTTCCACTATAGAGATAAGTATATCGTCTGCAATGATTGATTGTTCATATAAATGTAACCGAATATCACAGACTTCAGAAAAAAATATATTTGAGGGGGGATATTTAGAATAAAAAAAAACATTTGTAGCAGTATAAAATTGTTCTAAAAGCTTAAAAATCTTTTCAATATTCTTCCACTCACTCCAAGATGGCGCTCCCGCTTTCTCTTTATAGTTGGCATCCAAATGTTCCAAATGTTGGAATGCATCTTTGTACTTCAAAGCCACATCTAACATTTTATATGTGGAATTCCACCTTGTAGGGACATCCATGATCAACTTCTTGTTGGAATTTATTCTAGATTGCCTACACATGTTATTGAAGGTTTTCAACCTTGATTGTGACCCGTTGACATATTTGACACTTTCGCAAATCTTGTCAACATCCTTATTTATTACCTTCATGCCTTCTTGGACTATTAAATTTAAAACATGTGCACAACAACGCACATGAAATAGCTTACCACCAAGTGCTAAGCTCCCCCCAACTTCCCAACAAGCTTTGAAACCAAAGAATCATTTACTCTATGGTTATTGACTGTTATTGTAAATACCTTCCGGTCGATATTCCAATCTATCATGCTCTTGAAAACGGAATTGAATAAGTTTTCTCCATCATGAGGAACATGTTCTACTTTAAAACGGATTAATCTCTTTTGCAAATTCCATTCGGCGTCTATATAGTGTGCCGTTAAACAACTGTAGCCTAGAGTTTGTATTGATGTGCACATATCAGTGGTAAGGCTAATATGACTAGTGAGGGAATCTAAATCCCTATATAACTCACCTTTCATCTTCTCATACAATCCTATACAAATGCCCTTGATGGTATTCCTTGAGACAAGCTAAAATTGAGGTTGAAGATTCCTCGAATACTGTATAAACCCTTGATGTTCAACGATTGAAAAAGGATACCCATGCAACACTATCATACTCGCAAGATCCTTTATAATACGTTGCTGATCAAATTCTAAATGAGAATCGGCACACTTTATTTCATTATCGCCACCCGATTGTGTTGGATCATATTTCTTAAAAGATAGCAAGTGGGGTCGCAAATGGAAAGTTCCACTACTACTTGAACCTGTAAATAATCCTGAACAATGACTACATATTGCGGGCCGGACTGAGTCCGTTTAGAGGTCTAATCCTACTTATTAAGTGACGTAATTTTATCATTATCATCAGTAAAACATCTATCTTATTCATTTAGCATCAATTTTTTAGTTCTACTTTTTTACTTAAATCTATTAAGTATCAATTTCTATCACACCATATATTACTATCTCCCTTTATACTTTAATAACATTTCTTTCTAATATCTTCTATGCGCGTAACCAAGCAAATAGTATAATAGCTAAAAATGTTATGGAATACCATCTTTTACTTTTTCTAGGATAAAAATTATATAATTAATTTCTGTCACGACCTACCCCGGAACTGTCAGTTCAATCCAACTGGGCTAAACAAGATATTGTTCGCTCTGAGTCCATCCACACGGGGGCCCGCATGAATTTGCCAATGCGCTTGGCTCAAAAGATAGGCCCAAAACACTACTTGCTAAGTTGAGAGGGTGTGACCTCATATAAATCCCCCATGATTTTCTCTCATTTTCGACGTGCAACTCTTTACTACGCCCACTCAACCAAAGGTGATCGATCGGCAGTTCCCAGGTCAAGCCATCACAATCTAAAAAAAGGCCATATACATTCTTGATAATAGCATTTCCTAGATTTTCCAAATATGTCTATAGTATTAGCCCAAACTTAAAGATTAGAGAAGAGGTTGATTCCTACTTGGCTGCATCCTGCTAACCCTTTGCCGTGACCAAGTAAAGCCTTCTTGCCCTTCTTATTCTCATTCCATAGAAGAATATTTTCTTATCTTCTATTTTTTTTCTCTTTTATATTAAGATTAGTATTCCTTTTCATTAATTTAATACATAAATATACATGTTTGCGAGATAGAAACAATTTGGCTGCCAATTTTTGTTACAAGCTTCCATCATTTTCTTTGTGATAAGATGGTCTAAATTCCTTTTTTTTTACGAGCAAGGTGTCGATGTCTTTTAGAGTAACCGATTAATTTTTAAGGTATATACAAGTCTCTATATTACAAACACCGGGTAACTTTACTTCGAGTGACCCTTTATGATAGAGTGAGAATCACTAGATAGTCTAAATTGTCTCAAACAAAGCTTAAGCATCGGTTTTGAATTTCTAATCAAATTTGAAACTGGTTTGGCTTATGATTTAATTGTGATTTGAGTTGAAACTCCATATACAAAAAGTCAAAGATGTTTGATCTGACCTCATGATGATGCAGGGCCTACCTTAGGCTTAATTTGCACTCTTTTTCTACTCCACTCTTATCATCCATTTGTGAATTGGACTGTTGTCCGACTGGATTCAAACTTTAAAAAACAAAACTTGATTCTGTAATTTTTTCTAGAGTTTTGTAATCATGCTTTCTGTGATTCAAATAAGTTGATTTAAAAAAATAAAAAAAAATATTAAAATCCGCATAGAATTCATGTTGGACTAGACTTAGAAATTTAAAATCAACGAGATCCAACCCAAAATCAATCAATCTGATCTGAGTTTCAGAAAATATAAAAAACCTGTTATTGATTCCCTCTTCGATTATCGGGCCAACAACTCGAGTTGGTTCAAGCCAACAAGTAAGGTCACGTTGAGTTGAGCAATTAGGACCAGTAACTCAGATCAAGTCGAATCAAACTGAATAAATTTAATATATAAATTAAATTAAATTTATTAAAATCGGACAAAAAACCGTACAAATTTGAACCCTAGTCCTACTTACACTATGTACCTGTAGAGAATCATATCCTAACAGAAACATGCGAAAGTTGAATGTTTGTAGCCCTAAATGCAATGAGTATGAAAACGCAAAGGAAAAAAAAGAAAAATAATTGCAAGAGGACAAGAATCTCATAATTTCCTCACTCAATGGAGATTTACAGTCGGCGTTGATGGAGGGATGTGGGGCCCTTTTGGATTTAGACGTAGATCCTCATATCCTCATATCCTCTCCTTCTCACATCATCCATTACGGAATATTTGGAATCTATCTCTTCTGTTTGGTCAGCCAAGATAATGAGGAAATGGTCGGCATTTGTTCTGGAAAAAGGCAAGAGTAGTACTCTTTGATCTATGAGCCTTAGGGATCCATTTTTCTGACCATTCAATCTCTGTATTTCGTACTGTGCCACTAGCCCAGACCCATTTGGGTTGAGTCTTTGCTAGGGTTTCTTGACCCACAAATTGCGGGTGAAACTTGGGTCGGGGTTTAACTCAACCCGTTTGATCTGATTTGAAAAATCAATGAGTTTGGATTATGTTTTTGTATATCTCGGATCGAGTCGGGTTGAGAAAAAATAAACCCGCATGAAATTTGAACCAAACTGGGTTCAGAAATTTAAAAGCAACTAGACTCGACTCGACTCAACCCGAGTATACCAAGTTATAAAACAACATTTAATTTGAGTTGTATCATAAATTCAGTTCAAGTCAAGTTGAGTTACTCGGATCAGCAATTTGGATCGGATCAGATTGGGTTCAATAATTTTTAACATTAGTTGAGAGTTGCATTTATTGAAATCCAACTCGACCCAACCCGAGTTTCAGCCCTACCCACAATGGAGATGGGTAGAGTACTAGAGTTTGAATTCGAATTGGATCATGGTCCATGCCCGTGTCTTTCAGGGAGAGTGGATTTGGGTCAGTGCTGAGTAGTGGTCCATGTCTTTTTCGAGCTTTTACCATCATGATGACGAGTTGAATTTGAGTTTGATTCACCCCATTATGTTTTATTCTATGCAGACAAGTCAAAATTTTCAGAGTGATATTTTGAAGATAAAGTTTTCACTTTTTAATACATTATTATCATCAGAAATGGTCAAATCCGGAAAATCTGAGTCATCAGAAAGTTACATCTCCATAAAATTTAAAATATTAAGCTTTTTTCAGTGGATGGTTGATTTGGAAATCTGTCCGGAGAGATCTCCTATGAATATTCATTTTTGTGTTATCCTAAATCATAATAGAAGCTAGAAGATAACATAGTATTGATCGCGGCGAAGTTTATATTTAAATATGTAGCTCATGAAAAATTATTTTTATTTAACAATCAAATCATGAATTTTAAACTTTTCAAAGTGTGATTATTTTAAATTATTTTTTAATTCTTTAATTTTGCTGGCTCTTATGATTGATTAATTTTGATCAAGGTAATTGTTTGGCCATCATAGCCAAAATTAAACCTCACACATGGTGCACAAAGCAGTATCTTATGGCCTATATCCATAATCGCCGGTATTTCATTTTGTCTAAGAACAAAATTTCATCATCATCAAATCATCTTAGTGATTTTAGTCTTTAATATTTTATTTATAATAAGCCAATGACATTTTTGTTGCGCTAGCATTTAGATGCTAAGAACTGGAGTTTAATTATTTTTATTTTTTTCACATGTAAAATTACCAAAGTAGGATTCTCGACTTCCAAAACTTTAAGCAAAAACAAGGATAAGAAGGTTATTTCACACTAGATAGCTTTGCCTTGGCAACTAATAAGCTTTTAGTTTCTAATGAGGCAATATTAGAGTAGCTTTGCCTTGGCAACTAATAAGCTTTTAGTTTCTAATGAGACAATATTAGAGTTGTCTGTTGCTGTGTTTGGATGAGGAGGAAGGTTTTTTTTTTTTTAAATTCTTTAGAGTAAGATATTCTCCTCTCTAGCCTAGATTTGGTTTCTCTTGGACAAAGAGGAGAAGCCTTCCTTGCTTCTTCTTTTTATTTATTTTCTCCTGATGTCTTTCCTCAAAATTACCAAACAAACATAAGAGAATTCCTTGGCAAGAGCATCCCTTACTCAAGGGAATCTGTAACGATCTGACCCCCAACACGACATTGTCCACTTTTAGGTCCCACCCACCTTATAATCACCCTTCCCACCCACCTCATGGGCGATGTGAGACTTTTCTCACACTCCCATGTGGGTTGGGTGTTACAATCTACCCCTTAAGACCAAAGTCGTCCTCTGCTCCGTCACGTCACATAAACAGGGGGTCCACATAGGCAAACAACGTCACACAAGTAGAGACCGACACAGTCTGAGTGTTGAACCGTGCTTTGATACCACTTGTGACAACTCGATCCAAAACACGATATTGTCTGTTTTTGGGACCTACCTGTGTCCACACAGTTTTGCTTTGGGGCTTGCCCACCAGGCCAAGCCGAAAAGGCCTCGTGATGGGTGAGGGGCTGCTCCCTCTTATAATCACCCTTCTCACTCACCTCATGGGCAATGTATGACTTTTTTCACACCCCCATGTAGGTGGGGTGTTATAGAATCTTTAATCAGAAGAATCTCCTAAAAAAATGTTCTCATCCACACGTAACCTTGTATTTTGTTTGATGTTTTAGGAAAAAGGTACGAGGAGAAAAAATTGAAAAAGTTGAGCAAAGAAAGAGCGGGGGAAACCACGTTTTATGCGCCCTCCGAGGAAAAACAAAATTTAGAATTGAGAGGGAAAATATAAGAAAAAATAGAATTTATTTTTCTCTTGATTAATAAATACCAACAAGGAAAAGAAGAGAAATCCTTTGTGTTAGCCCCAGGGTTGCAACCTTGATTATTGGGTGGTTTTGATGATAAGAAAGCCATTGTCGAACTATGCTAACACTTAAATATAATGTGCATAAGTTACAGCTAAAAAAGAAGGAATATGATCAGTTGTGAAAGAGACATGTGTTGAATATCAAAGATATCCTACACAAGTTATCTATGATGAAAGGTGATATTAAAGATCACAAGACTAAGACTTGAAGATTAAAAGCATTGAAGACTACATTTCAAGATCTTAGTCTTAGAGTGTGTTCTAGATTTTATTGTAAAATTATTCATTTGATTGAACACCATGGCTCAAGTGGTACTGCTAGGACCTTAAGAAACCAATAGACTATATTTGGAGAAGTTATTGGATATTATCCAAGTCCCATGACTCATTTAAAATTATTATTGAGTTGTTATTGAAGGATTTGACCAAGAGACAAAAATCACAAAAGACGGACAACCGAATGGTTTAATTGGTCGACCGAGTATGCCTAAATGTTATACTCATGTCTCAAATAATCTAGACGACTGAATATAATCCGATCGAGCTAAATCAAAAGAAAAAATGACCAAGTACTCTCAAATAAATCAGGACAACCGAAATATTTACCTGGTCGATTGATATTCTTAACTATACAGAGAATTGGCCTATGATAAATCCGGACAACCAAATGTTTGTATCTGGATGACCAATTGCATCAAATTTTTATGTGTGAATACTCGTACGGCCGAATCTGCGGAAAACGGTCATATTTTGGAGCATTTAATAAAGCTTCCAATGATCATATTTTGAATTAAAGAGGGTCCAACACATGTTTTTGAATTCTCTTTATATATATGACCTTTTATGAAAAGAAAGAACTTTTTGATTATTCAAATCGTCTACTACTGCTTCTTATCTTGAAAGTAAGTGTTCTCCTATTCACATTGCTCTTAGAAAGCCCCAAATCACTTTCATATCCACTTTAACTATTGTGATTTTTTCACTAGATTAACTCTTAGCTTTATCACTTTCATATCCTCAAGAGTTGATTAAAAGATTATCTTTTTTTTCTTAAATCATACTTGTAAAGGGTTAGTGAAACCCTATTAAAGAATAATAGTGCCTTCGATTTTTGATGTGGGTCTCTCTCCATCCGTAAAGAGCTTTTATATTGGTTTGTGTTTCACTGTTAAGAAGGCCAAATGGTGTGTTGCAAATTTCAAGGGGCTTTCTTGAGTTGAGGGCATAGACCATTTCCGAACCTCACTAAATCGAATGGTTCAGCACTCCATCTCTTCTCATCTTGTGATGACCTGCCCTAGAGGGGGACCCAGAGAGCTAGGGCATCCCAGGGGAGAAAAAGTAGCCTGACTCCAAGGCAGGGAGCGCTAGGCGTGTTTGTGGAGAGTCCCACATCGCCAATGTGGGTGAATTGAGGCCAGTATTAAGGTTGGCCCTTCTCCTTCATAGCACAACGCGTTTTGGGGGCCTCCTTCAGGTGGGTCCTCAATGCAAAGTCGTGTGGGTCCCACCTGTGAGCCCAGAGCAAAAAATATTGTGCTAGGATGTAAATACCGGACCCGTGAACATGAACTCAATGTGAAATTGTTTGCTCAGGGTCAAAAAACAGGGTCCTCACGGTTTTGCCTTTGGGCATGGCCCAACCCGGTAAGCCCAAAACGTGTCACACCTGAGTGAAGGGAGATACCACTTATAAACCCCATCAGGAAGCTCCTCACTTCCGATGTGGGACTCTACAAAGCTCCCACACGTCCAACCATTGCTGGGCTGTTGGATCCGACCGGCCCACACTGCTAGTCCGACCGACAGGGCCCAGTTTCACTTGGATCAGCCCTTCTAGGGCCTGGTCTCTGGCTCGTGGGTCAAGATATCACAATCCACCCCCCTAAAGCCCAGAGCCGGCCTCAGCTCGACCCAACGAACCTAATGGAAGACAGTAAGCCCACACAGTCTGAGTGTAGAACCCGGAGCTTTGATACCAAATTTGTAAAGACCCGACCCGTGAACAAGGCTTAGGGTCCAACTCAGTGTGAAATTGTCCGCTCTGGGTCCAAAAACATGACCCTCACGGTTTTTCCTTTGGGCCTGACCCAACCCGGTAGGCCCAAAACGCGTCAAACCTAAGTGAATGGAGATACCATTTATAAACCACATTAGGAAAGTTCTTCATTCCGATGTGGGACTTTGCAAAGCTCCCACACGCCCAACCACTGCTGGGTTGTCGGATCCTACCGACCCACACTGCTGACCGACCGACATGGCCCAGTTTCCCTTGAGATGCTGCAAGTAAAGTCAATTAAACAACTTCAACATAATGAGTTATCATTTTATTCTAATGGTACGGTTCGAAATGACCATTATGCCTTTATTTTGAATTTAGCACTAAATCTGAGATTCATTTTAGAATAATTTGATGGATCTATCACAAATATTTAAAGATTTACATGTGATTAAAAAAAAAACTACTTAAATGAGATAATTAAAGCCATATTTTTTAAACTTCTTACATGAAATAACTCTGCCCATAGGGATGTGTGGTGTTTTTTTTTTTAAAAAAAATCAGTGACATTGTTTGCATAAGCTTGGGCTTGATGGGCTATGTGTTTGTGTCAAAGGATGGGACGCACTTTATGATAAATAAATTTGATAATTGGATAGATCATCACGGGTACCATCAAACTGTCTAAAATGTGGTCCAACAAATCATTTGATCCTTTATTTTATAAGATCAAAAGAAAACTATTAGATAATATTTTACTTGTGATGCTGAATCTGATAATTAAATACATCAAATCAACATTAAAACTGTTGAATCTAAATTTAAAAATAAAATAACAATTTCATTAGTATAAGTTCCTCATAATGTGTACATGTAACGGCCTGACCCTTAATATACCTTAATTTTGGTTTATGGACTCACATCGCAAGTGTGAGTGGTGTTCGAGGGCTCTGCGTGGGTCCCACCTATTGCACACGTGTCTCAAAGTCCAGAATTGAGATGGCCAGGTAGAGAAATAAAACAAATAAGAAAAGTAATAAAAATGGCGTGTTTGTCGATGCGACTGACAAGCACTGTCTGTCAGACCTTCAGTGAATAGAGTTTGGACAAGGGTTGAGTGGAAGACCGACCAAAGAAATGGGGCATCATTCGGTTCGACCGACACTGAGCTTTGGTGTGACCTTTAGATAGAAGAAAACTGAAGAGACTCTTGACTCGAGAACTATGTCTCTATCGGTGTGACCAACAAGTGTTGTCGGTGCAACCTTCAGAGAGCAGTATAGGGAGTCCTGCAAATCGTCGGTTCGACCGACACGCGACTTATGGTTGGGTATTTAAACCCCATTTGAGCGAAAATTTCACTCCACTCTCCTTCCTCTCAACTTCGGGTAAACCCCCTTCCAGCTGAACCCTAGCCATCTTTCCTCTCTCTTCTCCTTCCAATCATCCATTGCATGTTGGATTTTCGAGTAGGACTCATCTTAGGCTCGTCCCTTCTTGGATTTTCTCCTTCCCAAAGTAAGTTCTTTACTCTCCCACACTCTCTTCTCTTTAATGTTGGATTTTTGCTAGAGATTTTCATGGAATGGGGTTAGAATGACAACGTATGCCAAAAATAAGGAAGAAATAATGGAGAAAAATGGGGATTTGATGTTTGGAGCCTTGCATGGGATAGATTTAAGCTCCAAATGGGTTTGGAACCCTTGTAGAGGGATGTAATTAGGGAATAAACTATATATGTGAAACATCCCTCCGATTTATGAATTTCTAGGCATGTTGAATGGTACAATAGACCATGCTTGAATGTTATATTCGAATGCTACTCACTTGAAGTTGAGCAAAGACTGAAAGTTCTCATTTTCAGTATGCTAGAACATCATGATTGACTCTAGAGGGGGATGAATAGATCAATCCCATTTTTAATGGTTTTTACAAATTTCTTGATTGTTTAAAGTGCAGCGGAACATTCATCAAAAGATTTGTTTAGTGTGATAATTTCATTAAGCGATCACACTAAGATTATGACCCTTTACATAATGTTTGATATCGATAATTGTGCATAATATGTAGAATAAGATAATCAATATGCAAAGTGATGTGTGTTTAGAAGAGTACTTAAATACTAAATACAAACACACATAGATCAAACACCATAAAACCATTTTAAAGTGGTTCGGTTAGCCAACCTACATCCACTGTTAGGACTCGCTCAACCTTGAGCTATCCCAAAAACTACTAAGTGAGAACTTACACCCTCACAATTAAAGTAGGAATTTCACCTCACTCAATTGGTTGGGAATTTCACCCACCCCTGTCGAATAAAAATTCCACCTATCCATTTGGCTGGGAATTCCACCCACTACTGTGCCAAAGACGACGCTCTACAGTTTTTTATAGTGGTTCCGGAGTAAATCCCCTTTAATCCACTTTCGGAACAAAGGTTTTAAAATAAAATTTAAAACCAAGAAGCAATTGCCTTTGAAGGTCTTTTTCTTGATGTGTGTTTCTTCAAGATCCCACCCATGTATGCCGACGCTCCGCCTCGTAGCGTCGTTTAGCTATCACAGTCCCGGGTATCAAGGAAACTACTTTTACTAAAAGTTTCCTAGTTTATGGTTCTTTCCTTCTCATTTTCAAACTCCATCCTCAAATTGGTTGTTTATAAGTTTTCATCATTCCTCTCTCTCTCACAACTTAATCCATCTGATTGGTTGTATCTGATTCCCCAAGCCTAAGTACGAGAGAGAGAGAGTGATTCTTCTGTTGGCTCTTATTTAAGCTTACTAGTGAAGATGATGGTCCAACTGATCCTTCCGAAGGATACCAACTGGTTGCATAAAGGTTGATTTATATAGTGAAGGCAACCAGTTGCAGTAACGATAATGTGGCGATAGGTCGGTCGCACCGAGGGGTCGGTGATTAGAAATGTTACCACTACAATCCTGACCGTTGTGCATTAAGTGCACTCCAATGGTAATAATCTTTCCCAGTCGACATATTGTTGTCGTCGATGGATCTACTGTGATACCCTGCTCCAACTGATGTGGGAAAGTCCCACATCGGTTTGGAGGGAAGAGGGGTAAGGGGGTTATATAAGGCCACCCCATGTGTACTCTTGTGTTAGGCTTTTTGGGCCTGACCATGTGGGCTAAGGCTCAGGAACAAAACCGTGTCGGTTCGAGCAGTGTGCGAGGTCCAAAGCGAACAATATCACACTTAGTCAAGCCCTAAGCCCTGTATTTGGGTTGGGTCGGGTCGAGTCGTTACAAATTTGGTATCAGAACCGAGTTCAATACTTGGACTATGTGGGCCTTTCCTCATTCCCTGGAGTTGTTGAGCTGGACCGGGTCGAGCTGGGGACAACTCTAGGCTTTAGGGGGAGTGATTATGATACCCTGCTCCAACTGATGTGGGAAAAGTCCCACATCGGTTTGGAGGGAAGAGGGGTAAGGGGTTATATGAGGCCACCCCATGTGTACTCTTGTTTGAGGCCTTTTGGGCCTGGCCATGTGGGCCATGGCCCAGGAACAAAACCGTGCGGGTTTGATCTGTGTGCGAGGCCCCAAGCGGACAATATCACACTGAGTCAAGCCCTAAGCCCTTTATTCGGGTCGGGTCGTTACATCGACACTTATGGTACTGAGGGGTTGGTCCATACGAGAGGCTCGTTCTGGTGCAAAATATGCTTGACAGTAGTTTCATTTCTAGAAACCTGTTACCCAAAACGACCTGTCGCTTTTTACCAAGGGGTCGATCCTAGTATTCTCGATCGGTCTTTTGAATACCGATATGTTTGTTTCTTCGAGAGTGCATTTAAGTTCAAAGATCCAGAATTCAAGATCTTGATCGAGGAGTCGTTGACCAAAAGGAGTCGTTTCAGCCTTTCACCGAGGGGTCGGTGCATATGAGACTCTCGATTAGAGGCATATCCAGAATGACAGTTCAATGTTCCAGAACGTATGTCAATCTGGCCGACCAATCTTTAACCACGATGGGTCAATCCTATCTCTACCGAGGGGTGGGTGAGAATGATTGGTCGAGCTGACAGTGAAACAAAATACCCTCCCTAAACAGAGCTTAGGATCCAACTCAGTGTGAAATTGTCTGCTCTGACTCTAAAAGCATGGCCCTCACGGTTTTGCCTTTGGGCTTGGCCCAACCCGGTAGCCCCAAAACGCGTCACATGTGTTAAGGAGGGGCAACCACTTATAAACCCCATCCGGAATTCCTTAACTTCCGATGTGGGACTCTCCAAAATTCCCACTTGCTGGGCTTGTCGGATCTGATCGGCCCACACTGCTGGTCCGACCAACAGGGCTCAGTTTCACTTGGATCAGCTCTTCTAGGGCCTGGCCTCTAGCTCATGGGCCAGGATATCACAGCTTCTTTCCGAGTCATCAAATTAACAAACATAGGGACTTGGCCAAGTCGAGGTATTAACAAAGACCATGTGAATGGATTATCCAAATGAATTCTCATATCTTGGGTTATGACATGCAATTTCGTGTTTCCCTAATATATGAAGATTAGAGACATTTTTTTTTTTTTTTTGGATAACGAGGGTATCCCTGAGTTTTTTTTATTTGAGATCCGGAGGTGTCTAGGTGTTGCTCCCGACTAGTCCTTCGAGGTGTGTGAAAACTCCCCATATCTGCACACACCGGGTAAATCGATGGGACATTACTCTATACATATTCCCATAAGAAGTGGCCCTTCATCGGAGCTCCCTTCATTTGAACCCAAGACCTTCCTCTAGAGATCTTGCTCCCAAACCAATTGGGATAACCCTTTGGGGTTGTATCCCTAAGGTATTGACCCAACAAGACTAATCTCCAAGGCCCGCACTGCCATTGCCCACACAGCCAGCCCAGATAAGTCAGGTGATATTACCAAAGTTTTATCCCAGGACATGAGGGAGCAAACCCCACGCCAAGGACCATTTGGGCTACTCACCTAGCGTACAGACAATTTCATATATCTATAAGATTAATTTCACTGACATAAATACTCATATTTTCCAAAAATTGCTACAAATAACATTTGCATGGCTATAATCTTATTCTTTCATTCTAGAATAGTTTCAAAACATTTCAGGAAAATAAATTGAAAAATAAGGATCTCCAATCCTTTCTTCTTCCTTTTTTTTTTCTTTTTATAAAAATCCTCTATCCACATCTAGATTATTGACCCAAAACATCCTCCTCTTTATCTCTGAGACATGGTCTCCACATGAATGGATTTGGAGGCAGAAAGATAACCACAAGACTTCATGAAGGTTTTAATTAAAAAAGAAAGAAAGAAATTAAAAAGAAAACTAAAATCTTTTATAAAGGTTTTAATTTAGGTGGGACATTTTCCCGTCCAAAGATAACCACGAGACTTTCACCACCCAAACAACCAATCATTTTTTTTTTTTTTAAACGAATGAAAATAACATAAAATAAAACAAAATGAAAGATACCAAATGTTAGGCATCCATGCATGATTTCACATCCACCATGACATCAACTTCTGATCACGACCATTTTTTGAACATGAAAGACATGAAAAGGTGGTGGGTCCACAGTCTAGTGGCCATGGTTAGAGTTCACCACGAACAATGGTTGGGCGTTTCCATGTCATCATTATCCTCTTTTCCTCTCTTTTTGTAATTTATGACATATTTAGAAAAAAGAAGAAGAGAAAAATGGTCCTCATCTGAAGAAACAAATGTATTAGGTGAATAGGAAATGTTTTGATGTTATAATGAAGAAATTTCATGAGCAAAATCAATTAAACTGAGAATCAAATTGTTCATCACATCTCGTGTGGAGTTCATTTTTAAAGTATAAGTCAACCTATTAAAAAATTTGTTTAAAGAGACTCATCTTCTAGATTTTATCAGTGTTAAATTCACGTGAATAACTCAATTGGTCTACATTTTTAGGATTAGAATAAAAACTTTGGATTCGATTTTTTCCAGACTTATCTGATACGCGATGTATGCAGGTGGCTATCCGTATGATTATAGTTGAGGATACCCATGTTATAAAATCGAAGAAGCTTTTGATCTATTAATCATGTCTTTAACAAATTAATAAATATAGTGTTAAAAAAGAAGTATAGTAATATGAATAAATAAATTTATCTTATCAATGAGAAATACGAAGTAAGATTATGACTTTGATTTCCTAACAATGTATCAATGTCAATATTTTTTTCTATAAATGGTTAGATCAATTTAGACTAAAGTCTAGATAAGCATGAGAATGGTCAGGACAAGGAATGGTGTGGCTGACAAGGACAGGCAATAGGGAAAGAAAGAAGGGGTTGGACTTGGAAAGGAAGGGGTCCATACATGTAAAAAACACTGTCGACATGACCACATAAGAGAAGGTGGTAGAAATTGGGGTGGCCACATAAGTTGGTCGATGAAATGGCGGATATGGCCGCTTTGTTGGCGCCGTGAGGCCAACCGATCATTGCGTCTCCACCGCCAGGGCCGTGCGGTCCTCTTTAACACGGACCATTTTGACAAGAGCGACGTGGTGGGAAGAGGATATCATCCACACTAAGGATTACAAGAGCCGAGTCAGCCATGGCTTTGTCTTTAGGATTTAGAATGGATCACAAAAATAGAGAGAAGATGAGAAGAGAGGTGAGGAGGAGCCTTCTAACCAGGGCTGAAATTCGAGTGAGTTGATTAGACTTTAATAAATTCAATCTAATTTATGTAAAAATTTCTTGAACTCATCCGATTCGACTCAATTTGAGTGTTGTTTTATAATGTACATTGGGATCTTGTCAGATTCGTCGCATCGGGTTGAGTCTGTTTGATTTTAAATTTCTCAACTTAAGTTGATCTGAATTTCGTACAATTTTTTTTTCTATTCAACCCGATCTAAAATATAAAAATACATAATCCAAACCTACTAATTTTCCAGATCAGTTTCTACTTGTAACTATCCAACCATGATAAATTGAGAATAATGGAGTGAAAGAACAAGTCAATTGGGTCGTCCTTCTTTGTCCGAGGTTGTGAGGACATGACAATGGGGCCAAAGGCAAATGGAAAGGAAGTGCTTTGGCTGAGAAATATGGACTTTGGGACGTGGGTGTGACTTGGATTGTTAGTCCCAACAAGGACATGCTTTTGGTCCTTGCTTGCTTCCTATTTTAAACCATACATGTGGATACGTGCATGGAAGGGGATCCAGTCCTATCATCTCTTACTTGGAAAAGGATAGGGTTGACACCAATTAATATCTCAAAATATTTATATAAACTTTTTTTTAAATTAATACCGTCATTTAAATGAAAAGCGACAAACAACATTATTTTATATAACGAAAGATATTGATTTTTTTTTTAATTTATATGTGTAAAATTGCTGAATAATCTAGTGTAAGATCTCTATAAGTGGACCCTTACCTCTAAAGCATACCAAAGTTAATATAGCTCAACTGATTGCGTCCTTCTTCAAGAAACAGGAGGTTATGGATTCAAGTCCCATGATCTAACCTTAGTGTGTCATAGGGTAGTGGGCTCACCTGTAAGAGTTTTAGTAGGACTATATCTGAGTTTTCTACACGTAAATCTAAAAAAAAAGATATTGAACTTCTTCTTTTATCCACTTGTAATCATCTAAGTGATCAGAAGTATATCAATATCTCTTATAATAAAAACACCAATTTTTCTATCATCTTTTCATATAAATGAGCTGTAAATTCTATATAACTAGGCAAACTTTTTTTCCCTTTTCGATCATCTTCCTTCTTTTCCCCTTTTCGATTTTCGAGCAACGTTGGTCTCCATCTTCTTCATTGGCACCTTTTCGTAGGTAGATTTTCTCCCAGTTTACTTCATACAAGCCATTACTGAGAAATAGATAAGTGAGAGGAAAAGAGAACGTAGACTAAGTTGTGTACTATTTTTCCTTTTTATTTTCTAAGTTGTTTTTGATACAGGACTTTCGAATTAGAATAAGTAAGGTCAAGTTGGGTTTTCGGCTAGGTTAGACTTGAGTTGGGTTACAAAACTTAGATTTTTAAGTTGGGTAGGACCAAGTTGGACTTAGCTAAATAAGATATTGTTGGACTAAGTGAAATATCCCGCTCCAAAGAGAGTCTATAGTGTGGAGCATGTATGTGGAGAAAAAAGTCTCACATTGTTAATTGCATTGAAAATTCCATAGTATATAGGTAGCCTTCCTCATTCAAGTATGAGGTCTTTTGGGAGCAACAGTATGTTGACTCGCCAATTGAAAGCTGTGCGGACCGTGTGTAAGGCCCAGAACGAACAATATCATACTAACAGGACATGTCGTTACAAATGGTATAAGAGAATGGTTCGTGTATGCAGAGCTTGACTTTGAGGGAGGTAGATTGTAATATCCCGCCCCAGAGGGGGTCTATAGTATAGAGCATGCATGTGGAGAAAAAAGTTTCACATTGCTAGTTGTATTGGAAATTCCTTGGTATCTAAGTGGTAGCCTTCCTCCTTCAAGCATGAGGCCTTTTGGGAATAACAGTAGATTGACTCACCAATTGAAAGTCGTGCAGACTGTGTGTGAGGTACAGAGTGAACAAAATATTATACTAGTGGGACGAGTCAAAAACTTAGCCTGACCCAAACAAATTTCGCCCTTAGTATGGATTGAAAGTATACTTTGTGAGTTATAGGTGGCCAAATTTCAACCTCAAAACTCAAATATGTGCAAAGCATGTCTAGTATACTAGTTCTCTTAAAAGAATTTTTAATAGCACGGAGTTTGTTAAAAAAAAAAACCATTTTTTCCTAAGAAATAGTACAAAATCTTTTCATCAATACCCATAGAATTTTTTTACAAAGCACAAGATCATTGTCTTAATTGAACTAATCTTAAATGCCTTAATCGTATGTATACCACTTGATCTATTTATTAAAGAAATTAACACAATTTCATCAAGCTTAAAAGTTGATCTACCTGGCCAAGTTATTAAATGATTTAACCAATCCAATCAAGAATAGTTACATTGACATAACTTAGCTCATTTATTAAATAAACATATTAACACTCGTATCTTTTCAAGTTATTTATTTAATGGACTAACCCAACTTAATTAGTGTCAAATGGGTTGATGAAATCCATACTTGACAAGACTCGTCTTTTAAACAAATTAACCAATCTAAATACCCAATTGTGTTTAAAAGGTTTAACCCCAATTAGCCCATTTATGTGACCATTGACCCAACCTAACCCTATCCATTTATTAAATGGATTCGGATCTAAATAATTTTAAGACCTAATACATTTATTAAATGGTTGGCCTAACCCAAATATTCTACCAAGCTTAAATGAGTAGATCAAAGCTGCCCCATTTATTTAAAAGTTGACACACCTAACTCGTATAAAACCAAAGCTATTTATTAAATGAGTTGACTTAATCCGAACAATATTAGATCGGTTCATTCAACCTAATCCAAATAATATTAGATCGGTTCATTAAACCTATACCTAGCCTAATTTATTTATCAAATAAGTTAGAGCTGATCAAAATATTAAACGAAGTTTAATGGGTTGACTCATCTAAGCCTATTCATCAAATTGTTGATGATCCAATCTGTGTATATTCAAATCATTTATTGAATAGAGTGATCCAACCTAACACGACACTTCAATAATCAATTTTTATTATTTAGATTATAATTACAAACAAATGTGAATTTTTTATATAAAAATAATGATTTTTTGCAAAAGTTTTTGCATATGAGTGTTAGAAATTTATTTTACTAAAAAACTATACAACGTTCCCTAGAGATTTCATCATCATTATCATCATCAACTACAAACAAACTTATCTATCTAAAATTTACTTTTCGAGTTCTACTTCTCTATTTTAGTCCTATTTTACTTTTATTAGAATTTAGAAACGGATAATAATCATGAGTCGACCAAGGGAAACTTTTTGTCTAAGTAAAGATTTGGAAACTTGATTAGTGCTATATTTATGTAGATTGGAGATGATAATCATAATCATACCCATGGTTAGTGCATAATTTGAGAAAATTTGTGGTGTGAGGATTCAAGGATTTTCACTTGATGGCATGTGGAATCAGATTATCACATAAAAATCACATGGTCCATGCATGGTCCCCACTAATTGGGCTGTGGAATGTGTGGTCATATCCTAAAGCTAGGTACCCACTTTCAAAATATAATTAAAATTAAAGAAAAAGTGTCCTATACAGACACAAAACTAAGGTGTACTAGCAAAAATTATCTCCTGCATTTGTTTTCCCACTCGTTAAAGTAAAATTTTAAGTATTTTGTATGATATGGAATAGAGTGTATACTATTCGACTTTATTGTAATTTTTTCTTTATCAAATAAATAAAATAAAATTTTAGTTTATCATATACAAAATTCGAGCTCCTTTTAAATTCTAATAATTTTGTATGGCCAGCGATCCTCCCACGGGCATTTTGTGTTTACCGACATGGGTTTTAGTGTATTCCCGATTTTACCCTTCGCATGAACAGTAAAATTTCGATGAACTGATTTTTACTGTTCATATGAATTTCGGCGAGCTGATTTGCAATTTCAGTGAGTCGATTTGCATTATTCAAGCATCTTGGCGAGTCAACTTTCAATTTCGGCGAACCGATTTGCACTGTTTATGACTTTTGGCGAGCCAATTGCACTATTCATGAATTTTGGCGAGCCGATTGCACTGTTCATGAATTTTGACGAACCGATTTGCACTGTTTATGAATTTCTGGCATTCTTTTTTCTTCAGTACTGCAGGTGGAGGGCAAATTGAGCATCACGGTAAAACCCGTGTCTGTATACACAAAATGCCTGTGGAATGATCGCTGACCATTTTGTATAAGTGCCAACTATTATTATTAAAATTCTTTCTTACAATAAAAAAAATTACATGCTTGCAGTATCAATTTTTCATTTTAAAACTTATATGCGATGATTAAATATCTAGTTTTTTGTGCACACAATGAATCAAAGGATCGTGTTCATTTAGTACAATAGGTGGACCCATAGCTGTAAAATGCGTATTTTATAAAATCATTTATTTAAAATAGAAAAACTAGAACAAAATTTTTCTTACGGAGATTATCCTTAAATAGGTCTTGGGCCTCATATGATTGGGTGTTATGTTAAGAGAACTACATGAGTAGAGTGTCTATAAAGCTTTATTCTCATTTAATCATGATAGTCTTGATTTTTTTAATTTTTAAAATCAATTATTTTTATTCATTGAAATTTAAAAGGCCAAGATTATATAGCTTGGATGATTAACTGAAGGTAAAACTTTACGTGCTTCATAGTCATTTGATCAACTATCCATCAACTAACTATAAATTTAGAGAGATTGACTGATTTTTTTTTTTCTTGAAGAGAAATTATCGATTTTGAATTAGTTCATTATGAACTGATAATTAATTTTTATTCAGATTTATATTTACATTAATTTTCTCTCTCATACTTATTTTCACTTCATGAGCTGGAATCATATCCAATTTGAATCTATTTCAATTTTCAAGAGAAAACTCACTATTAGATTGAGTTCAATAATATGAATGGTTAAAATATTCTAGCCTATAAAACTATACTACATGTTAATATTTGACACATTTCCTAAACAAGAATAAATATTCCAAACCGTTCATCCTTATCATCAGAATGAGCGCTATAAAATATTATTAGTAGTTTTATTCATAACAATTAATAAAATAGCCCACAATGAAATATTTATGTTTCTTAAAATGCTTTAAAATTTAAATAACCCTGAGCATATAGTTGAGCACAAACTTAGTCCAATAGGGATAGAAATGATCATGCATCATAAGGTTTTTTTTTTTATAAACGAAAAAATTCAACACTCCCGCCTCTCCCCCAGTACGGGAGCATTGGGTAAAACTCTCGATGCACGACAACATCATGTTAGTGCCTCAGTTGGACCGAGTCTATGTATTGTCAATTCCGTGACCGAGCGTGACCGTGTGTCTTAGACCTTGCCTTTGAAAAATGCGAAGATGTCAGAAGATCTAATGTGCATTGAAGAATCTACACCGAACATGTGATTGACACACAGGTAAGTGAACCTTAGTGGACCTTATGTTAAGCCTAAAATACCTTAGAAGTCAATGGTTATAAAATTGGAAAACTGAAAACTGTTTGACTCTCAGCCTCGAGGCCTCAAAGACTGTATATATCTAAGTGAAAATTATGACAGCTGGATTTCAGCGTGAAATCTCAAGTCCCTCTGTCCTTTGACCAAAAATCTCATAAGATATGGTAAGAAAAATCTGAAAAAGAGAAAGGCTCCTTTTGATTTCAAAAAATCCTAAGTCTTATCATGATTAGGATTCTTATGGAAATATGGAGAATCTATAAAGGTCTTCTTTGATTATGGAAAATTATATTTGCCATCTTATAAATTATGAACAAATCTAAAAACGTGGGTGGCAATCTCATATATATTTGGAAATGCTCCTCTTGATTTGAAAAGATTATGAAAACTATAATTGCCACTTCATGATTTGATTTTGTGGAATAAAATTATGGAAAATGAGATAAGCCACATTGTGATTTGCAATCACATACAAATCTGAAGATATGTTCTAAGTTTTGATTAGCTGACCTTTGACTAAATATCACTAAAATCGAGGTTTGAAATCTAGAAAATCTTGAGCTGTATTACCATATACAGTCTGGTGGCCTCGAAGGCAATCTGGAGGCCTCGAGACTTAACTATTCTAAAATAGTCTTATAAATGTCAGACTGGCTGAATTAAAAAAGGAGAGCTGAATATTGGTAAATAAAAAACAGCCACTAGAGACCTTTCCCATCCCTCTTCCTCTCTTCTTCATAATCCTTTGCAAGGACATGAAAAAGTATGCGATGCTTAAATTATGAAGAAGATGAGGATTGATTTATTCGGACCCAAAAACTAGTAAAATCATTGTCCTATAATTCATGTTCCGCTGTGCCAAAGCTCATTAAATAATGGACTAGATCTGAAGGAAGATGCGTGAAGATATCAACAAAAAGAACACACATTTTGAAGAATTGTTAAGGCCCAAGGCAAGTGTTCCTCTTAATCTTTTTATTTGATATCACATTGTAAGGTGGACTAGAACATTGTGTTCGAACCACTAAAAAAAATAAGAGTCGAGGATTAGACCACGGGGGTCGAACCTCTATAAAAAATTAGGTTATACTATTTGGGTGTGAAGCCCATTCATAGTATATTGGGACGACCCGAGAGTTAGGAAGTCTGACAGTGGATGTATGTTTAGGTGAACTGAACCACTATAAATGATTGTGCAACGTGGTTTGCTTTAATAGTTTGATTTATTTGTTTATCACTTGCACACATATTTATTTCACTGCACATATTATAGGTCTTGCATCATTCTAGTAACGGAATTTCACATCACGTAAGCCACGTACATTGGGTGACTACGGGACTTGAACCTAGAAGCTCTGGTTCCTTAGCCAAAGTTTCTACCAGTTGAGCATCATGTTTGGGAAGCAAAATCTTCAAATTTTCTAAAATAATGTGTTGGACCTGGGCTTCCAGCCCAAAAGACTATCCTGATAGGTGGAGTTCCCCAGCCCCATATAACTTCGTCTTTTTTTTTCTCCCTCTCACCAATGTGGGTCTCGTTCGTACCCAACAATTTCCCCCTTGAACGAGACTCTCCGGCAGATAAATATCGCCGGCTATCTCATCTGGCCAAGAGATCCATCGGTGACTTGAGCCCTGGCTTTGATACCACTTGTTGGATCTCGACTCCCAACCCAAAAGACTAACCTAATAGGTGGAGTTCTCCAACTCCATATAACTCCTTCTTTTTCTCTCTCTCTCACCGATGTGGGCATCGTTCGTACCCAACATACTGTCCTACAAAAGGATGAAATAATCGATTTATCTAAAAGATTTGAAATTCCTCAAAGATAAAAATAAAATATATTTTTTAAAAAATGTAGCTTAAATTGAAGTGATCTCTTGAGGCCCACACTCAAAGATCAACACTATTAGGTGAACCTCAAAATTACATTGAAAACCTTGCAACTTGTAAATTTTTTTGGAAAAGCATTCTACAGACTTTTCAAATTGAAGTCAAATTCAAAAAGCTTTTTGCTTTTGCTCATGAATTTTCTTCATCATTCCATCTGTGCCTATCAAGTCGTTTTCAATAATGTGGCTAATTGAAGTCAGGTTTTCTTTCCTCATCTATCTTTGAAATTCCCATAATCAACAGTTTATGATAACATTTTTATTGTTTTTCTTTAAGAGCATAGCAATTCTATGATTTGATTAAAGAAAGGATTCCATTTACTTAGTCAATATATGTTACTGTAGTTAAACTTTTTTTAATGGAGAACTCAAATCCAACACAACAATCATCCATCTATCTATACATTCCAACAACTAAAAATATTCTTGTTTAAGCAAGTTCATGCATGCATAAAATATTATAGGCAAATTAAAATAATGGAAACATGCACTTGGGAATGATTTGCTTTAAACAAATCAAAATAATGAAAACAGACTCTTGACAGTGAAAAACTCTAGACTCTTAAAATATGTGAAAAATAATAAAATACATTAGATATATAAACTTTAGTATCATCTGACCATTGTCGTCTTATGATTTTGGATTTTGAAAATTTTATTATATTTTTTATGACTCATTTGACTATATTATTATGATGAAATTGAGAACTTCTCTTTAAATTATATCATCCATAAAATCCTCAAGCTCATAATAAATGTAGAGTCTCTTCGTCAAAAGTCTATACCTTAATTTTCGTATAGCTTTTCCTTAAGAATGATTTGCTTTGAAAATCCCATTAATGAAACAAGTTCACAAACATTCTTCATGAGTGATAGATCCATTAAGGGGAGAGCAATAAGAATCTTTCTATGTCTTGGGTCAAAAGAGGGTCCACTTTGTCCCCTAATCTAGGAACGAGGAAGAATGGCATTGGAATCTTAGTCAAAATTATTATTATATTATATTATTGCATTTGATAAAACACTTTCTTTCAAATAAAACCTCACATCTTGATTGTGTATTTTTTTTTTTAAATTAGCGTGTGAGAAATTCAGACATAGTTCTACAAAAATTTCTACAGATGAGCTAATTACCCTTAAGACACACTAAGATTAGGTCATGGGGGTTCGAATATGTAACTTTCCACTTTCTGAGATGAGAGGCAACAAGTTGAGATAAGCCATAAAAATTAGAGGATTTAGAGTTTTCAAAGGCAATGCTATAGAGACACAATGATGCAAATAGATAAAAGCCAACCTCTCAAATAAAATCTCATATGACCATTCAACCTTAATGAATGGATGCCCTCATTTCACGATAAGATGCTACTCTCCTCTTTCATGGAATGTTGTTGACTTGTCGGTGTGGCTCAAATTTGGCCCTCCTCTCTTATCATTATTTAAGATTGAAAATAGGGTGGTCATTTAGACAATTCACTTTTCTTTTAAGAGACACATCATTTCAAAATTTTATATGAAAATTACTATTTTGTCCCTCAATTTTTTTAAAAAGATGATTCATCCACACAAAACTGAGGGGTAAAATGGTAATTTTACATAAAATTTTGAAATGATGTGTCTCTTAAAAGAAAAGTGGGGTGTCTAAATAGCTACCCTTGGAAATAATGTCCATTGTTGGATTGAAATACACTATATAATTTTATTAAATTTTACTAATATTTTGAAAATTGTCACCGTCAAAAGGAATAATAGAGCCAGGGGTTCAAAAAATGGCAGGGCTGAACGATATAAAATTCTCTCTCCTCTTTTGTGTTTTTTTTTTAAATATCGATATTTTTTTATTACTTTATTTTTCTAAATTAAAAAATAAAAAAAATCCAAAAGAAAGCTTTAAAAACAAAAAAAATTGAAAACGAAAATATCGGTCGATATTGGGCCGATATTGGTCAGACATCGGCCGTGATATCAATTCGGGCCCACCACCATTTTTTTTTATTTTAAATATTGATATTATATGTCGGCTGATATCGGCCCGATATATATCGGCCATATCGACTTACAACTATTGTGTACAGCCGATACAACACGTATCGACCGATATGACAAGGCACTTAAAACCCATATCATATCGGCCGATACGTTTCGTATCGGTCGATATTTGACCCATGATTAGAGCCTTAATTACATGTTAAAATTTGAAAAAGAAGCCATTTTCGTAGGTATAATGAGTGAGGTTGTTCCATCTATTTGATTAACAAATTTATTGAAACAACCCTTCACCACTTCAACTTTAAAAATAATATCTCATATTTTCATGTGAGCTATTCACCGCTAAATTTTGAATACATTGCATTATCCCATTAAATTTCACATTTGTTTTCATGGAGAATGTCGGCACAATTTGCGTTGTCGGCCATTGTCACTTATTGTAGCTGAAGTTAAATTTATCTGTCAAAAGTAAAAATCACAAACATAAATGGCTCAATTCAACTTACTTTTTGCATTCCTCTTTTATTTGTTTTCATCATTACTGCCAATGTTCTATTTATTTAGGTTGAATTATAAAATTTTACTTTTATATGAGAAAAATAAAACTCATATTCGAAATGGAGGAGATGTTTTATACATTTTACAATAAAGACGGAAAAATTTGACATGACTTAATTAGACAAATTAGACAAATTGAACCTGAGTATTTCAAAAGGGATATGGGTTAAAGTTTTATGACACAAAATGATAAATCTATTTTGTAAACAAGTAATGGATTGAAAAGTTGTTAACCTAAACTTGAGACAGTTCGACCGATTCATTGCCAAGTCTACTTTGAACTAGACTTGGCAAAATTTGACCCAACATAATTACTGAGCAATTTAAATAGGTATGTATTTAAAATTTTGTAAACCAATTTGAAAAGAATTAAAGCGACTAATCCATTTAATAAATAAAAAAGTAATGAATTAAATATTATGGAACTGAATCGCTGATTTAAAACCGACCTGATCCGACTCAAATTTTACACCCTTTTTTTGTATCCCATGTCAATTCTTAGGTGAAAATATAATGATCAAAGGGATGCCCCAAAAAATCTTTTAAGTAGAAACAACTTAATCCCTCTCTATCTTAAGCCTAATTTGTTTCTTTCTTGGCCGTCCATCACATCAACAGTCTAGATTACAGGATCAAAGCCTCACATGAACGAAATTGGCTGCTACAGAAGTCATGAATATGCATTGACAATGGTGTGGAAGAAGAAGATTGGGTGGTTAAGTAAAGGTTTGGAAGCATGAAGGACTTATCTGTAAATATGGATAAGAAGCAGAGAAGAGGTCACCTGCAATAAGGTCAGTGGCACTAACTCAGTGCATGTTGCACGGTGTGGGGCTCACCCTTGATAGCTACAGCCCCTAATTCGTACATTCGTACAATGCCTCCCTTGAATTTTGTTACGCTCCCATCAACATCAAATTATAAAATATATATATATATATTTGATGTGCAAAATTTAAGCATTGTCTGATTATTTTAGACTTTAATTTTTTAATTTACAATAAATTGTTATTTTTTATAACCTATCTCGAAATGCTGTGATACTTAGATGTGGCATTCAGTCTATAATAAATACATAGTCTCCAAATTAAAAATTCATACTACAACATTTTTACAAGTTAAATACAGCCTATTAAATGAAAAGACATCATCTTATATTAGAGATACATTAAGATTTGATCATTTTTGAATTTTAATCACCAATGTAAAAGAATAAGATAGACACGTAATGAGTACAATACCATTATTATCTTCTTTATTTTATTTTTTCAAAAGGGTTTTAATATAGTCAATATAAACTATAAAGATCTACTCATCTTTATTTAGTGGAAAATGATAAGAATACTGATATTTTTTTATAATAAGAGACACCGTATATATTTTCACTATTTTTTTTTTATGATAAATGAACAAAAGTACATCACAATGTTCTTATTGTAAAAAAATATCAGTGCCCCTATTAATTCTCTTGTTTAAAGTGATATGAATGTATTTCAAAAAATAAATTAAAAACTTATAATTCAAAATTTCAAAGTACCATAAAGAATATCTGCTATCTGCAGTGGGCTATCCTTGCTTACATAACTTGCAAGTTGCATCAAGTGATTTTTCATTTGTAAGTCATTTTGGAGCTTAGCTTTTGGAAAAGGAATAGAGGCGAAATCCTGACTCAGAGTAGGAATTGAAGATCTCTATCGTATCTTTTAAGACATCATTTCAGGGTTCCTTCAATGAGTTTATGAAAAATCTTTTTGGTGCATATTTAATAATTAATATGATGCTTATATAGATATCAAATGGGTAATGCATACATAAACTTAGGGCTGCAACTCAGATTGGTTTTGGCCGACCTGCATGATCCGATCCGAGAAATCATATGAGTCGAGTTGAGAACTTCAGGTCAGTAGGTCGGGTCGGGTCGGAAAGATAAAAACTCGCATGAAATTCTGATCGAGTCGGGTTGAAGATTTTACAAGTTAACCCGACCCGACCCGGCAAGGCAAAAATTAGGCTAAAATGGGTTCAGAATACGGGTCGGGTCAGAATTTGGGTTGATTCGGGTTAGAATTCAGATCGGGTCGGATTATGAACTTCGGGTTGAGAATTTGGGTCGGGTTCCATATATATCAACTCGGGTCGGGTTGGGTTTTAAGAAACCCGACCTGCCCAATCCTGAGTTGCAGCCCTACATAAACTTAAAAGTTAAAGTGATGGTCAAGAACTCGTCTCACGAAGCGCGAATCCTGAGTTTGATTTCCACTTCACTCCAAAGAGTCACTCTTTTTTTTTTTTGAATTTACGTGTGGAAAACCACGGGATACCCAGTGTAAAACTCCCACGGGTGGACCCTACCCCTAAGGCACACCAAGGTTAGGTCATAGGGGCTCGAACCCGTGACATCCTGCTTCCTGAGACAAGAGGTAACCAGCTGAGCTACACCCACTCTTTGTAGAGTTACCCCGTGTGTGTAGGGAGGCTTCTCGAAGATTAATTGGGTACTCCAAAAGACCTTGACATCTTAGTCATAATTTCATGGATTAAAATGAGAGATTCACTTGCTTATATGTAATGTATATAACGTATATCATCAAAACATGTAAACCATGTATTTTATGTTTAAATAATAATATTTTTATTCATGATATCTCTCATGTTCTCTTGAAATAAGGGCCTCAAGAGACTACCTAAAATGCTCCTGTGTAAATAAAATACTTAGGCAGATCTATACCATTCGTAAGCATTGGTCCTGAAGCCATTGAAATTGTACCTCATCATAGATTGATTATAGCTTAAAATCCTGTAAATCACTCTTCTGTGTTTTTCACCTAACAATTGCGTATAATTTCTTCTAAGCATGTTTATTTTTATTATCAAGTGAAATATATAAATTATATAGTAATATAAATTAAGAGATTGTTTGTCCATTTCTTTGAAAAGTGTAATTTTATAGAAAAAAAATATATATTTAGACTCAATTTATATCATCTACAAAGTGTCATGAAATTCAGCCCTGTATTGGACCTAGATCAAAAAAATTATTTTCATATGAAAAATGAAGCAAGCATTAGCTTTGCAAGTGGAGAATGTCTTTCTTTTTTACTAATTTTCTATCGTGCGTATGAAAAATGATTTTTTTAAAGAAAGAGGAAAGAATTTCATTTTTTACGATTTTAATAAAGAGTCCTTATTCTATGAAAGAAGATAGGATGGTTTTATTCTCTTCTCTTCATTTTCTATCAATAAAAAAAATAACAAATAGCTCTTAAAAAGTGGATAATGTTTCCATCTCAATTAGTTATAATTGCTTTTATTTTGCCCTCGCAATTATCAATAATTATGAATGCCAAACATTCAAAGTTAGAAAAAACATGTGTAAATTAGAGATTAAACCTTCAAAACCTCTTGCCCTTCCCTCTTTTGATGGGCCTCTCAATCTTGGTTCCTTTTCATTTTCTTTTACTTTCTTCAAAGTCTCTTGCCAATAGGGGAGAAATTTGGACTGGATTTTAACTCGACCTGCATGATCTGACCTGAAAAATTAGTAAGTTGGATTATGTATTTGTAAATTTAGGTTTGGATTGGGTTGGGAAAAAAACCCGTATAGAATTTGGATTGGATCGGATTGGACTCAGAAATTTAAAATCAATCCGACCCAACCCAAATTAACACGATTCGACCCGAGTTTCAGGTAAGATAAAAAACTTGTTGCTGATTTTTTTTCCAAATTTAGATTAAAAACAGGTCGGGCTATTGCGCCAGAACAACTCAGGTCAAGCCAGGCTTAACAATTTTTTATATGGGTTGAATTGGATTTATTAAAATTAAATCCAATCCACCTGAGTTTCAACCCTATTGTAAACCCATCTCCTCCAGCCCAGGGGTTCGAATATCGGCCGATACGATTCGTATCGGCCGATATGCCGATATCTCGATGGTTTTTGTTAAAAAATAAAAATAAAGAGAGAAAATTTTATCGACCGAAATATCGGTCGATGATATTAGCCAATACGAGATACCGACCCGTGCTCCTGCTTATGCCCCTGGCCAAAAGTAGGTGATAAAGCCACTATCCTTAAACTCAGCCCATGCATTTTGATTTTCTCAAAGATGGAGATGTGTTTCGGAGGTCAACTTAATAATAGTTACGAGTTTTTATCATATAAGTTCTTTTTTTATTTATTAATCTACTGTAGTATATTATTTATTTTTTAAATCTTATAAGATAATTGATTATTCAGGGAATATAAAAGAATATCACATTCATCTTTATGAAAATATTTATGAATTAGATTTTTATATAATCAAATCATACTGAAGTACTGATCATAAAACCCTGATTAGAAGCATGAGTGATGCCTATTTAAACTCAAGGAGCCTTGGTACTTCTTCATCCATGTATTTTTTGAAAGAAAAATGATAAAGCAATTAGGGTTTATCATGTTAATCGATAAAACAGCCCACTTGACTGGAGAGACTGAGAAAGGGCCAAATGCCCATTTGTCCTTGGCTTGCCGCTTTCTCAATTTTGACACTATTTTTCTAAATTAGTAAAGCTAACCTAAAGCACGTGATCTAAATCTTTTCTTTCTCTTATTATATTATTTTTTTAAGGCCATCCAAATCTCTCTCAGCTGAAACAAAGAGATAAATGGAATTTGGGTCATCTTGTAATTTCACAAAGACAAAAAAAAAGTCTCCTAAGCAGTTTTCAAGTGTAACAAATACATAACTGGCTCTGGCTATAGGCGGTGTAGGCCACCGCCTAAAGTCTTGTAAAATAAGTCTAAAAAATAACCTGTAGTAGAGCCTCTGAAATTTTAGGACCTCTGCATAGGACCACATCTTAATGATTTTTCTTAGAGCCTCTGAAATTTTAAAATATCTTAGCCGACACTGACCAAACAATAACCTTTCCAACTCATTTCATCTTCCTGTTTTTATATTTCTAGAAATTTCCCCAATTTTCAAATCTTGTTTATGTTTTGCATACGACTAGCAGCCATGTCTTAATCTATGAATAATTGTAATGTTATTTTATCAAAGACTATATATAGACAAACAATTGTTGAAGTCGAGATTCGAATCATTTTAGATTTTTAGGTACAATACCTAAGTTGAACAATAATCATTTTAGTCACAAGTGCACCACTTGATTTCCAAGATTCCCTTTGAATATTTTCACCATCCCCAATACATAGGAAAGCATTTTCACCATTCTTACTGACCCATCAAATTGAAAACTAGGGCTTATTTACCAGAAGACACTGAATGGAATTTATTTGGGCACGGGTACTTTCACTAAGATGGAGTACTATTTTTATTTTGTTGTTCATATTTTTGTTATAAATGATAATGTTATTAGTTTAGTTTTTCATTTTTTCAACTTATCACGATAAAATGAAGTGTAAAATGGAGACAATATTTTTTTTTTAATAACCAAGATACCCAAGCCTTTTAGAACACCCGACTAATTCTCTGAGCATGTGCAAGTTTTCCTATACCGCTTCTCACAAATCTCATCTTATTGAAAGTACCGGTGTCAAAATCAATTCTTTACCGTAAAAGTTTTTTCTTTCTTCCGCACCCGAGGGTTTAAAAGGGCCCATTTTTTTGCAAAAGGAGTGGAGCTCTAAAACATTTTGGTTAGAATGGAAATTGCTCATAAAATCTTGGGTTATGCCTGAAGAAATGTAAGAAGAAACCAAATTCGTACCACCACAATGCTACGGTACTACCATTATTCCTTTGAGGACTTTACATGGTAGTAGGTCCTAAGACTTTGCTAGTGTTCGTACAAGTGTAGTCCAAGTTTTGGGCTTTGAAGAATGGGGATAACCCTCCAACAAATTCTTCTTCTTCCATCATCAAATGCCCATGCTGTCATATGCCAATTTTCACGACCTTTAATCACTTTAGACTACCCCATCTCTCCAAGAGAGAAGAAGAAGATGCTAGCTGAGTTGAGTAGGAAATTGAAGGACAATTCCACTTAATGAATTGAGTTGGACTATGTTTGGATGATAGGTAAATTTTGTAAGGGTTACTTCTTATCACGGGTTACTCTGAATATTATAAATACACTTTAATAGAAAAGGGTTTTCAAAAGTGAGAGGAGAGGGGAGGGATAAAATTTTGATTTTTTACTCTTATCCCTCTGTTACCAAATGGGGGTTAGCCCCAATTCTCCGATCCAAATGCAGCCTTGGTGTTAACATGGAGTATGCAATGTAGTGAGTCGTATTGCAAACTAGAGGGAATGTATGTAGGTTTTCTTTATTTTCATTGAGACTAGAGAGGGTATATTGGGAACAATACAAAGACAAGAGAGAGAGAGGTGTCCAACAACGATAATAACTACCATTAGCATATTTCACCAGGCCCAAGGTTGACAAAATATAAAAACAAAAATCTTCCAACACATTGAAGAAGAGAAGAAGATAGAGCAAAAACCAAGTAAAATAGCAAGTTGGTATGGAGAATTCCAAAAGAAAGCTTTAGGAACTAGCCACCAAAAAAGGTTTCCATCTCAACATCTCCTTACTTCCACGCCCTCCTCCTTCACTGCATCTACTTAGCCTTTGAATCTTGTCCATCCCCATTTCACCCCCAACATTTCCTTCATTTCCATTCACATCCTCCATCATCTTTGTATTCCTTTCCGAGTAGACCGTGCCACAATTTTCTTCCTCCCTTTCTCCATTCTCATACCCATCCTCATCCTCAACCTCATTTTCTTTTTCTTTTTCTTCTTCTTTGGTGGCGGCTTCGACATCAGAGGACAGAGAATTTTGATTTAGAAAGCGGAGTCGAAGGCGACCGCCGCCCCTTTCAGCTTGAAAGTAGGTGCCCGTTGATGGGAGACTGCTGGCTTTGAGGACCAACCTTCCCTCTTTTCTATAGGACCTGACATGGATGCTTGCCCCACCAGCAATTGAAGTCAAGGGAGGTGGAAATGTTCCACACTTGCTCCCTCTGTATACAATTGACTGGTTGGACCTCTGTTTTCTTCTTGGAGGCTTGCTCTCCGATTCTTCTTCTGAAGAAGAAGCAAGATAGCTGTTTTCGGTGATATCGGTGCCCGTTTCGCACCCCAAATTCTCCGTGCACAATTCTAAGCTCTTCTCACTAAGTGATGAGGAAGTTCTCCCCAAGAGAGGGTGGACATAGACACTCTCTTGAGTCACCTTCTCTTGAGGAGAAGCTAAGAGAGACTGAATTGAACTGAAGGCACCTAAATCTTTTTCGTCCACATCGCTACCATTGCATTTGCTTACAGTTTCATTATCAGATTCTAACATGAAGGGCCAATTGGCACATCCAGTGCGCGTTTGAGATTCCATTCGCTTGAAATCATGTGCCTTAGGTGACACCGACCTGAGGCACAGAGCTCGTTGTTCCACAAGCCTGGGCTCCAAACATGATTGGAGGCCTTGACAGTCAGTGGAAGACATGACTGTGTGGAAGAGAATAAATCTTGTAGAAAACAAATGGAGAAAATCGTTTTGAGTAGAATACGTTTAGGGAATTTGAAGATTCCAAGGTAGAGAGTCAATGAAGATAGGAAGAAAGGTTAGAGAAGAGAATTGGAGCTATGATCAGCAAAGAGGGAATGCAAGAGAATGTGGTCTTGGAGGCAGGGGATGAAGACACTGATGAGGACCCATGTCTTGTTTGCTATAAATGAAGAGAAGAGAGGGAAATGTGTTGGTTTTTTGAGAGAGAAGTGGCGAGGGAGAGAGAAGGGAGACTTGAGAGTAAAAACATGGGAGATTGGTGAAGGGGGAGGGTGTGAATTTGTAGGCTCCAAAAGTGCCATAAAAGAGTAGAGTGCAGAGAGGGACCCTTTTAGGCCACTAGAATGATAGAACATCTATTCTGCCACAAATTAAAAAAAAGAATAAAATTAAATAAATACAGGGGAAAGAAATAGTTTTTTTTTTTTAAAAAAAATAATTGCTTTTGTAATCAGCAGGACCATCTGAAATTGTTATCATGAGATTGGGTGCTGTTTGTGGGGTGGCGACCCAGATTGCACTTCACACCATTCATCCATCTGGACCTCAGTATGGGAACTTTTGGTCCCTTAATTTTAGCCTTCTGTTGTGTTCAGCAAGAAACAAATGAAACCCACTGAATCACTAATGCTCCCACCCAATCCATCCACAGCAGAGAACATCATTCAGGATTCATGAGACTACAAAATGGGGTGCTCTTGCATATTACCTAAAGAATCTTTACTGGATAACTCTCGTTCAACCAATTTAATTCAGCCCATATTCACATTCTCACATGAATGTTTGTAGGGGTGGAACTTGAAAATCCGACCCGAATGATCCGACCCAAGAAATCAGTGAGTTTGGGTAATATATTTGTATATTTTGGGTCTGATCGGGTTGGAGAAAAAGAATCCACATGAAATTTAGTTCAGATTGGGTTAAGAAATTTAAAATCAATCCGATCTGACCCGACCTAACCCGAGTAAACTAAGTTATAAAACAAACTCGCTAATTGGATCATAAATTTGGGCCGAGTCGGATTGAGTAATTTGGATCAACATTTCGAATCGGGTCGGATCGGGTTCAATAAGTTTTTCACATGAGTTGAGTTGGATTTATTAAAATCCGACCCAATCTGAATTACAGCTCTAGATGTTTGTTATCAACTTATCATCATGTGAAAAAAATTGGCATGAGATTTGTTGAGAGAAGAATGAAATGAAGAAAGATGGGAGAGAGAAGAAAAGGAATGGAGAGCTTCCACCCTATTCTCTCCTCCTTTCCTTCCAAATAGAAAACCAACAAAACCAACAGAAAACCAAGGATTCTTCATATATTTCTTGAAAGCGATGGGCCTTACTCTCCTCTCATCTTTCTCATTCCTACTTAATTTAATATTAAAATGAGTATGAATATATGATTTTCAATTTTAGCGGCTAAGTCGCTGAAATTGAATGAAACAATGCATGTGGGTCTCTGTGGGGAATTTTGAAAACATGACAACAGCTCTTCCCTTTTTCTTATAGAATAAAGAGAATTATCATCAAAATAAATGAGATAATGACTTCGATAAAAGAAGATTCACGACAGACTTCCATGTGACTGCAATCTCAAGTTCAGAGCCGACTTCTTTCCTCCTGCAACTGGACTATGTTTCCCGTGATACAAGGATGCTACAGTATCGTAGGAATTTAATCTCCACGTTATTATTGTTGACAGATTCTCAAGCGTGGTAAACATTAGAATTTTTTTTTTTTTTTTTAACTTTAACTGTTGATTTTTGTGAATATGTGCGGTTTTAAAAATTGATCAAGACATTCTTCTAAATGGGTGTCAATGGTTCACAAGTGTTCTTGAGATTTTTTTTCTTTTTTAAATTAACGTGTGGAAAACTCAAATATAGTCCTATTAAAATCTCACGGATGAGTCTACTACTTTTAAGGCACGCCAAAGTTAAGCCATGGAGGCTTGAACCTGCAACCTTCTAAATATTTAGAGCTAAAAGATCATAAGCTCCATTCTGTTGATGAACGGTGGATAACTGTTTGACTTGGCACAGATCTCATTTGAGGATGACTCTCTCGAGTTATTCAGTTTTATTTGATTTTTACTCATTTATTTAAATAAAACCCGAAAAGATTTGAAAAACCCACTTGACACAAACCAATAAGTTTTACTATTTGTAGAAGTTTTCATTGGCTTAGTTGTTTTGTATGTTTTGTAAGATGGGTGCAGCCACTGATATGGATTATGTTTGGGTTAAGCCAGATTAAGACGACCACTTGTTTCAACAAGCATATCTACTGGCTCAGGCCCCTAGATTTCATATTTTTGTGGGCAGAAAAAAGGTGGCATAGATCCTTCAGAAAAAAAAAAAAAAGCTTTACTTCTTGGTACTGGACTAAGTAGACTTGTGAAAGGCCCAATCCAGTCCATTTTAACCATTGATGATCGATCATATTACTGCATAGGTAAATTATATGATTAGACCCATCTAATCTAGAGACCCTTTTATTTAAATTGTTTTATCATTTGATTTGTGCATGTAGATTGGGCCCATTGTACATATATAAATGACGTGCTTCTGATGATAGTGTGCATGTGGCCTACCAAAATATCGAATCGAAACATGCATTAGTGTCTATATTAAATAATGAAGGGCAATGTTGGCACAAATCAAGATTATTAACGTGGACAATTCGAGGTCTTCCAGTAAATTAGCAGCTAAAAACATGTGAAAAAACAGGATAAGACTTCAATGGTGATGATAGCGACGTAAACTGAAAATAGATTGTGCTTCCTTTGCCACAAAGGCAGTTAATAATCCCCCAAATCAATGGAACTTGGTGACCCCTCCCTCCCCCTCTCCACCCGCCCTCTTGTGGGGCCTTAAGGACATTTTGATGGACCATTGATTGAAGGGTTAGGATCCACCAGTCTAGGAAATATAGGCAACTTCCAACCATCACCGGTAGGGCAACGACGCTGTTACATTGGTTCATCACACTAAATCTTAAATAAGGAAATTCCCAAGAGGTTGGCCTAGTGGTTGAGACACAATGATTCAGAATTGAGGTCTTAGGTTCCAGGGGTACAAATATCGGCCGATATATATCGGTTTTGAAGTTGTAAATATCGGCCAATATATATCGTATCGGCTGATATTTACAATATCGGCTGAAATATCGGCCGTATAATATCGGCCGATATTTTTCAAAAAAATGGAGAGAAAAATATCGGCCGATACCAATTTTTCGACCCCTGTTGGGTTCAATCCTGTTAACTCCAGTGAAGGGTCACTCTCCGTGACATAAGGAATTCAGCTTGCGACAAACTGTACATTCGATGCGCCACAGGACTGCAAATTTCCTACCTCCATTATAGTAAATAATATAATATACAACAAAAATATTCTTTTGTCTACAACGGCACCGAGGGGCGTGGAGCATTGCATAAGCATATGAATAGTTAAGCAACTTTCTTTAAAAGTAAAAAATGTTACACACTAGTCACTCTTAAAGAAAGCAAGTACTACCGACCAAATGCAACGTCAATTAACAAAGGAACCGCCATTACTTTGATGTTTTCCATGGAATGGAATGGGAAAGGCTTACTTTTCCCTTGATGTTTTCCCAAAGAAAGAAAGGAGAGGAGGCAAACAAGCGATGCTTACAAGCAATGTACATTTCTATACTTTTTAGCACTATCTTCCCATTGGCCTCAGAATTGCCTACCAATTGCACATAGACAAAGAGGACTACCCACTTCAGGAAAGGGAAAGGGCCGGTGCATCTCAAGAGCACTCAAAAAGTTTTGGGACCATTTAAATTATCATAACTTGTCCATCAATGGAGTTTCTTATCAGTTTAAATCAAGCTCACAGTCCTAAACACAGTCCCTTACCCGACTGACCGTTGTTTAAGTTGCACATGTTGACAAAGGCCCAGCCCACATGATGGGCTCAACCATTTGGCGGGTGCCGGTCGAGGCGATCAAAGAGTACATTTTTTGAGTGCTCCTGAGGTGCAACCCATGAGCTGAGAAAGGAAAGATGTTATTGTCTGACGAGTTAGGGTTCACTACTTTGGCCCTGTTCTTTCTCGAGATTGTGTGTGTGAGAACATGCAACCCACCCACGTTCATCCGTACTCATTTCCATAAATCCATACTTACTAGCTGCTCCCTTTTCCTAACCAAATTGCTTTAACAAGGCAAACCCATGTGCCCATTCAATGCTTATTCCATACCCACTTCATTGTTGTTTCTCCCAGAATGGAGAGAGAGAGAGAGAGAGAGAGAGAATTTTATATTTGCTGGGAAAAAACTTTACCCATACTTTTCTTTTCGAGATTCCTTAACAAGACATACCATCTGAATTGATTTTGGAATATCCACATAGCTGAATGTGACGTAAAAAGGACCATATGAGTACATGTTTGTGTACGAAGTTTCACCTTCACCTGATCATTCTATTCAATAATTTTTAGACTTCCAAAAATCAATGACCTATACACATCAAAATTTAAAGGTCAAGATTATATAGTTAGATTATTAATTGATAGTAAAACTGTATATACTTCATATCAATGTAATCACCTACTAAATGAACCTAATTATATAGGATCCATCATCTATTAGTCTCACTTGTTGTGCCTCACTAACATAAACTCTTTGCTGGTGACTCTTTTTAACCCTAGAAGAATAAATAAGATTTACTTGAAAGGAGGACAAAGTGGTCCAAAAGCAGAAGCAATGAAGAGGGAAGATGTCACTAACCGTTGGTGGTTGTAAAAACACACGCTTTCTGGAAGACCACTCACACAAGTACAGGATTACAGGGCAGATGAATAATTTATATTATATTTTTTTAACACAGTAAACATGAGGGCCTTTTTAATAGTGGAGTGATGAGAATCTGTCCCATGGCCTTCTCAAATCCCTAGCCTTCAACTTGCAATCCCACCTTTTGTTTTGAGCCTTGCATAAGCAAAGAAAAGTTCAGTGTCTTAAACTAAGAAAAGGTGGAGATCGCTGTCTCCTATTGTCTCCATGCCATGAAAGCCAACCCTATGGTTTTTATTTTTTTCCCCCCCTTTCTTATTCTTTATTGCCTTTGTTGAGAAAGATGAGGAATCCCACTTTGAGGCTTAGACAAGCATGTAAATAAGTGCACTCGTCCTGCTTTTTGACCATGTTATGCCCACCTTTCCCCTCCATTTTCCTTGTCTACTCTTGAAAGAGAAAAGGAGCACATACGTAAACCATGCAGACATGTCATGCAGCTACTGGCTACTGCCCTTTCACTAAATGTTAAGTTTGGCACAAAACAAATATCATTCTTGTCCATGAAGCTCTGTTGGAATCAGTCCCCCTCATATTTTATCTGTGGATGATATTTCAAGCAGGGTGGTGATGCTAAATATAATTTAAAAAAAAATTCACTTCCAAAGAGATATTTTTATATTACTAGTTGGTACTTGTTGCAGAGAAGAGGATGACAGCTTCATCTTGTACTAATGCGCATTTACTAGCAAAGGATCAGAAGATTTGTTCTAACACCTCAGAAGGGGCAAAAAATAAAAACAAAAAGAAAAGAAGTCCGTGTGTTCTGAACATTGGTTGAGCAAATGCAAATAACTCACAAGGATTTAAGGAATGATGACATTCAAACAGAATGACGCAACTAGCATATAATATGTTATTAGAGATACAACAACATCCTGTGACAGCTCCCAATCTTTATTTGGCTTCCGTCACCTGTACTATCTAAAATTTAAATGGGCAACAAAGACCCATGAAAGAATGCAGTATAAAATGGTAGAAAAGTGAAAACAAATGAAAGATAGGTAGATATTACTCGATTTCTTGATGATGAATAGAGAAGTTTCAAGCAATGTGAAGGTTTTGGATTTCAACCTGCAAGGATCGCAGCTTTCTCTCAACATTTGACAACTCCTCTTGAATCTCCAGCATCCTGTTAAGTCTATGTTTTGCTGTGTCCTGATAAGGCCTTGCTAGGAGTTCAACCACGCCTTCTAGATTCTTGAGTGTCTGCAAGAGATCATTGTGCATGGCTTCTTTGAGCTCACGCTCCAAGGCAAGTGCAGCCCTTTTCACCTTGTCTGCCACTTCCTTTCGACGGGTTGGGAAATTTGAGATTGCCAAAAAACTATTGAAAACACAGAATGCCATTAGCTCGCCATAAAATGAAACTAAATTGTTCAAGAAAATTAGATAGTATGCACATGGGTATGTCTCCATTTATGCAAGTGGTCTTGGTCAGACATAAACTGGAATTCAACAAATCAAATAAACTTAATTCAGAGATGCTTTTACCATCCACATGGAGCAAACTAGGTTAACGGCAATCAAAAGAATATGATTCTAAATTTCGTTGATGGTATATGCAGAAATGATGAAACAGCAACAAATGCAAAAGAGGAACAGCAGTCACAGATATCACATGTCATACATGTTGACATTAGATTAATGGATGAATATTGATGCCAGATATCATTTTGCATGCGTTCTGAATAAGCATGTGGATCATCATTTTGCAACAATCTAGCATTAATCACATGAATTCACAAGACAGCTCATGTCTAGACTCCCATGGCAATGGAGCTACAGCCCAGTCTTGATCTGGTAGCCAAAATATCCAGCATCTCACCATAGACCAGACTCCAATGGATCAAGGATCAACGTCAAAATAATTCTTCCGGTTAGAGAAGAGAGCAATGATTCTTTATCTTGGAAAATTCTTCTATTGCATTCTTTCTGCACTTCACAAGCTATTGCTAATGACAAAGTTTTTTGTAATACATTATCTTTCTTGCTAATGGGTCAATGTTCCCATACATTAAGGAGAGACCAGAAAGAACTAGGGATAGGCCCCATAAAAACTGAACATGGAAGACAACGCCATCCATAAAAGATATGAGACTGGGCAATGGATGAATAAATGATCAATGGAGTCCTCAAAGCACCAATGAAGAAAACAAACATTAGGAATATTAAATAAATGGTTCTAAGGTTATGCAAGCCAAGATTTTCTCAGAAGCTACTATTCAATCAAATGCCTCTACCCTTGGAGGAGCTAAAGATTTTAAAATTGCATTGGAGGGGAAACAAATGTGATGAGGACATCTGGACCAACTCACAGTTTCACACTCTAGTTCACCATTGGACGGGGCAGACAAGGTTGCGTTGGCTTTCTACAACCAGTTCGAGCAAGCTGGGACAAGGGGTGGCTGTCCAAATTAAGCTGCCAAGTTGAAACCATCCATTGCTAACTTGCACACCTACTAGTGGTGACATGTGATCTAGCCACTTGGCATGTTTCCCTTGGAGAATAGCACATATGTTGCGTGACATTTGACCCAGCCACTTGGCATGTTTCCAATGGAGAGTAGCACATGTGTTGTGTGCCATTTGACCTAGCCACTTGGCATGTTCCCATTGGAGGCGTCCAAAGATGTGGTGTCTCTTCATTGGAGGAACCAAATAACCATTTAATCCACATGGCATGATCTCATTGGAAGAGCCAAGCAACCAACAATCCACTTGGCATGTTCTCATTGGAGAAGCCAAGCAACCAACAATCCGCTTGGCGTGATTTCATTGGAGGATCCACAACCATCCAATCCACATTGCACAAATCCATTGGTGGATTCAAGCACACTTGGATTGCCACCTAGCATTGGTAGTTGGAATTCAAATTTAAATTTAACCGTTGGTGGTTATTGGAAATCAAATTCAAATTTGACCATTGGTGGTTATTGGGAGTTGTTGGAGATTTAAATTTCAACCATTGGATTGAGAAGAAGCTGCTGATAGACGGATGGATTAAAAATGATGGTTATTGGTAGTTTTTGCACATTCAATTTCAGCCATTAGATCCAAAGGGAGTTGGTGATGGATGGATGGATTTCGAATTAGTAGTTTTAGGTAGTTAACATTTGTAGTCTATAAATACCAATGCTTGCCAACATTGAAGAGCAGCATGTAATTGTGTGTGTGAGATTGAAATCTTGTGTGAAGTCTATGAAGACTTGAAGTCCAATAGTTGGACTTGGTGTTATATCAAGTCAGTCTTGATTTGTACTAGTTTATATTTGTAATAAACTTCATTTGATTGCAAGTAATCCATATGTCCAAATTCAGTTAAGTAACAGATCCATGTTGAATTTCTTATCAAATTTTGCAGTCCAAAATTCGGCCCATATTAACTTGATTTGGGATATGTATTAATAGCAAATAACTACTTCCAAGTTCACGAGCTTAAGTTTGATTTTGGTTTGGTACTATCCAGCATACAACCATCTCAAGTCATGGTTTAAATTCTTATTTGATTTTTGAGTCAAATGGGCAGTCAAGTTAATTTCAAATCATGATACTCATTGGTTGTTTTTTGGATTTGCATTCAAATTGAGTTTGTTAACCTCACTATATCTATTAAGTCAAACTTCAAACAAACCATTTAAGCCTTACCAGAGTCTTAGGTTTAATTTGGTTTCAACTGTAGTGCAAGTGAGGACCGGAGCTACCAGCTTGACCTACATCAAAATGTGAGCATTCAGTTTATTCATGGAAACAATAAGTACGCTCGCAAAAACCACATTGGGCTCAGTAACACAACCTTTGCTATCCTCTTCCTCTCCCCCCTTAATTGTCAATGCATCTTTTATCACATTAGAGAGTGCTTCCACTTGGGGGATTTCATAGTCCATTAGATTTTCTCTCAACATTAATTCCCATTCCATTCTCAATATTAGTTCCCATTACATTGATCTCCAATCTATTCCACATAGTCCTTTATCATCGCCCCCTTTTATTTAGTAATGCTAAAAACTCCTAGAAAAGAAAACTAGATCCTAGCAAATTATTTTCATGGGCTGCCTACCTATCTAATTCCCATGGGACTTGAATCCACAACATCTAGGTTGTTTGTTCCTCCACCCATCTATACTCCCAAAATCCCTGTATTCTCTCTTAAAGTTGAACCGCACAAATTTTTGCCACAAAGCTCTCCAAAACTTTAAAACCCCTTTCCTCCCTCTATCCACTAGATCTCAAACCCCACTATCCTCAGCATGAATCTTTTTTATCACTTTTCACTAGATAACATCTCTCTCCTCACGATATGTCCACCAAATTTTTGAAAGAAGAACCCATTTTTCTGCAGTGTTCCCCTCCCTAAGCCACCATTTTCCATGGCAAATTAACCATTTGGCAAGTTACAAAATACATCCTTTTTTTGGTCCCGGCCTCATCCTATAAAAATCCTTTGGAATTTTTCTAGCATTTTTGCTACTTCATTGAAACTTCAAACAAAGAAATGTAACATACTGGCAAATTGGCCAATGTTGCTTTCATAAATTCCATTTGGCCACTAAAAGTAAGGCTTCCTCCAAAAAGCCTTTTTTTTATTATTATTATTTTGAAAACTTATGATAAGGCTCAACATGGATGCAGACTTAGGGTTGCTGAGAGGAAGACCAAGATTGAAAAGAAAACATCCCACCCCACAGCCAATCAAAGAAGCTAAGTGTTGACTCCATGGACTTGAAGGCTCATTTCTATGGTTGCACTCTTTAAACATTCATTTTTAAATCCAATGCCACTTCAAAACATTTCATTATTCTAAAGACATTTTATATTTGTCAACTTGTTGCATCACAAAACGTAATCATGTTGTCTACAATATGCAATTGCAAGATTAATAGCTGAGTCTCCAATTCAAAAGCAATGAAACTGCTTCACCTTTTGAAATTCTGCTAAGACCTACCACCACAAATAAGAATAGTGACAATAGATCACCATGTTTCAAGACTCTCCTAAAACAGAAAGAACCTTTTGGTGAGCCATTCACCAAAATCAAAGTTTGAGTTGATGATACCCAATTCAACATCCATGATCTCCACTTCACACCAAAACTCAAACACAAAAGCATGTTTCTTAACAATCAAAACCCACATTGTCATATGCTTTCTCCAAATCTATTTTACATACTATACTTTTTTGGCTCTTTAACTTGAATCTAGGCATTCATTTACTATGAAAATTTGATATAATATTTTCTTTACCTAATTGATCCCTTCCTCAAAGTGGTGATATGTTACTTGGCATCACCATTCTTAGTCTATCCTCAAACATTGACAAGGATATCATGGGATGCCAACGAAGAAGGATACATCAAAATCTATTTTATATCTCAGCAAGGTTGGATAATGATCTTTTGCATCTTTCTAATAAAGCCGACCATGGATAGAGATAAATCTAGCCATGGATAAACTAAATTGTAGACTGACCCACCAGTGGATTTGAAAAATTGGTTCAATCCATCCATTTGGATCATCGGAGTCATCCGTTCGTAGGCCCCATAGTCAAACATTGACCTTCCCAAGGGCCCTGGCATCATGTGAAAAAGTGGTCACATGGTGGTGAGCAAGGTATTACCCTGCACCAACATGCATAGATGAACTTTTTACCATTTGAACCTCCATGAATTATAAATTAGAGAGAATGATACTATCAAATCTCATAGAGAGAGCAGTGTCCACACACCAGCAAAACAAATAAATAAGAATCTATTATGATATTAAACCCATGGAGAAAAAGCAGTCTGTACCCGCCAGCAGAACAAAGGCCCAAAGCAAGTAAATCTTCCAATGTGGTTGGTAGCACAGATGTTAGAAGAGAAGCGGAAAGCCCAGCAGCTCCCAGTCCTCCAAAAGTTCCTAAAACCTAAAATTGAGAGGGAGCATGTTTCATGAGCAAAATAGAATGGTTATTTCATTATCATGTTCATCAAATAATAAAAAAGGCATTGCATTATAGCAAGAAAGAGTTGCCTCATGTATCACAAGTACAAGATATGAGATAGGCTATGGTTATTGCTAAAGCACATTTTGGATTTAAAATTACAGTTCAGTAGAAACTTGATGAAGATCAAGGAGTCTATTGGTGGCCCACCAGTATATTTTAAGACGTCTTACCAATAATAACTTAGAACTCCATCTTCATGCCTATAAAACCTTTCCACTCATCTGTATTTCCAGGATAGAATCCTCCGAAAATCCCACCATGCAATCTAAGTTGCATGTGGAAACTTCACATCAGAGTTAGGACAACGTTTAACAGTAAGAATACTCATAAGCCATTCACTGAAAATACTTTTTTGTTAATTGTGCTCTTTTCCTTAAAACTAATATGCCATTTTTCTCAATCTATTTACCAATGTAATACATCCACCCACAAGAGCCATCTATCCAATAAGGTATAAATTGCAGTGACCATATAAAGAATGGAACTTTTATCACCAAAAGTTACTGAATTTCCAGGATTGTATGAAGATGTATGCCTAGGTCATGTGAAATAAATAAAACATAAATGCACCATGAATATTACAGTAGTGTTCTTTTGTACATTAGAATACATATCAAAAAAAGTTTTAGGCACTAGATCCACTGCTCTTAAAAAGGATGAGATAATCTGACAGTTCAAAGGATTGAGGGCTACAAGTAGATGGAACAAGGAGAAGAAGCCCCTTCAAAACTTCACCTCAGGGGATAAAGGACATTATAGTTGTGGAGTTGGTTTAGACAAAGTAGAGTGAAGAAGTAGAACTCAAACGATGACGAGTAGACTGGCTGATAACCTTGTATAGGCAGGGGAAAATTTTCTCAAGCAATAGCACATTTCTTAGATGGAAGGTAAATCCCTCTTGGAACCAAGATCAATAGTTCCCTTCTTCATATAGCTGAACATTTTAACAATGTCCTCAAATCAAGATCCCTCTAATTCATGCAAAAAGTTGAAGTTGCACTCATTTTTGAAAGGTTGGACCATTCTGAGGATCAAGAGTTCCATAAACTCACCACTGACAACCAAACAGTGAACTCTTAATGATAGGAATAACCGCAAATGACACCTACATAGCAGAGCAGGTACACTCCAAAGTAGACATAGCAAAACCATTATCGCACAATCATATCAAATGAACAAGAAAATCAGGTAAGTATGATCTCAACCTTAACAAGTCTAGAATTCCTCTAGAAATAAGATGGCACTTGACGATGAACTATGCATTGAGAGCAAAGGTTCAAGTATTTTACACAAAAACTTGAATCAAAAGAGAAACTGATGTAGAAATTGAATCGCATTCATTTAGGATTTTAAAGAAAAAAATCTTTCAAATGTGCTAACATTAAATATGAGATTGGAAAGTTTTAGAGAATGAAGAAATCCATGCTTCATTCTCTACAGAAAACAAGAGGGAAAAAATAAGCAAATGAATAGCTTGAAATGGCATTTGAGACCTTCCTCTTTCTTTTAGAACAAAGAATACCTACTTTTTAACATCAATATTAAACTCACCACTTCGCGCAGTTCCTGTTCAAAGAGGTTTGCAGCAGCACTAGGGCTGAAGTTCTTTACCACTTCCAAGCTAAGTTCCTTTCCTTTTCCCAGCAAACCATAGGTTTCTGAAGGCATTTGGCTGTGTGAATTTACTAATGTTGGCCATCTTTTCTCAAAAGACTCCTTAAGACGCTTCCCTTCACAAGCATTACTATAATCTAACCATATCAGATATTCCTTAAGTAGTCTCTGAAATGTCAACATAATGAAGAATCCATGCAAAAAAAGCCAATCAGTTTCAAAGTAAACATATATAAATTGAGATATAGAGATTGACATTGATTGGTTCAAATATTAGAGATATTAAAGTAACATTGATATAATCCAGGTTAGCCTTGGACAATCCCAGAAAAATCAAGGCACCCATGACATAGTGATGTAGCCTAGCTTCAAAGCAAACATAAGAAGGTTCGGCCACAGGATTTAGGTCAAATGACACGAATCCGCAATAAAATGTAATATTTGACCTCTCTAGAAATTCAAAGCTAGAGATGGTGGGAAATCAAATTGATCACCTGGAACAAATCTAAATCCCGCCCAATTTTATATAGAGCCCTAGAAATCGATTAGAGGATCCAAACAATTTCACTCAACAAGAAAAATCAAAGGTCCTAATCTCACGTAGCTCAATAATTCTCACCGGAATAAAATTGATAAAGGCTTCAATTTTCAATTTGAAGTTCTCACAATTAAATGTGCAATAATTAATTTGAAGCTGCTGGATTAAATTCAAACAATCCACAATCAATTAATTGAAAATTGGCAAGCATAAAATTAATTGAAGATAAGTAATTTGATGAAATTCAAATTAAAATAAAACACTCACCAAATATGGAGAGAAACCTTCAAAATAATTTTTTTATTGGTTGAATTGGCTGATGCATAAAATGGAACCCATGCCACATATTTATACATGAGTTTAGGCATGTGAAGAAAATGGAAAACACCCATTCAATCATTGGTTTCTTGGGTTTTGCTAAAGATCATAAAACATAGGAATTTACATGTCATTCTCCACCCTCATTTACACGACATTTACTTTCCTAGATCCTAATTCTTCTCCATTCAACCATCCTCATGATGCACACAGTTTTGACTTGCTTTTAAGTGGGACAAGTTTTGAGGACTAAAATCTCTCTCTCCATTTTTTTTGAATGATGATTATATTAATAATAGAAAAGGAGGCACCAGAGGTGCAAATACAGAAGAAAATGAAATGAAACAAAGAAGAAAACAGATTGTGACCCCAATACACCCAAAAACAGCACTAGAAGTGGACAATACACGAAAAAATCTTAAGCTATGTCAATACATTCTTTCCAGACTTGCAAAATGTCATTCATCGAAATATTCCTGAATTCCGCGGTAGAGGAAGCCCAAGAGGCACACTTGCTAAAGACTCTTCTTGAAACTGCATCACTCGACTCAAAAAATCTCTCTCCATTGTAGTCCATCGCTTGCAAATTCCATTCCATTTTCGTTGAGAAACAAGATTTTAGGGCTCTCCATGCGTTGGAGACTTCCAAAGTTTGTAAGGATTCCAAGCAACTAAAAAAAGATTGGGAGAGTTGGTGACATGGCTCATGCAATGGCATGCCAAGTTTGATTCTCATCACTCCACTTTGTGGGCTGCAAATGGACTACTTATTTGGGTTAGATTGGGCCAAATTTCATGGAGTTGGAGGCTCAACCCACTACTCCAGTATTATGAGCCACTAAATTGTTCATTTCAGGCCCAACAGAAGCCATTTTGGGCCCACTTCTGCTCCGCTAAAATTTCCTGCGATTTGAAAGCCACTGTGAGGTTGTCTTCGTAAATTAAATTTGGCTCATCTTCATTTTGATCTTCTTTATTGTAAATGGTGCTATTGACGATGCCCACATCACACAACCCAAATCTTTTGAAGTCAAATTCTATGGTCAACAATCACCAAAACACTCAAAATGCAAGTAATAAAAAACTCTTTATTAACAAAAACCGAATACAACCATCCCTTACATGACTTCTATAAATACACAATCGGCGAATTAAAAAAAAAAATAGGTTGAATAAAAAAAAACAAATAGAATTCCAAACTAGTCTACTATACATCTCCTTAATGTACTAATCATACTAACTTATTAAGAAAGACTCTTAACAAAATAAATCCAACTAAATTATTGGAAAGAGCTTGGACCACAGAGTTTTTGTCGATACCACTAGTTGTAAAAGTGGGAAGTGGGCCCAATCATGGATTGCATCATTCCCTCTAGGTTAGATTGTATGCCCTTAGTGTTGGTTGAGTAATGGTGCCACTTGATGATATCAAGTGTGTTCCATAGGTTGGTTAGCTTTCCTACAACCCCAAGTTTATTCAATTGTTATGGAACATTTTTAGTAGGTAAACTAGAGTCGCAAGATTTGGGTAACCTTCAATAATTGAGAAAAAAGTTCTTCCTATTAGACTCATGAAACCATAATTAGCACGTAAATTCCTCCAGAAATGTCATGCTTAGTAGTTGGAACTTTGAAGAAAATAAGTAGGATTCTGAATGGGAGTTGAATTGGAACAGCTCAAAGATTTAGTAACAAATAAATAGGGTTGAATACCCCATCACATGGACCATTCTATTCTCTGTTATTTTCTATTAATCAAGAATTAAAAGAGCTTTTGAAAAGTCTTAGGCATAACCTTTTCTAGCTTGTATATGTGATCATGGCCAATGCTTGAGTATGATTTCATGCTTCTTGTCCTCTTCATGCTCCTAGGTAAGTTAACGAGTTGTGTTAGTTGTGAACTTTTTCAAAGTTATTTCGAATGTTGAAGTTGATAATTGTAGGTTTGCACATTGGTTAAGAAAGCCATTAGGCGTGAATCCTACCCAACATGACAAGTGTATCTTCTTCACTTGGTGCAAAACATATGCGTGATATTGTGTTGAGATTATTGGATCATCAACCAAGGGTTTTGATTTTTAAGGTCCTAGATTTGTCATAAAATCAGCATGAGTTGTATCATCTTAGCATCAAATTGGTGGTTGACATTCCAAAGGGGCATCAAAGCATTTAGGTGACATCAGAGCTCTAAAACTATCAGAGATCTGCAAGAAAAAATGATATTATAACTAACTAATGTAAAACCATGCTTAAATCATTTTAGGACCTTTTAGTAGTTTGAGGACAATGAGGGTTGCCTTCCCCTGATAGTAGAACTGCAGTGCAATGTAAGAAACAACACAAGCCTCTCCGGGGAGAGAGAGGGGGTAGAGAGAGAGAGAGAGAGAGAGAGAGAGAGAGAGAGAGAGTGGCAATTAATTTTAATAATAATAAAAATGTAGAACAGCCTGCAAATAGGCAGGAAAACAAAGATAAAGGAAAAATAGGAAAAGGCTATGCCTTAGATAATCTCATTGAATATTCATTGTGTGTTTATCTCTCATATGGGTACATGTATTTATAAGAAAAAAAAATAAGAAATCAAAATACAAAAGGACTCCTAAATCAAAGAGGAAAAGGACTCCTAAATCAAATAGGAAAAGAACTCCTAAATCAAATAAAAAGGACTCCTAAATCAAATAGGAAACTAACTAAAGTTGGACTGCTAAGATCCCAAACGAAAATAACAAATCCTACTTGCTAATTAAGAAATAAATAAATAAATAAAGTGAAATCTGTGTGTTGCATCTTCCGTGTCCTACATCAGTCCCCCGGTCTTGAAAAGAACTCGTCCTCGAGTGGAAATCAGCAAAAGCACACGGCACTAAACAAAGATGAAGACCAAATCCGAAGATGCGAATGATGAAGCTTTGAACTGCACAATCTTCAAGGCACAGACGACGAGAACATTCTTTCTGTGGGGCGAAAAATTGAAGGACCGCAACTGGGCGCAAGCATAGACGAACCAAGCTGATGGCGAAGGGGTCGTCATATGGCACTGGAGTGATCACACGGTCCTGATGGTCTGTCGGATGGAGGACAGGAGGCTGACATGATAAGGGAAGAATAATCATAGATGAAGTCCTGGTATCCGTAATGGGATCAGGTTTGGGTAATGTAGATGGGTGAGAAATTTGAGGTGGTGGTGGAGGTGTAGGTAGAGGTGGTGGCGGTTGATCGACACTCGTCGGTTGTATCGACGGTGGTGCCGGCAACACAACTCGCTCTGTCTCCAACACGGGCATTGGTTGTGGGATCACGACTGCATGAGGAGGATACATGAATTCTGAGTCTGACTCTGGGGCAGTATGCACGAACGCTGATGATGTCTTTGGAGTGGTCGGCATACATTTCGAGGAAGCGGGCACGTATTTCAAAGGTTTGTTCACCTTCATCGGGGCTCTGTATTTTCGGCCGAGCAATAGTTCACTAAATTCTTGGAAAAAGTCATGAAATTCAGATCGCAACTCAGAGATAAACTCGGATTTAAAGTCATTGAACTCAGATTGGCCGAGAAATTGAGTACTATTTTTGTTGGATGCTAACGGGGCTATATGATGCTGGGAATCAGATCGGGGTGTCACATAATCCAAGACATGACGGTTGGAGTGGGGAAAATATTTAATGGAAGGGTGAGGTGGGACCGAACGATAAGACATGGGATCGGTCAAAGTGGACACATAGCTTGTCAAATAGTCAAACTTGGTATATTTGGCAAGGCTGGCTCGAAGAGGTTGGTATATTTGGTTGTTTTTTTTTTTTTGTTTTTTGTTGTCTATGGGAAAACGGGAGGAGGATGGGGAGTGGGATGGTAGATCGTACCTGGGATAATGCCCAGATTTTGCGAAGATGGCGGGAATCGAGACCACGATCGTCCCTGATAACGCAGGAACCTGTCTTGGAACAGGAACGTCTCTGTATAACAGAGATACAGAGAAACTTGGCTCTGAACCAATTAATGTAGAACAGCCTGCAACTAGGCAGGAAAACAAAGATAAAGGAAAAATAGGAAAAGGCTATGCCTTAGATAATCTCATTGAATATTCATTGTGTGTTTATCTCCCATATGGGTCATGTATTTATAAGAAAAAAAAATAAGAAATCAAAATAGAAAAGGACTCCTAAATCAAAGAGGAAAAGGACTCCTAAATCAAATAGGAAAAGAACTCCTAAATCAAATAAAAAGGACTCCTAAATCAAATAGGAAACTAACTAAAGTTGGACTGCTAAGATCCCAAACGAAAATAACAAATCTTACTTGCTAATTAAGAAATAAATAAATAAATAAATAAAAATAAATAAAGTGAAATCTGTGTTTTGCATCTTCCGTGTCCTACATCAGAAACCATATGTAATGACCCGACCTGGGGTAACGGGTCAGTTGTGACAGGTAAAATTAATTTAGAAAATTATTGTAGTTTAAATTGATTTGTTAGTTTAATTTGATAATTTTATTTGGGAAAAACACAATTGAATTTAGGGATTTAATATTAGACCCCGATTTTACACTTTCTCCCCAATAAGAATTTACAAATTTATCCCCTTCGAATTAAATTAAGGGAATGGGAAATAAATTATCAACTTAGATTTTAATTCCCCTAAATTAGAATCTCAATTGGAAATATGCAATTAAGAATGTGAAATCAATAAATAAATTCCAATTTTAAGTGTCTAGAATTTAATCGATGATTGACAAAATTAATAAAAGAGAAATAAAGGACAATTTATTAAAATCAATAATTTAAAGGGACCCACCTTCCCTTGTCGAATTTAATTGTCCAACATCCTTTCACCGATGAGATTCCTTTTTCAGATTGGAGTCTTCTTCCTTTTTCGTTTAGGACTCAAATCCCTACTTAAATGGAAATTGTCCAAAATCCTTTCACCGATGGGATTCCTTATTCAGATTGGAGTCTTCTTCCTTATTCGTTTGGGACTCAAATCCCTACCTAAATGGAAAATGTCCAAAATCCTTTCACCGATGGGATTCCTTTACCAATAGGACTCTCCTCCCTTTAAGAGACCTGCGAACCCTTCCCTTCTTTTACCCTTTTCGAAAAAACCACCAAATCTCAACGGAAATCGCAACGGAAACCTCAGCAGAAGAAGGGAAGGAAAAAACCCCAAATCTCTCTCGAGTTCTTACTCCTCTCCTCTTCAAAGACCATTCCGGACCACCGTGTGACCAGCTTTTATCGTATTTGTTCCCAAATTACAGCAAGTAATAGGTATGTCCCTCTAATTTCCTCTATGGTCTTCTTCTCCCATGGGTTTCTTCTTCCTCTTCTCCCCTTTGTAAATTTCGAGCCAGCCAACCAGCCAATCCTTATTGGATGGTGATGATTTTTTTCCCTTCTTCATTCAGCTGTAGGATCAAATAAATTGGTGACTCAGATATGCCCCAATTTCTTATCCGTGAACAGTAATCACTCAGTCTTTCTCTAATAAAAACATCCTAAGTTGGGGATTGATTTCTAACCTCAGATCGGCCAATTAATGGGACTGATTTTCAGCCCCAAAAACATTGATATTAAGGACTGTTTGGACCCAGAATTTTGCTCAGAACTGGTTGGTGAAACTTATCCTCTTCCCACCTAAAACTGGATGTTCAAACCAGCCTTGTTATTGTCCAGTTCGAATCTGAGATAGGAAACCATCTCATACATAGCCTCTTAACCTTGCATTTTTCAACATGCATAGGTGAGGGCAGCACCCATCATCCATGGTTAATAATTCACATACTATTAATACTTGGAACCTTTAAATTGTATTCGCAGTAAACTTGGGTTCTCAAGGCTAGTTATCTCTTGGAAAGCGTTTGAGTTCATTGTTGGCACTTCACAAACTTCTAGGTGAGGGAAACAATTCACTATATACTTTGAAACATGATTCCTTATATTCTTATGTGTTTAGGCAATGGAATATTGTATTTTGTTGTGTGACTAGAATACAACTGTTGGATCTAGAATAGACTGGGTGTATGTTAATTATGGTTGAGATCTGGTATTCACTCACAGGAATGTAAGGGAGATTTGGCTAAACATTCTATTGGCCGTAAGGAGACTCAGTCCGCCCGGATTGTGGAGTCTAACCATTAATATTGTTGAAAGATCCAATGAGTTATATTCGTAGATTGATGGTTATTTGTATGTTATTGTCTGATTATTAACCTTGATTGGACATGGTTGAATGTTGGTATATATAATTTAAATATTGTGATGCATGGACTAGTGTTATGTTTATTTCAAGGTTTATGCATGCTATGACAAACGAGATATTTCGTATGATGTTATAATCTGCTTAGATTGAGATTTATGATTTCATAGGCATGTTATGAATATTTATGCATGTTTGTCGGCATTGAGCATAGCATTCTCATATTCATAGCATTGGGTATGAGGGTGCAATCCATGATTGTCACGAAGACCACGACGGTGGTAGTGTTGTTAGCCTCACTTCATGTGAGAAGACCATTATGGTAGATGAGATGCGATATCCGTGACAAGTCATGAGGGCTGTTATTTGGTGGTAAGTTTTGTTATCCTCACTTTATGTGGGAAGGCCATTAAGGCGATGTTGTGTTATCCTCGATTCGTCGGGAAGACCACCAAATATCAGTAGATGGTATAATGGGTCGGAATATGACATTTGGCATTGAGCATTGCATTTTGCAAAGGCATGAGCATGTAATCAATTGTTATGCTTGCTTATTTGAAATATCATTGAGAAAGTAGGAATGACATATGCTATGATTGTGTTATTGTTTTCTTCACTGGGCATGGAGCTCATCCCTTACATTGCAGGCAATTCCTTGGACTTGGGTATGGACGATAATCACAATTGAACTTAGAAGGCGAGGAGTCGATGCAGAATTCGTAGAAACGCTTTTATTATTTAGGTTATAAGATGGGTGCTTATTTGTTTTGGGACTTTGAGAAAGTTATTTATTTGTTTTATTTTTATTTGTGAAAACTTGGATAATGAATTCAAATATGGATTAATTTTGAGAACGCTTCAATTTGATTGTTATGGGAATGTGTGTAAATGATGCGTTTAGGAATCCTTATGTGAGTGATATTTATCCCTTCAAGTTATTTAGATCTCAAATGAGATGTTATGTCTTCAAGCAGGTTGTGGACTTGAGGAATTTTGGTAGCTTGTGAATGTAATTATGTTTGTTTTGAATTTAGCCACAGATTTTGAAAGTAAGACCCGTTTAGGGCAGCAGGTGATTTAAATTTGTACAGTTAGATCACGCCCGTCCTGGTGTTGGAAGGCGGGGCGTGACACCATACAAACAGAATTTCAAAAGAACATGAAGTTAGTGAACAACCAAAGAAAAGAAACATCTACAAAACACATAAATACAATCTGATCTCTACTTCTCCTCCATACTCCCTACTACTTCAAATCTATTTTTATAACTGAAATAACACATCTTTAATTTCTTTACAAGTCCAATGTCCAATTCCATTAAATTCTTTCTCCAATAGGCTCCCCTATGGCACCAAAGAACAATTTTATGTTATGACTATTCCTTTCCTTCCAAGTTTCCCATGCTAATGGCAATGTGGCACAAATTTTCCACAAGGTATGATCCTTTCCAATTGAAAGAGTTATCCCTCCATCAATCCATGTGAGCAGTTCTTGGAATAGCTCCATGAGAAGAAGAAGAAGAAGAAAGAAATAAATAAAAAACTGAAGAACTTATAGTGAATGGATTGAGGGAAAGTAACCTTTTTGAGGGTGAAAATGTTCTGTGCATTCCTCACATCAATTCACAAGAATAAATAGAATACAAAGAGATAATCATGGAGAACAAAAAAGAAAAAATTACAGTGTAGAATCAATCAACACCAATTGGCACAACTCATCAATCTAAGGTCAATTCTGCTGCACTTAGTGCATTTCGCTTCTTGTCACACTAGGAGACAAGGTGATCACCAAAGAAAATGCAATATCCTAAAGTAGAATGACAATCATTGGTTACATTTTGCATCCCTTTAGATAGGAAGCTGGCACCTATAAAATCCAAATTTTATTTGGCGTCAATAAACATGAGGGCATAATGAGACTACTGCACATAATTGGCCTCATTGAGAAGAGTAGTGGTGATCTCACTAGTGCTGTTACATCAAAAGGGGTTTGTCCATAAAGGTTTGATTGAACCCCCAATCATCCAGATGGGAGTGTCAAATCAGAAATTGTTATCATCTTAGGGCCAGTCAAGGGGAAACAATAAAATCATTCTTGATAATGAAGAAATAATTGCTAGAATGTTGTATACTACAGATCCAACCCCTACAAACTAGATCTAGCTCTAAGGAAGGAAAAAAAAAAAAATCCAATCCCAAGTATTCTGGAGTCACATGCAGACAGCAGAAAGGAGAGATCCAAGGGGGCCCCACAAATTCCAAAACAGATTGAGGGCTGTATAGATAGATCCAAAAGCAAATTGTAATTGGGCTTTGTGGGGTTTCCACACAGATCAGCCAAAGAACCCTCTTGATATTGTAGTTCAAACTTTCTAGTTTGGTAAAAAAAACTTTTTTATTTTTCTTCCCTTAAATAAAATTACTGACCTCCAATCTGGTACAAACAATTGTAGACAAAAAGAAGATAGAGGAATGAAGAAGGCCAGAACCTCAAAAAGGTTGTCAGTTGAAGGAAAACTCCCAGATCTTGTTCACTTCTAAATACCATATTGTAGACATGATAGAAAAAATAAAATAAAAAATAAAAACAAAGGGATATTTTGCAGAAAATACCTTGTGAATTCGGGTCAGTATGCCTTTAGAAATTGAAATTGGGTCAGGGTGTCTCGTATGCCTAGTCAGACTTTTTTGGACTAAATTACCCCCATTTTGCAGAGGATTGCACGGATGACAGTTGTGACTGCCCGCGTTGGTTTTATAAGTGCATGTGCTAGATTTACCAGTATTAGCGCTAGCCCAAGTGATAGATTAACCAAAGCCAGTGTTAGTTTTTTCTTTTATAAATATTATTTATAGTCTAAAGAAGGCATGGAAGCTATTGTAATCTAGTGGTAAAGATATTTGTTTCTCATTTAAGTGATTTGGATTCAAATCCTGGTGATGACTATTTATTTTTTTATCCTCTTTTCATTTTTTTTTTTGAAAAAAATGAGTAATAATTAAGAGGTGTTCATTTGTCCCAGCCCAACCTATATAAATGGACTTGGACAAAGATTTTTGTTTCGTCGGGCTCGGGCTTTTAAGCCCATTTATTTTTCTACGCCCAAGCACAGTTAAGTACGAGCCCAACGGGCCTCAACGCGCTTTAAGTAAAAGGCCGAGCCCAGCCCCAAACTAAACAAACAAGCTTGGACAAATATTGTTTCTTCGTCGGGCCAGGCTTGAGCTTTTAAGCCCAAGTACAATAAGTACGAGCCAAACGAGCCTCGACGGGCTTTTACATAACCGGCTTTAAATAAAAGCCCGAGCCCAGTCCTGACCTATACAAAGGGCTTGGATAAAGATTTTTTCTTCGACAAGTCGGGCTAGGAATTTTAAGCCCCATTTATTTTTTTAAGCCCAAGTACAGTTAAGTACAAGCTCAACGGGTTTTAAGTAAAAGCCTGAGCCCAACTCTAACCTAAATAAACAAGCTTCAACAAAGATTTTTTAATCGAAGAATCCGGTTCAAGCTTTTAAGCCTGTTTATGCTTTATGCTCAAGCACGTTGGGCTTAAAAGCTTGTTGGGCTCTCATACTTAATTGTGCTTGGTCTTAAAAAAATAAACAGGCTTAAAAGCCCGAGCCTGACTCGTGGAACAAAAAATCTTTGTCCAAGCCTGTTTATTTAGGTCGGACTATGACTAATGAGCAATAGGGTAAAATGAAAGAAAATAGTCATCTCCAAGTTTTGAACCCAGGCCACTTACATAAGAAACAAGTATCTTTATCACTAGACCACAATAGCTTCCATGTCTTCTTTGGATTATAAATATATTTATAGAAGAAAAAACTAGCACCCGCGCTAGTATTTCTTTAGACTATAAATATATTTATAGAAGAAAAAGCTATCGCCCGCAAATGTGGACAATTTAATCCAAAAAAAGTCTAACTAGGCATATAAGGCACCTTGACCCAATTTCAATTTCTGAAGAGGAACTGATCCAAATTTGCAACTTTCGAGGTATTTTCCGCAAGATATCCCAATAACAACTGAGGGAAGAAGAAAAAAATTCTGAGGAGAAATTGTTCCATATATTCCTCACATGAATTACAAGAATAAATAGAATACAAAGAGTGAATCATGGAGAACGCAAAAAAATTAAATGTAATATCAATCAGCACTAATTAGCACAAGTGATCAATCTAAGGTCAATTCTCTTGCACCCTACACAAAAAATGTATGTACACTTTATCTTACAACATTAATCAATGAAGTCCTCATTAGCCCACCAAAGAAAATGAAAATACACATTAGGAATGAAGACGTTATCAATAACTTGCGTTAGGATTCTATATGGTGTAGCTCTTTGACAAAAAGCTTTCATTTATGGTGTACCGTCGTCTTTCGAACTGGTCTAGCAAATTGAACTTGAAATATTTTCACAATTTTTAGTTCATGTATGCAACCCAACCAATGAACATTGTACACCATGTTCGATAAAAATTCCATTTGTCTCCATTGTATTCCTCCTTAAAATGGGACTCATCACTCTATGTACTTGCCTAATATAGTTTTCAAAATTGAGATGTTAATATCTTTCAAAAAAAATTGAGATGTTAAATTCCTCTTGAATCCACTAGTCCAGCCCTCAATCCACCCCCACGTTCCTGAACAGAATGCAATTGCTATTTAAGTTACCAAATAACCAAATAAGGTAAGCAATGAGTATTGATAAGAAGTTAGTCCTAAGCAGGGGGATGCTCTATCCGCAATCCTTTTCTCCTTAGTTATGGAAGGTCTTTGTGGCTTTTTTTCAAAAAACAGAGTATGAAAGTCTCATAGAGGGATTCCAGATAACTATTTCCCACTTATCCAATTCCCACATGCATTTTGCCGACATGATTGTTTTCAACAAAGATGATAATAATCAGTTCCTCAACATTTTCAGGGTTCTTGAATGCTTCAAAATAATTTCTAGCCTCAAACTGAACATTCATAGTATATTGTAGGCATTCTTGTTCCAAAACAAATTGCAGTGCTTAGCTGATAGAGGGGTGGGGGGCGGCTAGTTATTGAAAGATTCCGTAAAAAACTAGTGCCCAAGAAAAAATCTTTCACTTCTTTGGTGGTCCTATTGTCCTCATTAAATCTACTCCAAGCAACATTCTTGTCTATTATCCATTCCTTTTCATAATCGAAACTATGGTGGAGATTCAATGAGGAGAGGGAAGCTATTTTGGAGAGAAGTCACAAAATTAAAGACTAGAGACTCTAAAAGAGGCCATTCTCGGATTTGGAAAGAAATCTCAAAATTTGATGAGCTGGATCATGGGGCTGGTTCCAAGATTAAAGATCATATGGAGTTTTTGGTGGGAGAAGGAGCCAATATTTATTTTGGTAGAATAAATGGTTCAAAAGTGAACCTTCATTGGTTTTTTTTTTTTTTTTTCTGAGATTGCATCTCCAATAAAAAATTAAAAAAAACACGCTATTAAGGAGGTGGGGGAAAGTGATGTAGGACACGGATACAACTACTATTTTTAGTATTTTCGTATTTTAGTATTTTATTTTCAGAGTCCTTGTAAGAATGTCAGGTCGGTGGCTTACATAGTTTGGTTTAGGAGTCCAAATAATATTAGAAGTTGTGCTAGAGTAGGGAAACCACTTTCGTGGCTTTCCTAGTTTGTTTAGGAGTCTTTTTCTATTTTTATCTCTTTGTTTTCTTATAAATACGATAGATGTAAGAGAAGGATAGACACATTTTCGATATTATGAATTGAATAAAAAGATTACCAGTTGTTTATTGTTTATCTCTTCTGTTTCTGCCCGAGTTGCAGACGAATCTCCATCTGGCCAGTTCCAGACCTCTGCATCTTACAGATCTTGGGCTTCATCCCAAGAGATACCACCACTGCAAGTTGCTTGGGCCTTATCCCAAGTCACCATTGTCGTCACTTCCGCCACTGCCGCACGATTCCCCTCTGTTCGCTGTGAACAGATTTGGTTCTCCTTCATCACAAACCCAGGTACAGTTGATCCCAAGCCTTCTCCCTCCTTCCCTCTGCCTTCTTCCTTCTATCTCCTTCTGCGATTCCTTCTTCTTCTTCTTTGTGTTTCCGCCGTCGCTGCCCCTCTGTTCCATTTCCACTTTCTTTTCTTTTCTTCTTCCCATTCGTTTTCACCCTAAAAGCAGCCCTAACTTAAGTCCCACACGTGCCAAAGAAACCCCTTCATTTAAGTTAAGTCTCACACATGTGAAGCCACTCACGTGTGCGACCCGACGACTCGTCGGGACCGACTTGATTTGATTTTTATCCCCGTTTCCACTACATTAGAAAGAGTGGTGAGTAGAGTGGTTGGAGCAAGCCCAAGAGTGAGCCTTCATTGTTTTCCCTAGAGAGGAGAGGAGGAGGTAGGCAAATAGAGAAGAGTCCCATTTCTCCTATTTTATGCAATGTTTCACTAGTGAAATCCATTTCAAAAAATTAATTGTAACACATCCTAACAAATCAAAGAGATAATCTCAGGTAAAACCATGAGTAGACACCTCAAGTTTAAAGACCTAATCACATTTCTTTCTACTTACAAATTATGGGTCTAGTAGGAATATCGAGTGAAAGGTCAAGGTTTCGTCCAACAGCGTTATATTGACACAGAGATATAAAAGATTCCAGTTAAGGAGCATATGCCTAAACATGTCGAGGAGTTGAACAAAAAGTTGATAGTCTAGAGCATGGAATAACCCTAACAAAGATACACCAGCCTTCTAAAGGGAAAATTTGGTCAAAAGTTGAGCAAAAATGAGAAAATAGGCTTGTTTGCCAGCTCCTCAACAAAAGGTTATACGCCACTCTCTGCTCTCCCTCCGAGTAATCTGGAAACTTAAAGGCTCATTAAATTTCTAGATATAGAAAATGGATTCTTCCTTTCAAGCCAGTTGATATATCAATATAAGATCTTAGATTCAAAGACCCTAGCGAGACGGCCATTGAGCTGCCATGGATGGCATTCAAGTCGAATTTTGCCCATAGTATGAGCTTCACAAGCTGTTCACTAAAGCAATTAAATGATTAGAACTTGATTCAATGACAACCAATGTAAAAAGAGATAGTGTTTTGTTAAGCAATTAGAACATGATATGATGACACCCAATGTAAAAGGAGGGTAGTCTTTTGCTAAAGCCCGCATTGCAATGGACCAAACAACTAGTGGTCACAAATTAGACTCTGAGAAAAAAGAAATTGTGATATTAATTTCATATGTATCCAGGAAACAGGATGAATTTACATGCCAATGTTATAACTAATATGCTAGTTAGGTATCTGCCCATTAAAGTGGAAAATTGGGTGTGATCTGGAGTAACTCTCCCACCCAAACCCCCCAAAAAAAAAAAAAAAATTTCCTTTAAATGTGGTGCTTGGTGCACCATGAGAAAAAATATGGTGCAAAAATCACTACCCTAATAATAATAATAACAACGATGACAAGAATTGAACTTCAGACATTAATTCAATAGATACCCTGGCGCAAAAATCACTACCCTAATAATAATAATAACAACGATGACAAGAATTGAACTTCAGATATTAATTCAATAGATACCCAATAAAATAGAAAACAAACTTACATTTAAATCAGAAAGTGCAGGATTAATAACTTCATTTTGAAAGCTTGAGGTGGCAAGCAATGAACCAGATTTCTCCCCTTTAAAGAAGTATGAGGCAACAAGATCGAGATTCGACAATTGAAGAGTGGATTCTGTGAGTTTCACCCCACGGGCTTGTGCCATCTCAATCTGCAAGTAATGACACAGACGATTTGTCGCAGACAAATTCAAGGTTCTTCATTCCTTTGGATATATATAGAAAGGCAAGTCTGCTAAATGTTGCAAACAATTTAATACTGCACAATAAAAAGACTAGAAAAAACAAAATTTATCTGCTACTCATGGCTAAAAGGATTGGGTTGAATGGAGTAGTACCAGAGATGACATCTGTTTCCTCCAAGAAGTGCTTTCTCTTTCCATCCTCATTGCATACTCTTTGACACTGCTACTTATTTCCCTAACTGAGATTAAATCCTGATTTGCATATTCACATTCTTGCCTCACAAGAGCCTCGCAAGCAGAAAGTAGTCTCTCTGCAATGCCAATTGGTGTTTCAAGTTTAAGTCTCATCCTTTCAATTCCAGTGTCCGTGGAACCATCCAGAAAGCTAAACAAGAAACTTTCAAGTTCGGGGAATCCACTGGTCCTCCAACGGGGATCGCTTGAAAGTAGCTGCTCATAATGCTCTCCAACATATGATGAAGCTGATAGTTTTGCTTTGAGTGCAGAGCGTGCAGATACCGGATACAACGCCACATCCTCTGCATTCAACAGCTTTTGTGCATTCTCTTTAATGAATCCAGTGGCTTCTTCAAGCTACAACCATGTAGGAAAATGATTGGGAATCAAACTAGCAGTCAGCTAGAAAGCTCCAATAATGAAGTGAAAAGCAAAATGGGGAATTCAAGGGCATAGTCTAAACCGAGTGGGTCAACTAACGAGTCAACTTAGCCAGGTTGTATACCAGACAACTGGTTTGCTAAAACAAGCTACGTGAAAGTTTCTTGAAAACCAGATAGGCTGATTCAGAGATCAACTTAATTGACTCTCCCAAATGTAAGGCGAGTCACTGGAATGGGAAAACAAGGGAAACAAAGATGGAGAAGGTAGTTCCTGATCATATTTAATATATATTGCAATTTCTTATACATGTTGATAAATTTAACAATTTTTTGACATGCTTGGTTGAGCCAGTAGGTCCCTAGTCATCTTGATCCAATGAGAAACTCATTCCTGGTACTGGCATGGGTTTCCAAACTACTTCAAACTAAGAATCTACCAACAGGTGAGAGGTAGACTAGCCTTCTCAGGTTTGACTCTCTCCGGAGCTAACTGATACATGAGGCTTGTACATGTATATATATATGTGTGTGTGTGTGTGTGTGTGTGTGTGTGTGTGTGTGTGTTGGTAAGAGGAGACATTTAAAGATATCAACAGGCATGGCACTTGAAAATGCAGAACAGAACCTCGAAATCATTCTGATAGAGATCAGATTTATTCAAAACGAACACAACCCTCTTTTTCCACTGCTGAATATAACGAAGAAAAGCAACCTGAAAGAATCAGAATGAAGGATGAGTCTAGATTTGCTTCAGCCTTGATGGGGAAGAGAGAGAGAGAGAGAGAGAGAGAGAGAGAGAGAGAGAGAGAGTTCATAGTCTATACTTTTTTAAGTAAAAGGAGAGAGTTAAAAATAACCACTAGAGAAACATTTTCATAGCCAAGACTCGGGTGATTTAGTTAAACAACAAAAATTACTGTCTCACAAAATGATTATCTTGAAAATAATGTTCACTTTGAATAACAATAGCAATATGTCAGATAAAATCAAGATGAAGCCTATCAAAAATAAGAAAATAGGAGCGCTAATGAAATGAATGCAAAATAAAATATTCAAATCCTTTAGAAGATAAAGTTTATAGTAGGTTCATATTAATTGGGATCAATGTAAGACATTACAAGCACGGTCTCAAACCGGGTAATATGCTACCATAATATACAGTCATTGTTTCCATTCCATTCTGAGGTAGACAAATATTGCTTCTTAGGTATACTTGTCAAATAAAATCAATGTAAACCCTGTAGGACTGTTATCCATATACTAAAAAATACAAGGAAAATGGATATTAACCTTACCTTTCAAAAAAAAAAATTACAGATCATTAATCTTCATCATTTATCATTCTATTCCATTAGATTGTTTGCATTATATCGTAGTATCCAGAGGAAGAGATCTCTCCTTCATAGGGCATACTGACTGAAGGATGCTGCTTCTCATGAGAACCACAAGTAATGGTCAATTTGTGACAACCATCACTAGTGGGAAGCAATTATAAATGATATATAAATGCCATTTGAAAACAACTTCATTTCTGATTAAGGGATTACACCTGCCCGCATTTCCATATCAGCCATTCATTTCAATGGACTTTTTACTATGAATGTCACTTTAAGTTCAAACCACATTTCTCATTGATGGGAAGTATATTACTCGTCATGAGGGATCTATGCAGAAGAAGAGAGCAATCAGATTCAGCAAATGCTTTCTATTGTTATGTTTTCTATTGCTCCTATTGGTCAACAGATTTCTGAGATCACTACGTAAGCTGGTTTAGATGGAATGATCAAACTTAAAGGCACAAGACATTGGAAAAAGAAGTTCAAACTGAGTTTTATTGACCAACAAACATGTGATTCTCTTGAAAAAGATAATCCTAATTATCTTCCTATTATAATGACACATGACTATGCATCAATGCAAACTTCATGACATCGGTAACTTTGTCTTAAATTGTTAACTATTGTCCTCTGTTTTCCAAACCAAGCCCCCCAACCATCCAGTCACCCACCCAAAAACAAAATTAAAAAGAAAGTGTTAACTTTTTTTCTTAGTTGTCTGCAGCTAAATTTCTTCAAGCATTATACAAGAACTTTCGAAAGGACTCTAATTGATGTGGGGTTGATGCTATTGGCAGAGCGACCCAGCAAAATAGGGATCCCGAGTCTTCGTCGAGACTGGGAGAAGAACGAACAAGCCTGCAGCTCACGGCAGGAGATAAAGAAAGAAAGAAAAAAAAAAAGATAGATAAAACAAACTTCTGATTTTTTTCTTATTCCATCGTGTATGAGAGTTGTGTCCTTCTCTATTACAAGGCCACCTTATATAAAAACCAAAGAAACCTATCAAGAATCCTAATTACATCAGGAAATCTAAATTAAATCGGAAACAAACTAAATAAGAATTCTAAATAAACTTGCTAAATAAAAATAAAAGTGGGCCACACGTGAATCACGCCCGGGACGTGTCCTACATCAGTCCCTCGGTCTTGAAAAGAACTCGTTATCGAGTTCAAATCGTAAAAACAACAAGGTACCCAACAAAGGTGGAGACCAAATCCGTAGAGCCGAATGACAAAGCTGGCAACTGTGCAATGATCAAGGCACGAACGACAAGAGTGAACCATCTGCGGGACGAACGGAGCAAAGACCATACACGAGCTCAAGCTCGCATGAATCAATCCAGTTGCGAAGGGGTCTGCAAAATGCACTTGAATGTTGACACAGGCCTGATGGATGGGAACGTTTAGATGTACTGTTCACTATCATGTCTCTATATTCTGCGTTGCACCTGGATTCGACGCACTTGAGAAGCATATCTTTCACCTTTTCGAGGCTAGATCGGATTTCTTTGAACTCATCATCATTGTGGGATGCCATCGAGTCAACGTGATGTAGTGGCAATCAGATCCAGGGACAAGATGGGGATCAGTGGATATAAAATGGTTGCACTCAAATCTTGTGACATACGACTCATCATATCGGGTTGCCCACAGAGTCCAAGACGCAGCGGTTGGATTGGTTCGGAGTTTGGAAATAACTGGGTGACTCAGGTGAATGGGAATAGAAAGGAACTGATTGGGAGTTATAGGTCTCATTAAATTGGTTCAATGGATAGGTGATGGGATTAAATGAGTGGTAGTAGGACTGGGTAAATGGCATAATGGGTGGGTGAGGTTGGGACCAACGGTAAGACATGGAGATAGGTTCGGTCAAAAGTGGTCAAGCTGGTCAAATGGGGCTCATGTGAGGTAGTGTTCATTTGGGAACAGTGAAAAGGAAGTGGAGGGGTTTGGAGAGAGAGGTGAGCATTTAATGGAATATGATGTAGAGTTGATGGGAGATGGGCATTAAATAAAGGTGTTGAGAATGGAAGGGACACGGGTGAGTGTTTGGGTTAAATGGCTACTTGATATAATAGTGGGTATTGATAAAATATGCAAAAGAAAGGAAGGATGGTGAAGAGTGCAGAGACACTGACAAGCCAACAAAAGGGAGGAAGGCTGTGAAATCGTGCAGGGCTTCTTCGAGACGTTGGAGGCTTTGGATCGGTGGAACAGGGACAAATGGGGTAAGGGCAATCTGGCGAAAGTGATGGGGTCAGGCGAGGTGAGCGCAGGAAGGGAGAGGAGGGAGAGAAAACTGGGCTCGAGATGGCAAGCTCCTGGGTGTGCGATGGACAACAGAGACGATTGGGCTCTATTTCTGAGAGGTAGGATAGCATTATCAGGCCGAGAGAAGTCTCTAACAGATCGAGTGCGCTCAGGCAACAGCTAGAGGAGTGACATGTGTCGTTCCTGCAAATCTAGCGAACAGCTTGAGGCAAGGAGAACAACAATAATGGGTTCTTTTCGGAACCCTTTTTTTTTCAAAGGAAGGGTGGGAGGGTAACTGAGAAAGGATAAAGGGTTTGTGAAGCCGTTTGCAAAAGAGGCATGCCAGGGATAACGCCCAGGCTTTGGCTTCTTCTTTTTTTCAAATAAAAGACCTTGAACAAGATCGTCTCTATCACGCAGAGAATCTACTCTGGATACCACTTGATGCGGGATCAACGCTATCGGCAGAAGGACCCAGCAAAATAGGGATCCTGAGTCTTCGTCGAGACCGGGAGAAGAACGAACAAGCCTGCAGCTCACGGCATGAGAGAAAGAAAGAAAAAAAAAAAGAGATAAAACAAACTTCTGAATTTTTTCTTATTCCATCATGTACGAGAGTTGTGTTCCTCTCTATTACAAGGCCACCTTACATAAAAACCAAAGAAACCTATCAAGAATCCTAATTACATCAAGAAATCTAAATTAAATAGGAAACTAACTAAATAAGAATTCTAAACAAACTTCCTAAATAAAAATAAAAGTGGGGTCCACACATGAATCAGGTCCGGGTCGTGTCCTACATCACTAGTACACAGAAATCAAAAAGCATGAGAAGAGAAATATATGGAGATCAACATAGTAGTCAAAAGCATGCCTAGTTTTCCAAGTTGCCTAACCAATTTTGCACCTGGGCACTTACCTAGGTTTTTTTTTAAGAAAGTTTTTCTATTATATGCCTATTTTTATAATTTGTAATATTTAGTAAGTATTATAGTTAACATGAAGTAATTGCCAGTAATGCTTAATTAAAAATTATTATTATTAGATGTATGCTTGTGTGTATACAATACTTGCTATATAATGTGCTTGGAACCTCAGTTACCAATAGATTTGATTCTTTGGATCATCATCATCAAAAGCCAAAATTTCATCTATCTGGGGTCAACTTTTCGAGTTCTAGTTCTATATTTGACCCTATCATACACCATATAGTCAGTCACTCCAATGTTTATCATGTCTTTTTTTTATTCCTTCCCTTCACATTTTAAGTAGTCTGCTCCTTCTCCTTGTACCTAAAACATGTAACCTCTCATCTCACGTCTTCGAATTACATGACCAAACCGCCTCAAAAGTTTTCCTCCAATACTCCAACTTAATATTGAGTTGTTGCTTTGTCTCACTAATTAATAATATATCATCTACAAAAAGCATACAACATAGCACTTCATCTTCAATTTCTAATGCTAAGTTTTCTATGATTAACACAAATGGGTGCGAGCTTAATGTAGATCCTGGATAGAGACCCACTCCTACTAGGAACTCCATCTGCTCTCCACAAGCGTTTCTAACATTGGTGGTTGTACCATCATAAATATCTTTAATAATCTCGATAGATTATTTGGGAATACATTTATTTCTTAATGTTCTCCATATCAATTTCCTTGGAATTTGTCGTAAGTCTTTTTAGGTCGATAAACACCATAAATAGGTTCTCCATTTCTCCCTCAATTTCTCTCTGAGTTGTCTAATTAGAAAGATGGGTTCTATTGTTCACTTACCTAGCATAAATTCAAATTGATTTTTAGAGACACTTGGCTCTAATCTTAAACGAGCTTCCTATTACCCTCTCCCAAAGTTTCATAATGTGACTAATGAGTTTAAAATCACGCGATAATTTGTGCAACTTTGACCTTTTCCTTTGTTCTTATAGAAAGGGACCATTGTACTTTTGCATCACTCATTAGGCATTCTTTTTTAGAATAAAATTTTGTTGAATAATCGGGTCAATCAATGCACTCCAATTTCACCTAGCACAATCCAAAATTCAATAAGGATACCATTCGGTCCTAGCACTCTACACTTCTTCATCTTTTTTAAGGCTGGGTTTACTTCACCATCCCCCTCACTGGCCACTCCTTCCATATAAACTTCGCTTTCATATACTGTATTCAAAAGATCATTAAAAGTCTCCCACCTACTCTTTATGTCGTTGTCTTTAACTGAGATCATCTAGTTTTCATCCTTAATGTATCTTATGTGATCGAGATCCTTACTCCTCCACTCCCACACTTTTAGCAAGTGTATTATCATATCTGATCAAGTTTTTTTTACCTCCCTTTTTAATCCAAACTTAAATTTAAGATCCATAAGTTGCATTAGGAAGCTAATATAAAATGATGTCCAACAAATGATAGTGTGATGATTGGCGGACAACACCTTGTATCTTTTGATCCATAATATCTGATTGATCTTTAAGATGTTTTTGGAGAGTAATTGAAGGATCTCCCAAGTGGATCCCAAGTCATGATCTATGATCACCAAGAGTGGCCGCATCTTTTATCTTTTGATCCATGTAACTAATATACGATCCGTAAATTGTGTTTGGAAGATAACAGGAGAATCTCCTAAGTGATTCCCAAGTCATGATCGTACAATCATCATGAGTGAGCTGCATCTTGTATTTTTTGATCTATGTATCCAATTGCCACTCTGTAAGTTGTGTTTGGAAGGTAATCAAAGGATCTTCAAGTTTCTCTCAAGTCTGATCACAGGTGGGCCCCTATTATATCTTTGGATCCACTCATCTAATCAACGATTTTTTGTTTTTAACATCCCTCGAACCTTGGATATGTCATAGATCATCCTTTTAGACATTCTGGCATTATGGATGTCTTCTTTTTGATTGACTGAACTTTAGGTCCCAATCATCATGGAGCTTGTTGGATCTTCACTCAATCAATTTGTATGAGTATCAGATTGCCATGACTGGACAATGTTGGCATTAGATTGACATGGTTAGAGTTCATAGAGTTTGGATCATCATGCTCTTGCATGGATCTTTTAAGATCTTTAGCTTGTTGGATGCAGCTTATAGATATCTAAATCATGTGTTCTTGAAGCAATGTGCAAAACTTTTGGTGCCAACAAATCCAATTAAAATTCTCACTCAAAAAGGATAGCTCTTTGCGTCAACTGGAGACCTTATAAATACACTCCACGTGGAGACCTTCAGAAAGTTTCTAGTTTCTATACCAATGGGTTTATGCTTCAAGGGACAACTGGTAAATTGTGCAGAGTGGGTCCTAAACCGGTTAATATAGTTAGTCTCAGGGAAAAAACCTACTGTGGAAGATGATTATACTGTTTATGAAGATTAAACACCTATGCCTATCCTAGGATGTTTCTTTTGTTCATGTTCATAGTCAGCTAATGGTGTGGCACACTTTTTGGCAAAGCATGGAGACACTAGATGTGATTCATTCTTTGAATCAACTCTACTTTGATTGTGCTTTTTGGTTTCTTCTAACTGTTTTCTTTCTTTATTTTCGTTTGTCATAAGATTTTGTTCTCGTGTCCATCTTGGTCACTTAGTCTTCATCTCTGTTTTGTTAGTTTAATAAAAGTATTCTCATTCCCTTTTCAAAAAATATATACATGGTTAATCAATTTATGCAATTAATTAAACAAGAAATTGGATTTATGGAGGAAAGTTTAGAGATGGATGGTCTAAAAATTAGCATAACATAGATAAAATGATCGGCCAATGCCCATTTGAATCGGGTGAAATTGTGCAAAGCCCATTAGACGAAAATGGGACCCATATGAATTTATTTTTTACCCAAATTGAACCTAGAGTTGATGGATGGAAGAGAGGGTCTCTAGAGCATCTTAATGGACCCACTTGTACATAGATTAAAGCCCATTTAATCATCCACGGGCCTCGGCCCATTTGAGAGACATTTTGGGCCCAAAAGCCCAAGAAACCAAACCCGTTTGGTTTCCATCTGGACCCACTCGAAATCCACATCAGCTACTATCTAAGTGGACCCCACTGATGCCAATTTGGCAAGGAACCCACTCAAAAAACAGCATCACTAAGGACATGTATTGGTGGGCTTGTTTGTGGTCGTGTAACGACCCGTCCCGCTAGCACAATATTGTCCGCTTGGGGCCCACACACGTGCGGGCCCGCACGGCTTTGTTTTGGTGAGCCAACTCACTGTTGCTCCCAAAAGGCCTTGTGCTAGAAGGAGGAAGGGCACCACTTATATACTAGGGAATTTTCAACGCAACTATCAATGTGGGACTTTGGCACCCCATGGGCGGGGTATTGCAACATACCCCCTTAAAGCCAGAGCCGTCTCCGGCTCTACACACACAACAACCAAGCCCACACTCTCAGGCAGAGAGTTGAATCATGCTCTGATACCATTTGTAACGACCCGTTCCGCTAGCACAATATTGTTCACTTTGGGCCCACACACGGGCCCATACGGCTTTGTTTTGGTGAGTCAATTCATTGTTACTCCCAAAAGGCCTTGTGCTAGAAGGAGGAAGGGCACCACTTATATACCAGGGAATTTTCAACGCAACTAGCAATGTGGGATTTTGGCACCCCATGGGCGGGGTATTGCAGGTCGAAATTGAAAACCCATAATGGAAGGTTTCCTTGCACGTGCATTGCAATTTTGATAATGGAATGGGTCGACCTATGGTGCTGATATATTCAGCAAGACCCCCAATAAAAGAGGCTAAAATCACTGCTGAATTGGTGGCTGAAATCCTCTGCAATCTGTAGAGACGTGAGAACTGAAGATGGACCTAATTCCTGCAGAATCTGAGCGTGCAGGCCTGAGCTGGGACCGAAACTGGGCTGGATTTTAAGAATTTTTTGCAAGGTAAGAGACCGGACAGGCTGTGATGTCCACAGTACTCAACCAAGATCTTATACAGGTTATTTATAATTTTAAAATCTGTCTTTTTTTTAGTCCAACAATTATGTAAAAAGGACCCATTTAGAAACCGGCCCAATTCGGACAAAATCTGGGCAAGCAGGCCCAGCACGAATTTGCTTGGATTTTTTGTATTTATTTCCTTTTTTCTTTATGATGGTTAAAGCCTATAAATTCATGGTTTGGCCAAGCATTGTTTACAAAGAAAAAAAAAATTGAGTTGAATTCTAAGCATTGCTTGCTTCTTGAGTTTGCAAGTTTGGTGAGTTTCTTTATTGGGTTTCTTTTAGATCTTATTTGAATTTGTGTTTAAATTAAAATTTAATCTACTTATTGAATGTTTGCATGATGAATTTAATGTGTTCATGTCCTGCATGTTTCAATTACTCGATTAAATTTTAATTCCACGTTCAAATTGATTCATTAGAAAGTTCTTTGATTTCCAATCCAAATTCGAGCCGGATTTGAATTCATACATATGTTAATTTCTTAATTGCATTAATTAAGTGCATTGGAATTCAACATTCGGATTCCCAATTCCTCATTCGAATTGAATTCTTAGAACACCTAATTTCTTCGGTGAATTTTGTCCTATTGAAATTAGAAATATCTCTTCCTTTCTCGAGTGAAAGTGAGAATTGGATATCCAAGATTTCATTTCAGAATCCTAGATTCAGATCCAAGGATCTCGAGTCTAAAACCTCTATTTCATGTTGATGGTTTAAGTATCCATAAAACCCTCTTCTGTCATCATAAAACACATGGAGTGAAACTTCATTGACAAAAATAAAGAGGAACCTTATAAAATTGGAAATGAATTGATATCAATCTGTGACAAATTTAGATAATTAGTGCAATTGCCAAACCAAATGGAGGATCAAATTTGGATATAACCAATAAGACATAAGTAGTTGAGCTAAGTGCAAGCAAGCTAGAGGGTATAATGTGATTAAAGAGTGCCATGTCGATTGAAAGGGTGATTCTATAAAACAGCTATTAGGCCATCAATTATATAAAGAGTTAGTGCTGGGTAATAAAGAAAAGACAAGTAAACAAAGCAATGGTAAAGAGATACATGTCCTAAGATCATGAGTGAGAGTAATACTAAAAGAATAAAATTGGATGACCGCAACAAAAAGAATTTAAAATAGCTCCATAGATGGAAATGAGGGAAAGCATTTGAGATGATTCAGACACGTGCATAGAAGACTGGAAAAAACCTTTCAATGAACAATTGAACGGTTACAAGTAGAAATAACAAAGACAAAAGGAAGCCCATTAAAAAACCTGGATTGAAGGATAAAGATAAGACATGATGGATTGTACAGTAAGCAAGGGTATGCTTTTTGCTATGTAGAATAGAAAAGTAGAACTCAAAAAGCTAACCTTGGATAGATCGAATTAGTGGCTATGAAGATGAATTCATGCAATCACCTCTTGCTCTACATTTAGAGGCAACCAATAAAAATCTAAGGTACTCAAGATGCTCTGTAGGAAATGTTTACTTTAATTCAAAACATAGGCATTTGGATGTATCTGTTCACTGATGCCAACTGGGTTGGCCATTATATATAGTAGGAAGTCGATATTCAAATACTAGACCTTTGTGGGAGAATACATGGTGACATGCAGACATGAGAAATAAAATGTTAAGGCAGATCAAGTATTGAGGTAGAATAGATGTGGCATGGTTTCACAGTGCTTGCAAGATATGAAGACAAAAACTTGAAAACAGACTTGGTAGTTGATGTGAAATTCATATAGGACTACATGTGAATAATCCAAAAGCATCATATATTATTCAAAATCCTATTTTAGTAAGAGGACCAAACATATCAAAGTTAACTATGACCTCATTGGAGAGAAGATAGACACTTCATTTATCCAATGTGTGTTAGGTTAGAAGATACACTGGAAGAGCCATCCATGAAAGCTCTAGGAGGCAATATCATAGATGAGTTGTTACTTGTTAGGCAAGCTAAGCATGATCGATGTCTACAATGCAACATTAGGGAGAGTGCATTAGTATGAGTATTTGGCATTTTATTAACTATAGAATCTTACCAACAAACAAATTATCAATATCTAATCACCTCACAATTAAAAAAAAAAACTCTTCACATCCTCATCTTTTCTTATTTTACTTTCTGTTTTTCAGCTGAATGAAAATAAAAGTTTAACACCTTCAATCTTCTAAAATATAGTCAAAAATCAAATTCAATAAGAAATTATAAACTAACAAGGTTCTAAGAGCATGCCACTGTGACCTTCATTGGTAGAGGAAATGACAAAAACACCATTACTTTTCCTTCTGAATGATTAGATAGCATCATTACTAATACTACAATATTCATGACACAGTAGCATACAGGATACTCTGTCAATCAGAGGTAAAGTGCAGCTCATATACCTCACTTTCCGTTAAAGGGCGATCTGCAGAAATGACAAAAAGAAGCAAATCTGCACGGGGCACAAACTCTTCAGTAAGGCGTTGTTGCCTATGAAGAATCACATTTGTTCCTGGTGTGTCAACGAGGTTCATCTGTTTCATGGAAAGAATACAGACAACTTACTTTTCTTTTAAGGGTTACAACTTATGTTCATCATTGAAAGAAATGAAAAAAGTCAACAAAGCCTTGTCCCATCCACTTGGAGCCAGAAAACATGTGAACAACCATTGGTAATTCATAATGCTAGTTTGTTAAAGGACAAGAATTGAAATGTAATATATTGCTAAGCCACAGCCGAAGTCACTTAAATACTTATTTTGAAAACTATTGCATACGAATTGCAATCCAATCTGCTTCTGCTATTTCTTGTTAGCAAAAATTTATAACCAAAAGCATGGAGCATAAGCCAAGTATCACAAATCCAGCTGAGGCCAATGAAAAATAAAATATTTCCATATCTGAAATTTCGAGCTCATGGTATCACCCCATTACTGGGTGTGAAGCCTGCATCAGTTAATATGCAAATCTTGGGATGCCCTTACGAGCTTATGGTATCATCAATAATATAAAACCCAAAACTATACATGCCCAAATGAGATAAGATTGCATAAATGTGTCCAAGGGCTCAATCTAATAAATTGCTGTATTGAATAGTTGGATATGCAGTACCACCTTCGATGATAAATCCACCAATTCACAAATGATGAGTGAACAATGAAAGTTGTGCACCATAGTCAATAGCTACAAATAGGGGGCATACAATATATATGGAGAGCTACAGCAATGGTTGAAAAGCCTAACATAGCTAGGTTAAGAGATAATTGAGCGTGCCATGACGTTAGGATCTCATAGGAGCTGTTATGGCCCTGGCCTATAAATGGGCCTTCATGCACCTCTAAAATATCTTTCAGACCATGACCAGTGCCTTGAGTATTTGGGATGCCTACAATGTATATCTCATATTATTCTTTTTTTTTACTCTTCTAATGATTCAATCAAATTTCTATGTGATAAATGGCCTTCATAAATTAACAAGAGCACTAAACATACACATATGGATGAGGGCCTTTAAAGTTATGATGGAACTAACTTCTTTAAGGATAGGTGCTGGCAAGTAGCAAATAAATTGCCCATCAGGATGTCTTTCACAACGTTGCTGCCCACTCGAATCCATCTCAGAATAGCATAACAAAGTGATTTCATTAGTTGTAGGAACAACTCCGTCTTTGAGGTACCTCCTCCCAAGTAGAGCATTGATGACGGTAGACTTACCAGAATTAAATTCACCCTGTTGAGATAAGATTACAAAATTAGTAATAAACCTCAACGCACAATTGAAGAATAACCAAAAGATAAACTAAGGTAACAACAAAGATGGTCATATTCCCATGCTCTCAACCAAGTAACAAGGTGAGAGATGAGGTCAACAGCAAATCTAATCATCACCCGGCATTGGAAGACCATACATCATAAAGTGAGCTAAAAGTGAGTTATTGTGTAAAGCATAACAATAAATAAAACTAAAATCTAGGCCAAGGTTCAACCCATTTTAGTAGGCCAATCAGTCCGACCAGCAGGTAGAGTAAGTCTACATTCATGACCAATTAATGCTTATTCTAAGTAACTAAAGTTCATTTGAGAGAGAGAGAGAGAGAGAGAGAGAGGCAAGAGAGTGGCCATGTATCAAGTCCGCTTCTTTTGTGTGTGGCTTTCTAGGTCTGTCTTTGGATATATTTTCCTCAATATTTGACTTTGTAGCTATTTACGTCTTTGTCCTTTTATCTTGTGCACTCCTTGTACCCTTTTTTCAACAAATTATGTTATCATCTAAAAAAGGAGAGTATTGAATAAAGACCAATCAACCATATCAAAAGCCTTTCTAGAATCCAATTTGCTAAGATGCCTTATTTTCAAGATTTAAACATTGAATCTATGTATTCTTGGACATGAGAATTCAATGAAACATTTGAAAGCCCTGTACCCCTTCAAAATGATCATAAATGTAATACCCTGACCCAGAGCCCAGAGCTATACATCGAGTATGGGCGATGTATAGGGTGGTGGTGGCAGGCGATATATCGAGCAGGATCGATGTGTCGAGTGCTAAGTGCTGAGATACATCGACTGGATCGATGTATAGAGCAGTGAGGGGCGATTTCAAGAGTCCAACATCGGAAGTTGAGGTAAAAATTGAGGGGTTAATAAGGCATAGGTACCCCTTAATTCAGTACAATGTGTTTGGGTGTGGAGTTGTGTGCCACACGCCGAAACAAAGCCTTGAGGGTTGCTTTATGTTTACCAAAAGAGGACAATATTGTCGCTGCGTAACTCTGATACCATGACAACGCGTTTGGGTGTGGAGTTGTGTGGCACACGCCGAAACAAAGCCTTGAGGGTTGCTCTGTGTTTACCCAAAGAGGACAATATTGCCGCTGCGTAACTCTGATACCAGGACAACGCGTTTTGGGCCGGCCAGTTGGGCCTGGTCCAAAGACAAAGTCGTGCGGACCCCACCCATTTGTGGATCCAGAGCGGACAATATTGTATTGAACCTCGTAGTGTTGAAGCGGCAACGCCTCGGAGGGGCGGGTCGTTACAGATGGTATCAGAGCCTCAATTCAACACTCGGCATGTGTGGGTCCATGTCCTGTGTGATTCATGTGTGTTGTGGGTCGAGCCGGGGGCGGCTCTCCTTTAAGGGGGGTAGATTGTAATACCCTGACCCAGAGCCCAAAGCCCAGAGCTATACATCGAGTATGGGCGATGTATAAGGTGGTGGTGGGTCGATCTGTCGAGTGTTGAGTGCTGAGACACATCGACTGGGTCGATGTATCTAGCGGTGAGGGGCGATTTCAAGAGTCCCACATTGGAAGTTGAGGTAAAAATTGAGGGGTTAATAAGGCTTAGGTACCCCTTTATTCAGTACAACGTGTTTGGGTGTGGAGCTGTGTGCCACACACCCAAACAAAGCCTTGAGGGTTACTTTGTGTTTACCCAAAGAGGACAATATTGTCGCTGCGTGACTCTGATACCAGAACAACATGTTTGGGTGTGGAGCTGTGCCACATGCCGAAACAAAGCCTTGAGGGTTGCTCTGTGTTTATCCAAAGAGGACAATATTGCCGTTGCGTAACTCTAATACCAAGACAACGCGTTTTGGGCCAACTAGTTGGGCCTGGTCCAAAGACAAAGCCGTGCGGACCCCACTCATTTGTGGGTCTAGAGCGGACAATATTGTACTGAACCTCATAGTGTTGAAGCGGCAACGCCTCGGAGGGGCGGGTCGTTACAATAAACATCACATTTCCAAGGCAGTTGACTAAGGAATTGGAATAATCATGTAGATGATGCCAAGGAGGTTGTTGGCACAAGGGTAGAACACCCTTTTTTCCGAAAAATAAAGACAAGAAAAATAGCAGCAAGATCTTCTGATAACCTAATGGGTGTGTGGAACTCATCGAAGAATGAAATGACTCATTTTTAATAATCTACCTTAAGTGCTTAATGAAGGCATTGGAAATCTATCCAACCTTGGAGATCCATTTTCAGTAAGTTCCCCAATTATTTCTCTAATTTCATCTACTAAGAATGGAACTTCGAGTCCAACTCTTTCAAAAGCTTGAATAGGTAAAAGAGGGGCTACTTTCATTGATCTTGGCATTTTTTGCCACAAATGTCACTTTTGGATTCACTCTTGGCTACTGTGTTGACTTCATCCACCCATTTAATGCTTGCCTGACACTAAATAAGAAAAGATTTTGAAGGCTCAAGCCTCAAAGGAGATTAAAACTCCTAAGTAGGAAGTCGAATCAAGAAAAGCATCATCTCCAATTGAAACCTTTGCTAGCTTTCAAAAGCTTTGAAATACAGTAAGTTGTCCTCCAGTTTATCAAATTACTGAAACCTCCTATAGGGCTCACCAAAAGAAATGGAAGGACACTCTGGCTTGGGCCAAGGTATTAACAACCAAACTATCAAAACCATAATTATTCCTAATTTGGTTATTTGACTTAAGCATCACATAAAAATTAAAAAATATAATAAAAAATAGTCGTTAAGGGTACTTAAGTAATTGCCATTTTAGTTGTTTTTAACAATTTAGGTTCAAGATGAGATATGTCATTAAGGGCATGGATGTAATGGGTTATGTAGGAACCCTTTTATTTGCCTTTGTATTAGAACCGCATGTGCATGTGTTTTTTTTAAATGGTTTGGGTAAAAGATGAGTCATTTCCTGTTCTATAGGTTATGAGACTTTCTTGTTCTATAGAGACATCATTCCCAAGAAAAGGAATGCCAAAGGTAAGATTTTCGCCTTTGTCGAGTTTGAGGTAGAGTATGAAGCATGCAAAACAATAGAGGGCCTCAATGGTTAGTTTGTTGAAGGAAAAAGCCCTAATGGTCCAAAAAGCCATACTTAAGAAAACCTAGAGGTTGGTGAGACACCCAAGCAAAAGGGAAGGAATTTTTATACTAGTTATTGATGAGAAGTTCAATTATTGCAAAAGCAAATACAAATCAAACTTTGGTGACTAGAGATGGTGGTGACAGGCAAACATACTGGAAGGTGGTTGACAAAAGGGCACAAGAAGGACAAGCAACAGAGGGATTGGAGGTGGTAAAGGACTATGATGATGAGATCATGGATGACCTAAGATAGTTGGAAAGTTGCATAATTGGAAAATTGAAGAGATCTTTGTCATTGGAGAACATTGTGCGACTTCTACAGGAACAAGGGTTGAATGTGAAAGGATTAAGAAGCTTGGGGATGAGTAGTTGATAGTTATGGTGGGTTATGCAAACAAGGCAACAGATTTGGAGAAGCAAGTTGAAGGAAATTAGAAGGAGATCTTGAACTCTCTACATAAGTGGAGGTTGGAGGCCATTTGATATAAAAGGAGTGTGTAGATCCATCTCTAAACAAAAAAAAAGAGGTGTGGATCCAATGTTTCAGAGATCCCCATGCACACCTGGAAGTTAAAAACTTATATGGCAGTCAAAATGAAGTTTTAGCAAAGTGAGACTAGTGGATAGAAGGAGCATTCAAAGATAGGATCTACAAGGAGCAGGGATTCTGGTAAAGATGGACTTCCAAAAAAAAAAACTTTAAAAACCCGATATTGCAATTCAATGGAAAAAAAATCAATATCAAGTGTCAGAAATGGGAGAGGAAAGATTAATCTCATTGGCAGGCATGCAGATGGAGATTCTGACGAAAGCGAAATGTAGGAATAAAGATTAAGAGCTAGGAAAATGGAAGGTAGCTCACATGACAAGGAGCTCCTCACACATGCCATCAAGTGTAAAAACATCTCAGCCATTTTCAGTATAGGTGCATGATGGATTTGTCATCTAACCGTAGGAGAGAGAGAGAGAACTTCTGCTAGGTGCAGGGCTGGCTTGACACAAGTTGAGGCCTAAGGCAAAATTTCTAAATAAGGCCTTCTTGGTATTTAAAATATTATTATAAGTAATATTTAATATTTAATTAAAATTTTAATTATATATAATAAAATGAATTTATCTAAAATCTATTTTTCTTGCTTTTTGAAATACAAAATTACTAATTAATTTTTTATATCAAGTTTTACTAAAGATTAACAATTAAATATACAAAAACCTATGCAATCATGAATAAAATACCTTTTTATTCAATTAAACAAAAAGGAGTCCTAAATTTTGGGCCTTCTCAAGTTGGCAGCCTAAGACAACTGCCTCTCTTGCTACCCCCTTGAGCCGGCCCTAGCTGGGTGGAAAGAAATTTGAATGAAAAGGGTTTCATTAAATAGGAACTGAATGTAGTAGGAGATTAGCAAACTCAAGGAGGTGGTGGCTAGGGGCAGGCACATGTTGGACCAAAAAAAAAAAGGAGAAGTGGCAATGAGAATTTGAAGGGAATGTCTCAAAATAAAATGGTATTAAAGCAACAGAACATGCAGGCCAGCCCAAACCCATTCCATTAACAGGCCTAGCTACAAGTGGATTGTTACTCTGAAACAATCACGTTGGATCTATTGCCAGGTATAAAGCATGGAACCAAAGGATTTAAAGGTACAACATTGATTATCTTGAGACATTTGCCTCAATGGAAAAGTTGACATTTGTTTGAGTGCTCTTCTCCATTTCTACTACTCTAAACTAACCACTTCATCAATTTGAAATGAAAAATAATTTTATGCATGGTTCAAAAACTTCAATGCAACCATCATTTTCTATGTTTCTAAGCGATACTGGTCAAATTATCAAATTATTCAGTGTTCCGCAGCAATCAACAATAATGATTACAGTCATATATGTTTTTTTTATGATGATATTGTTTTAACTAGCAATGATGATTTGACTATTTGAGCTCTTAAATCTCATCTTCATAATGTTTTTTAACATGAAGGACTTGAGGCCCCTCTAATATTTCCTGGGCATTAACATGGCACGCTTTTCAAAAGGCATATGTTTATCTCAAAGGAAATATGCCTTGGATCTTCTTTAGAACATTAGATACCTTTGGGTGTAAACCCATTGAAACACCATATGATCAAAATTTCAAACTTCGTACTCATGATGGCCAGTTGTTGGAACATCTAGAATATTATCAATGGATAGTGGGAAAATTAATGTATCTAACTATTACATAGCCTAATATTTCCTATGTTGCTAGGATTGTTAGTCAGCATATGCAGGCCCCAGGCCCCTCGAGACACTCATCTCCAACTTGTCTTTCACATATTATGATACATAAAAGGCACTCCTGGGTTGGCATACTTTATCAATCCCATGGTCATCTTCAACTTTCAAATGCAGATCGGATTGCTCTCTTGAACATTGTCATTCCACTTCTGGATATTGTTTTTTTTTTTTTTTCTTTTGGAATCAATCTTGTACCATGGAGAAATTAGAAACAGAATGTTGTCCAATCTAGTGCAGATGAAGAATATAGACTAATGGCCAATATTTCTTCTGAGCTCTTATGGCTCAAACAACTCCTGAAACACATTGCAGTTGACTGCCACTTAATTCGTCATCATATTTCCTCCAATCTGATCTCTACTTCATACATTGAATTCTAAAGATCAACTTGCTAACTTGCTTAACAAAGTTGTTGCATGTTCTCAACTTTAGGGTTCTATTCACACAAGCTCAAGTCTCCCTCCCTCCCAGACACACACCCGTACACAGAGGTTTTCTTCTCTGTTAATCTGTATGAGGCTTCATTCATTCTCATCTCTCTCTCTTTCAGAGGTATGAGGTTTTCTTCACTTTTATTGTTACAATACATCCAATTCATCCATGTCAATCATGTCGCATATAGAAGCGCGCTAGAAATAACTGCAGCTTTACAGTTTTGCAGGGGAAAAGAGTGAACAATGGTAAAACATCAAGCTTCAAGTTGTGATCAGTTTATTAACATTCTCCCAATAATGAGAAAAGCCTGATTTTTTATTAGGTATCAGATACAGATATAAGTTGAGCATAAATGCATAATTAATTTCCAAGCTTCAGTTCAAGAAGAATATTGGGAAGAATCTAAGTCAAGGGAAGTTGGAAGCTGTCCACTGTTGCAATCACAATGTTCCAGGTTCAATACGGTTTACCTTACACCTCCCACCTTACCCCAAAAACCAGAGGGCAAAAAAAAAGTGCAAGAGAACCCTATGATCATTTAATGTATATCTCCAAATAGGAGGAGAAAGACTTGCAATCTATGATCATATTTTTATTTTTATATTGTGCCAAGATACCAATTTCTACATTTAATTTATGCCATCATCTGGTGACTACTTATGATAACAATATAAATGAGCAAGCTCATCCCCTTGTAGGCATTGAAGTTTGATAAGTAACTAGTACATCAAAATTGTATAATTAAAGAAACAGAGAACAAATGAGAACAAATAACAACTTTGTTTAGCATGAACTAAATGAAATTAAGAGCTAATACCAATGTATAATCCGTGTAACCAGGGTTTGCTGAAGTTCAACACACAATTACCACTATAACCATCAAAAAGGGGTCATTGAGCCGAGAAACTGCATCCACAAGAAGTGAAACTTCTTCCATCTGCTTCCAGATCAAGAACAATATTTACATATTAGTGGTGAACACAAAAATATACTTCAACTTTTAAATATCATCACTGTAACAGAACGTGTATTTCATTGTTAAATATTATAAGATCACCCGTGGCACAGCTTTGCGTATAAGAGAGATTGCTTCAAGCAAAACCAGTTTCTCAGCTTCTATGAACAAGTTTTCTTTATCCTCAACTTTACTCGATCCAGATACCCTCTTTTCCCCGTAAAGTCTTTTGCCCATCTCCGTCATTCCATGTTCATTGGAGCTCTGGGGTTCACCTTGCCTAGTCTTCATCTTGTATGTGTTAGAAAACCACTGATTCAAAATATCATCACCGACCAGCTTCAAATCTTCCAAGGATATAACTAGCCCACTTGAACCTGATTGGAGAATTTCTGCTGATAGAAACGTGCCCTCACCAGGAAAGTTAATCCTGGCAAAAACGGGTACCTTAACATGCTGGTAAACAGAGTTAACCAAGACCTCAGCATATTTTTCTTTATCCATGGTTAATATTAGAAAATCAGCACCTTCAGAATTTGATGCACTAAGAGCTGATTTTGTAGTTTGCACAGTTCTTGCTACTAGAGGAAGCACTACAGACTCAGTTTTGGATTCCATCAACATATTCCTTGCAACTATGGCAGGAAGACCTGCACTAAATAAGAATGAAGATTAACTGCCATTACAGAATTTCCTTGACACTTTTAAACAGCCCAAGCAAATTGACTGTTTAAAGATGAAAACCGTTCAACAAAACTAGTTCAAAAATAAAAAATAATATAGTCACTTTTTTTCAAAAAAGACAAAAAAAAAATAGTTGAATTGCATCATGGCATTTTATATCAAAGTTAAAATGTGAAAAGAATTTCAGTACTTAGCAATTACGTTTAACTTTGAAATTCTATAGAAAATTAATCATAGTATGTAGAGAAACTTAGTTGTATACTTGCAAAAAGAATGTGAGGAATATAAATCACAAATTAAGCAGGCACATATGGGCTTTTTTTCAGATAATCACAAATGAAGGAGCCACATAATGTAAATTAACAACAAGAACCCTAATAATAAGCCACCCCCAAATAGATTGGAAAAAATGATGATGACGATGAGCCTTAACAACATAACCATTATGACCCATCAATGAATAGGCCACCACCAAACTTGAGTAAAATCATTTTGAACAAGTTCTGTTTATGATCATGGATGCTCGGCCAAGGCCCTGAGGCAGAAAACTAGCACTTTCTATAAAATAAAAGGTGCATGCAGCAGTGACACTGATGCCCATTACAAGCTGACATAGTGTTAAGTCTATCTAACAATGATGATGATGACAATGACAAACACTGATAAAAGTATGTGAGAAAAACTGCTCTATTGGGATTTCTTAACAAGACAGGCAGTTGGATCAAAACTCTCATATGAAATGCAACTGGCCCAAACATCATTCATAACGGAGCAATACTCGCTGCTGGACTGAAGTCATCCTCACCGTTGGAGTTCGTGTTTATGATACTCATGGAGAAGACCTTATGACAAGATCAGTATCTCTTGAGATCTTTTGTAATTTGACTTTCCTCGTATAAAGAATCAACTAGCCTGTCATTGGGATTTAATTGCAGCACTGAGCTGAATAGCCTATTTTATAAATGATATTCTTTATAAATATAAGGGATGGAACAGCAACAGAAACCATCTATCATATTCTATTTCCTTTCCTTCTCTACTTTCATTTGAACATGGCATCGAAGCATGTGCATGAAAAGGACAAAGATGTCGATACTAGTAGACACAAATTTCAAGCCTAAGAAACTAGACAGCATGCGTGTGTGTGGATAGGGAATCAAGAATTTCCATGCATAGCGCCCAGTAGGCCCACCTGGGCCCATATGGATGAGTGGGTTTTGAAGGTTTTAGCTCATAAGTGGTGCCTATAAAACCTCATCTTGATTAGATAAATGAAACCATGTTTTCTACAGCTCTCAAAATTGAAATTTATTTGACTGTGGAAATCAACCAAGTTAGATCAATAGGTTGTAAAAGTGACTTATTGGGTACAGATGCAATTTCTTTCCATGGGTAGTAGGTGGTGTGAGGAGGGAATGAATCCATTGGATCCACTATGGACTCCTCAAGCCAAAGACCACGTGAAATCTCATGAGGCCTTGGTCAACTTGTTTGTGTCCGTGTTGAACACTTGAATGTCTGTGTCGGACACTTTACTTTTGTGTGTAAAATCTGTGTCCATGCCGTATCAATGGTGCGTCCTTGTTGTACCCATACTGTTAATCAACCTGGGTTAGTCAACACCCCGTTCCATATTACAGAAAAAGGACAAAACACTTAAAAAGTTACTTTGGAAAAGGTGATAGCACTCATGTGATGTAATTGATATGAACACCTACCATTGGTCTAAAAAATGAGGTGTAAATTTTTTTCTACTACACCTAGGTTTACTGAATTGTGCCCCCATATATACATATACATATACATATACATATTAGGGACCCATGGCTTCTAATTAGAAGACCAACCTGTCACCATTTTAACAAGGTGGAATAGAGATCTTTAGACCTTTTTCTAATATAAACAACAAGATATTTTTAAGAAAAAGACTTTTTTAGAATAAAGACTTTCAATCCACAATCTCTCCCAGTGGAGAACCTGAAGGGCTTTTGCCAAGAAGATTGAAAGAACGATAGGAGATCTTCAAACCTTCCTCCAATGGAGAGCCGGAAAGTCCTTTGTCCATTGAAGAAGGAAATCGGAGTTGAAGAGAGGGAACTATGATAGAACCGCAAGTTTGAAGCCATCCATCACATTCTTGTATATCTTTCTATCCCTAATTCCCTACTTTCATTTCAACAATCATCTCGTGTTTTATCTGTTGCAATGAAGATTACTTCAGTTTGACAGTAAGCATCAATCGTTTCAGGGCAATCACAACTCATAGTGTTGCATTTTTTATCCACAGGCCTCTGCTGAAAATAAATGTGCCCTACAGTCCAAGTTTTGCCTCTGGCAGTAACATTTCTTCAAAAAAAAAAGTACCTGACACACATGACTCGACTCAACTTCATTTGAATTCAATTCAAATGAGTGAAAGAGTTTACTAGGTAAACTCATTAAATCACTAAGTTTAATTGAACTTCAAGGAGCCTGAGTTTTGAGTGTCTAAACTAAGTTCAGTGATGTCACCCATGTTTCAAACATTTTTCAAAAACTTTAATACAAACGCCACCAAGTAAATGGAGAAGGAGAGAGAAAAAAATAAGAATTTGCAAACCTTTATCCGAAAGAACAACACCGCTAGCCCCAACAGCAGCAGCAATGTCCACTCGCTCTGCAATCAAGAGATAAGCCCTATCTCTAATTACCGACTTCAGCATACATGCTGCTTCATACAGCCGCCCACCACTCTCCTCCCCAGCAGCATCAAGCACGACGATCCCCACCCACTTAGAGACAGCAACATCTACAGCATCCAATGCATCTTCCCTCATCAGCACCACGTCACAATTCAACTGGAGCACGAGTGTTGGCACCTTGATTTCCGGCCTCTTGAACCCACCTGGGAAAAGGGTTCTGATCTTCTGCTGCTGCTGCTGCTGCTCTGGTTGTTTCTGAGGATCAGCATTGGATGAGAAGGTAGGACCTACAGCATAAATCAAAGGTGGACGATGATAGTGATAATAGCGGCGAGAGTGGAATTTGGGGGTGGAACGCTGGACATGGTTAGAGGACTCGTGCTTGGGGAAGAGAAGGGGTTTCCAAAGCCGTATTTGCGAGGGATTGCATAGTGATGAGACCATGGAAAGAATAGTGATAGGGTTTTGGAGAGGAGAGAAAGGAGAGATGGAGAAGGCACGTTTTCAGACCTTATCTTCTTCTGCTTCTCTTTCCTTTCTTTCTTGTGTCTGTGTGCCTTTATCCACTCACACGTCTTAATGGTCCAATGATAGAGGAGAAGACATAGGGACTGAGATTTGAACGCGCCCTTTTCCAGTTCATACCGTTGGGCGCGCGCGGGGCACGTGTGTCATCTACAGCACGTGTGACTTGGATTGGAATGAGAGGCCACTGAGTAAGTCTATTGGGATATAGGTGGCCCTTCGTTAGCGTCAATCGAATCCAAGACCTCTCTTCATGAGCGCCTTAATTATCAAGTCAAATCCTTCGAATTTACTTAGGTATAATTTTGATGCCGTTAGATCTTTTGCTTAGAAGTCACAGCAATATATATATTATATTAAATGCATGGGTTTTAAATGAACTAGAGTGATATGTATTATGTATAGATGTCTCTCTTCTATATTTTAAAAATATAAAAAGTACATAAAATAGAAAAAAAATTAAAGTGAGCATATTTTTAAAAAATAACGGTCATTTTTATAGATTTTAAACCATTGAAAATCAAAATTTTGATACGACTAAAGTATGTCTTAAAATTTAAAAAAAAAAATATTCTAAAACTTTGAAAAAAATCTAAAAATATTATAAAGTAGAAAACCAACATAAGGAAATACCAAATATAAAATTCATGTTCTCAAATAAATCCTCTAATGACATGTATCTTCTATTATAATTCAAAAAAAATTTACTATAAAAGATTTTGAATTTCAAACCATATCACATGTATATTTTATTTATAACATATTATCCATCAAATACATCATTATTTCACATGTCAACCGTTGGAATAACAAAATCCAACAATAATTAATCAGTCTTTACAACCCAGCATATTAATCTAATACCCAGTATGTTAAACGTGTGCGTTTCTTGTTCAACTTAACTATTCATCACATATTTAGTCACCGTAATTTATTCAATTTTTTCATTACACAACGCTATATTGTTCAACTTGCAGGTACTATTCAAACTTATGTAGGTGTTTAGAACCAACTCATTAATTCCCTTACATGTAAGTGCTACTCGATTATCATTTTTTGGTCCATTCTCATCTTTTCTATATTTGTCAAGATTCTATCGGCCCAAAATGGCATTTAGCATTTGAAATTTTGCATTTTAAAATGCCTTTAAGTAAACCCATAACATTAAAGTATTTAAAATTTGATTGAATCTCCTCAACTTAAAAGCGGCGGGTAAAGAGTGTTTTAAAAAGCCTGAAAATAATAAGTGATAATCTTTTTTTTATACACAAGTTTAAAGTTTAAACAGGATAATTAACTTAAAACCCACTTTTAAACTTTTTCATAAATTACAATTAAGTCCCCCATAAAAACCTGTTCTTAAAAAAGAATTTTCCGAAAAAGACCCTATTGGGTTCGACCCCTCGAAGATGGGCCTTTGACAACTCGAAGTTTTGTCTTCGACCCTTCGAGCCCGATTTGCCAACACGGGAATTCTTTTGATAAAAAATCAGAAATGGTGATTTTTTATTCATTCCAAATTGAAATTTCATCTTTACGGATGGTTTCTAAATAAAAAATCAATTAATTTCAATTATCTAAACGTAAATTTTTTAATAGAAATCGAAATGGGAAACTTGGAAAACAACTTACAGTGTTTTGATTTGCAGAATAAGGATGGTTTCTGCACACAGAGGTTCCACAAGTTCTTCAGAGAATGTGAAGAAAAGAAAGCTTAAGAGTGAGGGAGTGAGTGAATGAAGAGATTGTTTGAAACCCTTTTTACAGGCGTTTCTGGGAAAGGTGAGTTCACAGTAGTCACGGGAGGAGGTCCAGAGCCACTGGCAGAGCGCATGAGAAGGCTGCCATCTACCTCTCTTCCAGAAGGAAGAAGGAGAAGAAGAGAAGTCTCTCCTCCTAGTTGCCCAGAACACAGGCTACGGCGACGACTCTGTGTCGTCCGTAGCTGTAGGGGAGGAGGGTTTAAGGTTTCAATGGGTCGCGGGTCTTAAGTTTATCGTGCGTACCCATAATTAGGGATTTGGAGGGACCTAATTGAAAATCTGATCTCTTAAAAGGTCCAGAAAGTCGAAAGCCACTTGATTTAAATGAGTTTTGTTTTACGAATATCAACGGTTGAAAACAAATTTCATAATTTTATTTGAAATGGCCATAATTTGAATTCCCCAACTTGGATTCGGTCAAAATTGAGTCCATAGGAAAGCTCTTTTCAAGATTTATACAATGAACTAACTTTCAATCTCTAATTCTTAATCCAAAAATATCCTTGTTTCACGTGATGTCAAGTCAAGTCACTACCGTATAAGACACGAATGAATTAGTAGACATGATGTCAAAGTTGAGATAGACCATAAAAATGTTACATATATATTTTCTTTTGCAAATCACTACGCAAGAAGGCATTTTTCATATCTATTTGATAGAAAAGCTAATTTCGAATAACAGCAACTACAATTAGAATGGGAACAGATATCATACCAGCAATTAGAACAAAAGTCTTTTCATAATTAATGTCATACTCCTGTTTATATCCTTTTGCCACTAAGTGAGCATTAGACCTTTCAATGATATCATTTGACCGAATTTTGATTTTGAATATTCATCTACATCCAATGATGGCTTCCACATGGGGTAATGGACCAAGATCTGCGGTATGAGACCTTTTTAAAGCATTGCTTGCTGCTAATGAGGATCACAGTTGACTTCTTGGTAGGTAATTGACTCATGCAAGGATAAAAAATAGGTGAGAAAAAAATATGGTAGCCATTTAGACACCTGACTTTTTTTTTTAAGAGACATTCGATTTCAAAATTTTGTACGAAATTATCATTTTGCCCCTCAGTTTTGTATAGAAGAATCGTCTATTTTTTTTTAAACTGATGGGTAAAATGATAATTTTCACATAAAATTTTGAAATTGAATGTCTCATAAAAAAAAGTTGGGTGTTTAAATGACCACCCAAAAAATAATAGGCTTGCAAATAGTTGATTAGATGGTGACTTCTTCTATAATGACGAGTTACCAATTGAGATTTGGTGGAAACATCATTAATGGAAGTAGAGTCAGGAGAAGTCACTGAGGAGTCGAGTTGTAAGCCATTTTCAAGTGGTGCTATTGTAGATGAAGGAAAAGAAAAAATTGAAGGATTGTCAGAGGAGAATGCATCAAATACAGATAAAAATGAAGTCGATGATTTAAACCTTGGTAATGTGAAAAATGGAACATGTTCCCAGAAGATGACATGATGAGAAATACGCAAAGTCCAAGGATCATAACAAGGAAAACCTTTTTGTTGAATGTAATAATCTAAAAAAATTAAGATAGAACTTTTGAGAGAGTTTATTATATTTTATTTTTTTATAGAATAATAAAAGAAGAAGAACCAAACACACAAGAATAATCCAAATGAAAAGAATATTGACAATAAAATGAATATAAGTTATTGATAACGGAGGAAGGAAGTTGATAAATAAGAGGAAAAAAAAAGGATTGATATTCTAAAATTTCAAGAAACTAATAACTATCAGTAGAAAACTAGTGAAACTAAGATTACCGGACAATGCAAATAGACCTGCCTAGAATGAAAATAAAATTAGAGATCTTCCCTGTGTATGATATTATGAATAAATTTAGGAGACCATGATAAAAGAGCTTAGATGGTTATTTACTTCTAAAATTACTCAAAAGTAGGCTTCCAACTCTGCAAAGACTTAACAAATTTATTCCTAGAATAGATCCCCAATGTCCCATCTGCAGAAAAGATAATGAAAAATATATTCTTTGGATGTGGCAAAGCAAAACAAGTGTGTGGTATTGCCAAAATATTAACTTCAATTACCTAATGACCAATCAAATTATATTTATTGGATTGGGAAAAAACTGTATTCTATCTAAGAATAATGATCTAAGCTTCATTTTATGGCATATAGGAAAAGCTCAAAACATAGTAAGTAACTTTTCAAGGTGATTTCCAATATCCAAGAACCATGTCAAGAATGCAGAAAGATCTATAGAGGAATGGTCAGCCAATCTCCAGCTAGACAACTAGTGTATCCTATCAGGATAGTTTCTTTTTGGAATACTCTCCCAAGAAGAATTTTCAAATTAAAATTTGATGGGGCCAATCACGAAGATTAAATGGAGGCAATGGGGAGCTAAGCAAACCCTAGGAAAGAAACCTAGTTGTTGCTCCTAAACTTTCAAGTTGACTATTCAACCTTTGACCGGAAAGGCTGGAGCAAGGTTAAGTATTTCACGTGCATTGGGCGAAGGCACATGATTTCAAAATGTTCGAACTAGCAAGTGAATCTAAGTGCACGAAGATATTGATGCATCACTTGAAGAAGACAATTATAATACATTCAGCGAGAAAGAAATCATATACGTGTTAGGACCAAAAGAATAACCTTTTAGATAGAGTGACTCAAATCTTTTATAAACTCCTAAACCTCTCTATACTTTCAATGTGAAACTCCCCAATACTATAGAGATTATAATGACAATCTCATGATCCAAGTCGAACGGCTAAAGATCAAAGCAAATTTTTCATAGAGAAAAAGACAATATTGATAGTAGAAAGAAACTTATACGTAAATATATGTATAAAAATTAATTAATAGTTTGCTCAATTGCCAGTAGCACACGAGATGTTTGCTCAATTGAGATATCATGTTTCTAAGGCAATGGGTCTAAGGGATGGCCAGATTAGGATGGACAAGCACAAGTTGAAGACAATGAAGGAGTAGCGGATCTGTTACCTTCATTTTTTAAAACTTATAAGGTAATACCGGTAATACCCTCAATTCATGACTGAATACTTTGGGAAGTCCACAAATCTTTTGAAGAAAGTCTTGGAATTGGATATATAAATGCCAGCAAGCCGTTAGAGACTTAAAAGAGGGTTATGATTTAAGTAACAAATTTCAGTAGAAATCAATTTTTCAATCTTTAAAGGAATTGAAAATTTTTGGCCAATATTTCAATCATATCAGCTATGTTGACTTAAATTTGTAAATAGGGAAAATTCCAAAATTTAACTAATTTTCTTTTATATATGATCAAAATTTTAAAAATTTAAAATTTTAGCTGATTTCATAGTCCTGCCACACTACTTGATTCACATCTTGCTCATATCCTGGTACCTCTTAAACAGACAAGAGGGTTCTGATAGTCAGATACTACGATTTGTTGGGGGAACATATAACCTTAAAATATTAAATCGTAAAATAAATGAGAAAATTAAAAGTATCAATCAAATCAAAACCCAAGGTATGATAAAGATTGACTCATGTAACAACTCTTGATTCTATCAGGGATTTCAAAACTGACCCGGTGTCACTTGGTTTTGCAAAAATTCAAGCTGCATCAGGCCAATATTGGTCAAGTTGAAGCTATCTCAGCAAAGACAGATGAAACTCAGCAGAAAGCAATTTTATTTATTAAAATTATGCCCTTCTCTTCTTTTCTTGAATAATATATAGCACCAAATGTTCCAAGATATAGATGGCCATGATTTAATGGAATTTGGACCTAAAAACACCCTACTTTTGAAAGGTAAAACATGCCTATGTGGCCCTAAAAACACCCACATGAAGCCAAGTGGGCCAAAATAGAGTTAACCCTGAAGAATATCTCAAATTTCTGAAAAAATAAGATGCATATCATATTGTCTGTATTTGAAACTTTTCGATTCTAGGCAACTATAGATGATTATGCTCAGACAAAGAACCATTGCCTTCAAAGAGATACTTCCAATCAGTATAATCTAATTACACCAATGTAAATATGATGGAAAGAATCATCAAATAAGTTGATCACCATGGTTCCTTGCAAAATCCATCATTTTAGAAAAAACCTGAACTACAGCATCCTACCTATTTCAAGCTATAGCCACTTGTCTACTAACATATTACTAAACAAGTAACAGAGTTCCATTAAAAATAGTTGGATCTCCTAGGTTTAGTTACCAACAGATTATAAGATGTTTCAAGTGGACTTCACAATCCAAAAGGAAATACCTGACAGAGCCTCCTAGTCCTCCTGATCAACATTAAGATGTTGAAACTTTGACTCCAAATCATTCTTGTCACCTTCGCCCTCCTCATCCACATTGGACTGTTCATCATCGTCCTCTTCTCCTTCAGGATCATTCTCATCCAAAGGACCCAGCACATCAAGAGAACTCTTACCTGCTTTCAGTATCTCCTTCACTTCATCAATTCCTTCTTCAGATATGTAATTTCCATTGATGTTGAGCAGAAGAAAGTCAGGTTTATGCACAATAGCCTGAGCCAAAAGCCTTGCACCAACCCTTCTTATGGAGTTTGTGCTCAAATCGACCTCCTTCAACTGTGCATGACCCTCTTGCAATGCTTTGCCAATCAGAACTGCACCCTCATCCTTCAGCTCATTCTCAGACAAGTTTAACTTGGTGAGAAATTGCTTTGCTTCTATACACTCGGATACTGCATGAGCAGCTCCAACTGTTATGTCATTTCCAGCCATCTCCAATACTTCAAGCGATGGAGCAGATTCCTTGAGGGCGTTGACAAGCGCAATTGTACCCTCATCCTCCAAGTTCAGGTAGCTAAGGTATGCTTCAGTAAGACCTATATGCCCTAAAAGAGATTTACTTAAAGCCATTCCAGCATCTACACCAAACATGTTATCCCGTAAATCAAGCTTATTCAAATTAGCAGAAGTCCCTAGTGCTTCAGCCAATGCAATTCCTCCCTCAGAACCTACTCTTGTGGATGAGCATCTGAAGTCTTCCATCAAAGGGGAGCGCTTCACAACCTCAGAAATTGCAACAGCTCCAGCATCTCCAGTCATGTTGTTATGGAAATGGAGAACCCGAAGCTTATCAGTGGATGAAACCAGTTCACAAACGGCACGTGCAGCTTCCTCCGATATACCATCATTCATCAAGTAAAGCTCTTCCAAGCTTCTTTGGGACTCCAGAAGTGCCCTGAATGCTCGAACACCCTTTTCACCCAAGGCATTGTTTGAGAGGTTAAGAGTTCTCAATGTACAACCTTCCAAGGCCAACGAGAATATCGTCATGACTTCAATAGCTTCTGCCTCCGGTCTTCCTGCAATAAAATCAGAAAGGTCTACTTCCATCAACTGACCCCTGAGGGATGTCAGGATAGGTTCCGCAACCCGGGCCGCATCAACACCAAAGCTTATGTTGCTAAAGCATATTTTAGTATATGAATTCCCTGGCTCGGTTAGAGGTTTCAGAAGTTCCTTGGCCTCCTCCACGTTGATAAATGCTCGTTGACCTCCAGATATGTCAAAAACAGAAGTAGGATGAACAGGCACTTCTCCATCATCCTTGCGTCTCGATCCCCTTTTAAGAACTTCCAACATGAGCTTACTGGATTCTTTAGCATACAATTGCACTGCAGAACTTCCATCGCCATCAGGCTCCTTTGCATGGTTGTCATTTGCAACAGCAAAAGCAGCATCTTCTATTTCTTTGGCATTCTCCTCTGCTTCTTCTTTGCTCAAGAGACCATACTTCTTGGAAAAGAGGGAGGGAGTGGAGAGGTTCCTTGTCATTCGATCCACAAGCATCAGGCGTGTACTCTGGCTAACAGGCCATAATTTGACTGAGAATGCCCGATTTTGATATGTATGTGTCTTGGTTTCCATGCTAAAGCAAACTAACAATTCCCAAAGAAAGGTTAATGATCAGCCCCCATTACATCAATATCTACAGTTTCTTAACATTTGCTATCAACATCACTTGGCGCGTGCTATTATTGATAAAATAAATCACAAATTCCCAAAGATCAAAAATCAATCCTAATTACATTAATGTTTCCAGTTCATTAGCATTAGAATCAAGATCTTATAATTCACCATGTAATCAAGCACCATATGACACCACTAGAAAACAATATATGGCTGAAGGACGGTAATATTTGGGCATCTTGAATACATGGCAACCAAGTTGATTTATACCCAGAATCAATTCTTCATTATCATCAAAGCCGTGACTCCCATCTGTTTGGGCTTGGCATTCATAATTGAATTTGGCAAATATTTTTTCTATGGATCGATAGCATATCTAACACCCATAGCACTCAAATTTGCAATTTTTGGAGTTTCATCAATGAGCACAGCTCAATTGTGCTAGAGGCTATTCCCATAAAATGACTGAGAAAAACAAATATTTAACAAACTTAATTTAAATAGGAAGATGAGATTCAGCATCAACAGATAACAAAGAATAACACGTACTAACAAAACAAGAGACAATCAGAAGTATAAAGGTAGTCTCCTCAATATGCCCACTTTCCTAATGTTATGGAACCATATATTAATTCTGCCTATTTATCACATCAAACAACTATCATATACATTCTATTTCATGCTAGACACTGTACAGAAGCAAGAGACACCAAAACTGACATGTTGACATGGGACCCACCTTTCAAACAAGAGTGGTGCAGAAATCCTTTTTTTAGAGATGCAGTTATTATCCCTTCTTAATTATCAGATTTGGTTCTGATTTGGTTAACATTCCAAGTAACAATCGAGGATAAGAACTTTATATGATGAAGTCCTAGTTAAATTAATTCAGAGTCCTAGAAAATAACAAACATGGGGCTGCATCTTTTCCAAAAAAGGAAAAAGATACAGCTGTATATCAACAGCTAGACATGCAAAGAATGAGCATTGCATAATTATTACACCCAGAACCAATTATCAGTTCAATTTACTACTACTATCTTCCAGAACTGCTAGATACCCAATGTACGTATTTCACAAAACCCATGCCCGGTTCATCCATGACAAATGGCATGCCTGAAAGCCACTCATATTCTATCCAATTGTAGATAGGTTCCCCCAAAAAGCACTCAGTTCCAGAAGATTACACCCAACAATTTGCAGCCTAAAGATGGCTAAGATAAAGAGTCAGCAGTCTAAATTTAACAAGTGGAATCAAATAAAATGCCGAACCACCATAATTTTGGGATGCACTCCATCTACACTATAGCCTGCAATTTTAACAGTCAAGAGTAGCACATATGAAGATACAAGTATAGATGGATTGACACAGTTTTCCAGTGTATAACTAGCATAGACATTCTTTTTTGGAAAGACAGCAGCGTAGAAACATAGAGTAAACCTTTTAGGAAGTAAACTGGTTACTGGTTTCAGGCTGTAAGGCAGTAAAGCAGAAACCTAATGGTTTTCTTCTTTACACCCTGCCAACCCAAATGAATATATAACACACAAAAAAATCAGTGAACAATAACAACCAGAGTAAATGACAGGTTTAGATATCAAAAAAATAAAATCTCTGTTAGCCCCAAGACTTCATGACATGAATACATTGATGATTTCAATGATAACAAACCCATTGACGTACTGTGCTAATCACCCTATAAGCATGTTCTTATTAGTACAGGTTCAACGTTAATCTCAGGGCATTAAAGAGACATGAATTGGATATCATGCCCTTCAAAGTGAAGATTAATGATGATGATGAGTTTACACCCAAAGCTTGATTGAAACTATCTAATGAAGAACTAAAAGGCTTGTGGATATGGTGACTCAAAGAATTGATGATCAAAGCCAAACATTGAAGATCAAAAGGCTCAAGACACGAAGACTTGAACACCGCTCAAGCATTACTCTAGATGGACTCTAGGACCTTGAGACTTCCTTAACACCTTTACTAGGTCCCTAGAATTATCGGTTTAAGTTTCCATGACTCATTGACTATCTTATATGGACTTGATGAGACTTGAGACTGTCAAAACATTTACTGAAATGTTTCGGACGGCCAATCCCTCAGGAACGGACGACCGAAATACATACTGATAGAGATCTTCAGTCTCAATTATTATCGGCTTACCGAAAGTGGCAATACGAATGACCGAAAATGTGCTTACAGAATGACTTAAGTCTCTGATAAGATCGGCCAACCGAAAATGTTTTTCGGACGACCGGTATGTGTTGACTGTAAAGAGTTTTAGCCTCAGTTATTTTCGGCCGACCGGAAGTGATTTATCATACGACCGTTGCTCGTTTTGAAAGTTTAAATCAAGAACTTTTGGACAACCGAACTTTGTTTTTGCCGACCAAAAGTCGCAGCAACGGCTTCTGAGCGAGCATTTATTGCTCCCAATGGCTAGTTTTCAAAGCTATTAATGCTCTCCAACGGCCAAAATTCAATTCCAAGTTCTATTGTAGCCTTAATCTATTGGAAAGATCGACCAATCTTTATTGCACACTTGCAAATCTAAAGAAAGAAAGATCAAAGGAACCTAGAGCTCAAATCCCCAATTCCACTCAACTCTTTATGGTGTTCTCCTATTTGAGTGACTACTTGAAGGACTTATTGCCATCATCATTCAAGAGTTACTACTATGCTTATACCTCTACTCTTTGTTGTAATCGGTTGGTTCTCCACCCTCGAAGGAGAATAGCGTAAATGGTTGATCTCCACCCTCAAAGGAGATAGTGTATTATGTTGATTCTCCACCCTCGAAGGAGAATAGTGTAATCAGCTTCTTCTCCACCCTCGAAGGAAAAGTATAGTGGATTTGAATCCTCAAGTCGCGTACTTGAGGTGAGGACATAGGCAGGGAGCCGAACCTCATTAAAGCGTTGGATCACTTCTTTCCTTATCTCCTCATCTTTTTAATTTACTTGTGGATTGAGCACTGCAATTTTCCTCATTACTTTTCAATTTGTGTAATCACTAAAAGAGAACAAAGTTTGCTAAACACCCAATTATGATATACAAGAGCTAAGTTCACTGCTAGGTTGAACCACAGAAACCCCACACTTGCAAAAGCATTCTCCAAACACTGTCATTAAAACAGCTACACGTTGTTCACTATTAGGCCCACATTGTGACCCATCAGCCAACTTGACAAATAGATGTCACCTTTCAATTTCTGACTCTGTTCTAGCCATTGTGATAGCAAAATTTAGAAGATGGTTAGTAGGTTTTATTTTCCTTGCAAGAACATATGTAGCTTGCCCATAGATACCATTTGTTTTTTTATAGGACTAGTTAAAGAACGTGCTTCCCACATCACATAAAAAAGGAATCCTCATTGAACTAATTATATTTTTTTCTACTTTAGGGAAGGACCAACACCTTTTTTCCAAAAGTAAGAAGAAATAAAATTAAATGGAAATCAAATCAAGGACGCAGATCTATGTAGGTGGACCTTTTTTTTCAAATAGGTCATTGGTGCTAGTAGTTGACGTGAGATTTGAATCGATGAGAATGAGGAACTAAATCTATTATCTGAACCAAAGGAAAAATATGATTGTTACTTTCAAAGAAGAAAAGAAAACCTAACAAATGAACTCTTGAAAATAACATAAAAGAAACATTAGTATAATTATATCTTGATCATTGATGCAATTATGGAGGGGAGAATGCATTTTGAATGAAAGCACAGTGGACAATGCATTTCTAGAATGGAAAATGAGGTGCACTGAGCGTCTCTACCTTTCAACATATATAGAAGGGTAAGGGATTATTGAGCAGAAAAATGCAATTTTAGGGCAGAGAACATGGTAGAGAATGTGGCTTCGTCTCTCTCTTTTTATGTACGTACAAGGACTAAGATATTCAATTGGCATTATGACTTGAGCATGCATAGCTTGAAGCCTTCCTGTGGATTATTTTCAAGCAAGCTGTATGATCTGGCCTTTGAGGCAATCCAATGAGTTGTATACCTTCCTTTTCACGCAAAGGTGAATGCAACTAGTGCTCTTTGGTGCAGCATGATATACCACGATGTGATTAGGTTGTTCCTCAACCCGAACCCAACTTGAAACCCGCCAAACCCCTCATAAGCGAACGGGTTTGAACACATGTACTAGTTTATCGGGCTTGCTCAAGCTAAATTCTTGAGCACATTTATTTAAACAGTCACACATGGGCTTTGACAAGAAGTCCATGAATGCCTATCAGGCTTTTTGGCCCATTTAGTCATTATATTGTGTTTGTGTACACCTAGTCTGTTTTCCCTTTTAAAAAATATTTTGAATTAATTAGAATGTTTTCCATTTTCCTCCTGTATACCACACTTAGGATATGGACATCAATCAATCATCTTGAAATTCTAGGCTCTATTCTTATCATCTCTACTTCTGACTTCCCATTGTTGTGAAAAAAGGTAAGCATACTTGACGGACACAGGACAAAAGAGAAGTGTGGCTTAAAATGAGGTTATGACATTCAAAACCCTAGATCTAAGAGTGTAATGAATGAAAATAAAAAATATGAATAATAACTACCGCTATATGCTCACAATATGCAATTACAACGGTGATTTAAGAAATTATTATTCTGCAATCAATGATTAAAATAAGATCCTAAGCAAATAACATCAAAAATCAAAAGAAGTAAGGAGATCCATGGCATGCAAGCATATCAAACCCTAGAAGTAATCACAAATCGAGTTAGGGCCTCCAAGTCCTAAAACCAGATTCAAGTCGTCATAAAATTCTCCACACAAGTGAAAAGTACAGTTTCAATGGAAAAAAATCGAGTCCTACTTGAATCCAAACTACAAAAACACCCAAAATAGGTCTAAGAAAGGAGTTGTTGGGAAAGTTTCTACAAAAAAAAATTCACAGCAAGGTGAGGAAAAATAATAAAACGCAAAAGGGGAAAAGGGACTGAAATGACCGTATCAGTACAGTTGTACTGACATCCATTCAGTCATCTATACCAGTCGCACCATTGTTGTATTTTGGCCGCTGACAGCTTGCAAAATGTGATCTGGCCTTGGTACTCCATGTTTTAATTTTTTATGGGGTTTCTAGGCTGTTTAGGGTTCCAAAAATGTGAGAAATTGGGGAAAAAGTTGGAGAAGAAGAAGAAGAGATTATGAGAAGAAGAAAGGATAGAGTACATCTGGTTTCTTTGGAGTCACACCACATGTCAATGTTCCACCACCATGTGTTGTTACACAAACCTATCTTAACTCCTTCGGTTTCACCCAAATCCTTTTTCACGACTTCTTTAATAAGCTTACACATTTTACCCCCCAATTCATTAAGGTTCAAACCATCACACAACTTGTTTCTTAGGACCTTATCCCTGAACATTTTTATTTTTCCCCTTTCAAATTCCACAGCCTAATTTGGAGAGGACTCTATTTTTTTATAAAAAAATAAAAATTTACTCTTCATATGCACATCCAAAACGAAGACCATGTTGGGTTGTGAGGCTTTCCCCAGGAATGACCTTGCAATCTTTACAACAGGACAATTCCCTACATGTAAGTAAGAAGTAATCTACTTGAAACCTAAACTACCCACTCTTGAAGGTAATAAGATGATCCTCTTTCTTTTTAAAAAATGTATTTGCTAAAATAAAATCAAGGCTGCCACAAAATCAATAATTGGTTCCCACATTGTTTCTTTCTCCAAACCCATGCCCTCCATGAGTGGCTCTATATCCATCATTGGTACTTCCTACATGTCTACTTAGGTAACCCCAATTATAATTCTCATCTAATAGTATGTTTTGCACTAGATCACCATAGATCTTCAAAAGTCATCACTCATAGTCTCACTTAATTCGGGTCGAGGTGCATAGACACTTATAATATTAAGGGTCTCAAAAACCAGAATAGTTTTGATCAAAGTCATCGTATCGTCTCTACGATCCTCTCTTTTATAAAGCTACTACCAATATGTCTACTGCATTTCTAGAATTACACTCTCCTACTTAGAATAACTTAAACACAACTTTTAAATCCCTAGCTTTGCTACCTTTCCTCTTAGTCTCTTGTAAGCAAGCTATATCTACATTTTCTTTCTTTTCTAGCATCTATCAGCTCTAGACTCTTCCATGCCAATGTACCTAAATTTCAATATGTTGACATAACTTACTTCAAATTTATTTTACATCTTTCTACCAACATTTGAAACAAAAGTTACTACAACAAATTGCTGAACGTGACCTAAATTGCAACTAAAACATATGGAAAGGTGAAAAGACAAAAGGGAAGATAGAACTCTAGAAAGGATTCAGCAAATAGGTGTATAATGCAAGTCGGATTTTTTGCCTAAATAAATAACTAAAAAATCAACAGATGTCAAACCATACAAAGGAAAAGTTAATAATAATACAAAATGCAAAAGCAATGACAGAGATAAAAAAGAAGCTCTAAAAAAATACATATACACAGTTATGTACACAAAGAACAATAACAACAATAGTAATATTAATATAGTTAATAACAATAATAATGATAATGATGATGATGATAAAGGACAAAAACTTATTACAATAATAACACTAATAATAATAATTAATAGTATAATAATAACAAGAATAGAGTTTTGACTGGTAGTTTGAAGAAAAAAAATTGAAGAAAAGAAAAAGAGGTTTCAAAAAGGGTGAATAAAAAGGTTTCAGAAGAGGGGGAAGAGGAAAAAAAGGATGGCAGTGATGTAAAGGAAAAGGAAAAGGTTGAGAGAGACAGAGATTTTTTCTTAATAGATGATCTTATATAACTAGCATTTTTGTACGACATTAGGCCATAATGGTTTTGTAAGAGGGCTATAATGGCCTGATAAGATTATAAATGCATATCATGTTGAGCACACCAAATAGTGGCAGGTATAAGAAGTAAGCACATAGGGTCCAACAAAGAGCCACTTGGTTATTAAGGCAAGTAGAGAAAACTAAAAACATAGTTGCCTGGCTGCATGCACACTTAACCAGTCATGATTCAATGCTACATTTGCAGCATCAACTTCTGTGTTGCAAATGTAATTTTTAATTATATGGAGAAATGAAATAATGAATAAGACTCACCAACCATATCAAATAAAATATATTTCCTAAATCTACCTAATTACTAAATTTATTTCAAAAGTTTTTTTCTTCACACCTGACATCATTCCACTAAAATGGATCAGCAAGTTTAATGTAAAAATTTCCATTTTCAAGTTAAACCATCTATTTTTTATAAATCAAATGGTAAAGAAAACAGTCAGTTGATCTAGCAAACATACTTCATTTGACATGGGTGATAGGCTCCACACATCATGCTACAATTACATACTTCCTAAAAAATGCAATTACAAGAACAAAGTTTTTGCAGCACTGAATCCTTTCTCACACCTAAAAAGCTGAGAACTGAGAAGCAGCAATGTATGCACTTCCATGCGAGGAAGGCTTCATGCCAAAGAAAACAGAAAACTCATTTCTCACACTTAAAAAACTACCACGCTTCATGTACAAACACAACAGTCCCATAACTAAGTGAGAACTGAGATGCAACAATTTATGCACTTCCATGCAAGGATGGCTCCATGCCAAAGAAAATATTGTCACACACAGCCCCAGTTAGGCGGTCTCCCACGGATCGTCCAAGGGTAACCACATGTAATTAAAAAAAAAAACAAAACCAAATGGCTATAACAGCAATCGAACTTTTCTCTCCCTTCATGCACCCACAACAAAGAGCCAGCATCCCACCCCCCCTTCCCCCGCAAATATTGATCATCAGATTTAACACACCATGAAAATATAAATATATATATAGATTGTGTGTTTGTGTGCGTGCCTGTGTATCCAACGTTCAACAGAGTCCAAATTTTAGACTCATAAGATCAATGAACATAAAATTTTATGAAGGTTTTTTTTCCTTTTCTTCTCTCTTTCCCATAAAATTCCTCACGAGTCCTTGTTAGCATTACAACCCATTTACAGTCCCACTTTACAATGCTCTATCCAAAGTTCAGTCCACAAAACACAGTCCTAACGGTCTATGTCAGTGGAAATACGTGCAACGCGAAGGTGGATGCATCCCCCAAAAAAAATTAGCAACAACAATGAGTTCATTCCCACATTCAAACCTGAAAAAATCATTTCCACTCTCGAAAAATAAATTAAAAAAATAACAAATCAAATGAAAAATGCTACCGAGAGCCCACGAAGCAAACAAAAATGCATTCGGAAATCCAACATAAAAACAGAAAGAAACATTCAAATGAATAAATAAATAAAATAAATGGAGACAAAAATGCCCATACCATGGTAAAGTAAAGAATATGAACCCAAACCTGAATTAACCTAAAATCCCAGGAAAAGGCCAGATGCAGGTGAAGGAAATGAAAGGGACGAGCAAAAATTACCGCAGCGAGAGGGGAAGAAAGGGAGAGAGGGAAATGAAAAAGATTGAAAGAAGGAAATGGAGGGAAAGAAGAGTCAGGGAATCAAACACATGCTGTTTTATAATTTTATATACGGAGGAGTTGAGTACTTGAGCGCAGGGCACAAAAGTCACAAACCCAAGTTTACCAGCGTAACTTCACTCGTGAAGCGTGTAAAATGGGAACTTATAGTTACATTTTGCCACGTGGCATATCAGATTTCCTCCAACTTCGACGAAAAAGTTGTTTAGAAATTGACCGAATCATTTAGATATTGATTTTTCATATTTACACGAAAATTTAAAAAAAATAAAATTTTGCCCTTACTTCTTTCCTTCTCTTTTCTAAAAGCAAAGACAAAATTATAATTTTTTCTAATTTTGTTAAATGTCATGATGCAAAAATCACTACTCATCATTTTGTAACTATCTTCTAAAAGAATTTAAAAAAAAGAAAAATCATTTTCACTTTAGCAAATTCAATTGAAACACATTCGGCATATATATTCAATATAATAAATATTATAGTATTTTTATTTTCTATGAAAATGTCAGAAAATATTTTTCATCCTAACAACAAGATTTTACTATTTTTCTTATTATTATCATTAAAATCCAGTATTATCATGATAATCTAATAATATCATAATATTAATGATATTTTTTTTTAATTCCAAGCGTTGTATGTGGTAGTGAGAGAAAAATCATCATCAGTGGAAAGAGGAGAAGAACTTCACTCGGCCGTGAATGAAAAGAGATAAAACCGTCACTAAAGCGTTGATGAATCCCACATCGCTTGGGAGGTTGTACTGAAATTGAAATATAAATTAAGCTCTTTCTTTTCCGCATAAGGCCTTTTGGATGTATATAGGCACACATCCTAATGCAAAACTATGAGCACGTGTGTAGAGTTTAAAATGGACAATATCATACAGAGAAAATGAGGATAGGAATGGGTAGGGATAGAGAGAACGAGATTAATGAGAGGAAAGGTTTTTATTTATTTTGTTTTTATTTTATTTTATTTATTTCCCTAATTATTATCAACATCTGTAAGTTAATTTCTAATTAATATAATCTTACTTTAATCATTTATTTTAAAAATGAGATATTTAAGGGCATTAATTTTTAAAATTTTGTTGTCAAATTAAGTCAGGAACCTTAAATTAATTTCAGGTCCAAACAAAATTGTAGTTGAATTTCGTATTTTTTTTTAAATGAAACCAACCTTTGAATTAATTTTGGATTTAATTAAAACTTTAAATTAATTTTGATTTAATTAAAAATCAATTTGTATAAAATCCGGTCATTACAATGTTTCTTATCTTATCTAAAATAAAATTATAATACATGACATATTTTAAGGAAAATTATAATATGGTACTTAATTTATCTTGTCCTAATAAAAAAAAGACAAATTAAAAAAATTGTCGAGTGAGAATGGTAAGAGAAGATAGTTCCAAAGAGATTTTATGGTAAGTAGTTTTAGGTGTGCAGTGCATTTTTATGTATATTTGATTCTCAACAAAAGTATCTTTGAATTTTTCATCAATTCATACTTTTTAAAAATTAGAATTTGATTTTTCAATTATTGTAACCTTCAAATTCACAACTTCGCCGATGGAGTAAGAATTAGTTTTGATAAGGCATATACTAAAAAATAAATAATTTATAATAGACCTATTAAAAATGTGACACATTGTCATGGCGATTAACAATATGGAAATATTTTTAAATTCTCAATTTTTTAACAAAAAAAATTAACAGGGACTTCTGAGAATACAATATTTAAATAATAATAAAATAAAATTCTTAATAAGGATTTTACTGTTAACGAGAAATTTTTGGAATATTATCCCAATATTAACATTTATCGTGTTTTTAATCCAACTTTATCGAGAATTTATCATAGTAGTGATAAATACGCATTATTAACACAATAATAATATTTTCCCAATAAAAACATGGTAAATTTAAAAATATCGCTGGACATTAATATGACATGTCAGATATGCAAATGAAGAATAAAAGTTTAGTTTAGCAAAATAACCAGTTCGCTACAGTCATGTCAGATAAAATATTTCATTTAGCTCTACTTACATTATCAAATATTATCTCTAAAAGAGTTTTTATAACATTGATATAATTCTATGAAGATGGATAGTGAATCTTTAGGTTTTTATCTTAATTAAAGATTTAAAATTTGAGTTTTATCATTTATTTTCACCGCCCTTCATCATATCGATGTCATATTAAGAAAATCCTACTCATCTTGGAGACATGCCTAAGCCAAATCAGTGGCATTGTCACCCCATGTTGGATTCTGGAATTAAACCCCTTACCGCTAGAAGAGTTATCCTTCTTCTAACCATTTTCAAACTTATGCACACAAAAAATCACCTATATAAAGGCAATGAAGTACCACAATCCAAAGTTCGATCTTCTAACCAACCATCTTCTTTATCAGTATTTTTTACACTAGCCACTTGATCTTGATAATTACAATTGGTTAACATCTATGAAAAGATAATGCCTTGTGATACCCAGCCCAAATGAGCAAAGCGCTTGCCCTTAGACGAGTGGGTGTGAAATAAGTCCCACATTGGAAGTGGGGGGAATTTACTTGGGGTTTATAAGTGGACATCCTTGGTACTCTAGTGAGACACGTTTTGGGCATATCCCTGGTGCGCCAGCCCCAATCCAAACCCATGCAGGCTAGCGGGTGCAAGTTCAAAGTGGACAATTTCTCACTAAATCAAGCCCTAAGCTCTATTTTCGGGTCGATCCGTTACATGCCTAGTGATTTTGACCGTTAAGATAAAGTGAATAGAAATTAATTTTTAGATGAAATTTTAAATATTTTTGCTCTTTAAGTCTTATTTCAATCTATACGATTTTCAATTTATAAAAAAATATGTAAAAAAATAATGAGGCCTAAAAGTCCGATAGGCCTTGACGGGCTTTAAATAAAAGCCCGGCCCTAGCCCGTCGGCCAAAATTATTTATCAAATCCATTTATTTAGGATGGATTTGGACAAATGAACACCCCTATTTATAAATGCAAGTTATCCACTTCCGATTCCTTAGTTTCATAAAAGGCTACCCTATTAACTTTAGTATGTTGCCGGAGAAAGCTGTGTATGGACCTAATATGGAGCCGAGTATGGTCATGCCATGAAAGAAACCTCAAACAAAGTGAACACCATCTATAGTTTGGATCATCTACATCCCTACTTACACAGGGAAACGGTGACGGCCCTGAGAACTTTTAAAATTTGAGAGGCGCTAGAGAAAACTAATAAGAGGTTCCCATACTACAGAGGCCCTAAAATCTAAAGGGGCTCTACTATAAGGTTATTTTTTAGACATGTTAGGGGGGTCCTTAGGCGGTGGCGCCCACTGTCTAATGCCAGGGCCCTGCAGGGAAATCTCATTTCTGTCTGAACTTTCTTATCTATGTAGGGAACAAGAGAACAACTTGTTCTCCCCTTCCATTTTTCCTAATTGAAAATATCAATCAGTAAGAGCTCATTAGCTTGATGGACCCATCAGCTCTGAGCAAAGCTCGCATACTGAGCGAACCAAATTGATAGATCCACCCACCAGACAAGCTTTTCCTAGTAGATGTTTGGAGTTGGAGTTCAACAATATGGGAGAATGAACACTGTTCTGTACACAGATAAGAATGGGTGAGAAATTATCCATTGTGACCCGGTTCACTGTAAATCAGGGGTTAAAAAAAGGATAACGGCCGATATATCCACCGATAAATGTCTCTCTTCTTCTTCCTTTTTAAATTTTTTTTAATTAAAACAACTAATATCGGCCGATATCGATGATATATATCGTATATCGGCCAATATGTAAAGGTATTAAAAGCTGAATATTAATTTCCCTATTGTAACCATATGACTAAATTTTTATAGGTCTCATATTAGATAGTGAGGATGAGTTAGTTTGATAGATTTAGTTATGAATAACAAGTGTGACAGAACTTAGCTTGGAAAAGAATAAAACCTTTTCAAGTATAGTTTTTAAGGATAAAAAACTCCATCCATTGATAGAACTTGAGCTTAATCCAACGGTAACTGTATCTCAAAATGATTTCAAATTGAGTACAAATAATATTCATGATGATAAATGAGTATTGGAAAGAAAAACAGTGTGAGATCCAATAAAAAAGTAGCCACATTATGTTACATCATACAGAAATGAGTAGTGAGAAAGTAGGAATTATAATAGTCCAGATTATGTTAGGAAATACATATTTCCTGGCTTTTTCACATGATAACCTTAATGGTAGCCATTTAGACACTCGGCTTTTCTTTTAGGAGAAACCTTATTTCAAAATTTTGTGTGAAAATACCATTTTGCCCCTCAATTTTGTACGGAAGACTCATTTTCTAAAATAGAAAAAAAAAAACGAGGGGCAAAATGATAATTTCACACCAAAATTTTGAAGATGGGTGGCCATACCTTAATTGGGTACACTATGCCCATGATCGGCTTCTTTGAGACGGTACTTTGATCAATTGGATAGTGGAAAGGTTCCTTCCATTCTTGCACCAAATGAGGGATTCAAAGTACATATCTGACATCTGTGAAGAGCATAGAAGCAATAGGCAAGTGGTTAACCTTTTCTCAGTATCTTTCAAACCACATTAGTCAAAGGCACTCTTTGGTTGTGTCAGGTCCTCGCCTAGATTCCAGACCTATTTTACCCCTCTCCTAGCTCCATTTGCGCCACACTTAGCTCTAAGGCTGGATCACCTAAAACCTAGATTTTTAAAACCTTTTTTCTATAATAAGCTAACCTTTTAAAGATTTTGAAATGGCAGTAAACATTATAGTTTACATAAAGTAATTGTTATCAACATCATCAATTTCCATTATTTCAGCTACCTAGGAGCGACTTTTCAATTCTGCTTTACCATTTGACTTTATCATGAACTATTGCATCTGTCACTCTACAATTTATCATGTCTTTTTTTATCCCTTCTCTTCATGTTTTCATCGGTCCTCTCCTCCTTGAACCTCTCATCTGTAACCTTGATAATATTAAATTAGAAACTCTATCTATTAGATAATATACTTGTGCATGTATAGAATACATATATAATGTGCTTGGAAGCTCAATTGTCAATACATTTGGGTCCTTTGAATGAGAAGTGGTGTATTATATTAACCTTAACACAATACGGACACAAATCCATGAATCAACAAATATATTTCAAGCATCTAAATAAATGCATAGCAGAATTAGGCTTGCACCTAGACATGTAACTTGCACCATAGGCTCTAGGACCATTTGGTGCCTTAGACTTCTATGTTTAAAACAAATAATGACAAAAGACTGTTCAGCAAGTGCCGCCTTGCAATCCAAGTACCAGGAGCTACATTGAAAATAGCCAAGCAACAAACCCATTCTCCTTTTTTGGAAACGAAACAAACCCATTCTTTTTTTTCTCTTTTTTTTCGGAGGGATAGTGGTAATTAATAAATCACAATGGTAAGGATGTGACCCAGAGCACCTTCCATTGTGTTGAGGCTCTCATCAAATTGCCCTTGAAAGTTGCAACAGGAGTACCAAATGCTAGACTTAAAATATGATATTAGGTGGTTTCTCCTTAAGTAAAGTACCCAATTTCAAATAAAAGTTCATCATGCAATACAAAATAGCTTCTGATGTCTAAAGATTGCCAAAAAGGGAAGGGGCTTCTGAACTATCACACTATAGACTTATAAGCTTAGTTGGGTGTGTGTCCAAACTTCTAGCTGTGAGACTTAGTTCTATCATTGGAGAATCTCAGGGAGCATTCATAGAGGGGAAACAAATTCCAGATGTGATATTGATAGCCAATGAGATAATCCACGCTAGACGCAAGGATGGCCTAAGTGTTGTACTATTGAAACTAGACATGAAGAGGGCTTACAATCACGTTAGGTGGGAATTCGTTGACTACCTATTTATAAGAATGGGTTTTGGACCCAAGTGGAGGTTTTGGTTAAAGGCATGTGTCCAAGGCTCCTCTTACTTCGTCTTAGTGAATGGTTCACCAACTGACCCGAGCTTCTAAAGGTTTAAAGCAGGGTGATCCACTATCCCCATTCCTCTTCACTATGGTAGTTGAGGCGGCCCTTAATGGCCTTATGTTGAGGGCCAAGGACCGAGAGTTCATTAAAGGCCTTGAGGTATGCCTAAGCAATTTTTCAATTAGCCACCTACAATTTGTAGATGATACTCACTTGTGTAGCGAAGCATCTAGAGAGGAGTTATTTGGGGTGAAAATTGCCCTGAGGTATTTTGAATTAGCATCGGGACTTAGGATAAACATAGGTAAAAGCGGCATAATCGGCTTGGGACTGGAAAACAAGGAGGTGGAATTGTTGGCAAGGGAAGTGGAGTGTTGAGTGGGTAAAATCCCATTCACCTATCTGGGATTGCCGGTCGGTGGCAATCCTATATCCAAATCCTTTTGAGATCCTGTCATAGTAAGGGTGGCCAAGAGGCTCAATGCCTGGAACAAATCATACCTCTCAATCTGAGGTAGGATGACTCTAATCAAATCAATCTTGATGAATCTTCCCACCTATTTCCTTTCTTTGTTTGAAATACCCAAGGGAGTAGCAAAGAAGTTAGAAAAACTTCATAGAGATTTTCTTTGGGAGGGTAAGAAAGAGCCTAAGAGAATCCATTTAGTGAAATGGGAAGAGGCCATGGCTATTAAAGAGAAGGGTGGCCTGGGGGTTATACAACATTAGAGATGGGAATCATACTCTGCAGCAAATGGCTTTAGAGATTCTCGTCAGAAAAGGAAGCCCTGTGGAGGAAGGTATTGATAGCTAGGTATGGTGAGGAAGAACTGGGGGAATGGAGATTAGGCTATAGGGCAGCTAGGGAAGGTTGCTTGGTGGCAAAAGCCTTAATTAAGATAGGGAACAGTGAGGGAAAGATGGGTGAGGCTTTCAAGGACATGATCAGGATTTTGGTAGGGAAAGGAGATAGAGTTCCATTTTGGAAAGACAATTGGGTGGGGAAGCCACTTTATGGAACTATTCCCTAGACTATGTAGAGCAGCGCTGAACCAAGACTATGTATATGCCGATTCACGGGGGACATTTGGCGTCGCTTCCTAAATCTATTCAGTTGCTTGTGGGTCTTGAGGAGCGGCGTGGAGGAGGTTGTTTCAGAGTGGTTTGGGGGGACCTTTAGAGGTAGGTACAGGGTGGCATGGAGACTAGTTCCAACTCAATCTTTTGGGAATTGGGAAAAAGTGGAATGACAAAATCTTTGAAGGAAAGACGAGGACTATAGGAGAAGTTTTGAAAATGCGAAGTGGCAATTGATATGATGGTTATCCATGTCCAAGGAGTTTGTTGGACTATCACCAGAAGACTTCTCTGTGTCATGGGAAGGTTGTATGAGGGGGATTAGTAAAAATAGGAAACCTAAGGTACAGTGGTTAGCACCATCACAGGGTTCATGTAAATTCAACGTGGATGGGGAAGCAAGGGGTAAGCCTGGTCCGGCAGGAATAGGGGGAGTGATTCATGAAAATAGGGGTAAGATGATATTAGCATTCTCCGAGCCTTTAGGGATCAGGGAGTCAAATGAGGCGGAACTGAGAGCAATCAGGAGAGCCCTTCAGATTTGGTCTAAGTTTGGGGATGTTAACCTCATTGTCGAAGGTGACTCTACTAATGCCATCTCCTAGGTTATCTGTCATGGGAAGGTTGTATGAGGGGGATTAGATAACAAACCTAAGGTAGAGTGGTTAGCACCACCACAGGGTTCATGTAAATTCAATGTGGATGGGGAAATAAGGGGTAAGCCTAGTCCGGCAGGAATAGGGGGAGTGATTCATGACGATAGGGGTAAGATGATATTAGCATTCTCTAAGCCTTTAGGGATCATGAAATCCAATGAGGCAGAACTGAGAGCAATCAGAAGAGCCCTTCAGATTTAGTCTAAGTTTGGAGATGTTAACCTCATTGTCGAAGGTGATTCTACTAATGCCATCTCCTAGGCTAGCAATAGAATGCCCCACCCCTACTCCGACTCCATGGAAATTAGTAAACATTGTCAGGGACATTACGAAGTTGAGTAGGCTAGGAGGAATCACCTTCGCACATATAGCACGGTCGGCAAACAATGTTGCCGACTTCCTAGCGAAGTTCGGAGTACAAAAGCAGAGACTGGCATTGGCGCTATTTTGATTTCAGCCTATTTTGGGTGTATGGGGTTACTTATTTCTATTGTATCTTATGTTTACTATGGAGCATTGTACATGTAGGCTCCACTTGCTTAACCTCTTGGTGTTCTTCTTCTAGCCTTTTATAACTCTCTTATACTAAACACCTTCTCATTTGTACTTTCTTATGTGAATTAATGAAATTATTTGCCACTGTTTCAAAAAATTGTCTAAGATTGCTATACAAATCAGCATTCAGATCCAATGCATCTCCCCATGCTACAATGTAACATAACAAACACCTATAAAGATCATTACAATAAAACCTACATCAAAATTTGGTATAAAGAAAAACTAGTCCTCGCTACTATGAAAATCCATTAACTCAAACAACAGGAAGGAATAAAATAGAAACAACAAGGAAAAAGCAAACATTGAAATAAAACTTGCAAGAAAACTGACTCGGGCTTATTTGGTGAATATGCATGTTGCAAGGGAACCAGGAGTTTTACCTTCAGAAAAAGATCAGTACTTTGTTCTCCCATCACCCTCCATGATCACATCTTTAAACGCCCCACCGCTTGGAATCATGGGCAACACATGCTCCTGATGAGGCACAACAACATCCAAAAGGTATGGCCCAGGAGTCTCTAACATCTTCCGAATTGCATCCCTCAATTCACACTTCTTTGTCACACGGGCAGCAGGTATATGGCAAGCTTCTGCAAACTTCAAGAAATTTGGGAATATCTCAGCCTCATTCATTGGATCACCCAAATAAGTATGTGCCCGATTTGCCTTATAAAACCGGTCTTCCCATTGCACGACCATACCCAAATGCTGGTTATTTAAGATCATCATCTTGAGATTAGGCCTTGATATTCCAATTGTTGCGAGCTCCTGGATGTTCATTAGAAAGCTTCCATCGCCATCAATATCAACAACAGTCAAATCAGGGCAGGCACATGCAGCACCCAATGCCGCAGGCAGGCCAAAACCCATTGCCCCTAGCCCACTTGAAGTTGCCCATTGGCGCGGATTCTTGTAATTGTACCATTGCGCAGCCCACATCTGGTGCTGGCCAACGCCAGTGGTTATGATAGCATCTGAATTTGTTAACTCATCCAATACTTGAATAGCATACTGGGGAGGAATTGCTTCTCCAAAGGTCTTGAAATTCAATGGAAACTTATTCTTCTGTTCATCAAGTTCTTCCCTCCAGGAAGAAAAATCAAGATTGAGCTTCCTGGTTGCTTTCCTCTCCTCCAATAGAGAATTCAACCCTTCCAGTGCCAGCTTCACATCACCACAGATTGACACATGGGGTTGCTTGTTCTTCCCAATCTCTGCCGAGTCAATATCGATGTGCACAATCTTTGCCCTGCTGGCAAAAGCTTCTAATTTTCCAGTGACACGATCATCAAAGCGGACACCGAATGCAAGCAATAGATCCGATTTATCAACGGCATAATTTGCATAGACGGTCCCATGCATTCCAAGCATCCGCAATGAAAGATCACCATCAGAAGGATATGCACCGAGGCCCATCAGAGTACTGGTGACAGGGATTCCAGTAAGCTCAATAAAGTGGCGCAGCTCAGAGCTGGAATTCAAGCACCCCCCACCAACATATAATATGGGTTTCTTTGAATCGGATACAAGGCGCAGAATCTGTTCCAATTGGGACGTTTTGGGGGGTTTGGGGAGGCGGGAGACATACCCATGGAGCGATATGGGGCGTTCCCAATTGGGGATGGAGAGCTGCTGCTGGATGTCCTTGGGGATGTCAATGAGGACTGGACCGGGGCGACCGGAGATGGCAAGGAAGAAGGCCTCACGGACTATGCGTGGGATATCATCCACATCAAGGACGAGGTAATTGTGCTTGGTAATGGAGCGAGTGACCTCAACGATTGGGGTCTCCTGGAAGGCATCCGTGCCGATCATGCGGCGAGGGACCTGGCCAGTGATGGCAACTAGGGGAATGCTGTCGAGGAGAGCGTCAGCCAACCCACTGACAAGGTTGGTAGCGCCGGGGCCTGATGTCGCAATGCAGACACCCGGGCGGCCAGAGGCGCGGGCGTAACCCTCGGCAGCGAAGATCTCTCCCTGCTCATGGCGGCATAGGACGTTTTTTATGGTAGAGGAGCGGGTTAGAGCCTGGTGGATCTCCATGGACGCGCCACCCGGGTAGGCAAATACGAGGTCCACGCCAGCCCGCTCCAAGGCCTCCACAAGGACATCGGCGCCTTTACGGGGCTGGTCAGGGGAAAAACGGGAAATAAGGGGCTTGGGAGGGACAGTGGCTGTGACAGGGTTGGAAGAAGAATCGAGAAGGGTATTGGTGATGGAGAGAGAACGAGATGGAGAGGATTTTCGATCATTTTTCAAGTTGGGGAGAGAGATTTTAGTATATGGCTTTAGAAATTTAGAAGGAGATGGAAAGGAAGAAGGAAAAGGTGGAGAAGAAGCTTTGGAAGCGAGCGAGAGCTCTGCGGCCATTGCAGCGAGAGAGAGAGACAACCAGAGACTGCGGATTGCTAAGACAGGTCTTCGTCTTCCCGTCCATCCATTTATTTCTACTCTTTTAAATTTTAAGAAATAAGAAAATTTAATTCAATTCAAAATTTGATTAGATTACTAAATTTAATTATTTAAAATAATCTAACCTGCACTCGTATAAAGACTGCACTTATTAAAATTTGATTCAAATATTATAATATATATATTAGTTGAATAGAGTATTTAAGTACTTAAACTTAAAAACAAATTCACTTATATATAGTTTCTCCCTTAAATCAAAATCTATTCTCTTTAATAATATTTGCTTTTAATCTATTGTATGCTAAACACTTAAATTTAAATATTTATTTTTTTAGAAATTGAAACTTTTAACATTTAAATATTCAAAATAGTTAACATTTGACAATAGAAGCCTTAAAAGAAAGTTTTACACAAGAATAGGTGAGAGATTCCATCTCTAACTCACGAACGGAACAAGTTGAATTGAATTTTTTTTTTCTAATATGATAATCAAATAATTTTTTTGGGTACAAATTTCATGTAGTTGGGTTAACTCAACTAACCAACTCTAATAAAAAATTAAAATATTAATTGAAAGAGAGATTTTGAAAAAAATGAAGATGGGTTCACAAGTATTGCTTAAGAGTCCCAGATGGAGATTTCACCCAAAGGCTGACATAAGATCCAATGAAAGAAATTACGTTTTTTATTATGTCATTTTAAGACCTCTTTTATAAATAAATATTAAATTCATTCAACGGTCAATATTGTAGTCTGTACCTAATTTTGTAATTTCTCGATTCCTCTCTCTTCGAGATTTCTTCGAAGGTGGTAACTTGAGAGCTCCTACCATCTTCAAACTGCTTGATCTCAAGCAGCCACGAAAAACCATTGGATGATCCTACCCGTCCAATTTTATCGTTGTTAGATGTGGACAGTTGGCCATGCTGACCAGTTCCAAATTACCCACTGCATTGGATTATCTGATAGGGCATAATAAAGGCATGATAGTAATGGGATCTACTCGAGCCAAATGCCATGGGACTAGGTGAATGGCACTCACTCGAAGTCTCTATCAGTCCCTTATTGAGTCAACACTATCACTAATTTAGTCGCTCTTTAAATCAATGTGATCGAGCCAAATCACATACAAACATAAATGGGAATGCCAAAAATGCACTTACTTGAATTAAACACAACGAGAATACAAAGCTTAGACACTTTGTAAGCACTCACCTCTAGGTTAGATCATTTGGCTAGACCTAGGAGAGTTCAACTCTTTCCTAAGTTTCACTCCTCTCTACCTTGGCTCTTCTCTCAAGCTCTATGTGGAAGTTGCTTTGCAAATGAGACGTTGACCTCCTTTTATAAGTGAGACCATGGAGCATGAGTCACTAGGGGTGTGCCAAGTGACATCACCTACACCACATAAAAGTACTTATTCTAGAAGTCTCTATTAAAATATCTTAGATATTTTCCCACACTCCTAGACACTCTAGACTACACTTCTAGAACATTACATAAAGTTTTAGACTCTTCTACAAAACTCTACACAATTCTAGACACTTCTATATTATTGTAGACAACTTTAAATTATTTTATAAAAGTCCACACCATTTGTCACACCCCAACCCAAAGGGTGGGACCGGAACGTGACTGATTTTTTTTTTTTTAAAAGCTAAGACAACATACCAGCATTCTAACTGAGCCGGATCAACAGTTAGGCCTAAAGGTCACACATGCTCCCAACATATGGACTCAAACATAAACTATAAGTCTACCCAAGAATAGACACAAAAGATAACACATACATAATCACATAATTCCAACCATTGAATTATCATTTCAAAATCACATCAGAGTAATTATAGAAACGTAGTAGTTTTAATATATCACATTTAAACAAAACAAGTACCACACCCGGTACTTTATAAAAGAATTTGGTTCCAAGAACCAGAAAGCAAAGATAAGAGTATTCCTCTCAGTGGGAATCCCAAAACAACACCGCAGCTTATCCACCCTCAACTTGAAATAGAGGGTTCTCCTCCTCTGATTCATCTCCTGAAAGGTGAGTGGGGTGAGCTAATTAGCCCAGTGAAAGAAATATAACAGTGCAGTTAAGTAAACAACAAGTTAGTGTATAATTAACAGTTACAATATAATATCTCATGTTTGATAACAATATTCACAATATTAAGTAAAGTCTCATCATTATTTCCATCATCTCATCCTCAGCTTTCCATTACTACTGTCATCCAACGTAACGCCTACCGACTACACTGAGACCATTATATTAAGTCCCGACATGGTCAAATTACATCCTTACAAGTACATCTCCGGCACTCCCATAGCCGATACTGACACATTCAAGTTAGCAACTGTCAACACCCGTGGTCTAGTAGACGTAAACCATCTCTCATATAGCTGATATTGGTTCAATAGTCAAGGGCACGTGAAAGCAGTATTACATATTTCATATGACCAACATCATAGCATTCCCAAGCATCATCAGCACCTCTTACAACAGTGCATTATATCTAGACACATGAGTGGGTTCATCAAATTTGAAACCACTCATTGCTCAAGATCCATCTCAAAATAAACCTGTTTACATCTTATTGCAAAGTTAAGTTCCCTCACCGTAACTGCGTGGTATCGCGGTCTCTGTTCAAAAAATAAACAAGTGCACAATCATTATCACGTCAATATACATAGCACCAACATACACACAAGTAGTATTTCGAAATTATACTTGTTTTCCCAAAAATATCCAAGGTACATGAAATTGAGTCTCCTACTTGGTTTCTATCCTTTTAAATTACAATAATCAACAAGATAGTAAATAAAAAGGTGCTCAGTCCAAAACTCATATTGTCTTCTGAGCATTGACCAGATTGACTTATTGAGTTAGGTCTAGATTCTCATGTCACTTCTCTTTTGCCTTCTGGATAGGACCAGATCTGACATTTTGAGTAAGGCCTCGAGGTCACTCACTTCCCGACAAATATAGCGTCGGCCCGAAAGTGAAATCACTCAGTGCCCGACAAATAAAGTCGGCCTAGAAGTGAATACAATAGTAGATACACTATAGTAATAAGAAAAGAGGGTTAGTACACATTTTTAGATTAACAAAGGGGTACTAACATCACATGCAATCAATAACAATCAAACAAGATTTAACACTTAAATACTGGGTCCCTCGGAACGTGCCTCGGAACCAGGTAGTGTGGCTTCGGATCATCCGAACCACTGCCTAACTAGTCATTGACCTCGGATCATGGGTCTGACTTCGGATCGTCCGAAGATCTGGTCTCGGATCATCCGAAGTCCATCCGAACTGAAAAGATCTGAAAAATGGGTCTCGGTGGGTCTGTGAGTCTCGAAACATCCGAAGTGAGGCTCAGATCGTCCGAGTGGGGTTCGGTCATTCCGAACTCTGCTCGGAACATCCGAGCGAGTCTGGCTTGCCTCGGACTTTTCTGGGCTTCGAGTGAAGCTCGGAACGTCCGAGGGCTCCTCTCGGACCATCCGAAGATCGACTCTAGGACAGTCCGAGAGCCATCTTCCTCCACTGTCTACAACAGCAGACAGTGATGGCAGACATTGTGTGAAATGCGAATCCGGAAACAGTGTGTTTCCCGGATTCGGTTTCCATATCTAGCCGGTCCGATGGACTCCTCTGGGAGTCCTCTTTCCATAGGGAATAATTTTAAATTTTGAAACTCAGTAAGCCGATGGATTTTAAAACGGAAAGCACACTAATACAAGAAACTCATGGTTTTTCCTTAAACTTCACACTGGTTTTACTCACTCAAAACTTAACTAAAACTGGTTTTTCTTGATTCTAAACCACCTAGAATTTGAAAAGGACATAGTGGTTACCTTTACTGGAGTTCCTGGGGTAAGAAATCCGGTCTTTAAAAATCTTCCTTCCTAAGCTACGGTTGATAAAACAGGAAACAAAGAGGCTGAGAAGGAGAGCTGGGATAACTCAGAACAGCTCTGGCTGAGAGAGAATGGAAGAGATGAAAATTTGTTGGGACTTAAACTAGCAGATTGAGGCTGAATTTATAGGGAACTTAGCCGAAAGAAGTGGCCGGTTGGCCACTGCATACAGTTGCATGCCGCTGCAGCTTACGTCGGCAACAGTAACCATAGAGTTTGGGTTGGTTGCAGATCAGCCCTTCTAAATTTCCAAATTTGCAGATTAGTCCCTTATTTGATAAAAACCGATTTTCACTAAAAATAAGATTTTGAAAGCTCAAGAACTTAATCCAACCTTACTGATAGGTTGGGTTTCAAAAAATTTAATCACCATAAAAATTTGGAGATTTAAAACTCACTGAAAACCATTGATTTAAATAAAAATCACATTTTAACACTATTTACTTAATTAAACAAATGTTAAATAAAACAACTTAGAAACCTTATTTTGGGGTTTGAAAGAATAAGTAGACCATACTTAAAATGGTCTAATATACTACACTTGTTTCAAAATTTATTTCATTTCCAAAACCATTTAAAATAATTATTTCTCCCTTTCGGGGTTTTGACGGGCAGTTTAAATACCATTTTCTGAAAATAAAATTATTTTAAAATCAGAAATACAAATCCTTGATTAAGGAGAACATTATCATCCAATAATAATCACATGACAACATAATTTATAAAAATAATAACAAGAAGCGGTAAATTACCAAAATGTCCCTCCAGCTGGATGAGCTGAATCACTGAGCTTTCGAGCTCGGATTGGGCCACACCTGGGCTTTTTTCAAAGCCCTAACCGAAATCTTCGAGATTAACCAGTCTAAACGAGATTATTAAGCTAAACTATGCATAATCTAGGTCAGGGTATTACACCACTCTAGAACCTTGTAGAGTCTTCTTGAACATTCTGGAACCTTTCACATTATTTCGAACTCTGCTTGCACATTCCAAGCCATTCTCGAGCATTCTGGAAATCTTTATATATCGAAAACTTTTGTTCTTCGAGTTTGGCCGTGCCTTGTACACAATTTTGGCACTCATCTTGACCTTCATGGCCGATTGTCGGGTTACAGAGTCTCGACCCATAACACATAGCTCAAATTATTAAAGAGATTGTCTGCCCTATATATACCATACAACTACTCAAAAAGAACAACAGGCATAATATGCAAATAATGGTCTAGATACAATCAAAGCATGAACAACCATATAAAGCCCACCACTTTGACAAAAACATTACTTAAATATCTTCAATTTCAAAGTGAACTTGTTGCCTGTCAATGTGTAAACCAAGAAATATGGGATAAGGCATGCAATAGGCATGCAATAGGATGAAACATTTTGGAGATAAAACATTACTTGTGGAAGCTGTGCCACATAGAGTCAAGTCAATTATCATTCTTTTTTGTTTTTTTAGTAAGTCAATTATCATTCACTAAGCAGCATTATCATAGATATTGCTTCATGTTTTTGTATTCTTATTTGAATCTCTCTTTTATGTTTTGCATCAAACTCTGGCCCAAAGAAAACTAATGCTAGAAAGGCACATGCATGAGCAAAAGATGCCTATAACTCCATAATGCTTCCACAGGTTCCATTTCTACCATATTCAGAACTAATTTTTAGTTTTACCAATCTTTTTTTTTTTTTAATAAATGCATTGGGATACCCTTAATTTATAAGGGGACATCCCAGTACCTTTATTTGATTTAAAGGAAAGAAATGCCCTTATGAAATTTCAGTGCAGGAGATAATTTTTGTCATCTTAAAATAAAAGTACTAGGAGTATCCCTTTATAAAAAAGGATTGTCCCCATCAGTCCCCTTATCTTAGTTGCATGTTCTTCATATCATAATCTGAGACCGAAGCATTGGATTCACATATGCAACATAATATTTAAGTGAATTTATATTCTATTTTTAAATGAAAGTGAGGTGTGAAAATAACACTAATATAAAATAAAGTAAATCGAGTGGCAAAGGTGTCAATATTTTTGTTACATTTGAAAGGTGTGACAATATTTTGCCATCTTCCATTACCAAAAAAATCTAGAAAAATGTATTTTATATTTTAATGGCAACTTCATTAAGAAATGGCACAAGAAGTGCCCCAAAGAAAAGTACAACAAAGAGAAATAAAGATTACAATTAAAGGGAACAACGAGCACCAAACACAAAAAAACTACAAGCCTCGATGGTGAAAGGAGGAACGCCATTGAGGGTAGTCACTCAAGAAACGGACTTCACCTTCACATTACAGTTGACTTCAAAAGGCTTTTTAGCTTTACCTTGAAATACACGATTATTTTGCTGCAACCAAATACTCTAAATTATAGCAAAAAGGGTTGATTGTCAAAGGATAGAGAATCTCGACGAATAGTAGGAGAGGAGAAACTAATGATGGCGTTGTCCACTAAACATCGAAAAGACTGACTGTATGATTCCACACTTTGGAAAAAAGAGGCAATGAAGAAGGAGGTGATTCACATCTTTGGAAGGCCACATACACAGAGTGTAAGCAATTACCATAACACAACACCTTTTTTGAAGGTTATTATGAGAGGATTTTACCAAGACTAGAAATCTAGAAGAAGGTAACCACCGTCAAAGGAGCTTAAGAGAACCAAATTGCAGGGCTAACAATAGGGGTAGACCCATGACCGTTGCTCCAAGCAAAGAAAGACTTGAGTAAAAAATACCCGACTCATTAGGCCACCAAACTTGAGATTCTTCTTCAGAGGGAATAAGGTGCATACTACCAAAGAGGTGGAGGAGGTAAAATGATCAACTTCAAAGTCTTGAGATATTCCTTCGAAGCCGAATATCCCAAACAACTTGATCACCGTAAACAGAGAAGTAATCATCCAATAAAACATGGGAAAAGAAGCAGGCCGAAACAAGAGAACTGACATGGAGACATGTCCAACATGGTTGCATTCGCACATTTCAAAGAATCCATGCGGAAATGTACATCAAGAATTTAAAAAAAAAAAATGGTTCAATTTAGCCCTCATAGCATTAAACTTTGTTGCAGCAAAAAGAATTCACCAAAAGTAAGGCTTTTCATATTCACACAAGGTATCAAGGTTGAGCGATAAAGCTTCTTTCTCCTTAACTCCCATTTCTGCATGATTTTAAGTCGTTTAATTCAGCAGAAGAGAAACAAGACCACTTTTTTCAATTTTTTGGGTGATGAGAATAAAAAATTGAAATAGTACAACACAATTCAGTATCACAGAATAGGGATAATAGTTACTACCTGAATATTTTCACTTGGTAATTTCTTCCTTCTATATTTCTTATATTATTCACTTCTTTATTTTCTAGGGGCGTTCTAATTTCTCCATTCATTCTTCATCGTCATCATCTATACCATTTATTCGATCTATCTAGATTGATGCTTACTTATCCTATCCCATTTCTCTCCAACCATTTTCTTCATATAACTTGTCCTACATTATCTCTAAATGGTGATACTGCAATCACTATGTTCGCAAAATGAGCACTTACCAGCTATGCTACATGCTCTTGATGAAAATTTGATCTACATTTTTGAATTATTTGCTCATCATCTTCATTTTACGGGCCATTTCAAGTTTTCAACTGCAAGCAAAATCAATTTATTTGATAGGGTATCAAAATTATCTAGTTCAGAAAACAACTTAGTGTCTGAAGATGAGTGTCATATAACTTGAAATTAGATATGTCATATAATGATTTAGGTAGTAATAGAAAAATTGCTCAAAGAGACGTCTGTTGTGAGAGACAAACTTTTCTTTTGCCCAAATGGCATGGACCCACTTAGACCCCACTAATACCTCTTTCCCCTTCACACGCATCTAGTCCAATGAATTGGATTCCTACGGAATTTAAACCTATTTAGAATTATTTTCACCGTTGGATTGAAATCCATTCCAAATTGATCCTAATTTGATGACTTTGGTAGTTAAAAGTCGTGACTTCTAAAGTCAAGGGGCTCTGATTTCTATAAACTACATCATCCTAAAACTAACTTTCATTTGAATACATCCCTATGAAATAAGGCCCACCCACAAGTCCCTTTTAGTGCCACACATGTGCAATGACACTCAATTGAAACGGCCCGTTGGTATAATTTGCTTAATTATAAAGATAAATCATCTTAAACAAGATTTAGGACCAAACAATTTTTTTTCTTTATTTTTATACTCTTTTCAAATCATTTTTTTTTTCAAATGAAACAAACTAAAATGACATAGAGTTATAGTTTACAATTGGATTTAATCACCAGAACATCTTTTACTTAGATCTGTGATACCTTTAAGATTTTTATATTCTATATTTTTTTTCATATTTTTAGTATTTTTTATAATAAAATATATTTAAAAGAAGTTTAAAATAAAACATTTATTTTTCAATGTATCAAATGAAGATTTACAATATGCATGTACGTACAATAAAAAATAAACTATATTTTTATTTATTTATTTATTCTAAGTATTAGAATATATATTTTTAGACAATAATTTAATATCCCAATTTAAAAAGAAAGTGACATGCCAATTTTTCAAATTTGATTTTTTTTTTTTATCTTATGATCTTTCATTAATCATTGTATACAAATCCACACACATGCCTGCGTGCACACACATACTGAAACACCCCATCCCGAAACGGGCGTGTTACTACCGATACTAAACCGAGATATCACACAATCCAAACTACCGGCATATTTTTTTTTTTTTGACTAAACATCAATCACCATAAGAGAAAAGAGATGCCATAAGTCCAGTTAACACAACAGTGCAGTAGGTGGTTAGTACAGTCATCCACAACGATAGACAATATCCAAAATAAACACAAGGTTCTTTCTAATTAATAAAAGGAAAGTAATTAAGCAATCCGAAAGCATCATCGCCTAAGCCTGGTCTTGGGACCCGCTGGATCCCACATCCATCGAGCCACCTGAAAGGCAAGGGGGTGAGTACTTCCTACTCAGCAAGGGAACACATGCATATAATCACACAACATACATCACACACTGCATATCTACCACTAAGGAATAACAAAGATCCACGTACGGGCCATTCGGTAGGTACTCAACATGGCCCACGACCGCCTTACCTAGACAACCTCAATCCCTTAACCAATGAGCAGGCCAGCACATCCTCAGCATATTCGGTCACACAGGGATCACAACCCATGCCAGCGGGAGCTGCCCCTCACTGCTTCGTCTCTCGACCTAGGCGAGCACCTCCTCAGCCTACTCGGTCACACAGGGATCACAACCCATGCCAGCGGGAGCTGCCCCTCACCGCTTCATCCCTCTACCTAGGCGAGCACCTCCTCAGCCTACACGCTCACACAGGGATCACAACCCATGCCAGCGGGAGCTGCCCCTCACCGCTTCATCCCTCGACCTAGGCGAGCACCTCCTCAGCCTACTCGGTCACACAGGGATCACAACCCATGCCAGCGGGAGCTGCCCCTCACCGCTTCATCCCTCGACCTAGGCGAGCACCTCCTCAGCCTACTCGGTCACACAGGGATCATCTCATCCGTCCCACCTTCGGGTATCGGAACTACGAGAGGCTTCTAAAGTTACCTTGGGTGAACCAACATTCAGCCTGATGGCCTATCTAGGATTGACACGACTACTTCCCCAAAGGATCCCTATTGGGAACTTCCAGGCACCTTGTTCCCCAAGTCAGGTTACACCTCCCTCAAAAGTGTATTTGGTGACCACAAGACAGACCGACCATTTTATTCAAGCTAGGGGCACGACTACCCATGTCCAATCACAAGGCAATACACATCCCACCACGCATCCGTCGCGTGGCCCCACATAACCCTAATGTTACTTAACGTCCTAGCCCCTCCGACATTCTACACATCCGACAAATGCATGTACGATTAACAATAGGCATGTGCAGGTACAAATAATAATAGACATGTTCTCAATGAAGCAACATCAAATCCTAGACAATCATGTATACCACAGTCTACCACATACTAGCATGTTGATATTTCATTATATTATCAATCAATCACATCCAAATTACTTAATCATGCACAATTGGTATAACATCAAGTCCATCTATCATTCTCACATCATTACCGGACGCGGATACACAGAGTGGTCCCCTCACCGCATACTTATCTGAACGGTTCCCTTGCCGAGCGGTAGGACTAGATATAAGGGGTCCCATTCTGCCCATTCCGCATCCACATAATTCGAAGATAAATAAATGCAGAAATGTGTATGCTAAAAGTGTGTTAGTTCCCTCACCGGTGTGCGTTTGAAAATCAATCGTGAGAAGGCGGGTCCGTTGATTTGAAGGGGGCTCGATCTGAAGAGACAAAAGCACAGAATAAGTAAAGGAGATAAAACAGGCTAAACTAAGCTCGAACTGAAAAATGGGCCCGAAATGGGCCGGCCTAAAACTGGGCCGGGCCCAAAGCTGGACTGGGCTTGAAACTGGACCGAGCCCAAAACTGGACTGGGCCGAGCTGGGTCAAGGGCGAGCCGAGCTAGGCCCGGCTCAGCGGGGCCCACACTCGAACTCAGCTGAGCCAACTCGGCTGCTCAGCTGAGTTGACTCGGCTGCCAGCCGAAGGGGGAAAGAGAAAGAGGAGAAAAACGCAGGAAGGAGAGGAAGAAGAAGAAAGAGGGAAAAACCGGAGGGGGGGTTGGGAAAATCCATCGAAAAATCGGGTAAAATCAGAGGGAAATCGGAGAGAGAGGAAAGGAAAATCAAGGAAAATCGAAGTAAAATCGGAGAAGGGGAAGAACCGACGGGATCGGGTCGGGTCGCTACACATATAGTAATCTTCCATTTTATAGCTTTGATAGGATAATTTGTAATTTTAAATTAGGCTAGTCTATAACTCTATATTACATGACCAATTTAGAGTGTTTGCTTTTCTTTAATAGACCACTGTGACATACACACCTGGGTCGAGAAGCATTGATAAAATATTGGTAGTAAGTAACTCATTTTTTACTTAATTTTACATAAATATTTTTTATTTTTAGACATTAACATGAAATGAGAGACCAAATCTTTTAAACTCACCAAATTTAATATCAAAATCCCTTTGATCTATTTTTAGTATTTTATATGAATTTCTCCTATTTCTATATAATAATAATGTAAGAGAAAATCACCCCTTGAAGAAAACCCAACATTGGCTAGCTCAACTCGTTACTTCTCGCTTTAAGAAGTGAGAGGTCGCCCGTTCGAGTCCTACTAGCGTAAATTGGGAGCATTCTGTGTAGGTATGTTGCCTCGTGGTTCTCTTCAGTTATAAAAATATATATACTGTAAGAGAAACTCCATGAAAAAATGATTAAGAAAAATGACTGAAAAAAATTATTAAAGGGCGATATGATGGGATGAATTCCAAAGGAGACCATATGAGTAGGCCACATGTGAAACATAAGCTGTAACGCCCAGAACACTACTATTTTTTTTTTTTGAAAACTAAACTCAAGACTTATAACTGGGTTGGATCAACACTTAGTCCCAGAAATAAAAGTCACACATATTCTCAACATGTGGACTCAAACACATACCTTAAGTCTACCAACATACAATCACATATTTCCATGAACGAAATATTTCATAAACAAATCAGAGTAGTTGCGGTCACACAGTGGTTTATACAATTCAAAACATAGTAGGTACTACATACGGTACTTTACACAAATAATGGTTCCAAAAAACCAAACATCAACAACAAGTTCCCATCAGTGGGAAACCCAAAGCAACTTAATAGCTTATCCTTCCTAAGCTCGATATGGAGGTTCATCCTCTCAGGTATATCTCCTAAAATGTAAATAGTGTGAGCTAACTAGCCCAGTGAAATAATATAACAATGTAGTTTATTGAACATCAGGTTAACCAAAAATCAATATTTTCAACATAAAAGATTTATCTTACCAAAAATCTTAACATCATTCCATAACTGCTGACATCCACGAAAACACCTAGATACTACGCTGAGATCATTAGTATTAAGTCCCGACACGGTAAAAATACAATTTTGCAAGTACATCTCTAGCCCACCCAAAACCGGTACTAACACACACGAGTTCAGTAACTGACCCACTTGGTCCAGTAGATGTAAACCGACACACACAAGGCCGGTAATAGTTCAGTAGTTAAGGGTACGTGGAAGCAGTATTAGCATTATCACAGTTCATAAGCATCATCATATATGATCAACATTATAAATATCCATAAACATTCTTCACAATAGTGCATCATGTCTAGGCATATAAGTGGGTTCATCAAACAAATCACTGAAACCACTCATTGCACTAGATCCTTTTTAATCTGATTTACTTACTGCAGTGTTAAGTCTTCTCACCGAAAATGTGTGGTATCGAAGTATCTTTCAAGCACACAAATAGATATACAAATAATGATCAGTCAATATACATAGCATAACAAGCAACACATATTCATAGTATTTCAAATCTTATTTTCCGTAAATCTCTAGGGGAAATGGAACTTAGTCTTCTATTTGGTTACTAACCATTTTAAATTACAATAATCAGCAATATATATAATAGAGTGTTCAGGCCACTTCTCATATTGTCTTATAGACATGACCAGGTTGACATATTGAGTTAGGCGTAGAGGTATAAGGTGCTCAGACCACTTCTCTTGTAACGAGTTAGGCCTAGAGGTCACTCAGTGCTCGAACCCTTTTTTTCTACCGAGCGGCGAATGAAATCGCACAGCTATAGATAGCTATCGGGCTAAGTCAGATACAAATAGAGAGTATCGGCTTGGAAGTGAATACAATAAGTGTATACACTATAGTATCAAGAGAAAGGGGTTAGTATCATTTTTAATTATCACAGAGGGATATAAACATCACATTAAAACCTAGGGTCTAAAACATGCGATCTTAAATCAAACTAAGATTTACAATTCAAAACTGGGTTCCTCAGAACATGCCTTGGAACCAGGTGCTGTGGCTTCGGACCTTCCGAGCCACTGCCTAAAAATTGGTCTATAGAACTTTTGGAACATAGTTCTGTCCTTCGGAACTTCCGAGGCTCATTTCTCGGAACTTCCGAAGGTGCTTTCGAGCCGAAAAAAAAAAAACAAAAAAAGGACATTCTGTGCATCTCGGTGTGTCTCAAAACTTGCCGAGGAAAGCTCAAAACTTTCTAGTTGTTCAGTTCTTCCGAAACAGACTCGGAACATCCCGTCAGCAGATGCGGGAGAAACACTTAATCTCTGGACACTTGGGAACCCCGAACCGAAGCTCGGAACTTCCGAAGGTGTAGCCTTCAGAACTTCCGAAACCCAGCTCTCGGACCTTCCGAGAGTCGTCTTCCTCCTCTGTCTGTAGCAGCAGACAGTAACGACAACGGTTGAGTGAAATGCGAATCTAAAAACAATGGGTTTCATGGGTTCATTTTTGACATCAAACTGATCAGATGGACTCCTCAGTGAGTCCTCTTGACAAAGGGAATAAATTAAGACCTTAACACTGATTTGAAACCTCTAATTTTAACAAGAATTTCAGAGAAACACATGAAAATCCAAGTTTTCCTTAAAACTTCAAATTCATTTTAAACACTCAAAACTTAATCAATTTTACTTCTTTTTTATTCTAAACCATTTAGAATTTGAAAAGGAATACAAATGATACTTTCACTTAAGCTCTAGGGTCAAAAATCCGAAATTTGAAAAATCTTCCACTTAACTGCTCACGGTAAAAATTGAAAAGAAAAGAGAAGGAGTGAGGTTTAGTTTTCACAGAGACTTGAGTTCTATCTGGAGTGAATCCAGTTGGGAGGAGGGTAGAATTTATAAACCCTCCAACCAGGCCAGGTGAAAAACACATCAACGACAGCCACGAGCGTCTGCATGGGGGAGGGGCAAGCTGCTGACTACGTAGGAGGAAACAGTAAAACAGTAAAAATAATTTGCAGATAAGTCTTTACAGCAGGTTTTGCAAATAAGTCAAATTTTGTCTTAAATCAATTTTTAACTAAAAATATGGTTTAATTAACTTGATTAATTTAATCCAACTTAACAAGAATGTTGGATTTTATAAACTCTACTCATCATAAAATTTTGGAAATTTAAATTTCACTAAAAACCATAGATTTAAACAAAATCCATATTTAACACTATTTACTTAATTTAACTTGTATTAAATAAAAGGGTTTAAAACCTTTATTTTAAAGATTTAAAGAACTAAACTAAATTGTTATAAAAAGGTCTAGAATCACATATTTTTGTTGAAATTTCTTATTTCTGAAATCGTATAAAAATATTTATTTCTTCTCTTTCAGGCCCTTTTCGGGTAGTTTTAAATAATATTTTCTGAAAACAAAATAACACTGTAATTATAAATTAAAATCACTGATTAAGGAAATCAATATCATTCAATAATAATCAAATAATTACATACATAGTAGAAATAATGTTGATAAATGGTAAATTATCATTTTGCCCTTTCAATTAGACGAGTTGGATCATCGAGCTTCCAAGCTCAGACTGGGCCAAACCTGGGTTTTTCGTAAAGCCTTAACTGTAATCTTCAAGATTAACCGGTCAAAGTATGATTTATCATACTGATCATGCTTAATTCGGGTCAGGGTATTACATTATGTCCTTAGTTGATCATTTCAGTCTTATATTTTTTATTCCCTCAATCCCATTTTAATTATCTCATTTGACATATTTGTATTTTTTAAGGAACTCTATATATAATACTAGTACTTTATGTGATCTCATCTATTTTCAAGGCACTTTATACTACCTCCAATATAAATGAAACAATTATTTTGAGACAAATTCCAAAATCCATATAAGACAACTAATTTGGTATAGAGAGTATAATTTAAAATAGCAATGTCATAAGTTGATAATTTTTTATGGCTTATTTGATAGGTGCAATGATTTGATATGTATGATATTACACAGTACTTTATTTATATTTTGCTTTACAATTTCACTTAATTATATGCTCTTTTTTAGGGTCATTCTCCATATATACATTGTATATAGGGTTACTCATAAGATCAAGGTAGATCAAATCATTCTAACTCGACAATTATACAATCATTTTTTATATTTTTAGCATTTTTATGAAGTCTTTAAATTTTTAACATCAACACAACAAGTATGGATTTGATCTTTTAAATTCATCAAATAAAATCTTAAAATTTATTTTCTTATTTTTAACAATTTTAAGATTCAATTTCTTATCCCTTAGAATTTATAAAATTATGTGCTAATTTTAACAAAATATTGATGGAGACGTTTGTTTAGGCGTGGTTGAGAATTTTAACTTTATGTTTATGTTGCTTGATAAAATAGAAGCTAACTACAATTATTTATTGAAAAATAGTTTAAAATATTCGAAAATTATATGAAAAGGATGGGCTGAATCCAACTCATCAAATTCAATTCTAAAATCTTTTAGTGTTTAGTTTTTTTACATAAAATTTTCTAAATTTTAATAATAATAAAGTCATGATAAGTGAAATCTTTTAAGTCGGATTCGTACTTAAAAAATAAACAGGCCTAAAAGTCTGAGTCCGACCAATCAAATGAATAATATTTGTCGAAACCCATTTATTTTGGTCGGGCTCAGTGAAATGAATACCTTAGTTTTAATTTTTTTTCAAAAAAAAGGGGAAAAAAAGAAGAAAAAAGAATGAAAAATATGTGTTAACAAAATTTGAATGCTACCGAAGTGCAATAACTTTCATATTTTTAACTCAAATATCGGTATATATATAAGGCACCCCATATAGACACCCGATTTTTCTACCTCTATACATCTGATTTCAAAAAATCGGTTGAAATTAACATTTTACCCCTCCGTGTTCTATCACCCGAACGAACTGTCAGTTCATTTTCAGTTCGTTCGGACGAATAGACTCATCCAAACGAACAAATCAGTGTAATTTCTGTTCGTTCGTATTAATATACTCATCCGAAAGAATAGAACAGTGCAATTTCAGTTCGTTCTGACGAATGAACTTATATATGTTCATTCGTTCGAATGATCAGTTTGGATATACCCTAAAAATAGTATGTTCCTTTGATGAGTAAACAATGTGACATGGTCAATGTCAAAGAATACTAGAGTAAATGTGGTACACAAGACATACAATGGAGAATTAGTTCTGGAGATAACAAGTATCAGTCAATAAACAATGTGACATAGTAAATGTCAAAGAATGCTGAAGTAAATGTGGTGCACAAGACACACAATGGAGAGCTAATTCTAGAGATACCAAGTATCAGTCAGCAATTCCTCAAAGTAATTTTGACAACTCCTGCCGTACAGGTTCTTGGTGTGCTATTTCGGATTTTGTCTTGAAAAAGGAAAGCAATGCCATGTTTGGTGGCATACCTCAAAGCAAAGCAGCTGAATATGGGGATGCAGCCAAAACATGAGCCAAGTCTGAAGAGAACAAGCTTAAGGAAGTGAATGAGAAGGCATATTTGTTCGAATGATCCTAAGTGATCATTCGAACGAATGAACATAAGTCCAAACGAACTAAAATTGTATTGTTCGGATCAATATATTCGTCCGAACGAACAAAAATTACACTAATTTGTTTATTCGGATAAATCTATTCGTCTGAACGAACTGAAAATGAAGTGACAGTTTGTTTTCAATTCATTCAGATAAATATACACTGAGGGGTAGAATGACAATTTCACCCGATTTTTTTAAATTGGATGCGTATAGGCAGAAAACTGGGTGTCTATAAGGGGCGTCATATATAATGCTGTGCATATTTAATTCTCTCACTTTAACATAAAAGCCACGAGTTAAATAACATTTTCATTTTAAAGCATGCACTTTCGCATATTTGTGTGGAATTTTTGTAATTCTAAAAAGTAGCATTAGCAACTTTGTAAAAAAAAAAAAATTAACTAAATGTACCCATTTTCAGAAATTTTCAGCGAAAAATCCTTTATTTAATCGGTAAGTGTCATATTTTAAAAATAAAAATAACAATGTGATTCTCACAGGCTATCGCTTTTCACCAGTAAGACTTTTAACTGGGATTCGCCCTAGCTAGCAAGAATTGAGTTTCTCCCCTGGAGTTTCTCGGTGGATTAGGGCTTCCACTTCTCTGCAACTCGGTTTAAAGCGATCATGGGAGATGCTGTATGCAAATCCTTATCCGGTCATCTCTCAGCCCTTAGCTTTTGCTTTCTCTCTTATTTTCCATAATTGACGGTCATGATTACCCTTTTTCTGGCATATATTTCAGCAACAATAATGAAATGAACGATCAAGATTACCTTTCTTTTGTACCGTTTACTCACTTGAGACTAAGATGCTGATTGGAGGAATTGAAATCTTACAATTGAGAAAATCTGGATTTTTTATGTGATCCGTACAACGCAGAACGGGGCTGGGTTCAAACATCTGCTTAGTTTTCGGCCCTTGGTTGCTGTTATTTTTTTGTGAATTGCAAATTAAAACCCAGAATTCTCTGATTGGATTCTGTCAACAGTTGGATGGTGGTGTTAGACAGATTATTTGTTGAAAACTCTTGTTTTTTTTTTTAAGTTTATTAATTTCTCCTTCGTCATTATCATTGAAGCACTTTTTTTATCCTTAGCCATTTGGTGAATTATACGTGTATAACTGAATAATATGCATACATCCTTGTTATTGTACAAATAAAAGGTTACAAGTTCAGGTTCTGTTTGTATTTTTATTGAGGTAAATAAGAAGACTCTCATTAATGCACATATTACTATACTTGACAGTATTCTTTTACATTTTTTTGACATATTTTTGTTGACAATATGTTTCTTATCTAAAACTAAATTTATCTTGATATTTAATTTGTTTATTACTGATTACTGATTTCAACCATGTTTTCCTGTTCATAAAACAAACCACAGCCTCACATTACACTTTTTTGCTCTGTACTGAATGACAACTATGATCATCACCACCACCACCATCATCATCTATCTGGAGTAGGCTTTCATATTTGGATTTGGCAAATTCTTTTTGTGGACTGACTGCCAATGACAACTATGATCTCATCGTTAAAAGAAATGCAAAAATAAAAAAAAATCTATGATCTCAAATTCTCATCCATATGGGGTTGGCTTTTTGAGTCGACCCCAAACACTATAAAAAGTCATGTTCTTTGTGACTCTAGTTTATCATGTCCTTTGTTATCTCATCAACTCAACTCGCTAAGAACACACTCCTTCAACTAATACCTTCTACATATAATTCCTCAATTCTTCAAACTGGGGCTGATTCTTATCTTCTGTATATATGACTAAACCACCTTAAATGACACTTCCTCATCTTTTTTTTTCCTACTGGGGCGAGAGGCTTTCCCTGTTACACATTTCTCAAAAAAGGTTCTCTCTAATGCACTCACTTTATTGTGTCTTTTTTTGGCAGGATCTGTTAATTGGGGTTTATATTCATAAACCAATAGGATTACTTGAATAAGATTCTGCAATGATGGATTGATGTCTGGACAAAGATTCTCTAATGACATTGTTGTCACTGGATGAAGGAGAGGCAGGACACATAGCAGGAGAATGTGCACCTGTACCCTCTATTGATAAGGAACAAGCAAATAAATCTAATCCATTTGCAAGTGCAGAACCTGTCGTAGAACCAAAGAAAGGGGCTACAGTTGCAGGTCCTATTGATAAGGGAAAAAAATTTGGTCCAATTGCAAGTATGAACCCTGATGCAGAAACAGAAGGAGCATCATCTGCTGGTTCTATTGAGAAGGAACATGCAATTGAATGTGATCCAACTGCAAATGTAGGACCTGCTGCAGAAACGCAGGAAGAGAGTATAGTGGTAGATCCTTTTGTAGGTATGGAATTTGACTCAGAAACAAAGGCGAAGGAATTTTATGAAAACTATGCAATGAGGGTGGGATTTGGGTCCAAAATACATTCGTCTAGATCATGTAAGAGCCGTGGCAGAACATTTGTTCATTTTGCTTGTGACAGACAGGGTTCTAAGAACCTTTATAAGAAATTAAAAAGAGAGGAAGTGCCTGGAGGCGCTGAAATTAAAAGGAGACCAGAGAGAGCAAATACAAGATGTGGGTGTTTGGCTGGTATGAAGATCAAGTTGAATACTTCTGGAAAATGGACAGTCTGCGAAGTTGAACTTCAGCACAACCATTCTGTTAGCCCAAGTAGTGCAGAACACCTTAGATCTTTAAAGGAGTTAAAAGGAGTCAAGAGAAGATTGGAGTTGTGTTTAAAATCTGGGCAGCAAGCACAGAAGATTGCCCAGGAAGTTATTTTAGATGCAAGAGAGTATGAGAATCTAACCTTTCCAGAAAAGAGTTGCCAAAATCATGTTACTAGGTTGAGGAGATTGGAACCATATTGGAGAATAGACTTTAAGCACATTCCATTCTTCAGCTATTTGCCCACCAATCCTTTAACCAGTGAACTGAACCAGCGTTACAATGTTTTGTATCGGACAGCTATCCAATGTGTGGCTGAAGGGGCAATATCTGAACAAGTAACTGCAGTGGCTCTCCAACAGCTTCAAGTGGCATTGCAAAATATTCGGAATGCAGTTGAAGCTGAACGGCTTCAAGGGCCAGACAGCATTGTTGATTCTGCCAATGTTGATGGCTCTAATAGTAATCGACCACCTGAAACTAATGCTGGAAAGAGAGGAGACCGACCAAAGGAGAAAGGATCAATATCTGTTAAAGCACGACAAGCTAAGTCCAGTGGAAAGAAGGTTTCTTACTTGTACTTAACTGTTATATACCTCAACTTTCAAGTTTATTTTTGTATGTTTAAATTGCATATGATGTTGTGTGTTTCATAGGGACGTGCTGCTGGCAAAACTCCACATGTTTGCAATAGCAGTGAGATGAGCGTGCCACAGGTTGCTCCAACCACTCTAAATCTTCTGAACAGTTGCTCTGCACAAGAGAGCGACAAAAACATGGTTAGAAATTGTCTTACATCGTGTGATGTCTGTTTTGTAAGGGAATGCATCTAATTTCAGTGTTTTATAACTGGTTGCAGGAAGAGCCCCACAGTGAAGGTCAAGCACATTAGGCACAAATATGAGGGGCAATCCACTTGCAGGAGTCAATGTGAAAACGTGGTAAGCATGGCCTTAGCTTGTCCATTGTATAAATTGTTTTATTTTATTTTATTTTTGGGAACAGTCAATTGTTTTACTATTTATGCAACTACATATAACTGAAGTTTGACAAAATGGAAAACAAAAATTATGTCTCTTGAGACTCAAAAATTGACATGTCCACTCCTTTGATCATCATTTTTACATGGGGGTTGGAGTCCATTCATTATTAGGACCCAAAATCATAATCATTTTAATCAGATTTTGACCCTTCCATTTCTCTATTTTTCTTGATGAATGCTGATCAAAATTTTGCCCGTTTAGCTGAATTTTCATCGCTCTCTCAGATCATGTTGCTATCATCTTTTTATTTGCTGTCTATGTTTTTGATTTGGAGTTGGAATCAGATTCTATTTGTTATTTTTCTTTTACTTACAAATGTTGTTTAAATGGGATTGAATTGATAACTTCAATGTAGGTAACAATTCCGTGTTGGACACTTTATTTTTATGTGTAAAATCTATGATCTTACCATAATGATGGTGTGTCCTTGCCATATGATAATCACTGAATCTTTCAATGGAAATGGTCCCAAGATCACTATTCAGTGAATGTGAGTTGAGAGATCTGATGTTGATATTCAGATTTATTTTCTATATGCAGGGTTTTACTAGTTTCTGGTTAATATTTGTGCAGTCATTACATACATGCTGAATACAAGAGTTTATCATTTGCTTATTCCATGAATTAGGATTTTAAAATTGGCTTCTTGCTGGTATCAGCCAGGTGATGCTGAAATGCTTGTTTGGCTGATAAGCCACATGTTGTCCATAGCTGCCATTGCTGGGTTGGCCACATTTTGAAAAGAATCTTGAAAATTCACAAAAATTAGGAAAAAAAGTAGAGTATGTCATTTTCAATAAATGCTGTCCCCAAGAGATTTTGAGGAAGATCACTGAAAATGCTCACCTCATGGTTATGTCCGAAACTCATGCATTAAGTGGGCCTAGGTGGAGTTCGGGAAAGAAAGTCGTTCCAACAATTGCTAACTATAGCAGTCTTTGACGTAATGTATCAACATTGTTAAAGTTGATGACAGTCTTTATCCTATGCCCTTATATATGTATCATCAGTGGGGAGGCTACATGGAGACATCTTCACTCAAGTGCATGGATGGATTACAAAATTGCTTTCCCCAAGGCTTTGTTTGGATGAGGAGAACTCAGGACGACTTTCACCTTTGAAAGTCTCCTAGAGAACTTCTTGTTTAAGCTCTACTTTTCAAATCACCTTGTTTGGATGCTTATTAGGTGAAAAACTTAATTACCTTAGAGAAATATAAAATTTGGATCTTAAAAATATGACTTCATTAAGTTTAGGTGAACTTCATTAAGTTTAGGTGAATCCCATAAGTGTATAAGCATGGAAGGAAGAGATAAAGAAAGACATGATGGATTTAGAGTAACTTATTTTATGGTTTGTGATAGAGCATAATGTAGAAATAAAACTCAAAAAGCCGACCTTAGATAGATGGGGTTTTGATTAGTATTGATGATGGCAACCTCTTCAACAAGGAAATTTTGTGGGCCCTATACAAATTTAAAGACTACAAAAAATTTTAGATAGAAAACAACCTAAGTGTACAACTTTATAACACTAATATTTATATTAGTTGTTATAAAGTTGTGGTTTTTTAGATTAGTTTTTAATTTTAATATTAAAAGCTAACGTGTACTTTATGTTTAAAACTTTGACAACCCTTGTTAAAAAGTGCCCCCTACAATATGATATATTGAGTTTCATGGTTGGATTGAAAACTTTGAGCTATAAGTGTAGGTAAAATATTAGTAATTAATATTATCACAAATTCCTATTAAAATAAATATTAGAAATTATTATTGAAATAATTATTATTATTCGTTACCCTTTTGTTGTGTTACCTGTAAAATAGAGACTTTTTAGGGAACGAAGTTGTATGTCTTTTAGTGGGTTTTTAATTTAAAATATTTAGTGGTTTTATAACTCAATTGATATAAATGATTATCAATAACAATATTAAGAACCCACATGGGTGTAGCTCAACTGGTTGCCTCCCGCCTCAGGAAGCGGGAGGTTGCGGGTTCGAGTCCCCATGGTCTAACCTTGGTGTGTCCTAGGGGTAGTGGGCTCACCCATGGGGGTTTTACGCTGGATATCTCACGATTTCCCACACGTAAATTCAAAAATAAATAAATTAAGAGTTTATTAATTACATTATTATTAAGTAAATAATAATAACAATATAAGATAATAATAGTTGATAATAATGTTAATAAACAATATTAAGAAGTAATCAATATTAATAAATAATAGTTACTTAATATTATTATAATCAATTAATAAGATAGGCGGAGAAGATTGTGTTCTCCATGAGAATGCAATCTTCTCTTCTTTGAGGGGAACTTCAATGGTGGAGAATGAGATTAGACATGCCAATGGAAACTAAAAAAATCTCTAAGTCCTAAACATATGACCCAAAAGAAACGGGTTTGGCTGCAGATTATAGATTTTTTTAAAGTTATTGGCTTTGAAAGCAAATCTAATTTCCGTTTGTTTTCAGCAATGCAACTTTGCTTTTACCATTTCTAAGTTGAATAACCCGCTGCCATGAATGACATGTATAAATAATATATCTATTGCTTATTAATATGTTGTCTGTTAAACTATATTTGAAAAAAAATGTTTATATTTACCCTCATATATCCTTACACGACTATCCATCATATTTGGAATTAGAAACAATATCACATGCCAGATGTAGTTGGTTCTACCATTTGAGGTATAGGCTTTTTATCGTCTTGCTCTATTTTGATCATTTTGGAACTTCCTTTTCAGCATCTTTCTTATAAGTTTCATGGGGTTATTTTTGTAGTTTTTTCTTTCTAATTTTCACTAATATATGTCATGGGATTTTGTATTTGTTTTTTTATAAGAACCAGATTATTTCATTAATTTGATTTTCCCTTTATTGAGAAGAATGTTAAGATTTTCAGTTTTGAAATATATGAAACCAAATCTAGATTCCAACAATACGAGGTGGAGATTGAGATGTTATAACCTTAAAGATGTGAGTAGAGGTTGCTCCATTCATGTGATTGGTACCCTAGAATGAGTCATGTCAACATCTCAATCTCCATGCTCCATTCAATTTTTTTCTTACTTTACCAGTCCTCTCAATGACTTCCAATTAGGGAATGGAATGGGGAGAATGGCACTCGGATTGAATTGATTCGATGGCACAATGTTTTTTTTACTATAATTAATTGTGTAAATGAAATTTAACCATTCATTTGGCCAAGTTTAGTGTGGATGGATTGTATATGTGACTTTATCTTTGTTGAATGTTGGCAAATTGTTATTAGATGATTATAATATATATGAAGTCTAAGTTTCACTATGTCCTAGTCCTAAAATACTAACACATATGAAGTCTAAGTTTCACTATATCCTAGTCTTAAAATACTAAACCAGTTATTCCACACATTCAAATATATGAATAGAAGAATGTGATGGCAGCATTTTCATTCCTTTGAGAAGAATCTCCTACCAAAGATGGTTGATATCTTGTATTACAAGCTTTGGGGAAAAGAATCAGCCGACAACAGATGCACTTGTTAATATTTATTGGTTTTACGAGAACCAATGTTAGAATATGGTTATATTTGTTATATATCGGTAGTATATTTTTTTTGAAATGGTGAATATATTTAAAAAAAAAAAAAAAAAAAAGCCTTGGAGGTGCGCATACAAAGAAACAATAAAGAAGACCCTATATGCCCGACACCCCATTACACCCTCAAAAACCCTCAAAACAGGAAAAAGGAAAAGGACTACCATGCAAGATCAATATATTATTTCCAAGCTCGCAGGATGTCACTAACGGAAATGTTCCTAAATTTATCTAGAGAAGAGGCCCACAAAGCACATTTGGCAAAGTTCCTGTTGGTGATAGATTGCTAAGGTTCTGCATGTTGCGGCAAACTCCATGATTGCGTTCCATCAAAGACCCCAACATGTGGCAAGGAAAACAAGGCGCCATAAAGAGGAGCAGTTTGGAGAGACTGAAATCAATGACCCAAGCATATGATAACTAAGCAAGCGTAGAAGCATAGTCCACTGCACTCCAAACTGACGAATAGAAATGGTAGTGGATAAGGAGATGATTCGTCTCTCCTGAGACTTGTAGACAAAAAGGGCAAGCATTGGCTATAATTCTTCCTCTTTTGCGTAAATTGTCTTGTGTAATGATTCTTCCCCAAACTTGCTGTCCAAAGGAAACTAATATCCTTTGGCGGAGCATTGGAGGTCCAAATAATGGGGTTGACAAAGGCAATTGCATCAATCTGATTGCTCCAAGTGTAGAAATACTTCATTGAAAAACTACTAGCTGGGTCGGGCCACCACAAAAGGTAGTCCTCATAAGTTCTAAGAATCTGATGAAGATCCGAGAACTCATCTGCTTGAGTGTCAATTAGGTTACGATGAAGGAGAACATCCCACACAACCTAATTACCATTAAGGAGAACATCCCACACAACCTAATTACCATTAATTGAGTTGAAGTTTCAAATGAATCTTGATTGTGATTGGGTAAGGCAGTAAAGGGAGGGGAAACGTGAGGCCAACGTGAGACTGTTACACCAAGGATCTGTCTAGAACTTGACGTCGTTACCACGCCCCTCTTTAAACGTAATCCCATGCTTGAATTTGTCAACACAAGTTGAGATGGCTCTCCACATGCCTGATGCTCTGCCGGATTGATGATCCAACCAGAATTACCCAAAATTGTATTTGAGGATGAGCATAGATTTCTATGGTGCTTCTTTCTCAAAACCGATTCTCCACAACCACTTTGACATGACAACAACATTAACGTCTTTGATGGGATGAACTCTGAGACCACCCGCATCAATAGGGAGACAAACTTGCTCCCAACTCACAAGGTGTTATTTTCTCTTTTCTCCTGGTCACCCCAAACAAAATCTTCATAATTCTTTCCAAAGAAGAGACAACCTTGTTGGGGCATTTGAAAGCAAAAAGGAAGTAGACGGGTAAAGCTGAAAGAATAAACTTCAGAAGGGTGATTCTACCCCCCAGTGATAGATACTTTCCATGCCACGAGGCTAAACGCTTGTTGAACTTATGAATAATGGATTCTCTTAGAGAATATCTAGGAGAGGCAGTGCACAAAGGAACACCCAAATAGGTAGATAGTAGTGATGATGAAACACAACCCAACAACTCATAAAAAGTTGCAAGCTCATTGTTGTCCAAGTTGATGTCGAAAGTTTCACTTTTGAGGTAGTTGATATGGAGGGATGCTGATATTTCGAACCATCTAAGAAGTGACCGGAGATTCATAACAGAATCCTCAATAGCCTCACAAAAAATGATAGGTGTCAACAACAAATTGTAAATGATGGAACTGCAATGAAGAATCACCAATGTTGAAACCGTGGATAAGGGAGAAATCAACCACCTTGGATAATAGAAGGCTTCGAGCCTCCGTCACCTTGATAAAAAGAGCAGGAGAAATAGATCTATTAATTAGGACAAAAAAGTGAGCTGAAGAAATGCACTCTGAAATCCATGGGCACCATCTCTGATTGAAACCTATGCTAGAGAGAATAAAATGAAGGAAATCCCAATCAACCATATGATAAGCTTTTTCAAGATCAAGCTTACATATGATTCCTTTATATATATCAATAGGTATATAAATTGTATGAAAACTGCAACAAGATTGAAATGCCAGCTGATATATTCAAACTATCAATTTAATGTAAGATGGATTTTATAAACATGGTATTCTGACAAAATTAAATTTCATATAAGTAGATCCATTCAACAGGACATATTAGAGCAAAAGAACAGTGAAAAATATGGTTCCTTTACTTGGAACATTGTGATCAAATTGTATCATTTCGGAAAAAAAAATTGTGATCAGACCATGAAGTAATCAAGGGTTGGCTTAGTGGTTGAGACACAAGACTTCAGAATTGAGGTCTTGGGTTCAATCTCTAGTGACTTCAATGAAAGGCCACTCCCCGCAGACTTACCCGGTGTGTGCGGATTGGGGGATTTTCACATATCCCAGGGGACTAGTTGGGTGCAACGCTTGGACACCTCCAGACCTCAAAAAAAAAAACCCATATAAGGATAAAGTACCATGTTGACTCGGCACCATCAACCATGAGCATAAAATTTAGAATAGAGAACTTGCTTTAGTAGCAAGTTTTTTCATTAAAAATATAAATCAACTAGAAGATGGATGATCGAGAGCATAAGCTTTTGTCCTGTCATCTACTTGTTCCCAGTCGGGACTATTTGCCATTTTCTAGCTATGAAAAATAAGGATTGTGGAAAATAATATATTTTTCTTCTTTCATGGAATAAGGGTTTTTTGCCATGATATAAAGAAATATGACATTTTTCTTTCTTTCTAAGGGATCTATTTCCCATAGGGCGGTATGGAAAATTTATTAAGGAAAAAAAAGAGATTCTCCCTGCTTGCAAAGATAATGCTTCGTTAAAAATTAATGAAATTTAGACTTTGATGCTAATAACCAAAATGTCGCGTTTTCACAATCTAACATGAGGTCGGATTTTATGGTATCTGTTGGATAATATGAATATAACTCTTAACAAAAAAATTAATAGAATTGCTTTTCTTGAAGAAATAGACAAATGATCTATTTGGTTTTGCAGTTTTCCTTTCCCATATGCATTCGGAATGTTAGCTCTATACATTTCTTCAATATTACTAAACATGTAGTATTCAAATTGTTTTGTATGCTTTTCTTGAAGGAACAAAAACTATAAACTAGAAAATATGTTGTTGTAAAAAATTTACTTTTACGTAATCTTTTATTAACAACCGTTGATGGTGTACCCTTTTTTGCATGATCAAATGAAGAAAAGATATAACAAAAACTCTGCCAAGACTTTCTTTAACAAGACATACTAATGAGACATTCCATTAACTGCATTTTAGGGCTCACATTATTAGATCTGATATAAAGATAAACCATATTAATAGTTATTGTATGAAGTTTCAGCTCCATATAATGATTCTATCATTTGATTTTAAATTTTTAAAAATCAATGGCCTATATTCATTAAAATTTAAAGACCAATATTATATGGCTTGGATTATCAATTGACATTGAAATTTTATATTCTTCATTTCCATGTGATCACCTATCAAACGAATCTAAACTTGTGGCACCCATGGTCTCTATTTAATGACTTGTCTCATTAGTGTATCTCGCTAGTAAAGTCTTTGTTAGTCTAACTCAAGATAAAATCATGTGGTGAACTTGGATTGTTGTATTAGCTATCATATGTCTCCAAATATGATGATAATGGATCTGAAGGAGATAAGTTTATATTAGGTTTGAATTCAATGGTTAAATTAGTGTGACATGGTTTGATTATTAGCTCCACCATAAGCCAAATGTAGAGCAGTCACCCCCTTTTTGGCTGTCAAGGTTAGGACTTATTTTGGGTCTAGATATTTTATTTTAAAAAGTTCAAAACTAAAATTTCAAAAATATTGATTGATATTTTGCGTCTGTTCATTTAGTCCTTCCCAAAGCAGAATGTTGAAATGGCTAGAAAGCTGGAACAAGTTTTGAAACAGATCTGGCAACTAAGTTTCACAATAGACATCAGCTTTGAGGATATAGCAAGAATATGATTTGGCGTGACCAGCTTGACGAAAAAGGCTTCGTCAAGATCCACTCAACCACCAAAGTACGATCAATGCCAGGGCCAAGAATTTGCTGAGAGATGCGTTTGATGATGCACTAGGCGATCTGTATTGTAAAATGCCTGGTAGAGATAGACAACATATCAACTGAAACGAAAACTCCCAGGTAATGCTTGAAGTGCGCTGCAATTGTCTGTGGTTGAGTTGACAGGCAACTTGTAGGTAGCCAACAGAAGGGGAAGGAGGAACCCGATGAGTCGGTTTTGCCACAATTGAGAGGCTTTGGTGGAAAGGGCATTGGAGGAGGAAGGTTCTACCGAGCAGAGCCTTCAGTAAAATCTTCATTTGAGGAGACAAAAATAGTTTCTTTAGTGACTATCCAGTAGAATTCTTCTAAAAATGCAGGTCGGGTTACTCAAGGCGTGTCTAAAAATTCTAGAGTTTCTCTTGTTTCAGACATGCCAGATTAGTGCAAGCAAAAAGAACCGAGTATGGATAATTTTATTATGGAGTTGGTAGCACTTAACACAAAGTTGCTTAACATCATCCAAAATGCCTTTGCAGATGAGATCTCAGTAGCTAAACTGTACTTAAGGAACAGGTGATTTTGGAAATTCATCAGAGTTGCAGCAGAGGAATTCGTGTTGCAATTGACTCCCCTTTTAACAAGCACAACTTTTGTCTCGAGACCACTATAGAAGAAAAATCAGGCTGCCACTGAGTGATAATTTATACGCGTAGAAAACTACACGAGATCAGCCCAATGCACCTGGGAAGATTAACTGAGGATGCAGAAAATAGCAGATTAATACTGAATTCGCCATTGAAGCTAGCAGTCCACATGGTTTGATAGCTAGTGCTAATCATTGGCAGATTGATGGATTGGATTTCATTCCAGATGTTCATCGAATTATTGCTTGTCGGTTGAGAGAGACACCTTCTGCTATTGGCAATGAATTCGTTGGTTCTAATATACTTACCAGCTCTTAGATCATTTCTTGGTTCGTCTCCTCCGAGCCCAAGAAGCATTCTAGTGAATGCCAACCTCTCAATAGTTCTTTTGGCTAACATACTTAGCTCTCACCCAGTAAGTCCAGAGATTTCGCTTGCCGGATGTAATTGCCCAAATTTACTTCATGATACAAGCACCATCTATCTCTTGAACAGATTTGAGACCGAAGCGGCCTGGCTCGTTTGGCATGCTGATATTTCTCCAGCAGGTTGTATTCATGGTTCTGTACTTCTGTTATTCGATCTCCAAAAAATAACTCCTCCTCTGCTCAATTTTATCAATACACTTTTCGGTAACAAGAAAGAATTTGGCCCAAAACATGTGGTAGTTGTTTATGGTGTATCTCAATGATTTCAGGCAACCGGCAAATGACAGGGACTCAGCCTTCCAACCGGCCAGCTTGCCTCTGATTTTTTATATCAGATAATTGCAATCTGAGACATGCAATCTTGAAGAGAAGAAACGGATTATATTGCTCTTGTTAAGAATTGATTGGCAGCTCTTACAATTTTCACAAGTCATCAAGGCATTTAAGATCTTCCTTTCTCCTCTCACTAACAGGTCTTGACTCTTGAGAGGTCATGGTGTCAAGATCAGTAGACCTTGACCAGCCCATAAAGTGTGTATACTTCTAAAAAGTGGGCCTCTCTGGGCAACCATTGAAAAGAATTAAACAAATTTTGTTGCCCCATCTCATCTCATTTTCGTCAATTGACAAAATTTGAAAAAAAAAATAACAGTATTTTTTAGTAGGGCCTCATCACAAAAATATCAACCAAAATTTTGAATTTCAGCCAATATACTGATAAAATTCATAATATATATAAGGATTTTCACTTGGGCGGCAGCACTATGCATGCACGACAAGGCCCAAGTGGCACTGTGGAGCCTATATGGGTCGGAGGAACGCGGTGGGGTGGGATTCATTTGAAAGATATTTTTGAAATGATATTATTCGTAAAAAAATCCGGTTTGTTGAATTTCAAAAACCATCGTTTTAAAAGGTCGCAAAATTAACAGTGAAAATCAGTTAAAAATAGGTCCAAATTGTATAGAGTTTCAATTCACAAAATAGGGATATGGGGGTGCAAGTGGGGCTTCAGTTGGCCCCGTTTGGACAAAAGAAAATTTTGTCCTTTTTTTAGATGCTTTTTTTTTTTCTGTCTTGTCGTATCACTCTGTTCAAGTGTATGCAAGCAAGTAATGATTAGCATATCTTGCAAAGTTGCAATTCTCAAGAAAATCTGAAATTACTTAGATATTTAGTGACGACCACTATCAAATTGTAAGCAACCAATTTCACAATGAAATTCTTTTCAATGAGATTCTTAAATCTCCAAAAAATTTAAACATTAAAGATCTTTCTCAAGACAAATACGCCGCCATATATTTAGTATAATTGTCTACAAAGAAACCATAGATTGTATACCTATGAAAGATGGTGTATGAACTCCTTCTGTCTCATTTTAAAATTTTAAATTTTTTAAGAAAGGGTTCTCGATATAAACTTCTCTCCAAGATCTTGGAAGAGTATCAAAATGTATATGAGACAGATAAATTAGAACAGAAGAAGTATTTGATTAGCATGAACTTTTACCTCATTCAACCTAAGCAAAACATATAACCTACGATTTGTAATATGAGTAATTGAAATAAAATTTATCTTCATGTGAAGCGCATATTAAACATTATTAACTGGAATAGGTGGTTCTAGGAAAGGAGGCAACAATCCAATCACGATAATATCAACAAAATAAAGTGTATCTTCAACATTAGAGATTGATTCATTATTGCTATATTTTTTTGTAGAATAGTTAAAATATATTCCTCTGTCCTATTTTAGTTGTTTCATTTGAAATATTTGTAATTTTTAAGAAATTCTCTATATAAGGCTAGCATTTCTTCTGATCTCATTCATTTTCAACACACTTTATACTGTTCCAGTATAAATTAGACAACTATTTTGAAACAATTTCAAATTCATATAAGATAACGAGATTGGGACGGAGGAGTATTTATTCCTATTTAGATGATAAAACTTAGAGAATGAACAATTCAATCAGTACTATAATTGGTAGTTTGGTACTAGATGTTGAAGTACATGCTTGGTCAGCAACACTGGCAAGCAGAATCTAACTATCATCAACATTGGATTGCTTGAGTTTAAATAGCATTCCCATTTTATGTGGTCATACGTCACACCAAGGAAAACGATTTTGGCCGATATGCACAATGTATCAGTTGTGTATCGACCTATAGCTAAATAGGGTAACTTTGGTAAAATGGGTTAATTTAATCATATGGATTTCGATCAAAGTAATTTTAGAGGCGTCGAAAAGAGGACTCAGAGAGCTATGCAATAGGAATAAGGATTGAAGTAGAAATTTCTTCCATACTTTATTATTGACTTTTATATAATTTAAGAGTCGAAATTTAAAAAAATTGATAAATATAACTCAAAATGGTCAATGATAAAATTAGCCGAAAATTACTAGACTTTATTTTTCAATTTTTTTTTTGAAATTTTTGAGACTTTCTCCACATTTTTTCAAAATATTTTAAAAATCTCGATTTCAAAATATAAGTTGATGCAAGATTTTCAATAAACATGAAGTAGTGGAGTTTAATTTCTAAAACTAATTTGAGTATTCACTTTTGCATTAGTCCTCTCAAAAATCCACTAAAAAAAATATATACGTGAAAAAATAATAATTTTTATCACCAAACCATTGAAAAAAAAAAACTTCCACCGTGTTCAATAGAGAAAACAAATGCCAAACTTATATGCTTTACGCCAGAATTTGATATGAATGGTCTAGCTTGAATGAAACTTTCCATACTAAGTTGAAAATCCGAACTCTATCGGTTTTTTTATCTACTATCACGAAGACAAACGATAGGCTTGCTAGATGATAAAATGAGAGAAATTTATTTGAAGTGATTTTGTTATGTTAGTAAACGGTTTGAGATAGTTTTAGTACGTGGAATTAAAATAGTTTAAGTTGAAGGAAACGTGGAGAGAAGATATAGAAATAAATGTTTGATTACGGAGCGATGGATGTTAGGGTTTTTATAGGGTCAAATGAAAATATGGAATTTGAAATACCAACTCTAGCCAGATAGGATATTGGTAATTGATGATGATGATCTCTGCTAACCCATAATGCTAGAATTAATGAGATGTAAAAGATCAATGATCACTCAATTCTTTTATAAGATTAAGCCACAATTGAATGGATCACCAATTAGCTTCAAAGGCTCTCTAAAAAGAACCTTATACCTAACATCACAGAAGAACAATGTATAAGAGGCGAAGTAGGGAGCTTGCTCTGCTTGGTTTTGTCTCTTATACAAATAAAATAGAAATAAAGAGTGATGATGGAAACACCAACTATTTTTTATATTAGAAAAACTCAAGTGATTAAAATATCCTACCTCACAAATTGCTATCCATTCTTTCTCTCTTTTGTTTTCATGCTTAGTGTAAACTAAAACACTCATTTTCTCCATCAAGTGAGTGCCAATGTTTTATCTCTTGCCTTTTCCTTTGAAAATTAAGTTCTTTACTTAAATAAAATAAATATTATGTTAGTGACTCATATTAGATTATTAAAATTTAAAATTTCATCAAATTCAAAACTAATTAGCGGATTGAATAGTCAATTACTTTCATTTGTTGTTTATAGTTATCCGATCTAAAACTAAAATTAGATGGTAGGATCAATTTTTTAAAAAAATTATGTGTGGAAAACTATGGGATATTCAGCGTAAAACTCTCACGGATGAGCCCGCTACTCCTAGGGCACACCAAGGTTAGGCCATAAGGGGCTTGAAGCCGCAACCTCCTGCTTCCTGAAGCAGGAGGCAACCAGGATCAAAATAGTTTAGTTGACCAATTTTTTCTCTTGGATCTGATGTTTATAAATAACTTATGCAGATGACTTTTAGTAAATCATTACTTTAAGTTTATACATAATATTTAGTTAGTCATTGAGAAAACTAATTTATCATATTTCTTAAAAAAATATATAATATATCTATGAAGTCTAATCCATCTATGGAGCTCAATCCCCCTTTTGGTACTTAAATGGAGATTTATCAGTAGACAATACCACTTGTAAATACCATCCAACAAAATAGTAGCTCGATCACTATCAACAAAAAAAATTAATACAAAAATTTAAAGTAAATAATTATTTTTTCTATTTCATAATTTTTTACAAAAAGTATAGTTTTTAAATACTAAATGACCATTGTAAGAAATCTACGCCAAATCATTCAAAGCTATCAAAATTTATCAATCTAGTTTTAATAATTTTTAATGATTTTTTTTTGTTTTTAAATAATAATATGATAAAGTCAGACTAATTCCTTCTAAATCATCATATCCCACTTTGAAATTTCTTATTCTATTTGTAGTATTTTTTTACTTTTAATACTAGATATTAAAAACAAGTCGAATATTTCATTTTCACTAAATCAAATCTGAAATCTTGCAAGAATTTATCATTAAAAAATACTCAAAGAATTTCATTAAAAGTGTGGTTTTTCAATTATTAAACCTATATTAACCCAAAACATTGTAAAACATATTGCTAGAATATAAGGGCCCCACACATGATGCTCAAGAATAATCAAAATAAGGGAAAAATAAAATAATTGGAAGGGACACACACCCTTGAAAACACGAGGTGGAAGTTTGATGAGTAAATTGATTCCTCCCGCCTCAATTATGAAATAGGCGGGCTTTAATTTTTTTTTTTTCTATATTTTAATTTTAATATTCAGCCGCCCCTTGTAAACCGGGCAGACGTGTTGGCCACTATTAGACTATTTAAATGCTCTAATGAAGTGGTGTTTTTCTTTTTTAAGTTGTTTGTATTTATTTGATCCATATTTTAAAATTTTAAAATTTGAATTTGATCCGATATTTTATCGAGTTCATTAACTCAGTCGAGTTTTTAACCTATTTAGAAAAAAATTATTGACTCGCTCGACTCAAAATTCTATCGAGTAAAGTCAATTTGAATTGAGTGGCTCGAGTCTTGTTAAAATTTTAAACTACGACTTCATGACATGTTTATCGGGAGTCTTTCACTAATTACAATAATGAGAGCAATCACTGTTTCTTTAGATAGATGATAGGTGCCTTTATTGATTCTCTTAAATACAAGTTTATTTGCATTGAGTTTTTTTTTTTATTGTTTACAATAAAAAAAATTAATCTTATTTGTCAAAAAATTGTAATTACCATTTAAGGCAAATTTATTTTTAATAAGTTGGACTGATGAAATATAATTGAGTAATGAGATTTTATTTCAAAATATGTACGGTGAAATGTTGTCCAATGACCTTATTAAATAAAACATCGTACAAATAAAAGTATAGTTTCATTAAACTTATATAAGCATTCAATTTGGATGGTTGAATCTCACTCTATTTCAGTTGTCCAAATTTATTTGCTTTAAATCAAATAACTATTTTAAAAAGAAAATTAGATTAATCCTTAGCTTAGAATATTCATAATTTCTACTTTGATTTGATAAAATTAGACAAATAGTAGACTCCAATTACTCTGGTTCAACCAGAACCGCAGTGGTTGCAGTTCGGTTCTAGCTGAAAATCGGCTATGGGTCAAAACCGCAGAAAATCGGTCAAAACCGCGGTCTTGAACAATAAACCGTGAGCCGCAAACCGTGGCTCACAAAAATTGATTTTTAATTTTTTCTTTTTTACTTGTCCCCTTAAAAAAATAAAAAATTAATATTAAAAATATATATATTTGAAATATAAATGTTTATTACTATTTATATCATATATCTTTCACCGTTTTCGTATATTACTCAAAATTTGAATGTTATTTTTAGTATTTATATTAATTTTATTGGTAAAAGGTGTCTTATTTACTGTTATATGTATTATTTATATTATATTACTATTTGACCGGCTTTCACTGCGGCAGAACCTGGTTGAACCCAAAATGCCTCGAAAACGGTTCGTTAGACGATCTGTTTCTGATGACATTGCATCCAATACTCATATTATTAGATTCAAAAACTACTTATAAACTCATGAGCAGATATATCATATTGGAATATTAGAGTTTTTTATTTATTAACTATTCACTTTATCAATTTCAACTTTAGATAAATATCTGTGAAATTGATGAGGACAATTTTTTATTTACTTTTGATTCTTCAGATTTATTCAAAAGTACCTTCATGTGCTTATTTAGTTAAGGCTCATTGTTTCACTCTAAAAGCTATAGATTTAAGCTTCGTGGTCATCAAATAAATATTCTATCTATAAAAATAATTTGTCAAAAATCAATCCTTAAATTGATATGATAAACGATTTAAATGATACTAACAACTTAGTCTTGTTTAATTAAAGTTCTAAAAATATCATTTTTTTCATGTTAACTAATAATTAATTAATGCTTTACTTTGATACTTTAAATGTACATTTGGAATCCACTTTATAAGATAGCATCACTTAAGAGACTATCTTGATGTTTATATGTTTCATATTTATTATGTATAAAGAACTAATAGAAAATGTAAAAATATATTGTCATGGGAAACACTTTAAAACCTTATTTGTTCATGTGATAGCAAAATCTTATAAATTAAAACAATGAAGATTTTTTTTATATTTATTTTAAAATTGAGTTATTTAAATATAAAATGAAATATGTATTTTCTAAAATTAATAAAAACTAATATCTTTTTTTTTCTTCCAAATATTAAAAACCATTTTTTTTTTTCGTTTTGGAAAATTGTCACTGTTTGTGAACAGAAAAAGGAAAAACTAACCTCCATTTTCGTAAACTATCCCTACTCAGTATTTTCCTCCTCCCTCCTTACTATTTTTTAATACCTCTCTCTCCCCCCTTTACTCCCAGCCACTCCTCTTCCTTTTCCTCTCTCATGGAGCAGCAGCAGCCGAGGCCGGAGCAGACCATACCGGAGAGGAAAGGACAAAAGCGGAAGCTTGAAGAAGAAGGCTCGGCACCACCAGCAGACCAATACCAAGAAGATGAGCAGCAGATCTCCCAAGACGCTCAGCTTGCTCTGTCTTGCCAAGTCAGGACCCAGGTCAACATCCTCAGTACCTCTTTATCCTCCACTGATTCTGATCGATCCGCCTCCAAACGCGCCACTCACGTCCTCGCCGAGCTCGCCAAGAATGGTACTCTTTCACACACACATCTACATCTATGTTTTCTCTTCAATTTCCAAGTTCGGTAATTGAAGTCATGGGTTTCACTTTTTTCTTACAGAGGACATGGTGAATGTAATCGTTGATGCCGGTGCTGTCCCAGCGCTTGTGCGGCACTTGCAGGCCCCCCCACTGCCGTGTGCAGGGCGGATGCCCTGCGAACACGAGGTAGAGAAAGGAAGCGCGTTTGCTCTAGGGCTTCTCGCGGTTAAGGTGAGTTCAGAATAGGATGTCCAGTTTTTAGCTTTGGATTTTATTTACCTATATTTATTTACAGATGATTTTTTGATGTTAAGGTGAATCTGGAAATGAGAAAGTGGTTTTGTGTTTTGGATTTATGAAATCAGTTTGAATATGGTTTCATTGATCTAGATAAAGCAGTATTCCTTATGATGGTGTGCTGAGGCGATTGATATGGCAAACATTGAAGAGAAAATAGGTCACTGAATTGGCTTTAAGAGTTCTTTTCGAGGATATTGAATGATCTTTAACGCCTTGGTTTAAGAATTGACTTAACCCAATTGTAATTTGGGCTGAGCAAATCACTGGGTTTTTCCGAGTTTCTGAGAAAAAAAGCACTTTCGCTTGATTGAATTTTGAGTTGAGTCTGATTTGAGGTTTTTAAACAATGCTTTAGTATTCTCCAACAGGCTGCCTTCACAGAGAGGATTCTATTTTGCTCAATTACTGGTTTCTTATCAATGTTATAGCCAGCTTTCTACAGCCAGGAGAAGATTTCCTTTACTCTCAAATTAACATGGTAGAAAACTGGAAACTAGTGGCATAAGAAGGTGAATGCATTTCATGGAGAATAAGATCACTTTGTTTTTTATTTTTCCCATTCACTGTAGGTTGTAGGTTCCATTAATGCCGCAGTTTCTAAAAGAATGATGGTCATTCGAATATTGTAGTAATGTTGACGAAATGTGTGTTTCTTGTTCACATTTAGAAAAAAAAAGAATGGTCAACTAAATTTTAATTACTAAAATAATCTTCTTAATAAAATAAGGAATATATAAATTTAAATTTAATATAAAAAGTTGTGATTGGTCACCTAAATAAATGATATAAATAAAATAAATATAAAAATAAACTCAATAATATTAATTAAATGTTATGTTATAAGTAAATTTTTTTTTTGGAAATTATTTGATCTTTCTGCAACACTTCATAATAAAGTTATAATGAAAACTTTAAATAATTGGTTTGTAATATATAAATGGGCAATTGAAAGATAATTTTAGATATTAAAATTAAATATGGATTATTATTACTGTTGTTGTTTTCAACTAATACATAAAATAAAAAAAATGACAGGATTTAAAGAAGAGATGGAGGTGTGAGTTGGTGGAGAGAATGTTAAGGAATTGAAGATGGAGAAATATGGAGGAGCTGCCACGTGGCTCCTAATCTCTCAAGCTATGTTTGTATAATTTTAAGAATACAGAAGTGGTCACCTTTGTTGACCTCTTTTGTTAAGCTTAGATGTGTCATTTGTTTTATGTTGTTGATGCAATACGTTTGTCAGACCCTAGCCACACTAGATGTGAGCTCCACCATTTAAATGCTTTATTTGCGACATTTAAATACTTAAGACTTGGGCTTGACTCAAAATCCAATGGAGTCGGGTAACTAGGTGAATTATTCGAGTCTCCTCCCCCGTAAGAGCTCGATAAAACTTGTTGACTTGCTTGATTAGCTCCAATAGGTTTAAGTCAGTTATGGCTCATTATTCTTTGTGTGTGTGGGCGCGCACGCACATGTACACACACTTGGAATTGTTTAATGTTGACTTATCATACAAAATATGTTGCCAACTATTAATGATGTTTCAAACCAAATATGCCAATTATTGAGAACTGAACGCATTGAGATGGGAAATTAGATGACTTATGACAAGTGAACCAGAAGCAATGAAATAGACAACAATTGACAAACTGAGCACACAAGGGGTATTTATTCACAACCACAAACTGAACATCCATTTCAAAAGAAAAAAAATCCTAAAAACACATGCAAACACACACACACACACACACACACACACACACACACACACACACACTCATTCACAAGGTGATCAAGTGAATAATCAGTTAATGAAGACTGGCATTACTGCATGAGTCATAAATCATTTCCTTAATTTTTTCTATTTACAAATGTAAACATGGTATTTGTTTGGGGCTTGATGCCACCTTTTGTATATTGTGTTTCTTCAGTTATTAAGGTGAGGGGTTTTTTATGAATGCCTAGGAACTTCACTTTCCAATTGTATTGGATATCTCTGAAGAGACAGGAATCTGCTTTCAGAAGAAGTTAATCATAATAAAATATACAAATTATGGGGATGACAATCCAGTGTTCGATCTTTATTAATGTCTTATGTATTTAACCATTCTAAAAAAAAATGTCTTATGTATTTACTTTCACTCTCTTTAAATCATCTTATAGATCTGTTGTCCCCATTTTTCTGATGTGTACATGGCTTCTATTGAATTTGTTTTATTTGAAGTTCTTTTTAATAAAAAATCCAGGTTCCCTTTTTAATTAATTGTGACTAACAAATGATATCTTCTTACTGCTTATGCAATCATTTATTGTGTCAATTGATCAACAACTGTTCAAATGTCTTTGTTTTTCGCTCCTGGTAAGGCTTTGTTTCCTTGGTGTGCAGCCTGAGCACCAGCAGCTCATTGTAGATGCCGGTGCTTTGCCTCATCTTGTAAGCCTCTTAAAAAGGCATAGCGATGGTTCTAATTCTCGAGCAGTCAATAGCGTCATTCGCAGAGCGGCTGATGCCATCACTAATCTTGCTCATGAAAATAGCAGTATCAAAACCCGTGTCAGGTTTGATTGCCATATGTGTTTGTTTTTTCATGATCATATTGCTCCTGATTTCCTATTTCTGATATTTGCCCAATGTTTTCAGGATTGAAGGGGGAATTCCTCCTCTTGTTGAGTTGCTTGAGTTCACTGATACAAAAGTACAAAGGGCAGCTGCAGGGGCCTTGCGAACACTGGCATTTAAAAATGATGAAAATAAGAATCACGTAATTGAAAACTCTGTGCTTATAGATTTTGACATTCCTTCGACCTGTTATTGATGTCACAGAGTTTTCATCATTTCGCAGATAGTTGAATGCAATGCCCTTCCAACTCTGATTCTAATGCTAAGATCTGAGGATACTGCTATACATTATGAGGCGGTATGGTTATATTTCCAACCCATTTTCTTTGTAAGCAATAGTGCTTTGGTAAGAATTTTGGAGTTACTATTTATTTGTAGCATTAAGATTTCTTGTGGATCATTTAGGTTGGTGTGATTGGGAACCTAGTCCATTCATCACCAAACATAAAGAAAGAAGTACTCCTTGCTGGAGCCTTGCAGCCTGTTATTGGATTACTGAGGTAAGATTTCAATACGGTCCAGTATCATTCTTGCAATGCTTGACTTTTTACTTTTGTTTAGGACTTGATACGAGCTCCTGATCTTGTATCTTTGTGCTTGTTGGCACTTCTTCTTCTTCTTCTCCTCCTCTCTCTCTAAACTTTTTCCTTTTTGAATTTGGCCCTTGATCTCTATTTTTTGTCACTTCTGTTTTTGAAGGCCTTGGGCCATTTATATAGATTGTTTTTAAACGTATTGCTTAGTTATAATGCTGTACGTTCTAGTTATTGTGTTCTTGAGCAGCTTATTATTACATTGAGTCACCTAATCACCTTGCTGAAATATGTGGTGTTTGTTTTTGTGTTCTATGTATTAGCTTTCTACTCTTGGTTGAAGTTGCAAGTTTGATAATATGACATTTCGTGGTGTTATCACTGTGGGATTTGTGTGGTAAATGCATTTATTTGTTCTTTTTCTTAGTGCCAAATAAGCATACAAGCATGTTTCTTTTAACGCTCACATTCTAGACAAACTTCAAATCTTTTCACTATGAAAACGTGGCATCTTTTACTTAATTTGTTCAATGGGAACTAAATAAGGAAGCCAATACCTAAACTGTTTTAGAGGTTGATTTAAGCATCATAGAACAGGTTCATTGCTTTCTAGCATAAGGTGGTAATTTGTTCAGAATTAAAGTTGGATATTAATGTAGAAAACTCATTATGTAGTCAATTTAGGCTGTTGAAACATTGCTTGAGTTGTTTTTAGTTTCTGAGGGATTCTTTGTAGAGTTTTTCTCTGCCTATGATTTGAAGTATCACAGGGTATGCTTGTCAATGTGTTCTTGTCTGTGATAGGGGAATGTATATTTGAGAGATTCTTCAATCCTTGATTTGTTTGGTATAGTTCATACAAGTAGTGAGCTTACAATATTGTTGGCAACTTACTAGACCCTGTTATGTTCTATTTAATTGCTCAATTAGTTTACATAGTTGCATCTGTAGTGGCTACGAATGTTGAATCATTGCTAGGATAATATGTGCGGGTTGCTTCTCTCTACGGAGAACCAATATGCTGGTTGCATCATTATAAAGCTGCTTTGGTTGCATCTGTGAGTAGTACATGAGGTGTTAGACATTAAACCTATTTACTGGTTGGCAGTTCTTCTTGTTCGGAGAGCCAAAGGGAGGCAGCTTTGTTACTGGGCCAGTTTGCAGCAACAGATTCTGATTGCAAGGTTGTTGCCTGTTCTTTTTTCTTTTTCTTCTTGTGTAAATGGACAAGCCTCTTTCTTAATTATATTTCTATGAGAATTATTCCTTCCAACCTGTCATTACTCTGAAAAAGGAGGATCTTCAGGTTCATATTGTACAAAGAGGTGCAGTCCAACCTCTGATTGAGATGCTTCATTCCCCTGATATACAGCTTAAAGAGATGTCAGCTTTTGCACTAGGAAGGTTGGCACAGGTATTTATTTCTTTGCCTTGCCAGTGTTTTGTTCAGCTCAATATATGTATGCATGTACTAAATTTTCTTAAGGGTGAATGGTTTTATTAGAATAAATGCTAAATGATTAAGGTGCAACAGAAACTGAGGGTGGTGGCAACCTCCAGCAAAAGAAGCACATGTGAAAACCAGTAAATTAAGAGTTGTAACTAGAGGTCTTGGGTTCGACTCCTCCTGAGCTCACCTTATACACGAGGCTTGCGGGTGGTTTTATGTATCGTGGGATTAGTCTCACCTCCAATGTGGGGTGGGGATAATCATGTTATCAAAGAAGAAGAAGAAAGAATTGTAACTTTAGCAAAAGGCACTTACAAAAATTAGACTAGCCACGCAATTGTGGAGATCCTTGTTCAGCAAAACAATCTTCCCTCTATAACAATGAGAAGTGAAGAAATCATAGCAATAAATTCTTTATTTTTTCATTTAATTAGTGATGTCCTATTTCCCAAGCAAGGATAACTGGGTCTTGTTGTTTGTATTTGTCGAGGGGTCTTTGTTAGCATCCTGATTCATTGGTCTTCAATTTCATAAACATGTATTGGGTTTTCGAAATTTCCAAATGCAGATAAACTTGTGGTTCTCTCTCTCTCTCTCTCTCAGCCCAATGTGCCAGTACATATCGATGCTGCTGCCAATGCCTATTGGTCATATCCTAGTTGTTTGATACAAACTTAATATCTATTGAACTTTTACCAGTGAATCATGCTAAAAATGTTTAATTGAATGCATTTTTCATAAGATAATAAATAATACACTTCTTTAAAGTGTTAGATATTTAATGCATATACAACTATCCAATGAAAATACTTAATACTGAAAAATCTTATTTCAACTAGTCATATTCCTCTCATGCAAATGAATGACTCAATCTTCCATTTTCTTTACCTCTCAATTGCTACATGAATCTCTTGCACTGAGCATCATGTTCTCTTTCCAAAATTGCTAGTACTAAATGATTTTACTTTTTCCCCTTTTTTCCCTTCATAATCTACTTTATGCAGTATTTTATTGTGGTTTGGTGAGTGAGTTGATCAAACTTGTAAGGAAATGGTTTGTACATGCAGCACACATGTTAAAGTAAGAATCTGACTTTTATCTGAAAAGTTACATTGTAGAATATAGAATCTGACTTTTATCTGAAGTTATATTGTAGAATATATATGTCATACATAACCAAAATGTAATGAGTGTTGCCAAGTAGTTCAGATGTTAAATGCGTTTTACATATTAATGGATTCTGTATGATGCAGTAGAACCTTCTACTCTTTCCAGTTCAAATTTTTGTGACCTGTGTGCTTATGTGTGCTGAATTTTTACCCTACCTTTTCTTGCAAAACTGTATTGTAGCTGAATGTTTTTTTTTTTGAACTTTTATTGTTCGCATATTTTTTAACTGAAATTTTGAACATATCAGTACCTAAATTTATCTTTTTATGGTATGTTAATCTTGCCCAAATACTGTTCCATACCAGTTACCTACTCTTATTGTGCTAAATGACCATGGACTATATAAGTCAATACAATGAAAGTTTGAATATGATCCACAAATATGATGTTTATCACTTGATTTTTAATGACCACAACCTAAATTTGCTCCATTTTGTGGTACATTGTTTTACTGCCTTGGACAATCAACTCAAGGTAGCCCCAGGTAACTGTGCTATTAAAATCATGCTTACTACAGTCATTTATTAGTATGATTCTAGCAACTTAAACCATGCTTAATAGGGCCACTTATTAGCATAATTCGAACCATCTAATATGACATATAATGGCCAATGCATTGGATAGGAACCTTGCTGTTTATTGGTGCAAGTTTCTTCAATTCCGCCAATTAATAGTCCAATTAGGGTTGTGATGATGAGTAGCTGATGGACAATTGGGTGACTTATTAGAACATGATAAATTACTGTGGATGTGTCAAGAATGGTTGATAGTCTGCACGGATAAATCATCCAAATCAACCACCTAATCAGCCATATACCATGATGGACTTGGGTTTTATTCCCTTGAGGTGCTTGTTCTTCTTTGGATTTTTTTTAAAAGATTACATCTTTTTTCCTGTTGGAATGTAAGGAAAAACTGATTTATCATTTATCAATCATTTTATTATTCAGAACAAATTCTAAGTCTTTGCTTATTCTTCTAAAATTTGTTCTGCTGCAGTGATCAATGAATTCGTCTTCCTTTTTTTTTTTTTTTTTTATGTTTTTGGTCAATTATAGTTTGTGTGATTTACCTTCTATTTTCTCACTTGATCAGTGGCACCATAAAATTTTATGGTTTGCAGAACATCATTGTGTTGATTGGTGCATAAGTAGTTGTTGGGGCAATTCATTGTCTGTTTTGAAATTATTATTTGCTATATTTTTTTAGGACACACACAATCAAGCTGGTATTGCTCACAATGGTGGTTTAGTGCCACTGCTGAAGCTTCTTGACTCGAGGAATGGGTCCCTACAACACAATGCTGCATTTGCTCTTTATGGTCTTGCAGACAATGAGGTAGCAAGACAGAATATGTTAATCCTACTGTTTTTCACTGCATTGTTACTTTTCAATATTTAATTAAGCATGCATTATTTAGATCACTTGTTTCCTCTGCCTGTAGGATAATATCTCAGATTTTATCAAGGTGGGAGGTGTTCAAAAGTTGCAAGATGGAGAATTCATTGTTCAAGTATGTTTGCTACTCTTTTTATTTCAATATGTTTGATGCTGTTGACTGTTGCTTCTCTGAGTGGATGTTGTTAGGGTTATTTATTACAAATAGTCACTTTCTGAAAATTATCTCAAGTTTCATGGTTCAGTGGTTTTTTAAACTCTATTACAGGCAACGAAAGATTGTGTAGCCAAGACACTTAAAAGAATAGAGGAGAAAATCCATGGACGGGTGTGTTCTCTTTTCCTTTCATTACCCTTTTTTGTCCTCGTGCATTGCTTTTTGTGTTCCATCTCAAGCATCTGCTTTATATATTCATTTAATGTCCTTTTGAAACATTCATAATGCTTCTACACGTTGTTATTCTATCATGTCCTGGTCTTGAGCCCAGATTAGGAGAACCAATGCTAGATTGGCTTGGCCTATCGACATTGGTCACACTTTAATATGAGTCCGACAAGATCAAGGAACAAAGAGAAAGTAGAGACCGATAAAGATTTGGAATGAGTATTGAGAAACAAGAAGCTAGATTGTGGAGAGATAAGACTTTTCATGGGCTTTTGGGGGTAGGACTCTAAAAGCCGACTCCAGATGGATATAGCTTGGACAATGAGAATGATACACTAAGGTTTCTCTTTCAAATTTTGATAGTGATTGTTATGGATATCCATTTTTCTTTGACAGGTCTTGAGGCATTTGTTATATTTAATGCGCACATCTGATAGGGGTATTCAAAAGAGGGTTGCTTTGGCTCTTGCTCATCTTTGTTCCCCAGAGGATCAGAGAACAATCTTCATTGATAACAATGGTATACTCTAGTTTTATATTTATTTTCTTCTTAGTTTCTTTCCATATATAGATAGATTTTTACAGATCACTGTAATCATGATATACACTTGCAGGATTGGAGTTGCTTGTGGGTCTTCTTGGCTCGACAAGTTCTAAGCAACAACAAGATGGTTCTGTGGCTTTGTACAAGTTGGCTAACAAAGCCATGTCGCTTTCTGCTATGGATGCAGCACCTCCGTCTCCGACTCCACAGGTTTTCTTATCTTTGGAAATGTGTATATTTCATGGATTTTTTCTCACTTTAGTGCTTGAGAATAAGCTCAAGTTGTTGCTTTGAAGAGAGAAATGGTTAAGCATTGTGAAATGAAGTTGGTCCGTGATAAAATTCCGTGTTGAATGCACGTTAGATGCTTTGGAAATATGGATGAGGGACATTTCTAATATAAACATCGTTATATCTTTTGATTAAAATCAAATCTGTTTTCTAATTACTCCCAGGGGTGTTGGCCTGACAGCCAAGGCACTGGCCTCAGGAAGCCAGGACTTGGGGTCAATTCCTGGCCAGCACCTCTGGGGTACACCCCATGGGGTTATTTCCCATCGAAGAACCCGGTGTGTGTATGCAGGGAGGTGTGCACATGCCCCGAAGGATTAGTTAGGTGAGACGCCTGGACACCTTCGGTCATAAAAAAGAAAACCTGTTTTCCAATTTCTTATCAATTGTTTGTATTGGAATTTCATAATTTAGTTGTTTTTTTCACGAGTAAGTGTTTAAAAAAGCATTCGTAAGAAAGTGTACTAGTGAAGCAAAAATAGCTGCCACCTATTCTATTTTATAGAGAAAAGGAGATGATGGTGGAGTGGTGGGGAGAAAGTTTCTCCCTGTTTGTGGGTAACATACCTGAATGGGGAACTAGAGATATCGTTCGTACGTTCGGGGTAGCCGGGGTTCGACTGCTTCATCCCAACTGATAGGAGAACTGGAACAAGGAGAAATTTCGTCTTTGTTAGATTCAAGACGGAAGCAGCAGCGGAGAGAACCATCAAGATGTTGGATGGCAAGGTATTTGATGGTAATAAGATCCAGGTGAATAGAGCCTAGCTTGGTTCATAAAAGAGAAGATAGGGAGGGGGCAAATGGAGAAGACAATAGCCAAGGTAGAAAGATTTACAAGAAAATATCTGAGTTGAGAAAGGAGATCAAACCTCTTCCTTGCTTTCTGTCGGTTGCTTATCTAGACCAGAAGCTGCTTCAGGTTAATGAAGAATATGTTGGGAAGTTTAAGGATTCGCTATCGGAAACTTGGATTGGGGTGGCGAGATAGGCTGATCTAGAAGGAAAAAAAAGGAGATTAGGGACTGGATCATGGATGCCTGGGCCTTAGATAGGGAGCTGGCGGTGTGTCGGCTTTGCACATTGCTTTTCTGGATTGTTCCGGCTAACGGTGGAAGATAGAAGAAATCTGAGTCTTGGTGGCTACCATTTTGCCCAATGAAGCAACTAGACAAGTGAATGGAATCCCTGGGGTTGGTAGTTGTGGCAACATGGGCTGGGTGGCTAAAGATTCTTTGGGGGCCTCGGGGGGTTGTGGGTAGTGTGGAACTCTAACAATTGGAAGAACTCAGAATTAAGGATTTCTATATTTCTGTTGTTCTTAAGGAGTTAGCTTCATGTAGGAGGTTCCTTCTTACAAATGTCTATGGTCCCAATGAAGATGCGGCAAGGAACAATTTCTAGGAGGAATTGGAGGCAGCTAGGTGTGCTAGTATTTATCCTTGGTGTGTTGGGGATGATTTTAATGTGGTTAGGAGAATGGCGGAAAGAAAGGGATGCAGGAGAATTTCTTCAAACATGCAAAAATTTAGTGATTGGATTGAACATATGGGGCTCATCAATTTGCCTTTTGAGAGGGAAGGGGGGCCCTCTCCTTTTCATTTCGAGATAGATTGGCTTAAGGAAGAGGGATTTGAGGAGTTGGTAGAAAATTGGTGGCAGGAAGCAAATCCAGTCAGATGGAAAGGGTATTGTCTCCTTTAGAAACAAAAATTCCTAAAAAGGAAGCTAAAGGAGTGGGATAAAGATTAGAGGGATTCTGCGAAGCTTGAAAAATCCACTCTCCTTGACGAATTGCAGCAAATCATTATTCTCGAAGAGGACGGTCTGCTTTTGGTGGAAAAAAATTTCTCATAGGAAGGAAATCAAAGAGGATTTTAAAAAGAAAGCTTTACAGGAGGAAATCAAATGAAACTAGAGATCGAGAATAAGATGGCTAAAAGAAGGGGACAAAAACATGAATTTTTTTCAATAGATGGCTAGTGCTAGAAAGAGGAAGAAGCGTATCCAGCTTCTTTAAATTGATGGAGAAATGGTGGAAAACAAGTGAAATATTTGTGGGAAACCATGGACTATTTCAAAAGATTATATTCCAAGTCTGGGGGGCGCAGACAAGGTTCCTTGTTCGTTCAACTTTAGAACTTTGGAAGAGGGCTAAGCCTTGTCTTTGGAAGATGGTTTCAGTGAGGAAGAGGTGAAGTCTATTGTTTGGCAGTTGGGTGAGGATGGGGTCCTAGGTCTTGACGGCTTTCCAATTCTATTCTTCAAAAGGTTCTGGATTTTGATCAAACATGATCTTTTAGATTTCATGCGAGAATTCTTCGAGAGGGGTATTATTTCTAAGGATGTGGGTGTACCTTTCATTACGCTGATTCCAGTGAAAGATGGGGCAGTGGAGTTGAACGATTTTCGCCCTATTTGGCTTTTGGGCAATCCATATAAAATTCTTGCTAATGTGTTGGTGAATAGGTAAAGGAGGTTCTTTCGAGGATTATTTTGGCTAATCAAAGTGCTTTCCTGGAAGGGAGACAAATCATTGACTTGATGGTGGTGGCTCACGAAAGTCTTCATTCGAAGTTCATCTTGGGTGATCCTGGCATTGTGTGTAAGTTGGACTTCTGAAAGCCTATGACAGGGTGGATTGGAGTTTCCTTGACTTTGTAATGCAAAGGATGGGATTTGGTGACAGGTGGCAATGCTGAAACCATGGTTGTGTCTTTTGCTCATCTGTCTATTCTGGTGAATGGGGGTCCAAAAGGTTTCTTCAACATGCGAAGGAGTATTAGGCAAGGGGATCCACTCTCTCCTTATCTGTATGTGATGGTTGTTGAGTCTCTCCATCTCATGCTTCATCATGCGGCAACTCGTGGCATGATTCATGATTTTCATGTGAAGCACTTTGATTTAGAGATAACCCATCTACCGTATGCTGATGATACAATTTTTTTTCTCAAGGCTGATAAGGATGAGTTAAGTTTGGTTGCTATTCTTCTTTGATTACAGGTTTACTCTGGGCTGAAAATTAATTTCATCAAAGTGAGCTGATGGGGGTTAATCTGGACTATAGCATCTGCCTTGAGCTTGCAGCTGAGTTGGGATGTAAGGTTTCTAGTTTTTCTACTTCATACCGTGGTCTCCCTCTTGGAATTGGAAAACCTAGAAAAATTTACTGGGACAAAGTCATTGAGAAAATGGGGGAGAGATTATCTGTGTGGAAATGTAAGCACTTATCCATTGGTGGAAGGATTATCCTTATTACATCTGTGCTTTCTAGTTTCTCTATCTACTTCCTAGTGTTTTTTGGTGCTCGGAAGCAATTATCAAGAAGATGGAAGCATTTATTAAAAATTCTTGTGGAATGATACTCCTGAGCATCACAAATTTCACTTGGTTTCTTGGAATCAGGTCTGTAAGGTGGTGGTGGAGGACTTGAGGATTAGGTCGATCCGCTGCTTCAACATTGCTTTACTTGGGAAGTGGTTGTGGAGATTGAGGGATAACTCTGAGGGCTTGTGGAAGGACATCATTTTTAAGAAGTTTGGTTTGTCGAGTAATGCATGGAGGGTCCCTTTGGTTTCTAAACAAGTATCGGGTTTGCCTTTGCTCCATTGATGCAACTTTCATGGGAAACATTGGATACATGTTATGTTCTGGGTCTGAAGTATTATTTTGGCATGATAAGTGGGTGGGTGAGGTTTTGTTGGCTTCTAGATTCCCTTGTGTTTTCTCTTTTGCATCAGATAGAGATGCGATGGTCATGGACTACTATCAGAACCAACACATCCATGTCGTATGGTGCCCCCAATTTAGAAGAGAGGTGGAAGATTGGATGGTGGATAGGTGGATGGAGCTGATGGATATTCTTAAGAAGGTTTTTCTTCTTGGGTTTGGAAGGGACTCTAGAATTTGGGAACTAGATATCCATGGGAAATTTTGCGTCAAATCCTTTTGTAGGAAGTTAATGTGTTCGGGTGATGTTCCTCATGTTCATCCAAATATTTGGAAGATGGTTCCTCTAAGAGTTAGGTTTTTTGGTTAGCTCGTTGGATTAGAGAAGATTCTGATGATTGATCATTTGAGAAATAGGAGGATGATCAGTGTTAATGCATGTTCTCTTTATTTATCCAACGCAAAATTAGTGAATCATCTCCTTTTGCACTGCCAGTTTGCTCATCTCATTTGGTCCCACTTCTTCCAATTGATGGGCCTAGCTTTTGTATGCCTTCTGCCTGTCACGAGGTGTGGAATGAAATGGTTATTATGGGGTTGGCTCTTTCGAAGGAGGCTTTGGAAAGCTACAATGCCAAGTATTATTTGGTTAATATGGTTAGAAAGGAATAAAAAGATTTTTAAGGAGAGGCAACTACTGTTGGTCAAATTATTGAAGTAATAAAATTTAGAGCGGCATGGTGGATGTTGGGGGAAAATCCTTGCCAGGGGTTCATATCTCTGATATCTTTAGAGATTGGGCTTTAGTGGATATGCAGAAGAGGATGTCGCCGAACCGTGAGGGTTGGCTTGATAGTCAAGAACCCGCTTGAGATGCGGGAGGTCTTGGGTTCAAGTCACTCTCAATACAAAAGGGCCACTCCCTATAGTGTTACCTGGTGTGTGTGGATAAGGAGTTTTGCATATGCCTTAGGGATTAGTTAGGTGCTCTAAAGGCTTGGACACGGTCTTCAAAAAAGAAAAAGAAACAGATGTCGCCGCCTACGCCCTCGGTTCTCTAGCACCCCCCCGAGCTTGGATACCTTAAGTTAAATTTGATGGTACTTGTGTGCAGGAGCGTGGGTGGGCCGAGTTTGGTGGTGTGATTAGGACCCATCATGTGGATCTTCGTTCTTCCTTTGCGTGCCCTCTCTCTAATTGCTCGGTCGTTGATGCAGAGCTTCATGCCCTTCGGAGAGGGGTTCTTAAAATGGAGGAGTTGGGTTCTTTTGGGGCATTTTGGAAGGCCAGTTATTCTCGGTTGGATGGCAGGTTCAAGTTGCCTCTAGAAAGTCCTGGATAAAGTGAACAAAATTCGATACTCTATCTTCGCTGGTGGTTTCTCTGTGTCCTGGGTTCCTAGAGCGGCTAAGTCTGCAGTGGATAATATGGCTAGACAAGGGCTTTTTTCTAATTCTGAGATTGTAAACAAATTTGGTATAATTTTTTGTTTGGAGGGTTGCATGCTTTGATTGGCCTGGTCTTTATGTGTTTTCTTTGTATTTCTTTTCTTTTCTATGAATAAGATTGTTACCTTTCAAATCCCACCTATGAAAGTGGGAGGTCTTAAGGTAAATTCCCACTCCTCCAAAGGGCCACTCTCTGTAGTTTTACTCGGTGTGTGTGGATAGAGAGGTTTGCACATGTTCCAAAGATTAGTCAGGTGCTCTAAGAGGCTTGGACACCTTGGCCTTCAAAAAATAAAAAAAATGTTACCTTTCAAAAAAAAAGTGTACAAGTGAACAAAGACACACGGGAAAATACTATGGCGGGTCTTTTGAAGTACTCACATACCCCTTGTGAATTGTTTTATATCTCAAATTTGCAACCACCAAGGGAAGCCCATAATACCAGAGTTGTCCTAATCCCTAATAGTTCTGCCTCATTTGAATTTCTTACATGTACGAATTTCGAAAAGACCAAAGATGACATCACCTTTGAATTTCGGAGAACCTGCCAATGCCTACTGGTGTAGGTTTACCTCTTGCTGCCCCATCCATATTGAATTTGAGAACTCCTGGCAAAGGAAGAGACCATTTCATGCTAATCCTTTTTTTTCTTGTTCCATTACTGATACAACCATCCTCATATTCTAGGCAGCGTAATATTTGTACATTCTTTCTCTTATTAATGGAATTCATTTGTCTTTGCTTCAAAAATAGTTGTATAAGTCCAACATAGTTAAAGTCCTAAAGTCCCTGCTCGGTAAGAGCCGAGTGCAAAGCCTCCACTTTGCCTTTTGGAAAATCTCACTTTCCTTGGAAACTTTGTTCTAAAAAATCCAAGAGTTCCTTTCCTTCCATATTGACCATAAAATAGCTACTGGAATTATTCCAAGCCACTTTCATCCTGGAACCACTACTAAAAATTACCCAACTATCCATAATTCTTTTGAATGACTTGTTGAAAACCCACTAGACACCCATCAACTTAACGAAACTATTCCACAAACATCTTACTATTGGGCAATTCACAAACAAATGGTCAATGTTCTCCTGACTACTGCGAAGCATGCTAGTCAATTCCTCGCTCGATCCTAAAATACCCTTCTTGATTAGTTCCATTTTGAAAAGTATTCTCTTTTAGAGCGTACCTCACAAAGGTTTGAACCCTTGAAGGAGCTAGTCCTAACCAAGCAAAAGACTAGTTGTTGGACCCACTATTTGGTTCTTGCGTGGCCAAGCCCTCTATTGATTTAACTGTAAAAGTACCCGAGGGATTCCCCTTCCAAATAAGCTCGTCCTTCTCCTCTCTAGTTATAGGGAACCCACTTAGCATTGTCTTCAAGCTCAAAAGCCCTAAGCTCTTTTCTAAAGGCCAACTCCCATCTTGTAGCTCCTTCTACTGCGTTATAACAATCTTGTACCTTGGACCCACTATTTGGTTCTTGCGTGGCCAAGCCCTCTATTGATTTAACTGTAAAAGTACCCGAGGGATTCCCCTTCCAAATAAGCTCGTCCTTCTCCTCTCTAGTTATAGGGAACCCACTTAGCATTGTCTTCAAGCTCAAAAGCCCTAAGCTCTTTTCTAAAGGCCAACTCCCATCTTGTAGCTCCTTCTACTGCGTTATAACAATCTTGTACCTTGGACTCTGTATAAATAAATTGTCGTTAGTTTTTAGTTGCCTATTTTCTTGATTTAAATGTTTGTTTTAATAAATTTGATTAATTAATTAATCTATTAGATTTTAGATTCTTTATATTTTATTGGTAATTTATAGAAAGTATGCAATTTTTAATTTTTATAAATTGTATATATCAATTTTATTTTCAACTTATGATAAAAAACAAGGATGTTATTAAGTTGTTAAAAAGAACTTGAATGTTCATGTATAATATTGTTATTTATCATTTAAAGTAAAATTTTTACACATTTATTATCAAACGTAGTTTTTTTATTTTATTTAGAACTGTTCATTGTGCAAGTCTTATTGCTAGCATATTCATGTACATCTACATATACATATTTGTATATATACTAATGGATTGACCTCCATGGAATGGCGACAAGAGTCCATAGCATAGTTGAGAAGTGCTAGAGTTTTCGGGTTTCAGTGTTGATACCATTTTAGATAACGTCCCTCCCCCATTCCATACACCTGTGCACACACGCGTCTTAGGTTGCTTCTCTTGTCAAGAAGCTGTAATGATAGAGCAATTTAACTTTAGGGCCCTTGGGTTGATGGCTAGAATCTTCACAAGAGGGTGATGTTGGTCATTCTGAGTATAAGTTGCAAGTTGATGGCCATTTTAGATTTTAGTTACAAAAAAATGCATTTATAAAATACTTAATTGCCCTTAGACTGATGGTCAGGATCACCAAATCAGAGCCATTTTAGGCATTCTCAGAGTTCGTGTTTTGACTCTTAGGTTGTGTTTAGAGTTATGTGCCATCTTTGGGGATCCAATTATCAGAAACTTGCTATGGTGAATTTGCAATTAGTAATTCATTTAAAAATGTTATCTTAATAGTGATTTAGAGTTAGTGTTGGCAGAACTTATTGGATCTTTTAGCAAATTTGGTGTCTATTGTGCTGAGCAATTTTTCTTGCAGGTATATTTGGGGGAGCAGTATGTAAATAGTATTACATTGTCAGATGTTACCTTTCTAGTTGAAGGTAGTAGACCCTACTTGTTACGATTCATTCTAGTTTATTTCCTAGTTATCCTTGTTTCTTCTAGATTTATTTTTTGTCACTTGCATATTCTTATATCATAAAACTGTTACATGTGTTGAGTCGTAAATCATGTATTGTAAATAATAGATTGTAATATTCATAAGTATGTTCCCTCAAAAATATTTATGTAAAATAACAAACCATAATAATATGAGCAATTCTCCAATTTTCTTTAAATATTAAGAGAATATTTTGTAACTATTTAATTGAAGTTCAAATTTCTAATTTCCAATTTTTAGAAGTATAATACTGGTGTATGGTTGTTTTGGCAGATACCTTGGTTGAAACGCCTAAGTGCTTTGATGAGAGATGTCAGATTGTGGGACCCACTCTATGATCAAAATAGTTGTGTGGTGGATAGATAATAATAGAGACTATCTAGTCTTGAAAGTGGGATCCATTGAATCTTCTTAGTCTTTGATTTTTTAAGATCAAAATAAAACCATCGGATAATTTTTTCACCTATGATCCACAATCATATGATGAAGATATACTAAATAGACATCAATCAAGGTTGGATCCAAATCTTAAAAATGAAATTACATTTTGAGCAACTTGGTTTTATCACTAAATAGGCCTTGTATGGGGCTTGTACATTAGGATGGCTTGCTGATTATATAGTCTCTAAAAAATCAAAGGTTTTTAGATGGTCCTAGATGCCCAACAACTCAAGCATTAAGAGCCATCCAAACCAAATGTTTCATGTTTTCACCTTCCAAATGGCCCAATAGTTCTACTATACATTTGATTTGTAAGTTTCTATGAACGATTCCTCGTCATATTGTACAAATTGTGTAGATTTTAACAACAATAATTTTTATGTACAAGCATGTGGCAAGGATTCCAATCAGGGAAAAAGTTCAATTAGACTATCTGTTGTTACCCCATTTTATGCTTAAATCCAGTAGCAGAGACATGGTTTCCGTGTACTTATTCATGTCAATAATTATTATATACTCGTTCCACGCTTGCATGCAATCGCATGTTTTTGCGTGTGCATGCACGAATGTGTGCATGCGTGCTTGTGTCTGTGACCCTCAATAACCATTAAAAGGTTTGGAGCTTAGTTGAACAAGATGAATTTTTTTTTTTTTGTGAAAATTGATTATTAACCTTTTCTATTGTGTTTTGTATTTGACGTTTGACATTTTATAGTAATTTACACATTATAAGATGCTTTGATTCACAAGTTGGTTTTTAAAACATTGCATGCACGTGCACACGTGTGTGCGCGTGCGCGTGTGCGTGTGCGTGCGTGCATGCATGTTTTAACACCTTAACTTAAGATGGCCATAATCAATTGTTTGCCATTGGATTATGGGGCCCCACCTTTTATGAATCCAAATCGTACACAATTTACTTATGAATGATACATGCTGTGTTTTTTAACACATTAACTTGAGGATTGGTCCGTATTAGTTGTTTGCTATCAGATTATAGGGCCCCACCTTTTGTGAATTCAAATCCTTCACCATCTTCATGGGAATGATACATGCTCCTTGTTGAATTCAGTCCAGCTGTGGGTCCCACCATTGAATGAACCTGATGGGTATGGAATCCTTAGCATCATTTATGCCATTCAATGAGGTCTATCTGATGGTGGAGCCTTCATGAGGGAGATTGTTAAGAATTTGGGATGATGGTAGGTGGGGCCCCCATGTGACCCACAATTGATGACCAAACTGTCAGCTCGAGATTATTTCCCTATGAACATTGTTGAAGTTCTTTACTAATGTTGTTGTAACCAAAATTTATTCATAGCAAGAAAATTGTGCAAGAAACTGATAAGCCCAATAAGACATTTTACCTATGTCAAAGGGATACAAACTTTATACAAACTGTCAAGAATCCTGAAAACAGACTATGCTAAAGCTGCCCAAGCTCCCAATGAATCTGTCCACTGAAATGCCTCTGTAAGCTTCAGTGACCAAAGCCAATTGGATAATGTTTGATTTGATTTTGTGCATTATAGCTTCCTCGGGCAATGCTTTATCCTCAAAGATCCTTTTTTTTCCCTAGCCAAACAAACCATGCAATGGCCAAAGGTAACATTTTCCAAAGAGCTGGGTTCTCTTTCGAATGAGAGGACTAAAGGAGGGAGGCAAAACCCAAAATATACAAAAGAGGGAAAGAAAATGAGACCATATAAGAGAAACAAATGGACAATGATGAAATAGGTGGTTAATGGAGTCCTCACTTTTCTGACAAAGGTAACAAACATAAGGGCGTGGAAATCCCGTTCTTTCATGTCGTTCTTGGTAAAAAAATTATTCAAGAAAGCAGTCCAACAGAAACTTTTGACTTTAGATGGGACCTTCAATTTCCAAGTGGCCTAAAAAACAAAGCAGATGTAGTGTTAGGTCTGATCAAGTAGAAAAAAGATCTACAAGAATATTCACGTCTTTTATTTTTGTTTGATATGAGTATCTACGTAGTGTAACTAAGATTTTTTTCCCCGTGATGAAATGTGAAATAAATCATAATTTTGATATGTCCAAAGGGGGCATTAAATGGTGTTTGCTGCATCTATCTTTGTTGTTGCACTAATTTTTTTTCATCATCATCATTATTGCCATATATTCCATCTATCTGGCTTGTCTTTCCTTGTTCTACTTTTAGTTTTCTTTTTTCTTTTTAATAAAATTATTGAAAAAAGGAATTTAAAGGTACTTAATTTTCTCGTCCTTGTGGTTTTTTTTTTCTAGGTAGACGGTTCTATGCACACAGAATTGCCCTACTTGCTTCTTCAGATGCATTCCGTGCAATGTTTGATGGAGGTTATAGGGTGAGTGAACTTGTGAAACCATATTAACATACTCTTCATGCTATGTTGTGCAATTTATTTATTTATTTTTTGAAAGGTAACCATTTTATTTCAAAAATGATCTGATGCAATTTATTGCTCATATTTTTTCTTCTGAAAGCTACATGCATTTTTGGGTGTCGGCATGACATTTGTAAGGCTGCAAGTTGCAACTGCTGTGAAAATTCTAGGCCTTGATTACGGGTTAAAATTGTATTCCTTTAGCATTCCATCTTGAAGGTGTGAGATATTCAGTAAAATATTTATTTCAGGAGCAGTTGGAAAATAAGTAGAAATCCATGCTGTATAAAATGTTGTATTCTTTTCTTTTTTCTTTCCCTTCTTTTTCAAAGTTCGAGTGGAAAAATTAGGAACTAGATGCCAATTCATATGACAGATGACCAACAGACCTCATTGACTCACAAGCTCTCTCTCTCTCAACATACACAAAATTTATATTGCTTCTTTTTCCCCATGTTCTTAAATTCTTTGCTTGCCATATTCACCATTTTTAAAGAAAAGCTCACTTCTTCAATCATTAACATTCTATTCACCAACTTCTCCAGAGGGTAATTATCATTACCACTACTGATTACGAGAGCTATTTTTTCATTGATCTAATCATCAAAGTAATCAACAATCTAACTAGCAAGGTCATCTACTGTCATCAGCTAGGGCCGTCTATGTTTGCCTAACATAGCTGACAATGACTCTCTTTAATTATCTCCTCAAATTATGGAGTATGAACCTGAGCAATATCTGAGTGCTTCCCTTTCCGTCAAGTGGAGTGAATCCAACCGTTTATCTAAATTATTTCTTTCTGATGAGATTCTGGAAAAATCATTTATGCCAATTCCATAGCATAACCCGGAAAAAGAAAGCTTTGTGATGAAGGCCTTTCTTCCTCCTTTTTCCTCATTTCTGTTTATTGGAATGGTATTTTTTTTGATATTAGGAGATGAAATATACCAATCTCACCGAACGCATACTCCTTACACCATTGAACACCTTAACCTATACCCAAATGATTAAGTCTTGACAACTCAGCCTGATGTCTGCTTCTTTTTTCAGCTATCTCAAGATGCGTTAAGGTTGAAACCTTTTCCTGATATTATATTTTACCTCAGCAATTGTATTGCGGAACCATTTTTCCCCTTGTATTTTAAGGTAAAGGGTGTCATCCTCATGGCTATTGGGTTTAGTCCTCCCTAGATTTGGTGACAACTTGCAATGTCTATAACTTGGCTTGCTTCTGTTCAGAATATTGACGGCAGTGCCACTGGCCTCTTTTGTTGAATCATGCTACAGAGTTTTCAAGTTTCCGAAGAACACCAAAAAACCCTCTTGTATAAGTTTTTTCAGAATATTGAAAGTAGTGCCACTGGTCTTTTTCATTGAATTCGTGCTACAGAGTTTTTAAGTTTCAGAAGACATTCTAGAACCCCAAAAACTCCTCTTCTATGTGTTTTTCTTTTGGATTTTTGTTGTATTAGACATGGTAAAACCTATCGCAGTACACCTATACAAATTCCACTGGTCTCTTTCATTGAATTTGTGCTACAGAGTTTTTAAGTTTCAGAAGACATTCTAGAACCCCAAGAAACCCTCTTGTATTGATCAAAGGACGGCCCTTGATCCTAACTATTGCGCGGCTCTAGACGGGTCATTCGGTGCACTCCACGCACCAATGATGATAGAAAAAAAAATGGCAACGTATACTTAAGTCGCACTCTGGTCGGTGCGGAGATACGATACTCCCTGAGTTTCTCTTTTGGATTTTTAATTGTATTATACATGGTAAAAACTATCACAGTACACCAATACAAATTACAGCATTTTTTTTTTAATGCAGATATCTGTAAAGCTCTTATTTAGATTAAGAATATATTTGCAAGAAGGTCCATGAGAGAAATCTGGCTGTGGAAACTCAACGTCTGTGTTGTTTGCGTCAAAAGCTTTATTTTCGTTGAAAATAAATGAAACGTTTTCTTGTGAAGAGGGGAAAACTTCTCTCTTCCTCATTAAATTTTCCTATTCCCCCCAACAAGAAATGGATTCCATGGAGAAAAAAGGGGAAGTCTCATTTTCTGTGTTCTTGACAATGAGTCCTTGTTCCATGAAAAAAAAAAGGGAGGAGGGTCTCAATTTCCATAGACAGCCCCTAAGGGATCAAACCTTGAACAGGACCAGATATGGAGAAAAGGTCAAAGAAAAGGACCAGATGGGAAAAGTAAAAAATAAAAAGGACCAGATGGGATAAAGTGAACTGGCAATTAGAAAACAAATGATACATGGATTCTTCATTGGTCCAACAAAGGAAACAGTCATTAGGAATGGAAGTTTTCTCCTTTTCAAGGTTTCTAATATCAGAATTTCGTTGTAAGGTCCAGCAAATTGCCTTGATCCTTGATGTAGTGAAGGATTTTGAGACCATTACAAGGAAATGAACATTTGATTTTTGGTTTCAGGTTAGAGAAATGAGCTGCCTGAAAATATGCCGTTCGTTTCTTAAACCACATGGGACTATCTTCCACCTCATCATTTTGTCCATTGGTACTTGCCATTAAATCCTTGATAATAGATCCTCCAATGCGTGGGTTTCATGGTCCATTAAGTCGCAACAAAGAGTTAAATCCCTTACCACTTTTCCCCTTAAATCTTCCATATAATCTTTCACAAATACTTCCTTTTATGGGACATTGAAAATAGTTTCAGAAACAACTCTCTTGAATAGGTGTTGCCCACCACAAATTGTATTCTTCCTTTAATAATGTGCACCTCTGACCCATATCTCTCAATTTGAATATTGTTTTCCTTATTTTTGCGCCACCTCTCCAATTCACCTTACCTGGTTCTCAAATTCTTCTCTCTTCATATTTTACTTTTTTGTCTCTTCCTCTCAAAATTCTCTGCCAATTTTTTTTTGTGAAGCCCAATTTTTAAAAACAATATCGATCTTTTTTGAAATGATAACTATATTAATAATGAAAAAGTACCAGAGGTGCAAATACAAAGATACAAGAAAAACAATATTGATCTTCCTAGTGTACAGTTCTCTGAATGGGGAGATTCACCATTTCCCATTTCTCAAATGGATTTTTCTCTTATCTCCCACCCCTTTTCAAAGGAAGTCCTTTTGGATCTTTTTGAACAACTTGGCTTCTTAAAAGAGGAATATTGAACAAAGATAGGTTGTAAATTGGTATATTTGCAAGTGTGTCTTATCAAAAGGGTTTGGCCACTGAAAAGATACAGTTTTCCCGAGAAGCTGACTTCCATAACTTGTTTAGAGATTAGTAGTGGCAAATTAGGAGCACTGCAAATGGCTGTTACTTTTATGAAATGACGGGGGTATGAGCTGGAAATTTAGGAATATCATGTAGCTATAGAAAATTCACAGTGAACATACTTGCATAACTCTCTGAGATCCATAGTGCATGTAAAACTTATTGCACTGCAGGAGCAATGCCTGATGGTTCTTGTTTCTGTGCAGTGCCTTTTGTGCTTGCCTTTTTTTATAGCTCTTTTCATCTGGGTCTAGGTCTCCCATTTGTGATGTGACTTGTTGGTACTATTTTTGATTTTACTGAATTACATTACAGGAAAAGGATGCTAGAGATATTGAGATCCCTAACATTAGATGTAAAGTTTTTGAGTTGATGATGAGGTTGGTTACTTTTTCTTTCCTTTTCCTTGTTTTGTGTGAGGCCATTATCTAATGTCATGTTTGACATTCTTTCTTGTTTGACAGATTCATTTATACAGGTTCAGTTGATGTTACACAAGATATTGCACAGGATCTTCTCAGAGCTGCTGATCAGTATCTCTTAGAGGGTCTCAAGAGACTCTGTGAGTATGCTATTGCACAGGTATGCAGATATGTTATCCATGTTATTTCCCCCCCTTTGGAGTTGGCGCCTTATAACGAGGTTTCAACCTGTTCAGGATATATCTCTTGACAATGTTTCGAGCATGTATGAATTGTCAGAGGCTTTCCATGCCATGTCATTGAGGCACACGTGCATCTTGTTTATCCTGGAGCAGTTTGATAAATTGAATACTAGACCTGGGTACTCTCTCTCTCTCTCTCTCTCTCTCCCCAGCAGGCTGTACAGTGTAGGTAAATTCGCCTTGTGGATTAATTCCAGTCTAACTTGTGCCTAGCAAGTGCATAGCTGGAAAATATCTATGGCCAATTACCTTTTAGGCAACATTTTCCTCCAGCCAAGAAAAGGGGAAAAAGGTGGAAAAAAGACAAGGAAACACTTATTGCATATGCAAGTGAGATTGTTCAGAGGAAAGAATTTGTTGTTGTGGGCTGGACTGTCTTTGTTGCTTAGGTCATGGATTTTTTAGAGGTGGTCTCAGCTGTTTATAAAGCTTGGCTCAAATGACAGTGCTGGGACTGAGCTTTTGATGATTAAATAATTGGGAGGACTATAAATTAATTTGTATTTTCAGTTTCTTTTAGTTAATGACGATTGATTTTTTGCAATTTTGTAGGTTCTATAATCTGGTTCAACGTGTAATCCCTGAGATACGCAACTACTTCTCTAAAGCATTTAAGCCTGGTCAACGTGACACAGTGCTGTAGGTGCCCATTGTTGCCTTGGTCTTACTAACCCATGGGTGTCGAGGGTCGTGATGTACAGTTTGTTTTGATGTCACTGATGTTTGTTCTGCTGTAAGCAAAAGGAAAATGGTAGCAACTGAAATCAGGTACACTGCTTCCTGAACATGAAACTGATTTCGGTGGCTTTGCCACGACTCGCCTCCCTTGACTTTTGTATTCGTGAAATCGTGAATATTCACTTGGAAAGTGAGAAAGATTATATCATTAGGGTTTGAACGTCCCTTTGTACTGTGTCAATTAAGCTTCAGTAGGAGTCTTTTCCTATAGAGCCTTGTTGGACATCTGTTTAGTAAGTATACTGCTCTGTAAACAGCTTCCACCCAAAGCGTGGGTATAATGAACTTCGTAGGCTTTCTAATTACTTCTTTCCGTTTAATCTATTCAGTGGTGAAATCTATAGCCTGATAGAATTTAACTAGAGGTATGCATGTAAGCACGAGATAAAGATTGAGGAATATTGGGTTTCTTTGTAAGTAAGTTTCACCTATTTAAGTTCAATTATTGTGTAACCTTGTAATAAGAATGATAGCATGACATCATTTATCATTCTAAATTTTCCTAATATTGTGATTTGTTAAGAGTGGACATATTCATGGCTTCACATAATCTTCAGAATGATGATGATGGATGCCCTCTGATGATTGATATAAATCCATCCATTTAAGCATTATTCTAAGGATTGGTGACCTATTATTGTCTTTCAAAACTTCAAAAAATATCTAAATTTTTTATAAAATGGGAACCAACATGAGGAAATACATAATTCGTGTTTTTAAGTGTCTTTTAATGACATGTATTTTCTATTATAATTCAAAATTGTTATTTAAAAACTTTTGAATTTCATAAAAATGTTGAAGTATTAGAAAAAAATTACACAAATACCTTAAAAACTATATCAATCACATTAAAGTCTTTTCAATTAATTATAAAATTGTATATAATTTCATTCATTTTTCTGCAAGAAACTTGAAAACAACTTTTAACTTGGAAACAAAGCTTTTATCAAATTTTTAAAAAAATATTGAAAAATCACATGGACACTGCAAACTAAGTGAATAGCATTAATGCATCTCCATTGAATTCCATAAGTGTTGAATATTATTTAATTAAATATTTTCACAAAAAGCTCCTAATTTTAAATATTTTTTAGAATCACACTCAAAGCAACATTCAACTTGAATAATTGTCGAAACCATTTTTTAAAATTAAAAAAAAATCATTGGCCGAGACTAAGTAGATCGGCCGATATGGTCCTCCTCTCAGGACTGCAAAGATATGTATTGGCCGATCCGTGGAATAACAACCCTATGATGAGCCTCGCGCTGATAATCTACTGTGGCCCATGAGGCCATGATTGCCATATGATTCTTCGATATGTTTTGAAAGACAATAATAGTGAACGAATACAATGCCAATCAAGTATATGAATATCCAATTTTAAGCATATAAGCTATGTTGCCCGGTCATACACAAGGGAACTCTGGACAGGAGCCACCGTGGAATGACGTGTACACATCATGAAACTTCGCACAGTGGGGAAGAAGTGTTGGACACAGTGCAGGGGTCCTTGTGAAGAAAACACTCAACACATTCGAAGAGAGAAAAAAATGTGAAACGATACCTCAAACACACACTCCACGTTTTTTTTTTCTTAAACGATTGTGTTAGATTCAACCCCCGGCCAAAAGAGGAATCTCTTGGAGCAGACACAGCACTTCTTTCCTTCTCTCCCAAACTCCAAATCTCTCAGTGAGAAGCTTCTGAAGGCAGCTTCAGAACCTTAGTTCTCAAATGATGTGGCAGAATGTTCAGCAATTGATCTTGAATTCCTAGTGAAGCTGCGTATTTGTTGGACAAGACAATTATACAACACTGATTTCTATTTGCTTAACTCACTTTCCTTGCGTAGCTGGATCATTAGCTTTGTGGAAACCATTTGTTCCCAGTGGCTTTTGTTATGTTTCCTTTTTTCCCCAGCTGCAATGGCTAACTAACTGCTTCGGGGATATTACTCTATTTTATATTGTTGAAATGGTAACCTGACATGAAATCATTCTTTGAGGTTGCAGGTAAGCACATGTGATTGTGATTTATTCTTTCCATGTCTCCTTATTGTCTTCAAAATCATAACATAGAGGCCTTGCATGGGATTAAAATCAGTAATTAGAGTTGCGAGAATCTAGAAGAAGGTTGAGACTTAGAGTTTTGAAGAACCCTCAACTATTGGGACTTCTGAGTCCCCCATGGATGTAGGGATAATCTCTTCACGATACTACTCCCAACATAACCTTAATCTAAAACTGCAGAGATTCCTCATCTTATATCCAAATTGTAGAGCATAAACCTCTTGTCAGGAACATACCCATCCTCTCTCATGGCAGCAATTAGATGATCCAATAACTCATAAATAAAGTCACATTGTGGATGACTTGTATCTTCAACTACAAAGCTGTGCATCTCCTTCTCAATCTCAATCCAACTCACTCCAGTTTCCTTCTTTACTCCCATCTCCTTCATTCTTTTGATAATCCCAGCTCTCTCTTTCCATTTCCCTTCAGAAGAATATATGTTGGCCATCAAAACATAAGTTGCCGACAAATCAGGTGCTAATAGAAATATGTGTTCGGCTGCATATCTTCCCACATCTGAATTGGAATGCATGCTACAACAACCAAGCAATGCCTGCCATACAAAGATGCCAGGTTCTATTGGCATTGCCTCTATGAAGCATTTTGCTTCTTCCAAACGGCCTGCGCGGCCCAACATGTCAACCACACAAGCATAGTGCTCCATCCTAGGACTGATACCATGAATTTCGGACATGGATTCCAACAACTCCATACCCTTTTTTATCAACCCAACATGGCTACAAGCATAAAGCAATGACAAGAATGTGACATCTGTTGGTTCAACACCTTCTAATTTCATTTGTTCATAGTATTTTAGTGCTTCTAAGCCGTGGCCATGATGGGCAAGACCAGAAATAATACAATTCCATGAAACTGAATTTCTGTGAGCCATCCGGACAAAGACATCGGTGGATTCCTTTAACTCACCACACTTGGAATACATGTTGACAAGTCCATTGCCCACAAAGGTATTAGATCCCAAGTGCTTCTTTATTACCAATGAGTGAATTTGCCTCCCTAAAGATAAAGAAGTTATAGCGCCAAATACTCCTAGAATGGCAGAAACCATGTTTGGATCAATCTCGATCCCTGACTTCATCATCATCACGAAAAGCTCTAGAGCTGCTTCTTCCAACCCATTCTGTGCAAAACCCACCAGCATCACTGTCATGGAAACCTCATCTAATTCCTTGGCAGCTTCAAAAATCTGACATGCATCTCCCATGTTACCGCACTTTGAATACATGTCCATTACAGAACTTCCAAGACATAAATTTGAATCAAGCCCAGATTTCACAACTAGCCCATGGATCTGTCTTCCTTCTCTGATTGCCTGCATAGAAGCACAAGCTGAAAGAGAGCTTGAGTATGTTAAAGAATTAGCATCAATGCCCCAACGACGCATCTCTTTGAACAAATGCAGACTCTCCTTGCAAAGTTGACTTTGCACAAGCCCTGAAATTACTGCTGTCCACGTAACCACATTCCTTTCAGACATCTCATAAAACAATTGACGTCCAGAACCAACCGATCCGCACTTCAAGTACCCAGTAACTAGAGCATTTCCCACTGAAATTTCATGTCCAAAACCACTCGAGACCACTAAAGAATGAATCATCTTGATTGCATAAAGGAGGTCTGGTTTGTCACAAACTGATATCATGGTAGTCATTGTTGCATTATCAAATTGAAAATTCTGCAATTCATGCATCCTTTTGAAACAACCAAATCCTATTTCTATTTCTCCTATCTGTAAATATGCTGAAATAATCGAATTCCAAGATACTGTGTCTTTGACAACCATTTCGTCGAACACTTTGCGGGCATCTGATAATTTCCCGCATTTTGAATACATATAAATTAGTGAATTCCAAATAACAAGTGAATCATGGCGTTTGTCTTGATCCCTGAAACTAAATAAGTTGGAAAATTTGAGGATGGAGGCATGGAGGGAAGACCCAAGACGGAAATACCCTTCTCTTCCGCAATTGGAAAGAAGGGTGCTGAGGCTGACAGGGCCGAGGGTAAAATAGACATTTCCTGAAAGTGACAAGTGGTTCGTCGGAATCGGAATTCTCATTTTTGTAAGAGGAAGAGATTGGGGATAGAGAGGGGTTGAGTCTTGTCAACCATTTTGCTTTCATCCATGAAAGGTGATGCGGACAGTGTAACCGATCCAAAGTTTTTTCAGAATGGAAAATTTCCGTTCACAGCAGCCGACTCCAACCCATTGCAAAAGAGGAAATTAAGCAGGACAATCTGCACAACAGACCGAGAGGGAAAGTGAAGAGAAAAAAAAAGAGGAAAAGGCAGATGAAGCAGATCAATTACACAGCAAAAAAAAAATTAATCCTAACGGGGCCCACCTTTTATTGATGCTAATCAACCTTAAAGATGAGTTCATTTTAAGTTAGATGATTATTGATCTTAACTTTATTAAGTTTACAATATTGAATAAAATTAAATCTTTAGGGGTTAAAAAAATATGACTTTATTTCATTAGATGATTTTCTATCTAAGAAATGGTCTTTCCAACCAATCTACCCACATGAGTTCATGTGAGCTCCACATATAAGTACAACAAATAAGAGTTTCATATAGAAAGTTGAAGCACAGTTAGATCTGATTTGATTTGTTTTTTTCTTTAAAGTTTGAACACTATTGCATTTCGATAGTTTCAGAAAAGATAGTATAAATATGAAAAAAATAAAAATATAGAAATATTACAAATTTACAATTAATTATTTTCATCATTTCATACTAATCTATGCATATAAAACATAAATTACCATTAAATACCAATTTTATGTTTGTAATATCAAGTTATATAGGTAATTATCAAATAACAATATAAAGGTCAGTCATAGAGACACCCGATTTTTCTTTCTCTACACATCCGTTTTTCATTTTTGAGTGACAAATTACCATTTTGCCCTTCTATCTTTTTTCGTCCGAATGAACATATAGTACATTATGCATTCATTTGGACGATTACAACGTTGAACGAACGATTTCATGTAAAATGGAATTGTCCAAATGAATGGACCAGGATTATAAAATTCAGATTCGGTCGATATATCGGCCGAATTTATTCTCTCTCCTTTTTTTTTAAAAAAAAAAAAAAAAACGGCCGATATGATACGGCCGTGATATCCGCTTATCGATCGAATATCGGCCGATATTTGTACCCCTGTAATGGACTGTGGAGAAGGATTATCAAAAGAGGCTGTTTCTCAACACAGATTTTTACAAACAAGGTATTAAAATTCATCTACTCTGAGTTTTATGAATTGCGGGACTAATTTTAAGTGAAAAAGGTATAGTTTTGGACTTAAAAAATTATATCAATTAAGAGGGAAGACCATTTTTCTTAAATTATTTGGGTACGATTTTTAAACCTAAAATTATACCATTTTCATTTAAAATCAGTTCCGGAGTTCATAAAATTTAGAGTAGATAAATTTTGATACCTTATTTGTAAAAATCGGTCGAGAAACGGTCTCCTTGCCAACTATAACCTTTACGCGTTTGACTCGAATTTTTAAACGAGGTGGTTTCTCACCTATTTCTACAAACAATGTATCAAAATTCATCTATTCTGAATTTTATGAATTTTAGGACTAATTTTAAGTGAAAAAGGATATAGTTTTGGACTTAAAAATTCATACCCAAAGAATTAAGAGGGAATACCATTTTTCCTTAATTCTTTGAGTCTGATTTTTGAAGTCCAAAACTATACATTTTTCACTTAAAATCAGTCCCGAAGTTCATAAAATTCAGAGTATATGAATTTTGATACATTGTTTGTAAAAATCGGTCGAAAAACAATCTCTTTTGAAAATCCCTCTCCACAAGTCCATTCGTTCAGATGATTCCATTTTATATAGAATCGAATGAACACAAAATGGACTATCTGTTAGTTCGAACGAGAAAAGACGGAGGGGCAAAATAATAATTTATCCTCTCATGTTCGTCGGTCAATCCATAACATTCCAGCGTGAATTAGAACTAGAGGGGCAATTCAGGCTTGTCCTAACCCACATCTACATGAAAAACCTGAAAATATATGGGCTTAAGTTGAATTGGGCTCGAGTTGGCCCTGCTCATAGTACATGAAAGTCTGAGTTTGATCGAGAAGTCTGATTTGAGCCACATTTTATAAAAAATAATTTTCTTTAAGTGATATTTTGTATAAAGTATAAAAATTATGTAGCATATAACTTTTATTTATAGAAAATGTGAGAACCTATAAGCTGAAAAGAAAGAGAAAAAAAAAGCCTGAGCTTGAACAACATAAACATTTTATGCTTGAAATTGAGTTCAGTCCCTACAAATACAATTCGGGTTGAACTTTGATTTGACTAATTTGGGTAAACCGTGACTTGGGCCCTTAAATTGAATTTGGGGAGTTCATATTGAGTTTGAAAGAGACATGCACCTTCATTTTCAACCTCACCTTAGGTCTTGATTGAATGGACAACTTTCTACTACTGTATTAGAAATCTATGGTTTAACTACTGCCAAATAGAAATCCACTCTCAGCTAAATTCAACATTTCTAAACTAGTTATGTTATGAAATTACTACAAGTTTTTACTATGAAGGATTTCACGGTGCTTCTAAAAGAGAAGGCTCAAAGAAATTGACATTAATCTAGTCCAAACGTGTTTAGCTGTGTCATCTTGTTTACTAGAGTTGGGATCATCACACTGTCTCTGTTGAAACTTGAAACCGGTTTGATCAACAAGTCCTAGATCTTTTCTCCATAAAAGGATGGGATGGTAATTACCTCTCCAAAGTATGAACATTGTGCATGAAAAGTAGTTCCTATAACGCAAGAGCTGTTAGGCCAGCTTGAATAGGGGACTCAAGTAGAGCAAAAGATCTAGCAAAAGTGGAAGTCTAGTGCATGATCCAAGGCTAGGACTTGGTATCTATCTCAAAAGATTAATTCATTAGGTGGACTGATCTAAGTCTTTTATAAGTCTCTAAATCTCTCTCTTTACAATCAATGTGGGACTCGTTCACTGCATCAACAAGCCCCCCCCCCCCCCCCCCGTTTCGGTGAATATAATGCCGTTGGCTATCTCGTCTAACTAGGGGATCGCCTAAGTCCATATCTATTAGCTTGTGGATGTGGCTTGATACCATTTGTTAGAATCGAGTATCCATCCCAAAAGACTAAACTATTAGGTGGTATGACTCAAGTTCTTTATAAGTTCCTAAATCTCTCCTTTCATAACTAATGTGAAACTGCCCCAATAGAAGGAGAATCTAAGAATAATATTGCTTGGGCCATTGGGACAAGGAGAGACCATGGAGATCAAGTTATGTTGGGATTCTTTGCAATTTTTAGTGGGTTGACTGGATGTGCATTCTAAGAAATGGGTTTGTATAGAAAAAAGTGAAGAAGAGTAGGGTAGAAGAAAGCGAAACCAATTTGATCGGGTTTTGAGCCTCTTAAGTTCACACAATAATCCGTTGCTGATTATTTCAGTAATCTAAAGCATACAAATATCAATAAATATCAATTTCATTGACACTTTCCCAACATTTAGCAACAATCCCTACAATTTATCTTGACTTGTGAACCTCCGATTGGACTAAAAATAAATAAATCAAGTTTGAATCATGCCTCTGTTAATAAAATTAAATTGAACTGACTTGATTTGACCTAAAATAAATTGAGGTTGGGCTGGGTAGATGGGTGGCTAGCAAACCCATATTCAACCCAAATTGAATTAAAATTAGAATTAAAATAATTCATTTATTTTTTTACAATCTTGATTAGATTGAGTTGGGTTGTGCCAGTGGTAATAGGTTCAGTTGCACTAGCCCAAACGAGTTGGGTTGCACCAGCAAAGATGAGGTCGGTACTTTGCAGCGTAGAGAAGGTTATTTTTGTCTTTTTAAAATTCCGTAGAAGACGCTCTCGCCTGAAGATGAATTTTCATGCAGTTCCCGGAATTCACACTTTTCAATAGAAAAATATTTACCGGATGAGGTTAAGGATTGGTTCGGCGAGATGGCGCAGGCGTGTCGCACGTGTTCCATTGAGTGACCGATTCCATTTCCACGCCAGAAATCTCTGTATCGTATACAATATATATACGGGATCGATGGTCCGAATGTGCGAGCATTGTCTTCTCCGTTACCCAACCCTAATCCAATCTACATTCTAATTCTTACCTAATTTCACCCAAAATTCCTAATCCTTTCCCTAATCCGCCTCCAATTTCAACCAAATTCGTCCCCAAATTCCACCCAAATCATAATCCTTTTACCAATCGCCTCTAATTCGACCCAAATTCGCCTCCAATACAGATTCCTTTTCTTCTCTTCTTAAACATATACACACCTGTTGCGCTAGGGTTTCACGAATTTTATCCGACGATCAATATCTGATTCTGTGGTGAGGAGATTCCGAGATCTCTGTCTTGGATCTGGAGATTCCCGTTGAATCTTATTGGATCTTTCAGTTTGATCTTTCTTCTGTTTGATTTTCAATTTCTGGACTCTAAAAATTCACAGCAATTGGAGTCGAGGATTGGATCGTGGTTGCGAATCCTCTTTGTTATTATTAGTTTTTGTTCTTTTCCTCTTGTTAGAATCCTTGCCTTCACCTATTCTTTGAATTGGCTGTGGCACTTAAATCAGGAGACTTGATTTCTTTTGCTTGTTTCGATTTTGATCATGTCATTTCATGGAACCCGTCGCCCACCCTTGGCTGGAAGCAGTCGCCATGGTGATTCTAGGTCCTCTTTCAATAGAAACATTAACAGCAATAATAGCAACGTGACCAACAACGTCGTGAATTCTAATGATTTGTCGAGGAAGTTCCATGATCGGCGTTATAGCATTGGTGCTATTGATGCTGATGTGGTGGCACCTTCTTTGAAAAGGAGGAAATCCTCTGCTTCCACATGGGAAGAAGACAGGGGGATGCATTATAGGAGATTCAGCATGATTGGAAATGTGCCCTCGACCAGCAGTAGTATTTATCATCTACCAACAAGGTCTGATGTCAACACCACTGCCGTTCCAGGTTACAAACATGAACAGCCAAAATTGGAGGAGGATGTGATCTTTATGTCGAAAGATGAGATTGAGAGGTGCTCTCCATCAAGGAAGGATGGTATAGATTCGATGCGGGAAACACATTTGAGATACTCTTATTGTGCCTTCCTTCAGAATCTCGGAATGCGTCTTGAGCTGTATGTAACATTTTGATCTGAATCTGTCCATGTTAGTTGTTCTTATTCTTTTGACGAGGTTAATTAAGTGTATATAGACAGGATGATTTTTTTGTCTAATATTAGTCAATTTTCTGCTTTTGTTGAGTATTAATCAAGTGCCACTTGGCATGGATGAAACTTTGTAATTATTTTGATTCTTAGAACCTCTAGTACAATTGGTTAGTGCTTATTATTATGACAATTGAAGTTTAAGTTCCAAGTCATGTTACCGTCTTTAAAAAAAAAAAAGAACTATGAGGAACAGAAGTACTCCTCCAAACCAACATGAAAGATGAGAGAAAACAAAAAGCTTCTGTTTGAGCATGGCCTCTTTTTGGGAAGGATGAATTATTAAATGAGGAAATGAATACAATTACAACAGGTAAATGGGTCAAGGAAAAAAGGATTGTGGTCTCCCATTGCCAACAATCCTTATCAAGCCAATCCCTCTCCAAATTAGCAAAAAAAAGTTACTTGGGAAAAAGGAAATTTCCGAACATAACGGGGATTCTTGTTCCATTTGCTCCAATCCGGTAGTTCCAAGAGAAGGAATGAAATCCTAGAAGGTTCACTTAGATGTGTGCAAGGATCACCCATTATCATTGCATAAGGTTTTTCTTCATTGGTGAAGAAGCAAGATAGTTCTAGAAAAAAAAGAGTTTACATTCTTCTCCGTTGTGGCAGATCAATGTATTAGATTCCCAAAGTGGCCCATCTGAAAAGAACCTGAAACAGAAATTGGCTTTGTATCTTATGATATTGCACCATGACAGTCCAAACAGGGCTGCTATTCAAGAAAAAAGAAGTCTGAACATGGCATGAAGATCAGAATTTGAGATATCCAGGAATTTTCTATGAGATGCAGCCCAAGGATTGGCCTTGCTTTCAAGAATGAGCCTTGGAAGATGCTTTCGTTCTGAACTAGGGAATACCATAACCCCCAAAAGGGCAACCCTGTGAACCCTAGCTTCCAACGTCATTGATTGGTATACTAGGGAGAGAGGTATACTGAAGAAGGATTAAATAGTTGAAGGAAAAAGTTCCATGTTTTTGAGGCAAGGGACTATTAATACTGAGGTTATCTGCATCTCTTATGGTTTTGGGCTTTCAAATTTTCTTCTCTGGGCATCAAATAAATAAATAAATAGTAGGTTTGCTTGTACATATTCTGTATTTGCATAGCATGTTAAAATCTCTTACAATACATGATTCACATCTTACGATTTGTATGATATGTCAAGGGAAATGATTCATTTCGATTTAGAAATCTTATAATTCTTGTGGATAATTGAATTATGAGCTTATTTGGAATGTAAAAGTGCAAAACTTTTGGTTTTGATTGTTTTTAAGGCTTGAGTTGCTGGGCTTTTAGGATATTTGGATTTTTTATGGCCTTTCAGTTTGTAGTTGACTTCTTTAGAACACTACTTAGGGTATACTAGTGTATACTTTTGAAAGATGGAAGCTTTGGAATTTGAGCTCTAATGAAGTAGTTATATAATATTCAGTTAATATCGAAAGAAATAGGAGAATGGCTTATATTCTTGCTTTTCAAATATCTTTTGTATGGTATTAATTTTTTCTTGTGAAAAACAGTTATGAATCTAATGATTTATAATTTATGATATACGATTTGCGATTCAAGACATACAATGGTTTCACGATACAATTCGATTTTCACAACATTGCTATCCATAAACCAAATTGAAGCATTTTGATGCAGCATGAGTAGGATCGGGTTTGAGTAGGACGGGGTGACATAGACGATGAGATTTATTTGGGCTTAATAATAGGCTCAATGGGGGGTTTAAAGGGATTTAATGGACTTAGTTTAATAGAAATAAATGGATAAGGGCCAATTGGTAGGTAGGGTTAATTGGTCAAGACACCAGTACTTGGTACGGTCAAATGTGGGGGGAATGGGCTTTGATAGGATTAAACAATGGAGAATGGTCAAAGGTAAGGTTAATGGATCGGTCAATGAAGTTGGATTTTGGGGGTAGTTTGGTCAACGTGGTCAATGGTGGTGGGATGATAGGAAAACAACGAAGCACGCAAAAGGTGTTTTGGGAATTGGTTGATGAGAAAGTTTGTAAACAAGGTGGGTTTGGTTGGGAAGAATTAGAAATAGTGGGTGAGTGTGATGAGTCAGTGACCACAAGCGGCAAGGCTGGCAGCGTTTGGAGAGAGATGTTGGAGATGGGATTTATATGGATGGATCTGGATTGTGAATGGTGGGTGGAGGCTGATCGATGGTGGGGGCATCAGGGTAGATTTGGCGAATGGGGAAAGGGAGGAAGAAGGCTCTGGACGGCGGATCTGTTTCCCAAAGGGCGAGAGTGATGGGGACAATGGTGTGTTGGGCGTTTGTAGGTGAGGGTGAGATGCAGAGTGGCTGCTATGGTGGAGCCAGGGTAGACAGTTGTAGGCAACGGGGATCTCACAGCAGTAGCAACGTCATCGGGCAACAAGCGTGGATCTGGTCGCAACCAGATTTGGGCGATAGGTGGGCTGCAACGTTGTTGGGTGCTTGAATCCACAAGAACGGAAGAAGAGGAGAAGAGGAAGAGGAGAAGAAGAAGAGGAGGAGAGAGAAGAGGGAGTCAGAATCCACACCGATAGGAAAAGGAGAGAAACGGGCGCACCCGTAGGGGGAGAAGATAAAAATCTCAAGTTTTCAATTTATTATTATCTATAATATCCAAAATACATCCTCTAATCTTGGTATTTATAGGAAAAACACAAACCCTAATCCTAATTCATGGAGTGTGTGTTTTTGTTTTTAGGGAATAATTAAAAACGAAAATTCAAATAATGAAATAAATAAAATAAAATAGTGGGCCGGGTTTTCTATTTTCAGCCGGGTTGTGTCCACCACAGGTTGTCCTACATCACATTTTGTTGTAAAATATACTTGTATATGGCATGAGTACATAACATTAGGATTTAGGATGGTACGTCATCTTTGTATTTTTAAATTTTCTTTGAGAACCTTGTATCTCTAAAGAGGGAACACTTCTAATAATGTTTAGTAATGCAATGTGGTTTGTGTTACTCCTTTCACCTTCCATTTATATGACAAGTAAATATGTTCTTTTCCCAATTTCTTGTTTATTTTATCATTTTGTGGTTTATATGATGAATTTCTTTATGATTTACAGGCCGCAAACTACCATTGGTACTGCAATGGTCCTTTGCCACCGTTTTTTTGTTCGTCGATCGCATGCTTGTCACGATAGATTCGTGAGTTCCTAACCCTGATGTTTGCATATTTTTAATGAGGATATATCTCTCTTCTTTCTTCTCTTTTCCTTGCTGCCCATCTATGCTTGCTTTGCATTTCACCTAATGGGTTTACTAATCGATAAATTTAGGAGTTATGTTGTCATGAGTGACTTGCTAATATCTGTTCTTATTCTTGATGGAGTGTGTGTTTTCTTGCTAGTTTAAGCACTTGCTTCAGCCAGTTAAATTAGATGTCTTGCTCATTCTTGAAAGCATGTATGTGAGGCTAGACTATTTTTGTATACTTGTTAGAGTTCTCGACGGAAGTTAACATCAATTGAAACCCCGAGCCGCCATTCCGGATTCAAGGAAGGAATGGAGTAAGGCTCGGACTACTACTAGGGTAAGGAAGCTAAGCAAGTCCTTGTTGGCGTCCTAAAAATAGAGTTCACATGGCAGTTGCTTAATCGAGCCACCATGAAATGGAGTAAGGTTCGACTTATCCAACTTATCCAACTACTAATACTTGCAGTTAAGAGTGGATTTGATCTTATCCAGGAGGGTTAACTTCTTGCTCTTCTTGTCATAGCTCTACTACTACGAGCTATAACCTATATGAGCCTAAAATACATGCATTTAAAGCACCTAAACTCTCTCTTGAAGGTGATATCCTTACTAGAGCCCTCTTCCCATGGAATAAGGCTTCTTTGCTAGTATCACAAAAAGTGAGATTCTTTTCTTTTTGCGTGGGGGGAATTTAGCAAGGAAAAGTGGGAGTTTTTCTATTCTCAATGAGGCATTTTTTCATTCATTTTGGATGAAAATGAGAATTTTGATGCAAACAACACAAGGTCTGGGTTTCCACAGCCCAACATGACTCTAGATTTCATGGTACCTATCAGATAACATGGATTGCACCCAAACGTAATTTATTTTTGTAGAGTCAATTTTTTTGAAAGGTATTTTTCTAGAGTCAATTTCTTTTAGGAAACTGACAAAACCTCTTAGAGATTCGAACTAGACAAAAGCTATGGGGAATTAGACATGCATTAGAGCTATAGTTTTTTGTTGGAAGAGGACAACTCATCATTTAGGGTTGATTCAACTAATGCGATTGCAAGGACAAAAGGTAGAAACCACCAAGGACGTTGATTCCTGTCTCTAAAAAGGATTATAAAACTCACTCTTCTAAACTCTAGAAAACTCACTCTTCTAAACTCTTTCATTGGTGATTTTTCTCTTTCTGTTGAGAATCGGTCCCTGAGCAATTCGTGGACTCTGACTAGTGTATATGGTCCTTGTGACGAAACCAGAAAGAGTGCTTTCCTTGCTGAGGTGGAATCCCTCAGAGGGAGATGGTCTGATCGGTGGTGCATTTGTGGTGACTTTAATCTAATTAGGTTCCCTCACGAGAGGTCTTGGGTTACTTCTTTCGCTCCTTCCATGCGGCATTTCTTTGATTGCATTTCTTCCCTTGATCTTGTCGACCTTCCCGTTTCTGGCGGAGAATTTACTTGGTCCAATGGTCAAGAGCGACCGTCTCTCTCTCGCATTGACAAATTTCTAGTTTCGACTGAGTGGTTGGACATCTTCCCTGATTCCAGTGTATCGGTTTTTCCGAGACATGTGTCTGACCATTGGCCTCTGGTTCTGGATTCTTTTGAGGAATCGTGGGGGCCTGCACCATTTAGATTCGAGTTGTTTTGGACTAAATAGATCGGCTTCAGGGACCTCATCGCAGAGTGGTGGGCAGAAGACACAATTGCCAGCAGGAAGTGTTATGTTTTACACCTAAAATTGAAGAGATTGAAAGCTAAGCTCAAACAGTGGTGTACTTCTAACTCCGGTTCCCTTACTAAATCTCTCTCTGCCATCCTTAGCAGAATCAGCCAGATTGATTTGTGTGAGCAAGTAGGGTATATTTTAGAAGAGGATGTCATTCTTCGCTGCGATCTTCAGGAACAATATCGGACTAAGAGTATTCAGGATGAAATCAAATGGAGGCAACAGTCTAGAGATAAATGGGTTAAGGAGGGGGGTAAAAATACTCGCTATTTCCATTCCATGGCTTCTGCACATAGAAGGGCAAATTGCATTCGTTCCCTCACTGTCGAGGATTCTTCTGTGACATCCAAGGAGGAAATCACCTCTTGTGTTCTCAATCACTTCCAGCAGCTTTACTCATCCAACACCTGTCCAAGATTGCCGATTCATGGTCTTCTATTCAGATCTATCTCCGCTGTCGAGGCTGTTTCCATTGAAAGACCCTTTACTGAGGATGAAACCGAATCTGCAGTGTGGGATCTTAGTGAGGATCGTGCACCTGGGCATGATGGCTTCCCTATTGCTTTCTTTAAGTATTTTTGGGATATTATTAAATTCGATCTTATTGCATTTTGAGTGAGGATCGTGCACCTGGGTCTGATGGCTTTCCTATTGCTTTCTTTAAGTATTTTTGGGATATTATTAAATTCGATCTTATTGCATTTATTTCAGAATTTCATCAAGACACTTTTATCCCCAGGAGATCGAGGCTATTTTCATTGTTTTGGTTCCCAAGAAGGATGGTGCTTCCTCACTCTCTGATTTCCGACCTATTAGCCTTCTTGGAAGCCCATATAAGATCCTTGCTAAAGTTCTTGCAAATCGGCTCAAGGTCCATCTCCCCAAGCTAATCTCTCCTTCTCAATTGGCAGCTGTTGAGGGTAGGCAGATTATGGACGCCATGATTTCAGCTCATGAGTGTATTGACTCCCAGCACAAGTGTCACCGAAAAGGTGTTATTTGCAAGTTGGACTTGGCGAAAGCCTATGATATGGTTGATTGGAACTTCCTGGTCTTTGTGCTCTCCAGTATGGATTTTAGTCGGATTTGGTGTCTGGATATTTCAGTTTATGTCTTTTGGATATTTTTCAGTGCTCATCAACGGATCTTCTAAAGGTTTCTTCAAGAGTTCAAGGGGCATCCGTCAAGCTGACCCCCTATCTCCTGCTCTCTTTACCATGGTTGCGGAATCCCTAAGTCTTCTTCTTTTAAAAGCATCCGATTTCAATCTCATCCGTGGGTTTGGCATTGATGATTCTGCTCTGCATATCCATCATTTATAGTTTGTTGATGATACTATCATTTTCTGCGAGGCTAATGAAGAGTACATCATGAATCTTCGGGCTTTGTTGAGATGGTTTGAGTTGTCTTTATCTCTTCAGATCAATTACTGCAAGAGCGTCGTCTTCGGGATCAATCTGGACAACACATAGCTTTCATTCTATTCCGGGCTCTTGGGATGTGCATCCCTATTTGGGTCTTCCCCTTTGCATTGGGTCTCCTGGGTTCTCTCAGTGGGAACCAATCATTCACAGTTTCAGTAAACGCCTTGCCTCCTGGAAGGGAAAGTATCTTTCTTTTGGGGGCCGAATCACTCTGCTCAAGTTTGTTCTCAATACTTTGCCCGTGTATTCTCTTTCTGCCTTTCGCTGCTCCAAGAAAGTATCCCAATCGATGGAGAGGATTATGAGGAACTTTCTATGGGGTAACCATGGAGACGTGAAAAAGTATCATCTTGTAAATTGGGATCAGGTTTGCCTCCCGATCAGCCGGGGGGGGGGGGGGGGGGGGTTTGAGTACGTCCAATTCAGACAATTAACACTGCTCTGCTTACTAAGTGGCTTTGGCGACTTGGTTCGGATGGGACTCTCTGTAGAAGTCTATCCTTTTTAGTAAGTATCGCTAAGGGAACTTCGGGTGGGATATTAACCCGGCGCCGCGCAGAGCCTCGGGTGTGTGGCGTGCCATTGCAGTGTGTGTTGACAAATTCAAAGATGGGACAAGTTTCAAGGTTGGCCGTGGTGATAGAATTAAGTTTTGGACTGATATGTGGTGCAACGACTCTCCATTGGCTTCTAGATTTCCATCCCTCTACCGCCTCTCCATTAATCCTAATGGGGTAATTTCACATTTCTACTCCTTGACTGGTAACCATGTGGTTTGGGATATTCCTCTTCGCCGTAACCTATCAGACTCCGATACTGATTCATTCATTGATCTTCTCCAATCCATTTCCTCCTCCAGAATCAACATCAATATGGAGGATAACATTGTTTGGTGGCTGGATAAGAGTGGAGTTTTCTCTGTTAAATCCTTCTACTCTTGGTCGTCTACTGTTACTGGAACGGCTATTGTCAACCCTAATATTTGGTCTTCAAATGCTCCTCCGCGGGCAATCGGCTTTGTTTGGACTGCCGCGTTGGGGAAAATCTTGACCCAGGACAATTTGTGGATAAGAGGACGAATCAATGGTTAGCGCTTGTCCGTTGTGCCTTCATGCATCCGAAGAGTCGAATCATTTGCTTCTGCATTGCCCCTTCTCTTCAATTGTTTGGCCCTTAGTGATTGGCCAGTTTGGTGTTTCTTGGGTCTTGCCATCATCGACTGCTGAGTTGTCTTTTTCTTGGGACATTGCCTCTATCTCACTGAGGTGCTCATCATTGTGGGATTTATCTTTTTATGCCACTATTTGGAGCCTTTGGTGGGAAAGGAATAATTGGCTTTTCAGAGATAAGAGGGAGTCCAATACGACGGTTGGTCATTGCGCTCTTGCTAAGCCTGCTTCTTGGGCTATTTCGTTACAGGTCTTTCGGAATATTTCCATGTCAGATATTTTGCGCGCCTGGAAAGAATGTGTTGATCTGAACTGATTTTTACCGTTTTATGTTCCCTTTGTAGCTTGTTTATTTGCTTTCTTTCTTTGTATTTGCACCACTGGTGCCCCCTTATTATCTAATATATCAACCATTTCCAAAAAAAAAAACGGATTAGAATGTTTTTTAGAGGAAAGGCTTTTGTGTTCACTCATGTGAGGAGATCAACAAACAGGGTTGAGGATTTTCTTGCAAAGAGAGAAATGATTCTTACTCTAAAAAGGATTAGAAAGTTCTGTAGAGGAAGGGATATTGTGTTCACTAATGTGAGGAGATCAACAAAATGGGTTGCAGATTTTCTTGCAAAGAGAGAAATGATCCTTTTGTTACTTTTTATTTATTTATTTTTGCATTGTGTATTCTTGTACATCCTTCCGACATTGATTTTTGATCTTTTATGCTTCTTTATTTTGATAAATTAATGCAAGTGGGACAGCCATCCATGAATCTACATATATATATATATATATATATATATATATATATATATATATATATATATATTTGAAGTATTTAAATAGGTGAAAACAGAACTAGACTCATGCCTAGCATAATTGGTTTGGAGTCATTTCTCAGGATGAAACTAAAATCTAAGAAATAGAACAAGAGAGAAATCATTTTATAGTAAAAGATTCATTTGTATTTTCTTTCAAAACCACAGATCTAGTTGTCTATTAATTCACTTGTCAGAATGCATTGTTCTTTACTTTCTGAAAAAAGAAGGAAAAAAATGAGAGTGCTATGTGCTATGTTTCCTACTGTAGTTGGTTTCATGGATTTTTCAAGCTTGACAATTTCTTTTTGAAAAGTTATATAGCTTGACTATGTATATTTTATTTGTTTATTTTTGGAAAGATGATAGTGTTTTATTTAGAAAGAAGAGGGAATAGTACAAGAAAACAACCCAAAACAGGCCAAAACTTGGAAAGGAAGGGAAATACCGAAATACAACATAGGATAGGCTGGGCAGCCATTACTACCCAAATAAGAGAACACCTGAACTGGAATCTAATAGAAAAAGGAACCGAAACAGGCCCCGCTAAGCAAGACGGTCCTCGAGATCACCCATAATTCATTTTATCATTCAAAAAATGTAAAATTTTATTTTGGGCACTGAGACCTTGTTTTTTTAATGCATTTTTCCCGTCTTCTCCAAATGTTGGGTCCCTATCATCTAATTGTAGGAAGTCCCTAATTTAACATTTGAGAACCGATTGCCAATGGGTCCTTCAGTCACATTTGCTTTAAAACAGTTGTATGATTGATGTGAAATTATTGAAATGACCCTTCTGTTAGAAGACAGAAATGCCCTTCCATTTTCTGTCTTTTGGTTGAACAGGGTTATAATTGGAAAATCCAACTGTCTTTGATACAATAATCTTTTCTAAACCGAAATGGCCACACTCTTTTGTTGATTTTTAGAAAATAGAAGGGTTTTTTTTTTTGCCTGTTTTATTGCAAAAATTATTTTATTTTGCAAGGGGTCGTTTTAGTTATTTTACACTAAATGTGGGACCACTGTTTTGTGACCCTTACGGTGATTTAATTCCAATCATTTTTGTTTAAATGTTAGGGATGGCATTATGATAATTGAAATGGTGGGGACTTTTTCTTCCCTGCAATTATATATAGTTACCATAAATCTTTTCTTTGTATACTGACCATCATCTATGTATGCAGTTGATTGCTACAGCTGCTTTGTTCCTTGCTGCAAAGTCTGAGGAGACGCCTCGCCCTTTGAACACTGTGCTCAAGACATCCTATGAAATCTGCCATAAGGAGGATCTTTCTTTGTTCCCCTATTATCTTCCTGTTGTGAGTATCTTTTGTTTTGTGCTTGCTATTATGTCATAATGTCCAGTAAGATGACTTTAAATCTTAATGTGAGTTGTTGTTGCATGGTAAATGAAAAAAAAGTGGCTGTAGGGAAGGACCTCAACTTTTTTAATTTATGGGATCCAGGGTGAATTGGAAATTTATTAGGTGGATTAGTCGTAGATAAATAGATCTATCCCCTCTTCATCTCCATAATTTAGTAGTACAACATTTAATGGTTTTATCGGGCATTTTTTCTCAACATTTAATGTCATTGGTTAGTGTTACTCAGGATTGTACCCAGTTGACAATTTGTGTGTTGGGGGGGGGGGGGGGGTGGGGGGGGTGGGTGTTGTGTGTGTGTGTGTGTGTGTGTGGAAAGGAGCTCCAATTGGGGGATTCACTCTCCTTCTCTTGGTTCTTGAATGAGAAGTTACAGGAATACACGCGCTTCAGTTTCATTTCAGTAAAGAATTACTTGCCATTTCTAACTAAGATTTTGTTTACTTATTTTTGTTTAGGATTGGTTCGAGCAGTATCGAGAGCGGGTTATTGAAGCTGAGCATATAATACTGAGCACTCTGGATTTTGAGCTTAATGTTCATCATCCATATATTCCTCTTACATCTGCCCTTAAGAAATTGGGACTTTCACAAACTGTTTTGGTTCATTTAGCATGGAACTTGGTCAATGAAGGGTAAGTTTGTTGGCTTCAGCTGAAAATTTAGGAGTCATCTTCACAGAACTTACAATGACTTGTCTTTTTATTTTTCTTGCCCTATGTAAAGAACATGGGCCTAGGTCAATATGTTTTCTTTTGTGATTCATTATTTGGATAGATGACAGGTTGTCTTGAGATTGCGAGAAGGATCTGGATCGTCATTGGGCTTCATGCTTGCTATGTTTGCATGAGATCAGTTGTCTGATATTGCTTGAATCTTAATTAACACGTGGATTTTTTTTGTAAGTGGATCAAAGACATATTTGCTAGAACAAACATGCACATGGGAGAGGGAGGGAGAGGGAGGGAGTCATGGTTTTCCATTTGATTGTTCACATGCCCAAGCACGTAGTAGTCAAGGTGTAAGATGCAATCTAGGTTCCAAGGGGTCCTAAAGCGAAAGGTGCTAGGTGTATATCTTGGCGTGAGCCTAATTTTTCGAGGCATACAATTAGAGAAACATTCTCAGCTGGTGTATGCTGCCTATGAGTGATTTCTTACACTCGCTCTTTTTGGTTTTCTGGTTAGAAGTTACATGCAATACACATGCACTTCTGTTTCATTTCAGTAAAGAATTACTTGCCATTTCTAACTAAGAATTATTTGCTTACTAGTGATCTCATTTCTTAGTCTCCGATGTGGGGCTCATCTGGTTCCAAAATCACATTCTCACCTTCTCACACCCTTCTAACCCCCTTCCCCTCCCCCCTTCTTTTCCCCTATGAATTATGTTTGTACCCAGTTTGAACCCGTTTTGAGTTGATCTCAATGTTGGATTAGAAATCCATCCAAAACTGACCTTGTTTTGACTGTTGATTGTTGAACCCTTGAAAATCATGGCTTTTCAAATCCAATGGACCTGAATTTTTTGAGAAACATGATCTATACCTTTCAAACACACTCACCCCCATGCATTATCAACTCCATCCTTGTGGGTCCTAGGGTAGATTGTCACTCATGGACGATTTCCCGGCTAAAACTGTATTTTTTTTTGAATATCATGGGACACCCCCCCCACATTGGAGGTGGGATTAATTCCATGGATACATGAAACCACCTGCAAGCTTCATGTTTCGGGTCAGCTAGAACTGATTTTACAATTAGATACTTCCAAATCTGTGTAGATTCATAGTTTTTTGGCCTTATTGCATTAATGTTAACAAAGTATGATGCTTTTCATCTAAAGTATTAAATACATTGGCAATTGAGCTTCCCTCTCCCCCTACAAATTAATTTGGAAGTTCCTCACCCCCTCTAAAGATTTTTGGAACCATGAACAGTTGGTTGATTATATCTTTCTTTAGTATTCGCTTGCCTCCCCCTTTTGTTCCTCCTTTCTTAATCTTTCCAACATTCGGTTTGTCATCCCTAAGAGTCTCTTTTAGGTTTCTCTTGGATTGCTTGTGGTTTTTGTCCTTTCCCGGCCACACCTTATGGAAATGTGTACCTAGACTATTGTCATACACTCTTGGAATCAAGCACAACGAGTGTATTTTTATAAAACAAGGCAGCTGCTGGGAGTACTGTCTTGAATAGAGCCAAATCAAGCATCACTAATGAGCTTTGGCTTCTAAAGTCTCTGTCAGTCTCTTGGAAATGCACTTTAGAGACTTTTGAGGCTAATTCTCAAAATCTCTTAAATTTTGAGACTTTGGTGGCGTTTCAATTTCTATGAATGTTTTTTGGTAGCTTCTTTTGGGTTTGCCGAATCCCTCTTTGGGCTTCCCTTTGTTTTGTATCTTTCTTTTTCTTGTGATAAATCTTTTAGTTACCTCTCAAAAAAAGTACTAGATACATGGACAAGTATGTCATTTTTTTGAACGGTGGACAAGTATGTCATATTAATCAATGTTTCTAAATATTATTAGCAAATACTTAATGTTGACTATAATATTTGCTAGCTGCTACAGCATGCACGGGTGTAGCTCAATTGGCTTGAGCTTTTGAGAATAGAACAAAGTCTCAGGTTTGATCCTCTCCGGAGTTACCCGATACTTGACCTTGCGCTAGTTTCGTGTATTCATGGGATTAGTCTCATCTTCAATGTGGGGTGAGAATACCCATGTTATTCAAATAATATTTACTAGCTGATATAGAAAACATAAAAATGGGCTTATTTTGAAAATTTTCCTAAACATAGGTTTAACTTTGATTACTATGCGAATGCGATGGGTGTTGTTGTTCTAACAGTCCTTGTCAATTGATCTGAATTCATAGCACAATTGGTAAATGCATACAATGCAACTTTAGAAGTTGAGAGTTTGGTTTGTCACCATTACCACCAAAAAAAAGGGAAAAAAATCATTCATCAAGTTTCTAGATGCTTGGTTAATGTGCCACCCGTTTCCCTTTTTCTTATGGAGTTGAGTACATCATAATTTTTCTTTTTTGTTTGATAATGGTAAGGTCTATTAAAGAAAATAGAAAAATGCTAAAACAGATGCTAATCAGATGCAATTAAAGCGTATATACAATTTCAGATTATTCTCTCCTCTTGGTGAAAGAACGAACCATTGAGTTAACCAAGGGACTTGGTTCACAAGGAAACATCTCATTTTGAAATTATATTTATAGCTTCAAGTACCCAATTAGAAAATGTGAGGATGGCTACTGGAATCCTTTGTTGTACTGCACTAGAAGAATTCTCATTGACATTACTTTCAATACATGAGTTGTCACTAAATGACATCCAAAAGAAGTGTCAACATCAACACCTCATTAACTCCACCAGCAAGTGGGCCCAAATGACACCTTACCAGCTGCATGTTGAATTATCCCATGCATCACCTGCCATATGGCCATACCAGCCATTTCACAGCCAACATTGAATTTGGTTTCAACTGCAACATTCAACTTCTGGAGGATCAGTTCCTAGACAAGATCCCTCTATCATTTTTTTTGTTTGGGATGGTAACCATTTTATTTCAAAGTAAAAAGGAAATGGTTACCATTAAAAAAAGGGTTGAGGGCACCCATGCAACAAGGTTGCTGAAATATCCTTGGGCTCCGTAGTGGATAAGGTCAGAGTCATTGCCTTGGCTGAATTAAAAACATTTAAAACTCAGGAGTCAGAAGCATTCTCTTCATTTTTTTCCTACATGATTGAAGCCAATACAATTGATCAATTAAGTCGCATCTGATAGAAACAAAAATGCACAGCTTCAGATTTTCGTAAGTTTGGGAAATTGATTTTCTGCACAACCTTTTCAACCTCATTTATCTTGATGGAAAACTTTGGCTTAGCTCAATATGGACAATGCACGACTAGATGTTTAACACCCCTTGAGATCTTAGACGCAAGATACAAGCATCGACCAACTTATATGATCATGCCATTATACAAAATATAAGCAGTGACCAACATATGATCATGCCATTCTACAAAAGATCATATGAACATTGTCATATGTGAGCACCCAATTGAGACCAACTGTCCAACAAAAGCAAGTACTTTTGCAGGAGCTACAATCTTCCATGATTTCTGTGGTATGATTGGCTTGAGGTCATGTTCTAGAAGAATGCTAACCAGGGTCATATTGTCGATGATTTTTCTTGTCAAAGTTGGTGCCTAACGAACTGCTTCACCAATTCCTTACTGCCTTACCACCCTAGATTTTCAAAGAGCTTTTTTCCCAAGCTGCAGCATCTTCCAAAAATTAGCTGTGTTACAAATTTGAACCCTGTACCTTGTTCCCCTTTGAAATCCGGTGAAGCACTTGGAATACCTTATATTTGAGCTTAAAATGCTATTTCATTTTTATTAAAGTGTTTTCACTTGTGTCAATGTCAATGTTAATTTTTCCCTCAGCAGTACTTTCTCAAGCTAGTATTTTCTTTTATGGCATATTGATCTTTTGGTATGACATATTAATTGCAGGGCCTTCACGAGAATAACGTGCTCATCTTATGATAGTCTTAGCTGGCGGATTGATATGGTGTCCATGGAAAGTGTTGTGTTAACACTGAAGTTGTACTGTTTAGTATTAATATGTTATTGGTGCCTTTACAATGAAAATCCCCAATCCACTTACTGGTTATTGGAGATTGCTGCCAGTCCCCCAATTTTGTTGCTTATATTCCTATAATTTTTATCTTTTTTAATTTTAAAAAAGTTCTACCTTCAAGCATTTTTCCTTTAACTGGGGTTCAATAGCCTTAAGAGAAATTCTTCTTGCATAGCTTTTGGGATTTTTCATTGTACTTCAGGCAATCGAGGTTCTTTTCTTTTTCCCTCTTGCCCCCTTGTTCGAGGCTTGACAATGCTTGTATATTCTGTTTATTTCCATCTGTAGATGTTTTTCCCCTTTTTCCTGTTGGGTCAAAGTACAACTTCTTTTCATATTTGTTGGAACTGAGCATTGGATCTGCTACTTCCTTTATTTATTACTTTCTCTGTCATGTACTGACAGACTCAAGAACAAGCCTGAAGATGTCTCCGTTTCTTAGACCAGAAAGTGTTCCAGTTACAAGCCCTTTCTGTGCTTTCAAGTTATCATCATCATCGTCCTGCCGTTGTCGTCATCATCAGCATCGCCATGGTCATATGTCATCGCTGCAAGTCATAGCAAAACCTACATTCAAAATCAACTTTGAAAATAAACCTAAATTTCTTGGGATGTATGTAACTACTACCAATCATTGAAGATATACAACTAGTTACTCTTATAAACATTAATCCATTTTTAATAAAAATTTATTCTGAGTTATCTCAAAACAAAGAGAGTTTTCTTCACAGAAAGCAAAACATACAATCTAAGTGAAGACAGATTATCCTATTCAACACCTCGCAACAAACTCCTCCATGATTTTAATTAATTTTCCAGTTGTTATCAGAGTAGGATTACAATGACAAATACACAGAAATACATATATGTGCCTTGCACCTCTTGTTTCGCTAATGTTTGGTTTTAGCACTAGCTACCTGCAATACTTACAATAAAAATAAATCACTAAATATTTTCTTTCGGAAAAAAGGACCCTAGATCCACCAATTGAACTACTATTAATTTGTTAAATGAAAATTTCTTTTCTTTCTTGGGATAAACGAGGTAGGTGTTGTCAATGGTGGAAGCATCTCTCTCTCTCTCTCTCTCTCTATGAAAATCCCTAAGCTGTAATTGATCAGGATTTTCTCTTTTTTGATGAATGGCACTTGCAGAATCTTTCACAGTTAAATGCACCTTTTAGTTGTTCACACACACACACACATATATATATATATACACACTTTCACACACACACACACACACACACACACACACACATATATATATATATATGTATGTATGTATGTATACACACGTACATACATAACTACGTACTTATACATATTAAATGAAATATGGGGATATTTAATTTGTTATTCATATGTCTGTCTGCTATGGTGCTTAAGCATAGTAGTCACCTTGCAAGGTGCAATTGGGATTTCAAGGGTCTTGGAGCCTAAGGCACGAGGCACATGTCTATGTAGGCAAGACTCAATTTGCTAGGTGCACTTATTTATATACTTCAAAATATGTTTATATTCATGGATTTGTTTCCTTTTTGCAGTGATATTAACAAAATGCAATACTAATAATTTAAATCACCAAAATATTTTTTTTACCTTTTAAAAAGCACCGAAATATATTGGCAACTGAGCTTCCAAGTATATTATATAAGCATGTATTATATACATGCACAAGTATAGTATCTACTAATTATAATTATTAATTAAGTATTATTAACAATCACTTCATGTTAAAAACTTAAGAAATAGGCTTATTATAGAAAATAATTTTCTAAAATAACTAGGTGAGGGCCTAGGTGCAAAATGTGCTGGGTGAGGTGTATAATAGGTCTAGAGCCTAGCAAGGGCCTAAGCTCAATTACGGTGGGATTCTCCTTACTATGCATGCAAGGATACTGTGTCTGGACCTTCGTATCTTTTATATTTGTACCATGTGCCAGATTTCTAGCAGACATTTGGAATTTTCACGTGTGCGTATATAGGCTGGCTGCAGTGGTATTTTGAAGTCAAAACAAATTTTTGGGGGACTGGTTGAAATAATTTTGTCCATTTTTTGTGCGCCTCTTGTATATTGGAAGTTTACGATTTGCTTCCTTTATCATAAATCCTGAGAAGCAAGCTCAATGTGATTTCCTTACGAATTAAGAAGTCTTCCTTTTTCTTTATTTTGTTCTTCCCCCTTTTTCATTGTAATCCATTTTTCTGTATTTTTCCTGTCTTTGATCTCTTCTGAGTAATTCCGCATCTATGAATGAAATAAAAGAATGTCTCTTGAACATTTGATTCTGTACATCTGTATTGGGTATACCTTTGCTGCACCATGTCCTTTTTTCCATAGCCTAGTAATTCAATGCGAGTCTTGGCTAGTGTTATTTGGGTGGTAGGTTTCTTGCACCATTTTAAGATTGATATGGGTTGAGGAAGTAAGAGTAGCATCCCTGCACCTTGGAAAGAAAAGGGAGAGGGAATAGATTTTGTGGAACTGTATTCCATTGCTAGGAAAGACACCAGATGTTCAAACCCGAGTGTGTTACAGTGTTGTAATCAATAGAAGAATATAATCATTAAAAAAAGGAGTGTTAATACTATGAGTGCCATAAAAAAATATGGCTTGTTCCACCGACTATGGCCTAGGATTCTTAGACATGGAATGACACCCCTCATATCAATTTCTCTGCCTTCACTCATGCCCTTGTGAAAATTTTTGATCTGTTATATCACTAATTTTAACAAAGCCTCTATATTTTGTACCATTTGCTTTCTTGAGTAGACAGTTTTTTGTGAGCGTGCATGGAGGCATGCTTTGCATATGCAGGAAATGTTTGTTGTTCATATTGTAAGAATGCAATATTGAGCAGAAGAAAGAGGGATATTCTGGAGTTCCATGTTCTTGCTGCAAATTGCAACTTGTTACATTCCCTGATTATGTTGTCCATGGATCGCTGGATTGAAGGGTAGAATTGGGTCTGGGAGTCGATGCATTGTTCCAAAAGGCACATGCTACTAAACTTTAGGACTCTGCCACTGTTTCTGCAGATGATTCTTGGCAAATATTCTACCCGCACGACTGCGTTGCTAGTTGGTAAGGAAAAGAAAAGATGTTTATAGGACCCATGTTTTACTATTTCCAAGTCATACATGTTTTAATCTTGTGTTTATGCTAAACTGATATGGATTGTGTTGATGTGGAATATGCCATGTACGGGCATCTTTGTATCATATGTATTGCTGCTGCAGATGGTTTGGCTACCCATTTTTCTGCAATTCATCTTGAATTGGTCAATCCTTGGTATACTTTTAACGATTTTATTTCTTTGTAGTATAGTTTGTGGTGCTCAGTTGTTGAGTTCCTTTTGCAGGCTCCGGAGTTCACTCTGGCTTCAGTTTAAGCCTCATCATATTGCTGCTGGGGCTGCACTTCTTGCTGCTAAATTCCTCAATCTTGACCTTACATCATATCAAAGCTTGTGGCATGAGTTTCAGACAACACCTGCTATTGTTCAAGGTAATTTGTTAGCATGCAACTGAGCATGTATTATCCCACCCTGTCCTGAACTTTATGAAGTTTTTCTAATCTAACCAATAAGTTGATATATTTGGATTGCAGATGTTGTGCAACAGCTGATGGAACTGTTTTAGGAGAAAACACGACAATAGGTTTACTCCCATCACACAAGATCTGTGAGTATTATAGGTAGTTCAATGTTATATTGGATCAAATAATATAAATTAGAATTTGTCATTTAAATTGATTGAGAGTATCAGAAGCTGATGATACCCATATTGTTTGTTTGACCACATAGAATGTGATATGTGGGTTACTGATGCTGTATGTCCTGTCAACCTTGATAGATTTCTATAGTGCAGATAGAAATATCAACCATCCTTGATGTTAGAGATATCATGGCTGCCAGCTTGTGCAATTGAAGAATTGTTAGTGATCAATCTGACCAGTGCTACTACCTTCTTTTTCTCTAGATCAGCATCTGTATGAGTCTTTGTGCAGATGAATTATAAGTTTGGGATAAACAAACTGTGGTACCACCATCTAATGGTGAGTGCAGAAGTTCTGTTGACGTATTGAGTCTGGTGGCAATTATGGGTGTGGGTAAAAAATTACGTGAGAGTAACCTTCTGACTTCATGTGGGAGGTACAAAATTACGTGAGAGTAACCTTCTGACTTGATGTGGGGGTACAAAATTCAACCAAATCACAAGTTTTCGTAACTTTCAGGTGGTGGTGGTAATGTGGCCATCTCATGCTGAACTACTTGAAGATTTTGATGGGCCTACTGCTTTGCCTGGGTCCATCTGGTCATTAAGTCATATTTTGGAGCCTCCCATTGGGTCTTATTCATAATTTTTAACACCTGTACTGATCCAGCCAGCTCTAATTTTGGACTCGGGAAAAATCAAGTAATTGGTGATTTGAAAATTTGTCTAAGAACTTTTTGGGAGAATGAGCCTCTACTTGTTTGACTCAGTTTGCATGATTTCTGTGCTGAATCGAGTCAGTAAATCTTGACTGAGTAGAGAGAAAGAGGTATTAATAAAATGAAAAATAAGCCAATCTTTATTTGAGTATGGAAATCTGCAGTGTCCACAGTGATTGTATCTCATGCAGGACTTCCTGCTGTTTGTTTTTTCCATCATTTCTTTGTCGTGCTCATACAACCCCTTCGATATTTTAGCATTTCCTTTTCATTTCTCTACAAATCATCTATATAATACATGTAGTAGTTATTGAAATATAATGCATTGAGCAAGTCTTGGCTTTTTTAAGAGGGAGTGCTGATCTTTGAGATGATGGAGTAGAAGTGAGTGAGAGATTGAGCTTTTGGAGTAGTATTGACCTATGGTTGTCATATCGTCATTCATGGTGGTTTTGCACCATCATATTTGCAGCAATCCAGAGTGAAATGCTTTAGTTGTCGATAATGCAACTGTCATTAAGACTTGATCCTGATTCTCTTCAACTTACCAGCATGGCCATATGGATTTGTGGAAGTTTGCTTATGTCGTTCTCCTTCCAACTAGTGACTGCAGGTGCCTGTTCCTCTGTCTACTGCTTGTCACAGCTAATCGGTTGCTAATCGAAACTAGCCTGATCCATCACAATAATTGTGATGCTAGAAATGAGGTGCGTGTGATTCAGTCAGAACTTGAATTAATAGAAAAGTGGTCACTTTCAAATGCGAAGGTATTGTTATATGGAAAAAAAGAAGCTAAAAAGGGACAAATAGGAAAAAGGGTCTCTTGATTTGTCTAAATACCAAAATTAAGCATTTGAGCCCATTACACCATGTCTTAGAATGGCTGAACGTTATAATTTAAATGGCTAAATACTTGGATGAGTTTTTTTGTTTTTCATTTCGAGCTGCATTAGATGATAGATTCTCTGTCAACCTCCCACCAACCGATATCAGATTTTAATCATGGGTGTCTTCCCGTAGTCAAAATTTTCAACAGGTTATTCATGTTCCAATTATACTAATTTCCGTCGAAGTCTTATTCCACTTCTTTGTCAATGTAACATGGCTGGTCTCTCATAATATAATAGAATTCAATTTGACGATGTATAAGACATGTCTTTAAATTTGAATCAGACATCTAATGGTTTTTATCTCACTTGAAATTGGAACCACTTTCCACTCATTCCTGTTCCACATATGGTTGTGTTTGATTAGCAACTTTCATCTTTGATTTAGACTGGTGGGTTTGAATCATCAAGGCTGACTTGATCTATGGATGAGCTTGTTGACTTGATCTCTGGTTCTTGTCTGGTCAAGCATCTAAGATATGCATTTATAATTTGATTATTTGTTAATGCTAATAGAGGGTTTTATAATTATAATTTACCAGTAAGTTAAGCATTTAGGTGATGCTTAACATGCTGACCATAGATATGTTGGAAAGATGATTTTGATGAATATTCAAGGGAGACTCGGGCAAGTAAATGTTGGCGATGGGCTCACTTAGGCTTATAAATTGAGTTCACTTGCACGCAATATATTTATTGAGGGTAATTTGGTCATTTCTTCTATATTTTTTCACCCATAAATTCGTCAGTTTAATTCCTTTTCCACCCAATGTATAGATATATAAGTTAGTGGCATAAGCTTTTCATCTCCTTACACACGTATGAACCGTTTTCCCTTATTATGTGCCGTGTGGTGTCACAAGCTCCCTCCCATTGATACCTAATCTATCCATGAAGCATGAGGTAGCACAAACTCTCTCTTTCATTGACTCCTAATCCATGCACGAAGCATGTTGTGTCACAAGCTTTCTTTCCCATTGATACTTAACCCATCCATGAAGTATGATTTGTCACATGCTCTCTGCCATCGACGCATAACCAATCTGTGAAGCATGTGGTGTTGGAAGCCTTCTTTCCTATTGACACGTACTCCATCTGTGAACCATGTGGTGTCACAAGCTCTCTCCTTGTCCATCAATAAAGTATGAGGTGTCACGAACTCTCTCCCATTGACATCTAATCCATCTATGAAGTACGTGGTGGCACAAACTTTTCTTCCAATGACACTTATCCTCCTATGTGTCATGTGATGCCATGATTAACTAATCCTATATAAATCGTGAGTTCAAATGAGAGGTATGATTTTGCAAATCTCGTTTGCTATCACCCACATTATTAGCATTACCCGCATCATCACGGAGACGATTGAAGTCCGTTGAATCAAGAGGATTAAATTGTGTAAAGCTTTCCAATTGTGATCGCTTCTATTTGATCATCAAGATTAAGGGTCTTGGCTCTCATTGGGTTTAAAAACAGATAAATTTTTACTTTGATTATGTGTTTTGCTTGATTGTGCTTGTTTAATTGTAGATTATATCTATTATACTAATACACATGAATAAGTGGGGCTCACTGTGCTTGAACTGTGCGATCAGATAGTGTTATCAGAGCAGTTGGGCCCCACATCTATGATACGAGAAGGTATACATCTCATGATCAATTTTATTTTTGTGTTGTTTCTTGCACAATACTTGCATAAGTTTTTTATGTTTTCTCTCAGTGCATTTACACATTTCTTTGGGCTTTGATTTCCTAATCCTAGGGCTAAAAACAAATCAGCCAATAATGTTGCTTGTACTCTTTATATTTAATTTAATTACTTCGTAATAAAGTAGTGCTAGACCCTTTAAAATAGTGTCCTTAATTTATTTAAGATTTTCAAAGGCTAAAATTGAATTTTTTTAATGAGTTCTGAGTCTTGATTACTTGGATATAAGGTTACTGGAGATGTCTTTATATTATTTCCTCGACTTCGATTGTTGTTTTCGGGTAAGTTCAGATTTTGGGCCAAGATTATAATATCTGGATTATCTTGGTAATCAAAGAGATTTGAGTAATCATTTGTATCATTTGTAGGCAACCAATGATTGTTGTGCACAAAATTAGAGTTAAAACCTAACACAGTATTTCCTCTTCTACATTTTAGATTGAGCACACAACATGGCCTTCAAGTATTCAGTTGTGGAATTAGTTAAAGTCCAGAAGTTCAATGGTTCTAATTATCACCTATGGATGTTGGTGAAGATTCTTTTAAAAGAAGATGGGTGTATGGTATACCATAAAAAAGTTGATGAAAGAACATAAAAGTGATTCTGAACCAGCATATTTGGTAAACAAAAGATATTATGAAGATGCTAAAGCATAACTGTACAGCTCACAATGTCTTTCTTGCATCACTCCATTATGATTTACTTCCAATATATGAAAATATTAGAACAACTAAGAGATGTGAGAGAGACTCCAAAAAAAGCTTACTATGAAGCATGGATACTTCGAAACCCTTCGAGTATCCGTGTCGGGTACGTATCCGACACGGATACGATCGGATACGACTCGGATACGTATTGGATACTCACCCAATTAATTAAATATTTTTTCAAATATGGATACGCCCCGATACGTCACCCGTACACGCTCGGATACACATGGACAAACCCGTACACGCTCGGATACATGTTTTTTTTATTTTTTATTTTGTTAAAAAGGGGCTGCCCGGAGAGGAAAGAATGATTGAAGAGTGGAGAAGGAGAGGAAAGAACGAAGGAAGGAGATGCTTGATATACGGTGAGAATTTCTCCTCTCTCTCTCTTTCTCTTTTCTCTAATTTTCATTTTCTTCTCCTCTAGCCATCGCCACCACCTAATCCGACCCTCTACCCTATTGTCCCAACATCCCTACTGCAACCATACTTTTATAACTTTGTCCTAAACTTCCGCCCTCCCCTGTTCTTGCTTCCGCCACTTTTTAGCCTCAAAACACCATCGCTGCCACCTTCCTTAGCCCCACATCTGCTGCCGCTATCCTCCTTTGTGTTTCCTAGTCTTCGCCCAACTCCTAGATCAGTAGCCGCCATCACTTAGCCTCTTTTCTACCCTTTTTTCTTTCGCCATCTCCAAGTAGCCATCCCTGCGCATTCGATTCCCTCCCTAGTCCCCTTTCCTTGCTGCCACAAGCCCCTTTTCCATCGCTAAGCCTTCCGCCCCTTGTTTTAATTCCATTTGTGTCCCACACCCATCTGTCCGTGACTTATTATTACCCATGTGCCTAAGTCCCTGGTTTAATATCCAGCTTCATAAGTCACCTTTACCCATGTACCCAAAGACCATTAAACCCATCCCATTAAGTGATGCCATTAACCCGTGACCCAAGACTTTGTCGGGATTGATTAATTGTTAAATTTCTCATTATTCCCATTAAACACATTAAATTCTTATTATTTGCATGATTGTGTGGCAAATTTATATTAATTAATTGCAAGTATTAATAGATTGCTTAATTTCATCCCATTCTAGATTTATGGTGCATTATTTTCATCCCTCTTAATTCTTAGGGAACCAAATTTAGGCATTTAGGGTTGCCCTATCCCTTTTTTCCTACATCACTTTTTTTATCTCATATTAAAATTTATGATGTTTTTTGTAAATGTTCGAATTTATTTTCTTGTATATATATATATAATTCGGTGTATCCCGCCTCACCAGTATCCTAGTTTTTCAAAATTTGTTGCATCTCCGTATCGGATACGTGCACCTGCATCGGTGCTTCGTAGAAAAGCTTCCATATCTGATGCTAGAATTAGAGCTTGCTACATACTAGAACATGCTAAAAAAGTAGAACATATGATAAGAGAGTTACACTTGCTAAATCATGACTGAGAGTCGGTTTTCAACTTGGCTCGTACTTGCCCAATGCTGTGGATACTGTCAAAGTAATTTTGGATCATAATGATTCAATAAGGACATTTAACGATTATGTCAGGCGTTTAATACATCGGGTTGAGATGGATGCCCTTTAACCCAAATGTTCTTCGATTTTAATTGGAGAATCTATGGTGGAAGAAATGTTCTTAGAAAAAAAGATGGAAAAGAAGAGATGAGAGATTTGTTCCATATAAGCTCTAGCAACAAAATGCTCATGGTAGGCCTATCCAATGAAAATACTAATAAAAATAGGTCTCAACAACAAGATCATGCTCGAACTAGGAGAGATGAAAGGAGAAGGGACAAAAGGAACTGCATACGCCAAAATAAAATAAGTCTTGTTTAATATCCTTTGCAGCATGGGGCATTGAGCAAGTTGATGTCAATTTATCTAGTTTTCCTATTAATGTCTGTTCAAAGTTCTTATAGCTGATGTGCCCTCTTTTGAATGGATTATTGATTAAGGGCAATAAAGCATGTGACTAAAACTAGGGAAAGTTTCATAGATTTCCATATGGTGCCATTTGGGAGTCACAAAATATATGACCAATAATTCTTTAGTAGATGTCGTAGAAATAGGAGCATACAAATTGCAAATGAGCATTGGAAAAATGTTGGACCTCTAGGCATGAGGAAGAATTTAGTATCAGTCCTCTTTGTTGTAAATGAAGGTTTTGATTTGAGGTTCTACAATGATAGTGTCTATAAGAAAGAAGTCAAGAACAATGTAATTATTGGTTGGAGAAGTTTATTTGGCAATTTGTTTAAATTTTGACCTTGCATGTGATACTATTGAGGTGAATAGAAATGACACCTTGGTGGCAATGTCTGATGCACAGATTATTTCTTCATCTATCAAATGGCAATGCTAGATTGGATCATATTGGAAAAGATAGAATGATCAGACTCGCAAGAGATGGAAAAAAAATGATCTACTAATATGTGAACATTATGAGACTGGAAAAGCAACAAGCAAACCTTTTCCCAAGGCAACAAGGACTGAACATCCGTTACAAATTTTTCACATTGATGATTGTTGTTCTATGAATGTTAAGACAAGGAATACGTATCAATTTTTTGTGTTATTTAAAGATGATTATTCGTGTATGGATGTGTATCTTATTTTCTAGAACTTGGATGTTTTTAATTGTTTTTAAAAGCACAAAGCAGAAGTAGAAAATCAAGTTGATTGCAGGATTAAAATTTTGAGATCAAATAGAGGTGGAGAATATACATCTGATGTTTTTAAATCTTTTTGTAAAAGGTTGGTATTGTTCGCCAATATACCATGGCATATACTCCTCATCAGAATAGGGTTGTAGAAAAACGAAATAGGACCCTATTGGATATGATTAGGTCAATGTTGGCACACGCCAATCTGCCTGTCACTTTTTTAGGAGATGCCTTGATTATAGCAGTATATTTGTTCAATAGAATTCCATTGAAATCAGTACCAAAAACACCATTTGAATTTTGGACCAGCAGAAAACCTTCACTTATGGAAGTATGGCTTTAAGGATCCTCTGGCCATTTTCTATTTCCTGCTTTGAATCATAACAAGCTTGATAACATGAGTGTTTCGTAGTACGATATCCTACACACTCTGAAAGATATGTTTTGATTTATGAAGAAAATAGTTGGATTATAGATGTTGAATATCGAGATGCGACTTCCATTGAAGATAAATACCCAAGTAGCGAAAAAACAAAATCAAAAGATGGATGTAGAGTTGTATGAAATTCCTAGTTGGCTGAAGGTAATGGAAGTACTCAGGCAGTGGTAGATCAAAGCACTTTCGAACTACCTGAAGTCAGTGGGAGTGTTTCATTTTCCAACAATGAGATAGATTCATATAAGTGCATGAGGAAGGATTCATAGATTATATTTTGAGGTAGAATGGATGAAGATGAATCTATCTCATATGAAGTCGTCATCGGTTCTTTTAAATGAAGTGATTGGCAAATGGCAATGGATGAAAAATTGGTTTCAATGTGAAATGGGCATTCAAAGTTCAAAGAAAGGAAAGTGGTGATAGATACAAAGCTAAATTGGTGGCAAAAGGGTTTAGAAATTGAAGGAATCGACTATGATGAAATATTTTCACGTGTTGCAAAGTTTACATCTATTTGTATGATCTATTGTGGCACATATGGATCTTAAACTTTTCCAAACGGACGTGAAAACTGTATTCCTAAATGGTTATTTGGAAGAAGAAATTTATATGCAGCAAACAGTTGGATATGTCAAAAGAGGACAAGAGAGAGCACATATGGATCTTAAACTTTTCCAAATGGACGTGAAAACTGTATTCCTAAATGGTTATTTGGAAGAAGAAATTTATATGCAGCAAACAGTGGGATATGTCAAAAAGGTCAAGGGAGAAAGGTCTACAAATAGGTTGAAATTCGTTTATGGGCTAAAATAAAACAATCATTCCATTCAGCCATAATTTTCTTTGGATTTGAAATGTGAGGAAGGTCAATGCGTACATCTAAAATGCATAAGTCAACATTTTATGATATTGTCCCTCTATGTTGATGATATTAGGAAATAGCATGGAAATGATTATCACTACTAGGGATTAGTTGTTTTTCAATTATGAGAGAAAAGACATTGAAGAGGCAAATTTTATTTTGGGAGTAAAGATTGTAAGAAATCAAACTAAGAGATTTTTGGGATTGTCTCAAGCATCTTACATTGAAATATAATAGAATACTTATAGCATGAAGGATTCAACACCAATTGAAACTCCCATTAATAAAAGTTGTAAGCTTTCTAAAGGGATGTCTCCACAAGCTGAGTCTGTACAAGGTCAGATATCTGTCGTGCAGTCAATCATGTAAGTCGATTCCAGAATAACCCAAGACAACTACATTGGCAAGCCATGAAGTGCATTATAAGATATATTTGTGGTACAAAGGAAATGATAACCTTGTTTTATAGGTATTGAGATAAAATTGGAAGCATTTATAGATGCATCTTGGAGTGATGATCCTGGGGAGAGCAAGTCCACTTCAGGTTATGTCTTCATTTTGAGAGGTGGTCCTGTCTCATGGAACAGCAAGAAGCAGCCTACAGTTGCCCTTCCATTACGGAAGTTCAATGCATTGCATGTTGTCAAGCAGTTCAAGAGGGTGTTTGAATTATGAGGTTTTTGAGAGCTCCTGGTATTGGTCCTAACATTTAGAGTCCTCTCTTATTAAAGATCGACAATATGTAAGCTATTGATCTTGTAAAAGAACTTAAATTTCATAAGACACCAAAGCATATTAAGTGTCAATTCTACTTTGTTTGAGGAAAGTGAGGGATAGAGAAATTGTTCTTCAGTATGTTCCATCTGCAGAGATATTGCTTGACCCTACGATAAAACCCATTGCAATAAGAGATTTTGATAGACACATAAGGCACATGGGATTGAGAAGAGCTAATGTCCCTTGATACAATGGCTGCATCTTATGTACACATTCTTGTTGTACATAAATCACCTAAATGGAATTGAATTTTGTTCATTTTGTATTTCCAATACACAACAATATAATACTAGACTCTTATGTCATCTGTGGTTTATTGTTGGCATGTTGGTCTTCCCACCTGCATGGGCTGACCAACTCTGACATGCAAGTTTGAGGCATGTTCAGATGAGGTTTGCACAAGGAGGTGCTTATATATTGGACGAGGAGCACATGTGCATCGGTTTCAAGCCTTAAGTTTGGAATGAGAGGATGCGCTCGGTCCCATGATTCTACTACTGGTCGAGGATAATTCTCTCAGAATTGATGTTATAGCTTGTATGTCATACTGTCGGGTTTGGAGGCACCCATGCATTGGTGGATTCGACACTACTATCCTATTTTGTCTACTTCGCAATGTGGATGAGCAACCATGTGTTAGAACCCTTTATTTATTTATTTTGAAGACCACCAGAATTTTCCAAGCGTCCAACCTGACTAATCTTTGGAGCATGTGTAAACCTCCCAATCCGCACACGTCGGGTATAGAACTAAGGGGAGTTATCCTTTTTGTGTTGAGGGGGGCTAGAACCCCTTTACCTACTGAATGCCTAATTTGATCTGATCAGTGCATTGTGCATGTAGCTGGTCTTTAGGTGATCTTTGTTGCCCTCATGTACTTCACCTTTGCGTGTAGGAGGATGAGATTTAGTGCTGTTACTTTGGTATACAATTCTAAGGTCATGTGTGATTCAATTGCTAAACGTATTATTGGAAAAGTAGCTTGGTTATGTCAAATATCGTACTTGTGTGAGGAGATGCCTAGGTATGGTCTAGGATTGGAAATACGCAGTTTAAACTTATCTGTCGTGGTTTTATCAAATTATTGAGAAAAACTCTTTGCAAACTTATTCTTAGTAATCTAAAATTTGTGCACATATGTATTTTCAAAACATTTACAAAGCTTTGCAAACTTGTTTTATATTTAGATAAGAATTGTGTATGTGGGGTCGAGTATCTCGAGATGGCGAGTTGGCTCCTTCCAGTGTGGCCATGCGGCTCTAGAGTAAGCTTTGAGAGCTTGGGAGGGAGTAGTGCACTGCTTAGATTGTCTCTTGGTGAACAAGTATCTTGTGTGTCTGATTATTATTAATGGAGGTTGTCAGTGATGCTTTGAATGTGATGTTTGCCCAGTAAATGGATATTGTTGGCAATGGGCTTACTTGGGCTTATAAATTGAGCACACTTATTTGTGGTCCTTTTACTGATGATAATTAGGCCATTTCCTCTATATTCTTGGCTCATAAACTCTGGCAATTAAATTTCTTCTCCACCTGACCCATACATGTATAAGCTGGTAGCATGAGTTTTTTGTCCCGTTTTTCTTCCTTTCTCATGTGTCATGTGTTGTCACAAGCTCTCTTCCATTGACATCTAAACTATCAAGGAGGTGTCACAAGCTCTCTCTCATTGACACCTCCACCATCCATAAAGCACACGGTGTCAAGCAAGGATTTAAATATCAGTGGATACGTATATATTGATTTTTTAAATCTTTATATATCGGTCTATATCTGATATATATTGTTGATCTCAGGTTTTAATTAAAAAAAATTAGGTGAGAAAGTTCTTGGCTGAGATATCGGTCGATATCTCTGCCAATACCGAGATTTGAACCCTCGGTGCCGAGCTCTCTCTCATTGACACCTAGACTATTTATGAAGCATGCGGTGTTAACACTTAACCTGTGTTTGAAGCACGTTGTGTTACAAGCCTTCTCATCTAATTCATCCTTGAAGTATGAGGTGTCACAAGCTCTGCCCCATCTGCATTGAACCCATCCATGAAGCATGTGGTGGTATAAACTTATTTCCCATTTACACCTATTTTTCTCCCAATGACACCTAGCCTCCTACGTGTCATGTGATGGCATGAGTTCAAATGAGAGATGTTTAGTTTTGCAAATCTCATTTGCTATCGTTCATCTTATTAGCATTGCTCACATCATAATCAAGAAGGATGAATTGTGTAGAGCCTTCCAATTGTGATTATTTATGATTTGATAATTGGGTTCAGGGTCTCGACTCATTTGATTTAAAACAGATGAGTTTTTACTTTGACTATACGTTTTGTTAGATCGTGTTTATTTAATTATAGATTATATCTATCGTGCTAACAGACAAATAAATGAGGCTCACCGTATTTGAACTGTGCGGTTTAACAATAACATGTTTTAAAATTTGGAAAAAAAATTAATTTAATATGCTAATTAGTTGAAAACCCTTTTGAGTAGTAATTAGGGTTGGCCGAGTTATTTTATTTAATGGGTTGTTTGGTTTGGCCGCTGTTTAATCTTTTGAATAATGAGAAATAAATTTCTTTCCACATGGAATTTTGAAACTTGCACTTTTTTGTGCGTTGTTGAAACCAATGTTATCAGACGAGGCATTTTGGATTCAATCGTATTCAACTGTGGTCAAAGCTGGTCAAGTAATAGTATAAATATTACATATAACATTAAGTGAGACATCTTTTATAAATAATATTAATATAAATATTATAAATAATATTCAAACTTCGAGTAATATACCAAAATGGTGAAACGTATGAGATAGAAATGGTAAGAAATCTTTATATTTCAATTATTTCTATATTTTAATATTTTGAAATAGATTTTTTTTTTTAACATTCTAGCTCTGAGTAATATACCAAAATGGTTCACAGCTTGTGGTTTTATCTGCAAAAAACTGCGATTCGTAGCGGTTTTTTGTGGTCTATCTGGACAGTTTTTTGAACTGACCGAAAGACACGGCGGTTCCATTTGAATTGCCGTTTCGGCTACGGCTCGGATCTGTTCAGATAACATTGGTAGAAACTATGGTTATGCGATGTTAGCCATCAGCGATTAAACTTGACATTTAGAAAGTGGTTAAAATGATAATTTTATCAAGTTGGATTAGGTCGTATAAATTTTTATCTTAATAAAATATACTATCTACGAGGCTGTAGTAAAATAAAATTAATTTGATTATTAAATTTTGACAATATAAAAGCAATAGTGTATAGGCGATGAACGCTACATTCTTAACTTGCAGTTTCTGCGAGTCTATCTATAATGATGATAGGTTATTGGAAAAAGTCTTGTGAAATTGAAAAACATGTTGATTGAATATATGACTATATATGTGACGCGCCTGCATCCCAGTGGGTGATGTGGGAGAGGTATAATTGAGGGAAGCCCTTCTTTTTCATGTGAGGTTTTTTGGGTCTGATTTGGTGGACTAGATTTAGAAATAAAATCGTGCAAGTAAAGTAAGTTCAAAGTAGATAATATCACACTTAGGAAGTCGGATCGGAGTCGTTACAATATAATTTTTGAAGTTATAAATCTAGAGGTTAAAAAATGTGATAATTATTTTGAGAGTTTAAAAAATATGACTTGACTTTATATTTTTTTGATAGATCATACATTCAAATATACATCTTTTGAATAGCTCGTCACTATCAGCCAAGGTAGGCTTAGTAGGTTCACGAAGAGTGGCCAAAGGCCTCTTAGCTATAGGGAGATGATGTGTGGCACTCCTTTTTAAGCAGCAGTGTTTGTGAGCCTTACGAGTTCACTTAAGCATGGGTTAAAAATTCACTTCGTTGATATTTGTTTGCATTCATCTGTACTCCGGCCGTTGTTGCAGTTGAATATGCATTGGCCGTGAAAATTTTGATACGATTTTGATATGATTCAGTTGATACGTATCAAGGGTGTGTATCGGCCGATATGATACGCTTTTGAAATCGCATCATATTTATCGATGTTCAGCCGATATGTGGATATCTCGGTTATATATCATATTCACCGATATGATAATATCGACCGATTTTTAAATAAAAAAAAATGAGGAGAGAGAATAATATCGGCCGATATTGAATTTTTCACTCTTGATATATATCATATCAGCCGAATTTGAAAACTCAGATTTTGAAAACCCAACGAAGGTGGGTGACTTGTTAAGTTATAGTAAGAAGAGTATAATCAGCAGTGTTTGATTGAATTACCAAATATTTTGCCATTATAAGAGTTATCAAAATAATAATGATTCTATTAAGCTGTGCATGCCTTTTCTCAACTTTACACAGTATACTATTTTTATTACAAGGTTTATCATCAAAGTTAGGTGCAAGAGAGGAAATTGCGTGTTACCCAATTCAACTCAATGTAAATCTAATCTGTTTAACAATCCTAGCTCTAAGCATAAAATCTGACTCTTCTGGGCATTGCGATCATCTATAGAACACATCATGATAATAGAGTACAAACGAAGTGTGGTCCAATTTGTAACAATTTTTAATTTTTAATTACTCATCTATCGGAATCTAAAGATTGAGGTGATAGTTGGAAATTCACTTCAGTAAGCAAGAGTTCTGAATTTGATTCTCACTCTACTTCAAATGGTCATTTTTTGTATAATTATTCACTGTGAGTAAGGAGAGTAACCTTTGTTTTAAGAATTAATCGAATATTTTAAAAGGTCTGGACAGTTTGATCATTAAAAATTAATGCTGTTGGTAGCAAAAATTAAATCGCAGGGTACAAGAAAAACAAGTATCTCATGGTAGAACTGATAGACTCAAATCATAACGGGATTTACTAATCTTAGATATTGGGTTATACTAAATTGAAAAGACCTTTAAACTTAGTCAAATGCTAGCGTTTAAACTTAACATATGATCGAAATTAACATTTGTAATTGGACTCAACTCCTACAGTTTCTTATTAATGTCAACATTTAGAATTTGACGAAACATTTAGCTGTTTAGTAATTGAACAACTCATGTGAACCCATATACCCAGTAATTTTTACCAAACAAAATTATTGGATCCCATCACCTCATTAGTATGAGTTACTCACCAGGCATGTTTCCTAATCGAGGTACACTCTGAGGCAGGGGTGAAAAATTTAGCCGAGATATCGGTTGATAAATTTTTCTCTCCTCTTTTGTTTTTTGTTTTATAAATATTAGTATTTTTTTATTATTTTATTTTTTCTAAATTAAAAAATATGAAAAGGAAACTGATTTTTTTCAAAAAAAATTGAAAACGTAAATATCGGTCGATATTTTGAGCCGAGCCTACCATCGTTTTTATATTTTTTTTTTTATAAAAAAAACAGACCGATATTAATTATATCGGCCAATATCAAGCCGATATATATCGCCGATATATCGGCCATATCGGTTGTGAAGTAGTTCGTACTTTATAGATCGGCATTGAAAAACCGCGATACGTTTCATATCAGCCAACATCTGTACTCCTGATCTGAGGTCTCTTGATAATTCAGCATACATTATGAATTATCTTGATCCAACCGTAAATATTTCTTATGGAAGTTTGATCACTCACCATTATGTAGAGATATCGAGATTTAAAAGTTCTCTTTATTTTAAAGTGGACTCCATGTGTAAAATTAATTCAACCTTATTATAACTTTACTTATAATCATTAACAATCTTACTGAACTATGACTAATAAGTGGGCCACAATAATGAGATTTAAATCAGAAGTTATGTTCAATTTTTTTGATGATTTTTAGAATTGAAAATTAACATTGATCCAACAACTTTTTATGAATATCATAATATCTAATTTTACTTTCAACTCTAAAAGTATCTTGTTCTAATTTGATATTTTGAACATGGGTCTATAATGCTAAATAATTATGATTCTTGAGGCATACAAGTGGCTAAATATAGCATGCATTCGTGCACTTAAGTATTAATAAGCATACACTTTGCGGAGGATTGTGTGCATTTAAAATTTTATCCAATGTTATCGTACTCAAAGAGAGATGAGGATACAATTGACGAGTGCTAAATAACTATATGAGTGGTTAATTTAAAAAAAAAAAATAGGATACAATTGATGCACTTAAGTAGTATGAGCCACCTAATTTTTTTTTTTACCATTTTTCGAGCAAGATTGGCAGAGCAAAATGAGTTCCAAAGTGGATCTAAAAGTAATATCACCATTGACATTATTATAATAAAATCTCAGTAAAATTAGTTTTGAAGGACAAATTTTATATTATGAAAAAATTGGGCGAAAGATTTATTCTTGATAGCTTATTTAAAAATAAATAAATTTCAAATGGATTATTATAGTTTTAGCTTTGAAGGCCCAGGTAATAAATATTCTATAAAAGCATCCCGACTTCTTCATAGAAATGAAACAGTCCAGCTAAGAGATTGTCAAACATGAAAACTGCCTACTAATTTTTTATTAGTCACCTATATTTGGGTAGATCTGTGAACAATAATATAGACACAAGACTAGTAAGTTTAGCGTTTTATAATTTACCCAACTTTGAATATCATAGACGATTAATTTTTAAAAGCATTGCCTATATGGATATAGTTCAACTGGTATTTTTTCGCGTCAGGAAGTGGGAGATGTCAAGTTTAAGCCCCCATGGTCTCACCTGCTATGTTCTAAGAACAATATGTATCACTCGTAAGAGTTTACGCTGCGTTTCTTGTGATTTCCTATTAGCAAGTTCATTTTTTTTAACAGCTTACTAGTAACTTTTGACGGTATATTTACAAAGCTATGATAATCAAACAGGAGAATTTCCCAAGCATCTTTTTATCCATATAATCGTCTTTGGTAATGTTTGTGGGTCATAATATTCAAGGATTTAAAAGTTCAAATCATCACGATCATAAGCCATAATCTTATCTATATGGGTCGATTTTTCGAGTTCTTCTCTTTGTAACCTATCATAAATCTTGTCATCCATCACTTATAATCTAGCATCTCTTTCTTTATCCTTTACTCCATATTTTCAATGGTCTATCTCTCTTCCAAATATCTATAATATATATTCTCTCAATTCTACGCATTGGGATATTGTTTGGTCTTCTATTAATACGACCAAACCTCTCAAATGCAGTTTTATCGTTTATCATGGGTTGGAGCTATTCTTAAACTATCCTTAATGTATTTCTTTCTAACTCTATCTTTTAAGATTAATCTACTTATCTAATGTAGCATACACCTCTCTAGAATCCTAACTTTATCTATTTATCTTTTTTTATAGCTAAACACTTTGTTCCATAGAGTATAGTTTAATAACTATTGTATAAAATCGTCTTTTTAGAAGAAGAGAGATTATTTTATCATGCAAAACTTCACACCGTATTATAAAAGATAATTGTTTGACTTTTATTTCTTAAATTTAACCAATATTTTTATTCAAAGACTATCATTAAAAATTCTCAACAATAATATTATCTTTTTTAATTTTATCTCTATATAACATATACCATTCAATATAACTGTCAAATGAATATTGATTGTTCATCAAAAAAAAAAACCAAGAAATAGAAAAAATCATTCGAAAATAATTTGAAAGTGGAAAATGAAATTTTAAGATTCAGTTTGGTGAATTTGAAATATTTAACTTGTACTATCTTATTAGTATTGAAAATCAGAAAATTAGTGTAGCAAATACACTAAAATTTAGAAAATATATTTTAATATTTGATTTGGATAATTAGAAGGATTTAGTCTATTCTTATTGTATTATTATGTAAAAATAGAGAAAATTTATGTAAAAAATTAAAAAAAAACAGAAAAAGAATCTTTATATATTTGAATTATTGCCATGGGTGTGGTGGGGACCACATGAAGGAAGATCAAAGTTGAGGCAAAGTGGATGGAGTTGGATTGGTGGCTAATGGAACAGAGAGATGCAAAGTGGGCAAGTAGGAATTAAAACAAATAGGTTTATTGAGATGATTTTTAAATAAATTATAATTATATATAATTTGAACTAACGTGTAAAATATCACAATGATAAGTTGTAAGTAAAGTTTTCACTTTGATCTAATGATCTTATTTTTTCAACTTTATTCTGATAAATTAATATTTTGAAAATCTAAAACTAAAATTACGTGATTAATATAATTGATTTGTGATAAAATTCCACTCATCTCCAATACGTATGACTTCTTATAAATTATATTTAACTACATAAAACCTATATTTCAATTAAATATTAAAATTAAATATTAGCAAAAGAATCTCTCTAGCACAACTCAATAGCAACTCAACATTAAAAAGCATAAGAATCTCACGTCCAGCCACATACACGAATGATGCCCACTTTAAAGTTTGCTGAGCTTACTGAATAAGAATAATAGAATATATTTAGTATTTCCTGGGTAACATCCCTCGTGAGCTTTATATTTTCAAGTGGATCAATGGATCGACTTGCACTTCATGTGTAATATATACTCTTTTCAAACTATTTTAATTTTAATTTTTTTTTAAATTTTTTCTAGAGATTATAAGATATAATATAAAAAAGAATAAAAGATAGTACAATATCAATGAAAGGGTCTAAAAGACATATACCCAAAGCATCTATCATATACAGAGACTTCATTTATAATCCGTGAAAGGACCGAAGAAAAACTCCAAGCCATAGCCCCAATAATCACATATGGTAAATGACATTTACATCTAGCTTCGTGTAGAAATTTGAGAGGCCGTTGGTTGTAGAGGTGTCATTTCCTCCCATTAACCCATTTTATGAGATTCGTTGAGTCTCCTTCAATAATAAGTTTTTCCTGACCTTCAAACATCCATAATACCGGAGCCTTATAATACTCTAAGTTGATCTCATTGTTGGATTGAATGCATAGAAATTATCTCCATAATTACCATTGATTCTTAAATCATTGAAAATTATAACTTTTTTAAATTTAATGGACTTAATTTTACATATAAAACATCATTAAAAAATACTTTTTAAATGAATCCCATGTCCACCCTATAAACCCTAGAAAGTCACTTTTGAACATTATTGTACATGTGGGACGTTGCCTAAGTGGACTAGTGGACCTGATTATAATAGAGAATATATATTTATATCCAGTTGTAACAAAGTTTAGGATATTATCTGTATTATACATGTTACTTCACAATCAATTAAATACCAATTGTCGGTGAGACAAACAGTCAGTGTCACAACCAACAAAGGATTCTAGTGTTCAACTAAAAACATAGAAACTCCTGCTTTTCAGTAATTTGAAAGTTAATTTTGTTTAGGGCTCTTCTTAAGTTTTAATCTGGTCGGTCTCTACTCTCCACCTTTGAAGGCATTGTAAACATGAATACTTGATGAATGAATTAGGTTTAACATTTTTTAGCATATTCAATAAATGGGCAGATTTAGGTGGTCTTGAGTAAGTAAGGTTCAAGAAAGTTCATTTAGTCAACTATATATTTATATGGTCGTTTTGTGTGAGAGAGCAAAAAATCTGTAACGAGAGTTGTCTCTGCTTCGTATTTTGTTTTTTGGCTTTGAGCATAGTTGATCAGTTTGGAACCCATGGGTGTACAGAAGGAGAACCATGTAAATCTCTATGTGGTAATTTGATTGTCTTTTTTTTTTAGCAGTAACAAGAAAATTCATTAGATAAAGAGAAAATTAAAGGAAGAAATAGGAAATACAAGGAGATCTACAAGAATTAGACCAACCAAAAGAAAAAGAAGAAAAACTAAAAAAGACAAGAAAAGTCAAATGAAATAAACGTTGCAAAGTGATTGTCAACTCCCAATTTCACAAAATAGTCCGCCATCACATTAGCCGTTCGACCAACATTAGTGAAACATACTCCCAATCCTCTAGCCAAAATTCTTTCCTCCCTAACTACATTAACCAAATTCCAAGGTAGTCGCTTCAACTCCGTTGCCCATTTGAATGCATTTACCGAATCCCCCTTCTATAACTAAATTACCTTGCCCATGGTTCTTCCAAATGACTAAGGTTCTCCTTATACTAAGAATTTCTGTCTCGTTTGACTCCTTCATACCCAAGATTCATTGAACATTATTGAAGTTTCATCCTTGTGATTTCTTAGAAAGCCTCCAAGATGAACCCTTGTGATTTGATTCTCTTTGTTGATTACTCTTTTCTATTTTTCAGATATTGTTACTTGTGTGTGGTTGAGAAGGTGATTTTCTCCCAACAATTGGTATCTAAGGTCTTGGTTTGGGTGGGAGCAATGTCGGAAGAAGTAAATGAGAGATTTGATAAGTTCGATGGTTTGAACTTCAGTTTCTAGATGATACAGATAGAAGATTACCTCTATCAGAAGGATCTCTATCTTCCTTTTGGAGGAAAATCAAAGAAACCTGAAAAGATAACCGATAACGAGTGGGAGGTGCTCGATCGAAAGGCCTTGGGAACGATTCGACTTTCTCTAACAAAGTCCATTGCATTCAAAGATATGATGTACCAAAGCCCTATCAAAGATGTATGAAAAGCCCTCTACTTCCAATAAGGTTCATCTAATAAAGAGGTTGTTCAACATGAGGATGTATGATGGTGGAAACGTGATTAAGTATTTGAATGAATTCAATACAATCACAAGCCAGTTGGGGTCTGTAGGCATCAATTTTGAGGATGGAATTAGAGCTCTTCTATATTTATCTTGATTACCAGAGAAAGGTGAAACAGTTTGGTGATAGTTGTGAGTAATTTTTTTGGATTAGCAAAGTTAAAATATGATGATGTGGTAGTCATCATCTTAAGTGAGGAATCTCGGAAGAAAGCATCGGGTGAAGCGTTTGAGAATGCTCTGAACATTGAAGAGAGGGGAAATACATCAAATAGAAGAAACAAGAATCATGGTCGATCGAAGTCAAAGAAGAACAGATGTCCAGGCCTCCACAGAGAAAAGATGATGGTAATAGGAATTGTGGCAAAAAGGGCACATGAAATGAGACTGTGAAGTTCCAAAGAAATAACATGAAAACATTAACAAGTGAGGTAAAGACTCGGTAAACTTCTCTGAAAAAAATTTCTCTGATGTCCTAATTTTGTCTTTCGACACTCATCACGATTTTTGGATGATAGATTCTGGTGCCTCATTTCATTCTACTTTGAGAAATTTAATGGCCTGTATCGGCTGAATTTTATTTTATACAGCTGATATGATGCTTGTTGGTCCATTAATATTTTCATATAATAATAGTACATATGGAGACTCCCACATGATCTAAGCTGTACAAGATTAGAACAAAAATAGGTCAGATTTGGTCCAATTTATAATCTAGTCAGCCCCATTCAAAATCCATAATTTTTTTAAATTATATGGCTATAATTTTGGTCCATACGTCACAAAGTCGCAGACATATGTCTGAAATCATAACATTTATTTGATTTGGACTTATTGGCTGAAAATGTTCCACAAATGGATAGAAAAGATGTAACATGTTTGGAAGATTTTAAGTTTTTAACGTTTTCTTTATCAATTACACTGTGAGACAAAAGACAGAGAATATTTGATGATTGTATTATTGGTGTCAAATCCTGTACTTGATTTTGGGAATTTTAAAATCTAAAAGAAAAAAAATAGAATTAAATTAGTGAAAACAATATTTAAATATGAGTATTGATAAAGGTGTATTATTGTAATTATAAAAAAAATGTATGTTATGGTAGGCTTTCTTAGAGGATTAGATTTAAAATATAACTAATAAGATGATACTAGGGTGGATAAAATATACACAAGTTGTAGAGTTTTGCGTGATAGAATTGTCCCATCTCGTTTAAAGTGACAATTTTATAGTAGAGTTACCAGACCTGCAATGCTCTATGGTGTAAAGTTTTGAACAATTAAAAATAGATAAATACATAAAGTTTGGATGAAAGTAATGCAACTATTATATTAGATGAGGAGATTACCTCTAAAGGATAGGTTTAAAAATTATTGCAATAGTGACAATTTAAAAATAATGTAATTAGATAATAAATTGAGAAAATCTCGTTTGAAATAGCTTGAGATTTTGAGTAGAAGACCAGAGACAGACCCAATATATAAGTTGTACAAAAGAAGAAATATAAATTACAGAAAATATAGAGAGACGATAACTAGACATGATGAATAGTCAAGTGATTAACTATATAATTTATGATATGATTAAATTGAGAAGTAAACTTTAAAAATTAATTTTTTAATAGATGAAATTATCTCTTAAATGATGGTTATAATGATGAAGATGTCTTTGAAATGAAAGTCTCCATTATCATCTCTTGAGTTGTTAAGCCATAGGGTTTAGTCAGTGTATTATCAATTATTGGTCCCAGCCTACCAAAATTGATAATGAAAGATGCACACTACTGAAAAAAAAAAACCCATTTAAAGAAAAAGAAATACCACATATTCTCTATAAAAATATTGAATTTATCAATTATCCCAAAATTTATTATGAATGGATAATGTTCTATAATTTTTTTTAATGTTAAGTGGACACTGAAAAATAAGTATAAAGTAAATACAATTCGTGAAAAAGAATGCTTCTCATAGACTTAGATGACTTACCAATTGATATGATATACGAACCTTCTAAATCTCTCACGTGCTGAATTGCAATCTTAAATAAACAAAAAGAATTCTCTTTTCGGGTGCACCTGCAACACATGAAAGTGGTGCCAAGTTTTTGTTTCACACGTGGGAATTTGCACTTCGACCCTTTTCACAGGATGTTGAAATGGCGAGTAAAAAAGTGAATCGCCATTCAATTACTTTATAAAATTGAAAAAGGCAACATTTGATATTAAAAATACAAAAAATAAATTTATTAAATATCCTAAATAAAAAAAATGGCTAGCAGCTGTCTGCTTGGTTGTATTAGGGTCTATTAAATGATTTTAGGGATTTTTGGCCAAAAATACCTTGAAAACTATGTTTTAGGTGGCAATGCTTCTAATTTATTTATTTTTTAATTCAAATTGTCTTGTATGTCGAGACAGATTATTTTTGAACGAAAAATTGCACATTGAAGTTTTGCTTTTAAGACTCCATCTACTTAAATTTGTATGCATTTAGAGTCGCACGAATCTTGATTTAAGTAGAAATCTTTGTAATTCTTTGGATGTAAAAATTGTATTAACCCATGAGTATGTCAAAATAAATGATATTAATATTACATGATGGTTTAATGATTTTTCATCATTGTCATAATTAATGTTTTCTTTCATCAATTGGAGTTGGATATATGATTCTACATCAATTATTTTCTTTGTAAGAAAATGATTTATGTATATTATATTTCTTTACAGAATCATATAACTTTTATAATTTTTTGCATTTAAAGACATTTAATTTGTCTCTAGAGTTTTTTTTAATCACCACTTTTTAATGATTAAAATGTGATTCAACACTTCAAAGTATTTCATTTTATACATGAGATTCTCTATCAAAAAAAAAAAAAGCTATTTCATTCTATATTGTAATTGAAGTTGCAATTTGAGCAGGCTAGACTGAGATTTAGGATATCTAAGTACCAGCCCCAATTTGTAAACCCGAATACCCGATTTCGTATTGGAGCTTGGCATAACTAGTGTTAGTCATCTCTTATAAGAATATATAATTGTAAATCAAGTAACTTCCTTATCATCTGTGATATTTGAAGAAGTATCTAAACGAAATAAGTTCGATATGTATCAGTTTTTAAAATTTATATATATATCGGTTGACACAATATGTATCGTCAATATTATCTGATATCAGTGGTTTTAATTAAAAAAAAAAAAATAAGAGAGAAATTTCAACCACTGCTTTTAGGGTTTGCTAAATTTTAACTCAAAATCAAGGGTTTTTTTTTTTTTTTCTCTCCCTTCTTTCTTTAGCTTGGGTTATTTCATCTAATTATGAATTTTTTTCTACTATTTTAAACTCGAAAATAGCCCAACTAACATTGGAGTCAAATTAAACCTTTAAACATAATTGATCTCTCAACTTGATTCTTCAAATTTGGAAATTCCCTAATAACATACTCAAGCCATATTATTATTTACATTCTTTTTGTTGTCTAAATTGACCCTAAACTTTGGGTCATGTGGGTACACCAAACCCTTCCCTCATCATATCTAATATTAAATGATCCGTAATTTTTATGTAATACTATAATATATAATATAAATAAAAACTAAGGTAAAATATTATAATATATAATCGAATAGGTTAGGACAAGGGCATGCAAATTAGGCTACATAGGTCAACCAACTTAACCTTCCTAAGTTGCATCCTAATATGGTATTAGCCTGTCGAGTTCAAAGGTGAAAGACCAAACTGTTTCCGTAAGAGTCAAACTTTAGACATCTTTTATCTATAATAATGAATGCAAAGTTGAACTTAACAACTATTTTGTTGATGTTTAAGTTATATTGGATAATGGCCTAATTGGGGTTTTTAACTTGTGCAGTCTATATATTATATTTTAATTTTTTATTATTATTATGAGTATTCATTTTTATTGAGAGAAATAAGAGTAAAAAATATTTTAATGGTATTCTTGACAATAACAAAGTTACTCTTATTTCACTATAGATATAAATAAACTGTTAAACTATATAAATCTTTACTATTTTTATATAATTATATATGTGTTTACTATATTGTAATTTATTTATTTTTCAATAGCAACCAATCCTTGACTTGTGAAAATAAATTATGAATTAAATATGTTAATTCATTTAATAAATAAGTTGACTTCACTTGTAATTTTAAATTGTGACACCCAGGCCCAATAGAGAGTGGGAGTGTTTGGGGGTGTGGGAAGTTGTTTCACATCGACCAAGAATTGGAAGGAATGGGAGAATATAAGAGGAACACTACTCAACCTAACACAATGCGTTTTGGACCTGAGAATGAACCTGGGCCTAATGCAAAGTCATGCGGGTCTTTTTGGGCCCAAAACGGACAATATTGTGTTGGGTCGAGATAGTTCGTTACAAATAATATCTGAACCATGTTCAACTCTTTGCCTATATGGGCCCCCCTATGTTGCAGTCGAGCCGACGACGGCTTTGGGCCTAGTAGGGTGGATTGTGGCACCAATGCGCCCAGGCCCACCAGAGAGTGCAAGAGAGAGTTAGGAGTGTTTGGGGATGTGGGAAGTTGTCCCACATTGCCCAAGAGCTGGAAAGAATGAGAGAATATAAGAGGGAGCAACCCTCAACCTAGCACAACGCGTTTTGGGTTTGGAAGTGAGACTGGGTCTAATGTAAAGTCGTGTGGGTCTTTTTGGACTCAAAGCGGACAATATTGTGCTGGGTCGGGACAGATCGTTATAAATGATATTAGAACCATGTTCAACCCTCTATCTGTGTGGGCCCTCCTATGTTGTTGTTGACCTGAGAGCGACTCTGAACCTAAGTGGTATGAATTGTGATGCTTAGGCCCAAGGCGGCTAGGCCCAGACGTCCAAGCTAAGCAGAGAGTGCAAGAGAGAGCTGGGAGTGTTTGCGGGTGTGGGAAGTTGTCTGACATTGCCCAGGAGCTGAAAGTAATGGGGAATATAGGAGGGAGTATTCCTCAATCTAGCACAACACATTTTGGGCTTGAGAGTGAGCATGTGCCTAATGTAAAGCCATGCGAGTCTTTTTGGATCCAAAGCGGACAATATTGAGCTGGGTCGGGACAGGTCGTTACAAATTGTATTAGATCCATGTTCAACCGTCTGCCTGTGTGGACCCCTATGTTGTAGTGGACCCGAGGATGATTCTAAGCCCAAGTGGTATAAATTGTGATGTCCAGGCCCAAGGCAGTCATGCCCAGACGTCCAAGCCGAGCTAGGACTGTTTGGGGGTGTGGGAAGTTGTTCCACATCACCTGGGAGTTGGAAGAAATGGGGGGAATACAAGAGCGATCACTTTTTAACTCAGCGCTATACGTTTTGGGTTTGAGAGTAAGCATGTGCCTAATGCAAAGCTGTGAAGGTCTTTTTGGGTTCAAAGTGAACAATATTATACTGGGTGAGGACGGGTCACTACATAAATATTTTAAATAAATAAATAAAATTTAATTAAAAAATTAGAAATCAACAAATTTGATCACAATTTATGAACCAATCTAACGAGTTGACTTCTAATAAAAAAACATAATTTAAGAAATTAATTTGTATTAAAATCATTTCAAATTTAAAAACCTAGAGATAACATGAGCCAACCCATCTCCCCTCCCCATCCACATATAATCATTACTTAAAGTAAAAGTGATTAAACGAGTTTCATCAGATAAAATAGTCCCTTCCCCTACTCTGCCAACGCTGCAACCTTTCCTTCTTTCAATAATATATCTATATATATATATCAATGCCTTTCACGTTCGACGTTGACCATACGGTCCACACGTCCGCCACACTTTTAAATGACCAAAATGGCCCCACTTATTCCCTGTTGATCTAGGGTAATTTCGTCAAAATGAAAAATCCCGAAAGGATACTATAAAACCCCCGTTCCCGCTATTCTTGCCACTCTGTCCTCTCTCCTCTCCAAGACTTCAATTCTCCTTACTCCTCCAAAACAGAATACCAACTTCTTCTTCCTCTTCTTCAATCTTCTCTTCTCTCTGTCTCTCTGATGGAAGAATCCTTATCATCTTCATCAACGTGTTCTTCATGTAAGGTCATCATCGTCGGAGCGGGAATCTCTGGTATTATATATATATTTATAGAGTCCATTTTGATTTGTTTTCAGGAGTGATTTTCAGCTGTTTGACGCTGACCTTTTGATTTTCTGTCGTTGTTCCGTGTATCTGTGTTTTGGAAGGTATTTCAGCGGCGAAAGTGTTGGCAGAGAAAGGAGTGGAGGATCTGGTGATTCTAGAAGCTTCGGATCGGATCGGGGGACGGATCCGAAAAGAGGAATTCGGGGGATTGAATGTGGAGACTGGAGCTGGTTGGATAGCAGGCGTTGGTGGGAAAGAGTCCAATCCAGTTTGGGATCTCGCATCCGAATTCGGCCTCCGCACCTGCTTCTCCGATTACAGCAATGCCCGTTTCAACATCTACGACCAAAGGTACGTTTCTTCATCTCTCCTTCCGCTCTCCGATACGTTATTTCCGGCACATTGGTATACGATGTTGAGGAGGCGGAGTCGTCTGGTATTTGTCGGTTTTCTTCGGGGGCAGATGGGGAAAAACAGAACATGTTGGGTCGGCGAGTCGGTGGGCAGCGCACGTTAGTACTCCGTGCAGGGACGGGGCTAACTTGCGCCGAGAGCGTGTGTCACGACCTTGACGCAGTTTAGCGGGGTGGGGTTTTGCGCACTAACATGCGCTTGCAGTCGGTGCTGTGCTCTCTCTGTTCTGTAGCTTCTGTTCCTATTGGATATAATTTGTTTTCTTGGATTTATACTTTCAGTGGAAAGATCTTTCCAAGCGGATTGGCATCGGATTCATACAACCGCGCGGTGGAGTCCGCCATCCGGGAGCTGAGAAATCAAGAGGCAAAGCTTCACGGCTCGTCTTCACTGCCAGAACCACCCTTGTAATACACCGGTCTTCCCTTTTCTCTTTCATGCATTCTTACTATCAACTTTCTTCGTTCATTTATCTCATCTATTTTTAATTTTTAAACATTTATTTCAAAATCAAAGTATCTATTAAATTTCTCCATACCAATTGTACTGTGAACTCTGGTTTCAAATTTTATTGTTTTAAATTGCTTTTAAAATCTTAGAAATTCCATTGATTTGTGGAAATTCAATGATTTTTCAGGGTGCCCAAGACGCCCATTGAGCTTGCCATCGACTTCATTCTCCATGATTTTGAAATGGCAGGTGAGTGTCTCTAAATAAATGTAAGCTTCAGTTCTTTTGGATTTCTTACTGCATTCGGTATTTCGTGGATTCTGATAAATGACTTGTTGTAGAGGTGGAGCCAATAGCTACTTTTACTGATTTCGGAGAGCTTGAATTTCTCGTTGCCGACGAAAGAGGATACGAGCATCTGCTGTATAAAATGGCTGAAGATTTCCTTCTTACTGAAGATGGAGAAATCGTCGACAGTCGCCTCAAACTCAACAAGGTAGATTAATTGTTTTTTTTTTTAAAATAAAGATTATTTGCTTTTCACATTATATGTTAATATCTTTATCTTAATTTGGTTGTATTTTTTGATGGGGGTCTAGCATAGTTCAAGTCTTTGAACCCCAAGTGATTCCACAAGTCATGTCTCGTTGTAATCGATCCATTGCCACCTCTAGGAATTCTTATGCTAAATTACAAGTGTAGATTAAGGAGTTAAATGTAAAATCTATTCTTATAATGCATAGAGAAGTCATTGTATTTTTAAGATTTTATAGGGAGTTTAGTGTAAAAACCTTTTGTGTTCTAGTGAAAATGACAAGAGAGCCATGCCCATCAATACTTAGGGAGTAAAATCAAGTTCAAGTTTCATTTACATGCATTTGATTGATTTGGATAACTAAATAGAATTGTGAGAGTACTAAAGTGAAGACAAGAGGGCTCCACTCCAGTTTGGTAGTTCTGATCGGCTGCATTTGGATGGGGGTAAGAGAGGGTAAGGGGGTTACCTCTCTTTACTCTTGTTTGATATTGGAGGGGTAAGAGTAAAAATTTAAAATTTTATCCCTCTCCCTCCTTTTATAAATACCCCTTAGAGCATTGGAGTTTTTATAAAACCCTTGCCCCTCTTTATCCTTCTTTACCCCCTTTATCTCTCTCTGCATTTATAGAACAAAAATATTTTTTAATTGATGAATATTATTTATTAATTATATTTTATAAAATTATATTTTTATTTTTTATTATATTGAATTTAATAAAAAATATTAATATATCTACGTATAGTTACCAAATAAAATAAGAGTAATTCTTATTAAAAAATGACCTTTGCTCTACCTCTATTCAAAAGTGACAACTACTCGCAGCAACTCCTTTAAAATTTACCCCTTATCCAAACATCCAAACGCAGCCCCAGTAAAAAACATCTTTAGTTTGGTCAACCCCATACCTCTTCCTTTTTACTGTTTGCAATAGACTCCATGTGTCTTTTCCTTCTAAAAGCAGTTGGAGTTTGGACTGTTGTAATTCTCTTCCTGATTAGAGTAGAAATCATGAACTCATGATTTCATCATCATTTACGCCATACATTGAAGTGAAGGCTTCTTATCTCCTCTTACATGGAAAGAGGGGAGTAGGGAAACGGGTTCTTCCTTCCTACTTCAAAAACAAAACAAAATTAAATAAAACAAGAATCTTCTGTCTTTACTCTTGTCTACTTAGACAAAAGAAAACTGATGTGACATGGGATGAGATCTTATTACTACTCAAATTTATTAAAAAAAAGAAAAAAGGAAGGATTTCATTAATAATGTTGTATGGTACTCGGCCCCTTTCGGCGAGCCCAATTGAAAGGGATCAATGAATCATCTAGAAAATCTTATGATGATTTTTAATCTTTAAATTTTATGATAATTCTTGAATTTCTTTTAAGACTATATAACCTTACTAAATTCTCAAAGTATGTGTATAATAGGAAATGACATCTTTTACTTATATAATGTAATTTAAGTGATTGCCTCCCACTTTAGAAAATACAAAGTTACGGGTTCGAGTCCTCATGATCTAATTTTGGTGTGTCCTACAAGTAGTAAGCTAACCCGTGAAGGTTCTACGTTGAATATCCTACCATTTCTCAAACATAAATTAAAAAAAAAAAAATGACCTTTTTATGCTGTAGAAGACTTGATTCTTATAACAAGAGTGGATTTTGACCACTAAATCAACCTCTTAGAATTTGACGATCTTGAAAACCTAAATCTTTAAATTGGTCAGTCCATTCTATGAGAGTCCCTAAATTTCCAATTCAGTCAAAATTTGAGAAGATTTATGCTCTACTGCATTGATTGGATGAACACAAAGTTTTTTTTAAAAGATGGCAGGCTCCAATTGGTTGTAGCAATGCAAACAAATGAAACAAAGTGACTCTTCACTGAGAATGGGAATACCCAAATTGGTAGTCTAGGAACTACACAAAATATGCTGCCCATGATATGTTAATGGTGAGGATGGCGTCACTCTCTTGTGGTTGTATTAAAGGCAAAAATAAATCAGTTTGCTTGGAAAGAGAAGTTGGTGGGTCTTCACAGGAAGATTGGCTCAAGGCCCTGTCTTTCTTGCTCATTAAAGGAGGCCTAGTCTGTCTCTCCAACAGCTGAAAATTTAATATGTTCAGTCACTTGTCCTTTCATAATTCAATTTGATTTTTTCCTCTTTATACTCATTTTCTAATCTTTTTGGGACCCAAAGAGATTTGGCAACCCAGTAGCTGCGAATCTCAGTGTTTTAAATGTATAGATAGATAGAGAGAGAGAAGAGAGAGGTGGGTGATTTTAACGAGGAGTTTATGCTTTGACTGTTCAGAATCTCTTGCTTATTTTTACTCTTTTTTATCCCAACACTGTTTTTCATGGAAGGTAAATTTCTTTCTTTCTTTTACTGTATTTCGATCCCAACACAATCTTCATTCGTCTCTGTTAAACAAAGGGGTGGTTGGGTGTTTTGATATTTGAGCTTTTACTGCCATGGCAGGTCGTTCGGGAAGTAAATTACTCGAGGAATGGCGTTACGGTGAAAACGGAGGACAACTGCATCTACAAAGCTAAATACGTCGTCTTGTCCGTTAGTGTGGGCGTTCTCCAAAGCGAACTGATTACGTACTCACCCCCTTTGCCTGTTAGTCCTCTCTCCTCTCACACACTATACAGTGCCATTGCTAAGTTCCTGTCATTCATTTGATGGTCCTTCGTACAGAGAGACCTCTAATTTGACACAATTTCTTAAAATATACTATATTTTATCGGATGATAAAAATTATTATAATTTAATTTTTATTTAAATGATGAAATCACTATTATAAGTAATTTTATATTATAATTTTTTTTTTCATTCAATAAAATATAATGCCATTGAATCAAAGATTAAAAAAGATGGATTTAAATTAAAATGTCTCATATTTCTAAAAAGAGAATCCATTAAAGAATTGTGGGTTTTTATGAGCATTAGTTGATAGATGGGTAGTTTAATTGATCTAAATTTATAGGATTATATTAGAGGTTTTGAGTTCGACTTCTTTTGAATTTATTTGATACATCTTCAATGTTGGTGACTTTATGAAATGGGTGGTCAGCTTTTCTAAGGTTAGAATACTAGATGCCCTCTAAAAGTTATTCTCCTCTTGTTCGTGTAAGAAAAAATGCTTTGAATATTTCTAGAGTATTTTCCTCGCATTATCGTTCATTTGTCAATATAATTAGTTGAGTCTAGGAGTCAATCTTAAATTCACAGCATAATCTCTTTTGATGACAATGATAAGTTATAAAATTAGGAAATGATTCTGTTCCATTGAAAGTAACGCAAAGCTTTTAGGTCATGATGGGCTCGACTCTGTGTACCTTTTCCCCATTACTGATTTACAGTGAACCATTGGTTAGGTAGGAAGTCATGGTCAAATTGGGTGTAAGACACTAGCCCCAAATCCAACTCAGAACACTGTTTAAACTTAGTTCCACCTCATTAACAGTAGTAAGAGTTTTACATACCAATAGTGCTCAATAGTTATGGCAAGGTGGGGTACTGATCAAGCTTACTTGTTGCTGTTCTTTGTTATTATATAATAATCCATCTTAAAAAGTTTGAAAAAAAACTAGTCTACAATTTTTTTTTTATTTAATCTGATGAAGGCTTATACTGGATAGTGAATTATAATGGCAGAAATGGAAAACAGAGGCCATATCGAAGTTGGATGTCATTGTATACACAAAAATATTTCTCAAGTTCCCCTACAAGTTTTGGCCCTGTGGTCCTGGCACAGAGTTCTTCCTCTACGCCCACGAGAAGCGAGGATTCTATACATTTTGGCAGGTTGGTCTTTGTCCTCCTCTCTCTCTCTCTCTCTCTCTCTCTCTCTCTCTCTCTCATCTTTTATTGTTTACTATAGTACTGTTATTCCTTGGATGCTGAATTTTCAATGCTCTTGGTTTCTTGTTTAAAACAAAATGCCAGTGGACCTTGGCCATAGGGGGGGTCAACCCTTGTCCACTAGCCCAGTAGGGGATGTGAGCTGGCCGCCCATGGTATGTACTGCCATCTTTGCACCACCACACATGGCTTTGTGTGCCTTGATTTGGACTTTCTCCATTTGAGGCCCCATTTATCTTCCTGTAGACAATTCATCAAACACATATGAACTGTGCTGTAAGAGGGAGCACAGATTTAAAAAGAAACTCACCCAACTTGGGTGGGTGATGGTCAGGAATCAATTCAAGAAGTGAGAGTCTTATGTTCGATTCTCACTTCATCTCAAAGGACTACTTTCCATAGAGTTAGTCAGTGTGTGTGGGTAAGAAGGTTTGCACATGTCTCAAGTGCTCTAAGAAGTTTGAACACCCTGATCATAAAAAGACTGACTTTGATAACTGATTTCAAGAGGGAATTTAGGTGAATGTACTTTACCTTTTCGTCATGGCATTTGTCCAATTCAAATGAAAAGATTCCTTTCAAAGTTGTTAAAACATGAAAGGGAGTGGAGTTGTGTCCGCCGGCTGTAAAGATGGTAGTTGGGTTGGTGGCCTGAGCTGCCTGGCCGTCGTATATCCTTCCATTGATGAATATTCTTTTAATTGTCAAAGTCGCATTTAAATCAAATAGTTAAAATATTAATTCAACACATCAACTTAACATTTATCCCATTTGAACTGATACTTTGATGGAGAATTAAGAAAAGCTCTATGGAGAGTAAGTAAAAAAGAGCTGGATAAGAAGATTCATCTCAAAACGTAATTAAAAGACCACCATGATTGGATTAAATGTATAGAAAACAATATAAATAAAATGTGGGTCAAATCCACATTTTGGCCATATAATGTATATCATTTCTTATTATATACTCCAATTATACTTTTAAGTCTATTTTCCATATTCATTCTTTTAAAAAAAAAAATCCTCTGTAATATGTAGTTCAGGTCGGTCCTGACCTTTTTTTCACCCTTTAATCCTTTTGTGCGGTTTGGTGTGCTGAGCCGCTCGTGGGAGAAAGATGAAAACTTCCCAACCAGACCCTTTTTGTTGACAGGGATTAGATCTGTATCTATACTGTCTGTGCATACGACTTCCCTTCCCTTCCCTTTGTGCTTGGACTTTTGGAGTGACGTGGCCAATCAGATTTTGTTGGAATCACAAGACAAAGATTAACCCATCAATCAATCATCCATATTCCATACACGAGCTACTTTGGAATATAATGTTTAATAAACAATATTTATATAATCAATGCATGTGTTAACAAATATAATGTAATGAGAGGATGAAGATTCCTTTATTAGTATATTGTGTTTAATTGTTTTATTAAGAGATGAAGTTGGTAAGGTATTGACTGTTGTTAGCTGGCTGTGGATTGAATCAGCACATGGAGAATGCATATCCAGGGTCAAATATTCTGGTGGTGACTTTGACTAATGGGGAGTCAAAGCGTGTAGAGTCACAGAGGGAGGAGGAGACGATGAGAGAGGCGATGGGGGTTCTGAGAGACATGTTTGGCCCCCAAATACCCGACGCCACCGATATACTTGTGCCCAGATGGTGGAGCAACCCTTTCCAGCGCGGCAGCTACAGCAACTACCCCCTCTTGTCCACCCACCTCGACTTTAAAGACGTCAAGGTCCTACTCTCTCTCTCTCTCTCTCTCGTTTTTTAATTTTGTCTGATGATTTTTTTTTGAAATGCTTCATATATTTAAAAATAGTAAAGGCACCAGAGGTGGAATTTTCCTTTGAATCTTTGATTAGGGCAATCATCTTGTTTAAAATATTGATGATAATATCCTCCTCAAAATCGAACCATAATAATGATGATCAGGTTATTTATATTTTATATAAATATGACCCTTCACTAATTTCTCGCTCTCTCTCTTGCATTGGTTTTTGCTCTTTTTGGATCTTGCGCAATTGTGATCTTAAAGTGATGGATTAGATGGATCCATTCTTAGAATTAGTTGTTAGGTAATTTATAAGGAAAATGGTATTTTTTTATAATGAAGAACAATTATGTATATTTTCACTACTTAAGTGGTAACTATTGACTATTGACTAGTGGACAATAAAAAATAAGTCTAATGTCTTTTGTTATTAAAGACATCAGTATCGCTATCAATTCTCTTTCTCACCTTTAATCTATCCAACATAGAGCCTACCATTGAATGATTTCAACACTGAGGCAAGTGTGAATTCCTAAGAGGAGAGAGATGGTGAAGAGTTAAGATTTAAGAAGTTTGTTGAATAGTGAAGGAAAGAGTAAGGAGAATGTCTCTTGCTATAGAAAATAAGGGTGGTTCCCTCTTTTATAGAAGGTATTTTGATCATCCTTGTGCTCATGTCTTGATCTGATTGTGCAGGCACCCGTTGGACCTATCTTTTTCACCGGAGAGCACACCCATGAGCGATTCAATGGTTATGTCCACGGTGGTTACTTATCAGGTAAGCAATGGTCTCTGGCTTCTGTAAAAATTGGGTCTTGAACAAGTCAGCTATGTCTAATCAAACAGGCATCAAGGGCTACTCAATGAAATCAACGCGTTCGCTATGATTATTTGATTGTTAATACCCTAATAGCCTCCATCTATGTCTACTTACGCAGGCATCGACACGAGTAACGCAGTCTTTGAAGCGATGAGGAAGGAAGAAGAATCAAGCAAACAAAGGCGGAGAAATCGGGGAGGCCCATTGAAAGGCTCCTTCCTACTTGAGCCATTGCTGGCATTTACTGGAACATTAACCCAACATGGGGCTGCTTCACGCTTGCAGAAATGGGACGCGGCTCGGGAGTTCTTCCTCAGTGGCAAGCTTGGTCTCCAGCAACAGGCCATCAAATGAGTCAACTCTTGAGTCAACTCACCAACCACTCACTTCTTGTAAAGCTCTGCCCATACAACCCCTCCTCTTATTCTTTACTTTGTTGCCAAGGTGAAGAAGGAAAAAAAAGTTTGGTAAAAAACAAAGAAACAAACAAAAGGCATAATGCGATGGGATGGAACATTGGAACCCTTCTCCAATTGGGCCACTTGTAATAGAAAATAGCTTTCCCAATTGGGAAGCAAGGAACACATTTGGTTTGGGACCCCTCAAGGATTCATTCCACTTGGGCAATAGGACAAATTCCTCTTTATTTTATCAAATTGTCTACATCATTCCTTGGCACGACTCAACTTGGAAGTCAAGAATCAACTTTTTTGGGGTGATTGGCACTGAGTAATTTTTAATAAGGAGGTCCATTCATTTCATCATTAAATTAAATGTTTCACATTCTATTTCACTCCTTATATTCAAATTTAGCTTATAATAATACTTATTTTCACTATTAGATGAAGTTTTAATAATATAAATATGTATCCAATAGTACATAAAAATTATACGTTAAAATGATTTAGTAGTGCTCATTTTAGATGATCTTATAGATCATGAAATTCTGAAGCTATCTTTCAAGTTTGCTTGATAAAAATAGTAAATTCTATCATTTCATGACTCGTCAAGACCTAAGGTTCAAATATCGGCGGATACATATCATATCGGTCGATATATATCGGTTTTTTCAAATCGAACAATATCGGCCGATACGATAAGTATCGGTCGTACAGTAAGAATATCGGCCGATATGGCCGATAAACGGTCCCCAATATCGGCCTCAGTATGGCCGATATTAGTAAATATCGGTTTATTACATTTATTTCTGGTTTTTTTTTTTTTTTAAAAAAAACGATATCGGCCGATACGGGCGATATATCGGTCCGTATATCGGATACAATATCGCCCGATAAGCTATTTATCGGTCTGGAAAGCCCGTTTTTTTTTTAAAAAAAAAACGTTATCGATAGTGGGACCCACTGGACATCGGCGATATTCGGTACAAATATCGGGTGATATTTGGACCGTTTATCGATCCAGAATATCGGCCAATAATCCCTGTATATCGGTCCGTAACGTTACAGTTAATATTAATTAAAAATTAATATCGGCGATATTTTGAACGATTATCGGGCGATATATCACGGACGATATATCGTGCGATATATCGTCCGATATATCGTCCAAAATATCGCCCACGAATCCTGCATCATATCCCATCCAACATGCTATGGGATTCTTTCTGTTTCCCACGCCTGAATTTTTTAATAATATTTCTAAAACCCGTGATCTGAACCGACCGAACTCTTCCACTATATGAGTACCCCATACATCTCTTCATTCAGCCACAAATTCATTCCAAAACTCACTCATCCAGCAGTGGTATTTTCTAACTCCTATCCCCATCTTACAAACGGTCATCCGGCTAGATTGGAAATCCTTGTATATTATTGGCTTATCTTAGAAGATCATTCCATTCAAAGTACTGGAAATAGATTGATCTTCATTTTCATGTAAGTTTTTATTCCATTTTTATTTTTTAGCCTTCTGATCTAAATATTTTATGGTTTTAATGTATAGTTTAATATTTAATGTATTTTTTGTAATATGTTGTTGTTTTAGAAATATGGATTATTAATTATTGATAGTGATTTATTTATGCTTAAAGCCTTAAACATTTAGCATAGAAGTTATTATGAATGTATGATATTTTTTTTCAGGCAGATTAGTTTTTTTTTTCATTTTCTTTTATTTTCTAAAGTGAAAATGTACTACAAAACATTATAAGAATTAAGAAATAGTAATTATTGGGAAAAGTTGCTGATTTTTTTTATAAAACACCCCTATGATTTTAGAAAGAAGGTTCTGTGAAAAAAATATAAATTTCATGCAACGTAATTATTAATTTAAAATGTTTAAACAAAAACTTTGATTTCATGTGATAAATTGCGAAAAAATATGTAAATGTACCGAAAACGTATGAATATTTTTTAAACCAACCCTCTCAGTGAGTAGTATTTGTGTAATGTAAAAAAATTCAGTTTGAAAATAGATGAGGCTTTTTTTTTAATTTTATCATTTAATCCCCCATTTTCATGTGATAAATTACGAAAAAATATGTAAATGTACCCAAAACGATGAATATTTTTTAAACCAACCCTCTCAGTGATTAGTGTTTGTGTACTGTAAAAAAATTCAGTTTGAAAATAGATGAGGCTTTTTTTTTTTTATTTTATCATTTAATCTCCCATTTTCATGTGATAAATTATGAAAAAATATGTAAATGTACCCAAAACGTATGAATATTTTTTAACCCAACCCTCTCAGTGATTAGTTTTTGTACACTGTAAAAAAAGTAGTATTTGACAGCAGATGAGGTTTTTTTTTTTAATTTTATCATTTAATCCCCCATTTTCATGTGATAAATTATGAAAAAATATGTAAATGTACCCAAAACGTATGAATATTTTTTAACCCAACCCTCTCAGTGAGTAGTGTTTGTACACAGTAAAAAAAGTAGTATTTGACAGTAGATGAGGTTTTTTTTAATATTATCATTTAATCCCCCATTTTCATGTGATAAATTGTGAAAAAATGTGTAAATGTATCAAAAAAATCAGATTCTTTTTTAAATGAAGCCTCTGAGTTTGTAGTGTGTTATTAATGTAAAAAGTTTTTGGTTCACAACAGATGATTTTTTTTTTAATTTTATCATTTAATCCCCCATTTTCATGTGATAAATTGTGAAAAAATGTGTAAATGTATCAAAAAAATCAGATTCTTTTTTAAATGAAGCCTCTGAGTTCGTAGTGTGTTCTTACTGTAAAAAGTTTCAGGTTCACAGCAGATGATGTTTTTTTTTTATCATTTAATCCCCCATTTTCATGTGATAAATTGTGAAAAAATGTGTAAATGTATCAAAAAAATAAGATTATTTTTTTAATGAAGCCTCTGAGTTTGTAGTGTGTTATTACTGTAAAAAGTTTCTGGTTCACAGCAGATGATTTTTTTTTTTAATTTTATCATTTAATCACCATTTTCATGTGATAAATTGTGAAAAAAATGTGTAAATGTATCAAAAAAATCAGATTCTTTTTTTAAATGAAGCCTCTGAGTTCGTAGTGTGTTATTACTGTAAAAAGTTTCAGGTTCACAGCAGATATTTTTTTTATTTTATCATTTAATCCCCCATTTTCATGTGATAAATTGTGAAAAAATGTGTAAATGTATCAAAAAAATCAGATTCTTTTTTTAAATGAAGCCTCTGAGTTCGTAGTGTGTTATTACTGTAAAAAGTTTCAGGTTCACAGCAGATGATGTTTTTTTTTTTTTTTTTTATCATTTAATCCCCATTTTCATGTGATAAATTGTGAAAAAATGTGTAAATGTATCAAAAAAATCAAATTCTTTTTTTAAATGAAGCCTCTGAGTTCGTAGTGTGTTATTACTGTAAAAAGTTTCAGGTTCACAGCAGATATTTTTTTTTATTTTATCATTTAATCCCCTATTTTCATGTGATAAATTGTGAAAAAATGTGTAAATATATCAAAAAAATCAGATTCTTTTTTAAATGAAGCCTCTGAGCTTTTAGTGTGTTATTACTGTAAAAAGTTTCTGGTTCACAGCAGATGATTTTTTTTTTTAATTTTATCATTTAATCCCCATTTTCATGTGATAAATTGTGAAAAAAATGTGTAAATGTATCAAAAAAATCAGATTCTTTTTTTAAATGAAGCCTCTGACTTTGTAGTGTGTTATTACTGTAAAAAGTTTCAGGTTCACAGCAGATGATGTTTTTTTTTTTTAATTTTATCATTTAATCCCCTATTTTCATGTGATAAATTGCCCAAAAATGTGTAAATGTATAAAAAAAAATCAGATTCTTAAACAGCAATGGCTAAGAACAATGAAGATCCAGCATGGTCGTTCGGTGAACGACATAGTAACAACAAAGTCAAATGCAACTTCTGTGAAAAGATGGTATCTGGAGGAATAATCCGTTTGAAGGCACATATAGCCGGAAAGACGGGAGATGTAGCCGCTTGCAAACACGCACCAGCATAAGCACAAATTATTTGCAGGCAACTACTGGAAGTGAATGTAAAAAAAAAAAGAAAATAAGGACTGAAGCAGAAGAGCATGCTATCGGTCACATAATAGCCGACTGTTTAGAAAGTGAAAGGGAGGGCCAATACGTGAAAAATGTCCCGTTGTCTTCAGAAGAGGATCCAGACGAGATTGAGGAGGATAGAGACCTGCGGCGTGCAATGCGAATTAGTCGCCGCGAACATGAGATGAGAGGGCAGAGTGGTGCAGGTTAATTTCTTTAAATTAATTGTTTAATGTAACAAAAGCAATTTATTTCTAAATTACATTAAAATGCCAAAAACTGAATTTTAATACTCTACACAGGCGGTGCGAGTGGATCAGGGACTGCGCGTGGATCATCCAGACAAAAATCTAGACTTATGGGCCGATGGAATTCCATTAAAAATGCATTCAGAGGAGGAGAACAAGCAAGGACTGAACGCTACGGTGTAAATCCGGATACAGTTGGTGCTGGTGATCCAATGTGGGACAGACCAACTTCCTTGAAAAAAGGAAAAATAAATCAAGTAGACAAAGAGACGGCACTTCGACACGAACTCATTATCCAGGAATATGGAGTCCATGTCGATTTCAGATCGTCAGTCGCAACCCTCATCTGATAGTTGGCAGTACCACAATCCATCGTCAACATCCGACTACACATCTAATGATGAGCGACTTCCGGAAGAGACATATGTAAGATTTTATTTCTACGTCCTAGGTTATCCATATGAAGAGCTGAATCCATAGTAATATTACATTTGTTTTGAGAAAATTTGGACAAGCTTTGATGTAATTCAAATTTTGAGATATGAAATTCAATTTCATTGAGATCTACTTAAAATGAATTCAAATTTTGATAGATAACTAATAGTCTAAAAAAAAATAAACAATACCATATTATTCAGAGGTCTTCACTTATAAAATACTATTTTACCTTTTATTACCACTTCTTGAAAATTTTAAAAACATGATTTGAATTTTAAAATACTATTTAATAAATTAAAAATTATAATAAGTGACACTAATCTCATTAAAGATTATGCTAAGATTGATTAATTATATAATAGGATCTACTTCTTGATGAGACTTGAGAGGATTGATGGGACATTTTCATGTTTTCATAAGTTAACATCATCTATTGTTAATTTTAATATTAATCGTATTCAAAACTTAAATAAATAATTTGAAAATGTATATGACTGATATTTAATGAAAAAATTACATTTTCAAGAAGCCCCAAATTTTCCGACATTACCCAAAAAAATTCGGACGAAAATTCAAAAAAAAAAAAAAAACCGGATGAGAGAGAAACTTACCGGCCAATATATCGGCCGATATGCATATCGGCCAGCCTGGTATTTAAATCCCTGGTCAAAACACATTACTAAAAAGAAAAAAGATCCGAGATAGATAAATAAATTTTTCTTGTATACACTTGGGAATGAATATATCATTTCATATTTGAAAAGGTAAGTCTTAGTCGTTTGTCTATCCTTCTCTTCCATTTAGCTCTTTTGCTCTTAAGTTCTTGAGAAAATCTTTCATTATTGGATTTAACAAATTAATTTAGACATTTGAAATTTAGATTATAAAAACAAGGGTTGCAATGATCATCTAGGTTTCAAATTTTGCATGTAAAGCATCCAAGAGATGTGCACGTGTGTACAACATAGGTGATGTGTTGGAGGTGCATCTCTATCGGGAGATGTGGTGTCATGTTAAAATTTACCTTCGCAAGATATCACTTATAAAATTTCAGTCTTCAATTATTATCATAAGGTCAAATTTTCATATCTTTTACAGGAAACATGGATTATGAGCTTGACTTTCATGAATTCCAACACTGATTATTTTCTGATAAACTCACATTTTATTATATTCCGTCTACCTTCCTTTTATTAAAAACATGAGTCTTCTTATTTTATATTGGATGTGAGATTAATCTCACGGATACACACTTCCATCTAACTCTTAGACACTACCTTTAAATAGATTTTACATAAGAGAACTTAGAATTAATAACATTTTTAATAGTTGTAAACTTCGAAATGAGATAAAATGTGAAAAAGAACAAGTATAATTTAAAACCAAAAACAAAGAACACAACACACGCACAGCAAATTTGAACACATCAAAACTCAAAGCCCTGGTTTTGAAAGTGACAAATTTCAAAAAGATGGAAATCGCCATGAAAATGGACAAAAACAAGGTAAACAGTCACTTAAGGTGAAATGGATTCTGTAATTCCAGCGTTTGCCTTTTTTATGCTAAAAATAAGCCTAGACTCAATCAACATGCAAATGATCTTAATGAATGGGCCAAAGCATGCAACAAGAAATGAGAATTCAAATCCAAAGAATGCTAAAACCAAATTCCATTTAACACAAATAAAAAAATTATAGTTAAGAATTACAAGCTTGAAAAGAAAAATCCTAAAAAAAAAAAAAAAACCTCTAAGTAATGTAGAATAGTCAAGTTTTCACTACTCTCTTTACACTCACAAATCATTGGGAGAAAACAGATTCCTCTTCTTTAGAAGTGAGATTGGCTTTTGGAGCAGTGGTCACTAATCTAAACCCTTCATCTACGCCTGCCATTGGAGAGACAATAATTTGTTGCTAGATGTCCTTAGCTGACTGGGAGCATGCAAGCATAACAACTATGAGATAAGTTAGTGCAACCATCAGATAGAATATTGCGCTTATAACAAATCTAATCTTCTTACAACAGCTGATGCACGACCCTATGCTGATACATCAGCGAAACAACTTCTAGTCCCAATTTGTTAAAACAAACTAACACCTATCAACAACAGAAAGGAATTGAAGTGATGTTCAGGAATTCGTCTTAAGAAGCGACAATTTGTTAAAACAAACTAACACCTATCAACAACAGAAAGGAATTGAAGTGATGTTCAGAAATTCGTCTTAAGAAGCGACAATCCTGAGTTCGATTCACATTCTACCTCAAAAGGTCACTTCTCATAGAGTCATCCAGTATGTATGGATAGGGAGTTTGCACATGTCTCAAAAATTACTCGAGTGCTCTAATAAAATAAAAACTAGCACATATCAACCTTAAGTTAGATCTTCAAGATCTTAAGACTCGACGTCTCCCAAACATAAATTGCTCTAAGTATTTCCATCCTTAATTTCAAATGAAACCCAAATCCTAGAGCTGCAACTTGGGTCAAGTTTTGACCCGACCCACATGACCCGCCCCAAGAAATCATGCAGGTCGGGTTTAGAATTTTGGGTCAGTGGGTCGAATCGGGTTGAGAAGAGAAAAGTCAGCATGGAATTCGGATCGGGTCGGGTTGAAGATTTTACAAGTTAATTGGACCTGATCCGACTCGGCTAAAATTACTCTAAAATGGGTTCAGAATGTAGGTAGGATCAGAATTCGAGTTGATTCGTGTTAGAATTCGGGTCGAATTGGGTCGAGAACACACGACTCGACCTGACCCGACCCGACCGGGCCCGAGTTGCAACCCTACCAAATCCTTTGAACCTCAAAGTGTTACCTCGAAACTGAACTTGGAGGGATTGGCTTGATGGTCAAGAATTCGCCTCAGGAAGCAGGAGTCATGTGTTCGATTCACACTTAACTCGAAAAGGCCACTCTCCATTGAACTTTTCCAGTATGTAGATTGAGAGATTTACATATGCCCCGAAGATTAGTCGGGTGAGACGCCTGGACATCTTGGGGTAAAAAAAAAAAAAACTGAAGCTGAATGTTCGAGAATTAATATATGCACTTGAGATCAACTCAAAATCCAGTTGTACACTTAGCTCCTCCTATACTTGTGAAACCATTGATGTTTTCTCTTCTAACCCATTGACATTCTACATTGAATCTAGGAGTTCAAATCTCGGTATCGGTCAATATTCGATTCTCGGCTGAGAAATTTCTCTCACCTAATTTTTTTTTATAAAAAAAATTAAAACTGAGATATCAACCGATATCAACAATATATCAATTATCGGCCGATATATAAATCCCTGGTTGAATTTATCCCCCACACCTGTCATGTTGACCCTTACAAATTTGACTATGACAAATTATTTAAATAAGGGATTTACTTACGCTGGTATAATCGAGTTACAAGAGTTTAATAGTTCGATCTAATTATATAAAAAATGATAATAAATTAAAGTCTAATAATTTAGAAAATCAAATAACTGATTATTGGTTATGAGAATTAAAAAGGTTTTATTAAATTTTTATAGTCACTTGATTTAAATTAAATTAAATAAATGATTAAATACTCCAGATAGATGAGATTGTAGCTTCGATTGTGCTGATAATGAGATAGATAAATTGGAGTTATTTGTTAATTGTCTACTTTATTTGTTAAATTAAATAGATAAAATATCTAAATAAAATATTTTTCCTTTAATTACATATTAGTTTAATAATGTTTAGTTTTTTTTTTCTCAAAGAATATTGCGTGTCATTGGACTAAATTTGAGTTATAATAGCTGGGTACTCGATGATGTCATAATAGAGTTTTCATGGATAAATGTAGATTGCTTGGGAACCTACAAAGAGGACAAACTAGATATGTCTTATACGGAATTAAAAGGGATTAAACAAACAAATAATGTTACACGAATGGTTAGATAAATGTAGATAGCTTTATAACTTATAAAGAGGACAAAATAGATATGGCTTATACAAAATGAAAAAGAGATTAAACAAACAATGTTTAAGAAAAAAACAATGTATCCTCAATTTTTTTTTTTCATATAGTTTTAGAAAATACTGAAGATTGGCCCATTGGAATTGGATGGTTATGAAGCGAGCTTCTGGTCATCACTCCAACTCTTTTAGATTGAAATAGTTATTCTTCGTGCAATTGCAATGGAAATTACTTGCAAATTTACTTTGATAATTTAAAAATTAGACTCTTGATATGACTCCGAGGGACATTGTCATGAAATATGATAGTTTTCTAGATTTATCTTTATGAAAAGTTAGTAAATTGTAAAGTTTGGCACCCCTTATAGACACCCGAATTTCCTACCTCTACACACCCGATTTCAGATTTTTGGGTGAAATTACCATTATACTCTCGTGTTTTTACTCATCCGAAGTGTAAATTTAGTTCATCCAAACGAATGAGCAGAACATTGTTTATTCGTTAGAATGAACGGGTTGGTTCATACGAAGCATTTCATACGTAAATTCCATTCGTCCGGACTCCGATGCTACACTAATGTATAGTGCATTATTTAAATAATAAAATCTCCTTTAAAATTTTAAAGTTATTTTTTAAGCACTGTGTATTTCTAAAATTTCTCAAATTGAATATCTGAACTAATTACGATAACCTGATAAAAATATTTTAATACTTCAAGGTCTTTTGACACTCCCAAACGCTTAAAACACTGTGTTTTACAAATAAGGGTATCCCTCGACTATGCCGAAAACACATTTGGGAGTGTCAAAAGACCTTAAAGTATTTTTATTAGGTTATTGTAACTAGTCTGGATATTCAATTTGAAATTTTTTGGAAACACATAATGCTTAAAAAATACCTTTAAAGTTTTAGAAAGATTTTATTATTTAACTAATGTACTATGCATTATTGTAGCATTTGCAGTATAGATCGTTATTTTTTAAGTACTGTGTATTTCCAAAGTTTCTGAAATTGAATATCCGGACTAATTTCGATAACGTGACAAAAATACTTTAAGACTTTAAGGTCTTTTGCAATCCCAAATGTGTTTTCGGTCGAGAGATACTCTTATTTATAAAATATTGTGTTTTAAGCATTTGAAAGTGTCAAAAGACCTTAAAGTTTTAAAGTATTTTTATCAGGTTATTGTAATTAGTCCGGATATTCAATTTGAGAAATTTTGGAAATACACAGTACTTAAAAAACAACTTTAAAGTTTTAAAGGAGATTTTATTATTTAAATAATGTACTATGTATTAGTATAGCATCGGCAGTCCATCCAGACGAATGGAATGTACGCATGAATAATGGTTCGAACGACTGTAATAAGTCAGTGCTCTCTGATAAATTCGTTCGAATGAACCAACCCGTTCATTCGAACGAATGAACATTATTCTGTCCATTCGTTCGAATGAACTAAATTTACACTTCGACATTTGTTCAGATGACTTCATTTATCCGAACGAACGCCAAATGAACCGGCAGTTCATCCGGATGAGTAAAAATGCTGGGGTATAATGATAATTTCACCCGAAAATCCAAAATCGAGTGTGTAGAGGATGAGGGACCCACTTTTCTCCCGAGCCTACAAGATCTCCGTTGGCTACAGTACCCTGAGTATATTCTTGCCTTTTGTCCTCTCAAAGGCTAGGCCCACATAACCCTCAACCAATGCATGTGAACCTCCAATGACAGGTCCGTTTTACACTCAAAATGGCTTAGCTGATTTTAAAGTTTCCAGGCCCCTGCTTATAAACCAAGGATATCCGAGAGTGACTTCTGATGTGGGACTTACCCACGTTACATAAGGCCCCAAATGGAGTCTTTTATATATTTATGAACTTTCTCTCTATGTCAAATAATCATTACTTATAATAATGTGAGCATGATTAGATACAATCACAAAATTCTCCTATGTCGCTATCATCAATACAACCACGAATGACATTCAAATCAACTGCAGTTGAAGACCAATGGACCTGACCTGAATCTGAGTGAAGTTTCAATTATTCTTCTACTATTGGACATCGACATTCATTTGGACATAACGTCAAATACAAGATCCAAGTTAAAATCTAATAAATTATTCTTCTCCATCATTCCTTGTTCCAACCATATAAATGACCAAATCCTTGATAATACATACATAGATATCACATCTCTCTCTCTCTGTGGTTAATCATACAAGAATTCCAACCTCCTTTACTGAAGGTCTTAGTCCTAACCCAACTATTTTCAGCTGATTCTAGCTTATCTACATTGGGAAGTGCATTTAACATAAATACGCCACTAAGAAGAGGTAATCCATAAGTGTAAGTGGATTGGTCTGCACCGGCATTTCCACATAATAACTCTACCAATGGCGATCCTGTTCCAAGAATAGCTTCAGGTAGACCTATTACATTTATTTCTGCCCAATGACCAATTTGATTCCAAGGAATAAGCTCTTACACCAAAAAATGCAGTCAATGCAGAGAGAATCACACCCGTAACCCAACTCAATTTGTGAGGTTTTTTAAACCCACATGTGAGATACACACGAAGTACGCGTAGGATCATCATTAAGACCATCATACTTGATGATCATCTATAAACCAATCTGATTAATGAACCAAAGTTGGCTTCAATCATTATGTTCTGAATAGAGGCAAAAAACCTCAATAGTAGTTGGATGGATGATAGTAAAAGTGGAAGAGTCAGGTTTTAACCTCTGTTGGGATCTTGGGCCACCCAACAATAATAATAGTAGGTAACTACGGCATTAATATTTAGTGGGATGATGATTAGTATGCGGGAGAAAAATGCTGCAAAAATACACTCAATCATCCAGTTCACAACGGATAATTCTCTTAATACTCATCTTCTAATAAGCTCAAAAGTTAAGATTACGTATACCAAATGTGCATCTGATTACATTTCGGCCAAATGTATCCCCCATCTAAACAATGACAATTAGTGACAATACTTCCCACAACAGTGGCGGATTTTGAACGTTGTATTTTACCCTTTTGAGAATGTTCATTAGAAAAAGGAACATTAACTTCCCACATTTGTAGGAGCATAACTTTATTCCCAAACTTCTCAAGCAATGGACCATTTCCATATCCATGATGGACTCAAAAGGTACCCATATCTTGGAAATCAACAGTGCACCTTTCCCAAGTTCACTTCAATTTGGGGGGTACAGCATCCAAAGTAGAAAGCTCAGCATACATGTCTGAAATTGCTTTTGCAAAGTACGTCTTTGCTTGAGGCCTTTTAACCTGTGAAGGAGGCATAAATCACAATAATAAAACCTTGTGTTTTATTGTAAAATTTTAGTTTGTTGAGAGTGAAATAGAAGCACTTGCCTTGAATGTTGGTGTGAGCAGACCATTCTCCATAGTAAATGGCTCTGGTACTAGTGTTACAGATTTTGCAAATTCAAAGCCTCTCAACTGCATGACAGGAAAGTTTGAGCAGAATTAGTAGAATAATGCAATGCAATGCCATCAGTGGATGGGTAATGTCGCTTGGGGTCACCTGAGCATCCCTTCCAGCGGCATCCAAGTCAGCAAGGACAGCTGCCCTCGCTCTCGGATCACTGCACAGTTGTTCCATATCTTTGTACTGCACAATTGCCAAGAACCATGATTTTGATTATCAATTATTCCATATGCGAGTACAACTATATATATATATATATATATTCAGGCATAAGCATAAACGTGCATCCGACACATATCCAGTCATGATTTGCATCATAATAAACACTACCATTTGCATAATCATTGCTGCCAACTAATGGGTATCATACACAACAAAATTTGCTAATGACCACTTGAGTAAGTAATCATTCATTACTTTGGCATTTCTTCAACACCAATATGACGAGCACATGTGAAACACAAATGCAAATGGTGTGATATGACAATCCAAGTAAAGAACAGCATGAGCTGCAATGGTGCAGTCACATTTCCAATGATATGGGATGTTGATTTGATGGCCCTACTGGGAACCATTGCCGATTGTTTACCCACCTAGACCTTCGCCATCAATGAGAACGAAAAATGCAGCCAACTAGTCAAATTTACCAGAGCTCAAATTGGAAGACCAGGACCCAGACCAGGTGCTCACCAACTTGGGTCCAAAACTATATTAGACTGGGACATTTAAAAATTCATATTTTCTGAAGGCCAGGCCTAGCCCACAGAAGCCTCCGCATATCCACCATGGACCCACCATATGTACAATTTGAATATTTAAATAGGTAAACAAAATACCGTGGAAATTTATATATTTTCTTTCACTCATGAGTACCAACATGTGTTTTTTTATACCTCCCAAAAAGAAAAGTAGCAACATGGCATAGAGAAATTATCCGTTGTGAAATGGCTCATGTGAACATGATGACTAATTTTTATTGGATTTGTATTCAATTTGAACTCATTTTGAAATATGCTCACCATTGGATTAAACTCAAGTTATATTGATGGTCAGAACTTTTTAGCCTTCAAAACCATTCTTAGAATGATTTTTTTCAAGTTGAATTTTGTTATGCTTCCTGTTCAGATCTAGCAAACCAACTCATTCTCACTATCTAATAAAATCCTTATCAAAAACAAATTATCTGGTTCACAATGAACCATTTCACAACAGATAATTTCTCACAGGCATATTGTTTGACCATGATTGTTCCTGACCAGTAGGATTGATCATTTGGATAAGAGGACTAAAAATCAAAAGCTAAAATACCAAATGGATTATCTCATAGGGATACTAACAGAATAAGAATGTAGTAAATTTCAAATTTTTATTGACAGTCTACGCATGAAAGAGAAATTAGATAAAGTAAGAAAGTAAACCTTGATGCCTTCAGTCGCGGCCCATGTCTTCAAAGCATCATGATCAACTGCGACAACTGCCACTAAACTAGAGTTCAAACTGTCACCTGGAACCAATAGAACTTCACCATTTAGCAGGGCATGATTTAATGGGGTTTGTTGCTCATTAGGAAACACCCAGATACATACCATATATGAAGCACTGAGCAACAAACTTGCACTTGGCATAGACATTCTCAACCTTCTCAGGTGCTATGTACTCGCCTTGTGCCAACTTAAAAATGTTCTTTTTCCTGACAATTTTTCAGAAAGAAGACCTTTTAAATCAAACTAAATAAGATTCTAGGCCACAATGTTAATTCCGAGTCTAACATGTTTAAAGAAGGAACTATCAGTTATCCAAGACATAGCTAGCAATTTACCATTTAGTACTTGCAATGTGCTAGCTTTGGCATTGTTTTCCAAAGGTAGTTGGACATGTATATTTGACATGAGCATATAATAAATGTACTGTGCTTGAAATTCTTTTTTCCAGTTTTCACATGTTTAGTTTTATCTAAAAATTACAATAAAACAAAATTAAGCCTAATATCATGGTATTAAGTCTTTGTTTATGTTTGAAACATTTGGAAAAATTACAAACATAAAAAAAAATATTTTAAAGTTATGTTGTAATGTAACTGGATTTTTAGTGCCAAACCTTTCAAATAAACATATCAACCCCATATGTATCCATTCCCCATTTTTTGGTGATACTTTTTCTTTTATCCCCACTGTATGATGCCTCTACAAATCTGAGAGAGAGAGAGAGAGAGAGATGGGTGCTTCATTGCTTTAAGGGTAATACAACTATGGCACACAAGAAAACCATACCCATTTTTGTCCTGATGGTTTCTCTTTTGAGTATCTATCTGATACAGGTAATTCAAGACATTTAAAGGATTGCATTGTTATTATTTGAGTCATGTACTCCATTCAAGAAGTTTTAATAGAAGAACTAAACGTTGTTAGTAAACCATTCCATTGGACATCATATATGAAGGCAAGAAGATGACAAAGGAGAAGGGCCTTGAGGAAGGTTAGATGTGAGAGGGGTCGTGATGCGGGATCGATGCACACTGGCTGATCTAGCCAAATAGGGATCCTGAGTCTTCGCCAAGATTGGGAGAAGAAGAAAAGCCTGCAACTCAATGGCAGGGAGAAAGAAAGAGAAAAAGAGAGGAAAAAAAAAACTAATTTTCCAATTTTTCATTCAATATATGAGAGCTGCTTCTCTCATCACAGTACTTGTATATATAAAACTAAAAACAATTCCACTCCAAACAAAAATGGTATCCCACACCAACTAGGACTCTGACTACAACTTGTCCCGTGTCCTACATCAGTCCCCCGATCTTGAAAAGAACTCGTCCTCAAGTTGAAATTAGGCAAAACACTTGCATCGTCGCCATAGTAAGTAGAACTGTCTTGACGAAGCATGTAACTGCACAATGATCAAGGCACGAACAATGACAGCGATCATTCTTCAGGATGACAAAAGCAATGACCAAACATGCACTTAAAGTTAGAATGGATCAATCCCATCGTGAAGGGGTCTTCAAAGTGCATTCGGGGGATGACATGATATCGAGTGTCGGTGGGACGAGGGACCAAAGATAGGTTAGGAGGCGAGCAAGATAATGTACGAATAACCATAGAGAGATCCTCGGTATCCGTATCGGGGTTGGAACTGGTATGGGAGAGGGTTAATGAATGGGTAGTGGTGGTGGAGGTGGAAGTGTCGGAGACTTAGGGGTCAGGTCTACCTGAGTTGAGTGCTCATAGTTACTTGTCGCTGTCTTCATGTCTCTATATCTCGTACCGTGTTAGACTTCAAGTATGGACACTCGAAGCTCGTCAAGCATCGGTCAAATCTCATATATAAATGCTTGTAACTCAGATCGAAGCTCAGATTGGGTGAGATACTCATTATCATTGTTGGGTACTATTGTCGTAGTCGATGCAATTGGGTTTAATTGGGTAAATAGGTCACAAGGGACAGTGGATGGTGGCTCGTGGTGACATGGGTTCGGTTAATGGGTAAAAGGGTCAAAGCTGTAACTAGTGTTCAAATCTTGTGGCTATGGTCGGAAGTCACACGGTCAAGAGTTGTGGGCATGGTCAAATGAGGATGAATAGTCAAAGGGGGCAATGAAGTCTTAAATACAGGACAAACAATAGTGGGATTTAAGGCTTGGGTAGGTGGAGGGGTATTATTGGAAAGCACAAGGATGGATCAACTGGCAATAAAGACTTGCCAAAGAGGTTGAATGGATGGTAGAAGGGGACACCACCGAGGATGAAATAGGATCATGGAAAGGAGGGTGTGTGGTGTTTTGTCTCGAAGCTGAGAAGGTTGGGCGATCGAGGCAGCAGGCGAAGGCAAGGATGGTGTGTGATCGGAGATGGGGTATGTTGGTTGTTTTTTCCCCAAAGGATGGGATAGGAGGGAAAAAACAGATCTGGGCAGGGTTTTTTTTCTTTTTTCCTTTTCATTAAATGTTGGTTTGTGGTTTGGGTTAGAGGGCTGCAAGAAGGGAGAGAGCGAGAATGCAGGTTGGTGACGAACGCTGAGCATCGTTGGAAAGGGCTAGCAGTGGATGTTGGGGACAGGTTGCAGGCTAGATGGAGATGGGTTCTGGATCATAGATGACAAAGGTGAGAAGGCAATGGGCGACCTTACCGTTTGTAGAGGACGACAACAACGGTGGGTTTTTTTTTCTCAAAACCCCCTTTTTTGTTTTTTGTTTTCAAAACACTAATCTAAGGATCATCCTTGATAATACAGGGAAAGGCCCTGAATACCATTTGATGCGGAATCGATACACATCGGCTATTCAATCCACCCAAATAGGGATCCAGAGTCCGTCGAGACTTGGAGAAGAAGAAAAGCCAGTAGTTCAATGGCAAAGAGAAAGAAAGAGAAAAAGAGAAAAAAAAAATCCAATTTTCCAAAATTTCTTTCAATATATGAGAGTTGTTTTTCTCCTAACAATACTTGTATATATAAACTTAAAACAACTCCACTCCAAACGGGAATGGTATCCCACGCCAACTAGGACTGTGACTGCAACTTGGACACCGACTGAATAGTCAAGGTTGAACAAGGACACTGACTTACAATAAAACTAAATTTAATAAATGTGCTAAGTAATAAAATTAAAATATAATAGAAGTGGGGTCCATATGTGCCATGTCCTACATCAGGTCCTCAATTCCTCATTAGGGTGGAGTTAGGTGGGTGTTTTAGCTATTGGCTGGGGGTTTATATGTACACATGATTTTATTATTATTATTCTAATTCTTACTAATGTTATTCTTGTTGTCGTTGTTATTGTCATTTATTATTATTGTTGTTTGTATTGTTGTTGTTGCTGTTATACCTTGTACCTTGAATTTTTTATTAACAATTTTTTTCAACATTTTTTTAAAAAAAAAGAGGAAATAATATTTCAAAGTCCAAAACATATTGTCTTTTTAAAAATTCTATTAATTGGGAAAAAAGAATATGCCCAAAACAAAAACTAAACTGGAGAACTCGGGCCAGAAAAGGAAAGTCAACAACCTTCCATCTTGACTCCTGTTTTTCCAACATAAAGATAATAAAAATCATACCACTGGGATGATATTGATGCAAATGAAGGAGTTAATCCAAGTTCCGCTTACATTTTCATTTGCCATTGCTTTCTCTACTTTTGGCATAACAGGTACTACACTTCCATCTCTATTTGACAGCTTTTCTTCCTAGTTAATGGCCGCGCATTTATACACCCAATTTTTTTTTTTAACCAGACCAATTTTTAAAATTTTCGATGAAATTACCATTTTGCCCTCCTGCTTTTGATCCTTCTAATGGTTCTGCAGTTTATTTTTGGATCATTTGAATAAATGCCAGAATGCTACAATAATGTATTATTTAAATAATAAAATTTTATTTAAAACTTTAAAGTTATTTTTTAAACACTATTAATTTTCAAAATTTCTCAAAGTAAATATCCGGACTAATCACGATAATATGATAAAAATAATTTAAGACTTGAAGGTTTTTTTACACTTCCAAATGCTTAAAATATAGTGTTTTACAAATAAGGGTATCCCTAAGCTGTGCCGAAAACACATTTAGAAATGTCAAAAGACCTTAAAGTATTTTTATCAAGTTATCGTAATTAGTCTAGATATTCAATTTGAAAAATTTTAGAAATACACAGTGCTTTACAAATAACTGTCTATGTTGACGATGCTATAATAAAATATTCTTTAAAACATAGACAGTTATTTTTTAAGCACTGTGTATTTCTAAAATTTCTCAAATTGAATATCCGGACTAATTCCGATAACCTGATAAAAATACTTTAAGACTTTAAGGTCTTTTGACACTTCCAAATGTGTTTTCGACATAGCTTAGGAATACCCTTATTTGTAAAACACTTTATTTTAAACATTTGGAGGTGTCAAAAGACCTTGAAGTTTTAAAACATTTTTATCATATTATCGTAATTAGTCCGGATATTTAATTTGAGAAATTTTAGAAATACAAAGTGTTTAAAAAATAACTTTAAAGTTTTAAATGAAATTTTATTATTTAAATAATACATTACCGTAACATTCTGCCCATTCATTCGAAGGATAAACTGATCCTTCTACTGATCCTTCTAATGATTCTAATCATTCGAATGATTCAAAAATAAACTTTAGAATAGTTAGAAGGATAAAAAATGCGAGGGCAAAATGGTAATTTCACAAAAAAAAAAAAAAAATTAAAGCTGATAAAAAAAATCGGGTGCCTAAATGTGCAGTCTAGTTAATACATTTTTCCTTTTTCTTGAAGTTCTTCCTCGTTCATCAAGAAGCCCAAGGAATCAGCCCAATACCAAGGTCGAAAATGGGCAGACGTTGTAAGAGGGCCATCCAAGAACGAGAGCTATCATAGTGAGGAAAGGATGGTGCAAGCTCAAGACTATTCCATCAACTTGATGATGGACCCAGTGGAGCAGAAATCTATTGACCAGTGGTTATCTGCAGCAGTGGTTATGTTTACTGATGGTATGGTTTCCGTCAGAGAACTACAACTTCGCCTGGAACAAAGAAGCTTTTCTGAAAACCGGATATCCCTATTGGGAGAAGGGTGCTATCTGGTGGCCCTCCAGGAAGAATCGGAGGTCAGAGAACTGCTAGATCCAGATTTAGAGATCGGAGGGGTGCTAATCCAAGGGAGGTGGAGCCATGCCCAATTCCGACAAACCAGAACAGTAAGGGTGCAATGTCATGGCTTTCCTCAACAGGGATGGACCACGCACCTTATCCATGCGTTTGCTAGCAGACTGGGCAGACTGGTGAAGGTGGCCGAGGCGAATCTGAATAGAAGGGACTGCTCCTCTCTAAATTTGTTGTTGGAGATTGGGGCCCTCGAGCAGTTGCCTTCCACGGTTTCACTACATCTCAATGGAGATTTTTCAAGGTCTTGATGCGAGAAACATCGGAGAGCAGGACTTCTTAGGAAGCCAATCCTATCACACCAGCGTCTGAATCGTCATCCGAAAATCCACTATTTTCACCGGAGAGGGAGATGTCGCAGCAACCCCCACTCCTGCCACGTGGCAAGCACATCCCGTCTTCACAAATCTCAAAGACCCAATCTTCTTCACTTTCGCTACGTGGCGAGCATGCTCTAGGGTTGGACGAATCAACAGACGAGAAGAAGAGGGATTCCCGAGATGAAGTACAAGAGACGGCAGCAAGCGAGAAATCCGAGAAGAAGAAGGAAGAAGCAATCCTTGGGATTGGCTGCTCCTCTGGCAGCCAATCTTTGTGCGACACGCTTCATCCCTTGGAGACGTTGGGGCTGCAGAGACCTATGGCGTCTGAAATCGAAACCAAGGATCGAGAGCCAGGTGAGCTAGCTGCAGGGGAGAAGATCGAGAAGAAAAAGGAAGATGTAAGAGTGGGGAGTGCTTGCTCGCTCTAGAATCCCAAGCAGGTCCGCCGCTGGAAGAGGAAAGGCTCGCAGAGTCTTTCGCGTTCTGGAAATGACTAGGAAGAGAGGCTTTTAACTTTGCCTCAGTCATCTTTCGGGTCTGGACTTCTTTTAAGCCCAGGCCCTTTTGTTTTCAGGTCGTCTGCGCTTATTCCAGATAAGGCCAAAGGCCCAACTCTCTCAGCTCGAGACTCAGCCCACCTAGCCCGAGACCCAGACTCAGTTTTCAGATTATTTACTGATCAGAATTTTGGCCCAGCTCCAGAAAAATTCAAGGCTAAGTTAAAAGAATAAAAAGAGGCCAAGAATGAAAATAAAAAAAGAAAAAAGAAGGGAAAAAGAAAAGAGAAGAGGCCCAACAATAGGGTACTGGCTCTAAATCAACTACCCTCTGTTGCAGAATCCAGAAAAATCAAAAGAAAAAAAGATGGAGCCTTGGACTGGGTCAATTTTGGAATGGGAGAAGGTGGGACTCGTGGCAGGATGAACAGAAAGAGGCGAAAGCAAGAAGGCAGTTTTGCTGTTGAAGATGGTTTTGGACTCGGGAGATTGTTTGAGGAGGAGAACAGGGTCAACCCAAATAAGGATCCAACAGAGAATATTCTAAGGAAATGGGGCTACTCAGAGGAAGATAAACAGGAAATTTTGAAAATTGGTAGGGATCTTGGGATTAAATTCAATTCAGAAAAGGAGGCAGAGAAAGCATTGAGATAAATTGAGTACAGGGATAGATCATCTTCTATCTCAAGCAAATTATCATCTTCCAGAAAATCTGCAGGATCTTCTTTGTTGATGGGAAAGAATAGTTTCTTCAAAATTTTCTACAGGAGGCGGCATAACGTACCAAAATCAAAGGGGACTCAATCGGTTGCTCAATGAAAATATTATCCTGGAATGTAAGAGGCTTAGGCTTGCGGGAGCAATTAGGAGATTCATTAGGAAATACAAGGTGGACATTTTGCTTATCCAAGAATCAAAAAAGGAAGAAATCTCAGACACATTGTTGCGAGAGATATGGTGTACAGCAGATTATGACTATTTTACAAGCCATTGGAGGGTCAGTCGGGAGGTTTAATCATTTTATGGAAAGCTTCTCTTTGGTCAATCACGTCAAGGAGAATGGACAACAAATCGATTTCGATCAAAGGGTACCTTGTGGGAAGCAATACAGAATTTTGTCTTACCAACATATACGGCCCAAACCAAGAAGCGGAGAGAGATGTCTTGTGGTCCGGATTGGAGGATATCAAGATTTGGGGTTCAGTAATGTGGTGCATTGGAGGTGATTTCAATACGATAAGGTACCCGTCAGAAAGAAGAGGGAGGGGTGGTTATACTAGAGGCATGGAGCTTTTCTCTGTTGGATTATTTCCTAGATTCTCTCTGCAGTAATTATTCTTGTTTGCTTGCTGGTTTTTTCTTTTCATTCCACAGTTGTTCTTGCTCAAAAGCCTTCTATTTTCAATTGATTATGGATCAGATGATAAGTCTATTAAAAATCTGGTTCTTAAAATCACCAGCATGCTACTGAATGAGTGTAACTGCCTTCAATAGTCTCAGTCAATATTTCTTGGGGGCAAGCAATGGTTAGAATATATTGCTGGAAATCTTCCCAAGCCTCCCAAAGATGCCAAAAATTATAAGAACGGAAGACCAACAATTGGTCACTTCTTTCTTGGCTCCTTAATTATATAGATGACACCATTACAAATAGTTTGAATAACTTGTCTTCACCAAAGGATGTCAATGATGTTGTTCAGAAATTATATGCTGACGAAAATAACCATGCCCACATTAATTGGCTTTGTCAAGAAATTGCCACTTTTCTGCAAGGTGATCAGTAAGTAGTTTAATATTATAATCATATGAGAATTTTATGGCAAGCAGTTGACTATGCCCAGAAGATTAATTGATGCAGTCCTTGGTCTCTCCCAAGACTACAACTCAAAGATCTAGGATTTTTGAACAAATCCTTCTCAAAACTCAATCGAATTAGCAACAAATAAAGAAGACAGAAGATATTTAAGCAATCGAATCAAAGGTGAGAACATCTACCAGAGTGCATCTCTCACAAAACTAGAGAAGATGGCCTCTCCAAGATGCCCTATGATCTTCTCCAATTGCACACTTTCAAACCCAAAGTCTTGCCCGTGTGCATAAGGTAACAAAGTCAATTGAAAACAACACCCAAAGCCTCCCAACGTTGGCATTCATGCTTGCTTTAAATAAATAAAAAAAAAAACAAATACAAGCTAATCCAGTACCTACTCACATCGATTTACATGCCATAAACTAACCAAAAAAAAAGAGAGAGATCTTCTAAAATGGCAACAATAAATAAAGAAGTCAATTTTGTAAAGATTATTGCTAATCATATTTAAGTAAAATAAAACAGCAATAGATCCTAACTGATGTTGTAGAGATTTTGTAATCGTGTAGCTTTCAAATTGAACCTAAATTTGTATTTGGGCTTTAATTTGCTAATGGGCTTTCTTTTGGACTTTGGATCCGAGACTTATCTTGCATGAGATAGCTCCAATTGATCCATGAATTTTAATCCAAATTCATCAATTGGGTCCCATGTGTCAACATCGCCATTGGATGCATCATTGTCCTAGTGGGAGAAAACTCAACTTCGAGTGCTTCCTCATTTATCTTCTTGCACTTTCTCTTCCATTTCTTTTTTCGTACTTTGAGTCCGTCTTGTATTTCCATTACTTAATTTATGTATGTGATGATAAGATTGATTACAATGCCCTTTTGAAGATCTTGAATCAGCCATGAAATCAATGAATTGTTGACTTATCAAATGTAAAGATTTGCAATTAAAACCCTTCTAAACTGAATCTACATAAACTAAATATGAATCCTTCATATTAAACATCTTTGAGATGTGGAAGATCTTCTTGCTTAACTTCCTTTTCAAATGGTTGAATTTGGGAATATGATGGCAATTCAATTAAATCTCTATCATCAAGTATTCAAGTGATTCTTCATTATAGATCGGTGGTTTAGACCAATCTACATAAATAATTGTTTCTTGGTCATTTGATATGAATAGCCACAAATTTGCATATTTTTCATCAGAAGAAAATTTCTCATTCAGAAAATTCTTTTGCTTGCATCTCTTGTTCTTCGAAGTAACATTATTTAAGATCTTGATCATCGAATCTATCAATACCTTGATTTTCCACACCTCCATCTAAAATGCATCTACCTTGGCAGCATCATTATGGGGGAAAACTCAGCAGGCTTTCCAGGATCGAATGCTATGATAACTACCTCATGCAGTGCTAGGTCTCTCCCAATAATAGAACTCAAAGATCTAGGATTTTTGAACATATCCTTCGTAAAACTCAATCGAATTAGCCACAAATAAAGAAGATAGAAGAGATTTAAACAATTGAAATAAAGGTGAGACATCTCCAGAGTGGATCCCTCCCAAAACTAGAGAAGATGGCCTCTCCAAGATGCCGTATGATTTTCTCCAATCACACTCTCTCTCAGTCTTGGCCGTGTGCACAAGGTAACAAAGTCAATTAAAAACAACACCCAAAGCCTCCCAATGTTGGCGTTCATGTTTGCTTTTAAAAAAAAAAAAACAAATACAAACTAATCTTTTTATTTTTGAAACATTGACGACTAAATTCATTATAAACGAAGAGTGAGTACAAGAGGAGGATCCAAGTATAGAAGAATAATGCCCAGATCCAAGAAGAAGAAGAAGTAAAAAATATAAAGTAAGAGAAAAGATACAACAATACTCCCCCCAACAAAAGATACGCTAAGGAATCTCCAACTCCCCAAGCTCCCAAGACTGATATGGGGAGAACAATTCCATAGCTAGTCTTTGTTTATGAATACCAACTTTTGCTAAGAAGTTTGCCAATCGAGGTGTATGAATAAAAGTGATGCCTCCAGACCTACACAACTTCCAAATGTCCCTAGCAATGCTAAGTAGTCTCCACGAGGGGGATTTCCTATTACTAGCTCAGATTATGACATTAGTCGAGTCACCTTCGGATGAGGTTACCGCTCCTAAGTCTAGACCAAACCTGGAGTGCTCTCCTGATTGCCCTCAGTTCTGCCTCGTTTGACTCCATTGTCCCTAATGGCTCGGAAAATGCTAATAGCATCCTACCTCTATCATCATGCAACACTCTTCGTATTCCCAACGGCCCTGGTTTACCCCTTGCTGCCCCATCCACATTGAATTTACATGATCCTATGGGGGGCCCAACCCACTCGACCTTGCTCTTCCTGACTTTCTCAACCCCTTTCATGCATCCTTCCAAAGACAAATAGAAATACTTGGGGGCTAGTCCCGAAAACTCCTTACACACAGCCAACCATCCTATCAACTGCCATCTTGCCCACTAAAACACCTCTCTAGGTTCCCCCTCTTCCCCTCAAAAATCCTCACATTTCTCTCTTTCCAAATTGCCCACAAGACTGCATATGGTACCATTTTTCAAGCTACCCTATGTCTACCTCTAAAGGGTCCCCCCATCCACGCCGACATTAAAACCTCCGCTCCATTCCCTATAACCCATGAGCAACAGAATAGATTCAAGAAAGAGCACCATACATTCCACGTGAACTAGCACTTATATTTTTTTTGAAATGGTTCATATATTAATAATAATAGATAAAAGCACCAAAGGTGCCAATACAAGAAAAAAAAAAAAACCAACAGTTGGCTCACAAAACAGGATAAAAGATAATTAAGCTGACAAAAAAAACTGGTAGAAGGTTCGGTGGATGGTCAAGGTCAGGAGAGAGGACAAGACTCTCGAAGCAGGAGATGCAGTTGACCACCAAAGCAGGTTGGTCGGCAGGAGACGAAAGAAATGTAGAGCAGTTGGAACCGGCGAACCACCCATGCGGATCCGCAAAACGAGGGCAAAGAGGAGCAGGAGATGTTAACTGGAAAGGGAAAAAAAACCTGCATCTGGAGGGAGCAGAACACAAGGGCCAGGGATGGAAGAGATGGAGAGCAGCAGGGCAACATCCAATAGGTCATAGTCCACAACATGACATTGATCAAATCCACTAGGTGAGCGCAGAAACTGGTTACTCTAACATGCGATGGGGATCTGAAGGAGATCAGATGAAGGTCTGACCTGGACCGAAGAACTAAATGCACAGACAGATGGTGGACATGAAAAGGGTGAAGCACAGTTGCAGGGAAGACACGGGCTAGGAGAAGATGCACAGATCAGCAGGGATGCTGGTCAGGAGATCGCTGAGATGATGGCTGGCAGGTATTCGTTGGATCTGAAGTCAGAATTTGAGATCTGGGCAGAAACCGAGATCTGGGCGAGAATGTTGTTCAGGATTGTCTGCCCAGGTTAGTGCGGCAACGAGAACTACGCGCATGTGAGACAAATCGAACCATACGTGTGCTTTCCCAGTGTAGGGTCTTCAAATGATATTTGTGCACAAGTGAGGCCGCCAGACGTCGTCTAGTCAGGTTGTCATTGAGCCATAATGAGAATGCTGAAGCGACTCTCCTTCTCCACCATCGATGGTATACTCTGAATCCAAAAGTGTCATCACGACCAACTCTCGATGGCAGCAACAGTAAAGTATGAGTAAAATACACCTCCGATGAGGGAACTCTGATTTCGCTCTAGCAGATCTGGATCAGGTTGTTGTAGCTCACACTCAGGCAACCACGTGACATCGATCATGGGTTTGGGCATCCTTGTCACAAGGTACTTCATGTAACTTCGGAATATGTGGAAACCTCGAGTTCCAACGAACAAGAAGAAAGCAAACCAAATCTCATGTGCGCCTCCCCAATGTGAGGTCTTCAATGTGTAGCTTGAACACATGAGACAAATCAACCCACACACGCATCTTCCTTGAGTGGGGTCTTCAAATGATATATGCGCGCGTGAGGCCTTCAGTCGACATCCAACTGAACTATCGTCGAACCATCAGGAGACCATTGAATCAACTCTATCCCGTCGTCGATGATATATGTAGAAACATGATCTATCTTCTTCATATTGAAGTTGTTGATCTCTAAGGTATATTGTATTATCAAAGTGAGTACATGATACTGGTGAACTTGGTTGCAAGCCTATTGATTCCCCTCTAGAACAAAAAGAGAAATTCTCTCGTATTTATGGTGATCCTATTCTTGATCTTGGGTTCTATCAAGATATATCATGTGCAAGCTTATATATCTTATAGTTAGACGTCCTGACATTTCTCACGTTGTTAAACATGTTAGTCAATTCATACATGTTCATCAGACTACTCATTTGAACGTTGTCTTTCATATCTTACAATACCTCCAAGGTTCTCCTGGAAAAGTCATTTTATATGCTCTACATGGTCATTTACCAAATTCAAGGCTTCTTTGATGTTGACTCGACCGGCTCTCCAAAAGATTATCCTTCAACCACTGGTTATTGTTCCTATGTGTAGGGATGTAAATGGGTAAGACTCGAACCAGATTTAGGTAAAATCCAAATTTGCATTCATTTAACAGTGTTGGATTCAGATCATGTCGGATTTGGACTTGGATTCATAAATAAATGATCCAAACCCTAATCCATTTAAAAGTGTCTTAATCAAATTACGATTCGAATATTTCCAAAACTAGAAACATTGTTATTCTACTTTACAAAAGGAAAATCAAATTAATAAAACAATAAGTTTCCAAAACTGAAATACTAAAAATTGTTTTCAGTTCATCGTGTATTGGTGTTTTAGTTTGAAGGCTTACTTTGGCTGGGATCTAATTGCTTAAAATGAACATACCTATCAATAATCTTCAGGCGCCCCCCAGGTAACCACAACCCTATGTCTCCAGTGTGCAACCAACCCTCCTCATCAATTACTTCTTTTCTGGCCAATTTTATGGAGTCATGAAAATAGATTCAACTAATTTCAACAAGAAAGGGAACAAATAGTAAATGAGTAAGATGCATACGTCTGTACATCATTTTTATAGTAACCCTTGAAAACAATTGGACCCCTCACACAAATTTCACCACGTGGATGCGGCTGGTCGTCAGAAGTATAGTTCATTTCTGGAACATCTACAAGCTTTATTTCTGGAAGAAGAAGAAAAGAAATGTATGTCATTTCAAGACATGATAAAGTCAAAATATAATTTCTCAAGTGGGAAGCATTCACTAGCAATTATTCAAAACTTCAATCGATTTCATCTAATTTCAATTGGGAAAAAATGTCTTACAAAATCAGGCATGAACATTCAAGAAAAATGCTCAATCCACCAGCATATATCTTTTGCTGGCATACTTCCAGCTAAAAAATGCAAGATCTGATTGATCTTCATGAGATATTCTCAGATTCAGTAAAGTACTATTCCCAGGTTTATTCAGCAACAAGAAGAGTTATACAAGGTGAAAACAACAAATAAAACATCAACCTAGACAAAATAAATAAATAGCTAAAATATTTCATTTGAGCAGCTAAAGCATTTCTCAGGAGTAGAGCTCAAGCACTTGCCAACTAGTATGTAGCAGTTGTGTACCATACAACAATAGAGCCATTCTATCCATCCAGACTCAAGAAGAACTAAATTATGTAGACAGAAACAGTAAAAAAATGTCAGACAATGGGAATTTTACACAAATTTGAGTACACGCAAAATGAATTGTTGCAAGTGTATAGAACATAATAATCTAGTCCATTCAAACTAATCTTGACCTTCCAACAAGTTCATTCAATTAATTCACAATTTGATTCCTCATACAGTTCAGTGCTGAGTTAGTCTAGTTCACAAACTAAATCCAACTTGTTCAGTTTTGTTTAGAATATTCTGATTCCAATTTTATTTAAATGTGATATCTTTGGTAAGTTTTCACTTTTTTAAAATACCTATATTTCTTTTGATGGAGAGAATGTTTTTATTGAAAAAAAAGAAAAAGAAGTTAATCAATAGGTGTTATATAATTATATGATGTTTCCAATTTTATTTAAATGTGATATCCGTATTATTTTTTCATTTTTTAAAATGCTTATGAATGTTGTCAAACTCGAATTGTATCTATGAATCATGAATCGAAAATCGTAGAATTATAAGATTCATAAGTTTTTTCTAAAATTATTATTTATACTATAATTAAGGGGGCACTTACACACACCCGGAAAATCTGCCTCTACACACCCGAATTCGGATTTTCGGGTGAAATTACCATTCTGCCCCCGCGTTTCTATTCATTCGAATGAATGCCCAGTTCATTTTCGATTCATTCGAATGAATTGATTCATTCGAATGAATACCCAGTTCATTTTCGATTCATTCGAATGAATGGGCTGAACAGTAACACGGGATACTGTTCAGCCCGATCATTCGAATGCCCAGTCATTCGAATCCGCTGAATGGATTCATTCGAATGAATGGCCAGTTCATCTTGGCATTCATTCGAATGACTGTACATTCATTCGAATGATCGGGCTTAACAGTATCCCGTGTTACTGTTCAGCCCGATCATTCGAATCATTCGCACACGATTCCGCTGAATACATTCATTCGAATGAATGCCCAGTCATTCGAATGAATGGGCTGAACAGTAACACGGAATACTGTTCAGCCCGATCATTCGATTCATTCGCATACACATAATTCATTCGAATGAATCAGTTGATTCATTCGAATGAATGCCTTCAAACGTGCATTCATTCGAATGAATCAACTGATTCATTCGAATGAATGTATCAGAGGCTGCCTCAGAATGACAGTCCCTCTCGTTGGGCTGATTCATTCAAATGAATCAGCCCATTCATTCGAATGAATCATCTGTTTGAAGGCATTCATTCGAATGAATGGGATGATTCATTCGAATGAATGCCTGGGAGACTGCCTGAGAATGACAGTCCAGGCATTCATTCGAATGAATCAGACCATTCATTCGAATGAATGCCGTCAAACAGCTGATTCATTCGAATGAATGGCCTAATTCATTCGAATGAATGCCTGGACTGTCATTCTCAGGCAGTCTCTCAGGCATTCATTCGAATGAATGGGCTGATTCATTCGAATGAATGGCCTGGACTGCCATTCTCAGGCAGTCTCTGATGCATTCATTCGAATGAATCAGACCATTCATTCGAATGAATGCCTTCGAACAGCTGATTCATTCGAATGAATGGCCTGATTCATTCGAATGAATGGCCTAGACTGCACATTCTCAAGCATTCATTCGAATGAATGGGATGATTCATTCGAATGAATGCGAACTTAATATATAAGAGCCGTCGATTCATTCGATCGATACCGAACCCTAACCCCTTCCCTCGTTCGCCGTGAGTCCATTTCGAAACCCTAGATGGAAGCTCTCCCTCCCCCTTTCACTCTCCTACTCCGGCACCATCTCCGACCGTGTCTCTCTCATCCTCAGCTCTCCCTTTCCTCAATCTAAGCTCGGCCTTCCCTCATTCCGAAGTCCCTTTCCCAAGCCCTTCCCTCATTCATTCGAATCACACCCCCATTCATTCGAATCACACACCCCTTTCATTCGAATCACCCCATTCCAATCCCAAACCCCACCCCATTCTCCCTATTTCTTCCTTTATTTTGAAAAACCCACCCTTTAACCCATGGCATCGTCGTCGAAGAGGAAAGCAACCTCAACAAGGGGAGGGAAAAAACAAAAGAAGGATACCGCATTCGACCCCACCCATTTCGTATCTTCGGAAGCGGCGACCATGTACAGAGAGGATTTCTCGACACGGTCATTCATATTTGGTAAAATCGTGGACCTCTCATATTTCACTCAATTTGGTTTTAAAGTTGAATCTTTATTTGAAAAAATAGGTTGGGGGTCATTTTTTGCATTAAAAAGTGATATGTATCCTACGGTCGTTAAAGAATTTTATGCCAATGTGGAAAGAATTGACGATGAGTCGGTTAAAACATCTGTCCGAGGGCAAGAAATTGTCATTACACGGGATAGGTTAGACGTCCTATACAATTTGCCCAAAGATGCGATTAGAAAGTACGACAGTCGTACATGGCCCACTGATGTTGAGGGCTTTGATGTTTTGGTAGCCCTTAACGAAATCTGTGGGAGGATAGATATTACTGAGAAGAAGACCCCCCCTTTGACGAATTTGACATTAGAGGCACGAATCATCCACCACATAGTTGTCAACTGTGTTTGCCCTAGAAAAGGGCATACTACTGTGACATGGTTCGATGTCTTCTTGATTTGGTGCATCATGAATGGGAAAAAAATCTCCCTCTCCCATATCATCATTAGTCACATGCGCGCCTGCCGGAAGACCAGAAGATGCAGTCTTCCGTACGGTCTATTTCTATGTTCATTTTTTTGAAGAACGCGGAATCCCTCTTCTCCCCGATGATAAAGTTTCTTTAGACCGATTTGATTATTTCAATGATTCAACTTTGAAGAAGATGGGATTCCAACTCGACACAGTGAGTAAGAAATGGGTACCCAAAGTTGTCGAGGCACTTCAACTTCAGGCACCACAACCACCTGAGCCATCAGAGGCATCTGAGGCACGCGAGCCACGCGAGGCAGGGACTCCTCCTCAAGAAGGATCAACTGGAATCAACACGCAACAGATCCTTGATAGCATTTCTTCTTTGGAGGAGAAGATGGATCAGAGATATGATCAGGTTTCTGCAAGGTTGGATGTGATGCAGAATCAGATTATAGATACTTTGAAGTTGGCAGTGCTTATAGCACAAGAAAGGGGGATAACAACAGCATTATCAGCAGAAGCAGATGGGAGTTTACAAGCAAGGGTATCTAAAGAATATGCAGGAGCCGCTTTTGTTCCTATTCGTCCATTTGGAACAGCAACTTCAGCTTTAGGGGCAACATCTGGCAGCCCTAGTCGACCATCTCGATCAGCAGCTTCATTTTCAGCAGCAGCATCTGACACTCCTTCTCGTCCATCTCGATCAGCTGCTCCAGCTGCAGGAGCAGGATCTGGCACCCATGCTCCTACATCTGGAGCAGGTGCTTCAGCTTCAGGAGCAGGATCTAGCACCCCTGGTCGTCCATTTGGAGCAGTTTCAGGCCACCTGGTCCGGCCGAGTGCATTAATAGCTTTTGGCCACTCTGCTCGTCAGACTGGATTAGCAGCAGCTTCTGGACCCCGTATTGGTCCGACTGGAGTTGCAGCTGCTACTGGCTCCCGTTCTGTTCTAAGTCGAGCACCAGCAGTTTCTCGCCCCTGTCCTCGTCAGACTGCAGTTATTCCATATGTACCTCCAGTTCATCCACCTCCTGCTGCACCACCTCCTGCTGCACCTCCTACTGCACCACCTCCTGCACCTCTTGATGCACCTGCTGCTGCACCACCTGCTGCACCTCCTGCTGCACCACCTGCTGCACTTCGTACTACACCTCCTGTTGCACCTCCTGATGCACCTCCTGCTGCGTCACCCGCCTCACCTTCTACCTCTGATCCGGATATTATTTGTCTTTGATGTACTTTTTTTTTTCTATTATTGACATGTAAAACAGATGTAAATTTCATATTTTGAATGATTATACAGTCATGTGTTTTACTCTATAATGTCTGATTTTCTTTCCTTATCATGAAATCAAGTTTGTAAGTACTGTGAACAGCAAATTCCTAGGTTGTGTTTGGATGCAGGATAATGAAATCGGAGACTCAATACTAGATGCTAGTGAATTAACCTCCAGGATCAAAGATTGCTAACAGGTGCATAGCTTTAACATCAGGTATCTCAGCTCCCGAGCCATGCTCGACTGCAGTGAACAATGCTTCTGCTGTGGCAAGTCTAGATGTTCCAGAAAGCAAGCCAAAAACCCAAGAATCTAATCCAAGCCAGTCCTAGGAAGGGCCAAAGCTACATTTGGAACCCCAAATTAAAAAACAGGTAAACAAAGAAAAGTAGTCCTCATGCGGTCACAAACTTTATGGACTGAATGAAAATCTATTTTTAGCTTAATTGAGGTTTCCATCTATGTTAAGGACATTAAGATTTATATATGCTGCCATGGTGTTCATGCACCTCTGTACCCATTGCCAGGACCTAGTAATTGCAATCTTATCATCATGCAGGGAATTGTTCGATCATCAGTAATCTTTGATTGTGTTTGAGTGAGCTGATGATTACTTGATTTTCTAGATTACTTTTTGAAATGACTATAAGAAGCCATTGGATTCTTTCAAGCCTTATAGTAAAATGGAATAAAAGCTTATTGGGGTTCATTGTTCCAAACAAGTGTAGATCTCTACTTTTCTGATTAGATTCATCAATGCATTCTTCATTTGCTATTTTATTTGAGTGCATATTGATGTTTGTTGTGTAATCCTTTCTGTTATCAGTAGGTGTCCCCTGATCAGGCACAATTGCTAGTGATGTTGGTCCAAATTCTTGGGGGGCAGAGCGATGTATTGAAGTTGGTGTTTATACTGTATGTATTTTGTACATTTAATTGACTTAAATTTTATGGTTTAATCCATTACTACTACTCTACAACTGATACTTTTACTACTATTTTTTATTTTTTTGGGGTATATAAGTTGATCTTGCATCTCCATTTGAACATACTAGGGCATCTCTTGTTTAACATGGTAAATATGTGTATGCCATTGAGGTGGTGAGAAAAGATGTGGTGGGTTAGCGTGAGGAAGATTTTGATTTTTTATAGGGTGGATTGGAAATGTAGAGAAGTAGAGAGAGGGAGGCGGGGGCAAAGCAGCATCTTTAAGCTAGTTAAATAGGGGAAAGGAGAAATAGAGACCTAGGGTCATGTTAGGTGTAGCAATGATGAAATCAATGGGACTTGCTGAAAGATTGAAAAATAAGGAAATAGAGGACATGTGGGCAGTGTACTTTAGAGATCTATTAAACAAGAAAATGCAAATAGCATGGACATTGATGCAGAAGCAAATGTAAGTGTCATTGACAAAATATCAATGACAAAGGCGAGGATGGTATCAGTGAAAATCTAGAAGACTAGAGCATTATGTCACGGACCTAGCGAATCACCCTTCAATTCTAGCTTGCGTGACACTCACTCATGCCTCTTTTGCCAAGTAAGTCGGCCTTGATCAACTTTGGAGCAAAGTTGTCACCTAAAAGGTCACACTTTTCACATACACAAGAATGAGAGAGAGAAAACACAAGTTAAGTGATGAGAACTTCTTCACTCAGTTGCATCTTTACAAGGCTTTGCTTGACTCTTTGCAAGCTTCATAAGACTTCGCTTGACCTCAACCAAGCTTACACACAAATGAGAATCCAACTCATATTTATACTTGAGCTCTTACACTTGAGTAGCTAGGATCATGCCACTTGTCACACACACTCTTACCATCCAAGAAAATTCTAGGCTCTTCTCCAGAACATTCGTACAATTCTCTGCAGCTCTCTATGCTTCTCCTAAGTTCCATTACACTCTAGACTCTACCATCACTTCACTAGTTTACACAATTCTAGTCCTAGTCCATGCATGTCCAAACACTTCTATATGGAACTAAAGGACTCTATAAACTTATATAGAACTTTTCATCATTCTAGAGGATTCCATCAACCTCTAGTTCTTGCAGACATTTGCTGTATAATCCAAAACCTTTTCACTATTCATAATGCTTTTAGAGAATTCTAGGCTCATCTTAATCTTTCAACCTATGATATTTTTTAAACTGATCTATTATTTTCATCCCATTAGATCACTAAATGTATTAATGGATTCAATGTATAACAGCGACAGCTTGGATAACCTCATGAAAATTGTAAACATATATATATCTAAGACTCGGTGAAAAATAGCAACCAGCAAAATTTTATGATAAACAATGAAAAAAGCTGCAAAGTTGGACCAAACCATAGAAGCAGAATTATTCACCATTAAGTACTACACATCACCAAAGGGAGGATGGACCACACTATCACAAGTACTGCCTACCTACTCTGCTACTCATCTCAGCGACAAAGTTGTTGATGGCTTTAAACTTGAAGACCAGTCCAAAGTCCTAATACCAAAGGAGATTGAAATAACAGGCCAGTAAGAGGAGAACTTTCTCAATTCTCCCACCTACACAAATCCTATGTCACCAAGTTGTCTCATGGCATCCAAGACAAGCCCTAGCACAAAGGGAAAAGAGAGTTGCTGCATCTTTAAAACAATAGCAGAGAAAAACAGAAACTTGAATTTTAAAGAGATCAATCCTAGGTACAAAGATATGCAGAAACTTGAATTAAGATATTGACACTCCTATCTTCACTTCATTGATTCCACCATTGCAAGAAATCGTCATTATCTCTAAGATTACCAGACCGCTGCATAACATTTAAAAAAATCACATTAGAACATATGGAAAAGTTATATGTCGATTGGTAAATACATATAAGCTCTTTAAGGAATGAACTTACTTCGGTCATTTCTGTAGAGTTATATGTTGAATCGTCACCAAAGTTGTAAGATCCACTATCCTGTGGAAAACTCGTTGTTTGTGATTCAATGAAATCACCTACATTATAATCAGCATTTAAATCTACACTCGTAGATGCTTGTGAAGAAGGTGGCCTATTCAGCCAAGTTCTTCTCGTATGACCAATATTTTTGCATAACCCACATCTCCTTCCATTTAGTTGATTCTCTACAATCTCAAATGCAGAAGGATCTCGACGTGTAGATGTTTGGCCTTGTGATGAATTCCTTGAACCTGGATGACGTCCTCTAGAATATTGCATAATACGGTAACTGACTGGCTTATCATGGATGGCAAGATTTTGAAGATGATTTAGGAGCATCTCTTGATCATACGAAGACAAATGTCCATATTTGTTCTTAATACCTTCAAAGTGTACATCTAATACATCCCCAGGGCTTCTCCTTTCAATCCTCAAGTCAGCCAATGAGATTAAGTCTATTCTCCATTGTGGGTGTATGTCATCCAAATGTAATTTGTCCATCCATTGCATTTTTGTGCACACACGGTAAGCTCATTGAAGCTGTAAACTCTTCCGTACAAATGGGTGAAAATGATCGGTTCATAAGCATATCATATTGGTTGTAAACCTCATTCATTGCGAAATGAGAAACTTTGCCCTTCAATTCATCAAAGAAAGGAATAGACACATCACATGCAAACCGAATCTTCTCATCCTCAAGTTGAATCTTGAACTCTTCAAATTGATTTTCAATGACATGGGCTATCTTTCTTCTGACAACATTTAGATCACCTGTAGATGTAGATATATAACTTTTCAGAATAGCATGTGCACCCTCAACTCTTGAAGTAGCTCGATTCTTAAAATGTAAACTCCATCCGATCCATGCCTTGACGAATTGTTTTCTATGTGGGATCCATGTCCTTGTTAAGTAGTTCACTGCCTGCGAATCATCTCTAAAATTTTGTTTGAATGCCTCAAACGCTGTATTGAATGCTTCTTCGGTTGGGGACTCAATCAGGCCATTCCATTCGGTAAAAAATGCATTCCAGTCTTCCATTTTCTTAAACAAAGGTTTACAACGAGCGACAATATTCTTGTTGATATGCCAGGAACACAAAAAATTACAGCATTAGGGAACTCCAAATCAATGGCATTCTTTAACGCCAATTCCCTATCAGTCAAAAGAACTTGTCGATCATGCTGCACTCCGAAGACCTTTTTAAACATCTGTAATGCCCATACATAATCTTCATTTTCTTAGAAATGCAAAGCATGAGCAGAAATTCTTATTGAAACTTGCCACACCAACGACATGAAGCAATGGCATATGATATCTGTTGGTTTTGTACGTGCAATCCATCAGAAACACATTATGATATCTGTCGGTAAGAAAAATTGAGTTCGGATGTGCGAAAAAGAGATGGGATAGATGACCATCACTGTCATAGTCAAGAAAGTATTGATAACCACCTTGTTGAAGATCTTCTATCAAAGCTTCAATTGTAGTTCGACCCCTTAGCTGCTCTTTCCGAAGTGCAGAACAAAAGTTGTACAAATCAGCCGCTGATATTCCAATATCTGGATTTTGATTTCTAAGGGTCGTCAAAATTTGCCGTGGTGGTATATTGCTACTCCTCATTTCAATGATCATTCTTTTCTCAGAATCTGAATAACATCTTGTACTTGGATGACCTAATAATACATCCGATATATCATGATTGTGCTCCAAACTCTTTATGGTCAACTTCCATACTCTTTATGGTCAACTTCCATGACCCATCAACAATCTGTTTTCCTTTAACTTCAAAAGGACAATTACATTGGCGAGAGTATGCTTTCCTCTTTCTGTCATCGTCATCCAAGCTAACCTTGCTGCGGTATTTACCTCCTCTATCGCAGCCAAGGACTAATTTATTTTCCTTTTTACATGACCTCTTTATCGTACATACAAATCCTTGTTTAAGAGCTATATTCTTAACATAATTTATAAGGTCTTCACGACTTTCAAAACATCCCTCAACAAACTCCATGCAACTTGAGGATTTAAACCTACCTCTAAAACACTAATAATAATGATTTCTAGAAAAAAACTGAGATAGGACTTACCTTCGATTCGAGATACGAGATCCAGACATTAGCTTGAGAGAGATAACTTCGACCCGAGGTAACAGATTGAGAGAGTGAGTGTGTTGAAAATGGGAATGATTTCTTTTAAGGGTTTGGGATTTAAAAGGGGTTCATTGTTTTGGGATTAAAAAGGGGGGTTGAAAATGGGGTTTTAGGGTTAAGTCTTTGAAAAAGGTGGTTCAAAATGGAGTATAAGGGTTTGAGCTTGAAATGGGGTTCAAGGGTTTGGGATTGAAAAGAGAGTTGAAAAGGGGGTTGAAAATGAGGTTGTAGGGAGAAGTGTTTGCAAAAGGGGTTTAAGGGTGAAAAGTGGGTGTTGAAAATGGGGGGTTTAAGTTTTAAGGGAGAAGGGATTGAGAAAGGGGTTCAAGGGAGAAGGGAGAGGGAGAGGGAAACGAGGGTTTAGGGTTTTGAATGGAATGAGACGAGTGGAATTTCGTGGATCGATTTATATATAAATTCCATTCATTCGAATGAATGCCTTGAAAACGTGAATTCATTCGAATGAATGGGCTGATTCATTCGAATGAATGCACCAGAGACTGCCTGAGAATGACAGTCCAGGAATTCATTCGAATGAATCATCCCATTCATTCGAATGAATGCTTGAGAATGTGCAGTCCAGGCCATTCATTCGAATGAATCAGCTGTTCGAAAGCATTCATTCGAATGAATGGTCTGATTCATTCGAATGAATGCCTGGGAGACTGCCTGAGAATGACAGTCCAGGCATTCATTCGAATGAATCAAGGCATTCATTCGAATGAATCAGCTGTTTTGACGGCATTCATTCGAATGAATCATCCCATTCATTCGAATGAATGGGCTGATTCATTCGAATGAATCAGCCCAACGAGAGGGACTGTCATTCTGAGGCAGCCTCTGATACATTCATTCGAATGAATTAGTTGATTCATTCGAATGAATGCACGTTTGAAGGCATTCATTCGAATGAATCAACTGATTCATTCGAATGAATTATGTGTATGCGAATGAATCGAATGATCGGGCTGAACAGTATTCCGTGTTACTGTTCAGCCCATTCATTCGAATGACTGGGCATTCATTCGAATGAATGTATTCAGCGGAATCGTGTGCGAATGATTCGAATGATCGGGCTGAACAGTAACACGGGATACTGTTCAGCCCGATCATTCGAATGAATGTACAGTCATTCGAATGAATGTATTCATTCGAATGAATGCCAAGATGAACTGGTCATTCATTCGAATGAATCCATTCAACGGATTCGAATGACTGGGCATTCGAATGATCGGGCTGAACAGTATCCCGTGTTACTGTTCAGCCCATTCATTCGAATGAATCGAAAATGAACTGGGTATTCATTCGAATGAATCGAAAATGAAATGGGGATTCATTCGAATGAATCAATTCATTCGAATGAATGCCAAAATGAACTGGGCATTCATTCGAATGAATGGAAACGCGGGGGCAGAATGGTAATTTCACCCGAAAATCCGAATTCGGGTGTGTAGAGGCAGATTTTCCGGGTGTGTGTAAGTGCTCCCTATAATTAAATATAACATGACATAGAATAATAAGAACAATTTTTAATTCCTCGTAATATATAAGCAAAATATGCAAATATAAGAATATATGACAAAATGCAGCCATGCAAAATTGAATCAAAATGTGTTAAATATATCAATTCATAAAAACATAGAGTAGGCTTCTCTATGTAAACATGAAGAACAAGCTTCTGTGAAGAAAAGGAGTCACTGCTCTCTCTATCTGAATTGTCGAGAGTTTTCTTGTTTATTTTATTGCTTTCAATCAATTACATATAGTATAAGATAATGATGTACAAAGAATGGAAAGACCAATAGGATACAATAAAGAATCCCTTGATTTGTGGGAATTAGTTTCGGTCATTATCACTCAACTCATAATCACAGGAAGTCCAGGCTAGGCACTGTATGAAGGCTAGCCAGGCTGGGCAGCGTGTGTAGATTTTCTAGGAGAGCTGCCAGACTGGGTAGCGTCAATATCCCCCCTCAAATGGGGCCATGGAGGACTCCATAGGCCCAGTTTGGGACAGAATATGGTATGAGTCTTGCGTGGAAGAGGCTTGGTAAAAATGTCAATTCAGCAACTTGATTTGAAGATGAGACAAATTTGGTGATGAGATCCAAGAGCCACCTTTTCAGTTTAAATTTAAGAAATCGACAAATAAATCAACTCATTTTAAAATGCTTATGAATGTTGTCAAATTCGAATCGTATCGTGAATCGGTCTAAGGGTATGAATCGTGAATCGAAAATCGTAAAATTGTAAGATTCATAAGTTTTTTCTAAAATTATTATTTATACTATAATTACATATAACATGACATAGAATAATAAGAACAATTTTTAATTCCTCATAATATATAAGCAAAATATGCAAATATAAGAATATATGACAAAATGCAGCCATGCAAAATTGAATCAAAATGTGTTAAATATATATATATATATATATATATATATATATATATATATATTATGTATTGATAAATTTAAGAAATCAACAAATAAATCAATTCATTTTCTTTTAAAAATAAAAGCATATTTTTTAGATTTTTTATTTTTTAAAAAATAGATAAAAAATTTTGAAAAGAAAAAAATAAAAGAGAGTTTTTTTAATAAAACAGAAAAATGAAATTAAAAATTAAAAATCTTAAAACAGTATCCCAAAAAAAATCAACAAATAAATCAAAGACATTTAAATAGAATTTATTAGCATTCATCAAATAATTAAGAAAAAATTAAAAAAAAAAAAGTAGAGTTTTTTAATTTTTTAAAATAGATATAAAAATTGAAAAAAAAAAGACATGTCTTTTTATTAAAATAGAAAACAATTGTAAAATTTAAAAAATATAAAGATAGTGTAAAAGAGATGCTCACGAAACTAAAGAGAGCCTGCGACGATTAAAGAGGAAAGTAAAGGTAAAAAAGGCCTTGCGTGTAAATAGTCCTCGTGTGTGAGGATTGTCTAACAAAAGTAAACACTAAAATGACTCTGCGACTTATGGTTTTAACATAAGTGCGAAAGAAATGAATTAACGAAAAAACAGAGGAAGTGGTAGAAACGAGCCCAAGTCTGAAAGTTGCAAAAAAAACTGAGAAACGAAAAACCATAGGAAGCTGCGGAAACTAGAGCTGGAGAAAGAAAGAAAAAGAAAAACGAAGAAGAAAAGGAAAAAAAAAGGAAAAGAAAGAGCAGCGGAAGAAGAAGAAAGAGGAAACATGAGGAAAAAGAGGTACGTTATCCAAAACCACACACGTCTTTCCCTCTTCCTTTCCTTCTTCCACTAAATCACATGAGACAACGATTCGTTGGATTGAATCGCACGATTTGCGAGTGAACCCAAAAGTTGTACGATTTTTAGGCTAATACCGATTCAAGATGCGATTTGAATCGCTTGACTCTTCGAGTCGAGTCGAATCGTATGAGTCGACTCGCGACTCGTACGATTTTGACAACATTGGGTGTGTGGCTACAACTAATCCAGAGATGAATGGAAGATGGCCAAGAAATGTCACCTCACAACATCTCTGATCTCATCCTTTTCCACTAATCTTCTTCCATTCACCACCACTATTTGATGTTATTCCAAATCTTTCTCCCATTTGCAAGCTTATGAAAGAATTTTGTGTTCTTGTCTCCCTCATTTAACCAAAGTGCTCTTGATTTTTGTCTCCACTCTATCTCTTCCAAGTGCATGCAATCCCATGGTAGACCCTTGCAATTACGCTTTGAAAGTAACTCTTCCTCATCCAAGTCCCTCTACTCAATTCGGCTCCAACTTTCTAATTCCACCAAAGCAACTTCTTTTCTTTCCTTCACAGGACCCCCGTTGGATTTGCAACATTCTTTAATTTTTGCTTTCAACAGAATAAGCTTCCTTGATAGCACAAAACCTGTCCAGCCATGAATATGAAAGCTATCCCACCACATCTTGATTTGTTGCATAAGTTTTGGGTCCTCCAACCATACATTGTTGAACCGGAAACGTTTTGGACCCCAATCGATCTCCTCTGTGTCAAGAAGAATTAGGCTATGATCTGAGATGGGACTGAAAAACTTGAGTTGGCTTTCACATGTGAAGTGTTCATCCCAGTCCGTCGATACAATGAATCTATCCAATCTGCTCACGGCCTGTGCCCGTCCATTGGACCAAGTGAATCGGCCCGCAAGTAGTGGGAGATCAACCAAAGAGTTCCTCAGTATGAAATCAGAAAAGTCTTCCATTGCCCTCGAAAAGGTGCCTCTTCTTTTCCATTTTTATGGGAATCTGACCACATTGAAATCACCTCCTATGCACCATAAAGTCATAGCCCATGATCCAATATTTTCCAGCTCAACCCACAAAACCTCCCTTTTCGTAACTGAGTTGGCCCGTAGACATTGGTGATACAGATTTCCACTCTTTCATTCAGCAATTGACCCTTTATCGTAATCAATCTTGGGTCCATTCTTCTAGCACTGACCGCCAATAGGGATGGTTTCCATATTGTGATGAGGCCTCCTGATTGACCATTGAATTCTTTGGAGAAAACCTTGCAATCATTGTTGCCCCAAACTTCCCCGATGAGTGTATGGGACAGTTTTGTCCTCTTTGACTCTTGCAATCTCTATTTTCAGCCTACCGAATGGCATTCTGAGCCTCTGTATTGTCACTAAAGTTGATCCCCAATCTTCAGGATTACACGTGCATTACCAGTATTGTACCCCTTTCGTTTCAGATCATCCCACCCTGTTCCTTTCACTGGCCGATCGGGATTACCGTTAACGGATGGGCCCCCATTTTTTGCAAATAGTTTTTCTAGGTGCCATTGTTCATCAATTTGAAGATCAGTGGCTTCTACTGGGAACTGACTGGCATGGTCGATGCCTGATGTTTCCTTCATTTTTTTCTTTTTCTACTTTTTTTCTTTTGTTTTTATTCCCAACCACCCTTCCCAAAATGCAGTCTTCCTCTTCTTCCTTCATCGATCCGGTGTCTTACAGAGAGTGGATGAGCTTTGGACTGTGAAGCAACTCCCCTTCTTCTGCTAGAAGTGTCATCTCCGCCCTTCCTTTTCCTCCTCCTCGATTTTTGGCAGCATCAGGTTTTTCAGTTCCGGCATCGAATTGGTGATTGTTAACTTCCTCCGGTGTCCCTCTGGACTGCGGTGTCGTTGTTCTAACACAGCCACCCCTCGCCCTCCTTCCCTGGGCTTCCACCTTTGTAGCACAGTCTGAAGTCCCTGAAGGCTGAGAATTGAAAAGGACTGGGTTGGGACTGGGCTCTAAATTATGCTGGGCTAAGTCTGACAGTGGGCCAGGATGTTGTTGGGCCCAGGCCTGACTCAGGAGTGAAAAGGGTTGGACTAGGCCAACCCAAACCCGAAGGGTCTGACCTTTAAGTCATGCATTGACGATGCCCAAAAGCATTCTTTCGAACCGAGGACCCCTTAGTTTGGAATTTGAATTCCTCCCTGCAATTTGCTGGTATTCTTAGTTTCATCTTCCGAGACAACCACCTTCAGGCCTCCTTTCACGTCGAACGGTCAAGTCTGCATGGAGTCCTTCGCTGCCACGCCAGCCACGTGATAGCGAAAGGGAGTCTTCCATCTCCAGTTGGTTTAGATGATTTCCCGGAGAATAAACCGGTGCAAACAAGTCTAGTGGCCTTTCGTTGTGCTCTTGTACCTCTTCAATAACTTTTGTGGAGATGTTACCATTGACAGAGAGGCTCACCTGAGTTGGGATTTATCCTCAATGCTTATTTCAACCAACAACTTGAGGAAATAGCAGTCGGCCATGGTTAAATTCCGATCGTCAACCTCAATCAGCCTCCCGATTATATTTCTAACCTCGAGATTGTTCCACCCATAGAGAGGGTATCCCAGACATCTAATCCACACACCCCTGGAATGCTTAATGAGGCTCGGATTCCACCTACCAAGAATCTTGATGCTCGTCATAGTCGAGGAAGATTCCAGGAGTTTCAAGGTGTCCTTCCTTCCCAAAAAAAATCAAAAAACAATTTTCTCCAATGCGGCTAATTTGGAGGCCAAAGAAGCCTTCCAAGGGTGTCCTGACCTTCTACAGCTCACATGGTGAAAGTTGTCCAATTGGGGAAACCACCACCGATTTGGAAAGTTTTTCCTAGAGCCTGCTCTCCTCATGTTGGTTCACCATCAGCACAACAAGGGGCATCCTCTAGTGAAGGCTATCCCTTCCAGTATCCTCCATCAACTCCTTCACCGGTTTGGGAAGCACATCCACCCACTTCAGCTTGCTCTGTTTTGGGAGAGCATTGTCTACCTTTGATTCCTTGACTGAGTTCTGCGTTGTGCCCGAAGTATTGAAAATGGCTTGATGACGTCGTTTCTCTGCCACTCCTTGGCTAGTAGTGGGTGGATCTCTTCCAAAGTGGGCTGGTTGTACAAGGAGTTTCCTCCCTTCCAGCAGGAACCCATGAAACCCTCTGATGGCCTTCTCTGCCTTGGCACCACTGGTCATTCTGACGAAGCCAAAGTCACGACCCTTGGCATCTTTCTTCTTTGGTACGAAAACGTCTCTTATGCCCCACCGCCTAAAGAAGCTCAACAACCAGCTCCAGGTGGTAGGGTCTGGGAGATTGTCACAAATAATGTCACAGAAACTGGACCTCCTTCCGCCACCGCCTCTTCCAAGAGTACAGCGTCCATCCGTCGCCCCCCTTGCTGTCTCGATCCTCCCATTGCTCTCGCCGCCCATCGTAGGTGGGTCCTAGGTTGGTTTGTTCTCTCGTCTCCTTTCCTTGCAATACTCTAGTTCCTTTCATGTTCTCAGGGTTTGTTCTGGTCAAAGGTACACTTATCATGTTCTGTAACAATTAAATTACAATCAATAATATTTCCAATCCAGTTTTCCTTGTGCGCCATATAGAGATTGATTATCAGTTTCTTCGACATCATGTATCCTCTGATAATATTGTCACTCCATATTTGAAGTCCAAGGATCAATTACCTGACATGATGACGAAAGCCATCTCTCGTTCTCAACTAGATGATGTTTTCAACAATCTGAGCTTGATTAATATCTTCGCACCAGCTTGAGGGAGAGTGTTGTAAATAACATTTTTCATATGTCTTAATTCAAGGGTTGGCTGAAAGATGTCATTAGGTGTAATTCATTTGTAATTGATTATTCTTTCCCTTTTTACAGTATTGATTGGCTCCTTGTAATCTAGATGTACATGTGTACTCTTCTTTTTCTTCATTACAAGAAATACATACAGAGAATTAATTTCTCTCAAGCTTTCGTCCCTTCTCTTCATTTATTTTCTCTTTCCACATTTTTATCTTCAACACTAAGAAGCTCAGTCGCCAAAATGTTTTGGTGCTTTGAATTAGTATCATATTTTGTTAAACATCTATGCAATAAGGGCACAGTTTTTTAATATATACATAGTTTGAAGTATCTAAATTAAGTGTGCCTAGCAAAATTAGACTCCAACCGAGACATGTGTCATTGCACCTTAGGCTCCGAGACCCCTTGAACTTGATTGTGCCTTTTGCCACAACTACTATGAAAATATAGATAGTTATTATCCTCTTTACACACGAGTTTCAAACTTATACCATAAGTGGGGAAAACACCTTAGCCAAATGCCCAGGCAAAGTTCCTCAAATTTTAAGTTCTCCATTTGTTCCCGACATCAACAAAAACTATATCTCATTTCCTACAATGTAAGTACTTTACCTAACCGGTTGTGTTCACATTCCCAAAAGCATCAGACGTGAATATATGCATGTACCAATAATTACCAAGAAGACCCATGCTCCTCTCTCTCTCTCTCTCTCTCTCTCTCTCTCTCTCTCTCTCTATATATATATATATATATATATATATATATATATATGATTGCAAACTATGAATTCAAATACGAATTACTCAAAACTGAAAAGTAGGCAATTATAGTCTAGCAACCACTAATGCAGGGCTTGTAATAGGATAAGCTGTGAGTTCATAAATAACAAGTGGCCTATCCTCAAATGGGGTAGTTGATCCAATGGTCTCCCATGGTGAGACTCTCAATTACCATAGTGAATAGTGGCAATGATCCATAAGCATGTGAATCATCGTATTTACTCTTAGGCCTAGACACTGAGCTTACCGCAAGCAGGATTTGGACAGCCAACATGACCAGATAATTTCTCTGTCTCATCCATCGCACTTATAATACACGAAGACTCAGTCATTCCATAACCCTCCATTATTTGACCACCAAAGCATCTGTTAAAGAATATGATTTATTGATGTTAGGAATAAAAGTTATTGAATAGAAAAATATCACGAATATAATTTTTAATGGACAAATAGCCATTGGTATGGAAAGAAATCCAACTTACACTCTCAAAAAGTCCATGACATCGGGAGACAAAGGTGAAGCACCTGAACCCATGAATCGAACACGCCCTCCAAGTTTCTCTCTTATTTTGTTAAAAACCAACCTGTCCCACATGGGCGACGGATTCTTACCTGGAACCAACAAAATAATTTAATGTATAACTACATGTCAGGGGGGGGAAAAGAGGAAGACCAGCATCCCAAACAGATGTCATATAGGTCCTGAAAATATTAAACATTAACAAATAACTACAGTTGCATAAATACATAAACAACAAACTAAAAGTGACTCAAAAGCAAGAAAAAAAAAAATTGAAGAATCTTATTAAAATATAGTAGTAAGATCGCATATGACCTCAAAAACTCTCACAGTTACACAGATGCATAAGCAACAAACTAAAAGTGACTCTCAAAAGCAAGAAAAAAATTTGAAGAAAAAGAATCTTACTAAAAAAATAGTAGTAAGATCGCCTATGACCTCAAAAATCTCTCACAGTTGCACAAGATGCAAAATGACTCAAAAAAAAAAAAAGCAAGAAAAAATTGAAGAAAAAGAATTTTACAAAAACATAGTATTGACTATTAAGATTACATATGACCTTCAAAGCAAGAAAAAATAGAATAAAAAAGAATTTTATTAAATATAGTACTAAGATTATATATGTCCTCGAAAGAAAGAATTTTTTGCAGTAAAAAATAGTTCTAAGATAACATATGATCTCCAATATGTTGTGATTATCACACCCAATGGGAAACACAAGACATGTCATCTATGAGATAATATGCCTTTATGGACAACTTCTTCCATGTTCATTTATAACTCTTCCTAGCTAAATATATTACAACTTCAACGAAATCTGAGCTCCTTGTTCAATAAACTCTTTTGGTTCTAATATGCCAAAGAACTATTGAAACTTAGGTTGCCTTTGACCTACTTAGGTGCAAATTCTAGATCCAAAAGAATTTGGAACGCTATTGTGGAAAAGGTTGTATGATTCAGTTTATGCAACCTCTGTCCAAAGTGAGCAGCATATGGGCCCATAACCATGCATAATGAGATATCCAAAGGTATGCAGTGAAGAGAAGTAGACCTCAAGAATATATTTGTGCAAGTTTTGGAATTATCCCCAGCAATACTGTCTGTCTTACAGTGTTAGGTAACTTGGAGAAAACTAACCAAAAAAAAGGTATCATGCTTCATTACAAAATGAATCTTGTAGCTGATTCGTCTTACCATGAACTAGCGCTTGCTTCTTAGCATTGTAGGCAGCATTAAAAAGTCTCTCTCTCAAACCACCAGAGGTCTTTACAGCATGTATAATTCTGTGGTGACCATAGGTTACAGCTTCAATCAAGTACAAGTAAATGACTTAAAATTGCATTCTCAAGAACAATTTTGTAGTACTTAATCATTATATTACCCAGCATAAATTCGATTATAGAGTCTGGGAACACTGCAAAAAAGTGTTGGCCTTAAAGCAGCCAAATCATCCATTAATTTCATATTGTCCTGCATGTAAAAGCCAATACTCAGCACACAAGGCATCAAGGAACTTACAACTTTTCAACTGCAAATAGCTTTTTCAGATAGTAACTGATAATTCAACTACAAGTAGTTAGCATGAAGCAAATGGATCTATCAATTGGATTTTTTTATTCCTTTCTTTCATCCATCTAACCCAAGACCTCCGTCGCCAACAAATCTCTTCTTGCATTGCTTTCTTCTTCAAATAATGTTTGATAGTTCTCCTTTCAATTTGGGCCATCAAGATGTTACTGTCATCCTTAGCAGCTTTAATCAATTGAAGTTCTTCTAAAAGATCATCAAATTCTAGCTTATTTTTGACGTACTTCAGTTTTTTTATTAAGAAAAAAAGCCTTTCAACATAGTGTTTTCTTCTTTTTTTTTTTTGAGAGAGCTAACAAAGAAGAAATATTATTAAAGATAAAACATATAGTACAAGAAGGGGGGTCTAAAAGGTATAGACCAAACAGGAGAAATAAAAACAGTGGAAAACACAACCACAAAGACCACTCCAAGAGAGCAAGTACAATATAAAAGCAACTTCGACTACAATCATATGACTCCTCTTCAAATATAGAAAACACCTTGAACAGACCCCTCTACACCATTTTTGGAGAAGTAGTCTGCTACTCCATTTGTTGTGCGCTATGATGAACAAAGGACACCTCAAGGCCCCTAACTAGTGCCTTGATTTCCCTAATTGTAGCAATCTATCTCCAGGGGGGTCGTTTCAAACCTTTGGCCCATTTTATGGCATTTGTCGAATCTCCCTCTATAACTAACTCTCCATCACCTAGACCGATCCAAATGGATAAAGCTCTCCTGATACTAACGAGTTCTGCCTCATTAGAATCACTAGTCCCTATTGATTCTGTGAAAACCACCGTTGCCTGACCTGTGTGATCTCTAAGTACGCCTCCCATACCTGCCAGACCCAGCTTTCCCTTAGAGGAACCGTCAACATTAAATTTCATGATCCCAAGTTGGGGGAGTGACCATTCCACCAAGGCTTTGGACTTCCTAGAACTTTCTTTCAACAACCCTCCCAAGACAATAAAAGGTCACTGGCTTTGAAATCTTTAACTCCCTACTGGGCAAAAGCCAAGTACGAAGTCTCCATTTGGCTTTTTAAAAAAGGTCACAGTTTTCAGTAGACTTTCAACATAGTTTTGAAGATGTTAATGCCTTTCTACATCCAAATATTTAGAAGCATGGGACAATGCGAATCCACTATTTGTAAGTGTGAAGTAATTAATAACATTTTTTTTCCTTTTGGTTTTACTGCATCTACTTTATTTTTCCTTTGGTTGTAGTGCATCTTTTTTCATTTTTTTGGAGCGACTTTGGTTGTAATGCATCACTAAGTTGGATGGCATAAATGGTCAACATTTATGAGGATAATACTTTCCACTTGTAGCACTAACATTCTTCAGAAAAGGCATTTACAGAAGTTCACCAATCATTGATAAATTACATTATGTGTGGAAAATAGAAAGTCTAACGAGAAAGCCTGGAAACCCCTTAATTTACAATAGCTGTGTAAATATCAGAGTATTGTTGGTTACACTTGTGCATCATAAAATTTAAGAATTTAAAATTCCAAATCTTCCATAATATTAGTTCCATTCTTTAGGGAAGCAGAAATCCACAGATTTTAAAACCTCTAGAGTTCTCAAATCCTTATATTTACAATCTTACCTCTCCCCTTAAGAGTTGGAAATCCATAGTAAAATACCCCTAAGACAGACACCTAAATGCGCCAAGGAATTCCGTTGCTCAACAGAGCACTGTTTGAATCCCTGTCACACAAGAAAAAGCCCCATGACAGACTCGTTTCGTTGCTGCTCTCCCTCCCACTCCCATTAACTTCAAGCTCTCTTTTTCACCCTTTTTGCGATAATATGTTTTTCCAGAGATTACCCCCTCTTGCACACGAGTCAAGCCTCGCTTTCTCTCACAGGTTGTCCTCAACTTAGTCCAATTAAGATCTTTTTTTTACTTTAGCCTAATGGAATTTTAGAATGATAACTTTTTTATACATGTTTTTAAATAATAATAAAGCTCAGGTCTACTATAAGCCCAAGCATTTCGTGTGTCAAGGTGTAAGGGCTTCAAGTTGAGCCCATTTAAACATGGATCTAGTCCATTGACATGGTTGTTTTTTTCTTCTAGATTTAGATCCAGCCTAGATTTATATCTATTTGATGCATTTCCACCATTGGATTGAGCATCATTTGAATTTAAAAAAAGAAGTTACCCAATAGTTTTATTTTGATCTTAAAAAGAAATTAAAGGCTAAAATGGTACAATAAGCTCCAATTTGACATTTTGTCAAGTCTCAAGATGAGCTATGCCACCTAAATTTTTTTAAATCACTAAATGGGTCCCAACCTCTAAAGCAGCTTGTCAAGGCACTCAGGCTTTTAAGTCGAGTGCCTATAAAACCTCAATATTTGACATCTCAATCTATTTGTAACGTGTAATATGAGAGTTTTATTTATAATTAAAAAAAAATTAGGGAATTTTGTAGTTGCACCAACACACCCATTATGTTTGAACTTTATTCATTACTTAAAGATTATACAACAGTCAATTATTTGATAAACCCAAAGTAATCAATTTCATCCCATTTTGGCTAAAATGGATTGAAACATGTTTTGATATGAATCCAAAACAAAGTACCCTCTTGGCATTTCTCAATCTGGGTTTTGGTTTGTTTCGGTCCATTTCAGCTTGTTTTGGCTCGTTTCAATCGAAACAGATGAAACAAGTGTTTCAACAAAGAAAAAGCATTGTATTTCGGCCAAACAAATATAGCTTTCATTTCTTCTTCTTAATTCATTAGTAATTTAAGTTTTTCTAATTCTATGATTTTAATATAATATACCATTTTATTATTTTTCATTTTTAATTATTTTTTCTATTCCCCATTATTTAATTTTTCTTATAAATATAGATTTAAAATTTCTCAAATTTGTCGGAGGGCCTTTTCTGAGACAAAACACTAAACTGTTGCATTTCAATGGCAAAACGAAATGCCCTCTGCAATGAAATTGACAACTATATGGACCTGATTTAAGAGATTTCAAGTCATTGTAAAATTAATAGACTACAACTTTAAAAAAAAAAAAAAAGAAACAGATTGGTACTAAGAAGTTTGAATTGGTAGACTCAGATTTCTCCACAGGGCACAAGGGCAAATGTGCAACATGAAGTGTTCAACTACGTACTTGTCCCCATTTTACACAACAGAATTAAAAGGTAATCACATACATGCAGCAGTTCTTGAAGACTTTTGTATTTCCCATAACTTTTGCTGACCAATAGCGCCAAAATATCAGCTCTCTTGATTAGAATAATATGGATAGAATACACTAATTTATTAAAGCATTTGCTGAACAAATCAAATAAAAAGTTAATCGACTCATACAGCACAAAGGAAGTTACCCCTTGATAGAAACCAACTGCAACTCCATAGTATACCATTGCAATTTGGTTTGCCCGTTCATAAATGTGTGCCAATGGGAGATAGGATATATAACTGTGCAATGTTAAAATCAAACAAATAATTGTCCACTAGTAATAGAATAAAAATTCACAAATACTTAGTAAAGGAAGCATTTTCATATTGCCAACGTAAAGAACCAAATTTAACAACTCACACGTCTGAGGGGTAGAACTTGTTACAGAGACTTGCACCCGCAATATTAGCAATCAAATTTCCATGTGTCAACACAGCTCCCTGAACAAGACAACCAATCATAATAGAAAACACAATTCATCTGTATGCAACAAAAGAGAGAAGAATCTGACCACAATACCTTTGGTGTGCCAGTAGTACCACTTGTATAGCAGATTGTCGCAATATCTTCAGGTCTTGGAGGGCAAAACTCCTGAAGATTACTTTGTCCCTAAAAGAAGAAAATTTTGCTTGGTGGTCAAAACAATGACAGTACTCTGTGGGGGCCAAAATTTAGATTGTTTATGCTTCAATTTATTTCAAGTTATCTATCACACTCCACCCTCCGCCAACCCAACAGAGCGTGATCTGACTGTACAATCTAGATAAATGGTTCATCTAAACAGGTCTTACATCACAAAGTCGTGGCTAGAAAATTTTTCTCAATTAAATAACATGAACACTTTACAAATCCATCGAATTCTTCATGCCCTATATCATCAAACCAAATTACAAAGTCTGAAATTATTGTTCCATAATTGTAAAATCAACATCTAACACATGAATAATTCTAAATCACAAGTTTGCTCACATTCCAATCAAATAAAATAAACTAAATTCTCAAATTTCTCAATGACTTGAATTTACTATTCAAGTCTCACAAACCAAATAAAAATAATAGAACTTTTAATGAGTTTCGACCCACATAACCAAAGAAATATCAAAGTGTGCATGTCTCTACTCAAACAACTAATCTAATCTGCTTTTAAGCCGCTCTTGGTTCTTTAATTTTGTTCCTGCATCTCATTTATGCCTAAGTCCATTGGATTGCCTATAATGTGAGGGGTGTGAGCTTCAAGCACAGTGAAGAAAACAATAGCACATACATAGAACCTGATACATTCATTTTCCATAACACAATATATTTATCCAAATAACCAAAGCATAATTTCAATTTACCTTTAATATCCAAGCTCTATGCAAATGCAATGCAAGATACTCAATGCTCATCTTTCAATGCAATCCAACACCACAATCCAGAACTACTATTGCTTGGTGGCCATCCCATCGAAGTGAGGAAAACAATGGTTATTTAGCAATCGTACCTTTTATGGGCCCATGGGGCAACAATAGGGGTGCCAATCCATTGGGTTGGATCAGGTTCTGGTCAGGTTAGCAATAGGTAATAACAGCTTTTCTATCTAACCTAAACCAACCCGGCAAAACGAATTTTATAAAAAAAAATGGAAAACAATAAAAATAATATGAAAAACTTAGTTCAATAAAAAAATTAAAGATAAAAGGACTTTCGATTCATGTGGGGCCATTGAGTTATGAAAAATGGAAGCAATAGGTAAGATTTAACTTTAAGTACATGGGTTAAAACCAATTGGTAATAAACATAATGAGTCTAAATGGTGTTTTAAGTTCAAGTCAGGTTAGGTTCAGGTATGAGACCCCTTTACCCAACCCAACTTGGATTTATTTCGGGTAGGATTCAGATTAGATCAATTTAAAAGTTCTTCAAGAATTTTTTTTCAATAAAAAACAAAGAAAATTATATTAACAGGAAGCAATACAAAACAAAACAAAGGCTCTCCCAATCCTTAGTAATTTAGCCTCGTTTGACACTAGTATCCCCACAGACTGAGGAAAAAGAGTAATCTCCCCCTTTCATTATGCACTACACCTCCAATCGTTGTTGTCTCTGGTTTTCCCTTGGCCGCCCTATCCACAATAAATTTATGAAATCCTAACTGTGGTTTGGTCCATTCCTCTTTAAAGACTCTTTTCCTCCTTCCACCACTCTAACACCCTACCCAAGACAATAGAAGCTCTAATACCGAAGTTCCTTCAAATTCTTTGCTCAAAGAAGCCCACAGGCTAACTCCATCTGGCCCCACCTATTACTTCCTCAACACTTGTTGTTTTCCTTTTGAAAATTTTAAGGTTCCTCTCTTTTCAAATCGACCACAAAACAATCGTCAAGATAAATAGCAATGCTACCCTCCTCCATCCATGGAACAGCCCCCCTAGCCATTCTTCATCCACTTGAAAATTCTAAGGTTCCTCTCTTTCCAAATCGCCACAAAACAATCGTCGAGATAAATAGCAATGCTTTCCTAATGCTAACCAGTTCCACCTCATTCGACTCTTTTCAGCCAATCGCCTCTAGGAAGACAACTGAAGGCACCCCTGGATGTGATCTCGTAAGACACCTCCAATTCCTGCCGAGCCCGATTTTCCCCTCGCAGCCCCATCCACATTGAACTTAAAGCACCCCAGACAGGTAGCTGATTTCTTGGTCTTTTTAGGGAATTCCATCATAGTACCCTCCCATGATTGGTAGAAGTCCATCACCTTGGTTCCTATGAAGTCTTTCCCTGTTGAGAGCCAGTGCAGAATCTCATCCACTCTTTCTAGCCCCCCAATCATTACTCACAACCAAATAAGCTAAGAAAGTAATTCCACAACTTTCATGCAGATTCGCATCTGCAAAATAAGTGATCCACAGATTCCTGCTCTCCTCCACATTGAACACGAGAGAGTGAAACTACCTCCCTGAGTATGCATTTACATAGTAAGTTACACTTAACCAAAACTTTATATTTTACAGCTTCCCAAGCAAAAACTTGCACATGATGTGGAGCTTTACTATTCCAAAACTAGAAAACAAGCTTACTACCAGTATGCCATTTATAAAGTTTTTCAAGATATGCATGACCCACACCGGAATTTTTCGAGTTGGGTCAAATAGGGTTGGCAAGTTGGATTAGAAATTGTCACTCCTAAGCGGGACCAACACTTTCTCATGAAAGACAATGGTCATAATTGAGATAAATGCTCCAAGTCCGTAGAATATGGAAAGGCATAGAGTCCATGGCAGTAGATGGTAAATTTACAAAGTCTGGGAAATATGAGATATTAACAAGAGAATAATACAGGGTTAGAGTTTTGAAGAAATGTTATAGCTCGAGTCTGAAAGGAGAGTATTTGATGGAGCATATGCAGATCACTCCTTAAAAATGAACATGCAGATCTCAAAAGATAGATGACAAACTCCTAGTATCATTTCTCTAGGATGATCATGACACAAATTAGAAATTTAGAAAATATAAAGAAGAAAAGTTTCTAAAAGAATCCTGACTCACAACATAGGTAATAAATGAAGAAAATTGCCCCCACACAAACAACAATGCAAGGTATAAACTGCCCAGCGAGAAATACACCCAGCAGTTTTGTTTTGAGCTCGCTTGTTCGCTGTTCAGTTTTCTCGCTTTCCTTGTTGAACTTCTCCTTACTCTCTAACCAAAATATCCATCCCCCCCCCCCCCCCCCCCCCCCCCAACCCACACAAACAATAGGAACATATTGCAAACATAATATGATCCCAAATATGAAAATCATATGGCTCACTTGAAGAGATTTAGTCCATGATCCATTAAAACTTCACCAAGATTAAAACAGTCAAGTACCTGATGCAATAGCTTTGAGTAAGAGATAATCTTGACTCCAGCTGTTGATGGAAGTGATGGTAAATTTTCATCATTACCTCCAACCACCTGTATCATAGATATATATATAAGAATGGATCATATTTCCTTCTATAAACTTAAGGAATACTAACAAAATAGTAGTCTCTCCTTACCACAACAAGACGCACAGATGGCATCTCAGATAGGAAGCTCAGCAACTGTTGATTTCAAGAAATTTTCATAAGAAATATATCAGAAGTGTGGTTTTAAACAATTAGAAAAGCAAATAACGACTTGACAATCAAATGCCAGCATTTAAAAATCAAAGAAGCTTCAAACCACAAGAAGAATACCAATATTATCAGAACTGGACCATCTAACGAACCGTCTTCGAGACATTTTGGGTTCAACAGAGTTCAGCCGCGGTCAAAGCCGGTCAAGTATTAATATAATATAAATATTACATATAACATTAAATAAAACACCTTTTACCAATAACACTAATATAAATATTAAAAATAACATTCAAACTCTGAGTAATGTACCAAAACGGTGAAAGATATGGGATAGAAATAGTAATAAACATTTATATTTCAAATATACAATTTTTTTAATATTAATTTTTTATATTTTGAAGGGAAAAATTTTTAAAAAAATCAAATTTTGTGAGACGCGGTTCACGGCTCACGGTTTCTAGGTCAAAACCGCATAAAACCACGGTTCTGACCCAGAAACGATTTTCAACCATAACCGAGTTCCGGTCGAACCGCCGATTCGACTGCGGTTCTGATAACATTGAAGAAAACTATAGCTCATTGTTGTTAAAATCTTACGATACATAATTCGTATCTTACCATTTGTACAATATGATAAAAGGAATGGTTCGTATCTACATCTTACGATTTCTATGAATAATAAAATTATGGAGTTATATGGAATGTGAAAGCATGAACTTTTTCCTTTGATGGTTTTTTAGGCTCAAGTTGTTGAGCATTTAGGACATTTGGATTTTTTGGAGGCTTTTTAGTCCATTGTTGACTTTTCACAAGGTACTTGGATTCTATATTGGTACTATACTCTTTGGAAGTGGAAACATTGAAATTTGAACTCCAATAAAATAGTTGTATGATATTCATATAATATTGAAAGAAAGTAGTAGAATTACTTGTATTAGTACCTTTTAGTTTATCTTTTTGTTACTTGACATATTAAATATTTTTGAGGAAAAACACGTATGACTCCTATGATTCTACGGTCTATGATACAAGATTTGTGATTCAAAGTGTATAACGATCTTAATACGATTTTCACAAAATTGCTATAGCTAAAAAACACCATTTGTTAACACAAGAATTTAATAATATAAAAAATGGATTTCAATTTCTGCAATGCCAAGTGCCTAACTACAAACTGACACATATAAGGCTAACAATCTAATATTAGTTGATAGCTATGGATTTGTCAATCACCAGTAAAGACTTAAATTAGCACGCCAATAGGAGCTAATGCCATCACAACTGTGACAAAACAGTAAAGGAATAAGTAATTTAGAAAACAATCGTTCCCTGTTTTTCAGACATTTTACCATTAAAACACTAATATAATGATCAGTCCCCATTTTTCATACATTTTACCATTAAAACACTAACACAGTGGAAGTTACATTTGATTAATGTAGGAAATAGTTTTCTAACTGATTGTAATGTTTCCTTTACTAATTCATATCAGGGCATTTGTAGACGTATCTGCAGATAAAGATTTGATCACATAACATATTTCGTTGCATGTCATATTTGAAAGGGTAACCATAGGAGCTAGGGAATCATTTCAAAAGCAAAGGGCAAGGGATTCAACCAAACTCACAATATTCAATGTTAGTGATACACAAAAAATAGCTTGAACATTTGCATGGTTCACGGCATACTTGACGGCATCTGGGCCTGCAAAAAATAATGAAAGAGACAAATACAAAAAAGCTATGTAGAATTGAAAAATTGTTCAACTTGAGGAATCTCCCAAATGGACAAGATCATACCAAGAGTATCATATAGAGGAACAGAAATGAAAGAATACGCAGAGCAAGCATGGTCGACAATGACCCATTCAGGTCTGTTGATAAAATATAGCCCAATACAAGCTCCCTGAACCAAAAAACAAACAAAAGAGTAATTTTCTAGTGATAAGACAGGTCAGTTTCTACAAATATTAAGATAATAGGTGATCATAATCCTAATTTCTGATCCATAAACAGGCAGCAAGAAAAGAACATATTCATATCTAGTAAACTGGAAAAAGAAAAGGCTTTCATTTTCTCATAGTTTGCGAATTTCCAGCCATAAAGTATCATTTAATTTCAAAAATTTATTCACCACTTATATAAACAAGTCTCTCCATTCTCTAGTGTGTCATATTAATGTTTGTTCCACTTTGATCAAACTCAATCATCTACCTAGAATTCCCTAGCCCACACTACCAACATTGAAAAATGTCGGATTTATGGTTGACTGAGCATAAGTTCCAAAGATCCAATAAAAAATAAAAAAAAATCTCTTTTATCGGTGATTCACTGGAACTGCTATGCATATATTACATTTTTATTATTACTTTGTGTTTTCTTGGTCAGATAACCTGGCTCCTACAATCAGGGGAAAAAACTTTTGGGCGAAGGTGATGAGGAGATCAACAAGCACCAGAGAAGAATGAAGTGTTAGAATCCATGGATAGAGTGCGATCCAGCCACAGATGGTGCAGATTTTATCCGTATCCACTAGCAGCTTCGAGGATTTGGTTCAATTCAACAATTTACATCCCAAGTCATTCATTTGTGGATTGGACCAATCCAACCATTGATGCAATGCCATAAAAAAATTTTTTTCTTCATCTTTTATGAGTGTAATTGTTCAATGTATATGGTGCTAAAAATTGTTATGGACATATATTTGTTATTTAAGGTTTTAGTTTTTCACATGTTTGCCTGAAGTCACGTGCTTACAAGTTTTGAATCTTATCACATAAAGACAAATGTAAAGACATTCAAGAGAACATAAGATTGAATGAAAGAAGAATTTCTGAATTTCTCCCACTGCAGAGTTCTGGTGTGACTCCTTTTGCCCTTGTATTTAGTCAAGGAACCTCGTTTGATTTAAGGTATGCACCTCTTCTTCTTCCTCTTCTCTCCCCTTCCCTGCTACCTTCTCTCTCCTCAAACCCACCACCCCCCGCCCAACCTTTCCATTCCATTTTCTTGTTTCATTTTCCCCACTTTTCCTTTCTTCTACACCCCATTTTGTCCCTATTTCATCCAACCCAACCCAAGACTTTATTGTAAGACACGTTAACATATCCTCTTTTTGGCAAGTTGTATACCATTTTGGATAGTGACTAGCATCACCACAGCATACTAGCATGGTATAGTTTTTTTTCCGTGTGTGTGTTTGTAGAAGGGAAGGGAAGGGAAGGGAAATTGGTGGGGGGGGGGGGGGGGGGGGGGGGGGGGGGGGGGCGTGGTGATCATACAAAGACTTAGTATTTGCATGATTATTTGTGACAAATTCTATATTAATTAATTACAAATATTAATTGAAAGTTAATTTCAGCCCATGTTAGTTTTAGAGTGCATTATTTTCATCATTTTTTAATCTTTAGGAAACCACATTTAGACATTTAGGATTATCCTATCTTTCTTTTTCCTGCATCAGTAAGCCTTTTGGGAGTCCAATTTACAAACCACACCTGCTTCCCCAGAAATAAATTTTGAATCCACACATTCATGGGCCACTACAACGAAGTCGACTATTTGTCTACCTTCCAAGAAAGCACTTTGCACTGGAGAAATAATAGACGGAAGTACCATCTTTAACCGGTTTGCCAAGGTTTTAGCTAAGATTTTGTATGGTCCACCAAGCAAGGAAATAGGCCGAAAGTCATTCAGAGCATATGCCCCAGATTTTTTTCGGAACCAAAGTTATAAATCCAACCCCTAGACCTTTAGAGATAATACCTCTGTCAAAAAATTCCACAACAAAGGCCATAATAATTGATTTCACCACTTCCCAAAAAGATTAAAGAACATAATGGGGAACTCGTCCGGGCCTGGAGCTTTATCCTCTCCTAATTGCCACACTGCATCTTTCACCTCTGCTTCTCCAATAGGACGTTCCAACAAAACCCCTTGCTCATCAGTCAAATTCTTAAAAGGTAGCAAGGAAGGGATAGGAAAATCTCTTTTAGGAACCTTGTACAATCGTTGAAAGTAATGAATTATTTCGTCACAAATATCATCCGTTCGTTCAATATATTCCCCCTGCTCATGTAGTGATGTATGAAATTCTTTCGTCTCCTAGCACTCGCCATTTGGTGGAAAAACTTAGTGTTCTGATCCCCCTCTTTCAACCACAATATTCGAGAGTGTTGTTTCCATTTAATCTCCTTCAGCAATGCTTTCTTGTTAAGTTCACCTTTAATCTCCTTCCTCCTCAATCTTTGATCCTGATATAGTGATGCCACCTCCTCCAACTGATTCAAATGTGCAATTCCTCCCATCACCTCTATACATCAGCTTTATCCTCCTCTTGCTGGGTAGAAGACCACAATTTCATCTTCCCTTTAAGATATTTCAATTTCTGCAACAAATAGTAGCCCTTCCAACCTGTGGGAGTAGCCTCCCTCCACCAAGTCTCAGCTAACTCATAAAATCCATCAATCTTCAACCATGCCAACTCAAATCGAAAAGGAATATGGCCCCAAGAATCCAAATAGGAGTCTAGAATAATAGGTACATGATCTGAAACAAGGATTGGGAACAGCGCACTGCAAGGTGTTTTGAAAATATCTAGCCACTATGAATCAATTAAAAAATGGGACTCCCATTACCAAATCCTAGTTTTTATTAGAAAGTGGTAGACAAACAAATCTACCTCACTATTACTACGCTTGTTCTAGCTTCTTCTTCTTTTTTTGAAATGGTAACTATATTAAAAGAAAATGAAGAACCAAAGGTGCTGCAATTACAATAAAAGCCAAAAAAAAATAGCCTGGCATCCCAATACACCCTCAAAGAGAAACCAAAAACAGAAACAACATTGAGAAAGTAACACTGATACAGATACTGATGCAAGATCAATGCATTTTTTCCATGCTCGCATGATATCGGTCATTAGAATATTCCTGAATTCCTCGAGAGAAGAAGCCCATGAGGTGCACTTAACAAATACACATCAAAAACAGACTAATTGGGCTCTGTCAAATCCTTGAATACCTTATTATTACATTTCCACCAGAGGCTCCAAACCTTGGTTAGAAAAAAAAAAAGCAAGGCGCCACAAAGAGGAACACTTCGGAGAAAAGGAGGCAATGTCCCAAGTATAAGATAACTGAGCAAGAGAAGAAAGCATAACTCACTGAACTCCAAATTGATCCAAAACAGAATTCCAAACTGCAGAAGAGAGGACAATGAATAAATAGATGATTCATCTCTTCTGAGGTTTAGAGACAAAAAGGGCAAGCACTGACCATAAGTCTTCTTATTTTGTGCAAATTGTCTAGCGTAAGGATTTTCCTCAATCCAACAGTCCAAAGGAAACTAATGGCCCGAGGTGGAGCTCTAGAGTTCCAGATATCTGGGTTAACAATAGCAAGGGAAGTAATTTATGCACGTTCCATAAGCAATGCATATACAAGCTACTTTTTTGTATTCTTCAAGATCTCAAGGCTCATCCTAATCATAGACTGTTGTATCAAGCTCAGTCTAATCTCAAGGTTCATGATTACTCTAATGTGGATTAGGATGGATCTCTAGATGATTGCAGATCTACCACTAGCTACTATAAATTTCTGGAATCTCATTTGATCTCATGGAGGAACAAGGAAAAAAGTGTGGTTGCACAAACTAGCATTGAGGCCAGGTACAAGGCAATGACCAATACGATTTGTGAACTTCATGATCAAAGTAATTTTTTAATGAGTTAGGGATCTATTCTTCCTAAGCAATGATTATGTTCAACGATAATCAAGAAGCTATTGACATCTCTTTGAATCAAATTTTTCATGTGTACTAAGCACAATGAAGTTGATCATCATTTTCTTCTATACTTTCTCAACATCAATGAAATCAAAGAATTGTTCACACAAATCTTTTTCTTTCTTCTCTTCTTTTTCTTTTTCTTTCAATTATATCACCCAATGCTACCATCAGCCATCAAAACTTGACCAAGACCCACCAATTTTATGGATGTCCATACAGATCCATATAACCATACAACGCCATGTTTTGCCATATTTTTTTGTCGTAACCCTTGGATCCCTATCTTGGAGGTATAAATCCTACCCTAACCTGCTGCTTGAGCCTATTTGGGGCCTTTTTTTGCATGAAATACAATAACAATAATTAATAACAATAATAATAATAATAATAACGACAAACCATAATTTCTTTTGACAAACCCTACGTGGTCCACTAACCCTATTCCATCATTTCAGGTGACAAGTTTTGACCTAAGAAAGCTTAGGACGAGGATTAGCAAGATCTGATTAACCTTTGAGAATTTTTTTCACTAAAGCAAGCAATAAAATTGTGAGGGCAGTATGCGTGGGTCCCATCTTTCCTTTTGAAAGTTCTTTGATTTATTATGTGTGAATTTGCACATTATTTGTCATGTTCTTGGTTTAATAGTAATTTATCTCTCTAATGTTATGTGAATCATGGATATAGGTTGCATGACATTTTAGACTTCACCGCATAGTTTTGCATTTTCATAAAAGGATTAATCTAGCATCTAGATTTAGGGACTATTTGTCATTTTCCACCTAAGGAAAATAAGACACTTCTCTCATTCTTCCATGGACCAAGAGATAATTGCCAAGAACTCAAAAAATGAGACATTTTTCTTTTCTTCCAAGAAATCCATTTCCCATGGTGGAATAGGAAAATTTAATGAAGAAAAAGAGACTTTTCTCACTTGCCAAGACAATGCTTTGTTCATTTTCATCGAAAACAAAAAAATTCACGCAAACAACAAAAATGTTGGGTTTCCATTACCCGACACAAGGCCAGATTTCATAGCATATGTTGGATGACATAAATTGAATGTAATACATTTTTTCCAAATAATTTCTTTCCTCAAGGAAATAGACAAACCTCCTCTTACGGGTTTGTGTCACAAAACAAAAAGTCAGTCTCACTTTTGTGAAAAGATCAATGAAGTACAGCCATATGCTTGGCATGACAAGCATCCCATCAAAATATCATAAAAACATTCATCTCCCCAATAATAACCTGAAAGCCTTTTTATATTGTTCATATATACAATAACCCTTTTAACATTAAAAAAAAAATCAACCCCATTTATCGAGATCATTACACCCTCTCTCCACATCAAATGCACATTCCTATTAACTAGATTTCTTAAAATATGCAGACTCATGCAGCAAAACAAAATAAAAATGTTATAAAGCAAGGCCTTTGATTACTCACTCTTGGTACTCCATGATATATTAGGCCGGAGCCTATTGCTGCACGGGCATTCCCTACTTCTCCATATGTCATCCATTTGTACCTTTATTTATACAGAACAAATGTAATTGGGTGGGAGAATTCCAATGGAAATTCGACAAGTCAATAATAAGAGATCATACTCGCCCACTGTTCCATCCACACGAATTCGTGTACCCAAATACTTGAAATCTTGGAAACTGTCAACAGCATGCCTAAGTACACAAAATCAGCAGCAAAGCATATATTGAATCAACAACCTTCCAAAATCCAACAACTTCATTTAAAACTTATATGGGAGGAGAATGTTCCATGCACATTGTAACCAAAAATGCTACATATGAAATGGAGAACAAGCTAGCCCAAACAACTAAAATCACTCACACAAAGTTATCATGCAGAGTTCCAATTTCGGGATGCTCTGGGAATCTATTCACAAGCCTTAGAGGAGAGCGTGCAGATCTGCCAGGACAAATGATACTCAGGAATCCAGTATCAGAGGACTAGTGTGCAACAATCAAAAAACACAAGAACTTACCTGTATACATTCCATTTTCCAGTTTGCAATTTTTCTGGAAGAACCACGCTGTAGCCCTGCCCTGCACAAAAATGAAATATCTCCAGAAATTTGTATATCAAAATGTCCAAATGTAAAAGCAAGAAGCAGCTGCTAAGTAATAATTATTATGTCTCTCAATCCAAAGCATTTTAAGAGAAAATTCTTGGAAATGTGGCATAATGATATATTTCATAACAGCCTGTTTGCCACAGATTTAGCTTTAATTGGTGTCTATCACAAGCAATGGGCCCGCTTTTGACAGAAATGGCTGATAATATGAAATGTATTGTAAGAAAAATGCAATCAACTGAAAAGTGTGGATACACACAGACACTCTCACAACATGGGATTCTGCTAGGTCCAAAAAAAAAAAAATCTACAAGTTATCTCGAACTTTAACTTACTTCTGGTACACATGAAGACATACTTGCAACATCGCATTGACAAAGTAAGAGAATTTTCTACAAGTCATCTCAAACTTCAAGCTTCCTTTTAGTATAGAAAAATGTGGTTAAATCAACAAATTCAGTAGTTAAAGCATTCAAACAACCTACTGGAAGATTAAAATCTTGTATTTAGCAGGACTTGTAACTCTTTGGTTTATTAACTGTCACCTTTTCAGAAACTGATAAAGAAGAGAAGTGCAGGAAAGTGCTTAAGAAGAGAAATCCAGAGAGATTCCAGAAACACTATATTGTAGATAATCAATGCCAACTCCAAGCATTGCATCACTTCCCCTATTTTCAGTGAACTTTAGCCTCAATTTTTTCTCATGCCTGATTCTGGAAGGAACTCACAAAGAAAAAGGAAATGCTTTTTTTGTACAGATTCAGAGGACTGTACTTGTTCCGCTCATGTTTTATGATGTCGGCTGATAAATTGCCTATTCAACAACATAAAATGGATGTCAGCCTCCACTCCAGTTCTAAGCTATTGGAGCTTTTTTCTTGGTTTTTTTCTGGCTGATAAATTTCTCTTTTTTTTTTGAAGAATTGTTGGGAGTTTCTTATTAAATTAATGAGTGAGGTTTGTCCTTGAACCTTGCAACATAGAAGCTTAAATGTTTTTTTTCTGAAAGGTAACTTCATTGATTTCAGAAAAGAGTAAAAAACTGATCAGCTACAAAAACCCACCAAAAGAGAGCCAAACAGAAACCCCCCTAATTATATAAAATTGTTAATTTCCGTATGTAAAGACAACCCTGCCTAGCCAAAGCATCCGCAGCTGAGTTAGCTGTCCGAGGAATCCAAACAATCTTAAAATCAAAGGAAGCAATAGAGTGACGAATCCTCTCAACTTTATCTAAGTAAAGCCAAGGGCAAAGAGAACCCACCACCCAACACAACCTTAGAATTTCCTTCCACCATACTCCCTTTTAACCCCTATTTCCAACTCCAAAATACGTCTCCACAATACAAACAATTCCACCTCTATCACCGACCCATTAGGAAACGGACCAGCAAAGGATATCATAGTATTCCCTAACTCATTAGAAATCACCCCTCATAACCTGCAATGCCACGCATACAACTACCATCAAAATTGAGTTGGAGTAGCCCAACAAGAGGAGGAGACCAAGGAACATGAAGTCTAGAATCCAAATGAAGCCTTGAAGAATCTACCAAAGTCTAATCTCTGCACACCTCTGAAACTAAGACACCAAGGAACTGAATCAAACCAACCATCCACCAAGCAGCCCGAAACTTAATTAAATCTAGGAGATTTGCAAGAGAGCCTTCCTTCTCTTGAAAAATCATTTGATTTCTTTCTAACCAAATAAACCAAACAACACTCAGAACCGTCGCTTTCCAGAGATTCCGCCGAAAAGAGCTCCCCGACATCACTCTCTCTTCATTGAACAATTCACACCATGTTCAAGGAAGACAAAAAACAATATCCAGCAGCAGAAAGAAATGCCTCCAAATGCTACTAGAGAAGCTACAATGAAAAGCAAATGATTCAACGACTCCGCATCTGATACGCACAAAGGAAATGCATTAACAATAAGCATCTTTCTCAATTTCACATTATAAATAGTCAAAAATTTCTCCAACCCTGCAAGCCAACCAAACACCTTCACCTTAAAAGGAGCAACCCCCTCCCAAACTTTAGGGTGAAGAGTAGGAGCTTCACCTACCCTCAATAAACTTGTACTAAAAGACTTAACCCGAAAAGATTCCATAAGAATCTAATTCCCAAATTCTCTGATCCTTCCTAGAGCCCACGACAAAAACACCTTCCAATAAGGTCATTAGAGACACCCAACCATCCACCATCCAATCCTCCAACTGCATACGAAATTGTAGGCCCCAAATTACTTTATTCTGAATGATATCGTACAGTCCTTAACCGTAGCGTATTTGTTTGTAGCAAGGGAGAAGAGCACAAGGCATTGATAAGCCAATGGAGCATCACCTAACCATTTGTCCTTCCAAAATAAAATGCCATCACCTGAATAGGCACGGCACCGAATATGACTATCAAAAGCCCCCGCAATGAAAACAACACCCTTCCAAAACCTAGAAGCTCTCCTAGTAACATTTAGAATCCGCCACCCACTACCGTGCAACCTATACTTCCTGCAAAGAATGCCCTTCCATAAACCTCCCGATGAGGCCCCCAACCGCCATAGCCACTTCCCCAACAAAGCAGCATTGACCTGACGAATTGGACGAATTCCTAGACCATCTTCCACCTTATTTTTACAAACCTAAGACCAACTGACCAAATGAAATTTCCATTTTACTCTATCAACATTCCATAGGAATTGTCTCTAAATCCTTTCTAGCTTATCCGCCACTGCCGCCAGACATTTAAAAACACTAAATATATGGGAAGACTAGATAAGACCGCCTTTAACAAGATAATTCGACCACCAATTGACAAGTACTTACCTTTCCAAGTGGATAGCCGCCTCTCCATTTTTTCAATAATCTTATCCCAACATGCCTTTCAAGGTTTACCCTTACAAAGAGGAACCCCAAGATACATAGAAGGAAATGAAGCAACCTTACATCCCAGCAATGAGGCCAACTCCACACACTGACTATGCTCAACATTAACTCCCATCAACTCACTTTTATCAAAATTGATCTTCAACCCTGAACAAATCTAAAACCATCCAAGCACTGCCGACCGCCTTGAAAACCTCATTTTCTGCCTTAAGGAAAAGAACAGTTATCATCGGCATACTGCGAATGAGAAATCTCAATATCGGAGTTCGCAATATGGAAACCATGAATCCACCCTGAGAAGAAACTAAATGAAGGATAAGGTGAAGAGCCTCTGCCACAACAACATAAAGGTAAGGAGAAAGAGGATCACCCTGAAGGACTCCTTTCTCCGTCCTGAAAAACCCTTTAGGACTCCCATTCACCAACACAGACATATGAGCCGACGACAAACATGAGCGAATCCAACTCCGCCACCAATCACCAAGACCCATTCTTTGCAACACAAAATCCAAGAATGACCAGTCCACATTATCATAAGCTTTTTAGAAGTCCAATTTACACACCACACCTACTTCCCCTGACAAGAATCTAAAGTCCAAACATTCATGAGCCACCACAACCGAATCCACTATCTGTCTACCTTCCAAGAAAGCACTTTGTGAAGAAGAAATGAGATTAGGGAGAACCATCTTCATCCGGTTAGCCAAAATTTTAGTCAAAATCTTATAAGCGCTACCAAGCAATGAGATAGGACAAAAGTCATTTAAAGTAAACGCTCCTGACTTTTTCGGTACCAACTAATAAAACCGGCCCCCAAGTCTTTAGAGATAATACCTCTCAAAGAACTCCAAAACAAAAGCAAGTACATCCGGCTTGACTAATTCCAAAAAAAACTAAAAGAATATAATTGGAAATCCATCTGGGCCAGGTGTTTTATCTTCACCTAATTGCCAAACAGCTTCTTTTACATCTGATTCTTCAAAAGGACACTAAAGAAATCCTTTGATCCTCGCTCAACATTTTGAACCGAAGCAAGGTAGGGATAGGAAAATCTCTTTTTGGGGCCTCGTAGAGACGCTTGAAATAATGAACAATCTCTTCACAAATATCTGTCATAGATTCCACTCTTTCCCCGTCAACTTGAAGAGAATGTCTATAATTCTTTCTTCTTCTAGCACTAGCCATGAGATGAAAAAACTTTGTATTCTTATCCCCTTCTTTCAACCACCGTATGTGAGACCATTGCTTCCATTTAATCTCTTCCCTCAAAGCTTTCTTTTTAAGACTAGTGTTAACTTACTTCCTCCTCAACAACTGGCCCTGAGAAAGCGGGCTAACCTCCTCCTGCTGATGGAGAATCTATAACTCATCTAACCATCCATGTTCCTCAATAGTTTCTTCCTCTCTTCGAGCTTGGGCCACATCTTCAACTTCCCTTAACAAATTTCAACTTCTGTAGCAAGCAGTAGCCCTTCCAACCCACAGGCCTAGCCTCCCTCCACCAATTTTCTACTAACTCCTTAAGCCCATCGACCTTTAGCCAAGTCAACTCAAAACAAAAAGGAGTAGGACCCCAAGAATCCAAACAAGAGTCAAGAATAATGGGAGAATGATCAGAGACCTGATTGGGAACCGCACGTTACAAAGTATGATGGAAACAGTCCTCCCACCTAGAGTCAATCAAGAATATGTCCAACCGGGCAAGACTCGAATTATGTTGCATATTAGACCAAGTGAAAGAAGCACAACCCAATGGCAAGTCAATCAGTTTCAATCCAACTACTGAAACGTTGCATTTGAGAAGAAATTCTATTACACCTTTTTTCTCCGACATCCTCCAAACAACATGAAAATCCCCTCCCACACACCATGGCAGAATAAAGTTCCTCTGTCGACAACAATCTCCTCCAAAAACTGGTCTCTATTGGCATCACTATTCAGCCCATAAACATTAGTGAACATAAAAGACCTTCCAATTGAAATCTCCTCCAACACCGTGATTATAGAAAAAACATTAATCTAAACGGATAGCAACCTCATTTTAGAAGCATCCAAGACAGTCCACAAACCACCCGAAGCCCCTTCAGAGGCCTTACCAACCCAACCCATACTACCCGACCCCCAAATTGTTCTGACAAACCTCTCCACTGGCTCTTCACACTTCGTTTCCTACAAGAAGAGAACATCTGGCCTCTAACTGATAACAAACCTCTTCACCATTACTCTCTTCATCACAGCTCCCAACCCCCTTACATTCCAAGACATTAATTTCATTTACAACCTCCCTGCACAGCCGAAGTCCTAGCCGCTGTCGAAGAACGGTCATAATTAATTGTAGAATGGAAGTTCTTGAGAGCTCCCTCTCGCTTTCTATATCGTCTCAACCATACTACTACTCCATATCCCGTTGCTCCACCTTCTAGAATTGATTCAGAATCTCTTTCGGATGTAAGGTCCAGCTCAGAGAAGAAATCCCTAGGAGCGCTCCCACTAAAAGCAGCTTCTCCTCATCAAACTTCTCAGCCCTCACCATCAAAGCAAGACCATCCGCTTCCATTGCATCTGCCCAATTGACTGGAGTCACTGAAATTCCCGAACCCTCCTGAGAATGTTGAACAATAAGTTGCTTCCCCTGCACATTTGCCTCTTCGCTCCTAGGAGAAGAGACATCTGGAGGTTCCGTCGTCATCTCCCTAGTTGAAGCTTCGCCAGTCCCCCTAGCAGAGACCTCCTCAACAAGTGGGGAAGAGAATTCAGTCTTTCGTCTAGCCAGAGAAGAATCCAATGAGTCGTTTCCGCTATTTGGAACAGTGAAAGGAAGCTTTGTACCTCGAGGAATATTTTTGAACAAAGGCAACGGGCTTAAGTTAGAGCCCAACAGCCCAAAGGCTTGACTTTAGGCCCGAGATAAGGCCCACAATTTCGAATCAGAGTGGACCTTACCCGGGTCCATCAAAACTCCTTTAAAGCTCCTATCGTTAGTCGAAACTTGCCCTAACTCCCCTTTCCTCTCCTTATGACTCTGTTGATTCTTCAAAAGTTCTTCTGTTGACGCCATTGAAGGATGCAAAAAAGCAGGAGGGATCCCAACCGCAATTAGTGGAGGAGAAATCGTCGGGACCACGAGCCGTGGCTATCAAAGGATTTTAATTTTCCTTTGCCTTCGTTGTTGTCCCCTCCATTCGCGGGAAAGAATTGCAAGGATGATGAAGCACCGGCAACACATGCTGAAACCCAGAATCCACTGGAGAGGGAGGAATCACACCGTCCAATGGTCCAGAATCCACCTTTCCCAAGCCTTCTACAACCACCAGAGGACAGCCAACCTCTGCTGTAACACCTTTAGCCACGAGATCCTCCATCGAAACCACCTTCCTAGGTTCCACCTCTGTCCATAGACCATACCTTAAATCCCCTACATCTAGCGATACAGTTTTTTGAATTTCTTTAGCAGCCAGCCTCACCACTTTCACCTGAACAAATTCGACCAACTCCATTGTCAAACATCGAACATCTACTTCTTCCACAGACACAATCAATTCCCCCAACTTCCACATCACCTCCTTTAGCCAGACATGTAATAGAACACAAAAGATTCTCACCCAATCCACTACCACACCAGGTCCCATCACATCAGACCATTTATCGATATGTTCAGCGGCCCATCCGCAAAATGGGAGGCCCCAAAACTAACTCGTTTGTTATCCTCCTCATTGGAAAAAACAATCCAAAAGAGAAGAGGGGACACCCGTCGCACCAACACCTTCAAATCAAAACCCCAGATCGCCTACAACCACTCTACAACATCTTGAGCGGAAGAATCAGAGCGACGAGCGACACCAACCAGGTTTTGTCCAACCTCTCTATTTTGTGCTATAAACTGCTCATTAACTTGGAGCAATCGTTGATCAAGAAGAGAAACTGTATGATAGACTGATTGTGGTTTAATCCCCTGACCAGATGCAGCCTTCTGTAACTGTAACTTCGATTGCCCTTCTCCTCTGCCACCGAAACAACGATTCTCCGAACGAAACCTGGCCTTATTGACTTGTAGCTTCTTACCTTCATGAACTTTCATTGAACAGCATGATTGCATTCTCCATCTATTGTTCTGTTTTAAATCTCACAAAAACAAAAAAAAATCCGCTTACATGTTCGAGAATCAAAGGGCACGAAACTATCAAAAACCACCCACACCAAAAAATCGTACCAGATCTCCAGCACCCCATTCTGGAATATTACCAACGAAAACTAAAAAACTATCTCACCACCATTCTGCCATTGTCGCTCCTCAGTGTAGCTTTTACCAAAAAAAAAAAAAATAGAAGCTTAAATGTTTAACACCTATGTTTACATTGCTATGCAAAAACACTTTAAAAAAAAAAAAAAAACCATTACAATGTATTCCATTTGAGCCCACAACTCTCAAGATATCATATTCTCAGTGCCTAGTTGCTTATTATTCAGTTCTTAACTAGTAGATAGGTAGTTAAAATATACTGGATCAAAACAATGATAAAGTGCTTCGCAACTTTTGTTTGCAAACCATTGAACCCATTGAGTGATAAGAATAGAGCCAAAATAATCGTGTGTCAACTATCAACACTACAAACAGTTTAGGATATGAACAAATACAGTTTCTCTTCTTGGAGGTGGTGTAAAAGGATATTATATAATTCTTAGATTCAGCTCTAACGGATGTATAATTTACTTAAAAAAATGCTCTAACTGATGTATATGAAAGGATTTGGATGCTTCCTTATCCATCCCATCTCGAAAAAGTTAAGGGTAGTGGATATAGTGGATTTCAGACTTAATAGTCTGAATGGGAGAGCCTTATAAAAAAATTGGCAAAGCACTTAGCAACAAGACTACAAAATTTTGGCAACAATCTTTGCATCAAAACAACAAAATTTCACCTAAATCATCACAGAAAGATTAAGGTAAGATGTTCTAGATATTACCATCTGGAGCTTTTGTTGTTGTCTTTTTTAATTTTCTGTTTTTTTTCCTTTCTTATCTTGGTAGGTTCTAAGCCTTTTAGACCTTTTTCTTGTATTTTTTTCTTTTTCTTTAATAATATAATCACTTTGTTACCGCTCAAAAAAAAAAGATATTATTGCATCATCTTGAGGAGCCTTCATTGTTGGGGCATTAGGTCTTGGACTAAGTGAAACTAATCCACGAGTATTTAGACATGACATACTCCTTCAAACAACCAAGAGTCATCTCCAAATTAGATTTCCATAAATCTTATGACAGGGTAAACAAAAGTTCACTGGACTTTGCATTGGAATGGATGCACTTTACAAAACGAAGTGAGTGGACGAGAGCATATCTTCAGCACAAGTCAACGAAACTCCAAAAACCTTATTCAAGACATCCAAGGGCCAAAATAAGGTGTTCGTTTGTCTCCATTTTTCTCTATGACTAATGGTGGCTGGTTTAAGTCTCTTCTGAATATTTGCATCAAAGATTTAAGTCTTATGCTTCAATGAGTACATAATGTTGGTCTCATGAACAGTTTGAAGATAGAAGACTCTTAACCCCCTAAGGAATACATCCAAAGGACAAACACATCCCTCACAGTTCACTCCCAAGAAGTCATTGCATTATTGGCAGCACAACAACCAACGCCATCATAATTTTGCCAACAATATGTCAGCTAAGCATTTGCATCCTATCGATCAGCTTGCAACCTTTGATTTGATCCCCCCAATCACCAAGATGTTTCTTAAAATATGACCTTCAAAACATATCAAATTCCTTTCTTCCCCAATCAACTAAAGCACTACAATAATGAATAATCTCCAGGGCGTATTAACTGTCTTGTTTCCCTCCCTTATATGCCAAGTATTCCGCAGATCATGAAGTTTCCAAAGAAGGCCAAATGAATCCCAAATAATAACAAAGGCCACCAAAGTCATGGTCAAAATGGGATACATTTAAAATATAGTTATAATGAAAATAGGAAGAAAAGAAAGAAAGAGATGGAGGAAAAGGGAAGAAAGGAAGAAGAGAGAATTCTATATATATTGTATTGCTTGTACTTCTAATAAAGGAGGATACAATGTATATAAAAAGTACATGGAGGCAATCAAGGTGAGGAAAAAGGAAGAAAAATCAGTTACATAAGTCCTTATTTTCAACCAGTCATAAGTCGTCTTCTTCTCCTCATGTTCTTCCTACTCTTTATACTGTTGACATTGTTGATCACCTCTAAGCCTCTCATTGTTTATCACAGAAGAAAGACAAGCCCCATGCTTCACCCACTAGCACTCAATCATCCTTGGACTATCTAGATCCAGCACTTGAGAACTCTGACCTATTGCTTTGAGGAAAGGTAAACATGCGTCTACTGAACATCTTAAAAATCCGTCATATTGCAGCTTCCTGTCCAAAATGGATACCCCTTCCATCCCTAAGAGGATTGAAAGTGCTCTTCAAGACCCTTCTTGGAAGATTGCTATGGATGAAGAATTGGTTGCACTTGAAAAAAATAAAATTTGGCAGATGGTATCCCTACCGCATGGTAAGAAAAATGTAGGGTGTAAGAGGATCTTTGCTCTCAAACACAAACTCAGACGGATCCATTGCTCGATATAAAGCTCGCCTAGAGGCTAAAGGCTTCACTCAGAACTATGGAATTGACTATCAAGACACTTTCTCACGTTACAAAGATCACCTCTATACGAGTTATTATTTCTATTGCTACTACTCATCAGTGGACACTTCATCAGTTAGATGTCAAAAATGCATTTCTCCATGGTGACCCAAAAGAAGAAGTTTACATGATGCCACCTCCGGGCTTTATTAAACTAGGAGAGCAAGAGAAGTATGTTGGCTTAAGAAAGTAATATATGGTCTCAAAAAGTCTCCTCGGGCGTGGTTTGATAAATTTAGCACAGCCTTGTTAAATTATGGTTTTGCACGATGACAATTAGATTGTTCAGTTTCTTGTATATCGTGCTAATGATGTTGTTATACTTCTTATGGTTTATATGGGCAATATAGTCTTAACAAGAAATAATGAGTTATCTATCAGTGCTTTGAAAGGCTATCTACAACAGTCATTTGATATTAAAGATAGTGGCTTACTTTGTTATTTCTTGAGAATTGAAGTTGCTCGATACTCTAAAAGACTTGCTCTTTCTCAACGGAAATATGCTTTTAGATCTTCTTCATGATACTGGATATTCTACACGCAATCCTGCAGAGACACCGTTTGATGTTAATTTGAAAAATCCATACATCTGATGCGACTCCGCTTCTTGATCCTCGTTTTTATCAACAGTTGGTAGACACGCTCAGTTATCTTACCATCACCCAACCTAACTTGGCCTATGTTGTCAGTGTGGTCAGTCAATTTATGCATGCTCCTCCTGTGATTGCTCGTTCCAGTGCAGAGGCAAAATACAAGGCCATGGCCATCAACATGTGAATTATTGTTCAAATAGTTTCTTGATGAATTGGGCTTTACTTCCTCAAAGGCACTTATTGTTGAGATATATTTAGATGATATATTTAAATTATTGTACTTGCCAACTTTGGGGCTTTCCTCTTTTATTTTATCTTCCATATTTGTATTCCCTTTTTCTCTATAAATAGAAATGATAGGGTCTTTCCTTGATTAAGGAAAACACATCATATTCTCATTGTGTTATTCTACATGGCATCAATCTAGGTTTCTCAATCTTAGTAGGTTTTAATTTTGTGAGTCTCAGAGAGAAAGACAACCTCCGGTCCTTTTCCCTCTCCCTTTGCTGGTTGCAACAACACCAGCAGAGGGAGAACATTGATGCTCTCTCTCAACTGCAACTTTCGTTGCCTCTTCTCTCGGCCCTGCATCCTCTGCAGCTTCTTTTTCCAAAATCTATTTTTTTACAGACTCTGTGCCTCCCAATGAATCTCACCTGCAGCCTGCACTTCCAAGCCTTCGATCCGACCACATGAGCATTTTTAGTCGACGGGACCCGATCTTTTCACTGTCATTTTTGGAAGAACTGCTAATCTGTAAGGTTTTCTTCCAGATCTACCTACCCTAGGTGGCTCGTTTGCTGCTTCTCTACCAAGTGCTAATCATGCTCAGAAAAACCTAGTTTCTCGATTTTTCCTCAAGATCCACGAGCAGCCTTCTACACCTTGGCTCCTCCACCACGCTGGTCACCCTTAGCCCACCCACCCACACCTAAGGTTGACTTAGGGTTTCGGTCAAAGGTGGGGCACTTTTACTGGTTCTACAGTCCTGCCGCAATGACGACCAAAACCTTAGTTTTTGAGATTTTTTCTAAGATCAACGTGGATCCAACCCTTCTGCAACTGGGCCCTACCCCACCTTAGTCGCCCCTGGCCCACCTCCCTACGCCTTCAGTTGACCTAGAGTTTCAGTCAATAGTGGGGCCCATTTTACCATTCTTCATCACTGCTACCAGGATGCCCTAAAACCCAATTTTTGGGATTTTTCAGCCGGGTCTATTGGTATTTTCACTGTGGATGCCTTTCATCCACCTGTCTGGAGTCACCCCTGCATTGTCTTTGGATTCCACCCCAATGCTTCACCCAACACACTGGTGGGGCCTACTTTTTGTTGTTGTTCTACCCAGATATGTTCCTCTGGTACTCGGCAATGACCTGTTTTGGCTTGGATCCTATTCCAGCCCTCAAATTTAACCTCTCCATCTATCACTGGTCTCGTCACTGTCTACCCTTCTCATCTACAAGTTTAATTTTTTTCTTCAGATCCTCGTATGAATAAATAAAATCCTCTCCCTTCCTTCTAGTTTGCCAAACGATCCACCATTTGCCTCCCAAATCTGATTCTCCAACCTTTTTGACCTCTCATTTCAGAGATTTTTTTCCCTGCATTATGTGGGTGGTTCATAGGGTCATCTTTGTTTGATCCCACAACTCTACCATCTTTTTGGCCATATATCACATCTGTATGGTGCAATTTTGAGTTTGAATGCCATTGGAACTCTCTAAGACTTATTATTTGGTCTTGTTGAATGAAGGTTTACGGTTTTCTCTGTTTTACTGTTCTTGCCCATGTTACTGTTTCTCACAACTTCTTCTTCGAATCAGTTTCTTTTTTAGGAGGACTTCTTTAGCGGATTCTCACTTTTGTCTGTGTCTACTAAAGGATTATCAGCATTTCTTCCCTTTGCAGCCAGCACTTTCCGGCATCAGATCCGGCCACCAGAACATTTTTTGCCGGCGCCCTGGCGTTGTTTTGAGAACTATACATCTGTACAGTGGTGTTGCAGCCTTGCTGAGTTTCCACTATTCCTTCTCAAGTACTTGTTCTGGTACATGCTGCTGCGGGACGTTAGCTAGTTCAAGTTTTGGCTTTTCTGCTTCAACCATACACAATTTTTTAAAATTCTTGATGATCTGCTTTCGCTCCATCAAATGGCAGTACCATTGGATTGTCAAATTGAATATGTTTAAACTCAAGTGGGACCCACGTGAGTTTGTAGGGGGGTATTGAGATATATTTAGATGATATATTTAAATTATTGTACTTATCAACTTTAGGGTTTTCCTCTTTTATTTTACATTTCATATTTGTATTCTCTTTTCTCTATAAATATAAATGATAGGGTCTCTCCTTGATTAAGACACACCAAACTCTACATGTGTTATTCTACACTTATCATGTTTTGTAACAACCAAGTTGCAATCAATATTGCTTCCAATCCAGTTTTCCATGAGCATATAAAGCATATAGAGATTGATTGTCATTTTCTTCGACATCATGTATCCTCTTGGAATATTGTCACTCCATATTTGAAGTCCAAGGATCAATTAGCAGACATGATGACAAACCATCTATTGCTCTCAACTTAATGATGTTTTCAACAAGCTGGACTTGATTGATATCTTTGCACCAACTTGAGAGGGAGTGTTGTAGGATATGGTGCATCACATTTTACACATGTGGTTGACTTTTAGATATTGTTAGATATCATTGATTGTAAATGATTGTTAGATATTGTTACATCTAATTGAGCCCACCCCATGAATTTAGACCCAATGAAGTATCAATCATCTCCCAATTATCTGGATTGCGGCTCTCTGATAATCTACATTACGCTCGTTTCAACCCCATCAACAATTGTCTTGTCCATCGCACATTTATCATGTTCCCCTCACTCCACAATCTATGATAGAGTTTCTGTTGATTGTGGTCACAACCAGGGCTGTCTTAACCATAAGGCGGTCGCCTTAGGCCCCAATAAAAAAAGCCCACTCGTGATACTACAACGTTAAAAAAAAAAAAAAACCCCCACTCGTGTTACCACAAAACCCTAAAAAAAAAAAAAGTCCCCGCCCTTTTTAAGTTGGCGCATACGGCATACCCTATCCTTCTCAATCTTGCCTCGCCTCTCCTCTCCTCTCTTCTCTCCGGCTCTCTCACTGACACTGCAAGTCTGCGACACTACTCTCTCTTTCGCTCTCCTCTCTCAACGAAGATTGTGAAAGCCTCTCCAGAATCTCATATAATTCTTGTGGGTTCTCCGACAGGCTTTCAGATCGTTTGGGTAGAGCTTCTGGTCTCCTGTCCTTTTCTCCTCTTCTAATGTAAGTAATCATCTCATTCTCAAATTACAAATATCGGTCAGAATCTGAAATTTCCACTTTTATTTGTATGGATATCCAAGGATTTGTTATGGGTTTTTTCTAGTATATTAAAAAGTATTTCAGAAATCAGATATACTAATAAATTGGATTGGGGCTAATGACCTCATCAACACCATGAGATGTTCAACATATCTTTCATCGCTGCAAGAGATACGGCACCTGTTAGCAGTAAAATTCTGTTGGATGCCAATCACTTCCAACCCAAGGGCACAATGGACACCAATCTTCACTGCTGCAGTTTCTAGTAAAATTAGTGAATGAATACCCCCAGTTTCTAGTAAAATCAGTGAATGAATACCTCCAAAATAATACTTTTTATTGGGACTCATGCCAGATCTATGGTTCTATGATGGGTTAATTTTTTTTATCCTCTTTTTTCTTTGAGGATGTTCATATATCCTCAAAGTCAGTATCAGCCATTTTCTCTTGTTTTCTATGAATATGAGACTTGCATATCTGTATCTTTTTCCCTTGATTCAGTAACATATTCAATTTCCTTCTATTTTCATATGTTATTTTTTATTTTCCTGTTATTAAATTGATTTAATCCTTTTTCCACGGTGAGTTTCACGTTCAAAGCATTTACTCTATTTCTCATGAAAACTGATTGGCATATGCATTTTTCTTTCATTTTCTTTGATTTTAATGATCAAATGCATTTTTTCCAATTTTTCCCTTACTGGTCTTTTTAATGAAGTAGTTCTATAGTATTTTCTCTCATTTAACACTGAATTCCTAATTTTGGTTGCATCTCAATTCAATTCTAACAATACATTTTGTCTCTGCAGATCAACCTGTGACTTTTAATTTAAAGATCTTTACTGAATTGGTAGAATAATAGAGGACATTGCAACCATTCTTCAATTCTTTCATAGTGCCAGGTTCTATTGTTCTTTAGCCATTCAATTTTAGTTCATTTTAATTATTTTTAATCTTAAAGGTTTGTCTTATTTATAATTGTATTTTAAGCATAAATATGTCTGCTAGAAAATATGAATCTGGATTTCAAAAACTACAAAAAAGGAGAAGAAGAGAAAAACTAGTTCAATCTCAAAAAGGGGCTCTTGATAAATTTATTACTGGCAATACACAAAATTTAACAAGTAATTTGAATGAAGATTTAACAAATGAACAACCAATTCATTTAACAGAATTAAAACATGATGAACTATCGGTACAAAATAATGACATTGAACAGTTTCATAATGATACTAAAAAAAATTTAGAAGAAAAAGAAACAAGAAAAGAAAATGAAATATCCGATTCTATTTCTACAATTAGTTATGATCGAGGACAATAGAAAACTACAAATACAAAAATAAGAGATTTATTAGTAGGAAGAGGTCCAATTAGAGATAAAAATATAAAATTTCTTATGGATAAAAACTCTAGGCATTTCTCTGCTAACTATTATATTAGAGTATTATCAAATGGAGAAAAGTACGATAGAAAATAGCTACTATATTCAAAAGAGATGGATTTGGTATTTTGTTTTTGTTGCAAGTTGTTTAATTCAAAGTCGAGTACAAGTACGTTAGTTACAAATGGAACTAGATATTGAAAAAATCTTAATTCTAAGCTTAAACATCACGAACTAGCAAATGAGCATATTATAAATATGAATAGTTGGATTGAATTAGAATCAAGATTGTTAAAAAAATTGCTTATGCAAAAGAAGTTTTTTAAAACTAAAATTGATAAAATCTAATCTAGGATCAACAATGTTAGAAAAAATATTAAGTGAATTAGCCATATTATAAATTGAAAATGATATTTTAGCAAAACTTTAATACAAAAATTTAATTAGTAATTTTGCATCTCAAAAAGCAAGAAAAGTAGATTTTAGATAAATTCTTTTTTATTATATATAATTAAAATTATGGCCCAATTTAGATTTATTGCCTTCCGCCTCAACACACGAGATAGAAACAATAAAAAGTGGGAAAAAGCAATTCACAGGAAAAAGATAAAAATAAAATAAAAAAGGGAAAGCAAAATATTGCTGGTCCACAGACGAAGTAGGCAAAGGAATAATCTCTGTCAAAAGCAAAAACTACCCAAAATTTTATAAAAATAAAAAAATAAAAGAAAAACCAATCTTTTACTTTTTATATTGTCAGGATCAACAAATCAAGATCCCCAATTCGCAAAAGCTCTATCTCATAACCAATACTGATTATCTTATTTGAAGAATAAAGCAGAAAAAAAATCGCAAAAGCATAGAAAGAGAGGAGGCAACGACTCGGGTATGCATGTATGCCCCACCAAACACATGAAAAAATATCATTGCCTTTGAACAGAGTTCAAAACCGATATCTTCAGAGAAAGCAGATCATTTCATCGAGAATGTGAAAGAGAGAGAAAAAAGAAACGTACCGAGGGCGAACTCCCCTGCGGTCTCGTGGGTCTTGAGCTGCTGCTGCCGACGATCAATAGCGGGCGAGAGGAGATGGTCTTGAATCGCTTGGAGGCGGCGTCGGGAAGTGGAATCCATCGGTGTTTTCTCACTCCTGAGAGTCCTTCGAAACTAATAATACGTACTAATAATACGTATGGGATCTGTACGAGAGATGGCGCCAGAGGGATGGAAAGAGAGAGGAAACGGGTCAGAGCAGGGTAGGGAGGAGAACGGCAGTGGCACGTCTCCCTAGGCGCGAATGGCGAACGTTGAGGTAAGCGTTCGTCGTTTCGTCTCTTTTCTCCTTATCTTTTTTATTCGTTTTTAATTTTTTATAAGATGAGGAGAAGGGTCGTTTTCGGCAGAAAGCCAGAATCGAGATCGACAGAGCGAGAAGCGGAACTTTATAACGTTATCTGCAAGATAAAAAAAAAAACCATTTGAAATTTGTTTAATATATCCTCCATTACAATTTATTTATCTTATTTTAAATATTTATATTTTTTAAAGGATTTAAATTTGACTTTAAACTACAATTATACTGAAAGATGATTTTCATCTATTTCAAAATAATTTATGATATTCAAATATAAATAGAACAACTATTTTGAGACAATTTTAAAATTAAGATAAAAGAAGTATATTATATCAGTTAAATTAAATACGATAAATCAAATTATTTATTTTAATTTTAAAAATAAACAGTTACATAATTTAATAGTTTCTTTTAATAATATATAATAGCTTTTGTAATTATTTTATAATCATACAGTAAGATCATTCTTTGACATGACATGAAATGCCAAATTCTGATCAAAATTAAATTTTTAATCTATAAGAATAAAAAATGTAGCCCATATTTGGATCATATTAATTACTTCCGAAAAAATTATAAATTTCACCAATAATATAAATTTAACCAAAAAATTCAAAATATAATTGAAATATTTAAAATTTCACCAAAATTTCAATTGAAATACAACAAATATCCACTGACACGATTTTTTTGAAATATAAATATTAACTTATATTAAATTAAAAAAACTTCCATCAAAATTTCAGATTTTAGAAAAAGATTTATAACTCAGGACACGACATTTGGAAACATCTGCACCTCTCGGCCCGGCGTCTGCGGACCTTTGCAAACTGCATTTCTCCTGCATGCGAGGGGAGGAGAGACGACCAACTCCAGCTAAGTTAGCATACTTTTTCTAAGGGTCTCCGTTTACGCACTTGGATTTTCTGCCTCACCACATCTATTTTCAGGTGCGGATGACTAATTACCATTTTACCTCTGTATTTTTATTTGTTCGAACAAATTCTCAGTTCATTTCGTCATTCGTTTGAACGAATGGACACATATCCATCCCATTTTGATTCGGTCGAACGAATCTCCCTTTTAAATCAATTCGTTCGAATGAATGAATCGGGTGAACAGTAATGCGCGTTACTGTTCACCCGTGAATGAATGGATTCATTAGAATGAATCAATTTTTTTTTTAATTTTAAAATTATTTTTTAATCACTATATATTTTTAAAATTTCTCAAATTAAATATCCGGAGTAATTACGATAATCTAATAAAAATACTTTAAGATTTTAAGGTCTTTTGACACTCCTAAATATTTAAAACACAGTATTTTACAAATAAGGGTATCCCTAGGGTGTACCGAAAATATATTTAGGAGTATCAAAAGACCTTAAAGTCTTAAAGTATTTTTATCAAGTTATTGTAATTAGTCCGGATATTCAATTTGAGAAATTTTGGAAATACACAGTACTTAAAAAATAACTTTTAAATTTTTAAAAAAATCGATTCATCTGAATGAATCACCAATGAATTGATTCATCTGCATGAATCAGTGATTCATCCGAATGAACCACCAATGAATTGATTCATCCGAATGAATCAATTTTTTTTTAAAATTTTAAAGTTATTTTTTAAGCACTATGTACTTCCAAAATTTCTCAAATTAAATATCCGGACTAATTACGATAATCTGATAAATATACTTTAAGACTTCAAGGTCTTTTTATACTCCTAAATGTGTTTTTGGCACACCTTAGGGATATCCTTATTTGTAAAATACTGTGTTTTAAATATTTAGGAGTGTCAAAATACCTTGAAGTCTTAAAGTATTTTTATCAGATTATCGTAATTAGTCCGGATATTTAATTTGAGAAATTTGAGAAATATATAATGTTTAAAAAGTAACTTTAAAATTTTAAAAAATTTGATTCATTGCAACGAATTCATTTACGGGTGAACAGTAACGCGGGTTTCTATTCACTCGTATCATTCATTCGAACCAATTGGTTTATAAAAGGGATTCGTTCGAACGAATCAGATTAGATGGGTATGTGTCCATTCGTTCGAACGAATGACGAAATGAACTGGGAATTCGTTCGAACGAATGGAAACGCAGGGGCAAAATGGTAATTAGCCATCCGTACCCAGAAATAGGTGTGTAGAGGCAGAAAATCCGGGTGTGTAAACGGGGACCCTTTTTCTAATTATATTTCATAAATATGACACAAATATAATTTTTTAACATAATAACCATATTAAATGACAAAAAATACTTTTGATATAAATTAAATATAATCTTTTTGTTTAAAAATTTCAATGACACGATATAAAGGAATAAAATATATGATCAGTATTTTTATTAATTTATAATCAATTTAAATATTTAGATCGATAACTAAAATTATCAAAATAATTTTATTTCCGTGACAGTTTTACGCTGGATATCTTAGATTTTCCACACGTAAATTTTAAAAAAAAAATTATCAAAATAAATAAATTTTAATATACGATTGCCAAAAAGGAGTTTCCTTTTTAATATGGTTATTATGTTTCAAAAATATACCATAATTTATATTTTTTTTAATATTATTTACAAATTATCAAATTATGCCACAATTGCAGCAGTATGTACTATGTCTCTGATTTTGCATGCAGTGGCCAAATTTTGACCTCGTCGCTTCCAATGTGCATGCATGCATCAAAAATCTTGAAAAACATATTGGTGGGGCAGCATAACTTTTTCATTCAATTTCATTTTCTAGAGTTCACAAAATCCTATACTTTCATTACAAAATCAATAAATCGAAAAAAGATGAATCATTTTGTGGAAGAATCTTTGGACCTATAAAAAGTGAAATTTGTAATTGTAGAAATTATTGAGTGATCGGAGATGAAAAACGAGACTCGAAATTTTGTGAACAATGGGAAGTCGAGTTTGTTGATTCTCGGATACGGATACGAAGATATCAAATGGGATACATCAAATTGGCATGTACATTGACTCATGTGTGGTATTTGAAACGTCTTCTTTATTATTGATGTGAATTTTAAATTACTCGCAAGCGTGCGAACCGATTTATAGTATAGAGTATGAATGCGAGGTCGTACCCAAGGGAAATCTACAAAATATATGTGCGAAATAAAAAAATCGCATTATTTAAAAATGATGTGATTTAAGGAAATAATTTTCTAAAACATTTAGTTATAATCTTAATTTAAAACAATAAATAGTTTTGATGAATTTTTGAGAAAAAGAAAAATAAATCAAAAATAAACTTTTTTACATAATCTACAATGGAATCCGGTCAAGCATTGACGTGCCATGTTATCCGATTTAAAAACAAAAACATGGCCTAGACTATGAAATATTTTGGAATTATTAAATATAATTCAAGTTTCTTATTTAATAAAATTCTAATTAAAATAATCATTAAATTTGAATTTTTCAAATCAAGCCTTAGGCTTGAGCGAGTTTTAAACTTGTGTTTCTCCAATTCTAAAACAACCGTTCTTGATAAGAACCTTAGACTGGAGAGACGGCAAGTCCCACTGATCCTAAAAAGGGTTCCACTTTTCATTGAAAAATCCTCAAATTAATTTGTTTCATGAAGTTCTTAAAAAGAATTAAAATTAAATTGAAAACCATCATTATTTAATATTTAACAATTGGGAATAGCATACATCTAAATAAACCGCCATGAATTTTATTTAAAAATTAAGAAATGAATTACAATTCTTTTGGACGTTAAATAAAAAAATAAAATAAAATAACTTACAAGAAATTATTTATTTTTCTCCTGTCTTTCGTCGTCCAACTTCAACCTTCAATGTCTTGCCCGGTTCAACCTTCAATGGATCCAGACACTTGAATTTATAGGAAAAAAGGGATGAGATAAGGGACACTTCAAATTTTATCGGATGAGAGACCCATTCAATTTCAAATTCAGCCGAGGCTGTGCTTTGTCCTTCTTCATCTCCTTATCTCTTTTCAAATTTTAATCCCAACGTCTATCGGTTCAGCTGGCAGCTTTTCAAATCGTGGCTTTATCTCTATCTTCCTTTGCCTTCCATTCCTCTCATAGCCGTTTCTCTTTTTCTTATCTCAGCAGATAATTCTTTTTTTTTTTTCTTTTATCCCCTAATCTCTGCTTTCCTTATCTGTTCTAGATCTGATCAGTTGCTACACGGCAGCTGCTTATCCTTCTCTGATCTTCAGCTGCTTATCCTTCTCTGATCTTCTCATTATCAATTTTGAAACCACCTGCTACATGGCAGCTGATTTACGGTTCAGCTGCCTTTTTCCCTTATCCTCATCTCTTCTATCTTTGCCAGATTTGCTCATGTGTTTTTGGTTCAAAACACTTCCTCATCTTCATTTCTTAGCCGTTTCTCTCTTTCTTCCTTATCTCTATCTTCTCAGCTCTATCCAGCAGCGCTCTCTCCAAATCTTATCTTCTTTCTTTTCAAATTCTCAGCTGATTGGATAACTCCTAGTTCCTACACGACATTTGGATGCGGTGCTTGGCTGCTACTTGTAACAGCTGGCTATTATTTTCTCATCTCAACCGGCTGACTGTTAGTGCTATCATCATTCCTCTGCTCGGACTGGCTGCTACTCTGGTGCGCCGCTACTGCTGTATGCTGCTGCCGTCTTCTTTCTCTGCTCAGTGTTCTCTTCAACGGGCTGCTGTTCATGTGGGCAGCAGCTTGGGCGGAACAGATCTGGTCACGGCCGACCGCTGCTATGCTGGTTGCCGTCCTCTCTTTACTCGGCTGCTACTCTGCTCCACCATCATCTCTTCTCAGCTGGCTGCCGTGCATGGCTCTGCTCGCTGCCGTTAGTGCTCTGTTTTCTGTTGTGCGTCGCTGCAGATCCATCATCGGCAGATCTGGCTGCTCTGCTTCTGTTGCCCTGCCTCTGCTGCTACCGATGCTTCAGCTCTCTGGTTGCCGCTGCCGCTGCTCTGCTTCAGCCCGGATTGGCTGCTCTCAGCTGGCTGCCTGCTTTGGTTGCCGCTGTGCATGGCTGCCAGTCGGCTGCTCTCCTTCTTCTCTGCTTTCTTCCCTTGCTTTCAGCCGGTTGCTGTCTGCTGTGTGTGTTGCCTCAACTGGCTGCTGTCTGCACTCAGTTTGGCTGCCGCCTGATGTGTGCCGTGCTGGCTGCCATCCTCTTGGACTGCAACTGCCTTTCTTCTCATTGTTGGCTGCCTCTTTCAGCTAGCTGCTATGCATGTTGTCGCTGCCCACTTTAGCTGCTCCACCATCGCTGGTTGCTGCTGCCGTCTTCGGCTGGTTTTCTCTTTCTCTCACGAGTCCTGCAACCACGTAAAGAAAACAAAACATAGAAAAGAAATGGGAAAAGAAAAGAAAAGAAATGGAAATGGTTCTTTCTTATCTTAGGCATTTGGACACCCCGATCGACAATAAATGAGACTCGACTTTCACTCAAAATTTGGATAATAAAATTTAAATATTAATCTGAGTGTAGAAGGTTGGTTCTGAAAACCCCACTAGTTTAACCAACTTGACCTGACCCTTCTGAAGGTAACGTCGACCGTATTTTTGACTTAATCAATTTTTATCATTTTTTTATTCTTTTTTTTATATATTTTTTCAAAATAAACTATATAAAACTAAAAACAACCCTAAACATATCTAATATTTATAAAATAAGGACTAATTAATCTAATATTAAAGGATAAAATTGTAATTTTACGGTGTTCATCAATTATATCGTGAATCTTTTCACTTTTATTTTTTATGCACAAAAATAAATAAAATATTCATTTTATCTAAATTTGTTTCAATCTTTCTTCTTTCTCTCTTCTCATTTGTTTGAGCAAAATAAATATTTTACTTATTTTTTGTGTACCAAAGTTAATTTTTTTAGTATACTAATCAATTCCCTTTTATAAAATATAGAAAAAATGAGATAAAATTTAATCCAATCCAGTAAACCAATACGACATGAATCGACTCAATTTGATAAGTAAACCAATACGACATGAACCGACTCAATTTGATAAATAATTTTAACTGCCGCAAAAGTGACCCATTTTGATAAATGAGTCGAATCAAGTTCACCCCTTTACTCGAACCCAGGGATTAAAATACCGGATTAACCGGTATATTGGCCGATATACCGGCCGGTAAATTTCTCTCTCTTCCGAATTTTTTTTTTTTTTTTTTTGTCCGATTTTTTTTGGATAATGTCGGAAAATTTTGGGCTTCTTGAAAATATAATTTTTTCATTAAATATCGGTCATATACATACTCAAATTATTTATTTAAGTTTCATCTATTTTCAATATTAAAATTAACAATAGATGATTTTAACTTTTAAAAATATGAAAATGTCACATCAATTCTCTCAAGTCTCATCAATAAGTAGATCCTATTATATAATTAATCAATATAGGAAAATTAATAATAAAAATAAAAATAAAACTTCTTATCTCATAGCTCCACACATATTAAAAATTTGAATTAATACCTATGTTATTGGGTAATTATAAATACATACTTACGTTTTCAATAATTTCAATTTCATTCCTAACATTTGAAAGTCATGTATAAATGAGTCTCTGTATGTATTCTAATGTGTGAATAATTTTTAGGAATAATAAAATATTAACTATGATAAGAGTCCACTTATGCTAAGATAATAAAATGACAAAAAGATTTTAGCCATCATGTATTTATATTGCCATGTATACACCTCACACACTTTAATAAATTGAAATTGAGTCAAATTAATTGAATAGTATTTTAAAATTCAAATTATGTTTTTAAAATTTTCAAGAAGTGGTAATAAAAGGTAAAATAGTATTTTATAAGTGAAGACCTCTAAATAATATCATATTGTTTTTTTTTTTTTTAGACTATTAGTTATCTATCAAAATTTGAATTCATTTTAAGTAGATCTCAATGAAATTGAATTTCACATCTCAAAATTTGAATCACATCAAAGCTTGTCCAAATTTTCTCAAAACAAATATAATATTACTATGGATCCAGCTCTTCATATGGATAACCCGGGACGTGGAAATAAAATCTTGCATACGTGTCTTCCGGAAGTCGCTCATCATTAGACGTGTAGTCGGATGTTGATGATGGATTGTGGTACTGCCAACTATCAGATGAGGGTTGCGATTGACGATCTGAAATCGTAATGAATTTGTGGATGAATGAGGAGATGTATGGGGTACTAATATAGAGGAAAAGTTCGGTCGGTTCAGATCACGGGTTTAAAAAAAAAATATTAAGAAATTCAGGCGTGGGAAACACAAAGAATCCCACAGCCTGTTGGATGGGATATGATGCAGGATTCCTGGGCGATATTTTGGACGAAATATCGCGCGATATATCGTCCGTGATATATCGCCCGATAATCGTTTAAAATATCGTCGATATTAATTTTTAAATAATATAACCAGACCGTTACGGGCCGATATTGGGACAATATCGGCCGATATTTTGGACCAATAAACTGTCCAAATATCGCCCGATATTTGTACTAAATATCGCCGATATTTGGTGGGTCCCACTACCGATATTTTTTTTTCTTTTTAAAAAACCATACTTTCCAGCCCGATAAATAGTATATCGGGCGATATTGGGCCGATATTCGGACCGATATATCGCCCGTATCGGCCGATATTGTATTTTTTTTTTAAAAAAAAAAAGGAAAAAAAATCTAATATACCGATATTTTCGAATATCGGCCGATATTAGGGCCGATATTGGGGACCGTTTATCGCCCATATCGGCCGATATTCCAACAGTACGGCCGATACTTATCGTATCGGCCGATATTTCAAGGTTTCAAAAAACCGATATATATCGGCCGATACGATATGTATCGGCCGATATTTAAACCTTAGCTCGAACCAATCCATTCTAAACCGTTTTGTAAATGGGTGGACTCAATTCAGATTCAAAAAATAAATGAATAGACATGATTGATCCCAATTATTACCTTTCACATGCAACAGTAAGAGGTTTACACCTATTTAAAGGATGACCTTGGTATATGTCTCGTAAAAAATCTCTTTAATAAAATAAATGGATAAACTCAATTTTAACTGAACTCAAAATACACTTGAATTGACTTAACTCAAAATAAACTTGAATCCGAATTGGCCCTACTCATTGCCAACTCTACGTAAACCATCATTTTCATCGTTCAAAGCTATAAAATTATAATTATCAATAAGATATGATTTTATTGAATATTCTATTTATATTATTTTAAACAAATTCAAAGATATGTATTCTGATTAAAATTTAATAAATATCTTCTGAGGCTTAAAATAAGCTTCTAAGAATTTCAGTTTATTAAATTTGATTGTTAGCTTGGAAAAGATTGACAATTACTGACAAGTGACAATTAATTTGATAATTACGGGAAAACCCTCATTAAGATACTCTGCTTGGAGAGCTACGAGATTGCTATCATCATCTTAAATAATAGATTCATTGTCTAATCTTGATGTGACTTAGGAGCAGTGAGCTAACCCGTGAAAGTTTTGTGATGGGTATCCTACGGTTCCTCACGTAAATTCAAAAATAAAATAAAATAATAGATAGTTATTTGAGAGATGATTAATTGCACAAAATACACCAATCTTGTAGAGACATTCGATTAAACTATGATACGAGCCAATTGAAAATTTTATATTTAAATATATGATCTATTAAAAATTATTTTTCATGATCTAATGACTATATATTATAAGTAAAAAAATTCAAGTCACTTTAAATATTTTATTTTATTAATTTTTTACTTGAAAAGTAATATTTGATTATTTAAGAAAAGGACTATTTCACAACATTAATATTAATGTTACATTGCCAATTAGCCAATCTCTATGATCTAAAGTGATTGAGAGATAAATTGCCTAAATAATCATTTTGTTAATTATATAGAATTTATTTTCTTTGTTCAAATAAGAGTAGATACTTTACCTCACACAGGGTAGCTCAGCTGATAACATTGCACCTTAGAAAGTGCGATGGTATGAGTTTGAGTCCCTGTGGCGTAACTCGGTGACTATCCTGTAGGAGTATTTAATCTATGACCCAATCAAACCCCTAGCCCGTGATTAAACACTAGCTGACATATAAAAGCCTAATCCAGCCAACACTATGCATTTCTAGATTAGATGAATGTGATGGCCTGCACCCTGGTGGCGGGTGTGTGTGGCGTGGAAGACTTAGAGACAAAGAGGAAGGTGGCTTATAAAGTACCAATTGTCTGGTAGGTTGTTCGGATCTTGGGATATAAGCGACGCTCTACCTTCAATTAGCATGAGGCCTTTTGGGATGTATATATGGGTGCACATTCCAATGTAAAACCACGAGGGCATGTGTGTGGATCCCAAAGTGTACAATATCATGTTGGGTATCGACTCGGCTCTAGTCCCATGTAGAGGGATTGTGATGGCCCACACCCTAGTGGGAAGTGTGTGTGGGGAGTGGAATAATGAGAGAGAAAAAGGAAGGTGGCTTAGATGGCTCTTTTTAAAATTTAATTAACATAAAGTACACATTGTTTTGATTTGTCTATATTAAGATTTTTTAAATAAACATAATTGTCAAATTAGTTCTGAAACATGTTCGGATTTATCTCTATATTGGAAAGTTTCCGCATTTCGGCCATTTCAATGTTCTTTCAGAAAAGATGCATAAAGTACACATTGTTGTGATAATTTTGTCTGTATTAAGATTTTTTTAAATAAACATAATTGTCAAATTAGTTCTGAAACCTGTTCGGATTTTATCTCTATATTGGAAAGTTTCGGCATTTTGGTCATTTCAATGTTCTATCTGAAAAGACGACATAAAATTTTAAAAAGTAAAATACATAATAAAATATGAAACAATAATGCAAACTTATAAATATATTTAAATTAATCATTTTATCATTTTACACTTAAAGTATCATTAAATAGCTACTTATGTTTGTAATCTCAATTCATAATAGTGTAATTATCAAATACTAATTAAAAAATGTTTGGATTTTATTCTTACAAGAATAAAAAACAAAATGAATTAGACAAAAAATTCCAAAAAAAATCTAACAAATAAAGTTGAATTCTCATTCTATTCAAAATTAAATGTCAAAACTTAGGCACAACGAGTCTATTTCATTTTTTTCTCAATTTTTTTAAACGATATGAATTGAAAAAATACAATATGAACTACAGTTTGAATAAATTTAAGTTTAAAATTCAATTTCTAATTACTTGATCCTATCCTTTAGTTGTACCATTGGATTTATATGCATATTTAAAAAAATTGAAATATATAGAACAAAATAGGTAGGGTCAAAGTAGACCATTCTGACATGTTTCTCCCATGAATAGTCCAGAACTGACTAATAAGAACTGAACCTGATCCTTTTCAATTGTCATCTAGATTAAGAGAATTGACAAGTTAATAAATGAATTAAGTCAAATCAACTCTTTAAGATTCATGGGTTGTATTGCATCTGCCTAATTGATAAATCATTCAAGCCAATTAGACCAATGCATTTAAGTTTGGCTTGGTTTAATTAACCCATTTATCAAAAGTATTTATATAGATTTTATACACATCTTATCCAATTATGTGGAGATCATGGTCAACTTTTATTAATAAAAACAATGTTATCAGAATATGACCGTCTAATGAACCATCTTCGAGGTATTTTAGGTTCAACCAGGTTCGACTTAGGTTAAAACCTGTCAAGTAGTAGTAATATAATATAAATATTACATATAAAATTAAATAAACTATCTTTTACCAATAACATTAATATAAATTATTAAAAATAACATTTAAACTTTGAATAATATATCAAAACAGTGAAAGATATGTGATAGAAATGGTAATAAATATTTATATTTCAAATATATACATTTTCTAATTTAATTTTGAAAGGAAAAAATCTTTAAAAAAAATAAAAAAAATAAAAAAAATTCAAAATTTGTGAGTCGCGGTCCGCGGCTCACGGTTTCTGGGTGAAAACCGCGGCTCTGACTGGTTTTATGTGATTTTGACTCTACAACCGGTTCTCAACAGAACCGAACGGCAGCCGCCGCGGTTCCTGTCGAACCAACGGTTTGGTCCGGTTCTGATAACACTGGATAAAAATACAACCTTAGTCTCTCTAGAGGTGTTGCAGTTTTTTAAACACCCAAATCAAAGTTTTATACTGAATGGATAGTTTAGCACATAGTTTGCTAACTCGGTGACTTGACCAAGAAGTCCGCTGAGTTAACCCAACTGGGTCACAAACTTGAAAACTGCATGAGGTCACACTTGCCCCCTCTCATTTTCACCTTGGTTTTGGGCTTACTAGCTTGATCAACTCTTGGTTTTGGGCTTACTAGCTTGATCAACTCATTGACCTACCTGGTCGATCTCGGTTATTCTGGTCAAAATATTAAAAAATTGAAATTAATAATATTAAATAATGACTAAATCAGGTGACCTTGGTTTTATAATGGTTTGAGAGTAAATCCCTCTCTAGTCTACTTCACAAAATGATTTAAAAGTAAAATCAAATTCTAAGAAACACTTGCCTTGTTTGAGCTTTCTTGAGATGATGTGCTTCTTGAAGATTTCCTTCCCAATGTGATGTCGATGACAACAAAGATGTGCCTTGTGTAGTGCAATCACAATCTATGGGAAAGGTTTCTAGGATTTAAGATTTGCCAATTGATCCTAGAACTATTTATCTCTCTCTCTTTTAATCTCAATCAAGATGATTGGATTATCAAATGATTCACTTAAGTAAAGTGTATAGAGAGGAGTCAGGAGAGACTTGGATATCTGGAAATGTCTTGAGGTTTTTCTCTATTGAAAGCTCCAACCCATTTCTCCAAAATCCAGAGTTTATATAGGCAACCAGAAATTTCCCGAACTTACAACAACGCGTTTAATTGTGATTTCAAATAGTGTCGACCGTTGGGCATTACATGTTTTCCAACTGATAGAAAACGGTCAGCCCCGATTGATCATGCTCCACGATTGATCGCCCGATCCTTATGCCGATGTACCGTGCACTGACGATAGTATCGTCATGGGGCCAGCTGATTTTGACAATATGTGTTCTAATCCGAACATAAAAAATCCTCAGTCGTTTGGTCGTGATCATGATGGATCGCCTCTGTACCAGACGATGGGTCGTGCACTTGATGAATCATGAACTATCTCTCACGATGGGTTGTAGACACGAATGTATTGTCCTGAGCATAGACCAGTTTCACAGTGTTTGTTCAAACTAAATTTTTGGCTAAGTCCAGTCGGTTGGTCGTATGCCCGAATGATCAGCCTTGTCTCAACGATGGATCGCCTATACGATTGCATCGTCCTGAGACACAGTTGTTTGACAGACCATTCTAACCCAGACCTTTGTTTTTTTTTTTTTCCAAACGATTGATCGCAATACCAGGATGTATCGTCCTCTGTCAATGGTGATGGATTGCCAACACGATGTATCGTCATGGTAGTAAAATCAATGGTTTAATCATTAAGTTCATGTTCTAATTTTGATGTCAAACAACCACTACGCTTTGTTACGATTTACCAATATGATCACTAAGCCTAGGCAATGGTATCCTATGGTGTTGGGTTCCACGTATAGTCATCTATGACCAATTACCTTCCGGTGTGATTGCCATACACTGTTGATGATGAATCTTCAACTTGATCTTCTATCTTTGAATGTACTTGATTCAATCTTCATCACTTGAGTCTTGATTTGTAATACCCTGACCCAATTAGGTGTAATTAGCCAAATAAATCCTTCTTAGACCGGTAAATCTCGAAAATTATGGTTAGGGCTTTGTGAAAAGCCCAGGTGTGGCCCAATCTGAGTTTAAAAGCTCAGTGATCCAGCTGGTCTAACTGGAAGGGTCAAAATGGTAATTTACCACTTATTGATATTATTTATGTCATTATGTGATTATTATTTAATGATATTATTTTCCTTAATCAAGGATTTCTATTTATGAATTCATAATTATTTTATTTTCAGAAAATGATATTTAAAACCACCCTTCAAGACCCCGAAAGGGACAAATAAATATTTTTCAATGATTTTAGAAATGAGAATTTTTTTGGAACAAGCATATTATTTTAGACCATTTTATTTCGGTTTAGTTTATTCTTTCAAACCTTGAAAATAAGGATTTTATTTTATTTTATTTGACACAAGTTAAATTAGGTAAATAGTGTTAAATTATGAATTTTGTTTAAATCTATTGTTTTTAACGAATTTTAAATCTCCAAATTTTCATGGTGATTAGAGTTTTTAAAACCCAACTTATCTGTCAAGTTGGACTAAAATTATTTAAGTTTTTTAAACCATATTTTAGTTAAAAACCGATTTTTATAAAAAATAGACCTATTTGCAAAAACCAGAAGTTAGTAGGGAGGACTTATTTGCAAAGAACAGTTTCACTTCGTTACTATTGGGACGTCGGCTAGCCGCTGCATGCAGAGCTGGTTGGCCATCACCCATTGCTCAGCTTCTCTATAAATGGCCTCTCCTCCCAGCTGGTTTCACCCCCAGATATTTTTCATCTCAATCCCTCTGTGAAGCCAAACCAGGCCGATCACCTCTCTCTCTGTTTTCCAAAATTTTCTTCCTGTAAGCTTAAGAGGAAGATTTTTCAAAGTCGGGATTTTCAACCCAGGAACAGAAACTAAGGTAACCTTTGTGTTCATTTTTAAATTTCAGTCGGTTTAGAATCAAGAAAGAACAAATTTGACTGAGTTTTAAGTGTGTAAAACCGATTTCAAGTTTAAGGAAAAACCATGAAAATTTAGTGTCAAATTGGTTTTGGTGTTAAAATCCGATGTTTTAATCACTGTTAAAGTTTTAATTCATTCCCTAAGGTAAGAGGGCTTACTGAGGAGTCCATCTGACTAGTTGGATGTGAAAACTGAATTTAGGAAACCCATTACTTTTTTATTCGTATTTCATGTGTCACTACCTGTTACTGTCTGCTGTTGCAGACAGAGGAGGAAGGCGACTCTCGGACGGTCCGAGAGTTGTGCTTCAGACCGTCCGAGGGTGACCCCCTTCGGACGGTCCGAGAGTGACCCTTCGGACGTTCCGAGCTTCGGTTCGAAGTCCCGAAGCGTCCGAGGTTAGCTGTTCTCCAGCCTCTGCTCAGGATGTTCCGAGCCCTCTTCGGAAGAACCGAGAGTTCAGACGACCCGAGCTTCTCTCGGCATGTTCCGAGACACACCAAGACCCACCGAAGCCTGTTTTCTGTTTTTTCGGTTCGGATGGAGCTTCGGACGGTCCGAGACCTGACCTTCGGATGGTCTAAGGACAGATCCATGTTTCAAAGTCTGTGGACTAGTTTAGGCCGTGGTTCAGATGATCTGAAGCCACAGTACATAGTTCCAAGGCATGTTCTAAGGAACCTAGTTTTTGAATGTTAAATCTTGGTTGATTTATGATGCATGTATTAGATCATAGGTTTTCATGTGATGTTTATAGCCATTTAATAATTTAAAATTTGTACTACCCCTTATTCTATTATTACTATAGTGTATTACTATTGTATTAACTTCTAGGCCAATTCTATTTGTCGGGCACTGAGTTACTTCACTTCCAGGCTGACGCTATATCTGTCGGGCACTGAGTGACCTCTAGGCCTAACTCAATATGTCAATCTGGTCATATCCAGAAGACAATACGAGAAGTGACCTGAGCATCTAGACCTAATTCAATACGACAATCTGGTCATGCTCAGAAGACAATATGAGATTTGGTCTGAGCACCTTATTATTATTATATTGTAGATTATTGTAACTTAAAATGGTTAGAAACCAAGTAGGAGATTCAGTTACATTTACCTTGGAGATTTTTGGAAAAACAGTATGGTTTTGAAATTGTACTTGTATGTATTCCTTTGCGTGTTATGTATGTTGACTAATTATTATTTGCACACTTGTTTGCATGTTGACAGAGACCGCGATACAACACAATTTCGGTGAGGGGACTTAACTTTGCAGTAGGTGTAAATCAGGTTTAATGAGATGGATTTTGAGCAATGAGTGGTTTTAAGTTTTGATCCCATGTGCCCGGACATGATGCACTGTTTGTAAGAAGTGCTTATGATGATTGTAAATGTTTATGATGTTGATCATATATATTTAAATACTACTTCCACGTGCCCTTGACTATTGAACCAATATCTACCATATGTGTGAGATAGTTTACGTCTACTGGACGAGGGGTGTCGACAGTTGCTGACTTGGGGAGTGTCAGTATTGGCCATGTGAGGGCGAAGATGTACTTGTAATGATGTATTTTGACCGTGTCGGGACTTAATACAATGGTCTCAGCGTATTATGTAGGTGTTACGATGGATGACAACAGTAATGGAATGATGTTGAGAATTTATTGTCAAGAATGAGATATCATATTGCAAATGTTGATTATTTAACTAACCTAATATTTCATTAGACTGTATTGTTATATTTCCTTTATTGGGCTAGTTAGCTCCCACCACTCACATTTCAGGAGATGTGCCTGAGGAGGAGAATCCTCCGTATGAAGCGTACGATGGATAAATTGCTGCGTTGCCTTAGGATTCCCACTGAGAGGAATTCCGCTATCTTTGTCTTTTGGTTCCTTAAACCATTTGTTTTTCTAAAGTACCGTGTGTGGTATTTAGTTTGTATTGATGTTATGTATTAAACTGCTACGTGTTCCATAGCTACTCTGGTTGTGATGTAATAATAATTCATTCATGGAATTATGTAATTGTGATTGTGTTGTGGGTAGACTTATATTATGTGTTTGAGTCCAAATGTTGAGATCATATGTGACCTTTGGACCTAACCGTTGATCCGGGCCAGTTAGAATTCTTGAGTTTAGTTTCAAAAAAAAAAAATTTAGTGACGTTCCAGGTCCACTTTTCGGGTCGGGGTGTTACATGATTCATTGCTTCAATCTTCTGAGGTAAGGCTTAACTTAAGTTATAGAATTGACAAATAGATAACTCGATAATGTTTCAAATTCTACCATTCAAAATGACAAAATCAATTCTAAAATATGATAATAGGGTTTTTACTTAAGGAGTATAGAAAGAAACATGGTTAGGATTGGAAAAGTGGAGAGCGATGAGAGAATTATAATTAAACATTTGTTGAATAGGTAGCCTTTGATGACGTGCAAAAGTCATATTTTTAAGTAATCATAATGTATTATTTAATAATATAATGTGTCAAATATCACATGCCCTTAAGTTTAACTTGAGCCTGTGTCAAACTCGAACTTTCAGATTACGTTAGAACTTTAGAACGCGAGGCTTGAGATAAGCCCAAATTTAAATCAAATCTTATTTCTTGAGCCTAAAATTGGGTTCTGGCCTTGGTTCTAGGGGTGCAAAAAATTGGTCGGACTGAGATATCAGTTGAATAAGTTTCTCTCTCCTCAAATTTTTCTAGAGAATATCGGTGGTTTTTTTTTTTTAATTTTCTGATTTTTTTTTTGAAAACAACCTATTTTTTTAAAAAAATGAAAAATTTAAATATCAGCCGAGATATCGGCCTGGGCTCAAGGCTGATATTGATTTTTTTTAAAAAACAAAATAAATTAATATCGGCCAATATTTGGCCAATATATCTCGGTATCGACCAATATCTCTTCAGTTTGACCGATACATATCGTATCGGCCGAGATTTGATACCCTCTCAATTTTGTCATGGTAGCGTTGGCTTCCTCATGTTTTTTTTCCCTCTTTCCTAATAAATCTATTATACTTTGATCCATCAAGCATATCAACTACCATATACTCTCTCTGTCTCAAATTAGTTATCCTGTATGGATTTTAGATTTGTCCCTAAATAGTTGTCTCATTTGTATTGAAATAGTATAAAGTGTGTTGAAAATTAATGAGATCACATAGAGTGATAGTCTTATATAGTGAGTTCCTTAAAAAATACAAATATTTCAAGTGAGACAATTAAAATGGGATTGATGGAGTATAATATTTTTTAAATTGTGAAAAAGGTTAGGAGAGTTTTATTTCTTTTTAGTTTTTTTTCATTTATTAAATTCACTCGCAGCCCGGCTTCCGTGTACGGGCTCCGGGTGGAGTGTATCTGTCTTATAAAGGGGAGCATTGGGCAATCGAGACATTTCATAAATCAGAACCCGCCACAAATATAAATTCGAAAATTCGGATTCGCCCGCCTTTCTTCCCTTTCTCCTGCTGTCGGGAACATGGCGGCATTCTCTTCTCCTCCTCCTTCTCTTCTCGAGCGTACTGTTGCAGATTCTCTTCTTTGCCTCTCTTCCTTCCTCACCAACGATCCTCCTCAATTCTCTTCCTCCTCTTCCTTCAGGTGCTTTCCTCTTTCTTCTTTTTCTTCTTCTTCTTCCTTTTCGTCTCCTTCTCACTCCGGCAAATTAAATTTCTGCAGCTGCTTCCGCGAATCTCAACAGAGCGTTTCCAATTCGTGTTTCTCTGCTCTCACCAGCGATGATTCCAGTATGAAGATCGGATCCGATTCCGATCCCTTGCAATTTCTATCCATGGCCGCCTTTTACCTTGATAATAAGATGAAGGTAAAGTGATCAATCTCACAAATCGGTTTTAATTTAAGTGAATTTGCCAGAAATTTAGTAAATCGGTTCGAATTTCTGATTTTAGTTTTGAATTTTCTGAAATTACATGATATGACCTCCGATCTACGCATCTGAATCGGATCTTATTAATTTTAGTTTATCAGTTGCTGTTCTCTTCGATCCACTGTAATTTGCTGGTCTTGATTGTAATCGTGCATTTTTAACCTCTTCTTTTGTTCGAATTTCCATTATTTTTTCTGAACTCATGTGAATTGCTCCACATTGTGTGTTTTGGTTTCTGATCTCTAGATCAGAGTTCCATTCTTTTGTTTTTTAGCTCCCCAGATCTCTTTTTGCAGTTTTCTCGTGTTGATTTAGTTTTACTTGAAGGATTTTAATGTTTCGATCTTCGATCCACGCATCTGAGGTTGATTCTTCTCCATTTTGGTTCATCAGATGCTCTTCTATTCGTTTTACTGGTATTTGAGACTGACGATTCAATTCATGTGTTTTTGTTTGAACTGTTTATTGTTCATCTTTGTGATCCATTTGAATTTAAGTGAAACATTTGCATGTGTATCCTGGTCTCTGATTCGAAGCTTGATTATTTTTCCTTTTTGCTAACGTATCTGTTTTTTTTCAGCTTTGTCGTTTTGATCTTGATAATTCAGCTTTAATGGTCTGATTCCAATCTCCGAATCTTACTCCGTTTTTCTTTATTTCAATACATCAGATGCCATTTCTCTTTGATTTTGAGTTATGTTTTCTTCCCTATCATTCAGTTGGAATTTCTTCTTCAAAGCATCTAGAATTCTAAATTCTATTTAATAATTTGAATTTTCGTCATTGGTGGATTTTTTTTTTAAACATTTGGATATGTGAAATCTACTGATTTGAAGTCTCTCTGTTTCTCTCTCATATGCCTGATAACAGATGTGATAATCTGATAATTTTCCTTGTTTTCCCTTATCAGGTAGTGAGAAAGAACCGTTCACACAAATATAGAATTTCAGATGTGCAGAGGATGCTCTCTGCCAAACTGAAGAAAAGAGAAGACCTGGCAATGGAGTCTGAAACCAAAGGCGAGTCGGTTTTGTCGAGTAGTTCCAGTGCTGTTTCAGATGGACTGAGTTGGAACCGTATGAGAGTTGGGGAATGTTTCTGCAGTGATGTTTTAGACGGGCTGAGTTGCAACAGGGTGAGAATTGGAGAAAGTAGTTCCAGTGATGTTTCAGATGGCCTGAGTCGGAATAGGGCGAGAATCGGTAAAGATAGTTCCAGTGCAGTTTCAGATGATGGGTTGCGTAGGAAACGGATTAGAAAGATGAAGAGGTACAGGGTGGGGCAACGGAGAACTCCGGCACCGGCCGGGTCTACTCGGTTGAAGTCTCGAGCGGAAGCCATCTTGAAATTTCTCTCTTTTGTTGGTTGTGTTTCGGAAGTAAAGATCCGAAGTGCGCTCGGTGACAACCCCGACACTAGCAAAGCGCTGAGAATGTAAGCGTCTCTCTCTCTCTCTCAATTCCAACTTACCAAGTGAATCACGCTGCTTCTGTTGTTAATTTCTGTCTGGAGGGAGTAAGGAAGGTCTTGAAAATGTCCAAATTTCCTAATGCGGGTTGTGTGACACTGTGACATACCCGGGTTACGTATCAGAACATAGGCCGATTTTTTTTTTTTAAATAAATATCGGTTGTGGGTCCGATCAATATCTCGACTGATATTTATATTATTTAATTTTTTTAAATAATTTTTTTATTTTTTTAAATGATATCATCGATATTTCTGAAAAAAAAAATTTTGAAGAAAGAGAAAAAAATTCAGAGATCTTTAATCTGCTGAATTTTCGACTCTTGGACATACCCGAGAACGATTCGGTGCTGGCCTGGCTGCAAGGGCATTTTTTAAGTGGGGCTGTGATTAGATAAGTGTAAGGCAGCGGGCTAATGGAGATTCTACACCATTTTTTCCTTTGGTATTTGTTAAGAAAGAGTAAGGTCTACTATTCTCCTGTTTTCCATTTCAAGTTTAAATTTACTTTATCTAAATTATAGTTCTCCTCATCTCCTCTTGTTCCTTTTTCTATTTCTTTTCTCCTCATATTTTTTTATCTAAAATTATTAAATAAATATAAGATAATCCTTCATAAGAAAATCCCCTGCTCAAGAAAATTTCTTACTTAGAAAATTTCTTTTCATTCAAAACGCTTCCATAGTGATCAATTTTTATGACTTTATGTTGGACAAGTCTGGATTTGTGTTCTGATGGGCCATGTTAGGTGGTGGGCTTCATTCGAGGATCACAAAAAATATATAGATGGATAGATTTTTATGAGGTCTAACATACTGTAAAAATGAGATCTATTGAATTATATTAGTCATTGATTCTTTAAGATTAAAATAAACCATTGAATAAATATTTTGACCTATTTTAATTAATCCAACTGTCATAAATAAAAATTATCAACAATTGAGTTAAGTTTAAGATAGAAAATAATTTTAATAAACTAGATTTGATATTTGTTAAAAATTATAAACAATTGAGTTAAGTTTAATATAGAAAATAATTTTGATAAACTAGATTTGATATTTGTTAGGTCCGATGTAAGGCCCTTGTGCAGTTGTGCTCACGCCTAAAATACGTCTAGGCATTCTATGTTTTGCCCCTTTATGTTATATGATAAATACATTTAAAAAAAATAATTTTTATATTTAAATAGATAAAATAAATATAATTCAAATAATATTAATTTATAAGATTCATAAAAAAAGAGAGATATCAATAAAGTGCAAGCAGCACTCAATCAATTCTGGAGATACCATGTCTAATCAACCATGATTTATCTAAATTTATAAATATATGGAATTATATCAACTTTTAAATTATTTAGACTAGCTATCGGAAGAAAAGCTTAATCTTCTTTATATTTTATAACTAAATAATAAATGTTAATCATTACATGGATCAAACATTTGAAGTAAAACTTTCTTTTTGGTAATTTTAAGAGTACAAAATGTAAAATCAATTTTACCCCAAACTGAGTTACAAGCGAATTCTTAAGGACTAAAGGATCTTTAGAAATTTTGGAGTCATGACTATCATGTGTGGGGCTCCGCTTCAGCTCAAACCTAGCTTGAAATTCGGCTGAATTGGTTGTAAATGAATATATTTGACACATATATTAGCTCATCGTGACAGACTCGAGCTAAAATTTTGAGCTATAAATGGTCGGGTCAGGGCTTTTACAAGAAGTCCTTGAAAGTCCTTCGGGCTTTTCAACCTGTTTTACTATTATATATTTGTATACATCTAGACTATTTTTCTTTTTTTCCAAAAAATGTTTTCAATATGAAAAATTAACTGTTCAGATTGAGAATGGACATAATAAAATATAAGTATACAAAATTTGAGCTTAAAACTCAATCTTTAAAATTTTGATTTTAGTGGTAAAAATTTCAGACATATTTAAAAGTAACATGACAAGGATGTCCAGTAAATTTGACTAATAAGATTACCTGGTTTAAAATTTACTTTTGAGTACAAATTTAGTTTATTTGTATCTCATCATGACTACTTTCAAAGTTTGAATTTTTCATGGCTTCAATGGGATGGGATTGGAATTAGTATTTTCTAAATGGGTGAGTTTGGTTTTTAACATTGCAGAGCCCAACAGGCTCGGGCTTATTCATATGGTTCAAGCCGCCACCTGACCGTGAAGCATCTACTCATATGCCACTGTTTAACGTTGCCCCGACATGAATTCATACACACATGACACGTGCACATTAGGCATTTGGATGAATTTTTGGCTGCACATATAGACACCACGCTTTTCTGCTATTTGATATCGCTTTTTGAATTTTGAAATAAAATTACAATTTTGCCCTTCCATATTTTGATAGTCCGATCGAACCTTCAAATGGAAGAACCAATCGAACCTCCAAATGAAAGAATCGATTGAACGATTTCAGGAATTGTCCAATCGAACGTCCAAATAGAAGAACCGATCGAACGATTCCAGGAATCGTCCAATTGAATCTCAAGAAGGAGTGGAGATGAATTTTCAAAAGATGTCGTTTCTTGATTGATTTTTACAAACAAGATATCAAAATTCATCTATTCTGAATTTTATGAACTCCGGGACTAATTTTAAGTGAAAAGGGTATACTTTTATACTTAAAAAATTGTACCCAAAGAATTAAGAAAAAATGACATTCCCTCCTAATTCTTTGGATACAATTTTTTAAGTTCAAAACTATACCATTTTCACTTAAAATTAATGACGGAATTTATAAAATTCAGAGTAGATGAATTTTGATACTTTGTTTGTAAAAACCGGTCGAGAAACGGCCTCCTTACCAACTGTAATATTTGCGCGTTTGGCTCAGGTTTTCAAACGAGACGGTTTTTAGAGTTTTCTATCTTTTTTATAAAAATCGATCGAGAAACGGCAACGGTAAACTTTGCGCATTTGACTCGGGTTTTCAAACGAGACGATTTCTCAACATATTTTTACAAACAATGTATCAAAATTCATCTACTTTGAATTTTATGAACTCTGAAATTGATTTTAAGTGAAAATGGTATAGTTTTGGACTTCAAAAATCATATTTAAATAATCAAGAGGGAATGTTATTTTTTCTTAATGTTTTGGGTACGAAATATGAAATAAAAAAATTATACCCTTTGCACTTAAAATCAGTCATGGAGTTCATAAAATTCAGAGTAAATGAATTTTGATATCTTTGTTTGTAAAAATCGGTCGAGAAATGACTTCTTTTGAAAATCTCTCTCCACTCCATTTGGAGGTTCGATTGGACGATTTATGGAATCGATTGATCGGTTATTCCATTTGGAGGTTCGATTGGATAATTCCTTTAATCGTTCGATTGATTCTTCCATTTGGAGGTTCAATCGGACTATCAAAACACGGAAGGGTAAAATGATAATTTGACTTCAAAATTTGAAAGAAAAGATGTTTGGTAATAGAAAAACGTGATGTCTATATGTGCAGCCTTTCTTTTACTAGAATAATCTTTTTCAAAAAAATAATTGACATCCAACAGAGTCCTACTATGTATGACTAAAAGAGAGAGGAGCATAAAAAAAATTGGAAAAAGTGTAGAGAAAAAAGGAATATAGTGGGTAGGAAGCTTTTTATGTTGCAATTTGTCTGTTGGAGACACAGTATGAGATAAGTACCATCTGCCTGCTCTACACGTGGAGTTCTTTAATATTGTTTTATAATAAGTGATTATTATAATAAAATTTTATTCATGCATAATATTTGTAATTATTTATTATTTTTTAGAATATAAGTTTTTCATATAAATTTGATGCAAGAATAAACTTGATTATTAATACATTTATGGATGTTTGAGTTGAAAGTAGCCGAATATGTATAAAATTTAAAGAGAATAAAATTTTCATATATAGTAGTATTTAATTTAAATATCAGAGTAAAAGGAAGTAAAAGAGACAATTGTTGATTGGTGATACTGTAGAATATTTTGATGTTGTTTTGCTCACAATAATTGTACTTGTGTAGTTCTGCTGACTTCAATATCGACTGTCTTCATTCAAATTGGGCTTAAAATCAAGTAATATATATGGGAGACATGGGCATTACTTCCATTTTGTTGCTAAGCCACATTAATGTCATAATTAATTAGTGATATTTTTTTTTAATAAAAAGTGGGCTTACTTGATTAGATTTCGAGTTAAGTTTTGAAACGAATTTGAAAACCGATTTTTTAAATTACTTAACTAGGATTTTTTTATTTTCAGTTTTCTAAAGTGAAATTTAGAATTTGAATTGAATCTTAATCATAGAGCTGATGGAGGACGATTAGCGACCACAAATACAAGGAGAATGTGCCAAAAGGTCCTCCAATCCATTAAACTAATTTAGGGAATATAAGCTAAAATAATAAAAACAAAAAGAATATGCCAAAAATGAATGTGCAAAAGGGTCTCTTTCAGTGTAAACAGGGTCATGCATGTAACTGCAGTAGATAAGAATACTTGTATAGACAAGTGAATAAAAAAATTAATTCGAATATCTCTTATTTTAAAAAATATCACTGTTTATGTTGATTTCCCATATAATATTTGGTAAATGTCGAAACTTACATCTTTCCTATTATTTTTTTAATAGCCTTGCTGAACACTCCGAGATATCCTTTTTTTCTTCAATTTTAATTTTAGACAAAATGAACATGTCCATATCTGTTAAGAACTCTGATTTAACCTATCTTTACAAAAGTTTATTTCCCCCAAGAATTTCTCTGTATAAATCAAATTCGGAAAGCAGTGGGCCCATGTAAAGAGAGAGAAAAGCATTCTTAGATATTATCAGAAAACATCCATTTGCACCATACATTATTTTGCTTATTTGATTTAATTCATTTGACAATAACTGATGTAGATCGTCTTGCAGGTTGCTGAAGCTGCAGGAAGTCAAACGTTCTGGCGCAGGTGGTCACAGGGACCCCTTCTTGTATGCGGTAAGGCAAACTACCATTGCCTCATCTTCTTCTTCTCGCTCTTTCTTTTCCTTTTTCTTTTTCTTTTCTTTCCCTTTTTAAATAAACTACTTGAACGTGGCTTTTTTTTTTGCTGCATATCATGTACCGATAGAGTGGCATTAGTTAAAGGTGATAATATCGTTCAATACATATCGTATTGGTCGATATGTATCAGTTTTTTTAAGACTGATATATATCGGCTAATAGGATATATATCTTCCTATTTAGAAAAACAATCGGTGATATTTATGAGATGTAAATATTAATTGATATCTTGAATATCGGTCGAATTTTAAAAAAATTCAAAATCGGTGCTGGATCCCACTAATATATCGGCCAATATTTGGCCATATCGGAAAAATATCGGCTGATATTATGTATTTTTTTTAAAAAATATATATATTTTTAAATTTTTTTTTAATTTAGATAAAATAAAAAATAAAACCAGTCGATATTTGAAAAAAATAAAAAGAGGAGAGAGAGGGCGAATTTTGAACCCCTTGGCGTGTGGTACATAAACCTGTGGTTCCTCGTAAATTCATTACTGGACCTTTCAAGGCTAGATCCACTGGTGTGGGTTGGGCCCATCCAACAAATATAGCATAATATTTACCTATAGAACAGTTGATCTTTGTGGTCGTCTAACCTTGCCTAGATAGATTTGAGCTACTTTGATAGGCACCTTCTACAATCCTTCCGATTGTCCCAGGTGAGATCCAAAACAAGGTTCACACAAAAAAATCCGTGCCTCTAGAGTTTGTTGGGTTCAATTTTCATTACAAATACATTATAGGACAACCATTGTTGCTTTTATTTTTGTTATTCAGGTCTGAGCTGGGTCCAGCATAACTAGTGTCCAGGTCTATCGGGTCTTGGGACTGTATGAACTCTTGACTTGGACCCTGACTGACTGCATTGTTCGTCTCTTTTGTTCTTGGTCCAGTCCGATATATATAGCCTTTCTTTTGCCTGATGATGTGGTTAGATCATTCGGTCAGTATACTTGTGGCTATGGCTTATCTATACTAAACCATAATAAGAGTAGTTAGAAACAATGGATTTCCTGAGCCCAGACTCATGTGCCACTTCTCCAATCGATTATGAAGCTTGTCAAGCTTGCTAAGAATTTGCACGGCATGGCGCATTTCAAAGCTGGACTATTTACATCTATAGAGTGCAAATTGACCCAAAATCGATCCAATGCATAATAATGCTTCAAGTACGACAGAGCCTGTCTGAGTCCAGCCCTTTCACTATTTGGGATCAACCTGAGCCAACTCTAGCTTCACTTCAGTTAATTCATGTTGTAGTTAGTTGGCACCCGAACGTGATCTACACAATCCAGCTTGTACAAATTTCAGGTGTGAGTTGGATTTGGGTCAGCCAGAACCCAAAGTGCACCATACTGTGGACTAGCAATTTGTAAACGGCTGTGCCCGATCCAACCGGAGATGGGTTTAAGCTTGAATATTAGCTTTTTGTGAATAAATGAGAGAAGTTGGACATAGTTTCCACAGGGCCCAATCAGGACCATGTCCAGCCACTTTTCTCCCTTCTTGTTTCGACAGTGAAGGGTATCACAAATAGATCAACTCCTCACACTGGTTATTCATTTTTGTTAACAAAGACATATATATATTTAATCGTTTGACGCATCAACAGGTGGCAGGGCTGCGGAGCAGAGCGGACTCGTCCTGAACGAGTCCTTTATAGGTCATCACTCGCACGTATGAATTTCTTTTCTGAAAATAGAATAGAAAAAAAAAAGGTGTACAGGAGAAACGAATTCATTCAAATTGTCCAAATTTAGATCTGATTTTCTTTTGCACAGAGCAGATTTTTTCTGGATTTTTTTTCCTGGAAAAATTTGTTCCTTCTAGTGCAAGGGAAGACCATGATGCAGATCGCATAGCTGCCACATTGATACAGATCCAAAGGTACTACTTGTTACTAGACATAGAAGTCCATCATATTTGATTCTCCAATGCTTGTTCATAATACGTACTTGACATCACTAATAAGATGCCCTGTTTAATTACTCAGAAGTTTCAGTTTCTCCAAACATAAGAATTTAATGTTTTTAGGGCCTTTTTGGATATTCCAACATTGGATATATATTTCCATTCAATTTTGGTATCTGTTCTTCAGTCACTAAACTCATTTGAAGGGAACGAGTGCTCACCTGATTTTGATAGCTTATAAGAGGTACTGTATCAACGCACCGCTGCTCAGAGAAGACTAAATAAAATGAGAGTTTTTTTTCTTTCACGGAATAATGTCTCTTTGCTAAGATTATAGAACATGAGACATTTTCTTCTTCTAAAGAATTAATTTCTTAGGAGAGAAGATAGAAAAATCTAACGAGAAAAAGAGAGTTTTTACTTGCACCATGAGAGAACATCTCATTTATTTTTGTGAAAATAAAATTTTTCCATAGCCCAACATAATGCTAGAGTTTATGGTGTTGGGTCAGATAATAGAGATTGCAGTCAAAGATAAATTTTCTTGTGGAATTAATTTTCTCAAAGAAATTGACAAACAACCTCTAAGAAACAACGGAGGAATTTATTTTTTAAAATTTAAGAGCTTCGTTAGAATTGATACACTCAAAGACTTCTTAAAAAACTTAGTGAGAAGCAAGTGCTTCGTGAGATTGACATTTGATATCTAGTGTAGATCTCCTAAAATCAAATAATCCAGTCTTTTCTGTGTACATAGGCCCAGTGGGCCCACACGGATGGATATGAGATTATCTAAAATGAATCGCATTTGGACTGTTTTATGAATTTTACTATAAATGCTTGACCCAACATTTAAGTCAAATGGACATTGGCCAAGACTGGATTCAAATCTAAAGATTAACTCTCTTGAATGATTTGGATACCTCTTTGTCAAGTGAGAATCTGTTCCAAACTTTTTATTTTTTTAGTTTTTTTCCCATGTTATATATCTTTAATAATCATCTCTATAACCATCTAAAACTTTCTCCCATCTATCTTAATATATTCTATTATAGAATATATTATTATTTCTTCATCCTAAATATCTCTTGATAAAATAAAATAATTTAAAAAATTGCTCAATAGGAATTCCAAGTTTGGGCAAAGCCTGAGCCCGACTCACCCGAAATAGTACCAGGCCATCTAGGCGAGGCTCATCTCATCCCATTATATTTACCCGTGGGCTTCAGGCCTTCAGCCAGCCAATACTGCCTGGCCTGCTCGATTTCACCCCTCATGAGAGTTCCCAACAAGGAATAGTTTGTCTTGGGTGAGTTTTTCATCATGGGTAAGCATTGACTTGACAAAATATATATTTATTTTTTAATCAAATACTCTTCATTTGATCCATCTAATAGTAAGCAATAATTTTACAAAATCCAAAAAGATATTTACATATAAATATGTGTACAAAAATTAATAAATGATTTGGATTATTAATAAATGGATTCTATAGGTGGTTTGTCAATTTCCCAAAGAAAAGCAATCCTATGTAAAAAAATATGTATGAGTTTATTGGTATTATCCAACAAGTGCTATAAGGTCCAACTCAAATTAGGTTATGAAAACTCGATGTTTTGGATGTTTGTGTAAAAGCTTTTTCTCTTTTTAAAAATGAATGAAACATTGTCTTGCAAGAGAGGAAAACTTCTATTTTCCTATTCCTCTATGAGAAATGAATTTCTTATAAGAAGAGGAAAATGTCGCATTTCTTATAATCTTGACAAAGAGTCCTCATTATATAGAAGAAGAAAGAAGTGTTCAATTTTCTATGTTCTTTATTTTTTATAACTAAAACATGATGTTATCATTATTATTAGAATGACAATATAGAATCATTCTTCTAGCTAAATATCTTTAATATTTTGAGATAAATGTTTTTCTAAAATAAGTGATGTCACAAATTGAGAACTTTTTTACTAATGACTTTAAAACTTTTTTAGTGGTCTAATGAATTTAGAACTTCATATTGCATAATTCAAAAAAATTTCAACACGTGGTAGCCTAAATTACAACATCTATATTGCACACCAATAAGCCTAAATGACCATATGTGTTTACCCAATTTTAGACAACCCCTATTCTACACTAAATAAGTGGATTTTTTTTTGTGTGTTTATCTCCTGCAATGAGAGAACGAGGCAGGTAAAAATCAAAGGAGAAAGAGCAGAAGAAGCAGCCCCTTTCAAGAATAGTAGACGTATGAAATTCTTGAGAAAGTTCTATGAAACTAATGGGAACAATTTACTAATTTGATAGTTGTTGGCGAAGATGCTTAGAGACTACCTTGAATTATATAAATTACAAAGCACGTGCCTTTTACTGATGACTCTACAAAGGGAGCGCATCTCTAGTACTAAGTTCTATTGCCTTGGGAAAAATCCACATAAAACAATCACAAGATGGACGCCGACTGGCCCTAATCTCCTCCCTTGGGATCTACATCCAATGTCAAGGCTTTAGAGTCTTGTGGAATGTGGATGCTTCGCCTGTAAAATATAAGAATCTCTAGTGTAATGCCATATTATCTGGGGTGAAAAATCGGTATCGGCTGCAATTGGTCAATACACATCGGTTTGCATTCGTCTGTTATCTGTCCATCATTTGTTCGTTATCTGTTCGTCAGTCATCTGTCATACATTTGGACTCTGACAACAACATATTGATGTGTTACAGCCCATACGTATTCTCTTTCATTTTCTCTTTATATTGCGACTGATACGCAACATATCAAACTACAATTTTTTATACGTACAATGATACACAATTTGCTGAGAAAAAAGTCCAAATGAATAATTAAATGTTCAAGAGAATATGGATTTTTGAGAAGCTAAAGTCAATTGAATTGGCCATTTGTCTTGTTTAGTTTAAGGCAATGATATCAACAAAAATTATAATTATGGATCAAATAGTAATGCCCACTTTAGCTATTTCTTTTTCTTGAGAAATGTCAACGGCTGCTTGTGTATGGTGGAGGCCATTGAGCCTCATCACAGTTTCCCTTCTTTGCTTTTCTAATATTAAAAAAATTGAATAGATGCACAATGAAAAACTTCATATTGGAGAGTCTCCAATGGGAACAATATTGAAGCATATCAAAATCCATGGGGAATATGGTTCTTGTTTGGCATCAAGAATCCACGGTAAATGGATGTATTGGTGCAACTTGGGCCCAGACTCCCATAGAAATTGGACTTGGCAGACCAGGGCCATGGCCCAACATTGAGATCGAAGGAGAAGAAAGCGTTGAAAACATGAAATAAGGTCAGATTTGGGCCTCAAGTTCAAACAAAAAGCCTGAATTGCTACATCCTAGCATGGTATTACATCCTTTACATCATGTTTTGAACTGAGACAAGTTCAAATAGCGCAATTTGGTAGTCCGGCTGTGGGTTCTAAAAGTTGAAAATGGGCTTCGCACCTACGAAAAGAAATTGGGTCTGAACTTGAGCTAGTTAAAATCTTCTTTGGCCCGAGATTTTAATTTTAGTCAATACAAAAATATCACGTTTTCAACATTCAAATATATCAGGCAATATGTTCATCTACACACTTTTCTTATACTATCGGTTAGAAAAATAATGACTTCATAATATTTTTTAGGTAGTACATACTTTTAAAAGTTAATTATTGAGATAATGGTGCATCAAGTGTTATATAGAATCATTGATTTATCAATAACCAATGTCTGCACGTGGAACCTACTCTGATACCATGTTACAAAACATGTTTTTTTTTTTGTAATGTAGGTAACCCACCCACATTGGAGGCGAACTAATCTCACAAGCATGTATAAACAATCCAATCCACGCACACTGTATAAGTTAATGAGGAGTAATCCCATGGAAAATGGCCCAGAGGGGTTTGAATGTGAATCGAACTCAAGACCTCCCTTCATGAGGAAATTTTCTTGTCTATCAGGCCAAACCCCTATAACTTGATAATATTTTTGAAGTAAATCACTTTCAAAAACTATCCGGGTGCTTCAAGTATTATTTAGAATCTTCAGTTTTTCAAATTAACCGATGTGAAATTCTTTATTACTTCACAGTACCAATCGATATGCACAACATTTTCACATTGATTGATTCTTGAAAATCCAAAAAATATAAAACAACATAGAGAATATAGATTGATATTTTTTTATTAGATAATGCTTGTACCATCTTGAGTTTTGTCACTAACTGAAAATAGATGATTTCTGTTCGTACATATTTTAAAGTGATAATAAGATTTGGTGCAATCTGTGAGGATCCTCCTTGCCTATGCCAACAATCATGTGAGCTAAATCCGATCCAGTCAACAGGTGGGGAGTCTTCACGTGCATTTGTTCTGGTCTGGCCCTAAAAGACGCTGGTCAAGTCATATATATTAGTCTCTGTTGGCATCAATTGAAAATGGACTACTTTCTGATGCCCCCTCCTTCCAGCAGTAAATTGTTTCAAGAAACTTAGACCACCCCCCAATGGAAAAGACATTTCTTAGAAAATAAGACAAAAAAAATAATAAAAATTCTTGGGCACATGCCTCGATCTTATATGGGTCAGATGTTATATGGTTTTATGCACTTTTATAGTTTTACCCATGTAAAGAGAACTTGAAAGGAAGTGGAAGAGGAAGGAATTACTTTCATTAGAGGGAGCTAGATATTTTACACTTAACTTAAATCTAATTATTTAAATTTGAAGTTAATTTTTATGATTTTAATAATAGTTCAATTTTAAGTGATACAATGTTTGATTAATATGAAATTGGATTTATTCAATAAAATATAGGTAGCAATTCTCCCACTGGAGTTTTGTGTAAGTATACAAGGGTTTTAATGTATTGCCAATTTTATCTTTACTGGTTCACTTACCGGCTCACTTAATTTTACCCTTACCGGTTCACTTACCAGCACTGGAAAATAAAGTAAATCGGCTCGACAAGTGGCTAGTAAGTGATTCGGTAAGTGTGCCGATTTGCTGTTCATTCATTTTTTTTTTAATTTTCGGTATAGCAAGGGCGAAGGGTAAAATTGACAATACACTAAAACTCGTGTCTGGTTACGCAAAACTTGACAGAGTAATTTAAAGTGATGAATATGAGTTTGGAATTGATATGTGTTGTGTTTAAAATCTTTCAACTAGAAATATCTTATAAAAATAAATGGAAACCTCAAAGCTAAGTAGAATTGACTTAAATTCAATTGCTTTTTGATATATTGTTTGTAGAGTTTTGAACGTTTTAACCTACACTTACATAAAAGAGGGTTTTCTCCTTCAATGCTTAGTTTGGTGTATTTCAAAAGCATAACGGATCAAGAATTAAGTATCCTCCATCATTTATTAAAGGTATTTATTTAATGTATTTTAGTTTATTTTAAAGCAAAGAAAACAAATTCTTGAGAATCAATAATGTCTTATCAATTTTCTAATAATATATATTTTTCTTCAATCTATCAACAATAATCTCATTATCTTGTGTTGTAAAACATTGCTTAAATAATTTTAAATGACACTTTATTACATTTTCATTAATTAGAGTAATAATTAGACATTTTATCTTAACATACAAACCTCCGTTACTACCGATCAATTCATGTTTTCTTCATCAATTGACATTCAGCTCTATATGGTATTTTGAGTTTAACGTTCTCTTCTAGAAATGCTGTTTAATTGATTTAGCATCATCTGAAATCTATAATTCACAGAAGATTCAAAATTATTGAATTTAGAATTTAAAAATCCCTTCCATAGACACTTTATGCATTACATAAATTCTACTTTTATGTATCTTATACTAATAAACAATTTAATTCTCCAAGAGTTTTTTTTTTTTAATTTACATGTGGAAAACCGCGGGATACCTATCGTGAAACCCCCACGGGGTGGACCCCTACCACTAAGGCACACCAAGGTTAGACCATGGGAGGTCGAACCCGTGACCTACCACTTCCTGGAGCGGGAGGTAACCAGCTAAGCTACACCCATGTGGGTAATCCAAGAGTTTAAAAGGATATTCAAATAAAAAATTGCCACGTTAGTAAATGTTGCTAATAGTATAATTTCAATCTTGAGGGGCTAGCTTCATGGTTAATTTCCAACTTTATTTATGGAAGATCATGAGATCAAGTCTCCCTCAACAGAAAAAAGGGCTACTCTCCTTAGTCCTATATTCAACGTGTACAAACTTTAAATTAAGAGGTTTACACATGCCTTAAAGATTAATCAGATGAGACGTCTGTAAATTTTAGATAAGGCCTTTGAATATTTTAGTCTTAGAAAAGGGGATATAATTTCATTGCTTTGAAATTCTAAAATTATAGTTCAAAATTACAAATGTGGAGCCATATGACTCCCTTTGGGTTGACAACATGTCAAGACGTTTTACAGAGGCACGTGCACTGTTCCCACGTGTGAAGAGGTAACAGCCACGTGGTTGGCATGCATCCAAGGGATCTACAGCGCCACGTGCAAGCCTTGATGTGTGAAAAAAAAAATACAGACATGCATCCATAGGGACAAAAACCAGTGAGTCATCTTTCACAAATTCAGTTGAGAAAAGAATAGCAGGCGTACAAAAAACCTAACCTAACTACCATTTCTTTAGTTGAGTATCTTTACTCGAATTTTGCCAAAGGAAAAGATACCCATTATTTATTTATTTATTTAATGAGAGGATTCCATGAAATTTAGGACAAAGTCAGAAATTATCAATCACAAGGTTCATTTTCAGTAACTTGGTTTCAGCATCAGTTAACAACTTAAAAATTCGGAATGATTCAGATCGGTCGGTCTGAGTCTGTCTTGATTCGATTCATAGGTTATCGAGTTAAGTGTGTCTGCAAGTTTTTATTTTATTTTAATATTTTTGGTTTTTAAAAAAATTGCTTTAAACTTTTTAATTTAATAAAAATTTTGTATTGAATCTAAATTTTACTTTTTCGAATGCTAGTTGAAAGTGATGCTCAAAATAAATACTAATGGACATTGTTTTGACCTTTTACTTTTAATTCGATAAAATTAAATTGCATAGCTAATGATAGACATTTTTTTTTTTTCAATTCAAATTCTAGAAGGATAATTAGATAGACATCTTAGTAGGCTCAATTGGAATTGAACATGTTAACCTTCATCGATCATTCATCGATAATTTATCATGCGTTTAGTGGGGTTTAGTTCAGAGTATAAGTTTTAGTTGGATCAATCTAACAAAAGATAAATTTAAGGGCATTGATTTTTCTTGTTTCATCATCTTTAAAGTTTTTAGCGTATTATTTAAGTCTTCAATAATTGGTTTCGAAATAGAAACCATGTCTTGTGTTCGAATCTTGGTTGTATGATGAGTCAATAATGAGAGAGATTTTTGAGATTCATCGATGATTTATTATGTACATATAGAGTCGAGCTTAGAGTATAGGTTTTGAGTTGAGCTACCCCAGCAAAAGATAAGTTTAAAGGGATTGATTTTTCATATTTCATCAGCGTATGAGTTTTTTTAGTATTAGTTTGGTCCCTAACATACTTTGCTTATATGGGTTATGTGTAGTTTGCAAAATGTTTTTTTATCTTTATTTATGATGAAATGTCATTTGTAGGTAACTAATGATTGAACATGATTCGCAAGTGACTGATGTCTTTGAATTAATTATTGTAAATTTAGAAGACACCTTTGTATTAATTTTTGTAGACTACAAGATATATCCATGACATAGATAGAAAAGACTCGTTCACATTGGAGAAACAAAAATAAAAATTTGAAAAATCCAATAAAATCCATATGTAATTTGGTATCCTAAAAAGTCTTTCTTTTATATTATGTATAGATAAAAAGAAAAGGACAAGAATTTTTAGCATAACTAATAAGGGTTTATAGAATTCTTTAAATGGCTAATTGGCTCTCTCATTGAAACCCAAGCTCTTGTAAGAGGTTTTGTATCTATACAATGTCAGCACACGCATATGCAAGAGCCCGATCTTCAACTTCGTCAGTGGAGCCCAATCGGACAACCAACCCATTCAACATCAGAGTAAACAATCAGGCGTAAGGGCAGTGATGTACACATGATATGTAGACACGACCGAAGGAGCCTCTGAGATAGTGCATGATTTGTTTAACAGCCTCTAAATGAGAAGTACGAGGCTGATTTATGAACTGAGAAGCAATGCGCATCACGTAAGCAATATCTAGTCTCGTAAGAGTTAGATATTGAAGTGAGCCAAGAAGATGGCGATACTCAGATGGAATGGAGAGCAAATCACCAGTAGTAGAATACAACTTTGTCTTAGGAGCAACAGTGGTTGAACAAATTTTAAATTGAAGCCATGTAGAATACTGTAAATGGCTCATTGACTCTCTCATAGAAACCCATATATATAGAATGTACAAAATCTTTTAAAAGAATCAATCAACAATCAAATACAATTTCGTAATCAGGAATCCTGACAAATACAAAAAGACACAAATATGGAAAGTGAATGCTATGAAAAATTTCTATTAATAGAGCTTGTATAATAATCTAGTGTTTTTAAGTCTTATAGACATTAGATTGCAGATTGGTCCATAGGAATAATATATCGAATTCAAATATAAAGACTAATTTTAAATTGATGGGATAAATCACATACAAGATCTCTAGAGGGAGGTATTGGGTTCAAACCATGAGAGCTCCAATGAAGGGCCACTTCCCATGAAAATATGTATAGAGTAAGGTCCCATCAATTTAGCCAGCGTATGCAGATAGGGTGATTTTCACACACACCAGAGGACTAGTCGGGTGCGACACCTGGACACTTCCGGACCTAAAAAAAAAACATATATAAAAGAAATGCCTTTTTTCTTGGGCTATGCTTTATCGTCAATTTGAAAACTTTGATAAATTTCAGAAAAAAAAAAACAATTTTAACGTACATATTAACGATCACATTATATAAAACAACTCCAAATATTCTCTCCTTTATTTGATATTATCTTACTCTATTCAATTTTATTCTTTGATCTTTCTCACTTTGAGAAACTCAAATTTTCAGTTGAATTATATTTTTTTATATCATTAGTAAAATATGTACTTAAAATATTTAATAGAACACAGGCTTTCAAGTTTATGCCACTGACTGATATCACATGATTCTTGTTTCCCAAATGGTTAAATAACGCCACTGATTCTGATTCGGAAATCTTAACTTTTAGCCCTTATTGTCTTTCTTTCTTTTTAATAATCAAAAAGTGAAAAATTAAGGACCGATGCCTAAAATTTCTGACTCCATTGCTGAATTCCACCTCTTTCTTTGAGTTTGGATCATCAGTTTTGAACTAATTTAATTCGAACTGAGTACTTCCAGACTCAATTCGATTAGATTTAAATTAAAAATTGCTATTTAAATCTTTTATTTTGATAAACATTTAAAAAACTTAAATAATGTATAAGGCATGGTGTAAAAAAGAAATCCCTTTAAGAAAATGATAGTGTATGTAATATCATCTTTTAAATAAAGGTAAAGGGAGGATATATATATATATATATATATTTTATTTATTTTTTCAAAGACGTGGTAGAATTTAGATGGGTTAAAAATTTGGAAAAATTGACTGAACGTCCTCACCTACTTTAAATGTAAGGGGTAATCTACAATGTTCCTGTATTCTTTAGGGTTTGGTTGAGGGGGCTTATTAAGAATGAAATAAAAAAATTTAAGTTGAGGGGGCTTATTAAAATAAAGTAAATGTAAGAAATCTTCAATTTTGAGTAGACTGTTCCCAGAAAATTTGGTCTATTAACCTAAACCTCACAAACCTATAAATTAGAGCTAATAAAAGTGTATACTAAAAAATAAAAAATTAATTATAAGATGATTAGTAATGTAAAACCCTTAAAAAAATTACAAAGTTTAGAATTTCAAATTTGACCTAAAAACATAAACAATATTTGTTGAATTTAATGTAGGCCTGTTCCTCAGCACAAATCTTGCCTTAGACCTGCTCGAACTTGTTACAAATGAATAGCTTTGAAGACATTAGTAGCCCATAGGTTCAGGTATGGGCTTTCACAAAAAAGAATGCTGAGAGTTCATCAAGATTTTGGCTTGTTACTATATGTATCTGTACATTTGACCTATTTTTCTTATTTTTATAAATTATTTTGAAATAATTAATTAGAAAATGATCATTTGAATTAAAAATAGAGATGTTCACAATTGTCCATAGATTTGATCAAGTTTATTGAATGGTCTGATCATTTGTTGTCCATCCATAGATGGCTTCAATTGATGTGGCCTAGTGTGACATTGGATTGTTTACCATATTATATTAGATTTTTGAATAAAAAAGGCTAAAAATTGAGAAAAAAAAAAGCAAAAAACTCACTCATTCAACTCATGGAGCTCCTTTTTTCCTCTACAAGTGAGATTGGTCTTAATAAAACACAATTTTGCGGCTTAATTTTTTTTAAGCATCCCATTTGTCCTTAGTGACAATTTTATCTCAAATATTAGCACAAATGACACAAATTCATTGCTAGGATTTTAGGGGCAATCAATCCCTTAATAATGGCCAGCAATTCTTTTCTCAGTAATAAATTTTTTAGAGAAAGGTTATATGTTCAAATCTACTCATTTAGGTTAACTAGGAGTTGTGCCATTTCTAATAATATTATATCGATAATAAATTTGATGAGATATAGGTGGGTCAAATTTAAGTTTTAAAGTCTAAATTCAATTTCTACCTAGCGATTTTAATGGTTGAAATCACCAAGCATCTTTAAAAAAATTTAGTCTATTTGTATCTTTATCTCATCAGGATTATTTTCAAGGGTAGCGATCCTCGCACGAGAGGATTGTGTAACCAGACACGGAAATTAGTGGATTTCCGATTTTACCCTTCGCATAAACTCTAAAGTAAAATTGGACATTTCGCATGAACTGTAAAATTTCAGCTAGTCGATTTACTGTTCATATGAATTTCGGCGAGTCAATGTTACTGTTCATGCAAATTTCGGCGAGTCGATTTACTGTCATGTGAATTTTGGCAAGCCGATGTTACTGTTCATATGAATTTCGGCGAGCCTATTCATGTGAATTTTGACGAGCCAATTTACTGTTCATACGAAGAGTTGTTGAGCCGATTTTACTCCAAAGAGTAAAATCGATAATCCACTAATTCCCGTGTCTGATTAAACAAAAAATCCGTAGGAAGATCGGTACTAATTTTCAATTGGTACTGTTAGTTAATTATACGATATTCTATAAAAATTAAAAAACTAATTTAAGTATGACCCATCATTTTATAATAAAAATGTATATAGTATATACCAATCAAACCCTCTTGTCTTTTGTCGAAGAAACCAAATTCAACAAAGGAAATGCCCATAACTCTTGTGGATTGAATTCTACAATGCTAAGACAGGAGGTGGGGTTTCTAATACATGGGGGCCCCACAATTTGCATGGGTTTAATGGATGGATTGATGACATGAAGAGTTGGTGGGTGATTCTTATTTATGGAGAATTGGGTTCTACATTTTACATGGATCCATCCAAGGTACAGCCTCTGGCAGATGTCATAAATTGTAGTAACTTAAGGCAGAAATGGGGTATGGGGCTTATTAGAGACCATTAAATCAATTCAATTGGTCACCCTTCACTCCCTACTCCCTACTCCCTACTCCCTACTGCAGAATTAATATAATATGATTCCCATGAAAGGGACAAGATCTTATCAATATCAATGGCACCCATAATCATAGGAAACAGATGCTTTACTATGCTTGATTCACACGTGCACAATTCCTGACACATGCCTGTATCATCATAGATATGGCCTTTCTGCAATCGTAGTACCATCCCACTATGCGTCCATACCATCAAGAAAAATAAAAATAAAAAGAAAAAGAAATTTTAAACGTGAAAGAATTAAATTTAGATAAAAGTATTTAAAACTTTGATTTTAGATCCCAGAGTCTCTCAGATGTCCATGTCAACTAGGCTTTGGACAAAAATATTTTTTGTTGCGGACCCAAAACTCATAGATAGATTGTAGATTTTCAATTTCCTAATAAGCGTGGATAAGAACTTAAAAATAAATACATTCAAAGAGTTTAGAATAATGAACAGGAACTCACTTCAACAAGAAGTGGGAGTTCTAAGTTCGAACCCTACTCTACCTCATTTAGCCATTGCTTGTAGAATTACATTTTGTGTGGATAGGGATTTTTGTATATATTTTGAATATTAGTAACGTGTTTTGAGTGGTGTGGACACCTTAATCATAAAAAAGGGTAAGAAGTGCCGATTCAAATATATCTGCTAAGGCCCACGGTTTTGGGGCTGGAAGCGAGTTCCACGTTAGAAGCGTAGAGGGAGATTTAGAGATTTATAAATTACTTGAGTCACTCCACCTAATAGACTAGTATTTTGGAATGGATACTTAAGTCCTAACAAGTAGTATCAAAATCAGTTCTTAGCTTACCTAAACAAATCATAAATGAATGGGATGGAGCACATCTACTGGCTTATGAGATCTTGTTTAAGCTATATTCTTGAGTTCGTTTAATTGCAGTATGAAAGAAGCTTTTACAAGCAACCTGTGAAATCTTATTGGGTTGTTTTGGCCCATTTAATCATTATACGTGTGCATGTGTACATCTAGTCATTTTTCTTCTTTTTTAAATATAATTTTTAAATAAATTAGAAAACCAGTCATTCTTATTGAAAATAGACATGATGTGCTATAAATGAGTCCAATTTGAGTTTAAAACTCAATTTTAAACTATTTAATTTTAGTGGACATAACTAACAAACATATTTGTTTAGCTTATTTTAAGGATACCGATGACTTTATCTGCTAAGATCAAATAGCAGAAATTGATTTATGATTTAAAATTTGGTCCTATTATAGCTCATAATGACTAATTTTGATTTGAATAATTGAATTTTTATTAATCTTAAACATGTTGTCTCGAGCTTTAACCTTAAAAAGCTCGATGGGCTACAAATAAGCTCAGTTGTAAGGTATTTTTATTTTAAACGTATGGTAGATAAATAAGTTCATACATACGAATAAGTTAATGCGTTACAGAAAAATAAGTTCATGCGCTAGCACATAGAGTGACAAATAAATCCGCTAGCGCATATACCTATGACTTAGCGGCAAATATATGATGTATGCACTAATGCGGGTTCATGCGCTAGTGACTTGTGCATGTAACCGAATACGATACTTATAATCTTGCTTAGCGCTACCCAGTAAATCAAATCAGGGTGCATATGGCTTTAAAAGTTTGTAGATCGGGATTGATGACACTTAAAAGTAAAGTATCAAGTACGTGCTAACACATGAGGGGTATTTCTATCCAAAAAAAAGTCCGACTAGGTGTAGAAGGCACTCCGATCCAAATAAATTTTTTAGAGATTAGTATTTTTGCCAAAAAAACTCTAACAATGATGATAATTTTTTTTCCATTTCCGAGAAGTATCTTAGCATCACTTATATGAAGAGAAAAGATCACTCATTGTTGTACAGAATTTACAATGAAAAACCCTTTTAAATAGATGAAAAATGGTACGAAGATACTCACAATTTTCGCATGGGAAGTAGAAGAGTTCTGTACTGTACACTAATTTTTTTAAGAAAATAACTATCTAATTGTACTGCAGAATGAGATCCCATTGGATGGGTGGTTGCGTCTGAGACTCTGAGCCACTTGTACAGCATCCAAGGCGGGAGTGTGTTGCCTTTGCTCTTCATTTATTTTTGTAATTTGTGAAAACTTTTTGACTTGGAGGAGTCAAAGATATTGGATTCAATCTAATTACAAGTAAACTATAAGAGACCAGGGTTTTAAAATGCAATATCGGTCAATTTTTTTTTTCTTTTTTTTTTACAAAAACTGTCAATATTGTGATATCGGCTGATATGATACGACCGAGATATTGGCAAATCGATCAAATATCGGCCGATGCGAATTGTATCGGCCGATATGATATGATTTCAACGTATCAGCCGATATTTAAACCCCTGTAAGAGATCATCTCCTCAACTGCATTGCAGTTAACCTAATACCATATCACATTTCATATGACCCACTAAAATGCTTATTAATCATGGGTGTAAAAATAGATAGGGACTTAATCCTCAAAAGTTGATTTAGTGGTCAAAATCTACTCTTGTCTGTGAAAAGTTTTACAATCAAGTTTCCCTCAATCCAAAATGGGTTACAACCCATTGTTTTATACTGAACGCGTGAGGATTAAAAAATTTATACATGCCTCAAAAATTAGCTAGGTAAAACATTTGAATAACTTAGTCTTTAAAAAAAAAAAGGGTAAAGACCTATTGATCTGAGCTTTTATATATTTCAACTATATTTAGAATATGATGAGGTGGCAAAAATTTCAAGGTCATAATTTAACCCAATCGTAAATATTATATCAGTGGGATGCTGTTAATCAAGTTAGTACAAGTGGGACATATCATAGGAGACTTTGGGTGGGTCCCAAAGATCAAACCAATATTTAAGTTAATGGTAAATTGATCTCTCTAAATAAATCCTGAGTGAAGTAAAGAAAAAACAATAGTCTCTAGATTTAGTACTCATGTAGGTATATATATTATATTATGTTATGTTGTACATTTATTTATAATAAGGAGAAAGAGAGTGGAAAGTAAGTCCATACTAGTCAGACAAAATTAAATGAAGAAATGTCAACTTCTTAGACACCTGTGTCTTTATTAAGTATTGTAATTACAAGTAGATTAGGGTTGGTAATGAGATGCTGACAGTCTGACACTTGTATTTTGTTTATAATAATGATGATTAGTGAAAACTGGAGAGGATTTAGAACAGAAGGGTTTTAATTAGAAAGATCACACGATTCTCGACTACAGATCTTGGATTTTTCTCTCCATAGCTGGCAATGGAATGCTGTGATCTCAAGCCAAAATCACGAGTTTCTATTTTGCATGCTCTCTTCTTAGTTGTCTTTCTTGTCTTACTGTCGTCTTCGACGGTGAGTAGTCAAAGGGAAAGGGTACAAGGAATGTGTCCAGCATAGGCACCCCAATTTGTGTCCTGCCCTAGGAAATGGGAGGTTAATTGGTCAAGGTAGGAAATTAGAGCACTGGTCAGTGCATGTCACTTATTGTATAGATTGACTCTATAGGACATTAGACACTAGGGATGTGTTTGGATGGGGGATAAATTTTGGAGAGGTTACTTCAGGTAACCTCTGATCAGGAGTTACCTTAGGTAATATGAAAACTCTTTATTTGAAAAGGATTTTTAAAAGTTGAGAGGAAGGGGTAAAAAGTTGATTTTTTATCCCTCTCCCTTAATTATCAAACCCCCATTATCCTCATCCAAACGCAGCCTAGATGAAGAGGGTGATCGGAAGAAGTGCAGAGCTTAACTAAAGGTATTGAGTTTAATGATTTTTTTTATAATTAATATGTTCAGGTCTTTTAACGTGTCCGACTAATCTTTAAGGTATGTATAAGTTTTCCTACCCACACACAACAGTTAAATATGTAAGGAATGACTCTTTGCGTGAAGTGGGAATCAAATTAAAGACTCTCATTTTATGAGATGGATTTCTAACAATTACTGAAACTCCTTTAGATTTGATTTATTCCTTAAGTGCAGTAGAGACAAAGAAATCTAAACCTAATGGCTCTTAACATTTTGCTGTATAGCCTCGTAAACATGAGGTAGGATTGTACATGTTATTTGCAAAAGTTGTGTTGATGAATTCCATTTTTTGATTCTTGGAAGAAGAGGGGGCCAACATGAAAGGCTCAATGGAGGAAGCCTGTGAATCTCATTTTATTTTGGATTTAAAGTTGTACCCAATTTAGATTTTAAAATAATAATTAATGGGACATTATAAGATATAATGATGTTCAAACACTTCTTAATAAAAAAAAACCCAAAATAGTAAATAATGTTTTACTTATGATAATCAAACTTGTTAATTAATATAAATACTCTAAACATAGATGCAGTAATTGTGAAATTTGTTAAAACTCCAAGTTGTGCTCTACTTGTCAGTACACTATTTATTTTTTCTTTCGACTGATGATCATTTCAAAAAGGATTTTCTTTCATTTAGTGGACATTTATGGTCTAAATTCTTTATAGAAGACGTGGTATCACGAGACACATGTGAAAGATCCTAGCCGGTCATCAAGTGGCCAGCCATGAAGAGGTACGGCAAGGCTAACAAGGCAAGTACAGTAGAATTTCCAAGTGGTGCACATGTGCATGCCAGATTTTGGTCTATGGTTATTTATTTTCTTATAATATTTCTTTTAATTTTAAAAATACTGTAGAGTCAAAGAATCAGATCCACCACACATCCCATGTATTTTTTTATATGGAGTGGTCAAATGAGAACAACACATTATATTATGCACATGAGAACAATAATATAATGATTCTATCTATAAAATAAAAATTTGGTGTTATATAATCCTTTTTTTCTTTTGATGATGAAAGTGTCTAAGCCTTTTAGAGTATTCGACTAATCTTTAGGACATATTGTAAAGACTCGGTCCGAAAAATCTGGGCTTAGAGTTGGCTCAACAAGAAAATGTTTGCTTTGGGCCCTCACATGCGAGTCCGAACGGGTTTGAATTGAGGCCTAGTCCAATTGGTAGGCCCTAAAACGCGTATTGCTGAGTGAGGAAGGGCTGTTACTTATAAACCCCAATCAAATTCCCCTCACTTCATATGTGGGACTTATTTCATGCCCACCCGTCCAAGGGCGCTCTGCTCATTCGAGCGGGATATCACATATATGCAAACCTCCCTACTTACACACCGAGTATGTCTATGAGGAGTGGCCTTTTGGGATAGAATGAAAATTGAGCTCTGGGCTCTCATTTCCTGAAGTAGATTCTTCGCTATCACTTCAAACCCTTCGAATTAAACATAAAATAACGAAAAGAATTAAATTGTAAATTTATTATTAAAAATAAACGAAATCTTTAATAATTTTCTTTAGCCATCTTCAGATTAGTTTCATAAAAGGCTAATCTAAGTTACTTAAAAAAAATAAAAAAATTGGTAAGTTGAAATTAATCTATGAAGTCCAAAGTTTTAAATTTGACTGCTATATCTCATTTTGGTCAGGTCACTGAATTAGTTTATAGAGGTGTCTTCATGAGTGTGTGATTCTAACTTCTAAGTAAATCATAACTATCCATATTTTAAATTCTTAAAATAATAAATTATTTAAGACAATATAAAGAGATCTTTTTAAATCCTCTAGTGCAAATTGGTGGTTAGTAGATAGTGATTGGTAGACCACCACATGAATCCTGAATTATTCAGATTTTACACGTGTGCACCACATTGGCACGTGGGGATGGAAGTACCTCTTGATTTTGCAATATTTTATTTTCTTGGGAACTTTATTTCTCTACGTGTTTTCTTTCCTCCCTTTTAATATAAAATTATAAAGGTGGAGAAAGAGTAGGTCAAGGATGTCAATCTGACCCATTCTAACTTACCAATGGTCATAGAATTTTGATGGATATTGCATAATTGTAGTTTTAAGAAATAATTGATTGAACATTTTTTTATTTTAAATACATTTGATATAAAGTATTAATATATTTATATTTAAAAAAAAAACTCAAAGTATTATAGGTATAGTATATCAATTTCTGGTTAAAATAAGTAAAAATTTTGAATCCTTTCTGCTGAAATCTAAGTCCAGTTTAGACTTCAGAGGCCAATTTTTTTTTTCTGATTTTAATAAAATATTATCAAATGAAATGACTTATAAAAGTAAAATTTCAGATCAGATATTGCTGTCAACCAAAATTTATTACATTATATCTAGGGCAAAATAAGCATTACACCAATATGGGGCGGCGTTATGTCTGTATTGAGAAACACAATGTATCAGCCGTTGCAGACCGATACACCTCCATCTACACCCGTTCGTCACCTGTCTGCACTCATCCACCACCCGTTCAGACCCCAACTACAAAACACCGATTCGTTACAACTGATACATTGCGACCTGCATTTTTCCGCAACATTATGCACGATATTTTTACCTCATTATTATACATCCAATATTCCAATGCACTACCAAAGAGCACTAAAGGAGAATGGTAAAATTTGACAGTCTAGTTTATAATTTTATATTAACCAGTAAGAATTACTTGTAAACTGATATTTTATGTAATTAATCCACAATTTATATCAATATTTATTAGTGGTACTTGATCCGATTCTTTTGCCACTTTTCTCTCTCTCTCTATATATATATATATATATATATATTAGGAAGAACAGAAAAGGCTGTGATAGGAATAGTTATTCCTATTGTGAAAGGAGTGGGTCATTAAAAGTTGAACCCCATGTGTAAAGAATCTTCAACACAGTATCACGCATACAGAGGGTTAGACCCATGAATCATGGATGCGATGCACCCATTAAAATAGAATGCCTTATTATGGGCAAAATTCTCAATTACAGATTAGCTATAGAAAAATTGGGTCAAAAATTTAAAATTTTGTTCAGAATTTTTCAAAATTTAATAGTATTAATATGCAATTTTTATATTCTTTTATTTTTAAAACGGGTTTTTACTAAAAAGACCTGTATCTTTTAAATTTATTTGAAGAAGTCCCTATTTTTTCATAGTCTCATTTTCTTTAATTTTTTTTAGAAACTCAGACACAGTTCTACTAAAAGTTTCACGGGTTAGTCCACTATCCATAGGACAGACAAAAATTAAGCCATGAGGATTCGAACCCGCAACCTCCCGTTTCTTGAGGCGAGAGGCAACCAATTGAACTACATTAATGTGAGTCATTTACTTTAGTTAATTAGTGATAAATTGATTTTTTATTTTAGATTTTTAAAAAATACTTAACAATAGTGCTTACTTGAAGGTCTATATCATTTAGTGAGTAAGGTGATAAGAAAACCGTTTTTAATGAATCAGTAGCGTCTCAAAAATTAACTAAATTAGATGATCAAAATATTTAATTCTTTATGGCTGAAATATCAATGATGAGAGTATTTCTGATCATGACGGAAGTTAAAAGTGCGCTAAGCGTGCGATATATAATGAGTCAAAAAGAGGAAACGAATTGTCTCATTAGTACTTTATAGAATATTTCACATAATGTAAACTACCCACTTACAAACATAAATTACTTTCAAAAGGAAGTTACCCTTTAGTCAATATAGTAAAAAAGCCTTATTGAAATTATTATAAAAAGTTAAGGGTTTTGTTAGAAAAAAAAAATCTTATATATTTCAAAATGTATTAGGCCAAACATCGAAGCCACGTTACCTATTATCTTTTTTAGTAAAGATGAGAGTGATAGATATCAAAAGTCGATTTTTTCTTTTCTTTTTAGAGATAATGACCATATGCCATGTTAGCACGAATTACTACATTATCGAGGACACAAGTGTGACTGTTTTTAAAATTATGAAAAACTTAAAAGCTTTTCATAATAAGTTAAAAATATATGGGTCTTTTTTTTTGAAATAGAAGTGATATAATTTTTTCTTTTAAAAAGTTCAAAGAATGTGAACTCAAAACGGATTAAAATGATCATAATAATGGCTAAAATCTTTTGGTCCACTTAGAGCCTAATATTTTCTAGACTTATTAGGGTACTTCAGGGACTCCCTTTTACATATTTTTTCTAGGTAGAAATGCTCTCACGAGTGTTTTGTATAATCTCACCGAATTTAAAGTATTGTTCATTTTACCTTTTCACTGCGGTATAAATCAACTCACTTATCAGATCACTGAAATTTATTTAAGTGAGACTGTTTTTTTGATACAGAACAGCAAATCAGATCACTGACATGATCACTGAATTTTTTTTAAATACTTTCATACGGCAGTGGAAAGGTAAAATGCGTAATACCCTAAAACCTGAGTCTCGTTACACAAAATACCCATGGGAAGATCACTACTCATTTTTTACATGACTCACAAGTTAATTTAACAAGTTTTTTCAACTTTGAACACTAATTTAAATCAGATTTTACTTAGGTTCCATAGTTAGAGAGAATGGAATAGAATAAGTTTGATGAATTTAAACTTTTTAACATAAATATTAAATTTATCTATTTTATTTCATTTTCTTGTCATTATTCTTAAAATAAAACATACAAAACAGACCATTAGTAATTTAAAATAATTTATAATATAGCATTTTTAGCTCATATAAGGTAACTTGTATAAGTTTTACATTGATATTGATATAATAGTGATGTGTGTTAAATGCACCGACAAACAAGATCGCCTTCAAAAATGGTGGATACTGTTGGTCAGGTCACTAATGGCCCAAGCTTTAGAGATCTTTATTGCATTTTGTACAACATCTATTGTATATTTATGAAAGTGTTGGACATAATAAATGAAAAGAATTTTAAATTAATTAAAAGTTAGTATTATTAAAAAAAATTGTCATCTGATGTAAGACTAAATATTAAATAATAGAAATTAAAACTACTTTTCCTACAAGTAGTCTATTAAATATTTATATCTTTACTTCGTAGGATAAACGTGAAAAGAGGCTCATGAGTAATAGATGTTTAATTTAAATGATATAAATTTTCATAATAATGGTCGTATTAATAGAGTGTTGGTTCTATAAATATAGCATGTATATCATATTTTAAAATGGAAATGTAAATTCTCGTGAATCTAAAGGAGTTGGAATGATCTCAACTGGTAAGAACCCGTTTCACTGTGTGTAGATATGGAGACTTGAATATGTTCTGAAGATTAATATGTGTGTTCTAAGAGGCTTAGACACCTTAGTCATAAAAAAAAATTGTAAATATTCATGACACAAGCAATTGAAGATCATGAATCTCACGCTATATTGATCATGGAATTAAATTTAATATATATATATAGTAAAATTAGTCTATAAATAATCTCAGGATACACCCCAAATGAAAATACAGTTAAGGAAACAAATCTTAACATTAATTATTCTCATGACAAAAATACTTATTTTTCGTAATTAGGATCCTCTAAAATCTAACTAAGTTTATGCTATCTAACTCAACTTCACCATTTTTTTTGAGCGGTAAAGATTTTTTTTAATATATTAAAAAGAAAAAAATTACAAAAAAGATAACTCCTTCTAACATACACGCCAAACACCGAAAGGAGCTCATCTAAAACATAAAAATGATATCGACAAAACCTCCTTTTTCCTTTTCTGCAGCTACCTCTCAACGTCGGAAGTCTGAGACCCAGATGATTTCCAAGAGAGAAATCAACGGGAAATCCTTCGAACTCCTAATTTCTTTCTCAATTGAATTTGTTGGTTAAGATGGATCGGACTTGCCACTCTTTTTCTTTTAGAGAGTCTGAATGACAAAACTTTGTCCATGCATTCAGTCCAGTGTAAATTAGAAAGAGCAATGATTTAAATTTAGAACTAAAAAATTGAGAATTAGATGATCAAATAGGGTTTAATTTTGAACAGTAATACACGAGTGTACTACACTCTTCATGACATTAGCATTTTCATAAACATGGGTTAAAAAGCCTTAACATGTTAAAAAATATGCAAGAGCTAATATTATTTTTTTTATTCAAAACTATTTAACAAAATTTGATAATTAAAAACGAAACAAAGACGGTCTTAAAAAAACGAAACAAAAACAAACAAGTATCTTTCATGCAAACCATTACAAGTTCAAAATTCTCCAACTCAAATGTGAAATTTGAACCCCATAGTTTGAACCATAATTCAAAATTTCAAAATTTAGTTTTAAATTAAAATCGAGTCGAGTAATTTAGCTGGGTTTTTCAACTCGAGATGAAAAAACTAATTAATTTATTCAATTTGAAATTTCATCCACTCAGTCAACTCAAATTGACTTGTGTTTTTTTTTTTTAACTCGAGGTTTGAACCAAAGAATTTGAACTCTAGTGTTGGCCCTGTGTCAGCCGAGCTGCGGCATTTATTCAAGAAACCAAGATTTGACACCCTTATCACAACCGGATCTGTTGAGTCAACCATAAACAAACAATTTTGGACCCTCTTATTTCATTGGATTGTAGTCATATACTCCTTAAACCTATTAAATAATTCATTGTTTAGGAGAATATCAAAAGGTATCTTGAATTTTCTAAAAGAAGATTAGCCCTACTCTCTCTCGACCATTGTCACAAATATCATTATCAGGATATTAACGGCTATTGATAATATCAGGATATTTTTAAATTTTCAGATTTTTATCAAAAAAATCTCATGAAAAATATAATATTTAAAAATAATAAAATATAATAAATGAAAATATTAATGAAATACAATATTAATAAGGAATTAATCGGTAATTTATTGAGAATTTATCGGGATATTATCACGATATTACTGTTTATCGAGTTTTTACTGTGATTTATTGTGAATTTACTGCGAATTTAGCACAATGCCCATAAATCTCGGGATATTAATGACAATCGGTATTTTGCCGATAAAAATGTGGTATATTTAAAAATATCCAAGATATTTGTGACATTGCTCTCAACCGAGATGGACACGAGTCGTTCTGCATCGAGCCAATTCAATTTAAATTCCTTCAAACACTCAAACTTGATTTGGTGGTCAAAATTCGTCCTTTTAAGACTTCCTCAATCCAAAACGGGTCACTCTCCATTATTTTGTACCTCACTTATGTCGATGGAAAGATTTATACATACTCCAAATATTAGTCAAATGAGATGTCTAAATAACTTGATCTTAAAAAAAAATTAAAATTCTTTCAAAACTCAATGACATTGACTCTCCAAATTTAAAATCCAAAACGTTCATGTTTCAACTCTCAACGTCGAAGTAGCAATATATTTCCTATTTTATGGCCATGAGTTAAAAAATGTCCAGAAAGGTTGCATGCATCCCTTCAAATGAAGCATTCCAGTTTTCTATAGTTATTAGGGAGAAATTAGTATTGCCGTAAGACATCATCAACATCTAATTGGGATATCTGATGCTCCCTTTTTGGCTCCACTTCTTGTTTGTGTGTACTTTTAGTTACCTCAAAGCTAAGGCATCATCAAGCATGTTTGCTAGCATTTACAAAAAAACTATAAAAACCCATCATCACTAAAAGAAGTGGGGTTTTTTTTTCATGATTAATTAAATTAAATGGTTTAGAGTAGGTGGCCACCTTTTCAAATCTTTAATTGAACAAAGATACTATCATAAAACTATGTAGCATAACGTGGGTCTCAATCCAATGGACTTTGGAACTTTGATTACATTGCTGTAAGACAAAGGTTCAATTTAGTTAATCTCTAATTCAAACTTTTTTTTAATGATTAAAGTGTTCAAGTTTTTTAGAGCACCGACTAATTTTTGAGGTATGCAGAAGCCTCCTTACCCATAGGAGTGAAACTCAGGTCGGGTTTTGGCCCGAACCTGCATGACCCGACCAGAAAATCATACGGGTTGGGTTATGAAAGTAGGGTTAGCAGGTCGGGTCGGATTGGGTTGAGAAGTCAGAAACCTGTATTGAATCGGGTCGGGTCGGATTGAGAGATTTTTAAGTTAACCCGAACCAACCAGATCAAATCCGAACCGACCCGGTAAGAAGTAGGCTAAAGTAGGTTCAAAATGCGGGTCGGGTCGGGTTTTGGATTGAGTCGGGTTATAATTCAGGTTGGGTCGGATCAAGTCAAAAGTTTGGATCAGGTCGGATTCCATATATTAGTAATTCGGGTCAGGTCAGATCAAGACGTTTGGGTCAAAAGTTCAGGTTGAATTCTATATATTAGCTATTTACCCATACACACTAGATAATTCTATGAAAAATGACCCTTTAGAGTAGAGGGAGAATCGAACTTAGGATTCTCACTTCCTGAATAGGATTCCTGACCATCACTTCAGTCCCTTTAGTTTCAAATTCGGACTTATATAAAAAAGAGAATTTGGGTTGACCTGTGGACTGAGGTTGGGCCCTTATTGGGCACAAACCATCAAGTCTAAATTATAATTCAAGTAGGATCGGACCTACTACATGAAGTCCGAGTTTAACCCAAAATCCCATATTTGTGCTATAATATATAGAATCTAATTTTATTTAATTAATGTTATATGTGAATATAAATATTATTTTATAAAATAAAACAAAAGTTTTCATTTTAGGACAAAAAAAAGAAAAGAAAGACTGAACTAGATAATTATGAATGTACATTTTGAATATGAAATTAGGTTGAAATCCTGTAAATATAATTCAAGGTTGCACTCAATGAGTGAGAGAAAGGTCTGCCCTTTCATAAATTTATATCATTAAATGAGATTAAATATTTTCATCAATGATGGTTCAAGATTTAATACAGAAGAAGTAAAGCCCTTCTCGAATTTATAAAATTTATTATAGTATAAAATATTGATTCTTTATCAAAATAAAATTAAAAGGTAAAATTTAAATAACTGACACGAGATAAATGAGTCAAGGACTTCAATAATGATAATTATATTTCAAATTATCAATTATTATACTTAAATGAAAAATATGATCAGTTTATAATTAAATAATACATATCAATAAATACCCTCTCCGTACTGTCGGTACTAAGATCAATGTTGGAAAAGTTTCGACTACGGTGAATTCTACAGTGAATGTCACTGTAAGTCTTTAACTACAGTGAAAATTGGCACAATAGTAATGGCAAGTTGATGTACAATTTTTTTCTTTTAAATTAATGTTTTTGATGATTTTTATTTTTATTACAAATATTTTCTCTCTCGTTATTTTAGCTGACCTGACCTGAATTTATATAAAAAAAATTAAATTAAAAAATTAGAGAAAATTTTAATTTTAATAAAATTAAGAACCATAGAAAAAGCTAACTTCCATAAAAAATAGTTGCATAAAAGTAAAAATTGTTTTTCAAAATTTCACCAGCTAAGATTTATGAAGGTGGGCCTCTCTGATTAAAAACAGAGAGTACTAGATAGTATTGGTGTCCTGCCATTTGCAATAGAAAAATTTTGTATAACCCGACACGGGATTTAAAATATTATCCATTTTACCTTTTTATTGTGGTATAAATCGGCTCACTGACCGGTTGACTGGATCAGTGACCCTTCCACTGCGGTATAAATCGGCTCACTGACCGCTGAACTGAAATTGGATCACTGAAATTTATCTAAGTGAGACTGTTTTTTTCATACAGAACAACAAATCGAATTACTGACAGCTCACTGACCAGATCAATGAATTTTTTTTTTTTAAATGCTTCATACGGCAATGGAAGGGTAAAATGGGTAATACCCTAAAACTCTTGTCTCGTTACACAAAATGCCCGTGGAGGATTGCTATCCCAGAAAAATACACAACAATCCAAACTGTCCAAATAGTAAGGGCAATCTGGATCAAGTATTCATTGAAAGTCATGGCACTTGGAACCAAGGCTAATAATATCAGCCGATACATATCATATTTGCAGATATATATCGGTTTTTAGTACCTTTATATATCGGCCGATATCCGATATATATAATGGCGATATATATCACCGATATTGGTAGTTTAAAAAAAATAAAAATTAAAAAATTAAAAGAGAGAGAGACATTTATCGGCCGAGAACCAAATATTAGATTCATTTCTTAATAATATAATTAATATCTAAAAAGATTTTATAAGCACATAATTCTTTATAAATACATGTCTTCGTACTTTAAATAATAAATTAATAATCATATAATTTTAAACCAAAGAGTGGGATAATTTATCATGCTTTTTTTATCCATTTCCTCTATTTTTTTAATTTTCTTCTTCTCTTTTTGTCTTATTTCATTAAGAAAACGTAACATATGCATGTCCATTACCCTAATTTTGTTTATTTAGGGTTTTTTGATTACTCAAAACTATACTACATAAAGCAATGCAAGTTTAATAGACATTTTATAAAATCATTTCTTTAAACAATCTAAGGCTATTTTATCGGACTAACTTGTTCAATACTCTGTCCGTCCAACTCCCAACTTACTTAAACATTAGCTTTTCTATATTTTATCTACACTATTCAACTTTATTACTTCTAAAATTTTTGAAAAAAAATTGCATCTAATGGCTTCACTTAAGCAACTAGAACTCATATTAAAAGACAAACACAAAACTCAACTAGTCTAAATTGGTTTGGTTGTATTCTTTTATGACCAAAGTGTTATGGTCTTTTCGAACTCTCAATTAATCTTTTGGGTATGTGCAATCCTTTCTAACCACACATATCGAATAATTTTATGAGAAGTGGTCCTTTGGAGTAGAGTAGGATTGAACTTCGGACTCGCGATTCAACTGAGTTCCTGACCATCACTTTAATCCCTTTAGATTAACTGGTCTAAATTTGTTTGATTATTAATTTGTTGCTTCTTTCCATTTTTTAAATTCGAGTTGAGTGCTAATGCAAAATGCTCTCTGCCCGCACATATCGGATAATTTTGTGGGGAGTGGCTCTTTGGAGTGGAGTAGGAATTGAACTTCAGATTCTCCTCTTCCTGAGGTGAGTTCCTGACCATCACTCCAGTCCCTTCAAGTTAACTACTCTAAATTGATTTGATTGTTAATTTGGTGCTTCTTAGCATTTTTTTTTTAATTTGAGTTTAATGCCAATGTAAAATTAAATCAAATTGACAGGTCAAATTGGACAAAAAGCTGAAAAATGGCTAATCCTATAAGTAGATTAATTATTCATTTAACCTTTGTATCTTGATCTCAAAGTTTTAACCATTTTTTACCTTTTTGTAGTCCAAATTGATTTGGATGGAATTATTCACTAAAATAGTGTAGTCCTCAATCCGATTTAAAAACCTTCATGGTAGGCATAATTAAATTGTTAACCAATAATCATAGTAGCCCCTTTCTTTGGACATAAGCACCCTTAAATTAGCTAATGATTTGGTCAAATCACTTTCTCTCTCAATACTAAATTAAGAGATCACTTCATCTACAATTTAAGCTTTGCTAATGTGGGATTAGAATTCTTTACTTTGTAAAAGCATCTTCCTTTTATTGATTAAGAATTGATAAACTTTTATATTTTGTCTCATTCTATTAAACAATGCTCTAATGATAATTAACTCATCTTATTCTAGATTTGCTTTTGTCATATTGCACATTGCTTTAAGTTTAATTAAATTAGAAATGATTGATGGTCCTTTTTTTTTTCTTTAACTTCTAAAGGAAAATAATCAGTAATTTGATTACGAACAAGTTAAAAGTGGGGCCAACTTCTTCTTTTAGTCCATGTTGCGTCTCAAAGGAGAACCAATTGTTTTACGCCATTTCTCCGAGTCAGAAGAACTGTTTATTGATAGATAAAATACTTGAAGCAGTTTAAATTTTAAAGCTCTCATGCACACGTGTGAAATTATCTATCGTGAATTAATTTAATGACGAACAGATTAATTAATACTTCGTTTTCAATGAATTGGTTTGAAAGAGCCATACTTATATTAAAAATATATAAAAATTAATATCAACAAAATTATATATATAATTTTAAAAGCTATATATCTTTTTGAGAGGCGGAGCTGTAAAATTTTAATTATAAGTTACAAGGAAGTAGGCAGGGGTTTGAATTCTAATGAGGCAGAGTTATTGACTATTAAGAAGGCGATCTTTATTCAGTCATCGTGTGAGAACGACAACTTAATAGTGAAAGGTGATTGAGCGAACAGTTTAGCCTGAGTTAGTGGTTGATAGAAGCCCCTATAGAAAATTATTAATGTGATGAGGGAGATTAGGTCCTTATCAAGAGCAAGTATTATCTCAGACACATGAGACGGTCGATGAATAGTGTTGCGGACTTTTCACTCTCTACTTTTAGATATATCTTGGTTGTTCTATATGTACATAGTCAATTGGGTCAAAATATTATCGACAGTTGAGTTTTGTTGATACATTGCTAATAGAATATTTTATTTTTTGCATAAATTTTTTATGAAGTGATAAACTCGCATATCATCAGTATTTTTTTTTTTTTAAAGATTCTCTTGTATTTTATTTGGTAATTTTAAAGGAAAAAATATGATGAGAGAAAACAAAAAAGATAAATAAAGAAGCAAAGGGAAAACCAAGGTTCTCTCCTCGTCTCTAAGAGGAAATAAACTTCTCTATTTAGCTGTTATTATAGGAGTAAAATATCGGTCATTATCATAGTAATAATTAATGTTGTAACTAGGGTTGAAACTCGGGTTGGGTTAAATTGATTTTACATCAGGCCGGGTCACATTGATTTTAATTTTCTCAATCCAACCCGATCCGAATTTCATATGAGTTGTTATTTTCCCAACACGACCCGACCCGACATACACAAATAATAATCCAAACCCATTGATTTCTCGGGTCGGGTCATGTGGGTTGGTGTAGCTCAACTGATTGTGGGTTTGAACCCCCATGACCTAACCTTGGTGTGCCCTATGAGTAGTGGGCTCATTTGTGAGGGTTTTATGCTGGGTATCTCATGGTTTTCCACACGTAAATTAAAAAAAAAAAATCACCAGTAACTATCAAAATCACAATTCTAAAATAATTACATCGAGCTAAAAGATATTCTAATCATACTTATATGTCCACCCAATTATGTGAGAGCTAATCCACATTTTGTAAGCATCCTATGTGATGAGTGTCCTATACATTAGAGTTCCACTTGGCTATAGTCACGAAGGAAAAAACGTAATTTTATGTTTAATGGTGGTTAAATATTATATTTTATTATTAATATTTAAATCAGGAAAAAATATTTTATTTTACATGAGAAACTTGATTTTATAAAATAAAATAAAATGCATCAGGCAATGTAGACTAAACTATTCCAAATGGGTAGATCACAGCCCTCTGATCAAAGAGTTGGAATCTTTCCATTTCATAATCCAACAGTGTAGATTAAACTATTAAATCAAGACTAAAATCTTGTAAACTTTTTAATTAAGCCTTTCTCAATAAAAAAGAGCCACGCCTTTTAGTTTTGTATCCTACGTATGCAAATTAGAAGGTTTACAAATATTCCAAAGATTAGTCAAGTTGAATGCTTGTAAAATTTAAATGGGACGCGTGAATATTTGATCTTCAAAAGATATCTTGTACGTTGTCCGAGGCTGGGGACCCATTCTATATAATTTATGAAAAAAGTAATCAAAAGCCAACTGGAAAATAAGTTCCTTTATCCATTTAGAACTGGCAATGTCAGATGGAAGGAAGCAATTCATTGCAGAAGAAGGGAATTGAATTGAATCAGTCTGGTCTTGTGTAATTTCTTATTTGATAGATTTAGGGGGGACAGGTCTTTCCTACTTAATTTCTACACCACTCTTTAATTTCTCTTGTTTGAAAGGGACAACTCACATTACTCTCTAGGCCCAATTACTCAGCAATTAAGAAAGCATGACTGTGCCATCAACTAGGGACATGTCATTCCAAAATATATGGAAGGAGACTGTAATTGCATATTTTTTATGGGTTTCATCATACTAACTTCCAAGTATAAATTTTAAAATTTATATAATTTTGAAACTAGCATCTTCATAAATGTTTAATTCAATGATGAAGATCACTTATCTCTAATTGTCTGTATCAAATTTGAATGGATAATAATACAAGTGGAGTACATTGTCACAAATACTATTTTCGAGATATTAATGGCGATTAGTAATAAATCAAACTATTAATAAGAAATTTATTGGGAATTTATCAGGATATTATTGTGATATTACTATTTAACACATTTTAACGTGATTTTACTGCAGTACCGATAAATACACGTTATAAACACGGTAGTGATATTTTGTCGATAAAAACGTGGTAAATTTGAAAATACCACTGAAAGAAGACCTATTTTTGAAAAAAGATTCAAATAAAAAATATTGGCCAATATCTAGGCCAATATTTGCCCGATATGAGCGAAACCAACTGAGATATTGGCTTGGGCCCACGGCCAATATAATTTTTTTTTTTTTAAAATGATAAAAATGAATATTAGCCGATATCTGCCGATATATTTTGAGATAAAAAATCTGAGATATATTAGCTGATATGATACATATCGACGGATATTTATTTCATGTTTATAGCAGTGACGGAGTCAAGTATGCGAAGAAGACCAAACTTGAGCTCATCCACGATTTTGAACACCTAACCACTAGCAACATCCACATAAATAGAATGGGTTTTCTTAGAAGGCCCATGCATAGTGCCCTCATTATTCATCATCCATTTAGACCCCGGCCATAATGCCACCGCTTTTTTTTTACCAGTGCTATATAGTAATAAATGAAGTTTTATGCTGTGAAATTCGAAATTCAACATCCCAAAATAGTCATTTCGAAGTTTATAAAGTTTATAAGATGCTTCTTTAACGAGTGAAATAAATTCATAAAAGAGTGGATACAAGGACATTAATTTTCTCTCATGAATCTCTTACATTGTAGTAAAACATCTCGAATTTCTTGCACAAATGAGGATTAAACATTCAAAATGATCATTATTATTACTGAAGAGGATAAATGAATCTTCCATTCTTCTATTTTAGTTAAGGGCAGAATTCTATGGCTATAAAGAAGCCATTGATATCAATGGTCCCATTATAGATGGCTCATGGCTTTCAGCATGATACTGGTTATTTGAATGGCCCACTTTGGGGTCGAAAAAACGGTCTCGGCTGATATATCGGCTGATATTTTTTTCTCTCCTTAATTTTTTTTTTTTTTACAAAAAACGGCCGATATTGGCTGATATGATGCGGCCGAGGTATTGGCATATCAGTCGATATTTGGACCCTGGCCCACTTAATCTTCAAGGGTTGGTGTGATGATCAAGAATCCGATCAAAATTTAAGAGATCTTATATTTAATTCACATTCAACACATAGGGTTGTTCCCGTAAGCTTACTTGATGTGTGTACGTAGAGAGACTCATCTTCCAAGAATTAGTGAGGTGAAACGCTTGAATATCTTAGTTATAAAAAAAAAAAATTGAATGACCCACTTGTCTAATATATGCTATAATAATGAAAGTGAGGCAAAAGTGAAGGTTTATATTTCAATGTTAAATTTTCTTATAACACTAAATTGAAATCATTGTAATTACAAATTACAGTGACTTAGTTTAAAATGTAAGACCATTTGGTAATAAAGTGATATTTAATAATTCTATCAAATCAAAGAAATCAATGCTCGTGTGAGAATTAAAAAGAATTAGTGTAGTTAAACATGTATAATAACATTATTTAAAATAACTAAATTAGTGCTTAAAGTGGATTTTTTTGTCAGCTATAAAAATATTTAAATTAAAAATCTTATGATCGACAAAACAACATTCTCTATTTCAGTTTTCCAAAGTTAGTGTGTCCTATAGAATATGTCAAATTATTGACATAAAAATTGAGTCATAAAAAATAGTAATTCACTTATATGAGAATAGAGGTTTTGATTTTTGAATATTAATTGACTCGTGCGAGTCTACTCATTACATGCGTTTGGTGCATGTTAAGAGGAAAAGTCCACCAAGGGTAATAGTAGTGAGTCTATGAAAAAAATTCTATCTTTAAATATAATTTTTAACAAAATTCATCTTAATTTAAATAATTGAGTCATATTTTTACCAGTACTCGTTGTCTGTGTGGCCATGATTGGTGGTTTCATGTAGTTGGACTGGGCTCGAGTCTTGGTGAAGTGAAAACGTACAAAGAAAAATAAGTCATATTTTTAAACTCTAAATTTTAATCTTTTTAAATAACTTTTGATTTTTTTAAAAAAAACCTTATAGATTTCATAATTTTTTTGAGCGAAAAGAGTGAATGATTTCATTAAGAAAAGAACATAGATACAAAAATGGAGGCTACAATTTGTATAAGAGAGTTATGACCATAACCAAAGAATAGAGTTATATATGTGCCCCTTATAAATCAAAATAAAGATATACCATAACGCCCCTATCCCACTACACCCTCATCATCACCCATTGTGCTAGAGAACAAGAATTCTATAATCGGCGCCCTTTGTGTACTCCAACCTTTGCCAAGAAATTGGCCGCACTATTAGCTGACCACCTCACGTGACTAAAGTGGATAACTATATTCCTTGCCAAATTCTTCATCTCCCTTGGAACGTTCACCATTCTCCATGGGTTTATAGTCACCTTCAACTATAAGGTTAACAATCCCAAACATAGATAAGAGATAGATCATTTTCCTAATTTCCAGTAACTTCGCTTCATTAGATTCCATTCTTCTTGTGGATTCGAAACATGCAAATATCATTTTCCATTCTATCATCGGGAACTACCCTCCACATCCCAACCGCCCCAGAGGTGCCCCTTGCAGCGCCATTCACATTAAATTTATAGAATCGAGATAAAAATCATCTAAGGAGCATTCAACAAATTTCTTGCACAATGATAACCACTCTACAAGAGCTCACTTAGATTTGTCGAGAACTTAATTTAACAAGAGAACTTTTAGAACCTAATATTCAAATACTCCCTCTGTCCCATTTTCGTTGTCCTATTTTAAAATTTTAAATATTTTAAGGATAGTTTCAGGAGCCAAATTAGATAGAGAGAGAGAGAGAATCTACATGTGCTTGTAATTTGTAAATGTAGAATATCAGACAACTATTTTGAAACAGTTTAAAAATACATATCAGATAACTAAATTGGAACGGAGAGAATATATCCTTTATAACAAACCTATCACCGTAGATAAAAGTGAGTTGCATGTATCATACATCTATGAAATCATTATTCATATTTTATCCTTACTGATATATGAGTTAAAAGAAATTAGAATGATATAGTAATCTAACAATTAGAGTTAGCATTTATATGGTAATGACTTGGTTTTTTTTTTTTTTTTTCACACAAGTCAAAATATAAAAGGTGTAAAGGTACACCAACAAGTTCCTCATGAACCAAAAGTTCATATCTCTATCATTACTCTTAGTCCATTCGCATTATTCTACTCAATTCTTACTCAACCCAACTTATCCTTTACTAATTCATACTGTTGATGGCTAAGCAAGTCAACTAAATTTTAGTTAAGATAGGTGGTCATGATTTTCAATTGGTAAATGCTTCAATGAACAATTGTATCATGACCATTCTGCAGTGTGAACCATCTCAAAGTATTCTTCAATTTTCATAAACTACTTTTATTATGGCCTACAAGTTGAAGTTAAGGAAAAAAAAAAAAATTTGAAATTCAAAACATCCAAATCAAAATAGATGGTTTAATGGGAGTTTTAAAACCATTAAAGTTCTTGGAATTTTATTCTTATCTATATGCTAGCCGTTGAAGTATGAGATTGTTTCAACCACCATTTCAAGCTCAAGCCATTCCCCAAATTCAATCTCAGCCACAACCTCGACGTCCATATCGACATTTTTCGCAACTAAGTCTCTCTTAAAGTGACTCTCTCCCTTCATGCAGGACTGAAGTTACGAACCAGACTCATCTCTATGTTACCTTTGGCTTTGATGCCATATTAAATACAAGAATAGAACTCATCCTTAAAATCCGATATGAAAAGAGAGACTATTCATGTGCTTATAAACTCTATAACCAAATATCCACTAACAATGTTGGACTTTTACTAACAGTCCCAGTATAATTAGCCTTAATCATGCACCAACTTCCTCCTCAACTTCAACTAGTTCATCATGTTACAGGTCAAACATTTTCACCTGCTACACCCGGGGGTACAAAATTCGGCCTCTCCAAGATATCGGCCAATAAAATTCTCTCTTCTTTTGTGTTTTTTTTTAAATATCGATATTTTTTTTATTTTTTTATAAATTAAAAAATAAATAAAAAATAAAAAAAGGCTTTTAAAAAAAAATTAAAAACGAAAATATCGGTCGTGATATCAACTTGGACCTACCACCGTTTTGATTTTTTTTTTAAAAGACTAATATTATAAATATCAGCCGATATCAAACCGATATATATCGACCATATCAGTCAAGAAATATCCTCTATTGGTCAATATAATAAGGCCAATATAATAAGGGTGCAAAACCCATATCATATATGCGGATACTAATTTGCACCCCAGGCTACACCTTACCATGTTCAGCATCCACCCTCAAATCCTCCAAGTACAACTTAGAGTTACATAATTTCTACCTCTTGTCGCCTTGAACCTCTACCCATTTACTCCCCTTTAAGCAACGAAGTGTCCCCACTCTAGCAAACCTTGAGACAATTACGAACTCCAATGGACCCATATAGAACCCTAAGTCTCAATACAAGCCTATGTAGCTCAATACAATTTCAAAGCAAACTTCCCATACTTAGCTCAATTGGCTCTGGTAAACCAGGTTTCTATATCTACATCGTTAGGATCTATTTTTGCAATATAAGTTAAATAAGGGTATTTTAGCAATTTTAGAAAAAATTATGGAAAATGATGGAGCTAACTAGGACTTGAGATTTTAATAGACACACACAAGGATTTTTTTTTAAATATTTTAAAAAATACATGAAGATTTTATGACAAAATTTATCGAAAAAGTATCTGTTTATTATTTTAAAATTAAACAAATGGCATATTACTCTGTTAAACAAAAGATATACTTGAGACACAATTTCGTTCACTCATGCCATAAAATAGACATTTAGATAATTGATTTTTTTTTATAATTTGGTAACTTATTTTAGCATCTTGAATTAGATAGAAAAACTTAAATTAAATTTTATAAAATAAAGGGCACTCATTTCATTCGAAGAAATCAAGTCCATAATTACACCAAGCACCTTATTTCTAATAGTGCCAAAAAAAAATGTGTGACATGCCATAAAGGGGGCCCAGTCAGACCACGTGGCGACGATTTGGGCAAACGGGGCTTGATATGTCACGTGTATTACGCCAATTTGCGTACGTACGGCAATCCATACTCTGACCGTATATTGATGAAAATAATAATAAAATAATATAAATAAAATTAAGAAAAGTGAGAAAAGGACATAGAGAATCGCGTATATAAACAAGCCTCTGTCTATGATCCATTCGTCGTTCGCCGTTTGCCGTTCGCAACTCCTTGAGCTAGTGAGAGAGTAGTACCTACGCCTGTACGCCTTTCTGCGTTTAATGCGTTTCAGGAAGAAGGCGTGATTCTCATTTCCTTTCCCCGGCATTGATCTCCTTTCACGGATTCCATGGCCGATACTCCAAATTCTAGCCATTGATATCTTCCTTCTCCATTTCTTGCATTCTTAAGACATCCGAAAACAGAAACCGAAAAAAGGCAAGAAGAAAGTTTCTGAGGAGATGGAACTGAGCCAAATAACGCTAGAAATCTTCTCAAAGCTTGAGAAGAAATGGCTCTCTGATTGTGAAAACCCCAATCTCTGGAAGAAGACTCGAATTCTCAGCATCGATGGCGGCGGGGGTGTCAAGGCCCTCATTTCTGGCCAGGCATTGGTGCTTCTCGAAGACCAGATCCGATCCAAGACCGGCGATCCAGACGCTCGGATAGCAGACTTCTTCGACGTCGTCGCCGGGACAGGCCTCGGTGGCGTGTTCGCAGCAATGCTCACAGCTGACGGCGGAAACGGCAGGCCGCTCTTCACGGCCAAGGACGCAGTTAAATTCCTGACGGATAGGCTTCCTCAGATGTTCCGTCCAGCAGGGGTGTTGCGCCGAAAGCGGAGGTTCTCCGGCAGGAGCATGGAGAGGGTTCTGAAAGACGCACTGAGAGCACCGGACGGTCGGATCTTGACGTTGAGGGACACGTGTAAGGCTCTCCTCGTCCCTTGCTACGACCTCAACAGCTCCGCGCCATTCGTTTTCTCCCGCGCCGACGCCTCCGGCTCCGGAAGCTTCGATTTCGAGCTCTGGAGCGTCTGTCGCTCCACGTCAGCAACGCCGAGCCTGTTCAAACCGTTTAAGCTGACGTCTGTTGACGGTAAAACGACGTGTGTGGCAGTTGACGGCGGTTTGGTCATGAACAACCCGTCGGCCGCTGCCGTTACGCACGTCCTCCACAACAAGCGGGATTTTCCGTTAGTTAACGGTGTCGAGGACTTGATGGTGCTGTCGTTGGGAAACGGGCCCTTTGGCAGCCGGAGGCCGCCAAGACGGAGTGCTGATGGAGAATGCTCGACGCGTGCAGTGGTGGAAATCGTGCTGGATGGCGTGTCCGAGACAGTTGATCAGATCCTTGGAAACGCTTTCTGTTGGAATCGGACAGACTACGTCAGGATTCAGGTATTCTACACATTTCTTTCTTTCTCAATTTTCTCCGTCAAATCAATATTTTTTTTTTTTAAAAAAAAAGATAAGGCCGAGTTCTTGACTACATTAAATTTTGAGTCAGATTTTAAGTTCTGAGTTTTGAACACGGGTTACGAGTCACTTATTAGTCGTTCTCTTTAATGGGATTTTTAGTCAAGTTTTGGGTTTTTAACACTAGTTACATATTTTTCTTTTATGTTATTGTGCTCGACTTCATAGTTTTTCTTTTCTTTTCTTTTTTCAGAAAAAAATCTGAGATGCTTCACAATGTGTGTTGTTCAAATCATGATTGATATTTAGTATTGAAAATTAGTTTAATTTAATTTTTAGTTATAGGGTTAATAGTATAAATAAGAATAATTTATGGAGCTTATGTCCATACATATTTTTCAATAACTCAATTGGGCTGCTGTTCCCATGTGACGTGTGTCATAGTTGGATAACTAATCAGTAGAGAGATGACTACAATTTTTGTTTTAATAACATGAGTATCTTTACTTTGTATTAAAGATAAAGATTAATTTTATAGGAATCACATTATAGTTGAGAAGGAGTTGAACTTGAAGTCTTTAATATAATTTTAAAATTTCAGATCAACTTTCAGATCAACTAAGATGTCTTTGTAGGTCAAGGTGAATAGAGATATTTGTATTGGGTTACATGAAAATATAGTTATAATGACAGAAGGTTGAGAGGGAGAGGGGGTAAAACTTTAAAAGAAAAAGGTAAAAATTTCTAATGAATCACTTCACTTACCGTTACATGGTGTGTGTAGAGAGACTTATTTATAATCCAAATATTGTTCAGATATTTTAAGAGATTCCAAAAATTAATCGGATATTTTAAGAGATTTCAAAACATTGATCATTAGAATAAAATAAAAAATAAACTGAAGAAAATGGTGATTCATCAGTATGCAAAGCATGCATGTTACTTCCTGGATACTTACAAGCCCATTTGCAACCACCAAATCAATGAGTACGTACAGTTGAGATCTCACATGGTGTAGACTGTAGTGAGTTGAAGCGGATCAATTGTGATCTATAAGTATCCAAATGTACGGAACATGTAGAATGAGAGCCACATAATTGCCTTAAAAGGTAGAGTATGACAGTAGCTTATTAATGTGAAATCCATTTGTTAGGATTTCTGAGACAAGGTTGGTAAAGTTTGGTTTGTTGAGGGCCTCAATGGTCTTGCCTTCTGCAATTTCTGTTTGTTTCCTGACCATCGGTTATCCACTACTCTCTCACTGCTCACTGCATTCTGTAAAACTCAACCCGGTTGAGTCCACGTAGATCACTGAGTCAAACAATCATCATTCGTAGGTTACTTAATCTAACTTTGATGGACTTGATCACTGAAAATCTTGAGTATAATCTTAAAAACTTAGATCAATTGAATTATTCAATAATTTACAATAGATGACAATGACGTTCATTTACGGAGATGATAGAGAATCCAATTCAAGGAAATCCGTGTGGTCCTACACAACCAAACCTTTTGCCATAGTAGGATAGGATGGCAGTGGATTCATTAGCTCAAAACTTAGGAAACAAAATCATAGATTATACGGTGTTCATCCTAACACGGACATTATCTTTTAAGAGGCACGAGTTTTAGTGAACTTTCCATTTTGTCTTTCATTCATCCGAAGAAATCGGTTCACTTTTCAGTTAATCAGTTCACTGGACATGTGCATCGACCGAATCATATGGAAATTGGTGCACCGATTTTTTGAAAGTTCAAATCGGTACACCGACCGAATCATTTTTACACATAACACCGATGAGTGAACCGATTCACTGAAAAAGTAAGCCAATTTCTGCAGATGGAGAGAAAGTGAGAAATCTGAAAAATCCGTGTCCATTGAAAGAGTATGCCTATATTAGGATGGGAACACTATATTATTTCTTCAATGTATCCCTTTTTATTTTTATTGATTATTAAGGTTCTAACAATTGAAATTCTAGTTGAATCAATCCAATGGTTTTATTATTGTGGACTGATTTTACTCTTGGCCAAAGCATCTCAACCTTCATTACAAATTTCAGATAAAAATCTAAAATATTAAAAAAATTCAATCTAAATTCAGATCAAAGCATATATTAAAAAAAATATATAATTAATACCTCAAAATTTTAACTGAAACTTTTCAATATAAGTGAAAGGAAAAGATTACAGGGAATCTATTGAGTACGTGTACGTCGGAACCACTCTTGACCCAACCTGAATCTGACATATTAGATATTGAATTATTGATTGCAGAGAGCCCCGCTATCACCGCACTTGATTTCTCGGGTACGCTTTGGTTATCCCAATAATAATAATAATAATAATAAAGAATTTTTTCATAAAAAAATATATCTTTGAACTTTTATTGAAATCTTTATTATTTGTATTTATTGACAACAATTTATTCTACACGATAAGCATTCATGGAGCTCTTATTAAATCTTTTGATCATCCACATCAATTACATATGTACTGCACTTGACTATTAGATTGAAATTAAGCTATATTATTATTTTGTTAAGAGTTTTGAATTTTAAATATAATTTATTTTATTTTTAAAATATCATTAATACAGAGAAAGTACTTCATTAAGTGACGTTGACTTCTATATATATATATATATATATATATTACAAACTAGATCATCAGTTTATAATCAATGACATGTTGAAGGAGTTTTTAAATTTTTTAATCAAAATTTTTAAAACTATAAAAAATATAGAAGTTTCTTTGAAACAAATTTAAAGACTAAGTTTATTTTATTTTTTTAAAAGAAAAGAAATCCTAATAATGGTAAAAGGGTGTCTCTGCATTTTGGTAGTGTTAAGTGTTAACAAAGGAGGGTTGTATGTTGGATGCAGTCGAACGGTTTGCTGACGGAGGGAACGGAACGATGGATGGATGAGGCGTCGACGGAGAGGGTGGAGATGGTGAGGAGCGCGGGAAGGAGGATGCTTGGTGAGAAGGCGGTGGAGTCGTTGCCTTTTGGCGGGAAGCGGTTGCTGACTGAGACAAACGGAGAGAGGATGGAGAAGTTCGTGCAACGGCTCGTTGCCGCTGGGAAGGGCCTCCCGCCAAGCCCGTCTAAGGAAACGTCCGTCACTGCGCTGCCTCTTGACCGTTAGTTTTGTCCCTCTATCTTTTTACTCCCTAACCCATCTTCTTACCCTTTTTAACTTCCTCTTTATCTGTCTCTCTGTTCCCGAGTTAAATAGAATAGTAATATTAATAATCTCTTTAATTTATTTAATCAAAGAAATCCCAAGTCCACGTGAATGGAGCATATGCTTTAAAAAATTTAAAAATAATAAAAAGGAATAGTAATTGTTAGCAAGCAGAAGCAGAACCATCCAACACAAGCTTTGTAAGGGAATAGGGGTCCACCCCCAGAGATTCCTTATTCAGGCTTCACTTGAGAGCTTTTCTTCTGGTAAAGGCTTCTCTGTGATAATGAATTCTAATCCTTCAATGGGCCACACTGTTGCTTTGATGAGAAATGAATGCTGTGAAACATGACGCTTATAAAAGGGGAAAAGAAAAAAAAAGAACGAGTTCGCCTTTTTTATTTTTTACAATAGAGTTCACCTTAAAATCAATTTAATTTTTCTAAGTCAGCTGAACTTGATGGATTTGTACTGTTGATATCTAATCAAAGGGCTAATTTCCATTACATTATGTGCTGAAGCAACTGAGCCAGATTGAAACCAAGCCTAACCTCAAAGTAGTTCCAGGACTTGCGCACACCAATATTTCGAGATTGATAAGAGTGAATGGAGTTTCAGGACTTCAACTATTCTTACCCATTTTATATCTTTCTTTTGGTTGAATGGACAAATGAAAATGCACAAAACCCTAATTAAAATCGATTGAGAGAATACTAATATGTAAAATTGATTGAGAGAAAAAAAAAAGACTTCGACAAGTATTAGCCACGGGTGGCAACAAATCTAGTGCTGAGAGATGGTAAAGAGGGTGGACGGGCAAGCCTTTGAGAATTAGTGGGTGCTCTAAGAGATCTATGACACCTTGTCATATAAAAAATGACTACCATAAGTAGAAACAATAATTTCACTGAGCTGGTTTTTCAAGCTTTAATATGGCTTTCCTGAACTAAGTTCAAGCCCAGAATGTGGTATCATCTTATTTTTAACAAGAGAGAATCTCTCTCGCTGTTTTTATTCTTCTTTTTTGGCAAAATAAGATTGCCCAAATAGATACCCTTAGTTCTTAAGGATATTGAGAAAGGCTGTCTGAGTGGGCCAGGATTGAGCCCATGATTAGTCCTAATATCACGCAGCCCACCGTTTTACTGAAATCAATCAATGAAATAGTTGGTATTTATGAGTGGAAGCCTCTATTCAAGCTGGCCCGTATATGGCCCAGTCTGCATTAAATTGGTCAGATCCAACATTTCCCGTGAAAGCCCATAATTGAGCTGAGTGGAATACTATTCGTCCATCTACCATTTCCCGTGTATTTATTGTAAAGAACCATCTTCATCATCATCATCAATTGCAGCATCAGCAGCAAATATTGCCACCTTATCTCGCATATATTACTATTAAGATTATATGGTCAAAGAGGAGCACGTTTTAGGGATGATCACTGAAAGTTTATCAATATTTTGAATTTAACACCTTCATTATAAGTTTTAGAAATGAAGTTCATTTGAATCCTATAGATGAAATTAATGACTATAATAATAATGATAGTAATGTCATGAGTTGAGTTATTCATATGTAATCTAATGGATTCACAAAGACGTTATGAAATTTTACGCTGGCGATACACAATAAACAAGACTAATGAGATCGTCCTTAAATGGTTGATGAGTATCATATAATTGGATTCATTTGATAAGTAATTTCATGGATATGAAGTATAAAAAATCTCACTATCAATTGATAATTCAAGCCATATAATCTTAGCCTTTAAAATTTTGTTCAATATAGACCATTGATTTTTAAAAATTTAAAATAAAGAGACAGAATAAAATAGATTGAAGTCTACTTTATACACAACTTCCTCATATAGTCCTTTTTATAACACACCGAACTATATGAGTCTGACCCATTAAATGACTTGTCTCGTTAGAGTCCAATTTGAGCCACTTTTACGTTTTGAGTAGTTATATATAGAATAAATAATGCCAAAAAAAATTAACCTTCCATATTCTTCAGCATATCACTAGGCTTCCAGTATAAGCAAGTAGAGCAATTAATCCAAAGGGATTAGAGTGATACTGAAAAACCACCTCAAGAAGATAAGACTCCCGAATTCAATTCTTGCTCCACTCCTCATAGAGTTACTCAATATATAAAAGGAGACTTGCACATACCCTAATAATTAATCGGATGGTCAAAGAAGTCTGGACACCTTGGTCATAAATAAATAAAGAAACAAGTATAGCAATTCAACCCCAACTAACTATTCATATTACTTGCTAATGATTCGAATGTTATGGATCATTCAATAAAACTAAGGTATTTACTAGCAGGAATTTCAAACCAATGTCTCATTGAAAAAATTAAAAAATCTAACCAATGTAGTTGAACTAAATGGCTTAAATTAGGCAAGTCGGATTGCTATTGTAGTGTAATGTGGTTGTAACTGATCACTCATTTTATAAATTTAGTTGTCCTCTTTTCCGTTAAAGGTTTCATTCGATTTATTTTTCATTTGTTTGTTAACTTTAGCTGTGATTGTGTTTTATTTTAAATTTCCAACTAATTTTCACATTCTTAATTTTTTTTTTGTACGAATCCTAGACAATAATTTTTTTAAATCTTATCGTTGTTTCTTTTTATATTTTTCTCACTAATGACAAGATTTTACTTTTGTTTTCATTCCTTTACTTTCATTAGAAATTTAAATTGATACGGTGAAAATGATGTGATAGAAATGTGAAGTGACATAAAACATGAGTTTTAAGTGTAGAGTAGAAAAGTAGAATTTAGAATGGCAACCCCGATAAATGAAAAAATGGAAATGATTATGACGATTTTATCTCTGTCTGTTTCATTCTAAAGGTTTTAATTTTTTTTTCTTGTCACTCGCTACAAATACAAAATTCCAGCATACTGGTTCAGGCTAACTGAAACAAACAGCAATAAAAAAAATTCAGGGATTACATCCATTGCCAAGAGTTTTTAGAGCAGTGCACCACACTCTTCCAATAAGATTTGGCCATCAGGACAGAATGGTTTTTTTCTTTTTCTTTTTTTGGTAGAGCCTTCTAGAAAATTGACAAAGTGGTTTCTCAATATAAACTCTGGCAAAGGAATCATAAGAGTGGATGAATCAATCAGTATCCTCAATAACTGGAGTCTAACTATCTCCTTGTCCATCGTGTAGCTCAATTGGTAATCTCCCGCCTCAAGAAGCAGGAGGTGCTAGGTTAGAGCCCCCATGGTCTCATCTAATGTAGCTGCAACTCAGGCCGAGTTTTGACCCAACCCGTATGACCCGACCCGAGAAATCATGCAGGTTGAGTTGAGAATTTTGGATCAGTATGTCAGGTCAAGAAGGGTTTAGGGATTAGTATGTCGGGTCGGGTTGAAAAGACAAAAACCCACATAAAATTCAGGTCGGATCAGATTGAGGATTTTACAAGTTAACCCGACCCAACCCGACTAAAATTAGACTAAAATAGGTTCAAAATGCAGGTCGGGTCAGCATTTAAACTGATTTGGATTAAAATTCGGGTCGGGTCGAGAATTCGGACGGATCAAGTTCTATAAATATCAACTTGGGTCAGATTGGGTTTGAAAGAACCCAGCTAGCCCGATCCGAGTTGCAGCCCTACTGTGGGTATCACCCGTGGGGGTTTTACGTTGAGTTTCTCGTGGTTTCCCACACGTAAATTAAAAAAAAAAAAAAAACTCCTATACTTTTTTAATTTAAGTTCCTTATCTTACTCTCTTGAGATATCCTGATTGGATTGATCCTGTATTACGAGGATACATTTTATTTATTTATATTTTGAAGGCATGAACACTTGGTGTAGCCTCAATTATCATCAGTTGAGTTTATAGATTACGTTCATGAGTTTCTCCATTTTCTGGCATCCAAGAAAACAACTAAAGAGGATATATTTTAAAGGAATATACTTACATTAACATGTACCACCATTGCTGCTCTCTTCACCAGGTGCACTGATACACGACCGAAACACGATATGTAACCCTTCAGTAAAATTTTCCATTGATGAATTAGTTATGTCCATAAATTGAACTACCAAAAACTGTAAAGTTTCTATTTACTTTCTAAAAAATGCATTTTTACATTCATGAGTTCCAATAGTTACATACAGGTGTGCATGACAGTCAATACAACCTTACGCAATGCAATTCCAGATTCCCATGCTGCCTCTGACTCTTCAGGGAGCAAACAGTCATCAAGGCCAAGGATATCTAATCTGCTAGCAATATGGGGTATATCTGAAGCTCTGAGCACAACAAATATAGAACATGCTCATTCTGACTTGTGAAGATTATGAAGAATGTAAAGGGAAGCAGATGACAGGAATATGCATACAGAGTAACTTAAGAGATCTACACCAGTAGCAATGGTCACCATCTTGCTCCTCTCAAACATCTTTACCAGAAGGATCATGACAATGACATGCCCTACCTTTGTCTTTAACTCGTCAAGCGAACTAATTTTCATCCACTTAGGTCTCTCCTGCAAACAGATACCAGAATCATATGACACCACATGGAACACAAAAGAAAAGGCACATTCAAGGTTCTTCAACTAGAAGTATGTGCTGCAGATGGAATGTGTTTGGATGATAGTATACATTTAAGATGCTGGAAACCCTCCAAATTGTGGGTCTGGTGAAGGCAAAAAATCACAATGATGGACCATCTGACCAATATAGGCTTTTCCTTCATTGATGGTAGACCATGCATTTTGGAAGTTATTTGCAAGTGATCAATTAGTGGGTTAGGAACTTTGGATCATTAGAGAGGTATGGTACTTGGGTCATGGCCCTCCTATGATGGGTCCCACAAGTAATCAATATAGATAGACTTTCAAGGAATTTTGTATGCTCAACAACATAGTAGAGCAACTAAAAAGTTCAATTATTATTTTGGTGGTTAGTTTCATTTATTGTTTCTAGAGTATAATTTTGTTGAATTAGTTAGATACGCTATTTTATAAGTTTGTTCAGCATTACTTATGTTTCACTAACATCAGCCACGTTGATGAACTATTTTCACTAAATTACATCTTCAGCTATCTAGATTTCTGATTGCTTGATGCAAGGCTTGACTCTTTGATTCTCCACATGTGAAAACATGCAGCAACTTGATGCTCATTGCAGCTCATAATTGGAAATCTTGAGAACCTTGTTAATCATTGAAAATCACTAATGTAAAAATAATAACAACTTGATCTACTGAACCACAAAAAATGTTATTGTGTCTCATGATGAGGATTGATCCTTCTATATGAAAATGAGAAAAAAATAAAAAAAATGAAATTAAAGAGAGAAATAAACATTCAAACAACATTCTCATCAAATTTTGTAGATCCTCCATCTAATTCCTCATGGTATCACGATGCTCTCCATCTAGTTCCTCTTGGTATCATGATCAAATGGATGGTGCGTAATAGATCGATTTATTTACTAATAATAATGTCTTTGTTCGGGTCACAGAAGAACCACACAATTGCATTCATCACATATCCCTCTCATTCTTCCATAAGAAAGAGACTAGTTGTGGTTTCTCAACCACCATAACTCCCAGGTAGGTGGTTTTTCAACCACCATAACTCTCAGGTAGATGGGTTTGATCATTCATCTTGATCGGCTAGGATACACCATGGTCCTTGTCCCACAGTTCCCACCATTTGATGGAGGGTCGTAACAAAACCTCCCCCTTCATTTCGGCCTTGTCCTCAAGGCCAAAGTTTGGAAAATTCTTCTAATGCAAGGTTGCATCAACACCTTCCCTATTCAGACAAACCTTGTCCTCAAGGTTGAAGTTAGTAAAAATTTGTTCGAGTCGGTCCCACCGCATCCCACATCACTTCCTCAATTTTGATCATGAGTAACTTGTGGCCCTCCTGAAACTTTTCATCACAATAGAAACAGAGCCATTTGCTCTCTTCTTCTCCACATTTCATTCCAAGATATTTTCTAGGTTGAGACATTGAACTAACGGCTAATTGTCAACATGAATCAACAGAAGTCACCGGATTTTCTAGCTTGGCACGAGGGCTGAACATTCGAAATTCACCACCAATTTCCTCTTCCAACCCGCCAATGAATGCTCCTAACAGCGCCTTCTCTGGCCACCCTCGGATTCGAGTTGAAAATTGTTTGAATTCCTACTGATAGTCTGGGACAGTACTATGTTATCTAATTTTTTAGAGGGCCTCGTCAAAGTCCTCATATTCGGTGGATATGAAACATTAATACAATTCATCCATAAATGTGTCCCACGTCACTTCTCCATAAGTTTGTTCCAGCCATTGGTACCAATGGTTCGCCTCTCCTTCCAAATGGAAAAAGGCCAATGCCACCTTTTTGTTCCATTGACATCCCTTGGTATTTGAAAATTTGCTCAACTGGGTGGGTTCAATTCCCAAGTATCTCAGAAAATCCATCTTGATAAATCGGAGTAGGACAACGAACCATGTTCGTGGTGTATTATTCATGCTGAGTCGATGTTTTGGGATGCACTCTAACTCCCCGATGGCCTCTGTTAAGGCTCAAAGTTTCTTCAAATTACTGTAATCGGCCATTCGTCCGTAGTGAATTGCTGTGGACTGCATCCAGCAAATTTGGACCAATCTTGATACTCTCAATAATATGGGCAAGGAATGTATGTATGTACAAGTCAGCACAAAAGCCAATCCAAATTTTATTCAGTCAGGAAACACACATCAATATGATTCTCCACAGAAAATCCCTTGACTGATCCTCTCTCTCTCTCTTGGTACATACATCACATTTAGACCACATCTTGATGCTCTCAAGTCTCAACAAGTCAGCAAAAAGTCACAATCCACACTTTATTGTCAAAGAAACACATGCCAATATGATTCCCAAATTGAATGCAAATAGTGAAACTGGTTTTTTAATAAAGATCTAATGGAGATGAATTGGTGATGGAGGTGCACATCATGTGAAGCGAAGTGGGAGCAAACCCATTGGGCCAACACCAAATAAATGCAAAATCAAGCCTAAGCTTTGGGATTTGAAGTTGTTTCATGGTCCACCTGCTAGCCCATCAAGCAATAGAAACCTGTAAAATTTTATTCCACAATATTTCTTGGGCCAAAGTCCTAGCTAGGCAAATCTTCTAATTTAGCAACCTTATACATTGTTTATGTCTAAAAGAATAGCACATCTAGATTAGATATTTATTAGGAACAATCTAAATCCATCCATCCAAAAATCTAACATCACCTCCAACAAGTGGAACAAGTCTATTTGATCTCATTAGAGGATTCATCTACAAGCCCCTAAGCAAAACAAGTCTTGCAAACCCCACCAGAGAAATTGAAACAAATAAAGTTTCTACTAAGCTGAACAAATCTGTGGACCGCACTAGGAGATTTGACCATGTGACCAACATGAAATTTGACACTTGTGAACGTACTTTCAAAGATTATGCAAATTTAGGTAATTATCAAGTTGCAATCTGTGCTCGAAGTTTTACTTGTAAAAAGGATGTTGAACCAGTCTCCCAAGGTGGAGCCACTGATCCAATGGTTAGAACCATAGTGCCCATTTTAAATTCAAATTCAAAAGGCTCATTTTGTGGACTACATCTCTCAATTTATTTTATTTTATTTTATTTTATTTTATTTTTTTTGAAAATGTGTTTACACCATCTATTATGAATAGTTTCAAATGGAGGTGTAGAACGCAAAAAACTGACCCCAAATAGATGGGATTGTGGGTGTGATGATGATGATGATGATGATAATGATATATTGTGAATCATCATCATTATCAAAGGTATTCATTCCATCAATTTGGGGTCCGTATTTGCATTTTGATTTGGCATGTTTCTCTTTTCTCTGAGTCAATTGCTTATCCGATGCACGTAGGACTTGAACCCACGACTTTGAGGTTGAAACAACTTTTGCAATGAACTTAAGAAAATAGGACATGTGGGCTTGAAACATGCATTGCAAGCTAAAGGAATAGACAAACAAAAATAACAGTCAGCAAAGAAAAATTAGTTATATTTTATCTTTAGTGGGAAAAAAACACTTAAGTGGGATGGTGGCAACCTTGAGCGCAAACATTCCAAACAAGGAAGATCCCTTGAGAGCACGATCAACAGTAGCAGGTATGCCAGGAGGCGAATTACTTATAAATAATCCATATAAGCCCATCGCAAATATTAGCATGACAGTTCCAGCAAGATAAACATCTGCATAAAGAATATTAAGTAATTGTTCATACTAATGGAAAATATACTATTTCGATATGCCATATGAAATAGACTGTCAAGTTACCATCCCTGTCAAACCTAAGGTCTAGGTAACCTGCAAAAGGATTCATGGGCATTCACTTAAAGCTTAAACGATTTGCCATTTCCATAGAGAAAACAGGCATCATTTATGTAAAAACGGGTGTGAAAATATAAAATTAAGATCACTATAAACTAATAGCATCAAATGTGAATTTGCTCACTGTTTGAGCTTTAAAAATATCATGAACATTACACTCATCTAAAGAGTACATCCATCAAAAAAACTGGTTGATGGAATGCAAAGCTATTTTGAGGTGTTTCATAAAATTAATAATCTGAGTATATTATTAAATCTTTATGCTATTACATGTATATATAGCCTCTATCCGACCCTAAAGCTATCACACTCAAACTGTAACTCTTAACTAATTATAAATCAAATACACCTCTTAATTAGAGGTAAATCCAAACTAGGAATCCTAATTAGATAATAACTCTAATTATTCCAACATGCCCCCGCAAGCTGAAGCGTGGATGAACACGAAGCTTGGAATGAGGTGTTTCATAAAATGAATAATCTGAGTATATTATTAAATCTTTATGCTATTACATGTATATATAGCCTCTAGCCGACCCTAAAGCTATCACACTCAAACTGTAACTCTTAACTAATTAATCAAATACACCTCTTAATTAGAGATAAATCCAAACTAGGAATCCTAATTAGATAATAACTCTAATTATTCCAACATGCCCCCGCAAGCTGAAGCGTGGATGAACACGAAGCTTGGAACGTGAAGAAACAGGAGGTGAACTGGAAAAAAGCGGCACACTAACTAGCCACAAAGATTTGATGGAGAAGCAACACACTGATTGGCTGCAAAACTTGGCTGAAGAGGTAGTGTTGACTGACTGCAAAAGATAGGCGGCGCAAACAGATGACAGCCTGTAAAAGAGAACTTGGCACGGATGACGGCAGTGGTCGTAAGACAATTGTCACGCAAAACAACGATCACAATATGCGAGAAAGGCAGGCAATGAATGACCTGCAAAACAAAGGGCATAGTACATGCCAAAAAAGGCTGAAGCCATCACATCGATCAATCAGATCGGAAAGGCCAACAAAAGAGTTGAAGCCATGAAAGGCCAGCAAAAAGGTAGAAGCCATGAAGGCCAGCAAATAAGGTTGTAACCATGAAAGGCCAGCAAAAGGGTTATAGCCATGGAAGGCTAGCAAATAAGGGTTGAAGCCATGAAAGGCCAGCAAAAGTGGGGACGAATCAGAGTCCTCTAAATAAAAGGCTGAAAAGGGCATTTTTTTGTCCCTTACTTCAGCTCAGCAAAATAGGCGGAGAAAAGCAATCTGTGTCCCTTTCTTCGGCTAAACAGGCCGTTGAAGAAACGGCACAATGAAGCGTGCTCGAACGGCAACACCCAAATTGGTGATCCGACGGGTCATCTAAAACAGTACTCCGACGGGAGCACCAACAAATGTGGTCGAAAATACACAGCAGCAAAGGGCAGTGTGACAACCACAAAGAAAGCCAAGTGGCACTTTCAATAGCAGCGACAAGACGAAGAAGAGGAGGCTAAGCGATGACCAACACTGATCTCATATTTTCTCTCCCCCTTTCTTCTTGACACAGATCTCGGAGAGCGTGGCGAGAAGAAACAGAAGAACAAGAATGGTGCAAAACTCTAGAGAACATCTCTCTTATTAGAAGAATGGTGCAAGCACTCACTTTAGCCCATTGTTGGTGATCCATTGACATGTAACCAGGCTCAAGCACTACAAGCTACCTTGAGCTCTTGCAGTTAGCTCTAGGAGAGTATCATCAAAACGAGAAGCACCTCCAGAATTATACATTTGTATTTTTCTATCTGATGTAGAAGCAAAAGGACGCAGCAGTAGATCAACTCTGAGAATAGGAAAACCAGCACCTTCACCTATAATATTTACTCAAGGTGCTGAGTAAAAATCATATTTCAAACAACAATTTTTGTAGGCCAAACTGGAAGGTTTCTTTTTTTTGGTATGACAAGACCAGCTTGCATATGGTCAATACAAGAAAGCACTTGAGCTTTGAGGAATGAACAACATGTGCCACAAATCATGGCAAGGGCTCCTGTGAATCTGCCAACCGAGATAAATGAAGATATGCATTAGTTCCATATCCTTCCATGGAGATCATTTGCAAATCACCACCAAAGTATCAAGCATAGAGGCGGCTTATTGGAAGACCATATCCATAACCAGCCATTGTGACTCCATCAGTTGGACTTTCAATGTTTGTGTGCTCGTCAAGTGGATTTTCTTTTTTGAAAGAGAAACCAACAATTATTTCCATTCATAAATGCTTATGTATCAAATGACAAGATCAAGGCAGCACAAGCCTTTCGTTGGCCACAGGACGAACAAACGCCATTGGCAACAAACAGGGTAGATCCAACGGTGATTCCAGATCCGGCTTTGGATCTGGGTTATCAAAGTGGTTCTCCAATGGCGGCAATTGTCGCCAGATCGGAGACAATAGCAGTGATCTGAGGCGCTGCAATCAGTGGAAGCGGCAATGACAGGCTTTGTATTGGGAAGAATATCTTAGCTTCAGATCTGAGACAAGAAGCTTACTGCGTTGGAAACTAGATATGAAAAACTCAGATCTAAGAGAGAAGATGATGATGCAGCATGGGCTGCGTGGAGAGGCCTGCGATGAGCACAGCAGCAACTAGGGAAAACAATCGAGGAGGGTCAGTTGCAAGCGGGGAAGGCCAAATCTGAAAAACAATAGATCGAAAAATACATTGATCTGCCCGGCGCTAGGAGGGGCAGCAACTCTGCAGAATGAGTCCCAGCAAACCCAGAACAACGTAGATCCAACTGCTCAAAAGTAACAATGTAGATCTGAGATGAACAACTGAAGGAACAGGAGACCTGAGAAGTCGACAAGAACAGATCTACTGTTCAAAACACGACAACAATGGAAAACAATGGAAACACCTTTTGTTTTGATGTCCCTCCCTCCCTCTGCCGATGAATCTCCTCCGGCAGAGGGAGAGAAGAAGCGGTGTTTTGATTGAAGACTCAATCAGATCGAGTTCTGACTGATACCATGTATAAATTAATAATCTGAGTATATTATTAAATCTTTATGCTATTACATGTATATATAGCCTCTAGCCGGGCCTAGGGCTATCACACTCAAACTGTAACTCTTAACTAATTATAAATCAAATCCAACTCTTAATTAGAGGTAAATCCAAACTAGGAATCCTAATTAGATAATAACTATATTTTGAGGTGTTTCATAATATCACGAACATTACACTCATCTAAATATCATAACTCATGTAGGAGTTGATGGGATGCAAAGCTATTTTGAGGTGTTTCAAATTGGTTTCTGGCCTTGGGATAAACTTAGGAAGAGTAAGTTAATTGGGGTGGGAGTGGAGGATGAGTTGCTTAATAGGCTTTAGAGGTGGGGTGTGGTGTTGGGAGGTTGCCTTTCATGTATCTAGGTCTACCCATAGGAATCAGCTCTAGATCGAGACACTTTTGGGCCCAGTCATTGAAGAGGTAGAGAAGAGATTGACTAGTTGGATGAGGAATTACCTATCCATTGGTGGAAGGCTGACCCTTATTAAATTTGTGATATCTAATCTCCCCCTTTACTCTATGTTGCTATTTGAAATGCCAAAAGGGGTAGAAGATAAGTTGGAGAAACTTTAGAGAAAACTTTTTGTGGGGAGATAAGGAGGATAGGAAAAGGATCCATCTTATTAGTTGGTCGGAGGTAATAGATCCATGCGATGAAAGGGGTTTGCGTATAGTGCATTTGGACTCGGGAATCAGGCTTTATTGTGTAAATGGGAGTTGGAGATTTGGTAGGGAAAGGGAGGCCCTTCGGAGAAAAGGTGTTAGTGGCAAGGTATGGATTGGATGATGTTGGAGGTTAAGAGAAAAAGTGGAAAAGGAAGGTTCACTAGTTGTCCAGGCTTGGTGGGATTGGTAAAGGGAAGGGGAGGGTGAGTAGAACTTTGTTCTAGGAAGATCTTTGGTTAGTTGATAGACTTTTGAAGTATATTTTTCCTAGACTTTTTAGGATCTTGGGAGAAAAGTTGGCGAGGGTGCAAGATTGCTATTGACGAAAGGGTGGGATTATTAGATGGATTGATGGAATATTGAGTTTAGAAGAAGCTCAAGCGTTCGTTTTTTTACACAAATTTTCTCACGAAAACTTTACTTTTCCAAGAAAATGATATTTTCCCACATTTGTTTGCACAAATTTTCATAGGAATGTAGATTCTCAGGGCCAAATTTTCCTAGGAAAACAATCCAAATTTTTTTCCATCATAACCCATGGAGAAATGCTTTCTTGGAAAATTTATGAAGTAGCCCTTAAAGGACTTGACCAAATAAGTCTTAAACACCTTGATCATATGCATACCCGACTTGACTTATTTATTGAACGGGTTGATGTGGCCCACTTGAGCTTAAAAACCCCAAAATTCAAATTCAAGTTGATTTGGGCTCAAGGTCAAGCTCTTTTTTGGACCTAAAATGTTAGGCCCATATTAGAATTTGGGATAAATCGGGCCTAGTACATGAAAGCCTGAGTTGGGCCCAAAAGCCCAAATTTGAGCAATGATTTATAAAATCAAAATCTATTTAATTAATACTTTGTATAAGTATAAGATTTATATAATACATAACTTATACTTTACTAGAGTAATATAAAAGATTTCTATTTTAGGCCTAAATAAGCCCCCACATACATTTCAAACTTGAAATTGGCTCGGATCATACAAATACAATTTGGGTCGGGCTCGAGTTTGACTAATCCGGTTAACTTGACCCTGAGCCAGGGCTTGAACCCTTTAATTGCAATTCGGGCCTGGATTTAGGCAAACCCAAAACCCAGTCGTCTCGCTCGAGTTGCATCTATAGTTTAAAAACTCGAAAGAATTCGGGCGAGTCAATTTTAGTTGACTTGACTCAATGGAATTTGAAGTCAAGCGACTCAATGAGTTTTATTAAGCTTTTTCGAGTTAAGTCTAAAAACTCGACCAAGTTACTCAACTTGATAAAAAAATTGAGCCAAGTCCAAGTTTCGAGTTTTTGAACTATAGTTGCAGCCCTAACTCGACCCATGTATCACCCAAACTTTCCTCATGTAAGCTAGTGGGAAAGAAACATAAGAATTTTTTTAGATGAGAAAACAAATTCCTACCAAGCCACTTTCCCAGGAAAATTTTCCCATTGGAATTCATTTTTTCAAGAAACCAACAAACATGCTCTAAGGGTTTTTTAACAAAGAAATTATGAGAGTTTTAGCTTTGTTAGAATGCGGTTAGATTCATCGGGTTCATTTTCAGTCAAGATTGCGGTTAGGATTGGCTCTTAAAGGTGATAGTGGTGTTTCTAGGACTAGTAGCAAAGCATGGATTGGAGAGGCTTCCCCTCACATTCAAGCTTTTGTTTGGTGTGTTCTTAATGGTAAAATTCTTCCTAGGGTAGGTCCTTACCATAGGGGTCTTTTGAATCAGGACAGTGATCTTTCCTGCATTTTTTGTGGATACCCTAAGGAAGATGTTGATCACTTATTTTGTAAGTACCCTATGGCTTATCATCTATGGTTTAGTTTTTTTACACTTGATAAGGGTCTCATGGGTTTTCGGGGGAATCCTACCTTGACAATTTTGAGAGCTAGCATGTTCAAAAAGTAGGGGAAAGAAGGAAAATAGATTGGACACTGTTCTAGTTGCTATTTTGTGGTCTCTATGGAAGGAAAGAAATATAAAGAATTTTTAGAATAAATTTAATGATGCGCAGGGAATTTTCAAATGTGCTAAATGGAAGTTGCTATGTGGTTATCAGTGAGTAAGGACTTCAAAAAGTTCTCTTTCTTGGACTTTTATAGATCTTGAGAGAGTTGTTTGGGGAGGCAGTGTAGGCAGAATCGTGAAAAGGAACTTTGGTCTCCCCCTCCTTCAGGTTGGTTAAAATTCAACGTCGATAGTGCTACAAGAGGAAAACCTGGACGGCTGGACCTGCAGGATAGGTAGGGTATTGCGGGATGAGAATGGGGTCACTTCTTTGTCCTTCTCAAAATCAGTTGGAGTGAGAGATTCAATGAGGCAGAGTTATTAGCAATTAGGAAAGTTTGGTTCTTTGGGCAAGTCATGGCTAGGGGAAGGTGATCATTGAAAGGGACTCGGTGAATTCTATTAAGTGGGTTAATGAAAGAGACCACCCTTGGAAACTCCCACCAGTGGTTAGGAAATACCATGATTGTGTACATCCTTGGATGTGTCTTTCATCTAGTACGTCGATCAGTGAATGGGGTGGCAGATGTCTTGGCAAAGACAGAGGTAGGATTGGAGCAAAGAAGATTGCTCTTTGTTTGATTGGTTCTTGTCGGATGGTTACCAGGTTCTCCTATATTTCCTTGGGGGGATTAATGTTATGGAGGATGATTGTATATGTATTTTCTCGAGGTTTGTTATGTTTTCGGGGTCTTCTTTTTTTTCTTGATTTTGGTTGGCCAGTATAAGCGTCTTATACCAAGTTGTTGGTAATTTCTTTTTTTCTAGTAATATAATTTCCCTTTTGTTGTGATTGCTAAAAAAACAAAAAGAAAAAAGGAAACAAGAAGCTATCAAGAGGAATGAGATCGCACTTCCCTCCCTCTCTCTCTCTCCTTAATTTCCTCAAAATCTCCTCATAAATTCTCCCCTTCAGCTACATAATTTGGACATAAACATTCACTAAACCCATTTGCAATTGTCAATTATTTATGAGTACTTGTCTTTAGTAGTTATAGTTTTCTTCTATTTGAATTTCAGATAAGTGCTTTTATGGTTCATCCATGCAGAAATTACAACAATTTGATCATAAGATGAGAAAGGTACATACGGGACAAATTTTTGCAAAGGTAATTATCTTATTAAACATTGGCAGTAGAAGTTGGAGGTAAGGGCAAAAATTTATGCCATATTGAACCAAATCACTTTGGGCCTGTGTAGTTGCAGATTTTAGCAACGCCAGGAGTTACTTTCATGAGGTAGAGTCAAGAAAAGGGGGAGATGTTTTGAGGGTTGAGTGCATGGAGCATCATTTTAAGTGTGAAATTGAAGAGAAGTGTAACAAGGCGTGATGACTAAGAATAGAACCAAACTTAGTTTACCTAAAACAGGGGCACAAATATGAATGGCAGAACCACTTGAATTGGAAACAAAGAACGCAATTTATGCATCTCTGTCATCCAGTCTAAGAAATTGAGGTTAAAAGGAACTAAGAACTTAGTCGTGATTGTTTTCCATAATGAAGCTAGCAACATGAAAAAAAAAAAAAAAAGTTGGAAAATATAACAATTGGTTGGCATCTTTCTAAAACTGTTAAAAATATAAATGTGGCAATTGCTAGCTAAGCAATACAAGGGCATATTGTGAAACCATTATTAAAAATGCACAACATTTCTATCAAAGGAATAGAGATGACAATCTTGAAAAGATACATTGTAGCACAACCCTGTAAAGATTTGATTTTTCTATTTTAATAACTGGTTACAAGAAATAGATTCTGGCTGGAGATATATGGCAGACTCAAAAGGTTTTGAGCCGGATGAATGCCCATCAAAGCATCATTCATTTTCCTCTACAGAAATCATGGTCAGTACTTGATTAGAAAATCTTTCCAAATCCTTACTCCAAAGGGTTAGAAGTAGGGGGCAACCAGAGAGGATGGTGCAAGAGAAGTGCAGGGGTGGGGAGCTAACCTCGGCAGAGGATTCTGACGAGCATGGGGTTAGAATCATGGTGCAAAGGAGCAGGGGTGGGAGGACATCATCAACAAAAGACAGAGGAAGCAGCAGAACTCACTTTGGTCACCCACTTCGTGGAGAACATACCGAATTCTGCTACCAGGAACTAGATGATGGAGGTTTTCGGTTCATGGGGTTGAGTGGCTGACGTTTTTATTCCGAAAAAGAGGAACTAGAAAGGTCAGAGATTTGTTGTCGTGAGAATGGTGGGGGAAGGTGCACTTCTAGAGCCATTTTAGGTTCAAATGGTGGGTGTTTAGTGGAAGAAGAATAACGACATGGGTAGCTCTGTATGGAAGGAAAGGGGGCAAAGGGGTTCTGATGGGGAGGAACAGTGTGGAAGTAAGAGGGGGTAGGGGGTTTCTGATGGGGAGGAACAGAATCAGTTGAGAAAAACGGAAGAAACGAATGAAGACAGCTTCTACTCAGTATGAACATGGGAGTCGTCCCCAAGGCCGTACCTGGCATGAAATGTTGGGGAATGCCTTGCTGTCCTTGGCAAACTTGGGAAATCCCAAGTTGCACCTCCTATTTTGGAAATCAATATGAATAGCCTGAATTCGAGGGATGCTTACGAGTGGCTGCGACATTCAGTGGTGGCCTCAGCGGAGTTACGTATTATCTCTCAGGAAGTTAGAATTTCTGTGAGGAGAAAGGGATAAACAGCTCTGAGGTGCATAGGCTGAGAGGTGGCAACTTTCTAGTCACAACATGGTCAAAGGAGGAAGCACAGAGCTGGTTGGAAGATCCAGATTGGGCGAGCTTCTTTAACTCCTTAGAAGCTTGGCAATCCAATCTTACACTCGGTTAGATACACATGGATACACTGCTATGGGTTCCCGTTGGTAGCTTGGGACCGTGCCTCCATCATACAGTTTGGGAGAAAATTGGGGAAGGTTTTGGAAATCAACACTGATAATTTAGAAAGGAAGGATCTTTCTACACTCAGGCTACTTCTGGAAGTGGAAAACTCAAAATCCACGCCAGAGGAGGTGGTTGTGGAGGTCTCCAACGGAAGCTACATGGTCCAAATTCGGGAAATGTCGTATGTGGAGGATCGAATGGGGCATGGTCCTACCAATCTGGGAGATGGAGATGGAGAGGTGGAGGAGATTGGTGGCCGAAATCGTCCTATTACAGAAAAAGGACTGACTCCTGCATTGTGCGTCTCCCTCTACAGTTGCCCCACGTGGCTGGAAGGAGGAAGTGGGTCCCCAAAGATCGAGGTGGCTCTGCTGCAGGGACCGAGAACCGAGAGGAGTCAGAGAGGCAGCATCCATTGGCAGTAGTGTTGGGTACTTCCAGTTTTCTGAAGGGATACAATTCTAGGAAAAGAGAGTTGGAGAGGGATAAGAAACAAATTTCCAAATGAAGATAATCTCTTGGAATGTAAAAGGCCTAGGCCTCGATCTAAAAAAGGGAGCTATACGCAGGTTAATCCGGAAATACAAGGCTAATATTATTTCATTCAATAGACAAAAATAGAGGAAATTGTGAGCAGAGACATCAGAGAAATCTGGGGAGTTCATAGGGTTAGTTGGAGCTTCAAACCTTTTGTTGGAAATTCAGGGGGCTTGCTAATTATTTGGAAACTGGAAATTTTTGTAGTGGTGGAAACTGTTTTGGGTACTCGATCTCTCTCTGTAAAAGGCAAGCTGATTGATGTAGAAAAGGAAGTGCCGCTAACAAACATGCATTGTCCAAATTCAGCACTTGAGAGAGAGCTCTTCTGGGAGGAATTTCAAAATCTGAAAAATACTTGGTCCGGGCCGTGGTGTGTTGGAGGGGAAGGGCAGGAATCTCCAACTTTTCTGAAGCCTTTTCAGATTGCATTAACTCTTGTCAGTTAATCGACTACCCATTGAGCGGCAAGAGATTTACTTGGTCGAATGGTCAGAATCATCCTTCCATGAGCAGGCTGGACAGATTCTTGGTCTCCATCAATTGGGATGAATTGTTCGGGGCACATCACAGATTAAGTTAAGGAAACCAGTTTCGGATCATTGGCCAATTCTACTTAGTACGAAGGTAGTGGATTGGGGACCTTGTCCTTTTTGCTTCAACAACTCTTGTTTGGAGAAAAAGGAATTTCTTAAAAAAGTAAAGGAATGGTGGCGCTCCTTCGAGGTTTTGGGTTGGGCAAGTTTTCAGTTACATAAGAAACTGAGACTATTGAAGGGAAAAATTAGAGCGGTGTAGATCCGAGTTGGGCATCTTGGAGGAGAAGCAAGATCATTTCTCTAGTCTAATTGAGGAGTGGGAGGGTGGGGAGGAAGATAGAGATTTGACTGATGAAGAGATTGGGGAGAAGCGCCATTTCATGACCAAACTTTGGAGATCCTTAGGCGGGAAGTGGTGGAGTGGAGACAAAAGTCATGTGCCAAATGGCTTAAGGAAGGTGATAGAAATACTAAATTCTTTCCCAGGATGGCGAAGGCATTCATGGCCAATACCATGAAGGTTATTACAGTGAATGGAAGGAGGGTGAAGGGAAAAAGAGAGATAAGAGCAGCTGTTAAATATCATTTTTCATCTATCTTTGCACCAAAGGTTCAGGCAGTCCCACAGGCTGATCCACTTATCATGTTTTTTGACAATAAGGCGGCCATCAACATTGCCTCCAATCCAGTCTTTCATGAGAAGACTAGCACATTGAAGTCGATTGTGACTTACTTCGTCAGCATACTTCTGAAGGCCGGTTATTTACTCCTTATTTACATTCTAAAGATCAACTTGTAGATATACTGACAAAGGCCGTTCCACGGAGCAACTCACTCCGGTTGTTAGTAAGCTGGGCTTACTGAATATCTTTGAACCAGCTTGAGGGGAGCATTGTGGGACCCACTTCTACACCATAGTTGACCAGAATCTTCTTATTCTGGAAAGTCAACTCTATCTATATGATTGATTGTAATTAGAGATTATTTTATTTCTTTCCTTTTCAGCCACCTTAATTGGCTGATTGTGTATTATTTATACTTAAATTCTCCTTCGGTTTTATACTCAATACAATACATTCAAAAGAGAGATTCCTCTCCTCCAATATTTTCTTCTCTTTTCTCCATTATTATTTTCTACATGGTATCAGAGCTCCTTCTTGGCCAACTCTGATTCTCACCCCCATGCTCAGCATCATCCTTCGGATCCCGAGGCCGAGAACTCTGTGCTTCTAGGTATACCTCCCATCCGTACCACTTTATCCCATCAGTTCCTTTTTCACTTACCTATGCACACTTGGAGACAGGGGCCATTGGTTTTTTCATTTTGAGTAGGTCATTACAGATGGAGGGCGAGGCGCCTGATCGCAACTCATTACATTCGACACAGCATTAGGGATTCCCACAGCCATACCCACTTGGAGAGGATTTGGGTCATGATGAGGCAAACAGTTCCTTATTGAGTCATCATCATGCATGTGTTATCCACCCTTCTATTTTACCTCTAATTGAACCTAGTGATGTACATCATATCCCGGGGGGGATCCATTTCTAGGACTAGTAGGGTTGTAGGAGTGGAACGACTAAGGTCATGAGGTTCTTTACCCAATTATAAAGTTAGGTCTAACCCATCCCAAAGGAACCTTGTATAGTCCCTATTTGATATGTCCATCACTTTGGAAGAGGGTTTTAAACCATGCTAGAAGGGGTTAGTTTTAATAGAATAGCAGAAGATCATGGCTCTTGGTTAGAAAGAGAGTTTGAGGAGGAGATACTAGCGGCTTTAAGGAGTGTCAATGGGGATAAAGCCCCAGGGCCATATGTGTTTAACTTCAGATTCTTAAAGGGCTGTTGGGGGATCCTTAAAAAGGATTTTCTTACCTTCTTCAAGGAGTTTCATAGGAGAGGGATCCTAAATAAGGAAGTGAAGAATTCCCCAATTTCCCTAGTTCTAAAAAAGGAAGGGGCTTCAAATCTTTCTCACTATAGGCCTATAAATCTAGTTGGGTCTGTGTATAAGCTTCTAGCCAAAGTCCTAGTTGTGAGACTAAGGTCTAATGATGGGGAACACAAGGGACAACTATTGAGGGGAGAAAAATTTTAGATGGTGTGATGATAACAACGTAGGGACGGTTTTAGTGGTGTATTGTTGAAGCAAGACATGGAAAAAGCGTATGACCATGTAGAGTAGGATTTTGTGGATTACTTGGGAGGATGGGTTTTTGTCCCAAACGGAGGAGGTGGCAGAGGGCTTGTGTACAAGGATCATCCTACTCCATTATGGTAAATCAGTCACCAACCGATCCGATTATAGCGACTAGGGGTCTAAAATAGGGTGATCCACTCTCCCCATTCCTCTTTACTATGGTAGATGAAGCCCTTAAGGGTCTGATTTTGAAGGCCAATGAGCTAGGTTTAATGAAGGGTCTAGAAGTCTCTCTGGGTAACACTTTAGTAACCCACCTTCAGTTTGTGGATGATACCCTTCTGTTTTGTAAGGCATCTAGGGATGAGTTGTTGGATGTCAAAGCTATTTTGAGATGCTTCGGAGTTGGCATCCGACCTTAGGATAAACTTGGGCAAGAGCAGCATAATAGGTTCGGGCTTGGAGGCTAGATTAGTGGAGGTGTTGGCAAGGGTTTTGGAGTGTGGGGTGGGTAAAACACCCTTCTCTTAATTGGTCTACAGTTGGCGGCAACCCTAGATAAAAATCTTTTTAGAATCCCATCTTAGAAAGGGTGGCCACGCCTAGTCCAAAAACTCTCTCTCCATCGGAGGTAGGTTGACCCTAATTAAGTCAGTCTTGGCAAACCTCCCAACATAGGAGAGGTATCTGAAAAGGCTAAGTGGCATCTTGTAGGTTGGCTCTCCCTATCCAAGTAGTTTGTTGGGATCCTCAGAAGACTTCTATAGATCATGGGAAGAGTGCGTGAAGAGGATTAAAAGGAGTAGGAAACCCAAAGGGAGGTGGACAAAACCTGCTATAGGATGCAGTGAAAGGGAAACCTAGGCCGACAGGGATAGGGGGAGTGATCCATTATGACAGGGGCAGGATTGTACTTACTTTCTCTGAACCTCTAGGAGACATGGAGTCAAATGAGGTGGAATTGAGAGTGATTAGGAGAGCTCTCTAGAACGTGTCTACTTTTGGGTCCGGTAACCTCATTATTGAAGGTGATTCTACTAATATCATTGCTTGGGCTAGTAATAGGAAGGATTCCTCGTGGAGACTGGTAAACATTGTAAGGGCCATTAGGAGGTAGAGTTGTCATGGAGGATCACTCTCACACATATAGCTCGTTCTGCAAACAATGTAGTTGACTTCTTGGCTAAGATTGGAGTGCAAAAGCGGTGTCCGGCTTTGGAGCTTTTCTAATTTTGGGTTTGCCTTGGGTGTATGGGGTTGTGGTTACTAGTCTTTCTCGCTTTGGAGCAGTTCATATATGCTCCCCTCAGTATCTTACTTTGCCTTGTATAACCCTCTTATACAAGGCAGTTTCTATTTTGTACTCGTTATTCTATTGAATGAAAATATCTATCACCGTTTAAAAAGAAAAAAAAAACAAGAAATAGACTTTTGGAAGGAAAATTTATTAACTCATACAATGTATATATGTCATAAGATAGGCTATATAAGCCTAGAATTCTCTATATCAAGTACACAAATTAATAAATATAGATCTCCAGAGATGAAACCAACTCATCTAGAGGAAGAAATACAGTAGTTCAATTTCTAGCAAATGTAGTAAATTTGTTTTATGTTCTAGTGGCTAATCAAAATCTTGGTTTCATGAGGATCTAGATCATATTGACAAATCTATTTCAGAATGTTAGACATCTCTCATACGTAATTTGCCCAAAAAATGGCAATTGAGATGGAAAGAATCTAACTGAATGTGTCAACAAAATTCTCACCAATAGCCTCAACCAAGCGCAAAACCATTTGTCCTGAGTGAATCCCTTTGAGACAGCTTGTCCAATAAATCTTGTATGCATCAATTATGTAAACACAACCCTATCAAGATACAAATCATGGTCAGCATGATGCCTTCTAGTGGAATAACTAATTTGTTGAATAAGAATTCTTTCTACACTGATATTGATGGTATATAAGACAATTTTTAAAGTAGGAGGGCAGATTCTGTAAACATATTAAGAGGGAATTTAAGGGTGATTCCAATAGTAGAGAATGATGGAATGTCATTTGAGATGGTCCAGCATATGGTTAGAAGTCCAGAAACAGTTCTCATGGAAAGAACAAGGTGGTTCAAGGTACTATTAAGTGTAGGTTGAGTGGAGTGCCAAGAGATATTTTTAGATCTTACAAACTAGCAAAGGAAATGTTCAAAGGAACTCAAATGGAAATAAAGACGGCACAAAATTCCTAGTTGTAAAGATGAAAAAAAAAATCTTATTAGGTTAAACAACTCTCTACCCTGAAGAAAGCAAGTGAATGAGATCTGAAGGTGGCAACCTGAAAGATATACCATGTTCCAAATTTCCAAATCCAAGGCCATATTCAAGGGTCATGGCCTAATATATGGTGTTCAACCATAACTTTTGAAACATGAAGTATGACTTGCATGATTCATACATCAACTAATGTGATAAGCAGCTGGTCTTATCAAATAAGAGGTTTTAATTATGTATTAGGTTGTTTAAACAAATGCAGGTTGCTTAGGTAATGAAAGAAATGCATGGAAAACATGGGCACATACAAATGGAGGTCAGAGTTTCATCTCTTAAGTGTGAGTCAAGACTCCCATGAGTTAATAGGGAATTTTCCACACAAATTTGGCCCAAGAAGTAAAGACAATAAACTTTCAGATCTTAAACATCAGAAAACAAAATTCTTAGTCAAAATCAATGTTTTCTCTTTCTCCCTTCCATAGTACCATTTCCAAAAATGTGAAAGTTCACTTTTTTCTTTCAGAACTAAAACACTTAAGTAAATCCAATTCTTATACGATGATATGTAGTATATGAGTATATTATATTTTTGTCAGCGTTATTTAGCTTTCTTTTCCATTTTTGAACTTGTTTGAGCCTGTTGGGTTGGTTTTGTTTTGGAGGATGGTTGCTTTCTCCCCCCTTATTTGATCGTACCTTCCTCTTTGATGCACTTATTGTGCTTTTTAATATAGTTACCAATTCAACATATATCTATCTATATAGATTTATATCTATATACATATATAATCAAATCTAGTTTTCTGGCCTTCTCAAGATCATGCTAGAATCAAGCTTCCAGGCCATGCTTGGACTTCCAAAGAGCTAGGCCCATGCTTGACCCAATTTCAACTTAGACTTACTTTCTAGAGCCATAGCTCAGGTTAACAAAAAGCTTGAATTTTTGAGTTTCTTTAGGTAGGCTCAGATTGGACTTGGCCCAAGTCACACTCCTAATTGAAGTTATGACACTCAGGTGAGGGATCAGAAACCCATGGATTCCTTCAATATATTTGTAGGATTAAGACAATTAACTTGATATTTTCATATCAATTTTCTTGGACCAACTTTTTTCAATCCACAGGAATATCTATATATTTCCTCTATGAATAATTTGTCTTGCCAACCCATTGGTCAAGCTCTAGATGGTTACTTCATGAAACTTCGGTTTTTAGAGATGAGAGAAGCAACCTTATTAGAATGTTTTTATATTCCATAACTATATAATGATTTTCCTTCACTAAGGAAGAATATTCACAATGATTGAGATTAAATTTGTAGGCATACAAACCGGCAAGTATGGTACAAATGTAGTCAGGCCTCAATCTACCCAAAAATAAATTTTTAAAATTAAAAAAAAATTGTATTTGTATCCCAAATATAGAGCTCTATTAATCATGGATTGAGTTTGTAGGCTTCACTTTTATCAGCAGAATCTTAAGTTTCACTGTACAATAAAGAATCACAAAAGAAACACAGCTCATGAGTGCCAACCCCAAATAAATGGGATAAATAGCTTTGGTGATGATGATGATGACAACAAGGGAACAACATCTAGAAGATTAAATCAGTACAGTATACTGAAGATCCTACATAAAAATATTGCCTGGAATGTTTGAAAAATAAAAATAAAAATCAGTAACTTGGATGTGTTGATGCGGTTCATTGGAATATTTCTTCTATCCTGGTTATTATCCACATCCAAATATCTCCATACGTGATTGCCAATGGCTGTTCAAGATTTAAGTTTAAAATATCTTAGTCAAATAATTCCAAGGAAAATAGGTCATAAATTGAAAGATCTCATAAGGAAAAAATGGTACAAATTAAGAGTTCCTGTATAAAAAATTTGATTTGCTTTGCAATTCATAAAGTAATTTTTTGGATCCAATATAACTATGTTTCATCTAAAAGATCTGATGTTCCAAATCAACCCACGAAAAGTTGATTACTGAAAACCCTATCTTCATTAGCTAGGTATAGAACATATCCTATTTTTGTTCGTGCAGTATTTTATGTATCTAGTTCATCATCATCATCATTTGCCACAATCCCATCTATCTAGGTTGGCTTATCTAGTTGTGACCTTCAAACAAACTCTCTAAGGTTGCAATTTCAACAGACAACAATCTGCCTTTATAATTTGGGTAGTCAGCCTGTAGTATAAGAACTTACATTGAGAAAGCACAATAATGAACCAGCCAACGAACCACCAACGGCCAGAAGTGCCAAGAAACGGAAGTCAAAAATTACCTGCCCAATGAAAAAGACCAGGTTTGACATTTTAGAATGTGCATTACAATAAATTTCTAGAATTAGGACTTGAAAATGCAACTTATTGTGTGCACAACAATGAAGTCCAATAGCATAAAAATGATAATGGAGAACATAGTACTATTTCAAAGAAATTAGATATAGGTTGTAAAGCTGCTTTATTTTATTTTATTTTTTTGAATGACAGGTTTCAAGATAAATTGATACAACATAAAATTAACCTGTGACAGGCCTACAATTAATCTACTCAACTGTGCCAGTTCAGCACTCCAAGACACCCTCCAGATAGCTTTTTCCATGGCCCTGTGCACCAAAGCTAGACATCTCCTATGAAAAGTGAGTCCAACACTGCAGTCACATTACCATGTTCTATCTAATGAACCCTCAGAAATGACTGGATAAGACCAGACCTTTGTGGTTTCCCCATAGGCTCAATCCATGCATACATCTACAGCATGCACTCACACTTGATGAAGTAAACGAGCCCCCACTTCATTTGGTGTTAAGTCATTCAACTAACATGATTGGCAAATCCACTAAGTCCATGCTTTGCACACCACTTGAATGTTGGTTCCATGGAGAAAATATACGTTCCACATGAATAAGCTAGCTCTTCTCATTATTTCTATTGGATATTTAGTAGTACTAGACCTTTCATCATAACTCCTCTCAAACCAATATACAACTCTTTATGAAGGATCCTCATAACATATTTGGTATCTACCTTCCTTATTCACTAGCTAAAGGATGTCCTTCACATGTGGCACAACAGGAAGTCCATTTGAAATACACATACACTTTACAGAAGGACCCATTACCTTTCCAAACAAAGAAAAAACACCAAATTGCGAATGAAAAAAAATATAGGACACAAATCTGTGTAGGTTGACCCTTTTTTTCCAAATAGTTCATTGTTGGAGGTAGTTCACGTGAGATATGGATCAATGAGTATATGGGATAATATGATTGTTGCTTTCAAAGAAGCAAAGAGAACCTGTTCAATGAACTTCTAAAAATAACGTGAGAAAAGGGCAGGTATATATAATTAGACCTTGACTATTGATTAAATTATGGAGTGGAGAACATGCTTTTGGAGTGGAGAACACGGTGGACAATGCATTTTTAGAATAGAGGATGTGGTTTAGTCAAGAGGAGAGTGTTTTTGTAGTGAAGAATGTATTTTTAGAATGGAGAGTGCAGTTTGTTTGAGAAGAGGAGCGATTTTTAGAGTAGATAATGTGGTTTGGTCTCTCTCTTTATATGTACATATAAGGATAAAGGATGATGAATCCCAACAACCACCACCCCCCATCCCACACTGACCACCACCACCCGCACACACATACACATACACATTTTCCTTCCATCATGCCCATGTTTAACTCCACAAGAAGAAGCCTTTTGCTGGTTTTTCTCTGCCTTGTAACCCATAAGAAACTCTCCCCTCTAAACCACGTGCAACTCCTAGTAAGGGAGCCCTTCACCATTTGCCCTTTACATCGAAAACCTTGAGAAACATTCTCACACCAGGTAAACTCCATATAAGGCAATCATTAGTACCAAATTACATACATTTAAAAACAATACATATGGCATATTAGCATGTCCATGGGTCCACTTATATCATTAGAGAAATGGTGTTAAATTGAAACACTTCCATGAACCTCATCCAAGTTTGCTAGCAACAAAATCTCCAAGGCCATAAAATTGATGGTAAAATTGAAAAGTCTTAGATTTGATGATTAGAAAAGTTGGAGATTGATCTATGGTAGGCACATATTATTATACAGCCTCCATGAGGATGAAGGGCCCTACAAACATGCTATCTGTAATGTTGACAGGTGTTATTGAAGAGAGCAACATGTATACATCGCTTGCCACATTCGCTGCAGAAGTCTTGCGTATTTCAAACCTGTAGAAACAAACCACATGGCATTGAGTGGGTCCATTGGCCCTACTTATTGCAAGGAGTTTTTGACAGCACAGAAAAATGGCTTGTAGATTGATCATTCCTACTAATTCTATCTAAGATAATGAAACAAACAGTTAGAACTACTAATTCCTTGGCTATCGCAACATAGTAAAACATAGTTAAGAATGACAAATTGAGCTGATTTTAGATGTGTGATTCATCCACAGGCTTTTCGGTAATTTTGGATGCTTAGGTCATCTAGAACATTGTAGCGCGTTGATACAACCATACAACAGACACAAACACTTGGTGGATCTTCTAAAGTAAAATATTTTAACAACTTTTGAATTAATTATTTTTATTCATCACATTTACTTCCCCCACCCCACAAAGCCAAAGGAAATATTCTAGCTGTGCCCCTCTTCACTGTAGATGGTCAACAGCCAAACAATCAAAAGCGTGATAAGTGCATTTTGATTAAGCACGACTATGGCCGCCGATCTTAAGAAAGTCCTAAACAGAGCAAAGTGACTTACCCTCTCAATGGTGGATTCGGTGGAGCGTGCGATCCGGAACAAAGTGTTGGTGCTGGCGTCTGCCAGTGAGTACTTGAAGCCGGTGTCTGCAGGTTTGGCATGATCAATAAACGGTTTGGGTGAAGGAGGCCGCTCATGAGGGAAGGATCCGACATCAGTGCTTTCTGTAGAAGGGGAGTTGGGGGAGGAGCTGAGAGATGAGGAGATGGGGAAAAGGGAACCGTAGCGTTTCCGAAGTGTTGTAGGGCGGTGAGAGTGAAGAGAGGGAGAACAGATGGGAGAAGCAGCAGAAAATGCTAGAAGAACCACCATCGAGACAGGATGAAAAAAAAATAAAAGAGGAAAGAATTAGGGTTGTAGGGTTTAAGGGGGAAAGAGAGAGAGGGGAAAGAAGACCGAAAAGCACTGGAATGGATGCATTTGTATCGGAGTGAGAAGCGTGGGGTTGTTTGGATTCCACATTTCTACATCAAACCGCAAGACGATAGCGGGAAACCGCAACGGCGTTTTAAAGCCCGTCTGCTTCGGCTCGTTTTGGCGGATGCGGAATACTAAGTGGTTGGAGAAAGCCCAAAATAAAAGCAGAAAAAAAGCCCCAGGATTGGGCCAGGGAAAAACAAAGAGAAAAATTAGGTTTTGGTAAGACCCACATCCTCTCATAATCAAAAGTATAATGATCTTATATTAATAATATTATTATTAAAGTGGTGATGCTTCTTTTATCTCTTAAGATCTCTGCAGGACTATTTGAAGTGGGCTCATCTAAACAAAACAAATATGAATTATTTTAATCATTTCAATATGTTTGATGAATATATGGTATAATATAAGTTCAAATATTTTATTTTATTTTATTTTCCATCAATCTGTATCAATTTGAACAATGATAAAATACACCTAGTTATTCTATTGTTTAAAAACTTGAAAAAACCTAGTCTAAGTCGGTATAAATTGACTTGACTCAATAATATTTTGAGTCAAGCGAGTCAACAAGTTTTTTTAAAAAATAATTTTTTTCTAAAACCTTAGGCAAATTTCTTGATGCCATAATATTTTGAGTTGAGTCTAAATTTTGAGTTTTCTAATAATGACTTATACTAAATATGCTCCTTAAGTTTATTTATTATATAGTAAAACCTCTCTAGTGTAATATGGTTGGGACCAGGGTGCAGATATTACATTAAGGAAGTTATTACATTAAATGAGTGTAGCAAATTAATGTAACATTCATTTCCAACAATAACTTCTTTAGTCAGCTGACTCTCACCCTTTTTAGAAAGGATCTCTCGGCTGAAATTAAAACACAAGATTATGCAAGAATAAAATTCATTTCCTAACCACAGCTAAAGCACTGCGACTGGCAAAGTCACTGTAAAGCTTCTGGCTCCAATAGCTTGATACAAATGTAGATTTCCTTTCCATTCTTCAGCAAATAAAAAGACAAAATCGACATTATCAAAATAAGGAAGCTTATCCAGAAGTCTATCTCAAATTACTTTTTTGGAGTTTGGATGATGCAGTTTATGATGTCATCAGTCACTTTTGCAGTAATTTTACATTCTGATTGTATGAAATATTATTTTACAAATTTTATGGGACCGAAGTTATAGTACATTTTGTATTATGTATAGGCCCAAGGTCAGAATCGACTGCGATATTACTTTAGACATATTATTACTTTGGAAAGTAATACATTAAAGAAGTTTTAATGTAGTTGAATTTGTCATTTGAGATAGGATGCAAAGAATATCAAAGACCTACAAAAACATTTATCATTTACTGATAGAAATGGACTAATTGGAGGTCTTTCGTACTGTTTACCACGCCCCACCTTCCAACACCTAGACGGGCGTGATCTGATTGTACAAATTTAAATCACATGCTACGCTAAATGGGTCTTACATAAAAAATCTGTGGCTGAATTCAAAACAAACATAACTATATTCATAAGTCACCAAAATTCCTCAAATCCACAACCTGCTAGAAGACATAATATCTCATTTAACCATCCAAATAATTTAAAGAGATAAATATCACTTACATAAAGATTTCTAAACGCATCACTTACTCACATTCCCATGACAATCAAATTAAAGCATTCTCAAAATTAATCCATACTTGAATTCATTATCCAAGTTTCCACAAATTAAAATAAACGAATGAACAACTTTCTCAAAATCTTAAATCAAATAAACAACCAACTTATAATCTAAATAATAAATTCTGTACTGACTAAGCGTTTTTAAGAATTCTTCATCGACTCCTCGTCTTCTAAGCTCAGTTGTGATTATCGTTCAGACCTAAGTCCAAGGGATTGCTTGCAATGTAAGGAATGAGCTCCATGCCCAGTAAAGAAAACAATAACACAAACATAGCGTATGAGTAACGACCCGACCCGAATACAGGGCTTAGGGCTTGACTCAGTGTGATATTGTCCGCTTTGGGCTCGCACACAGCTCAAACCCGCACAGTTTTGCATTTGGGCTCGGGCCCACCTGGCCCGGCCCAAAAGGCCTCACACTTGAATCAACATAGGTGGCTTCTTAATAAACCCACCCCCCCTTTTTTTTCCCACCGATGTGGGACTCTAAGGGAGGGGTAGGGTATCACAGTATGTTATTTCTACTTCCTCAATGATATTTCAAATAAGCAAGAATAACAATTTATTTCATGTTCATGCCTTTGCAAAATGTAATGCTCAATGCCAAATGTCATATTCCAACCCATTATTACATTTACTGATATTTGGTGGCCTTTCCGACGAATCGATGATAACACAACATCGCATTAATGACCTTCTCACATAAAGTGAGGATAACACAATCTACCACCACATAACAGCCCTCATGACTTGTCACGGATATCACACCTCTTCTACCATAATGGTCTTCCCACTTAAAGTGAGGTTAACAACACTACCACCGTCGTGGTCTTCGTGACAATCATGGATTGCACCCTCATACCCAATGCTATGAATATGAGAATGCTATGCTCAATGCCAATCAACATGCTTAATTAATCATGACATACTTATAGAATTATAACCTCCATTTTAAGCAGATTATTACATCATAATCGATATCTCAATTGCTATAGCATGCATATACCTTGAAATAAACATATCAATAATCTAAGCATCATAATGATTTGAATCAATAGACCAACATTCAAAAATGTACACTAAATATTGAAATTCAACAATACCATATAATTAATCATTAATCTATGAATATAAAATCATTAGATCTTCAATACATTACTGGTTAGATTTCACAATCTGGGCGGACTGGATCTCCTCACGACCAATATAATATTTAGCCAAAATCTCTCTTATGCTATTGTGAGTGAGCACCGGATTATAACCATCATTAACATGCATCCAGTCTTTTTTAGATCCAACAATTATATTCATAACATATAAAACAATGCAATATTTTTCATTGCACAACATCAAATCAAAAATTATATGAACACATGATATTTAGTGAATTGTTTCCCTCACCTACAAGTTTGTGAAGCGTAAGATGTTACCAAGGAGTCTAAAGCTTTTAAAAATAAGCCCTTTTGACTCAAGGTTGCTGCAGATCAAATTAAATGTTCTTAAGCAAATAGCATTTGTTGATTGTTAACTCTCTTTAAATTAATCTTGTTTAAATGGTTTACTAGCTCACTAAGGTCCTGTTTTTATGAAGTTCTTGGACTTATCTGATCGATCTGCGATTAGAAATCAGTCCTTATTACCAATGTAACACCCTGGAATTTCAAAGATATCAATTTACATGAATTTATTCATATTTACGGAATTGCCATTGTGATTTATTTTGATATGAATTTAAATGGGTAAAGTGTTGGGCCAATGGTCCAATCAAGACCCAATGGTTAGTAGTTGTGTTTAAAAGATAAATAAATGGATGAAATGTACTCAAACGGGTCAAAAGTTATAATTGGGTCAAATGGGTCAAATGGGTCAAAATGGGTCAAAATGGCCAAATTGGACCCAATGGGTCGTGGTTGACATGTTTGACCATTAATTGAGCTCAAAATTTAATTGGGTTAAGATGAATTAAATGTTTGAGTTGGGTTTGAGTTGAAATAAATAATGGAGTTTGAATGAGTTGAAGTTTAGTTAAGTTAAATGAATGAGTTAAGTTGGGTGAGTTAAATAAATTGGATGGAATATTTATTTCAAATAGGTGAGGTGTGTGAATGAGAATGTAGTGTTTTAAATTCCAATTGATAAACTAAGAAACGTTGGTTGTATGGGAAACTTTATATGCATGTAACTCCCACCCAAGTGAAGAATGAAATGGCGTTACATGGGAGTTACTTGGGTGAGAGTTGAATTTCAAATCATTATGCGCGTTGGAGATGGTATAGGGTTTATGCCATGCTTGAGTCTTCAAAGGACAGCCAATAGATGGATTGATAATTCATGCATGTAACTCCAAGGTTGGAGAATAAATGGAGTTGCTGTTTGGTGGAATTACACAAAGAGGTTATGGCATTTCAAATTCAAATCTTAGTTTACACGTTGAAGGAAGGGGAAGGATTCCATCTTAAGATGAAACCCCCATTTGAGTTGTTAATGAAAAGGAGGTAAAGGGGGAGGTTACACCAATGCATACAACAAGATAAGCTGTTGGGTACCCTTGGAGTTTCATCTCAAAGATGAAACCCCCAAGGGAGGTATTAAGAAATGAAGGTTACACAAAGGTCTCATATTCAAATTATTACACACGTTGGAACCATGAGGATTAACCATCTTAGATGGAAAGCCAAAGGGTTTTGGCATCAAGGCTTAGCACATTCATCCAAGGTCAAAGTTCTCTTTCTCCCTCAAATCCATATCATCTGGCTGAATTATCTCAAGCAGCTTGCAACAAGATCAGTCTCAGCCCAAAGAACAGTAAGAGAGAAGGAGAGGTCAAGGAAATAAAGGGTCAAAGAAGGAGTCAAAAGAACCGAAGGAGACGCGGTATTAGTCAGTGCATTTTGAACCCTTGTTTAATAGATTGGTTAAGAAAATGAGATCTGGCCATTGTATGGCCAGATCCATCAATGGTTTAGATCTAGGATTATGATGTTTAAAATGATAAAATATGGACCATAGGGTTCGGCCCCATTGGATGACCGAACCCCATGGAAAAACTTGATGATTTTTAATGATGTTTGAGGGATAAAATCCATATTAGGTAATGAAAATTTTTTTAAAGGATTTAAAGTGAAGATAAGCTTACTGTTTTTGAGTAGCTATGGCTTGGCTGAACCATATTAATGCTATGGCTAAATTGTGGATTAAAACCATGGACAAATGTTGGAATGATTACATCAAGAGAACCATAGGTTCGGCCATATGTATGGCCGAACCCCATGGACTGTTTTGTGGGATAATTGGATTATGATAATGAATGGTTTATGATTATGATTTTCGGAATTACATATGTCAATTATGGACTTAGTATTAAGGTGATTAAACATGAAAGATGATGAAACATGGGATTAAAATCTCTAGGGTGAGGTGTGGCCATGTTGTGTGGCCGAACCCCACCAATTGTCATTTGATGGACTTCGTGATTCATTCATAATAAATTTGGGCAAATGAGATATATGAATAAAGGGTTTAAATGACCAAAGTAAATGGTGAGGTTCGGCCATGTTGTATGGCCGAACCCCACTAAGGTGGTTTGGTGATGGACTTTGTTTTCTAAGGAAAAATTAAGCAAAGGATAATATAGTGGCGTTATTGTAAATATGGATGAAAAGATGAAATGATCAAAAGAATGGACATATGAGCCAAAACCCAAGGTGGTGAGGTTCGGCCATGTAGTACGGCCGAACCCTACCAAGGTTCATTTGAAAGTTTTGGATACTTAGATGGTTTTAATTAAATAAAAGAGTGACCAAGGTTTAAATGGGTGAGGTTCAGCCATGGGGTATGGCCGAACCCCACATAATGGATTTTTAGGACATAGACCAAGTTGGAATGATATGGATGAATGTTTGATTTGCTGCTATGTAAATAAGGTAACGGACTTGCTTGAACGGTGTACAAGTTGCAAACGGGAGACGGTTAAAGAAAAGGGTCAAATTAAGTGATCATTGTGTAGGTTTCCTACCTTGTTGTAACCACATATGTTAATTGCTATTTTATGTTTATTTGAATAAGTTATTTGAGTGAAATATTATATTTACAAATGGCATGATTGCATAAACATCTCATGCATGGCATGGGATGATAGTGATGTAACCGGAGGCCACACTCCGTCGGGGCATCCGAGAGACCACTGTGGGGTACCCTGATGATGAGAATCCCATCAGGAGGAATCTGGAGGCCATACTCCGTCGGGGCGTTCGAAAGACCACTGTGGGTTACCTTGACGATGAGAATCCCATCAAGTGATGGCTATGTTGAATGGTGATGGGTGAGACTCATTACATGTTCATTTCATACATATCATGTTTTTATGGAATTTTGTCACACGTGTATTATTATTATACTATTTGCATGTTTTTTACTAACCATGTGGTAGCCCTATTCGGAAACACTACTGGACGCGTTGATCTAACGCCTTATCTATACCTTTAGTCGATGACGCAGGGACAGGGAAGAACGAGGATCGAGAAGAAAACCAAGCATAGGGCCTTGGGCATTTTGAAAGATTTAACTGGACTTTGAATGGACTATTTATGGACTTGTTATTTGATTTATTTGGACAATGTAATTTGGTAATTAGATGTGTGGGCATGTAATAAGTGGTTAAGTAGATGCTATGGTTTGATTTATTTTGGATGGTTTGATTGAACGATTAGTTAAGATTGTTAAGAGATTATGAATAAAGTACTTTGCTATCTAAAAATGGAAAATTGGAATAGTCATAGGTTCTATTATAACCTCAGTTAGATTAAGATTAAGTTAATTCCGCAAGTTGTATTTGTACCATATGTGGATCATTCTTATGGACTTAATCCATACGCACATGGGCTTGGCCAGTTAAGGGTTGGACTTTAGAAGTCCAAACTTAACTCGCGTCGTGACATTCCGCCCCGATTACTTGATTATTATATTTAAAAAAAAAATAAACTCTGAAAATTAGAGTGAAAAGGGCGGGGTATTACAACCAATAATCTGGGCAGGCTTGCAAACCTCATTTAGAGGAGTTCGAACCTGGTTCTACTGGCTCGACCAGGAAGAGTTTCTTGGTCCACAGTAAGTCCAATAGGCAAGACATTTGCGACTGGTATCAGTCCACTTATTTGGTCAATCTTGGGACTGAAAATCAGTCTCCTCTCTCAATGGTTGGAATTGGTTATTCTTGAACAGGCCCATAAAATATAACAGTTTTGGCCTAAGATAAAGGCCCAATTTGATAATTATTTAAACTGTATTTTGGACCCTAGTTCAGAGCCAAATAAGGATTGTTTCAGTTATAGTGGCATCCAGTTTGGGGTGGGTGGTTGTCCAACCTTTCCAGAATAAATTCATAGGCATAGTAATTTCAAAAGAGGGTCGGCTGAAAAGGGGGTGACTGATTAGGAAATAGTATGCCAAGGACATGGAATTGTACAACCTTACATTCAAATAACAACCAGATTCAGTACTTTGTTGAATCAACCTAATTTACACATTTCCATGGTTCGATTCTTATTTTTGCACAATTCCATTTATTAACTTGGTTAATAATGGAATACCATCTGTCTTAAAGTCATAAATGTGGGTTTTCTACAATGGGTTGCAAGCAGTAACTCAACTGAGAACTGGCTAGTTCAACTAGTTTGTAAAAACAGCAAGAAGTAGTCGATCCATGCACAATAGGGGTTGGAGGCTTACAAAAAAAATCTGGAAATAAAATATACATAAGCATGGTTTGTACTTAAAAACAGTCTCAACTTAGAATGATTTGAAGACTGATGTGCGGTGGATAATGGGTCAGCCAAATTCGATTTCATGAAGGGTGTGCTGGCTGAAAACAACCAGTAATGGATGGCTTTGAGGCTTTAGATCCAACTGAAAAATCAATAGCCTAAGAAGAAAGAGGAGAAAATAAGATAAAATAGAAAGGTACCTTGAAATTTGAGTGAAGACTGTTTACACCCACTAGCAAAGTCCCAACGATGCTTGGCTGGATTCTGCAGATGAAATTACGCACCAGCGACGGAAGTAAAGGAGCTAGAAGGGGAAGAAAACAATGGATTTGTTGGTGATCGAAAATGGGTGAAGAGTTCAGCTGGATTTACATGCTTTAAAGGAAAACATTGTCGGCTGGTTTCTTCCGAAAGGGGTTCTGATTTTGAGGAGTAAAACACAGAAGGTATAAGGAGGAGAGGCGAGCCTTGTTTCCGTTTTGGAGACGTATATTACGGATTTGAGTCTCAAACGAGAAAGGAAAGGGAGAAGAACAGTTTGGGAAACTTTCCCCAAGGAATACGGTGGATAGGGAAGAGATAAGGAGAGGAACAAAAGGCAAACCCATGGTGCGGCAGTGTGAACCTTGTATTTCCATCGTGGAATTTGGGATTTACCAAAGGAGACGGAAGGGAGGAGAGTCTTGCAGCTCTTTCGATCGGGACTTTAGGGATTTAGAGATAAAAGGGGAAAGTGAAGGAAATAACGGAAGAGGTGTGGGTTTATACGACCCGCACGACTTAGAATGCTTTTCGGGTTTTGGGGTCTGGTTCCCTTAAATTAATTTGTCTATCATTTAATTTAAATTTCGTTAATTAATGTTTGAACCTATTTATTGATTTTAAAATTTTAAATAGAATATTTCCAATTGAAATTCTAACTTAGGGGAAATTAACAATCTAAGTTGATAATTTATTTTCCATTCCCTAAATTTAACTTGAAGGGGATAAATTTGTAAATTCTTATTGAGGAGAAAGTGTGTGAAATCGGAGTCTATTATTCAATCCCTAAATTCAATTATATTTTCTCCAAATAAAATTATCAAATTAAACTCACAATCAATTTAAACTATGATAATTTTCTAAATCAATTTTATCCGACACATCTGACCCGTTACCCCGGTTCGGATCATTACAACAATAAAAGATACCCATTAAATTAAATAAAAAAATATATATTTATAAATTTCTCCCCCATCTTCTCTTGCCCATGCACATGCCTATATGCTTTCCACTTCTATTTCTCTTTCTCATCCCCACCATATTCTAAAAGAAACCAACTCATGAAACCCTAATGTAGGAATTGCTTCCTTCCTCATCTATGCCATCACTCTTCTTCTTTCTCAACATCACCAACCTCTTCCATTACTTTTTGCATTTTTTTATCATGCCCTCCACGTGCACCGAAGTCATCTCATAACCAGTTGCCTCTTTACCCCAATACCTCAACTTAATTGTCGTGAGTAGCTTAGACTAGTTTCTCTCCTCCCTTAACCACATTGCTATTTATTTTGATTGCTCAAAAACTCTTTAGATGAGAAGTGCATGAAACTATCCTCTTAGAGAAATGATTAGGTGTGACCTTAATCTTTGTTTTTTATTTAAAAACCTCACTGTAGATTGAAAATAGACTTAATGGCGTATCAACAAAGAAATTATTTATAGTCACTTGATTTTAACAACTGAAATTACATAGTGTCTTTAATTTTCTCAATAACATTTATCAACTTTAACCATTCAAAATCAATGGTTTAGAATTGAGTTGGATTCAACTTTTAACCTGTGGTAGGCCATCAAGTCTTCTTCGAATACGGACGTTTACATTTTCAAGTGAGAAAATAAAACTTCAAAAAATAAAAACATTGTCCGGTGCAATGACCTCGTCACTAGTTATATATACACCATTTCTTGAGTATATAAGATGACGAAAAAACTCTTTACAATTAGTATAAATTTTAAGGATATGGTTACGTATCACTGTGTGAAGAGGTGAAAAACCAAAAAAATATGATATCTAAAATCGCACAATTTATATTGTTCGATGATTAGATGAAATTATTATTCCTCCTCTAAATTTATATTCCATTTGGATTAATATTCATTTAATGTATCTTTTTGGAAAAACTGAATATTATAGGTAAATTTTATCAAATATTTTTATTTATTTTTAATAAAATAAAGAGTTAAAATCATATTGAAAGGTTGATAGTCTCTCTGATTAAATATATATCATCTATTTTTATCATAAGTTAGATTTTATCCTCTGATACTCAAACATTTAAATTTAGACATTTCGCATACTATTTCAAATATAATTTCGATTATCTACTAATTTCTCAACCTGGATAGTTCAGAAAAAAAAAAATTTGAACTTAAAAAATATAGCAACGAAAGAGACAAGCACTTACTTCCCCATGAGCAACTAGGCACTTAGGCAGAAGAAAAGACAAAAGGGGGGGAACAGCAACTAGGCACTTAGGCAGAAGAAAAGACAAAAGGGGGCGAACTGACTAAATGTCTAAATCTATTAATTTTTCTTCACCTTTCACTTACACTCACTCTTTCACGTGTACAATATCTTGTGAAGAGGTCCATTTTGTCTATTATGATAAATGAATTAAAAAGTTTGTATTTTAAGGTTTACAGAAACCACTTTAATAAAAAAATTAATATAAATAATATAGAAATTATGATTGAAAAATATTTTAAAATAGTTAAATTTTGACCACATTTATTCAATAAAAGTGTTTTTTAATATATAGATCTTTTCAGTAAAACTACAATTACCTTAATCAGTGTGTCATCCTTAGATTTGCACAAAGTTTACACACTGAGAGAGAAACAGATGACCGCCTCTTTTTAAACATCATTATTATTAAGTCATTTATTTCATTAATCTAGAGTTTGACATTTATATTTGGATTTGACAAATAATCTTCTATGAGTCAATTACCTATCTAACACCCATGAGATTTGAAATCATAATTTGTAAGCTACAACAATGAACCTCTACCAATTGAACTAGATGTTCTTATAAAAAAAGAGTCCAAAATAAAGCCACCATATCTGAGTTCTTATTGTTTACGTCGCCAAATGTTTCTCCATAATTTTCCACACGTAAATTCAAAAATAAATAAATAAATCAAATGAATGACTTCATAAAATTTTGCAATGATAAAAAAATTGTTTTAATTTGATGATTACAACTATTCTACAAGCACGGTTGGTTAGGACATCTAAGGCCCAATTAACCCAAGTGATGAAAATGAATTTTTTTTGATGAAATTGTGGAAATTGCTCTCCAATTTTATGATAAAATTGATAGTTAAAAGAAAGGACTTTTATATAAAGTGCTATATTTTAAAATTTCAAATTTTGCTAATGGATGCTAGAATTATAGGGCCTGAACATATGGAGTGTGGCATAATCATTTGAGACCCACCCAGCTTAATATCATGTAATGGTCCATTTAAAAGAACTTTGCTTTAATATGAGGTTCACCAAAGATCACTTTAATTGGATCAATCAAACAATGCTTTTCGATTATTCAAATTTTGATCACTTTAATTTATTTTTAAGTTTTAAAATTTTATGATTGATAAAAACATAATTTGATTGATTTAATTAAAGTTATGTTTAGTGGACCTCATCTCCATGCAAATATCTTTCCCAAGGACCCAGCACAAGGATAGTAGGCCCCATAAAGGGGTGTGGGACACACTATACCACGCCCTAGTGTGCGAATGATCAACTTATTATAGAGATATTGGCCCAAAAAATGGCTCATAATTTAAATTGTCATGAAACCAACCTCAATTAGGCTCAAAGAGAACAAACTCTAGTCCAGCTCAACAAAAGGAGTATCGAGCTGACTTTCAGCTAAGGTTAGCTCAACTCAACTTGGTCTGTTTACATTAATAAGTGGACTGCACAATGACATCATAATTACAATAAGATGGACATCATCATCATGGCATTTACCATATATATATATATATATATACCTTTTTTACATCTTACAGAAGTGGCAACTTACAATTGATTAGTCTTTCAAAAGCGAGAAAAAATATTCAAAGGAGCTGCAACATCACCAGGTAAAAATAAGGGTAAATTCCTAGGTATATTTAGCATTTTCCCTCATAGAAAGAGAAACTCCCCTTGGTTAATGCCTCTTTCACTTCATAGAAAGAGAAACAAAAAATATTTAATAGAAAATATGACAGACCAGGTGAGCTGAACCACCAGTCATTTAACATGGCTCTACCTGATGAATGGAAACGTTGGCTTCATATGAAGAATAGTGGAGATACTACCTGAGCATGAGATAAACAAGAAATGCAAGGCAGGTACTGGGTAATGTGAATGAAAAACCAAATATTCAATAAACTCATCACGCTGCACACATGCATTGCAGACTTGCGGACATTATACCCGTTCTTTCACTATCGTAGTCCTCAGTTCCTTGCTACACCATTCTAGGACAATTGTTTGCTTGTGCACCATCCTCCTATCACCTTCTGAATTTTGAAGCTGGAATGCACATTTATGAGTTTTGCAACTTGCAATCTTCACGGTAGTCAAAAAGAACCTGTCTGCAGACTGAGGCAGATATAAACTAGTAAATCATTTTCCATGTTTAGTATTATGAACGCTTTGGAACTGCTAGGAAATGCTAATAAACAGGACATGGTCCTCTATTACTTACACTCGGGCTTTCAAAACCTCCTTCAACAGCGTCACATAGATCTAATGCTACTGTCCGGAGCAGCGGCAACTGCAACAGTCCCAATATGAACATTGACTTCAACTTCTCTTAAGTGACATGAATTTAACAGGTTATAAAAACCATGTGTACTCAAAACGAGTTGGTTTGGATTCATTCGAGGACAAGGTAAAAAAATCGATCACCAAGTAAGTCAAACCCAAAAACCAAGTATTGACATCTTGCAATTGAGTCATTGTCAGATCTCATGCTGAATAGGACGGGTAACAAGCTTACCTTTGAAGCAGCATCTGCAATAAAGTTCCTTTGGATTCCTCGTCCCTGCAGTTATGTTTCTTATATAAGATGCAAAATGGACATTTACAAGAAAAGAAAAGTTTTCCTGACAATATTTACTCACACCAGAAACTGCAGACTAAACAATAAGCAGCAGAAATGAAGCCTGATTTTTTTTCCAAAAATAATAATAACACCAAAAGCCTATATGGATCCTAGGCAGCCAGAACACAAATACAGCAACAGCCCTTCATCAAGTTAAATACAAGCCTCCAAAAGTCATGTTGCAATTATATCATCATATTATCAACTACGATCATCCAATTAAATGTTGTATGAATAGACCATCTTGTAATAAGGTTCAATACTCTTTACAAGGTGCACCTAGGATCAATCATTGCCGACGGGGTGGGCCAAAAAGCTTTCATCAAAGATGATATTAAACATAAAATCAAGCTGATGAAGGGTAAGATCGGGTTTAACGCCTACCTATGTGATGTGGAGCATATGATTTATCATATTTTATTTTATTATTTATTTGTTGATGTATTTTTTTTAGTTTATTTGCAAGTATTTTAGTCATTTTGTAACTAGGGGTATTTTGGTCATTGTTATAGTGGGTTTATTATAAATAAGATGTAGTCCTCATTGAGGAGGACAATGTCGATTGAGTAAGATAAAAATTCGCTGATCTCATGCACCTACCTCTTTGGTGAGAAACCATGGAACTTAGGTGAGAATTTGAAGACAACAAGAAGCCACGGCGAGAAGCCAACAGAAGGCGAGAAGCTTCTTCCTCCATACCCAGGTACCCTTCTATCTATCTCCATTTCTCTCTCTCTTCCCTTTTCTCCTTTCATCTTTGTTTGAAACCATTGTCGTCACCCTTAAGATCCCACCCTGTGCATTCGTTTCCTTCCCAAAAGCCATCTCTTGCTGCCGTGAACCCTCTTTATCCCCTCCTTTGTTGTTGTTAACTGCCAGGTTCCCTCCCTACCTTGTCACCACCACCCTAGCTGCCTTCCATCTGGCTGCCGCCCCTTCCTAGGCCCCACATCTGGCTGCCGCAGCCTCCTTTGGGGTTCCTCCGACATCTGTCACCACTTGCGACCATCTCTACGCATTCGCCCCTTTCTAAGGTCCCTCCTCCCTTGCCGCCTCTTCCTGTGGAAGACAGTTGGCCCTGCCGTAACCCTTGTAGCCCTTCCTATTGCCATTGCCGGTGAACCGTAACCCATATGACCTGTTGCAAGCCCTTCTCCTCATTTCCTTCTTTTCGTATGTATCCCTCTCAGTTATTATCGTGTTTACCCTATGATCCATTAACCCCACGTGACCCTTACTTATCCCATCTTATAACCCATGTGCCCATGTGTCCAGCTGATTAACCCATTCAATACCCGTGGCCAAACCTTGACCATTTGACCCCAGGCTTCTTCGGGATTGATTAGATTCTAAGTATTTGCAAGATTATGTGTGGTAAATTTTATATTAATTAATTGGAATTTTAATTTCAGTCTATTTCAGATTTATGGTGCATTATTTTCATCCTTTTTGATCTTTTCATAACCACATTAGGCATTTAGGGTTACCCTATCCCCTGTCCTACATCACTATACCTCCACCTTCTAAACAAATAAATCCTTCACGAATTGGCTCGAAAATTCGACAGAACCCCGAGAGAAACCGGACCGAAAGGAATGAATCATCTAGGGAGATCCTCGGACCAACTTCGACATGTTAGGATGTGATCTATAAACCAGGCTTCTCAAGCAGTTAAAACATTAAATGAAGCTGCTCATGGAATCAAGATCTTGATAGTATAGAAAATAAGATCCACGAGAGATGAGTGAAAAGTAGCTATTGCCCAAGGGGAAGTTATTGCAGGTATTAAGAACAGAGGTATACAAGGAGAAGTCATTTAAGTAGAAGAAAGGAGGGCTGGTCAAAGGTGGGTGGAAGTTATGGCAATTGTTATGCTGACCTTAGATAAATGGGAGAAGAGGGAAGTGTGAGAAGCTGGTCTTATTACAATAGATGCGTCTGGAAAGGAATTTGCTATGGCTGAAGGCCTCTTTTCTTGACTGGTTGAAGGTCGTTCCTAATGCCGGCATGGGGGAGATTTGTCATTCGGAATCAAGGATTGGACGGTTGTGAGGCACACTTACTGGCAGATAATTGTTCCAATCTATGTTCAACCAAAGACAACAGGGAAGATAAAGAAGCAGAGTGGGTATTCTTGGAAAGAGCTTTTTCTGTCCCTAGACGTGCAGATGCCTTATGGCCTCATTCCTAGCAAAATGGTGTTCGTCCACTATTGTATTCCACATTTCCAATCCAGGCTTCAGATGGGGTCTTTCATCTCATAGGCCAAAGATTGGGAAGGGTATTGGAGATTGATCAGAACAACTTGAACAAGGTGGATCTCTCTGGCCTTGACAAACTTAAAATGCAAAAATTGCTGATACTCCTATGGAAATGCATGCCAAATATCAGAAGGATAGCTATCCATTTTAAGATTGAACTCATCGAAAATCAGCTGGGATCATATCTATTTGACCAGTATATGTCAAGCATTTTCTTATGTAATTTGGAATATAATATGTTATCTTTCGGGTTACACATTTAATGTACATCATGACTTTATATTACTGCAAGTACACTTATTTAACATGAAGAAAACAGTCAAATTTGTGTAGCTCCAATAGTATGGAGTTCTTCCTTAAGGACCAAAAGTAGTACAATACTGAATAGGATTACATGAGGGTTTCATTTTGACAGAGAGTTCAGGATGGTATTAGTTGGGAAAATAACATTTTAACTTGGCTTAACCGAAACCCACGTGAAAATGTTGGGCTGTTTTAGGATTGACTAAAACCCAACCATGTGAGTGTGTGTCCGAGTGTGTGTGTGCTCATGTGTGTACAAGTACGTGTGTGATAGAGGATGGGATGGGTATTGTCACGTCCTGCCCTGCGACAAACCAGTGTTACCGACACTTCATGATCCACCACGAAATGAGCACGTGAGTTTTTTTTTTATAATTATCAATCTCATTCACAAAAGGATCTCTATCTCACACACGGGAAAAACCTAAAATGTCAATGTTCAATAAACACCTGGAAATTCTATTGGGAATCCGACAAAGTTTCCGCAAAACATGGAGCATATGTGCGGGCCCGGAGTTTAGGCCCAAAGCGGACAATATTGTGCTAGGCGGGATGGGTCGTTATAGGTATAGTTGGGAAGATCACAATGGAACTTGGTTTGAGATGGGATCAAGCGGAGAATAAAATGTTGGGTTGTAAACAAAACTTATTTGGATGGACAAGCAAGCTTGTTGTACTAAAACCTCAAAAATATTTAGAAAGCATCTTTCCCCAGAGTCACCAACCATTACAGGGTGAATTATAGGGTAATACACCAGAAAAAATGTAAAGTGCATAGTTGTTTCACATGTGGGGAACCTTTATAAGTGTGACAAACCAGACTATTGATCCAATGTGAGCCACCATCGTTGGAGGATGCCGAAAGCCTCCTCACAATGGAAAATCCTGCTATGATTTTACCTCTTCTTCTGTACCATCAATATATACTCTTCTTTTTTATCTATGGGCCAATGATCAGAAGGTGTGGATTTTCTAAACAGAAATTTTAAGCAACACCAAACCGAAGTAGGGTACATCGAATCAATGGCCTCGATCACATATCATCAAGTAAGGGAATAGGTGGATTTGGTGCAAGACAATGTAATTCCTCTAGCAAAACATAGCCCATTGTAAACTATGGTTGCATTTGTATCGCAACTAATGAAACCAAAAGATGCATGAATACTAACATTATGGCGCAACAATAGATCTTCGAGCGCTTTGCATTCAAGAAGAGAAGAGACTCCACTGCTTGTTACTTGTCCGCAATCCTGACGAACAAACAATCAGAAAATTGAAAGATTCATATGCATATGGTGAAATTGTCCATTCATGTGACATTATCAGCTAGCACTTATTGGCAATCCAAAACATTGATGAGTAGATCCAATACCAATCCACCAAATTAATGGAGGGCATGGGTCTCTGAAGCAGTCCTGACTCCATTAGAATGTATTTGGTGCTTCTTTCATTGAAAATCTTGTATTAAAAAATAAATAAACATGAAAAGAGAATTCAAAAATGGACTAAAGAAACATTAAAAAAACTCTCATTAGTGTAAAATATGGATGCCACAAGCATATAGACTCAATCGTATGAAAATGTAAACGCCTCCAAATACCCACTACAAGGGTTGTAGACAAATTTCAACTCTAACAAAGGCCTCCCTTTTGCTCTCCTCCTTATTTATAATTAAGTTGCTTTAAAACAAGTAAACAATTTTCTAATCCTAAGACAACAAAATTTGCTACTTACATTACAACTTGGATAGAAAGAAATCCAATAAATCCTAGAACAAAGAATACATGGAAATTCGTCACTCTAAGATGTCCTATTAAAAAATTGGCCACAACTTCTTAAGTACATGTTGGAGGCCCTTGAACTTGGGCACTTCGGAAAGTTAATTGAATTTCCTAACCAATGGATCTAATTTCATGTTAATTGAACATTGCACTGAACTTGGAATATGAATATTATTAAAAATCACAAATATACACCCAAACTTAATCTAAATAATAAAAAATTGGCATTGGATGCAAGTGGACAATGGACTCCACAGGTACAGTCTGTCATTGTTGCAGCATCATTCTCACTTGGTTGGAGAAAAGTTGCCCAACAGTTGTCTTACATGCTTTTGTAGTCACCTTCGCCAAAATCTCCCTTTGAGTCTCGAACACCATCCTCAAGATTTGACAGCACAAATCCCTCTCTCAAAAGAGCAAGTAATTTAGTCAAATCCATGACTTGTTCTTAGATTTTTTTAATGGGATGTTTTGTAAATATCATCATCACCTGAATCTCAATAGAATCTTGGTAGAAAGGGTCTCTAGGTTAGAGAGAGAATTTGAGGAGGAAGACTTAATGGAGGCACTACGGAGTGTTGATGGGGATAAAGCTCCGGGTTTGATGGGTTTAATTTTAGATTTTTGAAGAGTTGCTGGGGGATCCTCCAAGACGTTCCTTATTTTTATCAATGAATTCCATAGGAGAGGGATCCTGAACAAGGACCTGAAGAATTGTCTAATTTCCCTAATTCCAAAAAAAGAAGGGCCTTCAGAGCTTTCTCACTATAGGCCTATAAGTCTAGTTGGGTGTGTTTATAAGCTTCTAGCCAAGGCCCTAACTGGGAGAGTCGGGTTTGTTATTGGTGAGGTAATTGATGAAACACAGGGGGCATTCATTGAGGGGAGACAAATCATAGACGGAGTGATGATAGTTAATGAGATTATCCATGCTAGACGGAAGGGCGACTTGAGTGGTGTGATGATGAAATTAGACATGGAGAAAGCATTTGATCACGTTAAGTGGGATTTTGTCGATTACCTATTTTGGAGGATGGGTTTTGGTCTCAAGTGGAGGGGTTGGTCGGGGCATGTGTTCAAGGTTCATCCTTTTCCATTCTAGTGAATGGATCACCGACCGATCCAATTAGAGCGACTAGGGGTTTAAGACAAGGCAATCCACTATCCCCCTTCCTTTTTACTATGGTAGCTGAGTGTCAAAGACTTAGAGTTGCACTCAGGATTTGACCGTGCGTCACTTGAACAATACCCACATGGTTGAACAAGTTAGTCTTGCCCTCACTCCCACTAAAGACCACTTCACTCAAACTCTCACTCAAGCAACCACTAGACACAAGCACATTTGCTTAGAATGGCGAACTTGTATTGCTCTCAAAAACTTACAACTTTGTAGGGTGGTGAACTTGGGAAAGAGTTGAGCTCTCCAAGTGTTGAAGCTTGTTGGATAGCTTCAGGTTGTGTGCTAGCAAAGAGTTCTAGCCTAGTGTGTGGGAGAGCTTGAGAGTCTCCAAAACCTTGTACTTCTGTGTGTTCAATTCAAGAAGTGCATTTTTGGTGTTTCCATCTCTTTCTCATTCTTTTGTTTAGTTTCTGTGTGGTTTGGTTTGATCACATTGGTCCAAAGAGTAACTATATTGGTGGTAAGGTTGATTCGTTTGACGGCGGATTGTTCGAGTGAGTGCTGCACGGATTGAATCAATGTAAGATTCGCCTAGTCCCTTGATGTTGTGTCTTAAATTTATACTCGCAAGTGCACAGACCATTTATAATATAGCGTTAAGAGTGCGAGGTCGAACCAAGGGAATAGGAATTATGGAAAATATATCCAAAATATTTACAAAATATATGCCAATGAAATTTAAAAGTTATAAAATCTTGGAATTAAATCATAAATTTAGAATTAGTCTAATCATAGAGAATCAAACTAAAAATAGAATTTTTATCTAAAGCTGGAAATTAAGCAACTAAAATACTAAATTCATGATTCATAAAATTTATGGTGGAATTAATCTAGAAAATTAATAACAACTTTATGTTAACTTAGAATGAACAAAATTAAAATACACACATCAAATTCCAACCTAGTTTCCAGTTTAATAAAAATTGAATTTTATAAACAAAAATAAAAAGAAACAAAAACATAAACAAAATATATACATATATACAGTTGGACAAAGACAAGTATTCAAGTAGGTATCATATCCCATATTTTTAGAAGAATAAAATTAAAGCCTAGACCATAAAATTTGCAAGAATTTTCAATCACACATTCATAATTTTTATTCATTAAAATTCTAAATACAAAAGTTATGAATTCCATTATATAAGAAAATCCAATTCAAACCTTAGGCTTAGGCAGAAATTTACACTTGTAATCCCAAATCTAAAAAAATCTACTCTTGAAAAGAGCCTTAGACTGGGAAAATCAAGTTCCACCAGTCCTAAAATGGGTTCTACTTTTCTTGAAAATTCTTAAAATAAATTCAAAATAAAATTCGTAAACATAATAAAAAAAATTCGAGCAATCATCATGCAATAATTGAAAATTGGCAAACCATGAATCTAAAAATGCTACTTTAAATTTTATTATAGATTGGAAAAAGATTGAGAATTACAATACAAGGAACCCGATTTGAAAATACAAGAATTCCAATGCATAAATAAAAAATTCAGCAACCTGAAAACCCTTTGTAAAATTTGAATTCTGCAGAACAATTTCTTGATTCTCTTGTAATACCCTACCTCAAAAAGTCCCACATTGCTAGTTGCATTGAAAATTCCCTGGTATATAAGTAGTAGCCTTCTTCCTTCTAGCATAAGGCCTTTTGGAAGCAACATTGGGTTGGCTTGTCAAAGCAAAGTCGTGAGGGTCCGTGTGTAGGCCCAAAGCGGACAATATTGTGCTAGTGGGACGGGTCGTTACAAATAGTATCAGAGCATGGTTCAACTCTTTGCCTGAGGGTATAGGCTTGGTAGTTGTGTTTGCAGAGCCGAGGACGGCTCTGGCTTTAAAGGGGGTACATTGTAATACCCTGCCCCAAAAAGTCTCACATTCCTAGTTGCATTGAAAATTCCTTGGTATATAAGTAGTAACCTTCTTCCTTCTAGCACAAGGCCTTTTGGGAGCAACAGTCGGTTAGCTCGTCAAAACAAAGCCGTGCGGGTCCGTGTGGAGGCCCAAAGCAGACAATATTGTGCTAGCGGGACAGGTCGTTACATTTCTCCTCTCCTTATTTCAATGCTCAGCTCTATCCTTTCTCTGGTCGAATTTTTCATTGAATATCAACCTCTATTTATAATGTGCGGTGGGGAAGAAATAAATTGGAATAATCAATATGGAACTTTGGCATACACGAATTTAGGAGAGGCTTTTTTCCATACAATCGTATGGGGTACGATCGAATGGAGGAAGTGGAGAATCCCATTGAGATTTTGTTGTTGACTCATCCTTTATCCAATTCCAATTTTCTCTTTTTTTCTAGCTTCCAAAATACTCCACACGATTTTTGCTCGTTTTTTATTTAATTCATGTGCATATCTCATTCTAAATCATGCTCCATACGATTCTAACAATTGGGAATTTGAGAGTTTTTCTCCATGACTTTTCTAGGAGTCCAAATCCCATTTGATCTCTTTCCTTTCATTCCAATATGCCTCATATGTATCCATCATTGTGCAATGTACAAATTGTCAATCCATTCCTAGGCTTGCACAAATTTAGCATAGGATTTTTGGAGAGAATTTTTCCATAATGTTCTCTCCTCCATGATTTTCTCTAATTTTCCTCCAAAAAATCCAATCTTAATCTCTTTCAATCGAATTTTATCATGCCACACACGGATGTTGCAATTCCAATTACATGCACACGATTCTTGGAATTGGATTCTCTCTCCCTTTTGTGCATCGGACACATGGTGCTCACATCATGAATAGGCCCCACTTGAATTTAGCTCACAAGTTCTTTGTAGAATTTGAATTTATTAGACTTGGACTTGGGCTTCAATCTGGCCTGATTTCTTGATAGACTTTGGCTCATGGACTTTTAATTGCAGGCTTGGACTTTAGGCTGAATCAGTGGGCCCACTTGTGTTGTGTTGTGAATTTTACCACCTTTATAATTTAAAAACATTCTAAAAAAATATTATCATAATTCAAACTCTCATATGTTGATTTGAATTATAATAATTTACAATAAATTCCAAAATTAGGTGGTAACATCACAAACTTCCCAAATTTAGCATTGTGGCCCACTTTTCTGCATTTTTCTTCAATTTTATTCTCTTTTCCTGTATTTTCTAAAATAACCTGTAAAACTCAAAAACTTTCATGCCTCGACTAGGGAAGCGGGCCTGGAACACCGCTATTTTTTCTTTTTTTAAATAACATTCTAACTCCAAAAATCCATGGGCCTCTCATGCGGTTCACCAAGCCCATAGAAAAGGTCACACACGCTTATGTAGACAATACTTGCGACCTAAAACATCAAGTCCCCAAAGGGGCACATTGAAAACACATCTCACATAAATTCCCCTTGTATCAGTCAACTGATGGCAATGTCGACAATTTTCACGTACCAGTCGACTGGCACTTTAAAAATCCAAAATACACAACATAATACAATCAATTATACATCATATCATCATATTACACATATATGACTTATACACAAGGTCTCTATGCCACAAGTGACATCACCACCTAAAATTTACATAATTTTAATATAAGACTAAACAAGTATAAATCCTACCCTCGAACAGCACTAGATTCCAACTCCTAAGCATTGCAGAGGGATTCTCCATTCCCCCATCCAGTACATGATCTACATTGTAAGGGATGTGAACTCTAGCCCATTGAAGAGAACTCAAATTAACAAGTCCTCCAAATTTTCAGAATATCCAATTTACAATGCAGCCTACGAGGAAAACACTTAGAACACCATGGCATACCTTTACCATTTGTTCTTTCCTGTCCATACACACACCCATGCATACTCACGCATACACATGTAATCCCACCCATGTATACACACAAATACATATGCTACCCACACATGCATTCTCACATTTGCACCTACAAACTCGCAGATGCAATTCTCATGTATTCATAATATCAATAAAACAATGCATGTTTAACAAAATGATAAACAAATAATCTATATTTACCATTTGTTCTATGCTTTCCATTTACAAGATTTCAACGAACCTTGTGATACACTGCGTATCCCATTCAACCCCGTTGAGGTATCCCACTCAACCCCAACTGTACAGGTCTAGGGTATCCCACTCAATCTCGAATGCATTAAGTGAAGGCAGATATAATGCAGCATCTTGCAAGAGCTCGACCGAACGTACAAGTGTGTGCATACACATTAACATGTATATTAATTATCAACTATCCATAAACATTGAAACAATATAAAATCACTATTTACATATCTGTTCTCCAAATACCCTTTCCACGAGGGTTTAACAATGGAGTTCCACTTACCATCCACTGGTTTCAATCTAGGTTTAATAACCTAGAATGTTTTCATCTTATTACCTGCACAAACTTGTTAGTGCAGGAATAATCACATGCATATAAAAGTGATCGAACACCACATCCACCACATGTACCTATACTATGGTATAAACCACATGCATGCTCTATAACACATACCATATGCACTACTGATCGTAGCATGAACCTCATGCATGATCATGCCACATATATCACCTATTCACATTACCAAGGTATGAGTCGCATGCATGAACTAGTATAACACATACTACATGCATCAATGACTTTAGCATGAACCCCATGCATATTCACCTAACACAATGCACAATCAACAAACAGTTCACACCAATGTCCAATTGAATCTATTATCCTCTAAACGTCCAATGGGTCCCATACTGCGTTTTTTACCACCAGGCCTCGACTCCCCAACACCTTTTCACGCCTACATTCTACATAGTGAGAACAAAATCACATTCCTTACATGTAAGCAGTGTTAGGTCTCGCTTTCTGGTCCCATTTGGTCTTTTCCATCCATAATTTCCATGGGTCCCATTTTTCATCCTACAGTCTAATAGTTTCTAACACAAACTCATAATACGAGTCAAGTTGAGTCTCCTCACCTTGATTGACGAAGTTACATGAGTTTCTCGATTTGCGTGAACAAAAGAGAGCCGGTCCAACTGATACAATTAAATAATTATCAGAGTTAGGACACTATTGATTTATCCAAAGGTCGGTCTGACTGACAAATGAGTTGATTCGACTAAAAGAATATAGTCCTGTCGAAAAAGAATCTCAAAATTGAGAAGATGATGAATAGAGGTTAGAGCTTTGGTCTTTTAACCAGGAACGTTGTTCAAAATGCTCCCAATCATTTTCGGGTTAAACATCGTGTGAAAAGTCATTATACTTTAATAACTCTTTTTATAAAATGAAATAGGATATAGTCTTATAAAAAAATTGAAATCCAACATAAATAGTCTAATGTACTAATCGACTAAAACATGATTTGGAGAAATCAAAAGATAAAATATAACTCTCCAACTATATTATTAAGGACACTTTTAAGTTAGCTAAATACATAACATAATCTTAAAGCTAAATTCTATCATAGGATAGGTTTTAATCTAAACCCAAACAAATTAATTAAAAATCCATCAAAACCAAGCTAAAATAAATTCATTTAGAATCAAATATATCCTATCTTAAAATAGAAGCTTTACTAAGAAAAATATGAATATCATAAACAATGCATCATAATGTGGTTTGATTCCATTAGGCTTTTCACAAAACAACATATAATAACCAAATCATATTTAGAATAAAAATACAACTTTCCAACAAGGTTAGAAGGATTTAACACAACTCAAAAACTAATTTAAGAAGCGTTTAAGAAGGTAGGCTATTTTTCCAATTTAATAAAATCCATTTTTAAAGTTCAAAACATAACTCATTTCACATAAAATCTGTCCCGAAGTTCATGAAATTCAGAATAGATGAATTTTCATACCTTATTTGTGAAAATTTGTTGAGAAAGGTTGTGTTTGAAAACCCCCGACACCAACGCAGAAAACTCCAAAGGGTTGCTGCCATGGGACGGTGGAAGGAAGAAGGAAAAGAAAAGAAGATAAAAGGAAGAAAGGAGGATCGGTGGTGAGAGAGAAAAAAAGTGATAGTTTTTTTTTTAATTTCCCCTCCACTCCTCACATGACTTCCATTAAAACCCACCACCGTAGGTGTGTTGTGGCTGATAATTAGCCACACCCCCTAAGCTACCCTTAGTAGCTTTGATCTTATCCACTTGATGAATATAATATTATTTTAATTAATTTTAGATAAAACTTATGTTTATCCATTTGAAAATAACCCAAAACTATATAATGCTATGGTTTGGAACAATATTTTAATATCCTTTTTATTTTCAACGGTTAGGTATTTTCAAAATCTCGTTAAAATAAATCAACTGATCAGATAATTTAAATATTTAAAATTATGAATACCATAAAATTTGGAGAGAAATACATTTAAAACCTCATGATTTAAAATCAAAATCATAAATATCAAATCTCCAATATTTTATAAAAACTCTGACTTTACAGTCGGGTCAAATAATTTTAGCTGATAAAATCACTCCAAAACTCGGGGATGTTTTGATACTCTTAAACATTTTATAAAAATAAGGACACCCTTGATAACTCAAAAATTACACTTCTAAATATTGGAATGTCAGTCGACAAAATTCTCTACACTCAGAATTTTAAACTAATAATTGTGTGCAATTTGACAAATCAAATATCACAATTAAAAGATTTTTTAAATACAGATGACTTTTACGGGTCTCAGCCAGAGAGAGTTTTAATAATTTCAACTTTGCCACACACACTAAACGAGTCGGATCCACAGGTTTCCGAGCTCAATCGAGCCAAACTTTGACTCTACACAAAGCACACTGTTAATCTGAATCACTAATCACTATTAACGGCTCTAATCATACAATTAGACACTAATTTGGATCGGGGTATTACAAAAACACCATGAAATATACCTAATATACGGAAAATAAAGGCTAACTAACCCAATACCTAGGGGTAAAGTAGTCTTTTTACAGTGTTCATCACATGACATGAGGCCCTTAATGGTCTAATGTTGAAGGCCAAGAAGATTGATTTAGTTAAAAGGCCTTGAGGTCTCCTTAGGCAATTTATCAATAACCCACCTTCATTTTGCGGATGATACTATTCTGTTTTGTGAAGCTTCTACGTAACGACTCGTCCCGCTACAATAACATTGTCCGCTCTGGGCCGCACACATGGCCTGCACGGCTTTCAATTGGTGAGCCAACCCACTGTTGCTCCCAAAGTACCTCATGCTAGAAGGAGGAAGGCTACCACTTATATACCAGGGAATTTCTAACGCAACCAATGTGGGACTTTGACACCCTCTGGGGCAGGGTATTACATTCTAGGAGGAGCTATTTGGTGTTGAAGTTGTTTCAAGGTGTTTTGAGTTGGTATCTAGACTTATGATAAACTTAGGTAAAACCAATATAGTTGGTCTGGGCTTGGAAGTTGAATCTGTGGAGTTGTTGGCAATGGAGTTGAGAGTGTGGGGTGGGTAAAACCCCATTCACTTATCTGGGCTTACCAGTTGGTGGCAATCCTAGATCTAAATCCTTTTGGAATCTTATCATAGAAAGGGTCGCCAAGAGACTAAATGCTTGGAGCAAGACTTACCTCTATATAGGAGGTAGGTTGACCCTAATTAAATCAATCTAGGTGATTCTCCCCACATTTTTCTTGTTCTTGTATGCAATTTCCGAGGCTGTATCAAGGAAGCTAGAAAAACGTCAAAGAGACTTTCTGTGAGAAGGTAAGGGAGAGAAAAAGAGAATCCATTTGGTGAAGTGGGAGGACGACTCTGATCATTAGACCAAGTAAACCTCCCGCCGCTCATTGGGTAGTCAATCAACTGATAAGAATTAATGCAGTCAGAGAATTCTTCAGAAAAACTGGAGGTTCCTACCCTCCCTCTCCTTTCCGAGGGAAATCGGATGGCGTTGAAATCCCCTCCTATACACCACGGCCCGGAGCAACTATTTTTCAAGCTTTGTATCTCTTTCCAAAAGAGTTCTCTTTCAGACTCTGAATTTGGACCATACAAATTTATTAGCAGCACTTCCTCATCTTCATCTAGCAATTTGCCTTTATAAATAATGACCTAGTACACAAATGTTTCCACAGCTTAAAAAACTCTGGTTCCAAATGATTAACAAGCCCCCTGAATTTCCAACAAAAGGTTTGAAACTCCAACTGGCACTATGAGCTCCCCAAACTTCTCTAATGTGTCTGTTCACAATTTCCACCCTTTTTGTCTCTTGTTTCGTCTCTTGAATGAAAACAACATCAGCCTTGTATTTCCGAAACAACCTTCGTATAGCTCCCCATTTCAAACCAAGGCCCAGATCTCTAACATTCCAAGAGATTATCTTCATTTGGAAACACATTTCTTATCCCTCTGCCCCCACCCGAACCACCCACCCCCCCCCCCCCCTCTTTTCCTAGAACTGTATACCTTCATAAAATTGGCAATACCTAACAGTCCATGCATCTTGGTTGACTTCTTCAAACGCCTAGACTCTAGCTCTAGGGATGAGCGATCCCATTCACCAATCCAGTTAAGTGACGCTCCACATTGGACTTTGGATCTTCTCTGAATCATAGCTCCGGGAGTGACCTTGATCTACGAATGCTAGGACAAATGCAGTTGAATAGAGGAGATCTCTCTTCCGCCAGTGACTCATCTACAGAGTCTTGATCTCCTTCGTCGATATGGTCACCAGAGAAATCTCCTGGGATATCCTTGTTGTGGGACCCAATACTGGATCACTGACCATGTTGGGCCCATAATTTCATAAGCCTTAGTGCTAACTGTAGAATTAATTGTAATTGATAAAATCCAGCATTCTTTTATTCTTTTTCTAATTTTAGCCACCTTGATTGGCTCCCTGTATTCTATTTATTCATGTACTCTATTACGCTTTGAATATACAAGAAAACTCAAAGAAGAATTCTTCACCAGACCCTTTTCTTTTCTTATTTTCGTATCATAATTCTTCAATCGTCGTCCATGGATGAGTCGCATCTCCAGTTTTGTCTGGAGACTTTCTTAGAGTGGTCTATCTGTAGCTAAGAATTAAGTGGAAAAAATGAGTGAGACTGACTTGCTTTGTGGGCCGACCTTGTATTGGGGCCTGAAAGGCTTCTGAGTAAAGGTCAGTATAATACCCCGCCCCAAAAAGTCCCACATTGCTAGTTGCATTGAAAATTCCCTGATATATAAATGGTAGCCTTCCTCTTTCTACCACGAGGTCTTTTGGGAGCAACAGTGGGTTGGCTCGCCAATTGAAAGCTGTGCGAGCCGTGTGTGAGGCCCAGAGCGGACAATATCATGTTAGCGGGATGGGTCGTTACAAATGGTATCAGAACATGGTTCAACTCTCTGCCTGAGGGTGTGTACAGAGCCGGGGATAGCTCTGGCTTTAAGGGAGGTAGATTATAATACCCCGCCTCAAAAAGTCTCACATTGCTAGTTGCATTGGAAATTCCCTAATATATAAGTGGTAGCCTTCCTCCTTTTAACATGAGGCCTTTTGGGAGCAACAATAGGTTGACTCGGCAATTGAAAGCCACGCGGGCCGTGTGTGAGGCCCAAAGCAGACAATATCATACTAGCGGGACGAGTTGTTACCGTCAGGCACAAGACAATCTTTGTGAATTGGGCCATTTGAAACTGGATTCCGGACTTGACTAGGCCCACATCATCATGAGCTGGGTTTTCATAGGCCCTGAGTTTTGACTCGCTACCTCTCGAGCCCATAGCTCGGTCACAAGAATTACCGGGTCCATGACATGATCTGCACCAGATTTAAAAGCATGTTGAACCATTACCTAACCCATTTTCCTTTCTCATCTACAATGGGTTTCCTCCGAATGCATGCAATGGTAAGCACGCCTTTTTGCTGCCCCACTATCTTCTCTCGATCTTCGAAAGCGGTGGTGAAACTGCAACGCCCCGACCCTTTAGTACAATATCGTCTGCTTTGGGCCCACAGGAGCCTACATGACTTTGCTTTGGAGAGCTAACCCAAGGTTGCTCCCAAAAGGCCTAGTGCTAGAAGGAGGAGAAGTCCCAACTTATATCCCACGGCACACTCTCCACTCTGGGTAATGTGGGACATGGGACGCCCAACCTAGCGATTTTCTCTCCCGCACGCCCTCCCCTTCTAGAACAGGGGTATTACATAAACCACCTCGATCTTTGGGAACCCACTTTCCTTTTCCAGTCATGTGAGATAAGTGGATGGGGAGACGACCGGCACCGGAGCTCTTCATCTCGCCAGTGCTATGATAATTTTGGCCACCAATCTCCTCCACTACTCTCAACATGATGAGACCAGTCCCCAAGCGATCCTCCGCATACGATCTCTCCCTGATTTGGATCTTATAAGACCCGTCAAAGACCTTTAGAATGACCTCCTCCGGCACGAATTTTGAATTATCCGCCTCCAGAAGAATTCTAAAAGTTGAAAGGTCCTTCCTCTCCAGATTATCTGCATCAATTTCCAGTACCTTCCCCAACTTGCTCCCAAACTGTATGATGGATTCACGGTCCCAGGCTACCAACGGAAAACCACAGCAGTGTATCCATGTCCACCTGATCGACAAATAAGGTTGGAATGCCAAGCTTCTAAGGAGTTAGCTTGCCCAGTCCGAATCTTGCAGCCAACTTTGTGCTTCTTCCTTCATCCATGTTGTGATCAGGAAGAGACCGCCTACCAGCCAGCACACCACTGAACCGTTTAACCCTTTCCCCTCGCAGAAATTCCTGACCTCTGAGGATTGATGCACAACTCAGCAGAGGTCACCACTGAACGTTGCAGCCACTCATAAGTCTCCCCCAGATTCAAGCTATTCATTTTGATTTCCCCAATTCCGTCGTGTGCCGAATGTCAGCCCAGGTACAAACCGAGTTATGAGTTCCATGACCGTCTTGCAAGGGAGCCCTAGCTTTGTTTCCTTCTTCCACTTCACTCAACTTATTCTTTTCTTCCTCAGCTAAATCTACATGCCTCTCATTCCTACCATACAGAGCTACATGTGTCGTTATCCTCCTTCCACCAAACTAGCCTCCATTCTAACCTAGAATGGCTCTCGAAGTTGCACCTTCCCCCATCATTCTTACAAAAGCAAATCTTTGTCCTTTCTGATTTCTCTTTTCTACGAAAACACATCAACCACCCAACTCGCCTTTGCTCAGAAATCCACCACACTGCAAGTCTTTAGCAATAACAAATAGAGATATATATTAATATGAAGAAAACATCACACGTACATGGTGATGGTCTAAGAGTCTTAAACCGAAAAGAGAAAAAGGAAAAATACAAATACAAGATAACCCAACAAAATACAAAACAAAAAATCTCCTCACAAAAACCACAATCCATTGTCTCAAAAACAGTCACAGAAAGAAGACACCCTCTTGTATTTGAGTCCACCCCAATCTTCACAAAGAAGCTTGCCACTCCATTAGTTGACCTCCTGGCCAGTTGTAAAGAGACCTCATGACCTGAACACAAAGCCCTTATCTCTCTGATGACCATCGCTATTTTCCATGGTGGCCTCTTCGACCCCCTAGCCTACTTAATCGCATTTGCTGAATCCCCTTCGATAATCAAGTTCCCCCATCTCATGGGGGCCCATAAGGTCAAAGGTCACACTTGTCCATAAACGCTTTCTTAATGCCCCATCTCATGGCAGTGGTGGTGTTGTAGTGCACAAAACGGTGATCTAGATCTCCCTTCCTCCCTCTGCCGATGTATCTCCGGAGGAGGGAGAGAAGAAGAGTCTAGCGTATGGAAGGCTCACTCAAGATCTAATTCTAGCTGATACCATGTTGAATAAGACACAAAGAATATGGTGTGTCTTCCTTAATCAAGGAGAGACTCTATCATTTATATTTATAGAGAAAAAGGGAATACAAAGATGAAAGATAAACTAAAAGAGGAAAACCAAAGTTGGTAAGTACAGTATTGGTAAGCACCAATTAAGGAAAAGACTAAATTGGAAAATATAATAATAGTAACTGATAAATTAAATACATTACTAAATATATCTCAACACCTACCACTTCCAAGCCTAGGCCACAAAGCTAAGGCCCTCCAAATACCTACAAGTTCCACCTCATTGGACTACTCCACTCCCACGAATAGAAAAAAAAGAACATGACCATCTTCCCTCTATCATTGTGTACCACACCACGTCTCCCAACTGGTCTTGGTTTCCCTCTTGTAGCTCCATCCATGTTAACTTTAGAGTAAACCCTTGGTGATTGTGCCCACACTTCCTTGATCATACCCCTTGCACCACTACCCCTCAAACAACCCCCCCAAGAAAAGAAAATATCAGAAATGTACCAACCCTGGAACTACTTTTTTGAAAGGTAATAACCCTTGAACGACTTGCATAACGAAAACCACCCTGTTAATCTTCACCTAGCCCCCCTTATGCTTCCTTCAAAGTTCTTGCATCCATTTCCTTCTACATTGACCAATAAACTACTTCCGAAATCAAATTCTACACCACCACCTTTTACCTCTAAACAGACCTCCACCCTTTCCTCACAAACATTCTCAATCTTATTATTCAACACCCACGTGCAACCCATTTGTCCTAAAAAGATGTCCCATAAAGATCAGACTAAATGATCTTTCCAAAAAAATTAAGACAAAAGGTCACCTACATAGAAGATCTACATTTTCCTTTGATGAGTCACATTGGATGCAACTCTATGAAGCGCCTTCAGGAATGATACCCCTATACCTAAAATCACATTTGGACAAAATTTTATCCATCACTGTACACCAGGCAGAATTTGAACACTCAAGGGATCCTTACTCAAATTCGTTTAAGCTCCTTTTACATGTAACAGGCCAAACAATCCCCATGCCCATCACAACATAGTAGTCGTAAACCAAATCTTCCTTATTTAACATCGCCCTAAAAAGTCTTGGAAAGACATCTACCAAAGGCCTTTCACCAACAATTTATCCTTCCAAAAAATACCCTGTTACCCTTGCCCACGCTGAACCTAAGACCATCTTTAAACAAACACTGTCCTTTTCTTTCCATCGCCTCTTTGCAATTTAAAAAAGGATAACTGCAGATTCCTCCTCTTCTGTTTTTTTCCCGCTAACACCCAACCTCCCACACCATCTACTCCATGCTTAGAAACTAACACCGTCCTCCACATAACAATATCCTCCTTATTGAATATACGATGTTGTTTGCATAGTAATGCCTTATTCCCATCTAAAACACTTGCAATACCCCAAGTCCGCCCTCTCTTTAGGTTCCACCACTTCTTCCCACTTAAATGAATGCACTTTCCTTTTATTTGTTCTACCCTCCCATAAGAAATCCTATTGCAACTTTTCAAGCTTCCTCACCACCCCCTTCAACATCTCATAGGAGGACATGAAAATAAGTCTTGATATTAGATAGGATTGACTTAATTAAGGTTAGTGTACCTCCTAGAGACAAGTAATTCCTTCTCCAAGTTGCCAATCTTTTTCCAACTTTTTCAATCATACGATTCCAAATATTCCTGACCTAGGATTAGCACTTACAAGGGGACCCAAATATGAGAAAGGTACTTCCTGACCCCACATTCAAACTCTTTCACTAAGAGTTTGACCTTATCCTCCATGCTAACAACTACCACATTGCTCTTGCCCAAATTAATCATCAACCCTTAAACTAATTCAAACCCTAAACATTTTCTTTACTCCTAATATCTCCTGCCTTCTCTCCTCACAAAAGAGTAGGGTTTTGTCAACAAACTGCAAGTGTGACACTAGAGGGCCACCCAAAGTCCACTCAAGACCTTTAGTAATACCTACTCCCTACCCTTTAACATTAACTTGTTTAAAGCTTCAACCACCATTGTGAAAATGAATGGCAACAGTGGTCTCCCTATCCAAGGCCCCTTGAAGCCTTAATAGGCTCAATTGATGAACCAACACCAAATAAGAAGAGCCTTGAACAAACATCCTCATCCATTTCTTCCATTTCGACCCAAAGTCCATTCTCCCAAACAAATAATCCATAAACCACCAATCAACACAATCTTAAGCCTTCTCCATATCTATTTTCAATAGCACCCCTTCACTTTTATCCAATGCACTTTGATGTAGATAGTTTTGCTCGCAATCAAAACTCTGTCCAAGATCTATTTACCTTCTACAAAAGCTTCTGGAGTCTCCTGAATATTTTCGTTCAAAGCTTCCCTTAATCTACAAGCTAACACCTTAGAAAGCAACTAATATACACATCCACTAGACTAATAGGTCTACAATGAGCTAATTATGACGCCGCCTCCTTAGATATCAATGTAATAAGGAGTTTTTAAGCTCCTTATTGATACCCCTCAACAATCCTCGAAAAACTTCAAGAAGTTCTCCACATGATACCCCAACATGCCTTAATAAACCTGAAGTTGAATCCATCCCCACTTTCTCAAAAAATAAATAATAACAACAACAATAATAATTTGAACTTTTATCAATGAATAACTCTCCTTGTAACAGTCCTAGGAGAGACAAAATAATTGGTTGAGGGAGAATGGTGGAAAGGGGCCAAATAGTGGACCACACAAACTGGTTTGCACAGTGCATAGTTGTGCATTGGTCCTAGGATGAAAATTAAAACTCATCCATGCACACAAACATATAGTGACATGGCACGTTCGCCACTATAACTGTCAATTCAATCACATCTTAAAAGCTCATGCACAATTCCCACCCTTCATTAGTTAATAACAATTGATTGTTTTACTAAATTTCATGATACTACAGTTTGAAATTTATGGATCTCATTAATAGTGTTTTTTCTCTTTCACCAAATTTCTAGAGAATCTTCAAAGAAGACATTAAATTACAAGCTCTTAAACCATTTTGCACAAATTGAAACAAGAATGAAACATATTGGCAAGAAAAAAAAAAAATCTTGATGTAGTTTAGTAATGAACCTCCAAACGGATGGATCTCAAGCCCGACCATCCAGAAGAAATGATATGCTGAGATTCTGCACAAAAAAAAAAGGAAGCTTAATTGAAATACATGCAAAATTTTTTTCTGGAAGATCAAAAAATTTATTCCAAAAAAGGGATACTCCAAAATACAACCTCAGTGAAAAAGGGGTTAATACATGCTATGTATTAGAAAATGTATGACGTAAATTGGTCAGTTTCAAGTAAGACCAAGTCCAATCCCTTTTCGTGTAAGAGATTATAATTAAAAGAATAACAAGGAATGAAAAGGAAAAAAAGTTGTCTTATGCCTAATACTGAAATATTTCCATGAACTATCTTATTGACATTATTTAACAGTATTACATCACCTGAATTGAGAAGTGCACATCCTGTCAACAAAAGCTCACACAAACTTGTACATTTTCTAGTAAGAGTAACTAAATCGTCATTTGTCATCCACCGGGTCACCCTTTCCAGTTTCAGTGTTCTCAAATTTGGCATGCTCATCTGGAAGCTTAATGAAGTCAAATTGCCAAGGCAGTAACACAGACCCAACACCCGCAAGTTTCTCAAAGATGTTATAATGCATCTCAAGACATTGTCGGAGACGACCTGTTTAGAGAATTGATAAGAAAATGCATCTCAGGAGAAAAAAAATACAAATTTTCCTTTTCAATTTCTAGAGAAAAAAACTCTTATTGCACTTTTGAATCTATAGATGTGGAACGAACCTTTTGAGATCCAAACTACTCATAAGAAAATCTAAGAAACTTCTAGAGGATTATCATAGTGGTTATATCTTGCCTCAGCAAAAACTGGCCACGTGCCTCTATATCAAGCCACCAATCACATGATCTTCAGAAACCAATTGGATAAATAGGTTCATCGTGAGGGCCGTAGAAGAGAACATGGCCTATCTAATATAAAAACACTAAAACGACATTGACTACACATGATTGAACACCATCTGTAGCAGTTAAACAAGAAAATTTCTCAAAAAGCAACTTACAAGACTTGTTTCATGACAAAGAGTGAATGGTTTAAACTACCTGACAGTTAAGAACCACCTCCTCTAGCAAAGGGCTAGCCTCGGATAGTATATTCAGAGCATGTTCACCTAGTGATGCACCCAAACCAAATGTTACAGCCTTTAATGTTATGATTGAAGGTCTCAGTACTTCCATCGAGAAAGGAGAAAATCCCCATCCAAATTCTATTTCCTTCAAGATGCATCTCTGGCTTAACTCATGAAACAGCTCTTCCTCATTATATCTCCTAGAGTTTGGCACAATGTTGGTGGAGAACTTACTCATCTCATGATCATTGTTATAGTCATGCAAGTTCCTACACCCTCTTGCTCTCAAGAACTTCAAACCAGGGTTTCTTCGGATAATGTATGTTAGGGAAGTTCTAGAGACCTGCATTTAAATTAGGGTAAATAAAACTAGAGTATCACTAAAATAAATCAAACAATAAGCTTCCACTGCATCTAATTGGTTAAAGAAGAGGCAAAGATTGGGGTTAAGAGGCAGGATCCTTCTGTCATTTTTTTGTAATTCTGCTGGCTTTTTGGCTCAGTATACATCTCTTCTACTCTTTTGTGGCTTCTTCTTGTACACCATACTTGTACATAATTCTTATTAGTAAAACATTACTGGTTCAAAAAAATAAAGAAAAAAGAAGGGGCAAAGACCAGGCTAGGCCAAAAAAAAAATTCAAATATTACATTTTCCCCCATTGCATCCATTCAGTTGAAGGGACAAGGGCCAAGCTTCACCAGCCAAGATCTAGCCTGAGCTCAGCCCACTTGAGACTCAATTTGGATGCACTTCTTTGGCATTTTGGCTAAGCTCAAGACAGATCTTTGGCCAGAAAACCTATATGGGTTGTCCTTCGTATGCCTAAAGATGGATCAGACAAACCGTAAAAGCACGAGATACTAATAGAAAGGGGCCTAATACTTCACAAACAACATGGAGCTGAATAAGTCCAAAGGGTTGGGGCCTGAATATTAGGAGGATGACTAAATGGGTATTAGAACCCTTAAGAACAATGATTAGTGGTTCTCCCTTGGACGATACTCGCCATCTTGCCAATGTTACACGAAGAAGCAAGTGGAATAAAAAAGGAGTAGAGGCATAAAAAAAAGTAGGTGATAGAGGTGTAGGAAGGATTGGATAAAGGATTGGGGTGATTTGAGGAGGTTATAGGTATATTGAGAGGAATGGGTTTATATTTAATGAGGAGTAAGTTGTACAATATTGCCAATGTTTCAATAAAAAAAATGTGACCCATAGTTAGAAAAACAAAATAATGGGCATTTACATAATAAAGAAACCCCATTCCACCAAAAGTTATGTTTTTAACTCGCAAATCTAGTTTTTGTGCCAGAGCAGCTGACTTAAAACTTTGTAATAAATGGATCTTGTAAATGTGCTGTCTTGGCACAACTGTGGAACCTATGCACTTTCCAGGCACATGGAAAATTAATAAGCCTCTTAACTTGAATGCTGATTAAAAAATGTATGAACAATGCCCAGAAACGTGAGCAAATAAATATGTAACCATACCATTGTCTCAGAAACATCAAGGTATTCCAAAGAAGAACCCACAAAGCCAAAGAGCGTATCATCAACAAGGGAAGTCTCCCTCAAGCTTAAACTCTGTAACCAGTACACATGACAGATGAGATGTGAAAGAGAGGCTAGACTGATTCCTGTGGAAAAAAAGAAAAAAAATAGAAAGATGAATATAGATAAAGTAGAGTCAAGTTAGCCAATTGAGAGGGACACACCAAGGGTGAAATTCACTCACTCTTGCAGCCACATAGATGTAGTTGTTGAAGTTGAAAGGCCAATGTGGATGAATGCTTTCGATCTTGATACGTATCAGGCAAGCCACTAAGATTTGGAAAATTAGAACAAAGGGCTAAAACTGAGTCTCTCCCGAATTCTGTATAAGAAGCAAGTAGGGAATGTAGGTTCATGCACTTTCTTATAAGTTGGGATATACCCACATCGGTTATTTTAGTGCAACCTTTAAGGTTCAAGTAAGATAGGGAGGAAGAGAGTGCAGAGATTACTTTCAGGTCCAAATCTGGAATCAGCAGAAGAAAGATATTAGTTATTGCTCCCCATTACAAGGAGGGATCCTAATCTAAACATGTGGCAAAACACTGAAAAATACAGCAAATCAAGATAATCTTTTCTAAGCTTCCATTCTTTTGTAGGTTTAACCTGATTACAAGTGCCAAGCAATTCATCAAGTGGGTGGTGAATGATATTACATATTTGGCTGGACAAGAAATAGGCTGATCTACGCATCCGGCTGGTCACATATAACACATACATTGAATGCAGACTGTTTGCCAGTCTTTCTAGTAGGCTATTTATTTAATCATCTACTCCGTTCCCTTTTTGGGCATAAAGTGGTCTAACTGGCAGTGGTAGTACCTGATTTTGGGCAATGAAAGCAAAATGGAGCCCCTCCCAATGTGGCCATTTGCGACATTTGCATGTGGCCACATGCTGGCCAAGTGGCAGGCCAGGTTCTACAAATGCACATCCTCAAGAAAAGGAATTAAGTAATGACCAGACACAAGGACAAATATGCCTTAAACAAGCAAATATAAAACAGCACTTCATCGGGGAACTAAATTTATCTGAAAGGATACCAGCATGTCTTTTTCCATAAACAATAAAGAAAACATCAGGAAGCTAAAACTAAATTGTCTTACCATCAATATCAGTTCGACCTTCCAATGTGAGCTTTGCAATATTTGATAGTAGCGATCGTTCTTTAAATATTTCATATGGTGCAATGACTGAATCTTGACATTCTTCTGTGGTAGTTGATATGACCGATACTCGTGTTGGTATCACAGGACTGATATCAACAGTTAAGTCAATGTCATTAATCTGAGGGCACTTTTGCACGATATCGAGCAAGGTTCTCATCTTGAGGTGGAAACAGTGAGATGCCTTCAGTATTCTCAGGGATGGGAATGATATGTTCATGAATTTGAAGAGAGCAGTCAAATATAACCTCGGACACCTGGAAATGTCCAACTCTTTTACTGATTCAAAAGACAACATGGGTAGCAACTCCTGTGAGATTGGATACAAGTTCTGTTTGGGATTTTCAAACTCAATCAAGGATTCATGTACTCTCTTTCTCAATGAAGTGTCCATTTTACACGAAGAAGAAATCAAGGACAATAGCAGAAATGTTGATGTGACCTGGACACAACCAGAAAGGTCTATTCTCTGAAAATAGAAAAGGCCAATATTAAGCATGTCATATTCCTAAGATGAGTAAAATGTTTATGGCAGATCAAAATAGATATGCTTCTATATAAACGAAAGCCATTAAGGTACTCAAATCTTTGCATAGTTATGTAGATGCCATTCACGACTCTTTTCTGAAAGAGATGACAATCACAATACCAAGAATCAAAAACATCGCTTTCATGCATAGAATTGTACAAATCAATGTGGATGACAAGAACCTTATGACCTTCAGTGCAAAATCATTACCACAACCACTACCAAAAAAAAACCCAGAAACCTCATAACTATCCTGAACTCAACATGTAAACTACTAATAACTCAGCAGTTCTTATCCATTTCAAATAATCTTCAAAATGTTGCAAGGCAATAATTTATCAACTAAGACAAATTCCTCATTATTCAAGTCCTCTGAGAAGTGAAACAGTTCCCCAATATAAGAAATGAAATCCTCTCCACATGATAGTTTTAACAACCTTTCATACCAAACAGGCCTTCCAATGCCTGCAAAACCATCTGTACCACATCATCAAATGATGCATAGAGTACATATCCTGTTTCATAAGACCCCATTGGTCTGTCAATCCCAAAAAATGATACCAGTCTTAAAATCCGCCACGAGGTCAAAAGCCAGCGTATATACAGGAACAGATCTAAAACAACTTAAGAAAGTTAGGACTATTACCTCAGAATATTCTGTTATTCGGATTCTAAAATTATCGAATACATCATCTCTTATCCAGCTCAATGGGCTCAAATATTGGTTTTTTATCAGATCAAAGATGGCAGTGACACTCTCATCTGCTAGCTTAGACAAGTAACAGGTCCTCCTTTTGCCTGCAAAAATGCCCATGATTTACCAAATTATGTTGGTGGATTTAACAAATAAAGTGTGAGATTGGCCTCAAACATTATATTTTTACCATAAGGATGATGCCAAGTTGCATGGAAAGGGATACATGTGTCAGAATCTGACACATGTACATCATCCAATTCAGCAAAGCCCAAAAATTAGGATTTGCAGATTCAATATCATACTTCACTGAGGTATAAATAAATATTTATTTTGTAACAAAAATAGCATGTAATGTAATTTTTTTTTTTTTTTGAAATGATAACTTTATTAAAAAGCACAAGATGTGCAAAAAGAACAAACAAAAGGAAAGAGGTAAGCCGTCCCAAACAATTAGGGACAAGCAGCCAATATATAAAAAGACCAAACGCCCAAAACAAGATCACCCAAATCCAAGGAAAGCAAGAAAGGCAAGACAAAAACAAGGATAACAAGGCTAAGACAATCCAATACACTCCTTCCAAGCTTTGACTAGATTAGATATAGAGAAATCCTGGAACTCCTTAAGAACGGACACCTAGGCTGCACATTTAGCTTTGATTCTACAGCTAGCATCTGCAGGAGACTCAGCCAAGTTTCTAAAGACTCTGTTGTTTCTTTCCCACCAAAGGCTCCAAAGGGTTGCGAACAAAGCTAATTTCCACATCACCAAGAATCTTGAAGGACCCTTGAAAACATCCAGGTATAAGAAAGACAGGCAACGGTGGAAGGCATCGTCCAATGAACATTGAAAAGAGAGAAAACAGTATCCTAAACTCCCGAAGCAAAGGAGCAATGGATGAGAAGATGATAAGCATCTTTTGCGGAACGGAGACAGAGAGGGCAAGCATTCACCATTACTCAGCGTCTCTTTTGGATGTTATCTTAGGGTAAGAATCTTTCCAAGGCTAGCAGTCCAAAAGAAGCAACATGTAGGGGAGCTCTAGAGGGCCAAATCGCCGGGTCAACTAGAGGAGCAGTGTCACAATGATTGCTCCATAAGAAATAGGACTTCACTAAGAAGGACCCTGAAGGGTCAGGCCACCAGACGCGGGAGTCATCTTCTGAAGGGTAGACACAGAAAGGCTAAGGAGGTGAAGCGAGGAGGCAAAAACATTAGCTTCCTGGTCAGAGAGGTTCCTCCAGAAGTGAATATACCACACAACTTGCTCACCCAGAATAGAAAAACAGTCGGCCACACACCATCAGGAGATGAGGCCAATCAGAAGAGCAAAGGAAAGCAAGAAGCAAGAGGAGAAGGGCTAGACCAAGGTCCAACCAAACTCTTGTTGTATTACCTCTCCCAACTCAAAATCTGATACCTTGCTTAAACTTTTTGACACATGCAAAGATAGCTCTCCACATTCCTGACGCCTAACCGATCAAAACACCAAGGCCTCCATCTTAGATGGGAAGGAAAACTTGAGTCCTTACATGGTAAGGCAAACTTGAGTCCAATTGACAAGACGGTCTTTTTTCTTATCAGGAGAGTTTCCCAGAGGAAATGTGTGTCAATTTTCTCCAAAGCATCAATCACTTTCCTAGGGCATTTGAAGGCAGAAAGGAAATAGACAGGGAATTGATGCGCTCATGCCCTAAAATCACCGCATCCATGATCTATATACCTTTGACACCCACAAACTAGAATGGAGAGGGGAGCAAGACGCACTGCTTTGAGTTGATCGACAAGGAATTAAGCGAGAATCTTGTAAGAGCTGCTCAGGAGACTAATAGGACGGAAGTCTTTGAGGGTCAAGCTGTCGTCTTTCTTAGGAACAAGAACAATGAAGGCACCTAACTCCATGGATAATTTGTTGCGATGGAAAATTCCCCGATGAAAGCCATTAAGTCACCTTCAACAACATTCCAAAAGATCTTGAAGAAAGTTATGGGAAAGCCATCTAGGCCAGGAGACTTATCCTCACAAAGATCCCAAAATGCACTTTTGACTTCATCTAAAGAGAAAGGCCTTTCCAAGGAGGAAGCTTCAGGAGGAGAGATAGACTTGAACTGGATACTTGCAATCAACAATCTTTCCTAGGGGTTAGCAATATGTAAGTCCTGAAAGAAATGTAAAATGGACGTTGTAATAGTAACTCTATCTACAATTGGGGAGCCATCAATAGTGAGGAACGAGATTGGGTTAACCCTTTGGAGGGCAATATCCGACTCAAAGAGCAAACCAGACTGCTCATGGATGTCAATTTGGTTGATTCCATCGAGGAGGATGGGTAAAGATTCGGAGAGTGATCCCAAACTAGAATGTCTCTAGACTTTAATCTTGTTCTTCAATAATTTCAGTTTATGTGCATGAATGAAACCTTTCCAGCCTTGGGGGGAGAAATCAGACCACTAACAGCTAACAAGATCCTTGAAGTCCTTCTCCTTAAGCCACATAAGCTCAAAGCAGAGAGGAGAGGGGCCCCACAATTCCTCAAAAGTGTCAAGTAATTAGGCCAATAGTCAGAAGTGGGTCTGGGGAATAGTGTGACATGAGAATCCTGAAAGAGTTCAAGCCAAGCAATGGAAACAAGAATTGTCTTTGGATAGGGAAGGGTTCTCCTGACCGTTAGACCAAGTAAGCTCCTCCCAACAAAGGAAGGTCATTTAGAAAAGAGATGCAATCTGAGAAAAGTCTCATAATTCTTTAAGTACTAGTGACCCCAGTCCTTTCGTGTGGGAATCTGATAATGCTAAAATCCCCACAAATGCACCACCTATCACCCCATATGTAGGAAAGGAATTCAATTTTAGTTGAAAACTCAGGTCTTCTAGCATCAATACAAGACCCATAAACTGAAGATAAGGTCCAAGATTGGAAAGAAATGTGGTCTTCAAAATGAGTGGAGAGGGAGGAGAACTCACCAATGAAACAGTCTAATTTGTAAAATTTACCTGGATTCCAACAGAAAATGATTCCACCCGATGCACCTTGAGAAGCTTTAGCTTGCCAACAATGTCTTCCACCTCCCCACAATGATTTGATGATTTGGTTGGTGGGGTCTTCCAGCTTGGTTTCATGCAGGCAAATGATGTCAGGTATGAAGAGAGTAGAAAATTTTTAAAGGTAGCTCGCTTGGCAAGATCACCAAGACCTCTGACATTCCAAGAAATGATCTTCATGGAGACCTAAATGATGACTCCTGAACTTGGTCAGCCTTACATGATGGTTCCCTTCAGAGGCAACTCGATCTCTGCCATAATTGACAGAGGAACTAAGCCTGGCAAGTTCTCTAGCTGTTCAATCCTTCTACTTAGCTCCTAGAGGGTTCTGCCCAAAGGATCTGATCTCAGCAAGGTGCTAAGTTGCTAACAATAGGCTCTCCTGACCATCTCCAATCAGGCCCGTCTTCTTCCCACATCCACCATTCCATTATCAACCCAATCAGACCCAGAAGAGTCAGGCAGCCGAGGAGGGGAGCACATTGGTTGTCACAGATGGCCTACAGTCAAGTTGGGCTCCTTGATGCCTGCCCAATTCAGCTTCATATTGCTCCATCCATTGGACAACAACAATTTCGAGGAAGGAATCAGATTCAGTAATTTGAACCAGAGACGGAGAAAGAAACTCCACATCAACAGGAGTAGAGCCAGTCGAGGAAGCTCTATGGAGAATTCCATTACCCACTCCCATAAAAAAGAACAAAGAAGGGAGAGTCTGGGGACTTGGGGAACCTCAGGGACAAATGGATCAAGTTGAAATATTGCCTCTCTCGGTTCAGTAGGATGCAGTGGGGTGGGGCGGGGCGGTGGGGGCGTGGTGGTGGTGGGGAATGCTGCAAAGGGAGGGGGTGGAAATACCTTTTGGTGAAGAGGGACAGAACTAGGGTTGAGTAGGGCTTAAAAGGGGAAGAGGTTGGAGGGATTTGAAGGATGGCATACACCAAGGGCTGGAAGGTCCAGTGTTAACTGGGCTCTAGGCTGGAGACTTGATTTGGGTCTCAGAAACAAAAGATCCACTTACTGAGCTAGAAGAAGATGAATCCACTGGAGGGTCCATATTAGGAGGCTCCTGAAAAAGGAATGTGAAGGAATTCCTATCCTCACCAAGTCATTATCGAGGATAGAAAACCCTTCACACGCTTTCCCTCTATCAGACAAGGAAACATGGGAGTGGAAAGGGGAGCTGAGAGACCTAGGGCAGGAGCAGGGGAGGGTCACTGGTTGTTCAAATCACCACCAACCAGAAGATGATGCTTGTCAAAGAAGTTTTGACTTTCCTCGGGCCATACAGAAGACTTGTTAGGGTGGTTGTGCAAATCACGAGGCTCTGTTGGAGGAGGATAGTAGCATGTAATTTGACAACATGGTTCGAAAACTCAAAAACTCGACTCCACTCATTTTCTCGTTAAGTCAAGTCAACTCAAACAATTGGGCAAGTTTTGACACGGTCAAAAATCAAAAGTCGGTCAAACTGTTAAAACAATATTATTTTATATTTACATATATGTTAAAAATTATAAAAAAAAAAAAAACGCAAAAATCACAAAAAGAATAGATGAAAAGGCAAAAACATGTTTCCTATAATAATATACTCATAATTTATCTAAAAATCATGGATTAACTGCCATCACATAAAATCTAAATAACCAAACATGCAATCGAACTGTTGCCATTGCTCTTTCATTTTACAAAAGTGCAGATTCACTGAAGATGCAGGAAGAGGAGGAAAATAAATAAAACATGGAATGAAATCAGCAGTTGCGAGCATTCAAACCATGGTGCAAAGAAGACGTAGGAGGAGGAAGAAGAAAAATAAATAAAAATCCTGCAAACCATCACTACGCTCAGCTCTCTCTCATTCTCCTTTTCTTCTCATTCTTTGCTTCGGAATGAGAGCATAAGGCATAAGGGTTGCAAGAGCCCTTTTATATTAAAACCTTTTTTTTTCCATTTTCCTCCCATTTCTTATAAAAAAGACCAGTGTGTCCTTTGAATGAAGATTCAACCGATATGAGTTGATTGACTCGGCTCGTCTGAGTTATCTGCATGACTCAAAGAGTCAACCGAGTCAGGCAAAAAACTCGGGTGGAGGTCAAGTCTTTACCCGATTTCAGGGCTGAAATCGGGTTGGGTCGGGTCAAGTTTCTTAAAACCCAACCCGACCCGAGTCAATAAAATATGGAGCCGACCCGACCCGACCCGAACCGAGTTCTAACCCGACTCAACCCGAATTCTAACCCGACCCGTATTTTGAACCTATTTTAGCCTAATTTTATCCAAGTCGGATTGAGTTAACTTGAAAATCTCTCAACCCGACCAGACCCGAATTCCAAGCAAGTTTCTGTCTTATCAACCCGACCGACTCTCATGACCCGACCCGCATGATTTCTTGGGTCGGGTTTTAACCCGACTCGAGTTTCACCCCTACCCAGTTACTCGAAATTCCATTCGAGTTGAGTTGACTTGCTTAAGTCAGTAAATTCAAAATTGAGTTTTTACTTTTTTAAACTATGGTTAATAACAATAAAAATAATCTACAAATTTACTCTAAGCAATCAAGTAATAAATATTTCACTATTTCAGTTAGATTCTAAGGGACAAAAAGGCGAGAATGCTTTGTCATCTTGGGAAACAATATTAGCATTAAGAATATGTTAAGTTACTTCACTCATTTCAAAGAATCCATGCAATATGGGGAAAATGATAAGTCATACCTGCAACAAAGCTTAAAGGCAGAAGGCAAATACGAACCTGTTCAAGACAAGATATTAGTAGCCTCCCAAGAAAATATAATCCTTAACCAATAAATGAGGTCGAAGCCAAATCCATTGTGCTAAAGTACAAGACATTAGTAGTCTCCCAAGAAAATATAATCGTTAACTAGTATATGAGGCAGAAGCCACATCCATTGTGCTAAAGTACAATCACATACTAAATGGGATGAAATTAAGGGTTTTTTTTTTATGACCGAAGGTGTCCAGTCGTCTCACCCGTCAAGTCATAAATATTTTACTATTTTAGTTAGATTCTAAGGGACAAAAAGGTGAGAATGCTTTGTCATCTTGGGAAACAATATTAGCATGAAGAATATGTTAAGTTACTTCACTCATTTCAAAGAATCCATGCAATATGGGGAAAATGATATGTTATACCTGTAACAAAGCTTAAAGGCAAAAGGCAACTAAGAACATGCTCAAGACAAGAAATTAGTAGCCTCCCAAGAAAATAAAATCCTTAACCAATAAATGAGGTCGAAGCCAAATCTTTTGTGCTAAAGTACAATCACATACTAAATGGGATGAAACTAAGGTTTTTTTTTAATGACGGAAGGTGTCCAGGTGTTTCACCTGACTAATCCTTCAGGGCATGTGAAAACCTCTCAATCCGCATACACTGGGTAAGTCTATGGGGAGTAGCCCTTCATTGGGGATAAGAGTGAATCGAACCCAAGACCTCACTTCATGAGGCGAGCGCCTTGACCGTCAGGCCAACCCCTTGGGGTTGATGAAATTAAGTCTATTAAGAACTGCGAGCTATTTCAAAAAGCCAAATGGAGTCTTTGCACTTGACTCTTGCCCAACAAGGAGTTCAAAGATTTCAATGCCAACAATCTTTAGTCTTGGGAGGGTTGTTTGAAAGGAAGATCTAGGAAGTCCAAAGCCTTGGTCCAATGGTCAACACCCCCAACTTAGGATCATGAAATTTAATGTTGATGGTGCTTCTAGGGGAAAACCGGATCCGACAGATATAGGGGGTGTACTTAGAGATCACATAGGTCAGACATCGGTGGTTTTCACAGAATCAATAGGGACTGGAGATTCTAATGAGGCAGAACTCATCAATATTAGGAGAGCTTTATCCGTTAGGGTCGGTCTAGGCGGTGGGAAGTTAGTTATAGAGGGAGATTCGGCAAATGCCATAAAATGGTCCAAGGGTTTGAAACGACCCCCCTGGAGATTGATTACCACAATTAGGGAAATCAAAGAACTAGTTATGGACCTTGAGGTGTTCTTTGTTCACATCAGGGGCACTGCAAATGGAGTAACGGACTACTTCGCCAAAAATGGTGTAGAATGGCATGTTCAAGGCGTTTTCTACATTTGAAGAGGAGTCATATGATTGTAGTCGGAGTTTCTTTTATTGTACTTATTCTCTTGGAGTGGTCTTTGTGGTTTTGTTCTTCTTGTTTTTATTTCTTCTTTTGGTCTACACCTCTTTCTTGTCCTCTATGTTTTTATTTAATAATATTTCTTCTTTGTTACCGCTAAAAAAAACCTAATAAACCATTACATGGATAAGCTATCAATCTATCTATCTTCCGTAACCAATATATGAGGCAGTAGCCACATCCATTGTGCTAAAGTACAACCACATACTAAATGGGATGAAATTAAGGTTTTGACTCACAAGATGGTGGACTCATCAATTACAGGACAAGAACTAATAGGCCAGTGCATGGATAAGCTGCCAATCTATCTATAAACATCTTCATGTGATATGAAATGAAAAAAGACTTTGAGAGAAAGATAAAAGGATAATTTTGACCCAGAAATACAGTATGTATAGACAAAGGTTAAAGCCAAAAACGGCAAGTCAACCCTGCATTGTAGTGCCCCCACCCCAAGAGGAGGTTGATGTGTGTCTGGTGGCAATGGGAGAGAAAAAGGTCCCATACCGCCTGGCAGGTGGATGTGATTGTGGCTTATAAGAGGGAGCACCCCTCCCTTCTAGCACAAGGCCTTTTGGGCCCAAGGGTGAGACCTAGCTCAATGCAAAGCCGTGCGTGTTTTTCAAGCCCAAAGCGGACAATATTGTGCTAGAGGGACGAGTCATTACAAATGGTACAGAGCACAATTCAACCATCTGCCTGTGTGTCACAGAGCCTGGGACGACTTTGGTCTTAAGAAGGGTGGATTGTACTGCCCCCACCCCAAGGGGGGGCTGATGTGTGTCTGGTGGCAATGGGAGAGGAAAAGGTCCCATACCACCTGGTATGTGGATGTGATTGTGGCTTATAAGAGGGAGCACCCCTCCTTTCTAGCACAAGGCATTTTGGGCCCAAGGGTGAGACTTGGACCCAATGCAAAGCCGTGCGGGTTTTTTGAGCCCAAAGTGTTATTGTGCTAGAGGGAGGGGTCACTAGATGCATTTTTTGGTAATCTGCAGGATCATATGAATAAATACACCTATTTTCCTAATATACAAAAAATACCAAAATAGTGTACAAGATATTACAACACTCCCCCTAAAACTGGTGCTTAGATGTCCTTTAAGCCTAGCTTGCTAAGAAAACCGTCTAACTGAGAACGGGAGACAACTTTGGTGAGCATATCCACCAGTTGATCCTTAGACTGTTAATAAGAAGTGATAATTCTACCAGAAGTCACATGCTGCCAAAGGAAGTGGCAATCAATTTCAATATGCTTGATCCGCTCACGAAAAACTGCATTGGAAGCAATATCAATGGCAGCTTGATTGTCACAATTATAAGGCTTTCTAAAGAGAGAAGTCCCAATTCATAAACAAATTGTTTAATCTACAAAAGTTCACAAGCAACGTGTGCCATGACCCTGTATTCGACTTCACCACTGGAACATGCAACTACATTTTGCTTCTTACTTGGCCAAGGGACCAAGTGAGAGCCCAAAAATATACAATAGCCAGTTGTGGAGCGTCGATATCAATAGATTCTGCCCAGTCGGCATTAGAATAACCACATACTCCAATCTAAGCCTTAAAGAAAAGACCGCAACCTAGATGAGCCTTAATATAGTGAAGAATACGAAACACCGGTTAAAGATCTGCATCTGGAGGAGTGTGCATAAATTGACTGACAATACCAATAGCATAAGATAGGTCCGACCAAGTGATCGTAAGGTAAATCAACTTGCCAACCCATCATTGATAAAAACTAGGATTGTTAAGGGGAATACCATCAACTGCAGAGAGCTTGACATTACTGTCAAAAGGGGCATCTGCCAGTTTACAACAAGAATAACCAGCATCATGCATAAGGTCCAAAGCATACTTGCGCTTAGATGGGGAAAATCCTTTGGAGGTCCAAGCTACCTCAATTCCAAGGAAGTAAGAAAGCAATCTCATATCCTTAAGATCAAAGGTCTTGTGAAGGTATTGCTTCAAAGAAGTGAGAGATGAAGTATCATTGTTTGCGTTAACAATATCATCAACATAAACAACCAATAACATGACAATAGGACCATCCCAGTATACAAAAATTGAATGATCTGATTGGCATTTGGAAAAGCCATAACCGAGCAAAACAGATCCAGGTTTATCAAACCAGGCTCTTGGAGATTGTTTAAAGCCATAAATAGCCTTTTTACGCCAACATACCAATCCTTGCGCCCCTTGTTTGACAAATCCAGGTGGAGGTAACATATAAACTTCCTCTCGGAGATCACCACGAAGAAAAACATTTTTTACATCAAGTTCATGAAGTGCTCAATTATGAGTGATAGCAATTGAAAACAAAACTCGTACCGAAGTAATCTTAGCAACAGGAGAAAAGGTCTTCTAATAATCTACCCCATGCGTCTAAGTGAAGCCTTTAGCCACAAGTCGAGCTTTATGCCTTGCAATTGAGCCATTAGGATTGTGTTTAAGAGTAAACACTCATTTACATCCAACACGAGTCTTTCCTTTTGTTAAAGGCACCATCTCCCATGTCTGGATTTTTTTCAAATGTTGCTAGCTCATCTTGCTAAAATGAAAATAAGGAAAAAGAAAAAAAAGTAATGAAAGAAAAGGGAATAAAAGAGAGAAATTCTTTGTATTGTATTGCTTGTACTTACAAGAGAAGAGAAAACACAAACGCACACACATATATATTGTACGGGGAGCCAATCAAGGTGATGAAAAAAGAAAGAAAGATCAGTTACAATCATTTACAATCAATGATATTTAAAAGTCAACCACATATGTAAAATGTGAAATTACACCCTATCTACAACACTTACACCACTCCCCCTCAAGTTGGTGTGAAGATATCAATTGAGCCCAGCTTACTTAAGACATTATCAAATTGTGATCAAGAGATGACCTTGGTGAGCACATTAGCAAGTTGATCCTTGGATTGCAAATAAGGAGTGAGAATCTGACCCGCGGAAACATGATGGCAAAGAAAGTGTCAATCAATTTCAATATGTTTTGTGGGCTCCTGGAACACAGGATTTGATGCAATGTTAATGGCGGCTTGATTATCATAGAACATCAGTAATGGTTTAGAGGAGGCAAAGCCAACTCGGCTAGAAATTGTTGGAACTATAGTAATTCACAAGCAGTATTGGACATGGCACGATATTTAGCCTCCGCACTAGAACAGGTAACAACGGTTTGTTTCTTGCTACACCAAGAAACCAGATGAGATCCTAAGAAAATAAAATATCATGTGGTCAAGTGACGGTCATCAGCAGATCCAGCCCAATCAGCATCTAAGTAACCGTGAATGGCCATTTGAGGCTGGTGTTTATAGAATAATCCCCATTTAGGGCGAGCTTTAAGATAACGAAGGAACCGAAAAACAACTTGAGGATGGGCATCACCCAGGGCATGCATAAATTGACTTACCACTCCAACAACATAGGACAAATCAGGTCTAGTGATAGATAAAATGTGGGGTCATCTAGGGGGATCCCATATGAAGCAGAAAGCTTAGTATTGACATCAAGAGGAGTGGTTGCTGACTTGCATCTCGAATATCCTGCATCCTGTAAGTAATCTAAGACATATTCTCTTTGAGAAATAAAAAGTCCTTTAGAGGAACAGGCAACCTCAATACCAAGAAAATAGCGAAGTGGCCCCAAATCTTTGATATCAAAGAAATTCTGTAAATAGTCTTTCAATGCATCAATAGATGGGGCATTATTCCCAATAAGCACAATATCATCAACATAAACAACTAACAACATTACAATAGAGTTGGCACGATTGATAAACACAAAGTGATCTGACTGACAACAAGAAAAGCCATATGTCAATAAGGCATTGCTGAATTTATTGAACCATGCTCGTGGAGACTACTTGAGGTTGTAGATAGCCTTCTTAAATTTGCAGACTAACCCTTACTCCTCCTGTTTCACAAACCCAGGAGGAGGAAGCATATAAACCTCTTCTTTTAGGTCACAATAGAGAAAAACATTCTTGACATCTAACTGATGAAGAGGTCATGATGCATGGTAGCTATTGTGAGACCTAGTACAGGACAACTGACGATGTGGGTCCCACATCCGCACAATGGTTGACCAGAATCATCTTATTCTGGAAAGCCAACATTGTTTATATTGCTCACCCTATAATTTATTGTAATTGATGTCATTCTTTCATTTCCTACCATTTTTAGCCACCAGGATTGGCTCCTTGTTTCTTATTTTTCCTCGTATTCTCTTACGATTTAGACATTCAATACAATATAAAAGAGTAAGATTCCTTTCTTCCATGATTTTCTTCTCTATTATTCTATAGTAGCAATAGATATCATGGTCCAAACAGATGTGATTTTGGCTACAGGAGAGAAAGCTTCCAGATAATAAAGTCCATATGTTTGTGTAAAGCCTTTGGCAACAAATCTAGCTTTATATCTGGCAATCGAACCGTCAGGATTATGTTTCAGTGTAAAAACTCATTTGCAACCAATGGGAGTTTTTCCTGAAGGACGAGAAACCATCTCCCATGTATGATCTTTTCAAGTGCCGCCAATTCTTCTTTTATTGCAGCTTTCCAAGAGGGATCCCGAAAAGTTGTATCAACCCTCTTAGGAATATGCGTTTTGTCAAGAGCAATCAAGAAGCTGCAATAAAGAGAGACAAAGTGATAGGACACAAATTGATCCATAGGATGGTCAATATTAGCACACTTACCTTTCCGAAGGGCAATAGGAAGTTCAAGCTCAGTGGAAAGGGACCTGAGCCACTAGTAGACGGTTGAACAGTGTCCTATTGAGCCGTGGGCTTTTGTTTTCTCCGTTGATACACAAGAATAAGCTTGGATTTTCAGGAGTAGCAACATCATATGTGAGAATAGGAAGAATTGAAGGAAACGAAGAGTCAAAAATAATTTGATCAAAGCAAGGAACGTATTAAAAAAAGGTGACATCCTGGAAACATATGTCTTACCAGTGATGGGATCAAGACACTGATACCCTTTATGGAATGGAGAATATCCCAACAATAGACATTTTATAAAACATTTGAAGAGTTTATTGCCAGAAAACAAATAGACAAAGCAAATACATCCAAAGACATATAAAGGAATAGTGGAAACATGTTTGTATGGACACAATATCAATCGGAGATTTCTTATGCAATACCAAGGAGAGCATGCAACACCGACAGTGCCGGTCCTAATGATATGGTGCAAGTCTATCGCTCTGAGAATCAAGCCTTTTACAAGAGCAGATGCAACAACGTGCTACATCACCTTTTGATTCCTCTGTCTCTCTAGCCCAGTTAGATAACTAATCTTCTGTGTACCAAGTTTCCTTTGGTAGCCCTTGGATTATTGATACAAGGGCCACAGATCACATGACAGGTATGACATATTTTTACCCAATTAAATCTTCTGGTTATACTTGCAAATGAGACTCTTATTGCTATTCGTGGTAAGGGTATCATTCCCTATCTTCTTCTCTCCATTTATCTTATGTCCCACATCCTCCCCATTTATCTGTAAGTTTATTGTTTGTTAGTTCTCTTACTAAATTCCTTAAATTGTTATGTAACTTTCTTTCCTTCTCATTGCATTCTCCAAGATCTCGCTATGAGGAAAACAATTGGCGGTGCTCGTGAAGAACGAAGCCTTTATCTTCTCGATCTTCTTGTTTCTACAGTTGTTGCATCCTATGGTCCTTCTATGTCTTGGTTATAGCATTGCCACATGGGACACCCTTCTAATAAAGTCTTGTAGTCCTTATTACCTAATTTAAAGTTAGATTCCTTTGTTTGTGAAGGTTGTAAGCTTGGGAAACATTGTCGAACTTCATTTAAAGTTTTAAACCATCAAATAATTCATTTACTCATGAATTTATGTCATTGATTCATTCTAATGTTTGGGTATCACCTAATTGTTCTTCCAGTAGCTTTAAATACTTTGTTTCATTTAATGATGATTTTTGTTGAATGACTTAGATATATCTTATGAAAAACAAAGATGAGGTGTTCTCTCATTTTCGTCATTCTCACAAATGGGTTCAAACTCAATTTCAGCAACCCATTAAAATATTAAGCAGCGATGATGGTGACGAATACCTCTCTTTGGCATTGCGACATTATCTCCAGGAACATGGTCTTGAGCTTAAACATCTTGCTTCAACACTCATCAACAAAATGGAGTAGCTAAATGAAAGAATCATCCTCTTTTGGAGGTAACTTGTACTCTCTTGCATGAAATGAATGTTACCAAGCATTTTTGGGTTAATGTTGTATTAACTGCTTGTTATTTGATTAATCACATGCCTACTAGAATCTTATATAGTAAATCTCCTATTGATATTCTTTATGCACGTCATTCTGTTACTTATATTCATCAACAAAATGGAGTAGCTAAATGAAAGAATCATCCTCTTTTGGAGGTAACTTGTACTCTTTTACATGAAATGAATGTTACCAAGCATTTTTGGGTTAATGTTGTATTAACTGCTTGTTATTTGATTAATCACATGCCTACTAGAACCTTACATAGTAAATCTCCTATTGATATTCTTTATGCACGTCGTTATGTTACTTATATTCATTTTAGGATTTTTTATTGTGTTTGTTTTGTCCACGAACTTTCTCCATCCTATATCAAACTCTGCCAAATCCATTAAATGCATGTTTGTGGGATATTCTTCTTCTCAAAAAGGGTGCAAGTGCCTGGATCCTAGTTTTGGTAAATGGTTTATTTCCATGGATGTCCAAATTTTTAAACACATTCCCCATTTTGGTGAGAAAAAAAAATCATACTTCCTCCCAATTCATTCAACCAATGCCCATCCAAGATACCACTCCTAGTTCATCCTCCACTTCTACAACAGACAAGCCTATGATATTTGAAGGCTATTATTCTTCCTTCTACTACAATGACATCTTCTCAGACGCCCACTCCCTCTGATGATCTTGATGTCCCAATTGCTCTTTGAAAGGGTAAATGAGCTTGCACTAGTCATCCCATTTATCATTTCGTCTCCTACCATGTTCTCTCCCCTGCATATCATTCATTTCTTGCCTCCTTAGAGACAGTTCCTCTATCAAAAAGGGTTGATGTAGCTCTTCGCCATCCCTCTTGGAAGATTGCTATAGAAGAAAAGTTGGCTGCCCTAAAAAAAATGGCACCAGCAATCTTGCCTTATCACCTGAGGCAACCAACCAATTGGTTGTAAATGCAAGTTTACTCTTGAGCATAATCCCGATGGTTCTATTCCTCTCTATAAGATACTCAAATGAGGCAAAAGTTCTTAGCATCAGGAGAGCCTTAACCATATGGAAATCATTCGAGCATGGGAATTTAGTTATCGAAGGGAACTCTACAAATGCAATTAGGTGGGCTAAGGGTTTGAAACAACCTCTATCAAAACTGATTAAAGTTGTAAAGGAGATTAGGGCATTATGTTTTTCAATAGTCAGAAGAACGGCCAAAGGAGCGGCAAACTTTGCAAAGAGGGGTGTTGATTCCATGACTGCAGGCGTATTCCACCTGTAATGGCCTAGGTCAACAAAATTGTTGTAGGAATGAGAGAATTAGAATAAATAGTATGAATCGTACGATTCTATGATTTTCGATTCATGATTCATACCCCTATACCAATTTTCGATACGATTCAACTTTGACAACATTGGGTAAAATTGGGGGATGCCATACACTTGGAACATTGAGAATATTTGTAAAATTTCATGCTCAAAAGATGTTTGATAATATGTTTGAGTGAATGTGACGCAGCGGGGATCAAGTTTAAATAATTATGACCAGGTGATCTGGTCTGAAGGTTAAGGCTAGTCCTAATAGGGGATTTAAATAATAAGGAAATGTGGAAAAGGGGATGAAGGATAGGCTGGACTGACACAACGATGGTGGGGTTTAGGTTATGTTGACGATGGAAATAAGAGGCTGAACTGAAGGGGAAAATAGAAAGGGACTGGCTGGTTCGGTGGTGTCGTAGGACAGTATCGGTGGAAGTAGAGGAGAGAATAGGAGATGGAGATAGGGTTATCGCTGGAGAGAAGACGATGACAGTGAGCAGTAACCTGGAATAAGGATGGCTGTTTGGGAAGCCCAAACAGTAGTATGGCTTCAAGATCTGAAGCAGAGACGGACGGGAAAGGGAGCAGCCAAGCGTTGGCTGGGCGCTTCTCGTCTAGCAGGTCAGTCTTCTTGCTAACAGCAGAGAAAGACAGAGAGACTCCAAGGGACCGTCGAACTCCGGCGATGGCAAGAACCAGTGAAGAAAATCAAAGTAAACAATCCAAGAACAAATCTTGAAACGAAACCAAATCTATTTCATTAATCAATCAATTCATGTCCCTCTTACAATCTACAAAAAGGGGTATTTATATACATACCCTAAACACAAAAATAGGAAGTAAAATTAAACAAGGAAAGGATAAGAAAATAAAGGAGAATAGAAAGAGATGCCTGATTTGTCGGGGTTGTCGGCACCTTCGCCACTTTCGTCGCCATTGTCGGTGCTGATGCGGTGAAGAAATAAGGGAAAATGGAAAGAACGGGAGAGATGGGTTGGGAAAGGGGGAGATGGGTTGGGGAAGGAGTTTTACTCCTTTTAGAATTTTACTCCCCTTTTGACTTGTTTTAGGCCTCACGTGTGCGAGTCACACGTGCTGTGCTGCATCAGAATGTTGCTTTGTGCACATTCAAATGCATAGTTGGGTAAGGTTATGGCTTGACCTCCTTATGCCATGATTGGATTTTGTGATGATCTGTACATCACTAGCAAGTACCTATGTTGATGATGGTTGTGGTGGATCAACCTAGCCAAGTGTAAAATGAATTTTTATGATTTGAAGAGGAATTTGAAGAAGTGTTGGACTATGTGAAATGGATGCATTAAGGTCAAGTATCTTATAACCCAAGGGGGTTAACTTATGCTACAATGGGGATGAGCTATCATGATTGAAAATGCATGGAATGCAATGTAAATGCTAAAAAAAAAAAGCTTTGCTTGATTTCTCCAAAGTAAAAGTATGACAACTCCCTAATGTCAACCAAAATGTGAAAATAATGAACTACGGCTGATCTGATCCACTATGTGGTACTTAAGGAGCTAAGAGCATTGTGCCTCAACTCAATCAAAAGATACATTGTGTTTCATCCATTTATATTAAGGATGATGGATAATTTGTGTTAATTGTTGGAGACCCTTATTAAGGGTTGAGATGAATTATTGATGAATTTAAATGGGTTAATGTTGTTAAAAAGGAAGTGATTGGACTTAGGATGATAAACCACTATGAGACGGATTGAATGAATTGGAAGGTTTAATAGTATGTTAAATAAACCCGACGTGTGTATCTCAGGGTTGGTGTGTAATTCGTATCCCTAAAATAACCCAATGTAATGAATGAGTTGAATGTATGAAACGTAATGGAATGTGTTATGCTGCTATCATTGTGAAATTATGGTCATGATGTGATTATGCCAATATATGTTGCCCTCATATTTGTGATTATGATCCATTTTGCATTACTCACTGATATGTGCCTAGGAGGTTATCTAGGAGATGAGTATGGGATGTTGTGCTAATGGGCATGATGAGATTTAGAATTACTAGTGTTGGGATGAGACCCAAAGAGTATATAGGACTTGAGGATGTACCTTTCTCTTGTTTGGGCCCCACTACTAGTAGTCCCAACTCCCATGAGGACATTGGTGTGACAGGATGATGATTTGTTTAAGGAACCCTATTGGAAAGGTGGCGTCGGCTATGAGACTTGGTCCTATTTGTGGTTGTCGTTGAGGAATATAGCCCCTCACATACATCGCGCTGTAAGTCGCTCTCACGACTATTTTGTACACTTAGTGTACAGTTTACACAGGGTCAGATACTCGTGAACCTATACAGGCAATACTAACTTAGTAAGATGCATTACGCAGGGTTAGATACTAGTGAGCCTATGCGGGCCGAACTGACTTAGTAAGATGTGTTGGATGCAGTGTTGGGTACCATTTATTAATTGGGTAATGGGGTCAACTTGATAAGGCGTTCATGTTTATACGCAGGCTAGATACATGTACACTCCATGAGGGTGGTACTAGCTTAACAAGACGTGATAGTCGGAGCATAGTTAGACATTGCGCATCCTTAGATGACGAGTCAACTTTGTAAGGTGTTCATATTTATGCGCAGGGCTAGATACGTGTACACTCCATGAGGGTGGTATTAGCTTAATAAGACGTGATGGTTGGACGCAGAGTTAGACATTGCGCATTCTTAGATAACGAATCAACTTAGTAAGGCGTTCATGTTTATACGCAGGGCTAGATACATGTACACTTCATGAGGGTGGTATTAGCTTAATAAGACGTGATGGTTGGACGCAGAGTTAGACATTGCGCATTCTTAGATAACGAATCAACTTAGTAAGGCGTTCATGTTTATACGCAGGGCTAGATACATGTACACTTCATGAGGGTGGTATTAGCTTAATAAGACGTGATGGTTGGACGCAGAGTTAGACATTGCGCATCCTTAGATGACGAGTCAACTTAGTAAGGCATTCATGTTTATGCGCAGGGCTAAATACGTGTACACTCCATGAGGGTGATACTAACTTAATAAGACGTGATGGTTGGACGCAGAGTTAGACATTGCGAATCTTTAGATGACGAGTCAACTTGGTAAGGCGCCCATGTTTGTGCGCAGAGTTTGGCATTACACCCTTGTTGGATGATATGTCAGCCTGATAAGGCGCAATTTCTGGATCACCTTGGCATAGGACAGAAGGGACGCAGGGCGAGGTGGACTGATACCCACTAGGCATGAGTCACCCGCTTAGTAAGTCGTGGACCCTAAATCAAGCTAGGGATCTATATATAATGATTTTATATGATTGCCGTTCCATAGTGACGACCTTATGTGAGTTTACCTTCCCACAGATGATATTGATAGCATGGCATGATTGCATAGTATTGTTTATATTCCATTTCATACATTCTTATTATATAGGTGTGTCCCTCACGTGATATTGATATTGAGACGTGGTATGGGTATGTCCTTCATGTGATTATGATGTTTGAATGTCCGTTCCAGATAGGTATTCTGGACGGTGGGGTCGTCTACAGAGACTTGGTCCCCTATGGTTGCCGTCAAGGAGTGAGTCCCTCACATGCTATGCGTTGTAGGGCGCTCTCACGGCTATATAGCACATTTGTTGTGCGTTGATGCGCAGGGCTAGATACTCGTTTACCCCTATGGGGATGGTACTAGCTTTGTAAGGCGCGGTCCGACTGTCTTAAAGCTTGACTGAATCACCCATGAGATGAAGGGATGCAGGGCAAGGTAGACTTGATCACGCCAGTCGTGGGTCTCCCACTTAGTAAGTCATAGACCATAAGTCTTGCTAGGGGTCGTGCTACGTTTATGATCTGATATGATTATTTGATATTGTTGCGACAGTCACGTAGTGATTCATTCGACTGTTGTTCCTACGGATAAAAGATCTCATGGTAGATCTTGTGCCCCATGATTAGTTATACCCATGGAAGGATTATATTCATGGATGATTTATACCCATGGATAGATGATACTCATTGATGGAGTGTTACCATGGATGGATGATTAGTACATGGATGTTGTTCTCAGGTTAAACGTATTGGATCCATGCCCATATAATGGTAGCATGGTAGGCATATTGGCCCCATGATAGACATGTTGGTCTCATGGTAGACGTATTGGTCTTATGGTGGACTTGATGGTTCCATTGATAGATATTATTCTCATGGAGGGTTATCCACATTGTGACCATGGATGTATATTATTACTGTGGATGGATGTTCTCACGAAGGGCATTGATTCCGTAGATGATTGGACTCCTATTTAGAGTATTGTCCCGAGGAGGGATGTAATACTTATGTTCAGGTATAGGTCCCATGGTTGATGTTTATCCCATAAGTGACATTGACTCCATGGTTGACGGTGTTCACATGGTTGGTATAGACCCGTGATGGATGAGACCCACTCTATTGATAAACCTCACGATTGGACAATTAGACTGTCCTGGTATGACATCAGGAATAGCACGGGGTTAGTGCCATGAAATAAATGAATTGAGAACTACGCAAGATCTGATCTCCATTGGAGTACGTAGGCACCTGATAATTCAGTTCGATCAAATCAAGGGTCCAATAAGTCCTAGGATCCATAGGGATCTCGTTATATGTGTGGGTGTCACGTGTTTGGACTATGAGTTGTGCATGCTCCAGAGTATAAAAAATATAAAATATTCTTGTTTCTCACGTGCCTGTTGGATCGGGGCGTGACACCACCTTTGAGACTTCGATAGGATATGGGGAGCGGCTGCCTTTTATTTTATGCTTTGTGTTTGGGATGTTTTATTAGATATATTTTTTTCCTTTTTTTTTCTATTGTATCATGGATTTAAGACTCTTAGACCAATATATCTGACTTTGTATCATTCCCCTTTCTATTAATATATTCAATTTTTTATCGCTAAAAAAAAAAAAAAGAATAGTTGATAAAGCAACATTAATGAAAATGTGTACATTAAGATGGAAGTGTTGTTAAAAAAAAATTAAAAAAAAAAAAAAAAATTAAAGATAGGTGTATCAAAGAAACCTAAAAGATTTTTTTTTAGCAATAACATGGGAGAAATATATTAATGGAGAAAAAAAGTACAAGAGAAGGGTCTAAGAGACTTAAACCCATAAAAGAAAAGATAAGCATCACTACAAAAGAAAGCCTCAAAAAGGGAAAAACAAACCAAAATACATCAAGGGCCCTTCCCTGAAACCTGAAGTAAAATCCCTCAAAGAATATCAACTCTTCAAATCCCATGCGTCCACATCTCTATCTATCCCCCATTTGGCCAAAAAATCAGCTGACTCCATTTGTCAATCTCCTGATGAGAGAGAGAGAGACCTCTCTCCCGGCACACAGAGAACTAATCTCCTTGGTATTGCCACAAGCTCCAAGGTGGTTGTTTCAAACCCCTTGCCCACTTGATTGCATTCACTGAGTCCCCATCAATAACTAGCTAACCATAACCATTGCCCACCCACAAAATCAGGGCTCTCCTAATGGCTAACAGCTCCGCCTCATTAGAATCTCTCACTCCTATTGGCTCAGAGAAAACTAGAGATGAAGATCTACCACAGTCTCTCAACACCCCCTATCCCGGCAGGCCCTGATTTACCCCTAGCAACACTATCAACATTGAAGAAACTTGAAGATTTATCTTTTAGTAAGGGCAAAAATGAGTGAATGCTACTTAAAATGGTTTCAACAGATACACAAAAGATAAGAAATAAGAGAGTACAAAGAACTGAAGGTTAATGAATAGAAGGTACTATGAGAAGCGTAGGCCACTAAAGACTTGCATTGTCAGAAAGGATAATGATGGAATATGGAATTACAAAGGACATATTTCTTATAGAGTTGAGTAATAAAGTATAACTCAGACAGCCAACCCCTAACCCAAATAGATGGAAAAAGGTGCCATTTCACTAGGGTTGTTCCTCAGCCCGAACTCGACCCGAAACCCATCATAAACGAATGGGTTTGAACAAATAACACTGGCCTGTCAAGGTAGGCTCGGATTTAATCCTTGAGCCTGTTTATATAAACGGTTGGGCTCTGGCTTTTGCAAGAAGCCCATGAAAGCCCGTTGGGCTTTTCAACTATTTAGCCACTATATGTTATTTTAAATTAATTAAAAGATAACTGTTTAGATTTAAAGTAGAAATGATGAGAGCTCGAAAGTCCATTTCTGGCCATGATCTTAGTGATCAAAGTCACCAGGTGTCCTAGAAAATACTAAGACAAGGATGTTTGGTGACTTTGACCACTAAGATCAAGTGGCTATGAATTGAGTTTTGAACTCAAATTTGATCCACTTGTAGCTCATCATGTCTACTTTCAATCTAAACTGTTGAATTTTTAATGGTCTCCAACGGGCAGGCTTGGGCTTAGTATTTTTTCCGAATGAATGGGCTCGGGCTGCTATAGAGCATAATCCTGCTCAAACCCAGCTAGTGAACACCTCTACTGTTGACACAAAGCCAATTGACCTGACCTGAAATGCGGAAGGGCCAACATGAACCACATTCTGTGTCATGAGCTACATCAGAATATTTAGTTGATCTAAGCCATCCAAAGACCTCTAATATATACAATTCAGTTCAGGTTGACCCAATCCTGATTATCCCAACCTAAATTGTGGATGGATCAACCTGAGGGTGTTATGGACTTGGTTAAAATTCTGACCCAAATTTAAATTCAGGTCAAGCTGTGCTTTTTGCCAACCCTACCCACCTGCACAAGTTGCACACTTAGATGAGGATAAAAGGCTTCAGTGATAAGATAAAGATCAGAATGCCTGGTTGATATCAACGGCATTAGTAGGAAAAAATTGACAGATGATTGCAATTAATTCAGACTCCCTATCTGGGAACTGCTTTACATATGATTTTGAGTTGGCAGGCAAATCAGTGATTGCTGTAACTTTTCTGCCAAAGACAGCAGATTGTCCTTCACTTGTGAATGGAAGATTGTGGCTTGAAAACAAGTGACCAAGGATCCTTTGATCTTTTCCTACATCAGTTGACCTGCTTTTAAACCATTTCATACTACTACAGCCATGAATTATATATGATGGCAATAAAATGATACAATTTCATTTTTAGGAAAGGCTACTGTGTACCCCTTAAGTAATGGATTATTGTCATTAAATAAATGAGAGTGATATTCCATACTAAACCTCTTTAAGAATGTCAGTATAGCAATCTCCAATGCCTCCAGAAGAAGATTGTGAAGAACCACCATTATTGGTGACCCAAACTAAAAGAGCTTCACAAAGTTGCTTCTCACTGTATAACATTTCTTGTGAAATTAATAATATAACATTTTCAAATAAAAGCATCAAGCAACTTGAACAAATGACCCACCTGTCAACAGTCAGATGAGGGTGTTCTACAGTAGAACATAATAAGTCATATGGAACATCAATAAATGAGTCGCAAGAGAGTGCCAACACCTGCACAGGACCAAGGAAGCTTTAAAAAAAAGTTGAATCAATGTAACCATTTTCAGAACTGCCAAACCAAAATTATCAGGTAAAATGATAGCACCTCCCTTTCTAAAGACTCAGTGGATCAAAAGCTTGATCATAAATAGGGTTCATGCATACGTTTCAAATCACTTTTCCATAAGATTCAAATCATAAATTTCAAGGTTTTGATAAGAATATGCCGAAAATATCAATTCCTAACCCAATGCAAGCTTGATTATTTTAAAAAGTGACAATTTCTTTTAAAATAAAGAGCAAGTACAAGACAGAAACAAATACAATCAACTCCACCCACCATAAAATAGACCCACATCCTTTGTCCACCCAAATAATACTCCAATATACCCCACATATAACAAATAGCTCAACAGCTAAACACACCTTCTTTCCCTCTCTAATATTCATGTATGAAGACAGCTTATTAACGGTGGAGGCAACTCTTCTCTTTAAAACTTAAAAGACAACCAACCTAAGGCAGCCTTGACATGCTTCTCCTCCTTAAAATCAAACGCCATCATTTTGGCTAGTTTGATCATTTTAATTGCCTCCTCTGTGGAGGCAACTCTTTCTTTAAAACTTTAAAGGCAACCTCCCTTAACTCCTCGGACATGTTCATTTTAAAATGCTCATCACCACTTGGGTCCACCAAATTGTCAACGAGACAACCCACCGTTGACACCTTGGTTGGCCCCAGTGAAAAAACACATTCATTCCGTGAGGCACAGTCAATATCACAAACCTCACCCAGAGCACTAGAACCTGAAACAGACCTAGGCCTAGCTCAGTCAAGACCCTTACTAGAACGGGTCCAACCATAGAAGCACTAGGCCCAAAAGAGTAATCCAAAACAAGTCCAAGCCCCCCCCACCCCCCCCCCCCCCCCCCCCCCCCCCCCCCCCCCCCCCCCCCCCCGCCCAAAAAAAAAAAAAAAAACTCACCACTGTTTGCCCCAAAAGAAGATACACCAAAAACACAACCTATGTATCGAGCTCATCTAACCTTCCACCGAGACTCAAAATTCGAAATTTGTATTTAGGATTCCCGCTCACTCAATATCGATGGAGGTGATTCTAAAAACCCCAAATCCACCTGTATTGCAGCAACAACACCGTCTCCCTCGCATACGATGACAAATCTCATCAAGCAACTAAAGACTATCGAATCCAACCCCCCTTCGAAACACCCAAATTGAATTTACAACTTCCATCTCCCACCACTTCTCTCCAACTACCCATATTCAACCCTACATCCCTAATAATGACTAAATGCATTGAATCCCCACCCTCATCATAAAATCTTTTCGAAATTTCTTTGTTGCTTTTGACATTAACAGGACTTTACCTCCCCTAGATCTCGCATCTGCAAATTTGCTGAATCAATGAAGCAACTCTTCCCCATTTCTCTCCAATATGCTTGAAAACACAATCCATTCAAATCATTGAAGGAACTCCAATGATTTTAATCCAGACTATCCTTGTTGAAGGCATGTTGACAAGTTTCCACTCTTCCAAGGATAGAAATTTTCCTTCCACACACAAATCATTTCTCTGTAAAGTTCTTTTATCTCCTTCAAAGAACAAGACAACAAGAGGGATCATTAGCCAGCCACCTAAGCACCATTTCTTCCACGCAATGAGATATGAGGAAGTCCCTCACAAGATCACCAAACACAATACCTTGAGACAACCAACCAAAGATCTTTCTAGCCACTCTTCATTTGCTTTCAGATGAACCTCCTCTAGATAAATGTAAAAAATTCTTTTCTCTGAAAATTGTTTCACGCACTCGTGCCCCTTTAGCATCTTTGCATAAGATGCAAAGCCAATACTCCTACCCCCCTACCCCCCCACAACACTCTTCTCTATTGTTCTTTCCCTCAAAATTGCTCCTAGCCTCGTAAGGCATCCGATTTCCACTCTCCCAATCCCTAAAAAAGCCTCTCCCTTGTCACTATTTCCTTGATCAGAGTAGAGTAAGGTGGTCCATATCATTTAGGAGAGACTTAAGGAATTTGAGCAAAGGATTTTGGCAGAACTTATTGTTGAGATATATTAGTATTTACTGATGTACTTCCATTTATGGTTGATTAGATTATGATTGACTGTGTAATCTGTTAATTAGGAAATTAGGATCCCTAATATTGGGAGAAACTATCCCCATTACTCAATATATTATCTTCCATTTAGTTACTTAATACACAAGAGAGATAATTCTCATATTAACTTTCTACATGGTATCGAGATAGAATTGGATCCATTTTCCTGTGTTCGAAGTCTTGAGAGAGAGAAAACCACCCCCTCTCCCTCTATTGGTTGCAACTCCACTAGCAAAGCGAGAACCCCTTCGATTACCTTTTTCTCTCATCTCAGCAATATCACAACCTTCACTGCCCTTTCCAATGAGGCTTTCGTCAATGGGATCCTACCATACCCTGTCGTTTTTTGTTGGGCTACCCATCCATTTTTTGGGGCCCCTTTTGCCAGCAACATTATTGTTCAAAATCCTAGTTTTTTGGTTATTTTCCTTCGATCCAAGTGGATCCAGCACTTCTGCAACTGGAATCGACACCACTGGAGTCGCCTCTGGCCCACCTCCTCTAGCCTAAGGTTGACCTAGGGTTTCGGTCAACCGTGGGACCCTTTTTGCTGGTTTCTTCATCCGGCACCTGGGCGTGCACACCAGATCTTGTGCTAGATCTGTTGGCTTTTACACACACTTCTTGCTTGAAATCAAACCTACCTGGATCGCCCCTAGCTTGTGCTTCAACGCACCTGGTGGCTCCCCACTGCTATGACACCCCCCCCCCCCCCCTCCTCTCTCTTCCCCTCTTCTCTCTCTCCTTCCTCCTCTTCCCTTTTGATGGTTTCCTACTGTCTGGGACGCCAGCAACCCAGTTTTTTCTAGTTTTACTTCCAGATATGTTGGCTTTGTTGTAGGGTTGTCTTCAATATTCCCTCTCTAATTTTGACCCTTGCTGCCCTTTGGATCCCACCCATTTGATTTCGGTTCCGGCACTAGTGGGGCCACTTTTTGCAGAAGATCTTCCTCTCGGACTTGTTGTTGCCCTTGGATTTGCCCCCTTTTTTTTTATCTGTTGATGTCCCTGAATCTCAATAAATAAATAAAATCCTCCCTTTGACCTCTCCTTTCAGAGACTTTTTTTCCCTGAATTTTATGGGTGGTTCATAAGGCCATCTTTATTCGTTCCCCTTAGATCTGTAGTCTTTCTTTAGATTTTAACCTATAATCCCACAACTCTACAGTCGTTTTTGGCCCTACATCACATCTGTATGGCACAATTTTGAATTTGAATGGCAGTGAAACCCTCTGCAACCTATTCTTTGGTCTTGTTGAATGGAGGTTTACGTTTTTATCTGTTTTACTATTCATGTCTATGTTATTATTCCTCACCGGACTTTGGCATCTTCTTCGGATCAGTTTTTCTTTGTAGAGGATTCTCATTACTTCTCGTGTCTTCTGAAGCATTATCAGCGTTTCTTCCCTTTACAGCCAGCACTTTCCGGGATCAGATCCAGCAACCGAAATATTTTTTGTCGGCGCCATGCCGTTTTTTGGAGAACTATACCTCTATATGGTGGTGTTGCAACCTTTTTGTTTCAAGAAATGAGTTTCCACCATTCCTTCTCCAGTACTTGTTCTGGTACATGCTGCTGCAGGACGTCAGCTAGTTCCAGTTTTGGCTTTTCTACTTCAACCGAGCTCGATTTTGGAGATTCTTATTGATCTGCTTTTGCTCCATCAGATGGAATCACCATTGGATCATCAAATTGAATATGTATAAACTCAAGTGGGACCTACTTGAGTTTGTGAGGGAGTGTTGAGATATATTAGGATTTATTAATGTATTTCCATTTATGGTTGATTAGATTATGATTGATTGTGTAATCTGTTAATTAGGAAACTAGGATCCCTAAATATTGGGAAAACTTATCCCTTGTACTCTATATATTGTCTTCCATTTAGTGAATTAATAGAAAAGATAGATAATTCCCATCGTAACTTTCTACACTTATAACATTATTGGCGAACTTTCCTATCTCGGTGGATGAGGAGGACAAGTGCAATTGGACTAGAGACTCCTCCAAAAACTATTCAGTGAAGGTCGAGGTTAGGTTGCCAATGTCTTCTGGTGGGGATTGTGATTCGTCAGGTCTTGTCACTTGGAAGGTCCAACTCCACCAAGAATTAAGGTTTTTTTAGTGTGCTTTGAGGAATAGGATTCTAACAAGGGTTGAGCTTAGAGAAGGAGAGAACTAGAAGCAGACACAAACCTTTCTTGTGTGTTATGTGGGCAGGCCAAGGAAACTTTACATATCTTTTTTAAGAATGCGACATGGTGAAGGAGTTGTGATATAAATATGTAAATATAATGGAGTGATCATGCGTTCTTGGTAACTCTTTGTCTAGCATGCTAGAGAGTTGGAACTTTTCCTTTCAAGGAGAGAGGAAAGGTTGTTTAGGAAACAATTCTGACTGTTGTTCTTTGGTCTCTTTTGCAAGGAAAGAAACATGAGAATCTTTAAGAATATGGCTTCTGAGACTACTGGTGTATTTTTCAAGGCACATTGGAGGCTTAGCACTTGGTTGTCGAATAGCAAGGCTTCTAATGGGTTGTCTTTGTCAGATTTCATAGTGTTTTGAGAAGGTTGTTTAAGGGGTAATCCATAGGTAAAGAAGCCAAGGGTAGAATGGGCTTTTTCATCATCGAGTAAGTTTAAGCTTAATGTTGATGGGGCGGCAAGAGGCAAACCTAGTCCGGTAGGTATTGGGGGTGTAGTTCATAATTCGGAGGGTTAGGTACTTAAGTTTCTCTCTTCTTTTCAAAGGCAGTGGTACTAAGGATTCAAACAAGGAGGAACTGTTAGGGGTAAGGAGAGCCTTGATTGTATGACAGAGGTTTGGGACAAGCGAGTTGGCTATTGAAGGGAATTTGGTGAATGCAATTAAATGGGCTAATGGAAAGAAGAAACCTCATTGAAGGATGATCATAGTAGTAGAGGGATTAGGAGTAAGTGTTTAGGATGAGAGTGACCTTTAACCATATCAGAAGAACCGGTAATAGAGATGGCCGACTTTCTTGCCAAATTAGGGATTGATAGGGAGGTGGCGAATGTGGACTTTCTGCATTTCTTTTTCTTATAGTTTTGTGTACATTAGTATTTTCGAGGAGGGTGTTGTTGGGAATTTATATGGTGATATTGTGGTATAAGCCTTTTTTACCACTTTATTGCACATTGTGCGATCTCTTTTTTGCATTAATAATATCATTTTGGCTTAAAAAACATATTGCCTTTTTAACCAACATTTTATTTCCGTAAACACACCATTTAAAATAGCAAAAGCTTAATTTGCATGAGGCTCAATCCCCACTTGTTACAAAAGTAAAAGCCTTGCCCTAGATGGCCTTATTTTTCAAGATAAAAATATGCCTAACTACACCATACTCACCAAAAGAAGACTCCCACCAATTGACCGCCATGGTATCCAACAAGTTCTCCACAACCAAAGTAACTGAACCTCCAACATCCCTTTTCTCCTTCACCTCCACCTCCCTCCCCGTCTCATGAAAATCCTCCTCTATTAAAAACGACATTAAAGTCATCCTTAATATATTTCCTAAGTAGGAGCAACTTAAGAGACCCAAGCTTTTCATTACTGTCATTTAATATGATTTTGAATGTTAGTCAAGGAATATAAAGTCAATGTTACTATTTGTTACTGATCTAGACTCCATTATAAATATATGACCTTATCAATTGCATATCTAATGTTCTAAACATAGGGAAGTTCTTGGGTCTTCAATAGGACAACTGCAATTTCCTGCACCGGATCATGCAAGCAGGGCCATGATTCAGTGATCCAAACCGTGACAGTGAGACCTAAGTTTGGTAGTAAACGTACAAAGTTCTTCCATATATTAGACCAGAAATCCAATTTCTTTGCACGTCAGAAAACCTTTCATTTTTATTTAAAAAATAAGACATTTTGTTTCCATTAATAAAGTATTTGCAAACCTAAGGGTTAGGACCTCTAATGTATTTGGGAATCCATAATTGTGATGTCCCAAACAAGACTGCATTTCTTAAAAAGCATGTCAAGAAACATTCAACCACCAAAGGAAATTGCCAATTTAACAAAAATGCATACAAGTTCAAAACAAAAGCTAAACTGAAGTTTTGTACCCACAAAATTCTGTGCAAGATAACCCTTGCATAGTTCTGGAATAAAACTGATTGCTGCAACCATATCCCAACTTCTGTTAGGACGAAAGCCCCAATATTGACAACGTAGCAAAAGGTAGATTTTGATAATTTTCTCAAGATATGCTTCAAGCATCAGTCTCTCACCGTGCTCTAAACCGAAGTTCCATATTTCAATCAAAGCATCTAACGGAATTTGCAAAGAACTCATTCGACTAGCTGACATGGTCTGACGAAACCAAGCCTCACAATGCCACAATAGCGTCTCCACTCCAAAAAATAAAGCTGCCTGAAAAACATAAGCAAGAATAATTAATGAGCCAACACATGATAAAATGCATATTGTAGCAAGAGTTTCAAGGAATGTTGAGAATGAGATCCTTTTAAAAAAAATTAAAAAAAGCCTCAACACTTGAAAGTGGAAATTTTCAAAGTGGCCATTTTTATCAAAAGAACCTCACAAAATATCAAGGTCCCTGCATATGAGTTGGTGCAGGGCTCACGAAACCTATGTTTGTAAAGAAAACATTTTTAGTCTAAATGAACATAGATATTTCAAAATATGAAAAAATTCTCAACAGTCAAGGGACCTTGGAACCTTTTGCAGTAATGCAACTAAAGAAACATTTCATAGTATAACTATTTGCATCCAATATAATAACTCCATATGGCTCTTCTAACCAGAAAAGGTGATAATAGGAAGCCAATATTATTCCAAAAGAAGTTCCTGACATGAGAGCCATTGTAATAATAAAGAACTATAAATAACTGAATAAAAATGATTCTTCCAAGTAAGAAAAATCTTTTCTAAGAAGAAACAGTTTGCACAAGAGATTCTGGCCTCCAATTGTAGAAAAGATTGAGAGGAGATTAGCAGGATGGGAGAAGAGATATCTATCCACCGGAGGACGTCTTACCTTAATAAAATCAGTGTTGACAAATCTGCCAACTTACTATCTCTCCTTGTTTGAGATGCCAAAAGGGATACGGAGGAAAATAGAACAACTCTTTAGAAGCTTCCAATGGGGGAAAAGGACTCGAAAAGGAAGGTACACCTAGTGGCATGGGAAGAAGCAATCAAGTCAAAAGCGAAGGGAGGACTGGGAACTATTCCCCTTAGAGTTAAAAATCAAGCTCTCCTTTGCAAGTGGGGGTGGAGATTTGGAAAAGAGAGAGAAGCTTTGTGGGCTCGGGTTTTGACCGCAAGATATGGGTTGGAAGAAATGAATGGGTGGGCGCTAAGTGATAATGAGGAGAAATGTGGGTCACCGATTATCAAGGCTTGGTGGAGACTATCAAGGATTGCTATCAGATTGAGGGTCGAAACATCTCTTGGAACCTGGACTTCAGACGCGAATAGTTGTATAGTTGTAACTATCCCTCAGAATAATAGGTGCTAAAATCTTCTATATATACCTCCACATCTCAATGGAAAAGATATAGCAGAATATTTCCAATTTCTCTCTCCTATTTTCTCCTCTCATCAACTCTTTAGTTTAAGGAAGCAACAAGCATTTTCACAGGAACTTCCTCATCTCCCCACATGCCATCTTTACACTAGTTGTCAACTGTTCATATATATCAATTACAATCTCAACATACTGATAAGATATGCATTTCCTTTTCAATGCTTGCTAGATTAATTGCCTTAGCACCCTATCAGAGGCCTTCTTTAAGTCTATAAAAGCCATATGTAGTTTTTTCCTCTTCTCCATCATTTGTCTCAATACCAAAGTTATTTCTATTGTTGACCAACTTGGCATAAACCCAAATTGATTTTGGGACATTTAATTCTTGTCTTGGCCTTTATTCCATTATTATCTCCTCCCATAGTTTCATAGTATGGCTCATAAGTTTAATATTGTAATACCCCTGCCCCAAGAGGGCCCATGTTATGAGAGGGGCTTGTATGGGAGAGAAAAGGTCTCATACTGCCCAAAGAGTTGAATGTGTTGTGGCTTATAAAAGGAAGCACCCCTCCCTTCGAGCACAAGGTCTTTTGGGCCCAAGGGTGAGACTTGTGCCCAATGCAAAGCCGTGAGGGTTTATGTCATTACAAATGCTATCAGAGAACGGTCATATTATTTGCATGTGTGCCTGCCCATGTGCCTGTGTGTTGTGACAGAGCCAGGGATGACCCTGGTCTTAAGGGGGTGGATTGTAATACCCCTGCCCCAAGAGGGGGGCTGTTATGAGAGGGGCATGTATGGGAGAAAAAAGGACCCATATTGCCCAATGAGTTGAATGCTTTGTGGCTTATAAGAGGGAGCACCCCTCCCTTCTAGCACAACGCATTTTGGGCCCAATGCAAAGCCATGAGGGTTTCTCAAGCCGAAAGTAGACAATATTGTGCTAGAAGGACGGATCGTTACAAATACCTTGCCAATTAGCATATTTTTAATATCTCCGTCATTCTTATAAAGTGGAACCACTATACTTCTTTATCATTCTTCAGAAATCCTTCTCAAATCTATGACTTCGCCAAACAACCTAGTTAGTCATCCAATCCCATTTTCACCAAAAAAGAACCACACTTCTATAGGAACTATGTTCAATCCTAAAGCTCTACTTTTCTTCATCTTATTCAACACCAATCTTACTTTTGTTTATGATATTTGGTTTACCAACCTCATTTGTGTCCACTTCCATGCGTGTTTCAGCCTCATGGTCCACACTTAATAAGTCTCTAAAATACTTTTCCCATAAATCCCTTATTTCATCATCTTTGACTAACAACCTCTTATTTTCATCCTTACGTTAATTTAAATCCATAGTTCTCATTTCTCTCACCTTGGCAAGCTTATAGATTCCCTTTTCTCCCTCTTTGGTTTCCAATTTCACGTAGAAATCATAATACGCTTCAAACATGGCATTACTTACAACTTTGTTTGCAACTCTGCTCACTATCTTGTGACCATCTAAGTCTTTGTGTCTTCTTGTTTTTGTTATTCCTTAAATGAGACTTCTTTTCAATACTGGCCATTTGGATTTCTACAAGAAGAATTTATAGATCAACTAATGGTGAAGGTAATCGTTCAACTAGCCTTGGTATCTCTAGCCATCCTTCGTAATAATATCTTGTTTCATGAGTTTAATTTTTGCTTGAGGTTGCTTCACTTTATCCTTTAACCACTGGCCTACTCTATTTCTTCTTAATCAACTCTTTAACCTTATCATTAAAATTTTAAAAAGAATTCTCAAAATAATATATATTCATTTACAATTCATTTTGGTAGAATATGGTACTGGAAATGGAGCTTCTACTTAAAGATATATTAAAATCTAGATCCTTTTTGCAACGTGACCAAGATAATAAGTTGGTTTTTTTTCTTTCCCAGTGATTTTTTTGTTATTTAGGGTTTTGTATCCTTTGCGTGTATTCTTTTTGTTATTTCATTGCACAAGTGCTGGCGAACAGCCACATGCCAGAAGAATTCCAAGGGAAGACAGAGTGCAATTTTAATTGTTCTCCCATCCATGGATTTCCCCAAAATCCGATTTTAATCCATCTCAAGAATGGTTGTTAGTTTCGTTCCATAACCTATTCCAGTTTTGTTTTCATAATGGAATGGTCTGCCGTTTTGGCTGTTTCGGTGTTCCATTTCAAAAAAGATGGCATAAAAATTAAAAAATAAAAAATACTACAAAACTTATATAAATGTTGCATTCAATATTTTCATCATTACACATAAAGCTACACAAACTATCATGATATACCTATTAATGTTCCAAATCTCAAGTTATGATAGTGGAATCATCAACTACTAATTCAAAATGGTATGAATTTTACTCTAATAGGAATCAAATAAAAATTCATTTAGACATACAAAAACCAAAGAAATACCCAAGAAATAAACTCGAATTCTAATTTTTTTAAAAATCAAATGTCACAACTCAAAACATATGGGTCCACCAGGCCCATTTCATTTTTTTTCTCCAATTTTCGTCAAATCCAAAAAATATCAACCATATGAAATGAAAATAGATATGAGGAATTACAAGTGAACCAAATTTCAACCCAAAATTCAATTTCCAGTCACTCAATCTTAATGGTCAAAACACTAGGTGTCAATAAATTAAAGACATCTGGTAACTTTGACCACTAAGATCAAGTGGTTGGAAATTGAGTTTTGAACTGAAATTTAGTCCAGTTGTAACTTGTCACGTCTATGTTTAATTGGTATGATTGGATTTATATGTGTATCTATTAAATTTTAAAAGAAAATGAAATCAGTAAAGCAGAACAACTACTGGCATGTTTCGCCTGGATCAGGCCCGTTCTGTCTAGAACGGGCTGGAACAGAATCCAGTACCAAAGTGTAAGCCGTTCCATTGGAACCAAAATGTTCTGGCCATTCACTTGTGGTCTAGGTTGGAGCAATAGAATGGATATGAAACCATCAATCCCACCATTATACAGTCAAGGCCTAAAGATACCACAAATAAATTCTGCTTCCTCAAGTTGGGTTGATATAACTTTAAAACTTACCAATGCACATCCAGAGTAAAGAGGATTACAAATTAGGAGTTGCCAACAACTAAGAGGCCTCCATGGAAACTAGTCTTGGTAGTGAGGGAGATATGGGCACTTTGTGTGGACCGGGATGTTTCTTTCAAGCATATTCGAAGGTCCATGAATGGTGTGGCTGACTTCCTAGCTAAGCTCGGTGTGGACAGGGAGCATGAGAGTGTTCTCTTTTGTTAAGGTGGTTAACATGTATTCTTTTCTTTTAATTTTTGAGCTTGGGTGGTCATGATGTATTTTGGGGATTTGTTGGAGCTTTGTATCTTTTTCAGGTTTTTTAGTATAAGGCTCTTATACCCTGTTTCATTGTACCTTTTCATTTTTCTTTAATGATTTTTTTCTGTTACTGCTCAAAAAAAAGAATAACAATTGAAAGAAAAAACTACTAAGCAAGAACATAGTTCTGACCTCTAAAACAGGAAGAAAATGAACAGGTGTTATATCCAACTGGCAGCCATATATAAACTGTAGAACCATAATGACTGTTTCCGGGTTCCACTGGATGGACACGTGACTAAGACCTGATTCACTGTAAGAAAAATGGCAAATAAGAACAATATAAAAACAGATTAGAATGTTGTGGATAAGAACCAAGCCATCAGAAATTTCAATACAAAAAGTAATGTTAATTTCTAGAAGTAAAACACAAATAATTTGATACATATCTAGGGGACATTAGTCTAATGCCCTTTGACATCATCTCAAACATAACACTGTAATTGTAACAGCAGAGGACATTATTTACACCATATTTGCAACTGTGCAGTGACAGAATATCCCTTACTGTATCAAATGTGTGCGCTTATCACACATGCAGAGAGGTTATGTGTCTATAAAAGGTCTAAAATCATTCAGTGCAACCAATTTAATCACTAATCTCTCCTAAAAGGTAAGTCAAACAAGGTGCTCTGCATAAGAACGTTTATTCTGATCACCATACATGCGACTTTTCATACACGTGTAACATCTTCGCATGTGCGATATGTACACATGTGTGACACAATGATCTCTCTCAACAGTGAAAAGTCAACCATCATCGTATACAAAACATTCATGCTACTTCATTTGCAACCTCCATGCTTACCGGAATTCTGATTTACATCTTACTCAGAACAGCATATAACCCCTTCAAAAAGAGACTGGTACACCCAGTGCTGAAGTCTAAACTACAGAAGGCAGCTGAAAGATCATGATAAGCAATAGAACAATATTGCAACAGAAATTAAGACCCAAGAATATCCCATGCAATTCCGGACAAGAAATTTAAATGATAAGGCAATAATTAGAAAAGTAATGGACAATTACCTGAAGTTACCCTCAAACAGGCAGCGGAAAAATGAGGATTGTTGGATCAGCCTGCAAATTTATTGAAAATAATGAGAATGACCAATCCAGCATTCAAAAGCAATATCAGCTATTGTTGTTTTGTGCTGTTTTTTGTACATGGGTTTATCCATGATGATCAAAATAGTGCTGCATAGGAGCAAGGAAAGCTAAGTAAGGAGGTTATATGGTATTTTTGAAGCTTCATGGGGTAACTGACATATGTTTGAAGGTTATTGACAAGTGCCATTGGGTCAAGTTCCACATGAACCTGAATGACCCGATCAGGTTGGGTCACTTGATCTCAACCACTGTCATTTTTTTATGTCTATCATGATAAAGACATAATTTATTTTAAAAAGGGAAAATTACAAGAAGCTATGGTAAGAGAAGCATACTGAAAGAAAGTATACATTCAAAACCCTGAAAACAAATTTAGACACTAAACCAACATTATCCATGCAAGCATCAGACCATTCCCTATTCCAAATATTGAAAATCAAAATTTGAAAGATCCTTTAAACTAAGTAATGGAGTCAATGATCCAAGTGGATCTCGACATACATGACACATATAGACCAAATTATGAAAATGATAGATCATAGTATCAGTGCTGCTCCATACAACTATTGTCCTGCAAGTTAATTCAACCCCAATGAACTGTTAATGGGAATATAAAAAGAGAAAGGAATGAAGAAAAAGATGAAGAAATTTGAGAATGAAATTGATTCTCTCGACATTGATTTTATGCGTATACAAAGTAGGAACGTCAACCTAATATTCATATAGACACCATGATCCTATTTGAAATATTACACCTCATTGCCATAGTTTCACAATTTACATACTTACACACGTATTCGACAACAGGAACAGTCCCATCACCATGCACATGCTAATGTTTTATCACCTTATTCACAACCACTTCTTGCAAATCAAATATATGATTCTATGCAACAAGAACCTGATTACACGTCCACTAATTCCACATGTGACTTGAATATTGGTGAATGTGTGTGCACAGTCATGTGCATATACTTTAAGCTGGAATGATTCCTAAGGCGGGGATATTGGGTTTTAGAGCCATAACAACTATATGATATTGCTGCCACTACCAAATCGGGGTCATCCTGTCTATACAAATTGAGTAATTCCAATCAAACTGAAAAGCAGCAGCTTTATTACTGGTTAGTAATTGGCCAGAACACTGACGAGCAATCAAACTGTTCCAATCTTCAATGTTCTGACATCGGGATTTTGTAGATGAAGCTTCACCAGCAACCACAACAATCAGGATAATGAAGAGTGTCCATCAAACCCCAAGCATCAGTTACAACCCCACAATGATACGGGACGAAGAGACCCTCACATTCAACCTGGCTTAGCATCTTTGTTCATGAATAAAAACCAAAAACGAAGGCAACCAAACATAAACAACAGCTGAAGGAGTTGTTTCTGAGGTTGCATTGATTAGCAATGGACAAGAATTCAAAGGTTAACCAGAACTATGAGATAATCGGTGACACTATGGTCTAGGCATTTAGGTTTAGAAGAGCACTAAGAGATCAAGAATCTGAGTATTGTATCCAACTCCGAGAGGTCTTAAGTGAGTTGGTTTTGGATTGAGGAAGAGGATGTCAGGATCTGGGCTAGGAACACTTCTGGGGAATACACAGACAAGATTCGATCATTCCCCCTCAAATGGCTTTAATTTGGTATGGAAAATCCCTGCCAAACGTTCAATCTTTTTGTTGGTGTGTGGCTAAAGGAAAGGTTTCCACTAAATGCAAGTTGCATTGGAGAGGTTTCTTTCAGGATATTGAGAACTTGTCATTTGTTATGTGTGGGGAAGCTTTGGAGAATGCTGACCATATCTTTTGTTCTTGTCCTTCTTCAAAGTACATTTGAAGTAGGGTCTTGGATCTTATGGGTGGTTCTTAGGTCCTGGAAAGAACTATCCTGGAGGCACGGGGGAGTTGGATCTTACTTCCATGGCCGCCTTCCACAAGGGATCAAGGAGCGGTGTCAATCCGCTTGGGTATCTTAACGCTGTCCAAAGCTGAAAGAAAATTGTGATAGGCAGGAGAGAGAGTATGATAAGACACAAAATGGTCAAGGGGATGAGAAGTACAAGTACGTTTACCTTTTCAGAGTGCAATGGGAAGATCAGATGCATCAGTAAAGGAAGGATTTGGGCCAGGAACAGATGACATGGTGGTGTTCTCGTGGAGCTAAGGCTTGATCTGCCTATGGTGATATACCAGAGTTGGCTTTTCAATGCTACGGGGACGCACGTCAGAGCTAGTAGGACTCAAGTCAGGTGGGAGGAGAGGAAAAACTGGAGTAAAGACAGGTGGTGAAGAGAAGTAAGGGACTGTCTCGAAAAAGGTGACATCTATAGAGACATAAGTTTTGCCACTAACTGGATCAAGACACTTGTAGCCTTTTATGGAATGGGGAATGTCCAAAAAAAACACATCGCACAGGACGGGGGGAAAGTTTATCACCAGAAAATTGGTGAACAAAGCAGGCACATCCAAAAATATGTAAGAGAAGAAGAGGAATATGTTTATGAAGTGAGAGATCAATGGGTGATTTGTCCAACAAAACCCGGGATGGCATGCGATTGATAAGGTAGAATGAGGTTAGGACAGCCTCAGGCCAATACGATTGTGGGATATGCAAGGTAAAGTGGAGAGATCGAGCAACTTCAAGAAGATGTCTGTTTTTTCGTTCAGCTACACCATTTTGTTGTAGTATAGATGGACAAAACAATTGGGATTCAACACCATGCTCTTGCAGAAATTGAACAAAACAATGAGACAAATATTCTCCCCCATTATCACTACGCAAAATTTTAATTTTAGAACCGAATTGAGTGGCAACCCAATTATAAAATGTGCAAAAGTGATCAAACAATTCAAACTTATGTTTCATGATATAAATCCAAGTCATGTATGAATAATCATCAATAAATGACACAAAGTATCGTAAGCTAGTGCGAGAAATAGAGGTTGATTGCCAAACATCAGAATGAATAATAGAAAATCAAGAAGATGCATGTTTATTCATAAAAGAAAGAAAAGAAGTTCTTTTATTTTTGCCATATTGGTAAGGTGCACACTCAAACTGCTTAAACGATAAAGAAGGAACAAGTTTCTTTAACACAGAGTCAGAGGGATGTCCTAGCCGGCAATGCCTAAGCCATATATCAGACGAAGAGGAGCTAGAGTAGGCTGCAAAGGCACCAACGGGACCATCCAGCAGATATAAGCCTCCCACTTCACGACCACCACCAATCACCTGCTTCGTGGTCAGATCCTGAAAGACACAATAAGAGGGAAAGAAGGTAGCTAAGCAATGAAATTGTTTAATGAGTGCACTAACAGAAAGCAAATTGCGAGATAAATGAAGTACATGTAACACAGATGGAAGGTGCAAAGTGGAAGAGAGAGGGATAGTCCATTTTCCAGCGATGGTAGTGGAGGAACCATTCGCTAATTTAAATTGACCATAAGAGACAGGAGAAATGGAAGAGAAAAGATTAGACATACCCGCCATATGATCAGTGGCCCCAGAATCGTTGATCCAAGAATGAGAGAGGTATGATTGGTACAGGACTCAGTACCTGAAGTAGATGAGACAACATTGGAAACCTCAGTGTGTTGAAGGTGATCCAGTCGTTGTAACAGCACGTTAAAGTCCTGACGAGTGACTAGGGCACTATCGCTAACCACATTAGGGGAAGAGGTAACAGGCGAGGCGACGGAGACAGTAGCTTGCTTCGGACGACAATGCATAGCAAGAATCAACATAATGGTTTGTCATCCTACAAAAAGTGCAGAACCGAGACCCCTTCTTTTGGGGACCTTTGGTGTCACGACAAAGGTCAGAAGAAGGGTCCTTGCCATGAGAACCAGAAGCCCCACGTGCGAGAAGAGGCATGGAAGGATGAGTGGTCACCAAGGCAGACCGTTCAACTGGCATAGGAGTCATAACCAGGCGGCACCTATCATCTCGAAGTAAGGCAGAGTAGACCTCTTCCAGAGAAGGAAGAGGGCGTTGGCCAAGCAGTTGGGCCCGAATAGGTTCAAAGTCCTTGTTAAGGTCCGTCATCAATTAAGAAGCTGGTTATAGAGAACAACATCAGTAGGGTCTACAAACTGAACCGATTCAAATTGATCCAATTCAAGCCAACAGGTCCACATCTTTGAATAATACTGAGCGAGGGAGAGCTCCCCCTGTCGAATGTGAGAAGCAGTCTGATAGAGCTCATAGATCCGGACAGAATTATCATCGTCCGAATACAAGGCCTTAATGGTGTCCCAAACATCCTTAGCTGTGGGAAGAGTATAGACAGTCCCACGAACATGATCTTCCATGGAATGAAGGAGCCAAGACTACGCCAAAGAATTATTAGTTTGCCAGGAACGGTAGGAGGAATCCTTCTTTTCTGGTTCAGAGATAGTACCATCAATAAAAGCAAATAGTTGTTTGGCAATAAGAAACATTTTAGTCGGGTGAGACCATTGGAAGTAATTGGTCTCATTCAATAACACAGTGGTTACCTTGCCAATATGCGGAGTGTCAAAAGAAGTCATATCAGTGTAAGAAGATTCCCCAGAGGTCTTTAGTGGGTCCGTAGATGCGGTCATTATCCCAAGAAGAAACTTTCAAGCAGGAGAGATGCAAAGAGAAGAACAGCAGAGAGGCCAAAGGCAGCAAATCCCAAAAAAACTGGTTGCAGTCCTCCTAGCAGCAGCACATAAAACAAGAAAAATTGGGGTCCACCGAAGATGAAAGGTGCGACACCCAAGTTTGATGTGACCTAGAGGTAGGGGCGAAAGTAGGAGGCACCAGAAGAAGAGTAACAAGGATCCCAAGCAGCAGGATCTAAACAAAAGTAGTCTCGAAAAAAAAATTGCAGATCGGTACAGCAGCAGAAGAAAAGTGCACACGAAGGGCCCATTGTTGATTGAAAGTGGGGGTCCACCTTAGGTGTGAGGAGGTAGGCCAGGGGCGACAGCAGTGGAGAAGATTTGGTTGGAAACCAAACTCAAATCTATCGGATCTAAGCAAAAACTGCAGGTCTGGACCGCCGGATCTCAAAAAAACACTGGGAGAGAGAGCTGAGAGAAACCCTAGTATACCAGTCCAAAACAGGAATCCACCCTTACAGATAGATAGCCCTGTCAAAAACGGCAGGGGAAGATGGGTCCCCGCCGGCAGTACCTTCACCGGAAACCAGAAAAAGAAGGACTGCAAAAAAGGAACTGTAAACTGAAAGGGACTCAATAAATCAGAGAATAAAATTTTCCTTGGCCGATACCATGTTGTTTTTAATAAAGGAAAAAAGAAAGAAAGGAAGAAAGAGATGAAGATCAGAGAATAATGATTCTCATATTTGTATTGATGTGTTTTTCCTCTTAGAGGGTACAAGTATAAATAAGAGAAAGAGAGCCAATTAAGGTGGCCAAAAAGGAAAATACAATCAGTCCAACTTGTCTACACTTAATTATATACATATACAGTTGACTTGTCAAAATAGGCATAGTCGGGTCAGTTTGTCCTGAGTTGGGTCCCACAACAATGCACTCATGCTTCTTTTTGAAAAAAAAAATTGGAGTTCAATAAAAAATCTAACCAATGAGATTGAAACTTCACTTAATGAGATATTAGTGGACATGATTTTAGTGCAAAATTCAGATTCTAGCCACTTGATCATAGTTGTAGAAAACCACAATGTGTCTTTGTTTATTTAAGACAGATGGTGATTTTGGCCGCCAAGATCAAGTGGCTAGGATTTTACTTACCGGCTGAAATTTGGTAAGCATATAACCAACACTCATTGTCCGTGTGGCCATGATTGGTGGTTTCATGGGGTTGGGCCGGGCTCGAGTCTTGGTGAAATGAAAACATACAAAGGACAAAAAAAATGGTAAGAATATAGGGCTTGAAATGAAATTTTCAATTCAAATATAAAAAGGTTCAATATACAACTCATGTATATTGAATAAAGGAGAGAGGCTCTCCTGACTTCTTTTACCTGAGGAGAACTGTCATACTCTTTAAGTTCTCATCCAAACAGAGCCTATGATGTCAAATTCATCCTTTAACAAGTCAATGCCAAATATTGCATTTCAACTATCAATGAGAGCGTGATCTTGTAAATCCTCGACCTTCTTCTGTGAGAAAAATGAACATGCAAGATATAAATCCTAAACAACAATAAAGAAAAAGGAGGTCGGACTGACCATCAATCCAGGCCGTCCATCTAGCCTCGGTTTTGAGTTGTCTGATTCTTCCTAAGATTGCCTTGATTCCAAAACCCTAAATCTAATCTATAAATCGTATTAATCATTCAACTAAAAAGGGAATAAATGATGTTACCTGCTACGATTGGCACGGATTTTGACAAATTGACAAGCGGGGATAAGAGGGAGATCCCAGCTGCTTATCTCTTCGGTGGATAAACAAATATGTTTCTCCTCGGCAACAAGTGGAGATTCCTTGCAATTTCGTAATTCCAGTATAACGGCTTCATTTTCTTCTTCTTTTCTAGAGCTCCAAGGTTCCATTGAAGCTGGTTCGTAATTACCATAGAGTGCTAATGAATACCAGAACTACGGACGGAAGCAAGTGCGAGAAGTGATTGGTAATCGGCGCCGTCAATCTCTAAGTGGATGCACGGCAACAGTTTATCCAACACTAAGATGATCTCCGGGCTCCGGCACACTGGTGTGCGTACGTGCTAGTACGTACGCCTAGGAATGCTCCACAAATCAATACACCAAATCAACAGGGCGGAGCTTCCATTTAAGTGGTTTTTTTTTCACAAATATTTTTTAAATAAAATAAATTTTAGTGTAATTTAAAAAAAAAAAAAAACCATTTCCTTAACTTGATCATTTTGTTTGAAATATCAATTCAGTGAAAAAAAAAAGTTGAAAAGTAAATTTAACTCTAACTCTAGACTAATTATAATCCAATTCAACTCATAATCTGAGATGGAAGCCAATCCTTTTTCAATATTATGCAATTTATGACCTAGCGAATCTCCTACAGTTAACTTAATCTAAGTTATGAATCAATTCACGAATGAATACACTATGTATGCTCTAAATAAAGATATTATCTATTCTCTATTACTCAATCCATAAGCAAACTTAATATGTAGATTAAGTCACCACTTGACCTGTGAATTTAACTAATCTAATGTAACTCATATTTTTTTACACTAGATTAAGACAACTCAAGTCAAGCCAAGAAACATGAAATGTAATTTTATAAAAAATAGTTGTGCAACTTAGAAGAGTTTTACAACTTTTCATCGAGTACCCTGTTTAAGATGATTTAAGTATCACAATGTCATACTATGTCAACTTTCCAATTGATGAGGAAATGATATTTTTCTTTTAAGATGATTTTAGTACTTTTGTATGAAAAAAAAATTGCCTACTCCTCCGATACAAAAGACTGAGAAAGTTAAAGAACGATGTGCAACTTTGGTTTGGTTGAGTTTCGGCGAAACTCATTTGACCGAACTCAAAAAAATAATTAAGAGTGTGTTAGATATTCTATCTCTTGATTAGTTGAGCTGAGGGTTAAAAATGACTAAAATTTCGAGTCGTGTTGGGATTACCTTTTTAAACTCAATCTAATCCAATTTGACTCATTTAGAATTGATACTAGATGAATATCTAGATATTGTTACTTTATTAGTCTTTTCTATGAATTTTATTTTTAAATTATTACTATAAACTTTGAGAATCAAGTTGTGGTACAGGGCATTGTGTATGGGTATTTTGTTTTCCCTTTTTTTCTAATTATGTGTGAAAATATGATTGACAACAAAGGAAGTACATTAGTTGGATCACATTGCACCAGTTAGGCCAGATGTTAAGGTCAAGTAAGGTTCGGACATCATGCTAGTTGGGTTTGGTCACTAATTTGATTTTTCCTTTGGGTCTTGACAGGATGGGCTTAGCCATGCACAACATTTAGTTGGGCTAGGTTTAGCAAAATCCCATCTAATTGTAACGCCTTGATCTGGTTGTGGACCCAGAACGCTCCTACTTTTTTTTTTTTTTTTATATTATCTTTAAAACTTCTACTGAGCTGGATCAATAGTTATGTCCAGAAATAAACGGCATACACACTCTTTATATATGGTTCAAACATATACCATATGTCTACCCTTTTGTAAATACGTTTCATACAAACAAATATTTCCATCACCAAATAAGATATTCTTATTCACATCTGAATTACTAACAGTAACGTGGTAGTTCATTCATGATTACAACATATTAAGTACCACATGAGGTACTTTAAACAAAACATGGTTAAACGGAACCAACAGGTCAAAATAAAATGAAATCTCCGTCCGTGAGAATCCCAAGTAACAGCAACAACTTATCCATCCTAAGTCTGAAATGGAGGTTCCTCCTTCTCGGGTACATCTCCTGAAATGTGACTATGTGAGTAATGTGAGCTAATAACCCAGTAAAAAGAACATAACAAAGTAGTGTAATAGATATCAGGTCAGACAAATTAATATCCTCATCATAATTGATTTATCATGCCAACATATCATATCATTTCTATAATACCCTACCTCAGATTAGGCGTATTTTAACTTAATAATTCCTGTTTAACCGATTAATCTTGGAGATTACAGTTATAGCTTCGAGGGAAGCCCAGTTGGGGCTCAATCCGAGCTCGTGAGCTCAGTGATCCAGCACGTTCAGCTGGAGGGGCATTTTGGTAATTTACCGCTTTGTGTTATTATTTTTATAAATTATGTTGTTATGTGAATATTATTGGTGGATAATATTCTCCTTAATAAAGGATTTGCATTTCTGATTTTAAAATAATTTTATTTTCAGAAAATGATATTTTAAATCCGTTCGTCAAAACACCGAAAGGGAGTATTAATTATTTTAAAGGGTTTTGAAAATGAAATAAATTTTGAAACTAGTATTTGGTAGTAGAGCATTTTAAGTATGGTCTAGTTATTCCATTTCACCTCAAAATGAGATCTCTAAAATGATTTATTTAATATTTGTTTATTTAAGTAAATAGTATTAAATTGTGTTTTTTATTTAAATAAATGGTTTTTAGTGAGAGTTAAATTCCAAAATTTTTATGGTGATTAATATTTTTAAAACCCAACCTATCGGTAAGGTTGGATTAAATTTTTGAGCCTTTGAAATTATGTTTTAAGTTAAAAATCCCGTTTTATAAAAATAGGGACTAAATTGCAAAAAACATAAATCCAAGAGGGTATGCAACCCCAAATTGTTACTGTTTGGGGCGTCACTAGGCACCGCATGCAGTGGCCGGTTCGCCCCTTTTCCCTGCCAATTTTCTATAAAATGAACTCTCTCCTTCAGATCAAACTCCCAACAAACCTTTCCTCTCTCTCTGTCTCTCTCAGCCCAGCTGAAACCTGACCGGCCGACCCTTGTTTTTCTCTGTTTTCAGTAACCGTAACCTTTAGGGAAAAATTTTCAAAAGACAGAATTTCAGCCCAAGAACTCAATTAAAGGTAACCATTGCATTCCTTTTCAAATTTCATTAAATCTAGAATTAAGAAAATCTGAATTTGACCCTGTTTTGAGCAAGAAAATCCAGTTTCAAAGCTAAGGAAATCTATGGGTTTCTAGTACCAGTAAGCTTTCGGTGCAAAGATCGGATGGCTTACTAAGTTTCAATGCTCCAAACCTCTCCCTATGGAAAGAGGACTCTAAGAGGAATCCATCAGACCGGTCAGATATAAAAACAGAATCCAGAAAACCCCCCATTTTCTAATTCGTTTTTCACTTTTTCCGGCTGTTCACTGTCTGTTGCAGACAGTGAACGGGAGGAAGAAGAAGAGAAAAAAAAAGGAAAAAAATAAAATAAAATATATATATATATTTAGATTATGCTGCTACTTGTGTTTGTGATGTTGGTTCCCTTTGAAAAAAAATATATATATAAATAAATAAATATTATTATTTTATTCAAAAAAAAATTAAAATTTTGTTAGATTATGTGATGTGATGTTAGTACCCCATTTTGTTAATGAAAATTGTACTAACCCTCTTCTTTTATTACTTATAGTGTAAATACCATTGTATTCGCTTCCAGGCCGACCCTATTGGTCGGGCACTAAGTGATTCACTTTCAGGCCGACACTATATAGTCGGGTACTGGGTGACCTCGAGGCCTAACTCAAAATGTCAGATCTAGTCCTATCCAGAAGACAACCGAGAAGTGACTCGAGGATCTAGACCTAACTCAATAAGTCAATCTAGTCAATGCCTAGAAGACAATATGAGTTTTGGACTGAGCCCCTTTTTATTTATTATTATATTATGGATTATGATAATTTAAAAAGGATAGAAACCAAGTAGGAGACTCAATTTCATGAACCCTGGATATTTTGTGGGAAAACGTATGATTTTCAAATACTACGTATGTGTACGTATTTGTTATGTATATTGATTGTGCACTTGTGTGTTGTTTGAACAGAAACCGCGTAAACCACACATCACGGTGAGGGAACTTAACTCTGCAGATTTTGTAAACAGGTTTTATGATGAGATAAGTATTGAGCAATGAGTGGTTTCAGTTTTGATGAACCCACTCATGTGCCTAGACATGATGCACTATGGTAAGAGTGCTGATGATGATTATGATATTACGATTTTGATCGTATGAGTATGTAAGACTGCTTCCACGTACCTGGGCTATTGAACCAATATCGGCCATATGGGAGGTGGTTTATGTCTACTGGACCATGGGCGGACTATGATGTCGTCAGTTGCTGACTTGAGGGTGTCAGTATCGGCTAAGTCAAAGCCGGAGATGTACTTGCAAGGATGTATTTTAACCGTGTCGAGACTTAATACTGGTCTCAGCGTAGTCGACAGGCGTTACGGTGGATGATAGCAGTAATTGATGATGTTGATGATTTTTATGAGATTATGCTTATTGTTATCAAACATGCGATATTAAACTGTTACTAACCTGTTATATGTCTACTTAAACTGCATTGTTATATTTCCTTCACTGGGTTAGTTAGCTCACACAACTCACATTTCAGGCGATAAACCCGAGGAGGATGACCCTCTTTATCAAGCTTAGGGTGTATAAGGTGAGGCACTGTTTTTGGATTCCCCCGGAGGGGAATGCCCTAATCTTTTCTTGTTGCTTCTTGGAACCGTTTACTTTTATTAACTACCGGATGTGGTACTTAATTTGCTTAAATTTGATGTACTAAACTTTGATGCCTCTGTAATGGCTTGAATCGATGTTTGTAATAATCAATGGTTGGTTTTGATTTGTTCATGCTATGTGTTGATACTATTATGTCTCTTATGTGGGGTAGACTTATGGTATGTGTTTAAGTCCACGTGTTGGGATCACGTGTGACCTCTAGGCCTAACTGTTGATTTGGCCCAGTTAGAATGCTGTGAGTTGGTTTAGTTTATCTTTCAAAAAAAAAAATCAGTCGCATTCTGGGCCCACCCTTCGGGTCGGGGCGTGACAATTTCTATTACTGCTGATATCCAACGTAACACACCCAGATACTACATTGACTATAAGCATTAAGTCTCGACACGGTCAAAATGCAGAATCTTACAAGTATATCTCTAACACACTTGGGCCGGTACTAACACACTGGGCTAGTAGACGCAAATTGACAAACATATACCGATAATCGACATACCTGGGCGATAATAGTTCAGTAGTTAAGGGTACGTGGAGCAGTATTAATATCATCATAGCTCATAAGCATTTCATTATCATAATCACAATATACGATAAATATCGTTAGTATCAATAAGCATTTTTCACAATAGTGCATCATGTCTAGACATATAAGTGAGTTCATTAATTCTGATCTTTGAAACCACTCATTATAGTAGATCATCTTAACCTGATTTACTCCTACTGTAATGTTAAGTCTCCTCACCGAAAGTGTGGGGTATTGAAGTATCTGTCAAACACGCAAACAAAGATACAAATGAATTATATAATTAATAATTAATCAATATATACAGATACAATACAATACATATTCATAGTATTTGAAGTCCTTCTATCCTATTTTCCATAAAAAGTTCAAGAGAAATGGATCTGAGTCTCCTTGGGTTACTATCTATTTTAAAATTACAATAATCAGCAATATAATAATGTGCTCATGCCACTACACGTGTTGCCTCCTGGAAATGACCATAGAGAAATATTGAATTAGGCCTAAAGATATAAAATGCTCAAGTCACTACTCATATTTTGAGTTAGGCCTAGAGATATAGGATGCTCAGTCCACTACTTATATAACGAGTTAGGACTAGAAATCACTCAGTGCCCAAACCCTTCATTTCTACTTAGCGGCGACGTTAATCGCACAACTATTAATAGCTACCGGACTGCATTTTCTTTGCGCCAGAGATAAAGAGTATCGGCCTGGAGGTGAATACATAATATAAGTTTACATAATAATACCAATGAAAGGGGTTAGAATAATTTTTAATTATTAAATTGACATTAAACATCCCATTAAAATATAGGATCTAAATTTAACATGGATTCCTAACTTAGACTAAGTTTCAAAACTTGTTATGGGTTCCTCAGAACATACCTCGGAACTAGGTATTGTGGCTTCGGAACATCCGAGCCACTACCTAAAATCTGAGTCTTTACAGAACCTTCGGAACTTGGATTTTGTCCTTCGGAACTTCTGAAGTTAAAGTCTTTGAACTTCCGATCCTACTACCGAACAGAAAACAAAAAATTTCAAAAATCATGAGTCTTGGTCTGCCTTAGAACCTACCGAGGTCTGCTCGGAACTTCCGAGTGGTTTGGAACATCCGAAAGGGACTCGGAACATCATGTCTGACCCGCTGAGGCAGAGACTTCAACAGTTAGCCTCTGCTCCTTTGGAACCCTGAATTGAAGTTCAGAATTTCCCAAGTGTTACTTTCGGATCTTCCGAAGGCCGATTCTAAGAACTTCCGGGAGTCGTCTTATTCCTCTGTCACCTACAACAGATTAGTGACGAGAGAGGCTGTGTAAAATACAAATGCAGAAACAGTGGACTTTCTGAATTCGTTTTTCACATTCTTCTGGTCAGATGGACTCTTTAGTGAGTCCCCTTCGATTTCAAAATCAATTGGACCAATTACACTGATTAGAAACATCAGATTCAAAAAGAAAAACCAGTAAGACACATGAAAATCCATGTTTTCCACTAAACTTCAAATCTGATTTTATGATTCAAATCTTAACCAAATTGACTTCAATTTGGTTCTAAACTGATTAGAATTTAAAAACAAAGACAATTGTTACCTTCGCATTTGTTCATGGGTTCAAATTCAGCAATTGGAAAAATCTTTCACTTAAGCTAACGGTGAAAAACTTAGTAGGAAAACAGAGAGAAAAGAGAAGAGATTTGCACAATGGTTTTGAACTGGGATTGTTGGGTTTAAATAGACTCATGGAGGGTAGACTAGTAGGCTTGCCATTGGCTGGAAATTCATCCACGATGCTCTGTAAGCTACAATGGTGGCTTGCATGAGTCGACCCTTACGTAGCAGCTTCGCTGCATCACCTGCTACGTAGAGGATTAAGAATTATAAAATTTTACAATTTGGTCCTCTAAAACTTATTTGCAATTTAACCTTTCTTCATTAAATTTTCAATATTTAACTATTATAGGATTAATTATTTTAATCCATCTTAACCAAAATGTTGGGTTTTAAAATCTAAAAATATTATAAAATTTTGGAGAATTAGATTTCATTAAAATTAATTAATTTAAACAAAAATCATATTATTTATTATTCCCTTAATTCAAATTTATATTTATTTAAAGGGCTTAAAACCTTTATTTTCAAAATCTGAAAACATAATGTATTGAAACATGATTTAACAACACATGTTTTCTTAGAATTTTCTCATTTCTAAAATTGCCTAAAATAATTATTTTCCTGATCTTGGGGATCGTTTCGGATATTTTTTAATAATATTTTCTGAAATTAAGAATATAATAAACATATTTAAAAATTTCATAATTTAAATCCCTAATAAGGAAATTAATATCACTCAAATAATAATCAAACAATTATTCAAACAATAAAATATACTGTTAAAGGTAAATTACCATTTTGCGCCTTTAAATTTAAATGAGTTGGATCAACGAGCTCTCGAGCTCCGATTGGGCCAATCCTGGACTTTTCACAAAACCTCACTTTAATCCACATGATTAAGAGGTCAAAACATGATTTATTAAAATAAATCATATTAATTAAGCCTAATTCGAGTCAAAGTATTACACTAATCCATTAGAGTTTCACCACAGTTACAACTTACAAGTAAGGGTGAAAGTCTAGCAGGTCTGGTTGGGCCCTAAGCAGGGGTTTAAATCTCGACCGATACGTATCGTATCGGTCAGAGAAAAAAAATCAGCCGATATGGCCGAGATCTCGGTCGATTTCTCTTTTTTTTTAAAAAAAAAGAAAGAAAAGAAAATGAATATTGGTTGTAGGCCTCGGCGATATTTATTTTTTATTTAATAAAAAACTGACTTTTTTATTTTTTTAAATGAATTTTTCAAAAAAAAAAAAGTCATCGAGATTTCCCAAAAAAAAAAAAAAAAAAAAAATTTGAAAAGATAGAAAGATCTCAGCCGAATTTTCGACCCCTGACCCTGAGTCAATTTAATGTAGGGCTTAATTTACAATTATAAAATTCAAACTTATGTTGAGCCCAAGTGAGTTCCAATTGTTTTAAATCAGACTTAGTCCTTAAAAATAAATTAGGGCCCAAACAAGCCCTTTTGAGCATCTTCTCCATTTAACTTTTTCCTTGTTCATTCTTTCCAGTTATTATCCTAGTATTGCCTATTGGTCATTTTCAGATATGGCAAAAACTTGTCTAAAAGTAAGCCTATTTTGAATAGCAGTTTCTATTTATAAATGTTTATAGATAGTGGTTCATTTGGGTCTAACTTATAATAGAGATTGAGTTTAAAGTTGGATGGTTGGAATTTTAAATTATTCCAATTCAGATTAAAGGTTAGGACTTTTAATAAAAATATTGCGTCAGATTGTCTAAGATAAATACATGACAAAAAAGGTACAATTGCCTTAGTTGTTTACCTCCCATCTCAGGAAGCAGGAGGTTACGAGTTCAAGCCCCGAAGGCCTTGGTGTGACTTAGGGCTAGGGGACCACCCGTGGGGGTTTTACTCTGGGTATCCTGCAGTTTCCCACACATAAATTCAAAAACAAAAGTACAATTATATATAGTAGAATCTCATATTAAAATCAAACTTAAGTTTAAATTTGGGCTTTTAGGTCAAATTAGGCCCTTAAAATGCAAGGCCCATGATTGGTTGGATTTAAATTGAGTCCAATTTTGTTGAGCTTGAATTGAACTAAGGTGTTGGTCAAATTGGCCGAGTTTATTTAATTTTTCTTGTTTTGGGCCGATCCAATGCATGTTATGCTCAACCCAAGTTGTACCTGTCACACGCCGCCTTACAACATCTAAACGGGCGTGATCTGACTGCATAATTTCAAATAACATGTTCATCCAAATGGGTCTTACATCATAAATCTGTGGCTATCTTTTTTTCCCTCAAATGGAAGACATAAATACTTACAAGCCATCAAATTATTCATGCCCACAATCAAATAAGTAAAATAACATTTCCATTCATCATTTCACATAACTAGAGAGATAAATTATTCCATCTCATAAAGGTTTCAAACTCACCAATATACTCACATTCTCAAACCAATCAAATAATATCGTCCTCAAATTCACTCAATACTTGAATTTACCATCCACGTCGCGACAAAGCAAATAAACAAATTCCTCAAAAACTCTAAAATCTAATAAAAATTAAATTTATAATCTAAGTATTAAATCCTTCAATAAGCTATGCGGTTTTACGTATCCTCCAACGACTCCTCGTCTTCTAAGCCCAGTTTTGGTCATCATACAGGCCCAAGTTCAAGGGATTGTCTGAAATAAAAGGGATAAGCTCCATGTCTAGTGAAGAAAACAATAACACATACATAGAATATGATACTTTACATTCTCACGCAATATTTCAAACAAGCTTATATAACGATTTATTTCATGCTCATGCCTTATGTAAGAATGCAATGCTCAATGCAAAATGTCATATTCCAACCCATCATCTACAACTACTGAGATTTGGTGGTCTTCCCGAAGAATCGAGGATAACACAACACCGCCATAGTGGCCTTCCCACCTAAAGTGGGGATAATATAGCCCACCACTAATTAACCGTCTTCAAGACTTGTCGCAGATAATACATCTCTACCACCGTAGTAGTTTTCCCATCTAAAGGTGAGTTTAACAAAACTACCACTGTCGTGGTGTTCGTGACAATCATGGATCACACTCTCAGACACAATGTTATGAATATGAGAATGCCATGTTCAATGCCAATAAACATGCTCAATTATTTATAATATGCTTATAGAATTATGAATCTCATTCTAAATAATTTATAACATTATAGCCAATATCTCTTTTGCCATAGCAGACATATAACTTGAAATAAATAAAGTAATACTCCAAGCATCATATCATTAGAATAACAACTAGATTGATACTCTTTAAATAAACGATCATTTAAAACATGTCAAAACAAGATTACTAATTCCATGATACCATCCAAACAATCATCAATCTTCGAAATATAGATTATTAGATCTTTCAACAATGTTAATGGTTAGATTACACAATCCGGGCGGACTAAGTCTCCTCATGGTCCATAAATTTTTTAGCCAAAATCTCCCTTATACTATTGTGAGTGATCACCAGATTACCACCATTATTAACATACACCCAGTCTATTCCTAGATCCAACAATTATATTCTAAATACACAACACAATGCAACATTTTCATTGCCTTAACACATAATATAAGGAATCATGTCCAAAAAGTATGTAGTGAATTATTTCCCTCACCTAGAAGTTATGTAGTGCGAATGAGAAGTCCACATAGCTTCCAAGTGATAATTAGCCTCGAATACCAAGGTTGACTACGAATATATTTTAAAGATTCCAAGTACTATGAATATTTCTTCTAACAAATACCTCTAAATAACATGGACTAGATAAGTGTATGAGGATTATTAAACATGGGTGATGTGTGTTGTTCTCACCTATAGATGCTGAAAACTAAAGGTTAAGAGGCTATGTACAAGATGAGTTTTATATCTATAGATCCCAGTTGGACATTAGCAAGGCTGGTTTAAGGATCGAGTTTGAGCAGAATGAGGACATGTTTTATTGACCAGGTATGAGTGAAGTTCTAGCCCCAAACGGTCCTCACATCAATAGTTTTAAAGATTGAAATCAGTCCCTACTATCGGCCAGCTAAATCAATGGTATGGGCAGGTGTCTCTTGCTATATGAATATATCTATATATCATTATGCATTTAAAATATTATCACAAATTCCCAAAAGTCTACGCACGAAAACTCGATTGGAAGCCCGGTAGAAACGTTCATAGTATTTAAATAGAAGAAGGAAGGAAGATAAAAATAATCAAAAAAAGAAATCAAGAGTTTATTTCCTCAACTAGTAAATAGAAGAAGAGTATAATATCCTTTAACGGGAAAAAAAAACAGATTTGTTGATGTGAACAAAGTAAATAAAAATGGTGAAAACTACTATACTATCTCAATAACTTGATTTCATAGCTTGAAATACTCATTGAATGAACAAAATAAACATTATACTTATCTTATAGAAAGAGTAATAATAATAGTAAATTTACATCAAAGTAATTGAAAACATAATTATGAGTTTTTCCCAAAATTCGCACTCAAATGTATAAGATAGTTTTGCAAATAATGAAGGAAATATTGTTCTATTTTCTCAAATAAGTTAGTGAAGGAAAATATGAAAACTGTAGAGCAAACGACTGCAGCGAAAGGTTTGAAATCATAACCGATGAGTATACATATAGTTTTAAATAAAGAAGTAACTTAAAAGCCCGTTTAATCTGGTGGACTAGAATGAAGGAAAAAGAATGTCACTTTATTAGACTAAGCAAGGACTGGCGGTTTGAAGTAAAAAGGGTGGGTACGGTGGTCTTGGGTTTGAAACAAGGTTGGCTGATATATTTAAAAAAAATAGATAAGATGAGAGGTACATGATTATTGACGGCTCGAGTCACAGTTTTGAGCAGCAACTATGGCGGAAATCTGAGTGGAGATGCCGCTAGAAGACACGAGTAGCAGCGAAAGAAGGAAAAGATGAGCAAGAGAGATTTGCAGTCAGAGGTGCCCAAAATCGGAAGGGCATAGGGTAGTTATAGGCAGAGACACGAACAAGGAAGGATCGGGAGGGTCGGTCCTAATCGATTCATAGTCGTATTAGGAAAGGAAAGGGGCCAAGAGGGGGATTTCTAGGAACTTTCATCGCGAGCTTAGGGATTGTTTCCATTTGGGGGAGGGAAAGAAAGAGAGAGATCAAATTTGGGGGAAAACATTGTGTTAGGTGCGGCGGTGTAACCTTGGATTTCCATCGTGAATTAGGGATTTTGGGGAAATAAGGGTCGAAGGGGTCACGTGGGGTGTTAAGGAAAATAAAAGGGAGTATTTTGCCGTGAATGGGTTCACGAATGGTGTGGGTCGGGTTTCTACTTTTTTTCTTTTTTTCTCTTTTCACTACTTCATTATTTCCCTTTTGATTAATTTATCGATAGTCAATTTTATTCAAGTTAATTAAAATTGGAACTTAATTATCGATCCAAGTTGGTTTAATTTGTAATACCATGACTCGAATTTAGCTTAATTAATATGGTTTATTCTAATAAATCATGCTTTGACCTGTTAATCATCAAGATTACAATTAGGACTTTGTGAAAAGTCTAGAATTGCCCCAATCAGAGCTCGATAACTCGCTGATCCAACTCATTTAAGTTTGAATGGCAAAATGGTAATTTATCATAAATAGTGTTATGTTATTATCAAATAATTATTTGATTATTGATTGAGTGATATTGATATCTTTATTAATGATTTAAATTCTGAAATTTATAAAAAAATTTATTATATTTTTAATTTCAGAAAATGTTATTAAAAAATACCTGAAAAGACCCAATAGTTAGGAAAGAATTATTTTTAGCAATTTTAGAAGTGACAATGTTCTAAGAAAATATGTGTTATTAAATTATGATTTAATTCATTGTTTTATATTTTTAGATTTTGAAAATAAAGGTTTAAACCCTTTAAATAAATAAATTTAAATTAAAAGAATGGTATTAAAAGGGTATTTTTGTTTAAATCAATTTATTTTAATAAATTATAATTCCCCAAAATTTTATAATATGTAGAGTTCTTAAAACCAAACATTTTGGATTAAATTGATTAAATCATTTAATAGTTAAATATTAAAAAATAAATGAAACTGGGCTTAAATGCAAATAAGTTTAAGAGGACTAAACTGCAATTATCCGAACTTCAAACACCTACGTAGCAGAACGGAAGCTGCTATGCAGAAGTCGAATCATGCAAGCTATCGCCGTAGCTTGCAGAACGACGTGGGAGGATTTCCCACCAGTGGCAAAGCTATGGATCTACTCCCCAACCTCTATATAAACTTTGCAATCCTAGTTCAAAACCATTGCTGAAGTCTCTTCTCTTTTCTCTTTGTTTTCTTGCTTCTTCTTCACTAAGTTTTTACCATTGGTTTGAAGTGGAAGTTTTTTCCAGTTGCTGGATTTCAACCCTAATTCATAAGCGAAGGTAACCATTTGTTTATTTTCAAGTTCTATCAAGTTTAGGATCAAACAGAAGTTAATTTGGTTGAGTTTTGAGTCTTAAAATAACATTTGAAGTTTAGTGGAAAACATGGATTTTCATGTGTTTTACTGATTTTCCTCTTAAGATCTGATGTTTTCAATCAGTATTAATTGTCCAATTCATTTCTAAAGTGAAAAGGACTTAATGTAGAACTCATCTAACCAGAAGGATGTGAAAAACGAATTCAGAAAACCCACTGTTTCTGGATTCGTATTTCATTTTGTCCCTCCCGTCACTGGACTGTTGCAGGTGACAGAGGAATAAGACGATTCTCGGAAGTTCCAAACTCCAATTCGGGGATCTGAAGGAGTAGAGGCCAACTGTTGTATTGTTTGCCTCAACGGGATAGAAAAGACGTTCCGAGAGCCTCTCGGACGTTCTAAACTTCTCGGAAGTTCTGAGAAGACCTCAGCTAGTCCTGAGGCAGACTGAGATTCATGATTTCTGGTTTTTCTATTTTTCTGTTTGAAAGCACGCTTGGACATTCTGAGACCTGAACTTCGGAAGTTTCAAAAGACTGAACCCCAGGTTCCGAAGGTTATGTAAAAGCCCAGAGTGTAGACAGTGGCTCGAAAGTTCCGAAGCCACAGTACCTGGTTCCAAGGCAAGTTCCGAGGAATCTAGAATTGGTTTTTGAAATTTAACCTAAATTAAGGATTTCATTTAGGTTTAGACCCTAGATTTTTTATGTGATGTTTTATACCAGATTGTTAATTAAAAATGATACTAACCCTTTTGTTTGTATTATTATGTATACATATATTATGTATTCACTTATAGGCCAATACTCTTTATTTGTTGCGCAACGAAAACGCAGACTGGTAGTTATCAATAGCTGAGCGATTCACTTCAACGCTCAATAGGAAAAAAGGGTTCGGACACTGAGTGATCTCTAGGTCTAACTCAGTAGTGGCCTGAGTATCCTATATCTCTAGCCTAATTCAATTATGAGTAGTGGTCTGAGCATCTTATAGCTTTAGGCGTAACTCAATATGTCTACATATTCATTTCCAGATGACAATATGTGTAGTGGCCTTAACACCTTATTATATTGATGGATTATTGTAATAAAAAAGAATGGATAGTAACCCATTTAGGAGACTTATATCCATTTCCGTTGGAGTTTTTCCAGAAATAGGACAGAAGAATTTGAAATCCTATGAATGTATGTTGTATTGTATATATTTGTGTATTTTGTCTGACTATATGATTCATTGTATTTCTATTTGTGTATTTAACAGATACTACGATACCCCACATTTTCGGTGAGGAGACCTAACATTGTAGTAGGAGTAAATCAGATTAAGAAAACCTAGTGAAATGAGTGGTTTTAAGGATCAGACTTAATGAACCCAATTATATACCTAGATATGACGCACTATTATGAAATGTGCTTATTGATACTAATGAGTTTATTGTATATTGTGATTATCGATGATGAAATATTTATGAATTTGAGCATTATGATGATAATGATACTCTCTCTACATACCCTTAACTACTGAACTATTATCGGCCCAAGTGTGTCGATTACCTGCTCAGGTGTGTTGATTTGCATATACTGGCCTAGGTGTGTCAGTTATTGGCTCAGGTGTTTCAGTACCGGCACAGGTGTGTCGGAGATGTTCTTGCAAGATTCTGCATTTTGACCGTGTCGGGACTTAATGCTCTTATAGTCAGTATTGTGCTTAGGTGTTACGGTGGATATCGGTAGTAATACGGATGACTTAATATATTGGCATGATAGACCAATTATGATGATGATGATGATTTATCTAACCTGATATTTATTATACTGTATTGTTATGTTCTCTTCAGTGGGCTGGTTAGCTTACACCACACACATTTTAGGAGATGTGCCCGAGGAGGAAGAACCTCTATTTCAAGATTAGCATGAATAAAGTTGTTGCGGTTGCTTGTGATTCCCACATATGGGAATTACATTTTATTTTGATTGTTGGTGCTTTTGAACCATAATTTGTATAAGTACCTCATGTGATACTTATTATATTTTAATATGTATGAACCACCATATTACTGTTAGAAACTCTTTTGTATGATATGTGCTTGTAAACGAGTAGACATATGGTACATATTTGAGTCCACATGTAAATAACATGTGTGACATTTATTTCTGGGCCGAACTATTGATTCAACCTAGTTAGGAGTTATTAAGGATTATAAAAAAAAAATTAATAGCGTTTCGGCCCACCTTCGGGTCGGGGCATTACATAATTATTTATTTACATAAATCATTTTTTTAATTTATTATTTGAGTTTAATAAAAGGAAGACTAGTTAAATAAATCACTTGATTTTTAATTCGAAGGGGGATAAATTTTATAAATTTCTAATTGAGGAGAATGTATGTGCACTCGGGGTCTATTGTTCAATTCCTATGTTTGAAGTGTGTGTTTTCCAAATAATTTTAAATAAAATAAAACACTAGCATATGCATTGTCAATTTCTGACTAACTCTATCCTCTATACCGGGTCGAGTAACTGTAATACCCAAGTTCTATTTTTATTTTTCCCTTTTTTCTTTGTTTCTATGTATTGAACTCTTCCCTATTGGGTTTTCACCTAGAAACGCTGCCGTCCTTGCCTTCCATTTCCTTCGTTCTCGCTCGGTTTCCTTCATGTCTCTCTCCACTCAACGAGTCCATCTTTGCGCGGGTTGTTTGTTCTCTCTCGCCCAATCCCAACATAAGGGATCCCTGTTCTTTGTTTTTTTTCTTTCAAGCTCTTCATCTTCCTTGGTTTGAGAAGCACATCTTTGTTTCTTTCTTCTTCATTGTTGGTTGGGTTGTTGACCCGAGTCGTTTGACTCACAATTGATTGGGTTCTTTTGCCATGTTGGCGCTCCACGTTGGGTCCACATAGTGATGACTCAGTTGTTGAAGTGGACCCACTAAGACAAAAAATGGGTTGCGTTAGTTGGGTTGTGAGGCACAAAAAATGCCTAAACGGGTCCAAATCTAAATTGATACAAATAGGCCCATATTCGAGTACAATTGGGTCCAATGGGTTATGTCTGGGTTCCTGCTTGCCTCCATCACTTTGGGCATAAATTTGGAGAGCTAATTCATCGATCTTGTCCTATCGGGTCTCGATCATGTCATCGTCAAACTCATTGAGTTTGATGTCCGCATCATTTATGAACCATTTTTTATAATTTATGAAAATACTAATTACATATTTTTTTAATTATTTAACTACCCTTGCTTCTCATTATTTCTTTGTATTAGAAAAAAAATCCTAGCTGCTTGCTTTTATGTTATTACAATAGAAACAAGTTTAACGCATGTCGTGCTTTGATCATTTAATGAATTTAAGTAATTTGGTAAAAATGATACTTTTTTAAATTTAAAACTTTATTGAAAATAACATCTTAAGAAACTATATATTTATTCTATCTAAAATTTCTTTTATTTAAAACAATGAGAAGTTTCTTGAACTTAGTGTTGGATATTTTCAAAATTAAAAGTTCATTTTAAAAATAAATTGTACTTTAAGCATTGTCATTTGAAAACGACCTCTGGATTTGATAATAGATTTTTGAGTTTACATCACATTTTTTTATATTTATTTTTGAGGTATTTGACACTATATTGTGGTGTTGTAAATAGCCATTAGGATGAAAATTTAATTTAGGCTTGAAGAATATTAAAAGTAGGATAATTGTAAACATGTTGCATGCACCAATTAATAATAGCTTTGGAGCAATCGAAAGGGCGACCTATGACTTAAGCATTGTCTCATGTTTCATTCTATATATGGAAATGGGGACTAGCACTCAATTCATTTTTAATCCATTGATTCCATCTCTTGTGATGGGTTCTTCTAGTCAGCCTGGTCTGTGTTCATCATTTACATCATTAGGTGAAATACAAGTCTAAATTTCTTTAGAAGACGCTATACAAAATTTAATTCATTACCATCACTTGACTATTGTTTGTGTTTTATGCTACACAGTTCATATTACACGTGTCCTATGGGGCGTCCCTCTCTATAAGTTAGAAATTAATATCATAAACTTTGGAAAAAAAAGAGTTTTGATAGAAAAAACTGTCATATAGAAAATCAATGACATATGAGTCTTTTCTGGACTAACAATTAGAATACATTCAAACTATTAATAAGATGTTAGTGAGGTTTTTCAATAGGTCAGCGATCCTTTCACGAACATTTTGTCTATACAAACGCGGATTTTACCGTGATGTCCAATTTGCCCTCCACCTACTATAACAGCCCGACCCATAAAAGGGGCTTGGGGCTCGGCCCAGCAAGATATTATCCGCTTTGGGCCCACACGCGAACACACATGCACACGCGAGAGCCCGCACGGTTTTTGGATCCGACCCGGCTCAAGTCTGGGTCCAAAACACGTTTTGCTGGTTTGAACGAGTAAGGCTACTTATAAACCCCCTTTCAAACTCCTCAACTTCCGATGTGGGACTTTCCACAACTCCACCCACTGCTGGGCTGTCGGATCCAACCGGTCCATTCTGCTGGTTTGTCCGATAGGGCCCAGTTTCACATGGATCAGCCTATCTAGGGCCTGGCCTCTGACGCAAGGGTTAGGATATCACACCTACGGTATCGAAGAAAAAAGAATGCTACAAATCCATAAACAGTACAAATCGGCTCGCCAAAATTCATGAACAATGCAAATCGGCTCGCTAAAATTGTGCAAATCGGCTCACCAAAATTCATGAACAATGCAAATCGGCTCGCTAAAATTCATATGAACAGTAAAAATCAGCATGTCCAAAATTTACTGTTCATACGAAGGGTAAAATCTAGAATACACTAAACCTCGTGTCACTAAACACAAAATGCCCGTGTAAGGATCGTTGGCCTTTTCAATCTCCTTTTATATTCAAATAGTAATATCTATTACTAAGTCCTTACAAGACAATCAAGGTTGGTGCATAGCCGAGGGGCTTTTAATAAGGTTGTTGATGAGTAGAATTGGACTCTCGTTATTTGTAACGCCCGCCCTTTTCACAGAAAATCAGAATCTATTTTTTTTTTAATTAATAGTGACAAAGGGCGCGGACATCACGACTCGAGTTAAGTCCTAGCCTCAAAAGTCCGACCCTTAACTGGCCAACCCTACGTGTGCGTAGAACAAAGTCCACGAAGAACGGTTCACACGTAGACGTAAGCTCAAGGATTATTACACTGATGCGGAAATTACAATAAAGGCTAACCTACAACTTTTAGATAGTAGGGAAGATTTCATCATTTAATTACTAAAATGCCATAACATCATATGTCTACAATAAAATCCAAATCATAGCAATAAGTCTAAAATATTACATTTCCGACAAGCTAAACTATACAAATACACATTTTCCAAAATAAACTTAAATAAAATAATTAGTCCGCCTTCCCAAGCTCCTAAGCTTGGCTCCCGTCTCGTCCTTCTACTCCGGCATTTCCTGCGTCAGCAGTTAGGGTAGAAGTAGGGCGTTAGACAACGCGCCCAGTAGGACTCCGAGTAGGGCTAACACATGGATTAGTGATAACAAAACATAGATAGTAATAAAGTGAAAACCATAAATGGATGCGATGCCATGGGTGTCTCATGTCATGTGTCTCACCCATTATCCATACCATCATGCTGCCATATCCCCCTTGACGGAAAAACCTCGTCAAGTTATAAACAAATATGAAACATTCCCTTTAATGAAAAACCATCATCAAGGTATAATAATTACTAATATCCCCCTTGATGGCAAAGCCTCATCAAGGTATAATAACCAATATGAAATATCCCCATGCTTGTTTATCGGTCGCCCCGACGGAGCATGGACTCCAGTTTTGTTTCATCCTTCCTATGCCATATCCCTCCCATGTCATGCATGAGATGTAAATGCCATATGCCATGTAATATACATAAATCATAGTCATAAAACCCATCTTAAGACAATCACATGATTACCAAAATTATTCCAAGGAAACCATCACAATATACTTAATCCAAATCCAATCTTAAAATAATCCAAAGGAAACCATTACCTAATACTTAATCCAAAATCCATCTTCAAATAATCACATAATTACCAAAATAAAACAAAGGTAAACCATCACATAATACTTAATCCCAAAACCAATCTTAAAAACAAACCATACAATCTCCAAAATAATTCAAAGAAACCATCACTCAATCCATGGTTTACAAAAACGTAAGAATCCTACCAAATACCGACTAGCGTTCTTTCTTTCGTTTCCGCCCGATAGACCCGGTCGCCGATCCGCGTACCGCTTGCGATGTCCGGTACCTTATTACATATTAACAATTAGTCCATGTTTTAACCGTTTTTAAGCCCATACATCATGTCTTAGTGGGTTTTCCTCATTTTTGCCAATATTTACAGTTTTGCCATTACCCTTCCATGGATAATTCATTCCCTCTTCCATATACATTATGGTCTATAATGGATCCATAACTTAGACCCATTAATGATCCATAACTTAGGTCCGTTAATGACCCAGCAACCATATCATGTGATTATAAAATTAGTCCTTTTATTGACCTAATCCTTATTCCTTTAAACCCATACAAAACTCCATACTTAACCCTTTAAATGGCTAATGGATCATGGGTTCAAAATACCCAATTCATCAAATCTTTCCATGGGGTTTACATCATATATTTAAACCACAATGAGTCCATTATCCACTCATTCCCTTTATTCATAATTGATCCATACACTTACCAATCATGAGATACAACCATATCTTAACCTAATCCCCATTAGCTAAGCATATCCTTTAACGCCCCGACCTTTTTCACCCGTTTTCCGAAAATCAGAGTCTATTTTTTTTTGAAATAGAAGAGTGAGAGAAGGTGCGGATGCCACGACCCCCAGTTAAGTCCGAGCTTCTAAAGCCCGACCCTTAATTGGCCAACCCCACGCGTGGGCGGAACTAAGTCCACGAGAACGGTTCACGCGTAGGAAGTAAGCTCGCGGATTATAATTATTGCGGAACATGATAATAGAGTCTATCCTACCGGTTTTTAGATAGAACGGAAGATACAACATTGAATTACCAAAATGCCCCTAAGTTCATAATTATATCACAAAATGTAATCGTCCATAAGTAACGTCCAAACCATCGCAAGAATGTAAACTTATACAACCCGACAAGCTAAGTTACTTTCAAATTACATCTCCAAAATGTAAACGTAAATAAAACTAAGACTGCACTGCCCAAGCTCCTAAGCTTGGCTACTGTCATGTCCACCGCTTCCGCCATCCCCTGTGTCATCAGCTAGGGTAGAAGTAGGGCGTTAGTCAAGGCGCCCAGTAGGACTCCGAGTAGGGCTAGCACATGGATTAGTGATAACACATATATCGATAAAATAACATATAACAAAATAAGCATGTGATGAATGTTATGCCATGGGTGCCTATGTCATATGTCCCACCCATCGTCCGTATGATCATACAATGTATCGTCCCCATGTTTGCTTCTCGGTCGCCCCGACGGACCATGGACTCCGGTTATAGCCCTCAGGCTATCCCCATGTCTGATTCTCGGTCGCTCCGACGGAGCATGGACTCCGGTTTCATTATTTTCCCGCCCATGCCATACATGAGATGTACGTGTATTATGCTATTTAGTATATAGATAAACCATAATTTTGATATACCATACATAGCCATATAATGCATAATATTAAAATATAATCCATATGATTTATAACTTAAAAACACATCATAAGATAAATCATAATCATAAATCCATCATAAGCCAAATCAAAATAATTTAAAACACCATCACATATCCATCGCTTACAAAAATGTAGGAATCCTACCGAATACCGTGTCGGGTTCCGTTACGCGTCCCGTTCGATAATCCGGTCGCCGATCGTGTACCGTTTGTGACGTCCGATACCTTATTACTTTTACCGAATTAGTCCATACGTCATCCATGATTAAGTCCCTAACTTAGCCCATTATCCATGGGTTTTAGACTCATACATAAATCCGATTTTGGCCAATTTTAAAAATTCCGATTTGCGAGCCTAAAACACAGCATCTATCCGTTTCATTAAATCATTCGTAATATCCGATTCCATTTCTGATCCCCATAGGGTTCGGCCATGTCCCATGGCCGAACCCATGGTTCTTTAATGTGGCACTTATTTACCGTTTTGCCACTTTCTCTTCCATGGTAAATCATTCACCCACTTATGTCTATTTTAAGTCCAGATTTCATCCATAACTTAGACCTATTTATGATTCCATAACATATCCCAAAATCAGCCACCTATTTAATTAAATTTGTAATCATCTAACTCCATATAAGATTTACTGCTTGGCCCATAATCATGACCTCCAAATGGGTCATGGGTTCGGCCAAACACCATGGCCGAACCCATGGTGCCTATTTTCCATTCCCTTGGGTCCATTTTACTCCCTTTAATCCAATCTCCAATGAATTTAATTTATCCATTCAAGTCCCCATTTTCATTCCATTTAAGACCTCACATATCATTTTTTATAAATCCATTAAAATCTAGCATTCTTCTACATCATTTTCCATTTATTAAAAATCCACTAATCATTACCCTAAGGTTCACCATTTTCAAAGACTAGGTTTTGTCCCAAAATAATCCAATTTTAAAATCACAAATCTTCATTCTTTTTGGCCCTTTAAAACAAACTCCTAGGCATTGATACATGCATTAACCTTAACCTAAAATTGATCAAAATTTGGGTCATGGTTCGGCCATACACCATGGCAGAACCCATGATGTTTCTTTCCCCATTTTTCTTGGTTTCATTTACCCATTTAAACATACCTCTAATGAAAATTAAATCATCCATTTAAATCACCAACATCACATATCATACTTGAAACATCCATACAATCTATCCATTTTTCTTAACCAATTTCTATACTTTCCCATCATAAAAATAATTATTAAATACCACCAAGGGTTCGGCCATACATCATGGCCGAACCCATAGTTCATGGCTCATCATCCATTGATGCCATTCTTAGACCAATGTTTTTGTCCAAAAGACATCCAATTTTTTTTTTTAAATCAATAATCCTCATTCATTTTTGCCCTCTAAAAAAAAATATCATACACTTTGTAAATCCATCTAAATTTCAACATTAACTTAACCTAATTTCCATTTCGTTTAACCACATATATAAACTATACTTAGCCCATGAATGACCTAAAAACATGGGTCATGGGTTCGGCGATACACTGTGGCCGAACCCATGATGTCTTTCCTCATTTTTTTTTTTGATTTTTAATTACATTTAAAATCCACTTCTACCACCAATCATTTCCTCATTACCTCCATAATTCAAACTTATTTACTCCACCACTTCCATCTTTTAGCATCCATTTGAAAATCACATACCATACTCAAAATTTTCAAATTTTAGAAAACATCAATCATTGAGCATCTAAGGGTCCTAATCCTCATAGATCACTAAATCATCACCATTTAAATCACTTGAAAACTAAATATCATAAATCCTTCTCCACCATTTTAAACCTTCAAACCTTAATTAAATTACCCATCATTCACCATGGGGTTCGGCCATGCTACATGGCCGAACCCTATGGTCATCCATTCATTTAATCTATCTCTCTCTAAGTTTATCCATTTCTTAATCTTCCATTGATGGATCTTAGATCCAAGGCCATGATGTTTTTGGCATTATCTAATAAATGGATTCCCTTTTTAACCATAAACAAAAATCTAAACTCTTGTTTAGAAATACTTACGGATCCGACGGCTCCTCTGGTCTTTGTCGCTCTTCTTGATTTCCTTAGCCTCTTCTATCCTTCCTCTTGATCTTTGATCGGCTAGATGTGCTTGATCAATGGTGGGACATGCTTGGATCGGCTAGGGTTGAGTGGGTTTGCTTGAGAGAGGGAGAGGGGAAGGTGATGAGAAAGGTGTTTCAAGTGTTTATCTTGAGGTGGTGGGTCAATACTTAGCCTTTTCCTTTTCTTTTCTTCTCTTTTTCTTCTAAGTTTTTTCTTCTCTTCCTTTGCAAGGTGGGTGACGATCTTGGTGTGTGAGGAATGCTAGAGTGAAATGGGTTAGTTGAAGAGGAGGTGGAGGTGGTTGGAGTGGCCTTTACTCAACATTTAATTCCCTCACCAACCAAGCATGGGCTAGCTTGACTTTGGTGGTGGTGGTTGAGCCCAATCCACCATTTAAGCCCATGGTTTTTATTTTGTGTTTCTTAAGAGTGGTTTGTGTTTGTTGGAGTGGTTTTGACCATTTGACCAATTTAGGTTAGGTTAATTAACTTAGATCAATTTGATTTTTAGGTTAAGTTAATTAAGCCCCATATTTCATTTAATTCCATTAAATTCCTTCTATAAGATCCACCCATGGTTGACCAAGTCAACCATGGTGGTCGGCCCCACTATCCTTGGGTCCACACGCCACCTCCATGGGTGAGGTGGAGGTGGGCCCCATTGGCCATGTGACCTTGGTCCATTTATCACCTAACTTAGGTGATTTAAACTTTTATTAAATGTATCCCTCTTATTGGATCACCATTGGGCCCATGGCCCAATTAGATTCTTTTCTTACCCATTTACCTTAGGGCTTAATTACCTTGGTCCATTGGGTCCCATATGGCCCTTTGACCCAATTTGACTAATCTTGACCCAATTACTTACGTTGCCCGATTAAATGAACCAATTCTAATCAAGGTCTATTGGGTAACCATCGGGCCCATGGCCCAATTAGATTCCCTCCTTTTCCACTTACCTTAGGGTTTGAACCGATTTTGATCCATTGGGCCCCACATGGCTATCGGGCCCACTTTGACCATCGTTGACCCGATTAGTCCTCATTGACCCATTAAATGGATTTTATCCAATCCATGGCCCAATTGGGCCATTGTCCTAAAATTTGGTCCACTTGGCATTTTATTATATCAAGCTTCAAATTAACATGAATAAATGCCAATATATATATTTATCAAAAATTGGGGTTATTACATATCCATAGACTTTAATCTTAGCCTATCCATTGGTTCACAGAAATGGGTCCATTGATGTCTCATTAACCATGACATAAGAACATTAGCAATTAACTACTTAATTAACCTAACCTACAATACACATTATCTTAGGCCTTAATTGGTTCACAAAATGGGTCCATTGATATATTATTACCCATAACATAACTACACTAGAAAAATTAGGTATTTAAATACTCTAACCCTCATTCATTTCTCCCATACATAACACCAAATTTAATCTACAAATGGCTCATGGGTTCGGCCATGCTGATGCTTTATCCCATTTTTTTTCTTTGGCCTATTTACACATTTGCACCCATCACAAGCCCTTCCATGAAGGGTTTAATTTATACATTTAAATCATCATTCTTTATCACATTCAAGTCCATAAACTTAGCCATATTCCCATTACAACTAATAACATTAGGTCCATTTTGGTCCATCAATTTCCTCCATTAATTTTCATATCCCTATATCCATTAATTTCATCACTTCACCACCATAGGGTTCGGCCATACACCATGGCCGAACCCATGGTTCATGGTCCACTATTCCATTGGTGCCCTTTTTTACCATAAAAACACTCACATTTATTCATGGATTCATCATAATAAACCTCCTCAAACATTACCTACATTAAATCATTAACCATATCAAAACCCTAAAACATTCTCCATGCTTCCATTTTTTTACAAATCCTAATTAAAATACTCCATCATCTACCATTGTTAAGGCCATCAACATCATGCACTTCTCCCCATGCATTTCTTCATTTACCATCCCTTTAAAACAATTTACCAACATTTAATCATTAAATCCTAAAACCATAATTCATCCTTCAAAATTTTAACCCTAACACCCCATTAAAATTTCCTCATAATTCTTTTAAAATTTGCAATATTTAATCATTAAGCACTTAAAATTCTAAACTATTCTCCATGCTTCCATTCTTAATTACTTAAATTACACAATGTACTCAATCCATTTATTTTCCTTAACCTAACCCTAATTTACCCATTAGGGTTTTGTCCACTTTCCATCCTTCAAATTGATGGATTTAAAATCCATGACATAAAATCATTTGGCCATCATTAAATTTACAAAATGAATCCCAAATCTTAAACCCTAAAAATCCAAAATTTCTTGTTTAAGAACATACTTACAATCCATCGTCTCCTCCTACTTCTGCCACTCCCGTCGGCTTCCTTAGCCTCCTTTCTCCTTCCTTTTGATCTTTGGTAGGCCAAGATGCTTAATCAACAGTGAGACCCTCCAAACCTAGGATCGGCCAAGGTAGGGTTGCTTAAGAGAGGGAGAGGGAAAGATGATGAGAGAGAAGATAATGGACCTTGACCTTATAGTGATGGACTAAAAATTTCCACCTCTTTCTTCTCTCCTTCTCTTCTTCTCTCCTTAATTTTTTTTTTTTTCTTCTTCCTCTTCCTAATGGGGAACAACCATGAGAGAGTGCAAGAAATGGAGTTAGTGAAAATGAGAATGGGAAAACAAGATAAGGCTTATCTCATGTGGTGGTGTAACTTACACTCCACTTTTAATTCTCCCACCAACCCATAGATATTTATCTTACTTTATGGTGGTGGTTGAGATAACCACCACCCAAGTCCAACGTGTTTGTGTCTTAAAATGAGGTGATTTGGCTTTTTCCAACTTTGACCCCTTTGACCACCCTTTTGGATAATTTACACATTTAATTTATTAAATAATTACCTTAGGTTAAATAATTCCCAACTTAACTAAATCCATTATTCCACCCATGGTTGATCAAGTCAACCATGGTGGCCGGCCCTACCAAACCTTGGGTCCACACGCCACCTCACTTGGTGAGGTGGAGGTGGGTCCCATTGGACCATGTCACCTTGGTCAACTTCAAATTAACTTAGGTGATTTAGACCCATTCAATTCATTCTAATTTGATCACCATTGGGCGCATGGCCCAATTACATTTTCATCTTACCCATTTACCTTAGGGCTTACATCATCTTGATCCATTGGGTCCCACATGAGTATTGGGCCCAATTTGACCATTCTTGGCCCAATTGACCATCTTTGACCCTTTAAGTAAACTTAAACCCAATCCATAGTCCATTGGGCCCTAGTTGGACCTTTGTCCACATTTTGGTCCATTTACCCTTTATTCCACCAATTTTCCCAATTTTCATCATTAAAATAAATAATATTCACATATTCATTGATTTACAAATTCCAAACCATTACATTATTTGTGTTGATTGAACTTGCAAATGATAGAGCTTATAACGACTCGTCCCACTATCAAAATATTGTCTGTTTTGGGACTCATATACTCTCATGACTCTGCATTGGGCCCCAAGTGTCACCCTTAGGCCCAAACACGTTGTGCTAGAAGGAAAGAGAGTGTTAGCTTATATCCTCTTCTCCACTCCTTATAATAGGCAATGTGAGACTTTGTACGCACTCTCTTTGGTGCAAACTCTATGGCCGAACTTTCTTTCAAGCACCCTCCACTGATACTGACCATTAGAGAACTACACATGGGCGAATTTCACAGAAGAGGCAGCAACTAGTGGTATGTGTAATTTTTGAAAATCACACACTTGAATAATATTGGAGATTTCTTTCAAAAACTCTTTAGAGTTAGTGTTTTGCAAAGCTTCTCAAGCCAACGGCGGACTGTGGTCCAAACCAAATGAGTACTAGTAAACTTTAATTTAATTATGTCTTAATGAAATTTAAATTAAGAGTTTAATTTCAATTCCATTTATCTATTTTAATTTTGTTTCCACATTTCAATCACTTAATTAAAAGAGACCTTAATATAAATATCATATAAGTGTAATTGGATTCTTGAGAAGCTTATTTTATCGCGAGATTTGTTCGTCAACTTGTGATTAAGATGATTCCTTTATGATTGGTTGTGCGGCTCTATTAATGCAAATGTTATTAAGTCCAACTCTCTTGATGTATCTGAGTCGAATTTATTGAAATTTTGCACTAGTTCGTTGGACGAAAGAGAAGATCTATTAAAAAAGACTCATTGAAGAACCTAGGATATTTAATATGTTTCTAAGTTACCTATGATGTGACCGTTGGACATATTTAGTATATTAGAACTAATGCTAAAACTAAATAAAAAGAAAATATTTTAATATATTTATATTTAAAAACTCAATCTTATTTTAAAATTCAAACATTTCTATGTTACAACAATTGAAAAAAGAATAATTTTATCCATATAACATGATTATTTTTTACATAAAATTCTAAAACTACAATCTCTCTTATAGTACAATGATGTCAAATAAAACATGAAAATCAACTAAATCTCCATAAGCGACATGCATCATATTATTGTAGAATTCAAAGCTTAAATCTCCTTTTTAATCAAAATGTCTATGTGCGAGGCATTATTTTTTTTACATCAATGATAGATCAAATGATCTAATTCCATTTGATTTGAAAAATGTATATGATCTTGACGTGTGAACGATAAAAAAAGATTCTCAACGGTCAGATGTTCCATACTCAAAATTTAGGAACCTATCCGCAAATAAAGAAATAGTAGACTGCTTTGTTCAAATTAGCCTGAAATGAATCATTGTGCAAATTACGAGTACGGTCTCCTAATAATTGCCTCGTTTCGGATGGGGTTGTTCTCTCTCCCTCTCTCCTCTGTGAAATTCGCAAGAGTGGTAGCCTGCAAACCATCCAATTTTCTCTCTTTGCTTTCTACTTCATTTTACTTTTTCTTTTCTGCTTAATCAAAGCGTCCTCACCCTTAAAACCCCCAAAAGTCTCCCACAGTGGAAAAAAAGAGAAGTTGAAAAACAAGAGAATCTGAAATTCAAGACACATATATCCACTTCTCAAGACATCAGAGGCAAGCGAGAAGATGTCTCTTCAAACGATCCTTCAATCTACTGTCTTTTCCTCTTTCCCAAACTCATCCCCTAATCATCCTCCGGCACCTTCTAGAAAGTTCCACAAGACCCAGTTCATTAGGATCGTGGCCGGCCCTTCCGATGTGGTAGAGTGTGACCCAAGAGACCACCTAGAACGCTGCTTTCGTACCACGCCCGACTATGCCCCAAGCACCCCTTCGTCCATGCCGCCTTCTGCAGTGCTTTCCACGGTCATGAAAGGGCAGTATGGAGCGTTTGGAGCCGTCACTCTCGACAAGAAAAAACTCGACCTATCAGAGCAGACTAGGAAGTCCAGCCCCGAGGTAGGATTCCTGCTTTTTTCTTCCCTTTAATAATCTTTGCCTTTTGTGCCTTTTAATATAGACGCTTCCTTTTGCAAATTGTAGGAGATTTTTGGTCTGTATTGTTAGAAAATGTGTATATGTTGTAATTAATTATTATTCTCTATTACAATTCCCAATTGGCTGTAGTATCTGAGGTTCATAGTTTGTTAATTAAACTTTTCTTCTTTCTTCATTACATGCTTGTGTTGGGCAATTGTAAAGAATTTTGGGTTACTTGTTGCAAATGTGCATACGTGCTTACTCTTAATTGTTCCTTTTACTTTTCTCGGTTCTGACAATTATGTAAGATTCTAATTGAATTCTTTCAGAAAGATTTTGAGGGGCGTTGTGATTGAGTTAGATGGTAACAAGAACTTACAATAACGTAATGTGTCCTTTTGATGTTGCTGAATGTCATCTCTCTCTCTCTCTCTCTTTCTCTCTCTCTCTCTCAAAAAGGCGAAGATGTTGTTGAGTATCTTCAGTGGTTAGTGTCCTGTTTCACTCAAATGCATGACAGATTGTTTTGGATTGGGTATGAAATGATTTAAAAATCAAATTGGGGTGAGGATGATTTTAAGTACAGTGTCAAGCTGTTTTAAACTCTTGTGGAGATGGGTAAATATTGCTTTTTTCAGGGAGCTGGCAAATCATCAGGGATTTGTTGATGCATCTAAATAGGTTTGAGCACATAACCATGTTTATGCTGACATGATAAATATAGATTTTTTTTAATACCTTTTCTTTTGAAATGGTTTCTTATTTATTGTTTTTTTTTTATGGTCGAAGGTGTCCATGTGTCTCACCCGACTAATCCTTCAGGGCATGTGCATGCCTCTCTGCACACAGACATTGGGTTCTTCAATGGAGACTAATCCCATGGGGAGTGGCCCGAGAGGTTGAGCATGAATTGAACCCAAGACCTCCCTTCTTGAGGGGAGCTTCATTATTGTTAGGAAGAAATAAATAAACTTTTAAAGGAAGAACAAAAGAAAGAGTTCCCTAGGATTAACCAAACAATCCTTGCTTCTTAAGAAGCTATATGACATCATAGATCAAATGTAAGCACTATTTTGAGTCACCACCATTATCATCACTGTATTTGTCACAAAAGCCTTGTTTTTTCTTTCTATGGTCGCTTTGTGGGGTCCACTTCTCCGCTTGATGCTCTTTAGGGCTAACTGTTCCATTACTTGGCAGCGTAACATTTATCTTAATTACTTGCCACATCCTAATTGAAATTTCCCTTCTCCCAGTGCCTTGAACCAATAGCCTTCTGTTCATAGAATAAGGGCTACCTCTAGTCTTTTATGCACATGCCCAACCATCTCAGGTTGTGTTACTTATTCTCTCCTATTGGAGCCATTTTCACATTACCTTTTACATGCTAAATCCCAATTCTATCCTTTTTCTTTCTAGAGGTAATTCTATCGTATTTTTTTTTTTTTTTCAAGATGAATTGTATTGATGTGGATAACATGGGATGCCAACAAAGAATGATGCATCATAAGTTAGATTTTACCTCAACACAGTTGGGTGATAATTTTTGGCACCATCCAGATTATACATTGATCAATTAGTGGATTTGAAGATTTGGCTCGATCCATCCATCCATCCATCTACATCATTGATGTCATTCATTTATGGATTGGACTGATCTGACCATTGATCCAACACCATCCAGACATTTGTTTTCATTATCTTTTATTAGTGTGATATTGTTTTAGTTCATATTTTTTGCAAGATTGTTCTAGACAAGTATTTGTTTTTATGGTTTTGGATTTTCCACATGTGTGTCTTAATTCACATGCGTCTAGGGTTTTAGGGGAGTCTCCTTTTTTTTTTTTTTATAAATAGTTGTAAGAGATACTTTTGAGAATGAATAAAAGGAAAAAAATTCAAGTTTCTCCCATCTACATATCTAGTGTGACTCCTTCTGCCTCCTTAGTGTGAGATCATGGAACTTTGTCTGACTCATATATAGATGCTTCTTCTTCTTATTATTCTTTTTCTTCTTCTCTATCTATTTTTCCTTCCTTTCATTTTCTCCTCTCTTTTTCTCCCCTTTCCCCTCTTTCTACACCTTATTTTTGTCCCCTTTTATCCAAACCCTAACCATAATTAAACCAGGACTCAACCCTACCATCGTCCACCAAAACCCCGTTGGGACCCACCAGCCCGTACGGCGCACATGCGCTTGTACATGTCCGTACGACCATTCGAACAAACCCATTTTGCTCTATTTTGCACCCCTACCTCTTTATCTCTATAGACTTGTAGATCTAACCCTAACCTATGGTTTCACCCTATTTGAGACCTAGTTTTGCCCAAGAATAAAAAAATTTACAAACCCTAATCCCTTTGGCAAACCCTAGGTGGCCCATAGCTTGGGTGACTGATTTTTCAATATAGAAGATCTAGGACATGGTTTGGTATGATTTAATTAGTCTTTTGAGGGATTTTGCATTGAAGTCTAGTGATGTAGCACGAGTGTGGGTTTCCAAAACCTAGTCGAGAGAAACGGATGCAATATGCGTGACAACGTTAATGCCAGTGACACCAATGCCACTGATTTCCTTTCCATTTCCAGTGTTTCCCTTTTTGTTGTTTCTTTTTTTATTTACTTATATGCAAGAATTGAATTCCTTGTTTCCTTTTTATTTATTTCTATTTCCATTAATTGATTTTTTGTATAATCCTAGTGGTCGATTGTAAGAAGAACACACCGATATTTGAATGATGAATTAATTCTTTTAGGGATTTTTCCCGTTTCTATCTTCTTCTTCCCTTCTCCTTTTCTTCTTCACGTGAACTCGAGAAAACCACCTGTCGACGAAGATCGACTGGTTTTCTTTACCTCTGTGGGTTCTATGCTGCCACTAGAGTTTGACAACATCCTCAGAGTTTCTACCTCTTTGCTGCCTGTTGCAGATTCACATAGTGACTGCTTTCCCGTTGCTGCCTCGCTACCCAGCTTCAGCCTGCCGTTCCTCCTTTCTCTATCGCACGCCTAGGCATACCCCAACGACGTCCACACCATCCGCCTGCCGCCTTCGCTTGCCCACGTCCATCACAGATTCTCCACCTTTCGCTCAACCCTTCCTGGCTGTGCAACCATTCCTAACAACCACCACCCAATCCATCTTCCCTTTTCCAATCGCCTTTTCTTCATTTATTATTACAGCCTCACCTTACCCATAGTTCATCCCATTTTCTTTTATTTAACCCTTAAATCCCATTAGTTAATGCCCAAACCTCCCGGTTCCCACATCTATTATTCCTGTACTCCTTTAATCCCATTACCACACCCTTTGACTGTCCCTCCAATTGAATGTTTGACCAACTTTGACCATTACCCCCACCAACCTCCCATCAACAACCCAAACTTCTTCCTTTGATGCAACAACCTAAGTCCTTATTTTCCAATTCGTTTATATTATCCCTTGAATCCCTGTTTAACCCTTTTAAATTCCTTTAAATTAATTTCATTAGATCCCATCTAATCCTTTTTCTTATCCCATTTTTTTTTTTTCAATCGCCCGAGTTACCCATCCAAACCAAATCCGATCCTACATGCTGCGACAACCAACAATACAACCTTGAGAGCTTTATGTGTAGGTGTCATTCTTACTTTTGAATCTCTTTGATTTTTTTTTAGAAAAGTATCTCTTTGATTAATTATGTATGTGAATTTGCATAGTTTTTGTTATGTTCTTTGTTTAATATTAATTTATCTCTCAAACATCATGTGAATCATGAATATAGGTTGCATGTCATTTAGGATTCATTATACACATTTTGTATTCTCATATAGACATCCATCTATCATTTAGATCCAGGGTTTTCAATATTTTGATTTGTCCTATGCCAAATTGGCTATCAGAGCTTGTCTTGCATTTGATTTGGTATCAAAGCTTGTCTTGTGTTAGATTTAGTATTAGAGCCGAAATGATCAAACCAATAGGTTGTGTTAAGTTGTAGTCACCCAAGTTGGTCTTATGGGTCATCTTAGGCCTACATGTAGCGGTGTCAAATACCACGTAGAAAACCATACCACTACCATGAGTCTAGACCCATGGATGAATTCTAAAGGGATAAAAGCCTACTTAGATACCCTAGGAGCTATTTTTCAAAGGTTTTAAAAAGATTATTGATGCACGTTTAGGAGTGCTAGAAAATGCATTCCAAAATAGGAAAAAGTGTAGAATAAGATACTGATAATAAGATATGGTATCTTCCTTAATCAAGGAGAGACCATATCATTTATATTTATAGAGAAAAAAGGGATACAAATATGGAAGATAAGTTAAAAGAGGAAACCCTAAAGTTGGTAAGTAAAATATTGGTAAGCACCAATTAAGGAAAAGACTAAATTGGAAAATACAATAATAGTAACTGATAAATTAAAGAAACTGCAAAATATATCTCAACACCCCCCCCACAAGCTCAAGTGGGTCCCACTTGAGGTTGAATATATGCAACTTGACGATCCAATGATGATGCCATCTGATTGGAGCCATAGCAGATCAACAAGAATCTCCAAAAATAGAGCCTGATCGAAGCCTGGAACTAGACGTCCTGCAACAGCATGTACCAAAACAAATACTGGAGAAAAAACAATGGAAACTCGGTGCTGGAAACAGTAAGACTGCAACTCCACCATAGAGATGTATAGGTCTCCAAAGAACGGCAAGGAAAATGAGGGATCTCGTCGACTCAAAATGTTCCAGTGACCGGATCTGATGCCGGAAAGTGCTAGTTGCAAAGGGAAGAACCACTGGTAGGCATAAAATGCAAAAAAATCCGCTATAGAAGTCCACCGCATAGAGAAACTAATCCGAAGTCCGGTGAGGAACAGTAACATGGGCAGGAACAGTAAAACGGAGAAAAACGTAAACCTCCATTCAACAAGACCATAGAATAGGTCTCACAGGGTTCCACTTGCATTCAAACTCAAAATTGCATCATACAGATGTGATGTAGGGCCAAAAAGATGGGAGAGTGTGGGATTATAGGTTCAAATCTAAAGAAAGACTACATATCTAAGTGATCAAACAAAGATGTCCCTATGAACCACCTACAAAATCCAGAGAAAAAAAGTCTCTAAAAAGTGGTCTAAGGGTTGGAGAATCAGATCTGGGAGGCAAATGGTGGATAATTTGACAAAAGGAAGGGAGTGAGGATTTTATTTATTCATGCAAGGATCAAGGAGGAAAAAAAATCTAAATCTGGCAGAGTTGATGCAGAATGGTTGTCGGCCCAGATCAGATCCAGATCTGATTGGCAGGACTGCTGAGGCAGCAGAAAAACTGAGAAAAACAAAGCAGTTTCTCAAGAAACACGCGCACAACATAAACAATGGGAATCTGGAGCAGATTTGGAAACGTAGCAAGCAGCACAGAGGACTGTTGTGACGAAAACAATAGAAAACAGCAGGCCCAAAACGAAATCGCAAACCCCCCCCTCCTCCTCCTCCTCCTCCTCCTCTTCCCTTCTTAGATATGGAAAAATGGCCTACTGAGAACATATCAGCTCTTCTCTTCAGAGATCTAGTTGCACAAGACAACTGGGTCAATCGAACCCAAACTGAAACTAAAGAACAAGCAGAATTAGATCAGGTGCAGCAAAAGAACTGGAGCAGTGAGCGTCTCGGCGAATCTCAGATCTGATCTGAGAGAGAAGAAAAAGGGATCCTCAAAACGCCAGTTGTGCAAACGACACTAGGTGGAAGGAGCAAAAGATGGGTCTGTAGGTCTCCGCCTGAGAGCAGAGAAGAGAACGAGATGCACAACTAGATCTGTTTCAGATCACAGAGGGGATGACAACCCAAAATTGTTCAAAGAGAGGGCAGAAAACGCTGGCAAAATCAGCAATCAGATTTGCAATCGAACTTCCTCTTCATCTTTTTTTTTTTTTTTTGTTTTGTGTGGCAATAGATCCAAAAGACAGATCTGCAATAAGATCTGAGAGCAATGGGCCTGCTCAAGCAAGCAGCGAGTAGCAAGACATGGACACCGTGTCTAGCAAGGCTCAGGAATTACAACTGGCAGATCTGTATAAGTTGGGCCAGATCTAGTCTCGTTGGTGGGGATCCAACGGCGTTGTTTAAGGGACAGCAACAAAGCGAGGGAACTGGGATTGCTGCAACCGTACTGCGTTTGTGGGGCAGCAATTGTGGCTCAAAAACAACAACTACAGATTTCAGATCTGAGTTGGAAACAAAGGCCAATGAGGGAGATGAGAGGAAACCCTCTGCTGGATAGGGGAACTTTTGCACACAGATCAACAAGAACTACTGAGATAGCCCAATGTGTTGTAGGAACGTGTTGATGAAGATGTCCCTCCCTCCCTCTGCCGATATATCTCCTCCGGCAGAGGGAGAGAAGAAGAGACGTGGTCAATGAAGATTTGCTCTAGGATCGTGTCATAGCTGATACCATGTAGAATAAGACACTGATAATAATATATGGTGTGTCTTCCTTAATCAAGGGGAGACCCTATCATTTACATTTATAGAGAAAAAAGGGATACAAATATGGAAGATAAGCTAAAAGAGGAAAACCTAAAGTTGGTAAGTACAATATTGGTAAGCACCAATTAAGGAAAAGACTAAATTGGAAAATACAATAATAGTAATTGATAAATTAAAGAAACTGCTAAATATATCTCAACAAAAAGATCAAATTGAACCCCTCTTTTCCTAGAGAGTTTAAAGTGAGTGATGTGAAGGGGCCGGCTTCAAAGGTTGAAAAGAGACCTTATATTTTGTCAATAAAAACAATTTGAGGATGGCATAAAGGGCGAGAGATTGTCAATGCTTTAAAGACCAAAGAATTAATGAGTCTCTGCAAGAGACATCAATAGAGACTCCAAGAGAGGTCACTACTTTACTTGATGAGAATAGTGATATAACACTAGAGGAGCTTCCAAATACCCTCTCCCCTAAATGTGATGTTCAACCCATTATGGATTTGGTTCCAAAATCATCTCTACCCACCTTCCACATTATAAGATGAACACTATTGAACATACTAAATTGAAGAGGCGGGTTGATGTAGTTGGTTGAGATTATATTCTCCTCATGGTTGAATTTTTTTGTAATAATGCAATTAATTGGTCTACAGGTTCCACTCATTTTGAGAGTCACAAGTTACTAGCCTAGGAAACATATAGACCTCATACCTCTTTCACTTGCATGTAAGCCTTTTGAGTCAATTGAATCATTTGCTAGGCATATCCATGATTTATGTGTTGATATTAGAAGAAAAAATTCTATTAGCAATGAATATTACAAATTTTCTACGGATGAGCACCATAGGTATCAAGAGTTTGAAGAGAGACATATGGTCATGATGTACATTAGACCTAAGTGGTTCCCCAAATGGACCATAAAAGAATTGCATGGCCTAGGTGCAAGTCCTTTTAAAGCGCTTAAGATCCTACACCTATGTCTTGGATTTGCCTTTAGATTTAGGAATCAGCCACATCTTTAGTGTGGAAGATTTAGTGCTTTACAAAGAACCACCTATTCCTTTGGACACAAATGCACTTCTATCATCCCATCCTTTTAAACCTTTTTTCACAAAATAATAATGCTTCTACGTCATTGTCACTTTTGTCCACCTCTTAGTTACCATCATTGCCATCCCTACCCAAAATGAAGGAAGAAGTGAAAGAAATGTTGGATGAGAAAATTGTGTTACTAGAATTGAGGGATACTGGAGATTCATTATAAAGTGGAAAGATCGACCCAAAAATGACTACATTGATCACTGGCAAAGCTCTACTGAGACTTAGCAAGGACATGCACGAGAGATACCAAAGCATTGCTTCACTTAAGGTGAAGCTTTCCAAGTAGAGGAAAATTGATGAGGACATCATGGGATGCTGTGAAGAAGGATGCATCAAAATTTAGATTTTACCTCAACATGGTTGGATGATGATTTTGGCACCATCCTGTAATATCTAACTATGGATAGAGAGAGATGAGGTCATGGATAGACCTGATTGTACGTTGATCAAGCAATGGATTTGAAGTTTTGGCCCGATTGATCTATTTACATCATCTAAGTTATTCATTTATGAATTGGACAAATCTGGCCATTGATGCAGTGTCATCCAGACATTTGTTTTTGTTGTCTTTTTATTAGTGTCATATTGTTTTAATTTATATGTGTTTCAAGATTGTTCTAGACAAGTATTTGTTTTTATGGTTTTAGATCGTCCACATGTGTGCCTTAAAGTCACATGTTTAAGAGTCTCCTTTTTTTTTTTTCTATAAATAGTTGTAAGACACTTTTGAGAATGAAAGAAAAGAAATCAAGTTTCTCCCATCTATAGATCTGGTGTGACTCCTTTTGTCTCCTTGGTGTGAGATCAAGGAACATGTGTTACTCAAGATCCTCCTTTTTCCTTTCTATCTCCTTTTCATTCCTTCCCTTTTTCTCCTCTACTTTCCCCACTTTCCTCCTCTTTTTACACTTTATTTTTGTCCCATTTGCATCTAAACCCTGATCCTAGCCCAATCAAGACCCAACTTCACCATCGGACGCGAAAACCCCACCAAGACCCACCAGTCAATATAGGCATCCATTCATGTTCGTACTACCGTACGAGCTGGCCCATTTTGGCCCCATTTTACCCTATTTTGCATCCCTACCTCTATATTCCTATCTTAGACTCGCTGATCTAACCTTAACCTATGGTTTCACCCTATTTGAGACCTAGTTTTGCCAAAGAATTAAAAAAAAAAAAAAAAAATCCTGATCACTTTGACAAACCCTAGGTGGCCCCATAGGCCCATTTCATCTGTTGGATGATTGATTTTTCAATATAGAAAGCCTATGACATGGTTTGGTATGCTTTAGTTAGTCCTGAGGGATTTTGCATTGAAGGCCAACAATACAACCTTGATCGCTTTATTTATTGCTGTCATTCTTCTTTTTGAATCTCTTTGAATAGTTATAACAAAGAATATTAATTTCTCTCTCTAATATCTTATGTGGATCATAGATATGGGTTGCATGTCATTTTAGGATTCATCTATGATTTAAATATTTTGACTTGGCCTGCTTCAAATTTGGTATCAGAGCTTGTCTTGTGTCATATATATTTTCTTCTTGCTCCACTCATCCATCTTAACTAATACTTGTGGGAAAATTGTAATTTTATTGTTACTTTGTTGCCCAACATTCATTTCCATAGAACAACGAGGTCCAACTACCGTCTTGTAAAATGTCCTTTTAGTTGAGGTGGCACTCAACATCACGTAAGACGCAAGTTACTTGCCCTTTTTTTTTGGAATTTGCTTGCAATGGATGAATTATTTACACCTTTTTTTTTTTTGGAATTTGCTTGCAATGCATGAATTATTTGCAATGTTTATGTCAAGTAGTTGATTATGTTCCGTGGTTGCATACAAATAATTGAACCTTCAAATTATGGCACTAAGTGATCTTCAATTTTTATTTGTTTTTCTCCTCACTCTTGGACACACTAAACCTGCACTCCATGTGTTTATGCCTTTATTCTACTAATTCTTTTAAATCATTTTGCTCTAAAGCTTTGATATTAGTTTCTGGCTTATCATTTGTTTGCTTTCTTGTGTGGCCTATTACTACCAGACATCTGAAAATAACATGCACTAACAATATGACATTCTTAGACTTTTTTTAATAAAAACATTTTCTTAGACATGTTGCTTTTTCACCAACATTTCTTTACGATCACAAGATATCCACCTTTTGCAAGTTGGATCCCTACCTGATTTGACCTCATATTAAGTTGATCTCATTGTAAAACTAAAATCCCCTTCATAAGTAGGATTAAAAATATTTAAAATAATCCAAACTTCAAGGCCATTATTGTTGAAATTTTACGATATATGATTCGTATCTTACAATTCGTACGATATGATAAAAGAAAAAGAAATGATTCACATCTATTATGAAATATACTTGTAGCTCATTATGTCTATTTTTCAATCTAAGTGATTGAATTTTTAACAATCTCAAATGGGTGGGCTCGGGCTTCACATATATATGGTCAAATGGTAAAATTTCTCCCTATGGTAGAGTTAGGTAATCAACTAAATGATTTGATAATTGATAGTCAACTATGAAGGGTAGCGGTTCTATGTTCTCTCTTTCTCTCACCTCCCCCCCCCCTTCCCCTTCTCTCTTCCTCGTCTCCCATCCCAAAATAGTCATTAATTAGTAACAGAGTGACACCTAAAAATAAATATATTTTTGAGAAAAAAGATGATAGTGTGGAAACAGGATTTGGACCCCATGACCTCAAGGTTGAGCCTTGTGAACTACCAAACTTCTTTACCTGCAGTGAAACACGGAGAACTAATGGACAAACAAGAATTGGATATGCCCCCATATCATATTCTATATTAATAGAATAGCCCATTTATACAGTGTAACGAGATCAATAGAAATCTGAAGGGGGGGTTATTTTGATTCTTATTGTTACCAACTTGATCTTGTTGCCCCCAGCAACAAATATGTATGGACTTTTCTCGAAGTATGTGTCCAGTTACTTCAAAGTCTTGATGATAGTTTTCTCTAGGTCTTTTGATCAAAATGCAACATTGATGAAGATGTGTTGGAGCACTATTCCATGGTGGGGATTGCAATTTCCCCATGGATTTTCCACTTGTCACTCAAGACAATGATGCTTTTCATTCGAATTTCTTTCACTTTTGTACTTTTCTATCTTCTTTCTTTTGGATAAAAGAATCAGATTGTATGTGAAATTTTTTCTTGAATAAAGATGCATGTCCAAATGATTAAGGAATGTATCATAACAATTAATTTCATAAAAAGTGGGTAGTGGGAAACCTGCATTGCTAGCTTGGGAAGCTAGGGGTTAAAGTTGAAGTTGATTTACCATTTTTAATGTCTCTAATACAAAATCAAACATGAATTCTTAGTTTCATTCTGCTCCTTTAGGGAAGATGGATAGATTCCCAGATCTAAGACATAAATAAAACTTTAAAAAAGGACAGATTTATGATGTATGAAAAGGGGAATCATAGCAGCTCCAAATTAAGAAAAAAAAAGGCCCATAACATCTTGTCAGCTTACCCCATTTTTTTGCCGCATTGCTTTTCCAGTCCATCAGTCTGTCATTTCTGCCATTTATATGATGGGCCCAACTGTGGATGGGGAATTTTATAAGAAATTTGCGAATCGAAAGATTCTAGCCTTTAACCAGTGGCCTATAAGCAGGTAGTTAAGGAATACAATCATGGTCTATACATAGGGCAAAAAAGAATTTTATTAGACTTTGATCTTCCAATCTGGGTCCTTTTGGTCATGCTCCTTACCCAGCTGGGACTCTGCATGTCAAACCATCTTGATGACTGAAATACAGGTCCAAATGCGACGTTAGAAATTTGGCCAAGTCAAGCATACTCACGCTTGGCCATACCTGGTACTGCCTGTTGGGCTTAGAGACGTCTGTTTTCAAATCCAAAAGCTGATTTCAAGTGATTCATATCCAATTTGATCCGACTTGCCAAGTCTATCGGATGTAGCCCTGTTTGAATTTTAGATTGATACCAATATTTAAAGTCCTGCTCACGAGCCCCACGTTAATGGAATATGGATCTTAATAAAACTGTGCATTACTGAGGTTCAGGGCCATATGCATCCCCCTTTAAGTAATTCAAACTTACTATTTTATAATATTTCATTTCGTTTTTTCCCATAGAGCTGACTTGGAGTGATTGGCTTATATTTAAATGCCACAGACAGCAATTGGTGGAGGTGGTGGAGATATTGGAAAGAAGAACTTCCATGGTGGAGGTGATGGGGGTGATGATGATGGTGATGATGACAACTACTTCGACGATTGGGATGATGGGGATGAAGGTGATGAAGGTGGCCTATTTCGGAGGCGGCTTATTCTTGAAGAGGTTGGCAATTCATTTTACTTGGCTCAAAATTGTGTGTTCACATAGGAAGTTGAATTTGCATGACATTTTGTGAACTTGTTTTCAGCTCTTCGATCGAAAATTTGTTGATGCAGTCTTGCAGGAGTGGTTTAGAACCATGATGGATTTACCTGCTGGGTTCCGCCAAGCTTATGAAATGGTGAGTCCTTGACTGTAATTTATTTTTAATGAGAGCATGTCTAAAGAAGATACATTGACTGTAATTTTGGACCTTTAGGGTTTGGTAAGCTCAGCTGAAATGGTAAGATTTCTATCAATGAATGCAAGGCCAACGACTGCTAGGTTTATTTCCAGATCTCTTCCTCAATCAGTATCTAGGGCTTTCAATGGCAGGTAAATTTTGATAAATATTTATATTTTAATTGATCTTATATACCTTCCTTCATGTTGAAGATTCAAGATGCATACTCAAGTCAAGTGATATATTTACGCTTGGTAATCTGAAGTGCTTCATTCCTCATCATCAAAGCCATTTATCAGGGTTGACATTCATAATTGGATTACACACATAATTTTCCATGGGCTGACTGCCTATTTGACACCCATTCAACTCTAATCCACAACCTTTATGGTTGCAATACTGAGCGCTTATTAACTGTGCTACAGGCTCTTGTTGGTCAAAGGCCAAAAGAAATACACCTTTATTACTTCAACTTTTGCATAATTGGTTGCCTGAATCAAGTAGCATTGTAGGAAAGTGCTTCACTGTCCACACAAATTGATTACCATTTGGTTCTTTCTCTCTCTCATCTATGTGATATAGGCTCATATTGATTAAAACCAGAAAAAAACTATACAGGCAATTTGGCATAATTGGTTGCCTGAACCGAGTGGTTGTGCACACTCCAAGGGAGAGAACCAAAAGAAAAATCAACTTGTGTTTGTGTGTTTTTATGTTTTTAGATTTTAAATGAAAAGAATTAAATTCCAAAATGAGTACAATTACAGAAGGCTTCACTGTACAGTATGAGATATATAGAATGGTGTAACCCGGAGTTGTGTATTTATGCATTTAGATCGAAAATGCAAAAAATGAGTTACAATTACAGAAGGCATCACTGTACAGTACAAGGATGTAACCCTTTCCCAAGTATCTACATAGCATACCTGACAAAAAAAACTTGAGGAATCTACATGTTTATACCATATAGAGATTTAGAGCAGCTCTAAGGAGACGGGGCATACATTTTCAATGGGGAGACTGTACATTTATCATGAACTAGGCCCCTACATGGTTAGGTAGGATGGATAAAAGACCTCATGGATGATACAATTCAAGGGAAACTCCTCAATGTGATCATCATAACATTATGAGATTATCTATAAAAAATCAACGGTTTATAACAATCAAATTTATTAAGTTTAATATCACAAGACTGAAATGATCATTTGAGGCTCAAATTTTACACATCCAATGTCTTTGTTGTTTGCTACACATTTCATCAAAAAATGTGGCCCACTAGACTGTTTAAAGAGTACCCCCACTAGACTGTTTAAAGAGTACCCTCCTTGGATAGGGAGAATTGAGAAGTCTCCCTAGGGTTTACAGGATTTTATGTTATAATCTCAGAAATGTGAAATCAATTAGTTGTGATTATTGTGTGAGGTCCTTTTTTTTAAAAAAAAAAAAAATCAAGCAATTACTACTGTTCTAGATGGTAAAATACAACTTATTAATGAAAGAGCAGACTTGCAAGGTTGCACTCCATGTACAAGGAAGCAGGCCTGGAAGCTCATTAAATGAAGTCATCCTCTCCCAAATCACACCACAAGCATAAAATACTATTAAAACAAGGGAAAATAAAGATGAAAAGAAAAGAATAAACTCATTTGAAAAATGCCCAAGTTAATTGATGCTAACTTACACTCAAACTGCACTCATATTTAATCTAAGTCTGATTTGCATATTCCCTTGAAGTCCTTTTGATTTGTTGCCCTAGAAATAACTTTGCACTTCTTAAAGTCATCCCTTACTCTCAAAGAGTTGGCATCCCAAGGAATACTGGTTTTGTCTCTAAAACTATGCAAAATAATTGACAACATGACATGTTCCACTTGATAGAGAATTTAGAGGGCCCTTCAAAAAGGGACCTTGAATGAAAGAGTTGATCCATTGATTGTGGCATTAGTCCAAGAACCCAAAAAGGAAGAAATTCCATAACCCTTTTTGAATGTGGTGCACATATACGCGCAAGCAGTCCATTTTACTAGATTTAGGGCACAAATATGGATATGGATGTTTTTCAAAGGCATATATATACATCAGTTTTATGATTTTTTAATTGAAAAATCTTAGACATGATCTTCAAAAAGAATAAAAATTTAAGCATGCTCTTTTTTTTTAAAAAAAAATGAAACTAATGGAGAAATATTGTTAAGAGGAGTGAAAGTATGAGGAAAGGATAAAGAGCCTGTTGTCTCAAGAAAAGCAGAAGGAAGAAGCAAAAATACAAGTAGAAAAGAAATTGTAAAGCTAACTTGCATAGGTATGGATGGGAGTGTTGGAGTTTGACATGAGTGCGAGGTGCCAAACTCGATAAACCAAAAAAATAGGAAATGAAACTACTTTTAAATAAATTTAAATCTAACATTTTTAAACGAAAAAAGGGTAAAAAATAAATCTAATAGAAAATGATGTTCTACTTTACTCTAAACAATTAAATGACTTAACATTTCGATATTTTAATTATGTTTTAAGGGGACAAAAGTGTTGTATTTTAGTCACTTTGGAAAACAATGTTAAAAGGTTACTGGAAGAGTCCGTGAAGAAAGGGTGCTACCGTTTGACACTGGTATGATTGTCAGACACGAGTGCAAATGTCTAATATGGGTGCATCACACATCTCTGTGACATAGCTATTGGTAGAGGATAACATCCCTGTGAGCAATAGATGATTTTCATCCTTATTGGCTCAACGTTAAATTTTTCTTACAGTTAAGCTCCTTGAATAAATAATATTTCTTATTAAGGAATTTGATTTGATAGAATCCAAGGAAAATGTGAGGAAGAACACAAAATAGAGCATTTGGAACACCTCCAACAATTGGATTTGGGAGGTCCAAAAAATTATTGAGCTTACAAACTCTGAGAATGGATAAAACCTCTAAAACTAATTTGCACTAGAGCCAAGTAAAGTTTTAGATTAAGAAGCTAAAACAAAAGAGGTCGAATCTCTAATTAGGCCGCCAATTTCACCTTTACCGACTTTTTGAGAGAAGCTATCATCAAAATTCATCTTCTAAATGCCTCTAGCTAGTTTTGAAGAAAATTGGCCTTGGATAGAACCCCAAAACTCTCCAAAAAATAAATCCCATGAAAATACCATTTGCTTAGCCAAAGAAGCTACTTGATATGGACACAACTTCTTATTATCAAAAGTTATGTTATTTCTCTCCTTCCACTGGGACCAAAGAATAGTAGTTAAAGATAATCTCCAAACCATATTGCTTGTCAAAGAGCCAAACCTGTAATGATATAGTATGATCCTTCAAGTTGTCTAACAAAACCCATAAAACACCAGAAAGGCTAAAGAAGAATTACCGAACTTGTTTGGGAACATCACAATGAATGAAGAGGTGATTAATCATCTCGACACCCGTGAGGCAATGACTACGACATGATTTTGAATGCAAATATCATTTTCAAGATCTTGTTTATCCTTGCTATCCACATGAAAAAAAAGCTCTAGGCAGTCTATTGATTGTCCAAAGAGCAAGATTAATGATGGGGACAATACCAATTGAGGAAGAAGGATTTAATTGAAAAGAGGCTTTCATTGTTCGAAACCCATACTCTAATGTCACCACTCTCTAGGCATATATACTTCTTGGAGCAAAATGCCAAAAGAGATATAGGAGTTATCCCCATGTTTGAGCTCAAAACCCCTCCTTTGAATCCTTAAAAGAATCCACATTTCTAGGGGATGAGAGGGCATTTGACCGAGATTGGTGGTTGATACCAAATTTGCCACTCATGTGGTCAAATCCCTTTTCAAGGACCTGCAAGCTTCATCTTTCTGGCTATACCTTTTCATTTCTAGTTTGATTTAAGTGGCCATTTCTTTGTGTGATGGAAGGCTAACACGAAGGCCTAGAAAATGATTTATGATTTGGAGTACTTTTAGATAAAAAATGGGCCCCACATGATCATGAAGTTGGTTCACATGTATTTGGATGTTCCATATCTTGGTCACGCTTTCTTCGTTTTAATTCAAATCTTGATGCTCTACTTGATGATATTCAAAATGGAGCCTGAATTTATGATCTTTTGATCATGGAAAGTGGGTGTACATGCGCATGGGGGCATTTTCCCTTTCTATCCTTGGATCCTTACACTGGATCTATTTTCTATCTATTTTTTTGATCATAATGCATTATGCAATACGTTATGAGGATATTTTGGAATGTTTGTGGCCTACCTTTGATTGATCAAATCGTATGAGGTTTAGGTCAAATTGATATTTATGAAGTTCATTTGATCTCATTGGATTTTGATGGACAAGGGTTGATCAATGCATTGGAGACCCAAATCATGTGAAACATGTTATTTTGGGATATTTTGAAAAACCAAAACTTATTACAAGGAAATATTCTTGTAAATTCTTGAGTGTCAACATGAGTTGATTGTTGCCTAAACTTAATTATTGGTTTTTTTTTTTGGTGTGCCTAGCATGTAATTTTATAAGTTGAGCTTGACCTAGTCTGGATGTATCTATTGGTAATTTGAAACCCTAAACTCATGTTAAATTGAGTTTAGTTGATTGGGGCAGGCTAGTCTAATATTAGGTCAACTGAAAATTAAAATCCATGGTTTTTTATATTTAATTTAATGAATTGTAATATATATACCTATTTAAGTATATACAATAGACACATATAGACAATTATACTACATATGTTGCATTCAGTTGGGTTTTAAGCATGTTGGTAGGCCAAAGCACTGTTTGCATTTAATTTCTTCAAGATTTCTTTGTTTGGTTGTAAACCAAGCTAACTCAACTTGTCGACCAAATTTTTTTCATGGCTAGATACGTTTTCGTTAACTTAACCCAAGTTAATGCTCAATGATGGTGCAAGGGATTTATGGTGGATCTTCTTCTATGGTGATAAGTCACCTTCAATTCGTTGTTTTCTCAATTATTTTCTAGGAGGTAGTTAAAAGCTATATTATGATCTTGCATTGTCAGAATCTGCAACATGGTTGAGGTTAACTACCATAATTTCCAAATGTTAGGAATGTCAATGTAAATGGTGCCGGTAAATCAAAAGTTTAAAATGGATCTGGGCATGGTTATCATTTTTTACCTTAAATTCTAGTTAGGTTCAAGCTCAATTTTCAAACCTTCATCATTGGAACTCAGGCTTATACATTCTAAAGCCCTAAAGGCCAAGCTAAAAGCTTGTGTTAAACTATAATAAATAGATAGAAAATGTCTGGTAAGTGGTAAAAGAAATGTTTCTATGTTGCCCACATGCTAGTGCCAAGTGCCAATTGTAGTTAAATTCCAAGGCGTAGTTAGAAACAATAATTAAAAATCAAATTCAAATGAAAGGTGCCTTGGTCATGCATCTACTCGGGCTTCCATTTGGGTTTGTTGGGGTCTTTGGGCTTAGCTTGGCATATCTTTCAAGCCCTATGGAGTTTGGGCTTTTTTGTGTTTATTAGGTTCAACATAACATAAGCCCAAACTGATCTCGTCTGTTTGCCTCCCTGGTTAGGATTTTTTTTTTTGGCTAAAGTGAATTTTTTTGGTGTAGCGCTAGCTTGCTTCGATCCTCCTACCTTGATCTTGCCCTAAAGCTTTGTTGGATCCAATATTAACGAGGTCTTAAAAAAGAATTCAATCTTGGGAAGTAATTTGTTTTGGAGATTGGATTTTATATTTGAAGAAAAAGAGGCACCAGAGTGCATATACAAAAACAAAGGAGACAAAACAGTGATACAAAATGCCAACTACCCTTGTACACCTGCAAAAAACCCAACAGTTGGAAACAACCCTAAAAGAAATGGCTAAGCTAAATCAACATTCTTTCCAAGCACACAATATGTTGTTCATAGAGATATTCCTGGATTCCACAAGAGTAGAGGCCCATGATGCACCCTTGGCAAAGACTCTAATAGAAATTGCTTCAAATGATTTGGCACGAGCCTTGATAATTCTATTGTTACACCATTAAAAAAAAATTCTATTGTTATGCCCCTCCCATAAACTCCACACGATGGCAAAGCAAGCCAAGCACCACAAAGAGGAGCATTTGGGGAGATCGAACCAATGTCCCAAGCATAAAAAAATTAGCCACCGTAGAAGGCATAACCTAAATGCACACCAAATTTCTCCAGCACAGAATTCCACATTGCATAGGAGAAAGGGCAATGAATAATGAGGTGATTCATCTCTTCTGAGGCTTGGAGGCCAAAAGGACAAGCACTAACAATGATTCTTCCTATTTTGTGCACGTTGTCTTGGGTCAGAATTTTGTCTATGCCCACGGTCCAAAGGAAGCAATTGCACGGGGAGGAGCTTTGGATGTCCAAATATCTAGGTTGACAATAGCAGGAGTAGTCGCCCGATTTTCTTACTTGAAGAAAGACTTGATAGAGATACAACCAGTCGGATCCGATCACCATACGAGGCGGTCATTGTTAAAGATTCAAATCCGGTGGGAAGAAAGGATATGTCGAAAGTCCTGAATAGTCATCAATCTCTGAATCATAAAGATTACGCTGGATGAAAAGATTCCACACAACCTGATTATTGCTTATGGAATAGAAATTTGAAATGACCCCTACCAGAAACTGATATAGATGGTAAAGGGAAGGAAATCAGGTTGCCAAAGTTTTACTGTCACGCCAAGGCTCTGTCCAAAACTTAACTCTATTACCCCGGCCCGCCTTAAATTTGATCCCTTATTTGAATTTCTCAACACAAGCTGCAATAACTCTCCACGTACTGGATGCTCTGCGGGGGAAAGGATTGATCTCCCATCCTTGATTTCCCACTCTTTAGATCAGGATCGATTTTTTTAAAAAAAATAAACACCCTCAGTGTCAAGTCTCCAAAGCCACTTAGAGAGAAGAACAATATTTACTTCCTTGATAGGCCGTACTCTAAGACCTCCATCACGAATGAGAAGGCAAACTTGCTCCCATCTAACCAGGTGGTATTTTCTTCTATCTTCTTGGTCGCCCCACATGAAATTCTTCATGACTGAACAACTTTACTTGGGCATCTAAATGGTGATAGGAAGTAGATTTGAAGTGCAAAGAGGACTGCCTTAAGTAGAGTGATCCTGCCACTGAAGGACAAATACTTCCCTCAAAGAAGCTAAGCGCTTGCTAAACTTATGTATGATGGACTCCCACTGGAAATATTAAGGAGAGCCAATGCAAAGAGAAAGCCCTAAATAAGTGGAGGGTAGAGAAGAGGATACACATCCCAAAATCTCTGAGAAAAATCCTTGTTCATTTTCATTCACATTGATACGAAAATTTCACGCTTTTGGTAGTTGATAGTTGATACGGAGGGAGGAAGACAACTCGAACCATCTGAGCAGAGGTCGCAGATACACTCTTCAGTTGCCTCGCAGAAAATGATGGTGTCATCCATAAACTGTAAATGGTGAACCTGTAGCGGAGATTCACCAATTCTGAAGCAGTGAATAAGGGAGCAACTTTGGTTAGGAGAAGGCTCAAAGACTCTGCCACCATGATGACAAGAGCTGGAGACAGAGGGTTACCCTGTCGAATACCCTGGAACTCTTGAAGAAACCTTTAGGCGATCCGTTAATGAGGATTGAGTAGTGAGCTGAAAAGACACCCGTAGATCCATTAACACCATTTCCGGCTGGAACCCATGCTGGACAGAACGAAATGAAGTGCCAATCCACCATATCATAAGCCTTTTCCAAATCGAGTTTGCAAATTATACCTTTCCGACGAGACTTATGTTGAGAATCAATACCCTCATGAGTAGTAATGACCGCATCCATAATTTGGTGACCCTTAACAACAACAGACTGAGACGGAGAGATTTGCTTGGGGGGGGAAGTGCTTGAGTCTGTTTGCAAGTATCTTGGACAAACTCTTGTAGGGACTTCCAACAAGACTGAAAGGCCTAATGTCAGAGAGAGCAGAAGCACCATCCTTCTTAGGTACCAATACAAGAAAAGTTGCCCTTAATTCCTTGCACACCAACTTTTCAACTTGGACTTCGAAAACTTCAATTTTGATGAATAATGAAGCATTTGTTACCAATAGGGGTGGATTTTGACCACCATTGCGCAATGAGATCAATGAGATCCCTGAAACCTTTTTCTTTTACCCAACATAATTTGAATTTAAAGGGAGCATGGTCCCAAGACTGATCAAAAGTATCCAGAACCAAAGGCCAATGATCAGAGATGGGTAAATGAAAAGAAGATATGTGTGAATCTGGAAAAAGATCCATCCACTCAGTCGAAACAAGGAACCTTTCAATCCATGAAAGAATAGGCCTCTCTTGGCCATTGGACCAAGTAAACTTTGTTCCATATAGGGGAAGGTCCACAAAGCCAACAGAGGAAATACAATCCGAAAAATGGCACATAGTGGGAGTGAGCCTTGTTACCTCCCCTTCTCATGAGGAAATCTAGTGAGATTGAAGTCACCACAGTTACACCAACGATTATTCCACTGACCCTTAAGAGATTCAATCTTAGCAATAAAACCAATCTTTCTAGACTCATCACACATGCCATAGACTCAGGTTAAAGTGCATGTCATATCGGAAATTTGATCTTGGAAAAGCACTGATAATGAAAACTCACCACTGAAAGAGTCCACTTTGATGAAGTTACTAGAGTCCCAACTAATGATGAACACCCCCAATTAGCACTGCCCTGAACTCGACTTGTGAACACCCCCAATTCGCACAAGATTCAATTCTATTCCAGTTACACCTCATGTCACCAATCCTAAATAAACACTTGTCCTAATTGTAATTCCTCTAGTAAGAAAAATACGTGGCATTATTTAGAGATAAACATAAGAAAATAAAGAAAATCCCAAGAGAGTATTTTTTTTTAAATGGTGACTTCATTAATAGCAAAAAGGCACAAGTCGTGCCGGTAAAGTACAAAAGGCAATAGAAAAAGAAAATCCTAAGATTCAATTCTATTTCAATTACACCCCCAATTAGCACAAGTTTCAATTCTATTCCAGTTACACCTCATGTCACCAATCCTAACTAAACACTTATCCTAATTGTAATTCTTCTAGTAAGAAAAATACATGGCATTATTTAAAAATAAACCTAAGAAAATATAGAAAATCGCAAGAGTTTTTTTTTTTTTGTTGAAATGGTGACTTCATTAATAGCAAAAAGGCACAAGTCGTGCAGGTAAAGTACAAAAGGCAATAGAAAAAGAAAATCCCAAGAGAGAGTGCATGGGAGCCCAACATTTCCTTGGCAATTGCTTGATTTCTTGTGAACCTGTGAGGGTTGGCTTGACGGTTAAGAATCCTAATAAGCTGTAGAAGGTTCTCGGTTCGAGTCCCACTCTCAACATATAAGGGCTACTCCCTCTAGTTTTACCCAGTGTGTGGATAGGAAGGTTTGCACATACCCCAAAGATTTAGTCAGGTGCTCTAAGAGGCTTGGATACCTTGGACTTAAAAAAAAATTGCTTGATTTCTTGTGAGAGGAGGAGAAAATCTCTCCATGTAGGTGGTGCCCCAGCCTACCCTTCCCTTATGGCATCTCCTCCATGTTGCATTTGCTACACTTTTCCTTTTCTTTTCCAATTCTTCCACCTCTTTTGACTTGGTCACTGATTTCCTTGTACAGGAAAAAGGAGTGGGTTCTTTTTTGAGAGAAGACCAATTCTGAACATTTGTTGTATCCTCTGTCCAGCTTAATGTCATCAGTCATGTCCTTTTTTGTTTTTTGGGGTTCTTTTGGTATTAGATTGATGGAATTGAGTTGTTTGTGCTATTTGTATACAATCAAAGTGCTTCATTTTCACTTGTCCTGTATAAATTGGATTCTAAACCATACAAAACTCATGTGTCCAAAGTGAAAGCAAAGTTGCAAGTTGGCATAATGCAACTCAGACTAAATCCTCCCTCAGGATGTTTCTTCAACCAGTCAGGTTGCGTTATTTATTATACAGTTGTTGGTTAGTGAGAAATCTGCCAACAACTTTTGTTTTTCAGTTGCAGGAGCTTTGTGGCAAATGCACTGCTTCTGCTTTATATTAAGTTTCTGTTGCATGTACTTGTGTTTGAGAATAGCCTTTTTGCGACATCCCTCCCAACATACCAAATCCTGGTTGATGCAGCTACCTTTTTAAGTTAAACAATGATTCAGGATTTGTCAAATCCCTCTGATATCCTTCCTTTTGTCTCCAAATTTTTTCTCATTTTTACTGGGGCCAAAATCTCAACTTGGATGGACTGTCTATCCCTGTGCTAAAGAAGCCTTCTCGTAGTATAGAAGAAACTAAACCATATATGCGATATTGAGCCTCTCTAGTATTTCATGTTGGATCATACTGTGAAGGAGATGGCAAATATCACTAATAATTTAACTGGGGCAGAGGATTTTGTCTGACATAAATACACCTTGGCATCTGATTTTATACTTGATATGGAAATATTGGACACAGGCAATAGACTTATCTTGGGAGATCTCTGCATGACATTGGAGAACTCATTACTTGTATTATATAATACTGCCAACGCACAAGCTTGCTTTGTTCTACCAATGTTTTCCATTCATCATAATCATCATCAAATGCCAAAAATGCATCTTCTTGGGTTCAACTTTTTGAGTTCTACTTACTGCTCCAAAAAAAAAAAAAACTTTTTGAGTTCTACTTCTTCATTATCATCTATCATACAGTCAGTTATTCTACTATGTATTATGTTTTTCTTTATCTCATCCTGCCACCTTTTCAGTGGTCTACCAATATTCATGATAGCATGATATTTAGACTTAGTGCTGGGCTCATCCTTTAGTTTCTCATCGCATCTTTAATTTCTGTGCAGGATGCTTGCAGATCCAAATTTCTTATATAAATTACTTCTAGAGCAGGTTGCTACACTAGGTTATTCTGGCTGGTGGGAGTTGAAGAATCGCAAAGGAAGGTATGATTGTTGTTGTTAATATTCAATTGGAAGGATAAACAAATTCAATTTGGATATATATCTATTGGATGTTCATATCATTTGATTGGTATTCCAGGATAAAGCAGGAATGGGACTTGGCGCTTATCAATGTCCTGACAGCACTATCTTGTAATGCTTTTATTGTCTGGTCATTGGCTCCCTGTCGCTCGTATGGAAATACATTCCGCTATGACTTGCAAAATACATTGCAGAAGTTACCTAACAATATTTTTGAGAAAAGCTATCCTCTTCGAGAATTTGATTTGCAGAAAAGAATTCACTCTTTCTTTTACAAGGGTGCAGAATTTTGTCTGGTTGGATTAATTGCTGGAGCAGCTCAAGGTGCTTTATCAAAAGCTACTGCCACCAAGAAAGAGAGGTACAGAGCACATTATATTCTTGCTTCATTTGTTTCAGGTGCTGTTCTTTTTTACTTGTTACATACACTGGGATTTTACTAATTAATCTGCACTACTGTCATAATTACCACATCAAAGGCCATCAGTAACAATCCCATCTGTGAGTAGCAATGCTCTTGGCTATGGTGCATTCTTGGGACTTTTTGCAAACCTGCGGTATCAGGTCTTATGTGGAGTGGATAGAGCTATGTTCAATTACTTTGATGTTCTTGGAGTGGTGTTATTTTTCAGCACAACATTGAGGTGATTTTTCTCCAACTGAAACTGTCTTCTATTGTATCTTCTATCCTGTACGTGTACATAATTTATTTTTTGAAACTTGCCATTCCTTTGTAGAAACCCAGAGTATCACTTCTGTCATCATTTTATGTATGCATAATATACATATGCATGCAGCATGTCTATCTCTATATGTGTATATAGGGAAAATCTAGAATAAGATTGTGCAGAAAATCTGTTCATACTGCCCATGCAGACCTATTGATTGATCGAAACTCTTCCCATTACTTTGCTCCCTAAATTCAAACTTGTCCAGGCTGACACCAATTGGACTGATTCACCTGATGTGTTATAAACATAAAAAATATATATAAATGGAACTAACTATGGGGCCTTAAATCAAGTTAGGGTGATTTGTAGAGGGGCACTTTGAACAGGCCTGTTCTGCCCATAGTTCCCATGATTTGTATCCATCCATCTCTTTTGCCATGTCAAAGGGTGGGGCCAACCCTCTGATATAGCATTCAGATAAGAGGGCAGAGTAATTGTGGAAAGCAACTGATTTAATGCTGCCAAGTGATCTGAGGGAACTAGGAAGCCTCCATCGAGGATGATACTAGAGAGATTACACACCTTTGTCAATATTTGGATGTCTCTTTTATGCATTTCTGCAGATTGCCAAATGGTGTGGCAGGTTTATTGGCAAAACATGGCATCTCTAGATAAAAAAGATCTTGGACTTTTCTCTGTCTTGATTATACCTTTCTTCTTTTTTCTTTTCCCCTTTTGTAAGTTTTTCTTCTTTTTTTCTTCCATCTCAGCCACTTTATTTTTGCATTGTTGTGTTTTCTTTAATTAGTATATTCTCTTGACCTTTTTTTTTTAAAAAAAAATCTTTATGAAGTCAAAATGGAACCTCTAGCAGAATTGTCCTTTTTTTTCTAACTTTCTGTGACTTTTTCAGAAGTGGATTTAGTTAACACTTTTTTTTAACCTTCTTGTCTTGACTGCTTTAGTATTTTTCATTCATGAGGGAGATTGGGAGAGCATGCTTCTCATTGAGGTAGACCTTTGACTCATACAAGGACTTGGGCCAACTACAGTGTACAGTGCAGTATTTTGGTTCAGTGTTGTGCTTCAATGAGAACATGGTCCCATTGCTCACGTGTTACAACTTACATCATCATCATCATAGGCCATTCATCCCATCCATTTGGGTTTGGCCTTTTATATTTTTAGATTTGGTAAATTGATTCCATGGACTGATTGCCTATCTGACGCCAACGAGACTTGAACCAACAACCTTTATGCTGTAGCAATTAGCCCTTAGCAGTTGTGCTAAAGCTTCTTGTTATTATGATTTGCAGCATGGCACCAGTATTTGATAAAGAAATATTTTATTTCTGTTTTGTAGTGCTTAAAGTTCATTTTAGATGTTTTTGCCTGCAAAAAAAAATTACATTAAGAATTGTTTGGTCTCGTTGCTTAAAAGGACTTATAACCGTAGGCATAAAACTAGGAATGTTTTTAAGTTTACTGCAAAAGAGAATTAAAGCCCATGAGAATGTCATGCTAGCTTCATTTGACATGTACCTAAAGCAATCATTACCCTGACATGTACCTAAAGCAATCCTTTTTCATTGATTTTAACTTTTAAATGATTCTCAAGTTTCTATGATAAATAAAATATATCAAGTTTATCATTTTGATGAGAATTACTTGTGGTGATTTTAATCCATCATGGTCCAAAACAATTAGAAGTGTCTTATGCTACCCCAACTTCCATGCTTCCTTCCATCTATGGAATGTTAGAAAGCAGTAACTAAATATTGGATTCATTGCCAGAAAATGGTATGGGTTTTGGTGTAAAGTTTGTGTTCTATTTTGCATGTTTAAGCTGCTAGATAGTAAGTTTATATTGCTATATTTGATACCTGCTTCATGTTTTTGGTAATGGTGAAATCTGCTGAGCGTTATTCGTTATTAAAGAAATGTGCATAATATGCTGTAATCTTTATGCCATGGGGAGACTCATTGTACTGTGTAACAAAATTGCAGCGTACACTGCTAAGCTCTGCTGTTAAAGATGGGTCTATTATCTTCATGTAGTTAATGCACTAGTAATAAAATTCAGTTGCCAGTTCAATGAAAAGGGTTCTGGCCACGTCCATCACGGCAGTAAAAGATGCATAGAGATGGATCTATATGCGTCGATCAATAGACAATGTTGAATACCAGGGTTCTTGTTTAGTTAATTAGTTAATTAATATGTTACTTGTTGTATGTCAATTTACTCGAAATTTTATGATGCATCAGTTTAGATCAGTCAATAATGGTTTTCATTTGTCCAAAGGGCTTTAAACGTTCAAGTTGGAGAGATATCAAGGCATGCATGGCTCGGGTTGGAACCAGATCCACTGGTTCTATCAGATACCCTGGCTTACAGCAGACCATCCGAGGTTGCTGAGAGGCAAGGTTCAAGCTGGTTCATCTCAAAGAATGCCATCGTCTCAGGGCTCTTTGGTATCAAGCAGGGTGTTGGAGATGCATCTGCTCCTCCCAAGCTACGGAGGAAGAGGGTTGTTAGGAAGAAGGTAGAAAGTTCAGCGTAAGGCTCAACACGACTCTCTTAATTGAAACAATTTTGTAGCCTGCAAGGACTCTGATGCATACATGTTATGAACTCGCGAGCAATGTTGCTGGTGATTTCTGGCATATATTTCTAGTAGATGCAGGGAAGGAATACTGCATGGTGAAGGAGAAATGTAGAGGGAGAAATTTGTCGGCAGTGTACTTGATTTTTTCTTTTCTTTTCTCTTTTTTTACATGGCATAAAATACTTAATTTTTTACTACTCAAATTTGAGGAGACTTGGAAAAGCTTACGGAACAGTGTGATTGCAAATTTAGCTACCATTTTACAATAGCCATTAACATGCTTACAAGCATTAGCTCTTTCTTACTATTTGGACATGTTTAACCATTGGAAACCCATCATCTGTATTTTATTTGTGGCATGTACCTGCTCTTCATCTCTATGTTGGACGTGCTGCCACCATTTGAGCTTTGGATGCATGCAATTTCTTGTCTTCATTATAAATGGGGGGAATAATTTTTAAAATTCAGGGTTTATCTTTTCAATATATTCTCTATGGCATGTTGAAACTTGATTTATAAGGAATTTTAACATTTGAGGAATGTACTTGGAAGTGATTTACTTTTGCTTGTCCTTTAGTAGTCAAAGAAAGAAAGAAGTAGATCTCTATCAAGGAGAATATTCTAGTGATGATGTGTCAATGTGGGATTGGAGGATAAGAGTGTGACAAGGATTAATGACATGGCATATTGTCAATTAAATAGAGAAATTATAAATGTTCAGGTTCAATTTACTTTGGCTTGTAGAAAAGTACAAATTAAAGTCTTTGGTACCCAATGCAATACACACTTTGAGTTTTAAGAACAGAATCCAATCTAAGATTGAAACTAGAATACTAAGCTAGCATGTTCATGATGATATAAAATAGTACAGGTGGTGTTAATAGATGTTTTTCATTAATTTAAGGCTTTTGTAAATTAAAATTTATACAAAAAGTTACATATAATTAAAATTTAAAATCTTTTACCACAAAGCTGAAAACTTAAATTATTTAAAATTGTAATGGTAACAATTAATATAATTTTAAAACGAGTAAGAAAAAAGAGAGATTCAAAATTAAATGTCAAAATAATCCATATGCATTCATTGTATTTTAATTCAACACTAGTTCAGTGTAATATACATTGAACCTTGTTATACTTAATTCGGCTGTGGAATTAGAATTTAATTAAGGATTAAAAGTATAAGACATGAACGTTCGAAACAATTCAACGTACAATGAAACTAAAACTTTCGTTCAAAGCAAAAAAAAACGTGAGTTCAATTCAAGTGTACAGAGCCTTGGCCAAACACTGAATTATAGGTCTTATTTTCTTAAAGAAATAAAATAAATTTAAAAAATAGCAAATTCGGGTCACATAGTCCGAACTCAACTCGGACGGGTCAAGTCTGGTTTTGCCGTTCTCTTCCTCTCGAACGTCTCTGCTGGCTCATCCATTCTTCTTTCTTTTCTTCTCTCTGCATTTCCTTCTCTGCCTTCTCGGTCCTGTCTCTATTTTCTTTTCTTTCTTTTTTCTTCTTCTTCTCCTTCTTTCTTTCTTGTCTTTACTTTCGATCCGGCCATCACCTGCTTGCCAAGTTTTCTTCTCTTTCGCTTTCTGTTCGTTCATCGTTTCTCCTTACCCGATCCTATTGATTCCCTTTCTTTCGTTCTCTCTCAATTTTATTTTCTTCTTCTTGTTGTTCCTCCTTTCTCCATTTCCAGCGCCTTTTCCTTTTGTTTTTCTTCTGCTCAAATCGTGTTGCCGTTTTGGGTTGGATTCCATTGTTGATTCTCGACAGCCTTTCTCTGTTTGGCTGACTCACTGAGTTGCCAAATTGGGTTCTTCCTGGTCCGACTTCAAACGCAGCACGTCTGGCACTTCCGTGAGACCCTCTAACGTGGCTGCTGACATGGTATTTGAAGTGGGACTTTCTCTTCCCTCCATCAGTTCAATCATGGATTTGAAGGGTCAATTCCTCAATTTTATTCAATCGAGTCTCGATCGAGACATCATCGGATAGGGCGACGGGAACACAAGAGAAACATGATTTGTGCAGGTTGTTGACATGATAAAATATGAATAGAAAAAGCAAAAAAAAAAAAACATGAGTACGTCTAACACAAAGACGTAGCTGGATTCATTACAGTTAACTTTAAATTATATTCAAGTTTTCCACCCATTAATAAAAAAAAAATTATATAATAAGATAGCCCAGTGGTCCCTTAAATATATGATTGCAATGATAAGGTTTAAATTTTAAGATTCTTTAATCCATTTTAAGGCCACATGTGACCTCCAATAATTGAGTTTAAGCTATTTAACGATTACTTTAAACCAAATTATGTCATGCTTTTCACCATGACTTAGAAGCACAATATTACAAAAGCAATTTGCTGTGAAAGTGAAAGCTACGGTCTCATTTTTCACATTCTCACATGTAGGAACAATTAAATAATGGCTACACATGACACCTGTCATAAACGTTTATATCTGTGGACATCTATATACCCAATTATCACTGCGACTTTGATAAACTCTAATTGCAATTAGGGTCAAGCGTAACCTGAGCCCGTTTGAAAAAAAAGCGAAAAAATTTGGCTTTGGCTTGGGTTGGGCACATTTTTTGGCCCAAAATTTTCTGCGTGAATTAGAATTTGGGATGAGCTCAGGCCTAGTACATAAAAAACCAGAGTTTAGCACAAAAGCCCAAATTTAAGGTACATTTATATAATATATTAATTTTTATTTTATAGAATTAAAAAAAAAAAAACTCCTTTTAGGCCTATATTATACAAATTCAGGTCGGGCTACAGTTTGACAGTTTGGGTTAACTCTACCCAATATGATGTAGCCCGGACACTAAGGATTCGATAATTTCTGGACGGGCCACTGATGAATCCGAAAGCCCGTCGGACTCACATATATAACACCGACACCCTAACTCTCATTACACACTCTCGGACACTCTTTCCATCACTTCCTTTCTCTCACCATCACGCTGGATCGCTTTCTCCATCTTTTTCCTTCCCTGCTCTCTTTCCACTCTTTCCAAGCAATCCTGAACCTATCTTCTCTTTCTTCATATAGGATACGCTCTCTCTTTCTCCTTCTCTCTCTGGTTCCTCCCTCTCAGCGCCTATTTTTACTTTTTCTTAAATTTATAGGGGCCGGGTGTAAATTGTAGTAGATCTTGTTTACTGGGCCAGGCTGGATCCAGACTCTTTTCTTAGTGGATCCAGACTCGAATCTTTCTGAGCAGGCCAAATCCAAGTCCACTTACCAGCCTATCCGCAAGAGCACATGTTACGCTTGAGGGGCTCATTTTCGACTTCAAAATTGTACCTAAAGAATTAAGAAAAAATGAATTTCCCTCTTAATTCTTTGAGTATAATTTTTTAAGTCCAAAACTATACCATTTTCACCTAAAATCAGTTATAGAGTTCATAAAATTCAGAATAGATGGATTTTGATATCTTGTTTGTAAAAATCAGTCGAGAAACCGCCTCTTTTGAAAACCCGAACCAAATGCGCAAAGGTTACATACAGTTGGCAGGGAGACAGTTTCTCGACCGGTTTCTACGAACAATGTATCAAAATTCATTTATTCTGAATTTTATGAACTCCCTAACTGATTTTACATGAAAATAGTATAATTTTAGACTTAAAAAATTGTACCCAAAGAATTAAGAGGGAAAGTCATTTTTTCTTAATTCATTGGGTACAATTTCGAAGCCCAAAACTATATCATTTCTACTTAAAATTAGTCGTAGAGTTCATAAAATTCATAATAGATAAATTTTGATACCTTATTTGTAGAAATTGGTCGAAAAACAGCTTTTTTTGAAAATCTCTCTCTAAAAACTATCCGAAGGATTACATTTTCCATTCATATGAAAATAAATGAAAAGGCCGAATCAAAATTTTACACTATTTTTTTTAAACAAGTGGGTAAGGAAAGCGCATAATTTACTTATCATTAAATTAATAGCCTCTTGTCGTTTTCTAGGAAATCATTTTTAAAATAATTGGGCTCGTCTGTTTTAACAAATGAGACATGAAAATGGAGAGAGAACTGGTAGTGGCAGCCATCTCTGAACTCAGTAAAAGTGGGGAGAGAAAGAGATGACGATCGAATGGAATTCCGCGAAAATGGGAGGGGTGAGCGGTGGTGCTGTAGCAGCTGACCCACGCGAGCGGCACAAGATGGCGGAGCGGGAGCGGCGGAATACCATGCGCGAGCTCTTCATGTCACTGCACGCGCTCCTTCCCCACGCCAGTACAGTTCGCAAGGAGCAGTCGGCCATCTTGGACGAGATCATCAAATACATCCCTTTAGCCGCTGCCCGCCTCCGCTCCCTCCAGAAAAGGCGCGACTGCCAGCCCCGAACGAGGTCTGATGGACCTCCAGTGCAGGTTTCCGATCACAGCTCAGGGAACTGCGACATCCGAGTGGCGTCTGAGCCGTCTTCGTCAGTGGCGATCCGAGTTCGTGGGAACCGAGTCAATGTGTCGTTGACGGACACCAAGGGTACTTCTCAGGCGTTGCTCTTGTCTGCAGTGGTGGAAGAGTTGGAGGCGCACCAGCTGGAGATTCTGCGCTCCACGCATTACCGCGACGGCGACAAGCTTCTCCACCACTCTGAAAGCAAGGTATTCGGATTTTTCCACTTACATGAAATCGTCTACGATACGGATTCGTCATTTTACTAACGAATTGGCCAAATCCTGCTATACAAATTACATTATAATAATAGTCATACATATTATTTATTGATCAATGTATATTTAATATCTACAAAATTCACTAAATAAGAGTTTTTTTTTTTTTAACAAGAAACCCGTCTCCATCTTGAATTCAATTCAATCTCAACTATAAGTTACTCTTCATATGTGAATTGGAAGATTTATATATGTCTGTGAGATTAGTCTCAATCTAATCTGCAGTGGAGATATCCATATTATTAAAACAAAAATAGGATCAAAATTTATTTTTGCAATTAAAAAATTAACCAATCTGAAACAATTATCTTTTATTATTGAAACACTATATCTTTAAAATACTAAAAAGATTGTTTTTTTTTTAATTCAAATGATAATTACAGAAAAATCAAATTGCATTGATTACTATTTCAAATAACGATTAAAATCTGTAATGTTTCAGTAATATAAAATAAATGTGTTTTAATTGATGACTTTAAGAAATAGATAATTTAAATCTTAGAGGCGAATCAGCCGTGTCATGATGTTTTCATATTGTTTGATGTCAATTTATTATAATTATTAGATGCGTTTAAAAATGATTGATTTTTTAGAGCATTTCACATTGATTTTTTTATTGAATTTAATAAAAAATTCACCTAGGTGATTATATATAAAAGAAATTCTTAAATATTATAAGATATATTGAACAAAGTATGTGGCCATAGAATAGCTATTTTAGTGACAGACATACCCAAGCCTCATAATTTTTTTTTACCATCCAAATAATCTTTTAATGTGTGTGAAAACTCTTTATTCATACACACTCAATAAATCGATAAAACCTTATCGATAATTTTTACTCCAATGTTTTGAAACCTTTACCCCTGCCACGTTTTAAATAGAACCTTTCTATCGTACCATCACTGTCAACATAACTGCGTCTCATGTAAATATGTTCAGAGCCTGATGTAAGAAAGGGTACGATCATCATCTTCTATGACTATAAAATTGTTCTCATGAGATTTGTAAATTTTGACACCTATATATTTTTTTTAATTTATGTGTAAAAAATTGTAGGATATTTATCGTAAAATTCACATGGTGAGATCAGTGCTCTTAGAATTTTGACCTATATTTTTTTATTTCTTTTTAATTTATGTGTAAAAAATTATAGGATATTTACCATAAAATTCACATGGTGAGATCAGTACGCTTAGAATATATTAAGATTAGGTCATGGGATTTCAAACTTGCAATTATACGAGTGAGTCCACTATCCTTAGATCATACCAAAATTAAACTATGAAAGTTCGAATTCACAACATCTCACTTCCTGACTTACATTACTCATTAGATCTAATGCTCTGTCATATTTATATATCTAATTTGATACTAATTTAAATTTTCTACTTTATTAATTTAATCTATAATTTTTTATATTTTGATCAATAAAAAAAATTAAAATCTTAAAAAATATGATTTCTCTTGTCTAATCAAAATAAAAATTTAAAAATCTCATTAAAAGTGGTCTTATAACATCTTTGTATTTAATATTCTCATAATCTAAAGTTGCTCAAAAAAGTGCCTTTCTTGTTGAATTGATGATTTCTCACGTTGATTGTAGTGTCTGAATTTAATATTTTTCAAGCTAAGTTACTTGTTTGATACATGGTTTGTTGGTGGCTTTGATGGGATTAGTCTCACGTGTAGTACCCACGTTATAATTAAAAAGAAAAAGTCTGGTTAATTGGTGAGTTTTTTCTTTGCTTATAATGTCTTATGGCGTTGATTTTTTACTTGGGGAGTTGGAGATCCCATTTAACCCTCAAGCGTTGGAGAAAAAGAACTCAGGATAAGTGTGGATGAGGGGTAAATTTTGAAAATGTTATTTCGGGCTGTGTTTGAATGAAGGATAACTTATACAGAGTCACTTTTAAGTTTGGGGTCACCTTTGAATACCCTAAACTTCAATAGAGTATTAAAAAAAATAATGAAAAGAGTAATTTTTTGAATTTTTACACTCACTTAAAGTAATTTTTTTATTACCAAATAAGAGTAAGAGGTCACCCCCTTAAACCCAGCCTTGGGATTATTTTGACAAAGGGCTGCATTTGGATGGGGGTAATAAGGGTAATATCTCTATCAGGGGTATAAATATCAGCCGATACATATCATATCAGCCAATATGTATCGGTTTTGAAGTTGTAAATATCGGCCGAAATATATTGTTATCGGCTGATATTCACAATATCGACTGAAATATCGTCCGATATCAAAATATAGGCCGATATCGGCTGGAGATAGAAAAATATCAGCTGATATATCGGCCGATAACGATTTTTTAACCCCTGCTCTCTATTACAAGTGTTTAGTAACTAAGGGGATGGATTAAAAATCAATTTTTTACTCCTCTCTCTCAACTTTTGAAAATCCTTTTTAAGAGTTACCCTAAGTAATCCCTTTAAAATTTACTCTCCATCCAAACGCAGACGAGGAATTATCCTGAGTATTATGAATACAAAGAATTTCCAAGAGGGGGAAGAAAGAGATAAAAAGTTAATTTTTTATTCTTTACCTCTTAGTTAGCTTCTTCTCTCGGTCTCAGATAAATTTGAGTATTTTGGGTTTCAGATAAGCGATGGAATGGAGCGATCTCCAGCGTTGCTGAAGGCGAGATTGCAGGATCTTGCTTGCAAGCTCCACAAGTTAAGAAAATCTTCTCCTCTCAAGCGAACTCACCACCAATTGTACTGACCTTAACATCTCCATCTTCTTCTTCTTCATCCCTTCCATACAACACTGAAAGCTCTTTGATTCAGCTATCTTTGCTTTTCTTGTTTTTCTCATGAGAGAGAGAGAGAGAGAGAGAGAGAGAGAGAGAGAGAGAGAGAGAGCTTTTTGAATTTTAAAGTAATCTGGATATGGGCCTTCTCCTGCTGTATATTAACATGAATCGTCAATAATATTAATCGATAGGTCTTTTATTTCGAAGCAAGTAGCTCTGCAGAAAGAATTATGTTTTTGTTGGATTCATGTTATTGGATAATGTCTACTAAACCTATTTTCATTAGTAAAAATTCAATATTTTTATTATTTTGTATTAAGTTTTTAATTTTATTATAAATAAATAAAATATTATTTTGGTAAACAAGAAAAATCTCTTTATTTTTCTTATTAAAATTTTCTTTTCCCTTTGATATAAAATGAAAAGAAGTAGAAAATGTCATATTTTTTTTTTATTGCCAAAAAGCTCTTGTTATAGAGAAGAAAAGAGTGTTTTATACAGCTGAGAAATGAGAACCCAAAGGGAGTTGGGGTTGGTCATCCAAGAAACTCCTTCTGTAAAAGAAAGTTTTGAGTTTCATTCACGCTCAAATTCCTCTAGAGCTCTTTTCATAGAGATACTCCCCATCAAATTAACCTATGCGTGTGATTGAGAGATTTATGGATACTCGTGGAATTAGTCTTACCTACATCATGGAGTTACCATACCCATTTTTCAAAAGAAATAGGATGAGAAACAACTTTGAACTTATTTTTTATCTCAATAGATTGGAATGAATATCTTTTATAAGCTAACATTCTTTATTTTTATAGAAAAATTTAAATGACAAAATTACTTGATGGAATTTTAGTATAAAATATAATTATATTATATATTAACATAGGATTTTTTGTCTTTAAATTAAAGGAATATTAAAAGGTGTCTTCTTATAAAAAAATGTCAATCAATTTACTTTTTATTTTAATTTAATCATTCATTTTAGGAAAAAAAAAAACCCCAATAGCCCATCCATCTAGACAACAATCTCCCATAGGCTCTATTGGACTTAATAGTGATGACTTCAAATGTGAAGAAAAGACGGAATTTGAATCAAAAATTTAGTAGGATGCTTCTCTCAAAATCTAAATTTATTTAATTATAAAAGTGATAATTTTCAAAAATTTAAAGATTAATGGTTAAAATAGAGATATTTTTAATCAAATTTTAATTCATTAATAAAATTAGCTTCAAATAAAAAATTAATATGAAAAAGGATATAAGTTATAAGACACTAATAAATATGAGAATTAAAGAGTGTAATTTAAAGTTTAGATGAGTCCTACGTGAAAATACAAGTAAGCAGAAGGTTGCGGGTTCGAGCCCCTATGGCCTAACATTGGTGTGCCCCAGGGGCAGTGGACTCACCCGTGAGAGTTTTTCGCTGGATATCCCGCGGTTTTCTACTCGTAAATTAAAAAAAAAAATCAAATAAGCAACCAATTTTTTTTCCAAAAATTAGGCAAAATGGTGGTAAACTAAGTGTTATTCTTCGTAGAATTGTTCAATTCATGAGTAAAAAGATTTGTACATATTTTGAAAATAGATCGTTAAGTTTACACCTCCATTTTATCCCACGGTGCACCTCTTTAAATAGAATTTTCAAATGGCCAGCAATCCTCCCACAGGCATTTTGTGTTTAGCGATACGAGTTTTAGGCTGCGTTTGGAGGTGAGGGTAAAAATTTGAAAATTTACCCCTCTCATCCCATTTTTTAATACATTTTTGGAGGTTGGCGTATTCACAATACCCTACCCCTCAATACCCCTTGCCTTCCTCTATTTATCAATTATATATTATAAAATTAAAATCTTTCTAAAAAAAAATATATATATATATATATATTAAGTAATTAAAAAAATAATATATTTCAAGTAATTAGAAATTTAATTTTGTTTGAAATTTATTTTAAAAATGTGTCAACATTTTCAACATGATACATTTAGATGATGGGTAAATTTTACAGAGGTTACCCTTGAGTAGGGGTAACTGTAAGTATGGGTAAACTGACATATTAACATTTTTATGAGAATCAATATTTTTTATTAAATCTATCTAATATAAATAATAAAAATAAAATTTTATGAAACATAATTGTCAAAATATCCTATTTTTAAGGGGTGATTCTATCGAAATTTCGATAAGGTTTCGAAACTCCGAAAGAGTATGAGGTTAATCATAATCTCTTTCGGAATAATTAACAATTTATTCTCTTGCAAGTTTATTTTAAAAATGTGTCACCAGGGTTACCCTCGAGTAGGGGTAACTGTAAGCAGGAGTAATCTGACATAAATTTATAAGAATTAATAATTTTTATTAAATTCATAGAAATATAAAAAATAAAAATAAAATTTAATGAAACATAATTGTCAAAATGTCCTATTTTTAAGGAGTGATTCTGTCCAAATTTCGAAAGGGTCTTGAAACTCCAAAAGAGTTTGAGGTTAATGGTAATATCTTTTAGGGTAATTAGCAATTTATTTTGTTGAATGTTTATTTTAAAAAAATTCAATATTTTCAATGTGATGCATTTGGATGAGGGGTAAATTTTGAAGGGGTTACCTGGAGTTACCCTTGAGTAAGGTAACTGTACGTAGGGGTAACCTAACATATTAACAATTTTATGAGAATTAATATTTTTATTAAATTCATATAATATAAAAAATAAAAATTATATTTTTTTATAAAGAGATGTGTTGATATTTTTTATTCATTTATTGGGATTTAAAATAATAATATAAAAAAATCTTTATTTATTTTTGTAATTTTAGAATGCAAGCGTTTATTTTAAATTATAATTATGAAAATAATTTATAAAAAATAGATAATATTATTATAAGTTTTATTATTATAAGTTATATTATTAGAATTTGCTTCATGAATATTATTTAATAATTATATTTTATAAAAAAAATAAAAAAATATTGATATACGAGGTTACCTTTGCTTATAGTTACCAAATAAGATTTTTTACCCTTAGGGTAAGGTTTTACTTTACCATTGTAATTACCAAACAAGATAAGGGCAATCCCAATTCAAAGGTCACCCCCACTCAAGGGTGACCCCTACTCGAGGTAACCCCTCATCCAAACAGACACTTAGTGTATTCTTGATTTTACCCTTCGCATGAATAGTAAAATTTCGACGGATTGATTTTTACTATTCAAGTGAATTTCGGCGAGTTTGCACTGTTCATAATTTTTGGTGAGCCGATTTGTAATTTCGGTAAGTCGATTTGCATTGTTCATGAGTTTTGGCGAGCCGATTTACAATACCCTGCCCCAGATTAGGCGAGTTTTAGCTCGTTAAAATTGTTTAACCGGTTAATCTTAGAGATTTTGGTTAGGGCTTTGAGGAAAGCCCAAGTTTGGCCCGATCTGAGCCCGAAAACTCAGTGATTCAGCTCGTCGAGCTGGAGGGGCATTTTGGTAATTTACCACTTGTCGTGTATATTTTTATAAATTGTGTAATTTTGTGAATATTATTAGTGAACAATGTTCTCCTTAATGAAGGATTTACATTTCTGATTTTAAAATAAAATTATTTTCAGAAAATGATATTTAAATATCGCCCGTCAAAACCCCGAAAGGGAGTATTAATTATTTTAAAGGGTTTTGAAAATGAAATAAAATTTGAAATTTGTATTTTATGGTAGACCATTTTAAGAATGGTCTAGATATTTCATTTCATCTCAAAATGATGTTTCTAAATTGTTTATTTTAACAATTCTTTATTTAAGTAAATAGTGTAAATTTATGAATTTTATTTAAATAAATGGTTTTCAATAAGAGTTAAAATCTGAAATTTTTATGGTGATTAAGATTTTTAAAACCCAACCTATCTGTAAGGTTGGATTAAATTTTTGAGCTTTTAAAATTATTTTTTTAGTTAAAAATCCATTTTTTATCAAAATGAGGCCCTTTTTGCAAAAATGGAAAATATGGAGGGCTGATCTGAAAAAGTAAACCTGCGGTTTACTGTAGCAGCGTCTCAGCCGCAGGCGCATGCCCCTGCAGCCCGATTTTCCGGCGATTTTCCGACGTCCCGTCCCATCGCGCGTGCCGGATTTCCCGGCCGAAAAACCATATAAATTCCGGCTCAATTTTCGGTTTTAAACTCCCACTGATTTCCTTCTCTTCTCCCTTCTCTCTTCTCTCTGATTTTCAGCCGAGCCTTTAAGTTTTTGAAACAGTAACTTAGAGGAAATTTTCAAAGAAGATCCGGTTTTCAGCCCAGAAACTCAATCAAAGGTAACCACTGCATTCCCCTTTCAATTTCGACCGATTTGGAATAAAACAATTTTGGATTTGGCTCTGTTTTCATTGAGAAAAATGATTTCAAAATTTAGGGAAAATTTTAGGGTTCCTCGTGTCAGTGAGCTTCCGGTGTTAAGATCGGATGGCTCACTGAGTTTCAAAGCTCCAAACATCTTCCTGTGGAAAGAGGACTCCCGGAGGAATCCATCGGACCGGTCAGATGTAAAAACCGAGTCCAGAAAATATCCCATGTCTTATTTTCGGTTTTACTGTTCACCGGACGTTCACTGTCTGTTGCAGACAGTGAACGGGGAAGAAGAAGAAAAAAAAAATATTATTATTTTATTAAAAAAAATTATTTTTATTTGATATTATGGTCGCTCATATTTTTAAATGTTGGTTCCCACCGAAGAAAAAAAAAATGAATAAATAATTAAATAATTAAATATTATTATTTTATTCAAAAAAAATAAAAAATAAAAAAATATTTTTATTTGAGATTATGGTTGCTCATATTTTTTAAATGTTTGTTCCCACCGAAGAAAAAAAAAATGAATAAATAATTAAATAATTAAATATTATTATTTTATTTAAAAAAAAAAATTATTTCGTTAGATTATGTGATGTGATGATTTATACCCCATTGTTAAATAAAACTGTACTAACCCCTTTCTCTTATTATTTATAATGTAAATATTATTGTATCCGCTTTCAGTACGATACTAGTCGGGAAATGAGTGATTCACTTTCGGCGAGTTTGCACTGTTCATAATTTTTGGCGAGCTGATTTGTAATTTCAGTAAGTCGATTTGTATTGTTCATGAGTTTTGGCGAGCCGATTTGCAATTTCAGTGAGCCGATTGCACTGTTCATAAATTTTGACGAGCCGATTTGCACTGTTTATAAATTTCTAGCATTCTTTTTTCTTCGGTATGGGACGTGAAGGCAAATTGAGTATCACAGTAAAACTTGTGTCTGTATATACAAAATATCCATGAGAGAATCGCTGGTCTTTTCAAATGGGTAATGATTTTTTTCATCCAACACGGGTTGTGATTTTTTCTTTATAATCCCAGTGTACCCCTCTCTCTTCTCTCTCTTCCGTTCCTATTTTCCCGCCTTCTGTCATTCCTTTTTCCCATCGCAGCATGGGCGACTCCTCCCCTCCTCTCCAGTTTTACTCTTTCACGAGACTGTCATTATCTCTCAGGGGTCTCTCACGTCCTTCTCTCTCATTTCCTTCATCCTTTTTGACAAGCAAGAAGTCAAATGAGATTCCAATACTTGGTAGGAGAACTGTCAAGATTGTCTTCATCAGTTTTGCAATGTTAACTTGAGAAAATTCAGCCTCTGCTGCTCCAGGTTCCTACCATATGAGAAATACAATTTTTACACAGCAAGATAACAACACCTAGAAATTATTGACAGCGGGAATAAAATATATTGAGCTTGATTATCACTTCATATGAGAACGTGTCACTATCGGCTCTAATCGAATTCAATTCGTATCTTCTTCGGGCCAGTTCGCTGAGATCTTCATCAAAGGGCTCTCGAAGCAACGATTCTCCTTGCTTAGTTTCAAACTCCTCACTCTTCCACAGTCAAATTTGTGGGAGAGTATTAACGGCAGTCCTTGTCCACGTGGGACTCCCAATCCTAACCCAAGAGGAACTTTCTCTAATCTTAATTCTAATCAATTGTATTCTAATTGATTTTTTCCTCCTCAAAGAAATTGTATCCTAATTGTTTGGTTCCTTATTAAAGAGAGGCTTGTAAATTTTATTTATATGGATAATAATATGAAAGTATGTGTGTCATTTTCCCAACTCTTTAATGTGAATAGAGCATTTGGTTTCTTCTTTAACTTCCTCATTGGATTTGTTAGAAAATTGCATTCAATTTTTTTTTTTTAAAGTTCTTAAAAGATAACTAGTTCTGTTATCCTCCAAAATCCAAAAACTTAAAGAGGGAACATTAGTGAATAAATATTTTTGAAAAGATGGTAAATGATCGAAATGTCCAAATAATCAGTATGATGAACCCCCACACCCACAACAACTACAACAACAAAAGACCTCAATGGGAAACCTAGACAATGGGGCCCATAGGATATCAAAACATCCATGGTGAGATTAAACAATTTTTCAAGAAACAGAATTGGTTCTTGAGCTAGCAGGACTAAGGTGCATTGGTAAGCTAGGATTTGAGGGACTGAAAAAACAAGAATATTTTGGAAGATTGCAAGAGCAGGTCCTCTATTTAATAAAGTCAAATTTAGTCTATTAATTTTCTGATAATGAGAAGCTTCAGTGAAATCATAGCAATGTCATTAACTGTGTTAACATTGATTTATTACAAAAGAAAAAAAGAATCAAATTTCGTCTGTTAAAAAAAGCATCAGCCCAATGCAGAGGTAGAGAGAGACCATATGAGATGGAAGGAAATGAGAGAGATGAGAAAAGAGAGAAGGACGAGAGAGATCTCATGAAAGAGGAAAACTGGAAAGGAGAGGAAGAGTTCCCAATTGAATGATGCTGCAGTGGGAAAAGAGAATCATGGAAGAGGAATACTGAAAAGGAGAGGAGGATCATGAAAGAGGAAAACTGGAAAGGAGAGGAGTTCCCATGTTGAGGTGGGAAAGAGGAATAGCAGGAAAACGAGAAACGGGAAAATAGGAACAGAATAAAGAAAGACTAAAAATTTGCAACCCGTGTAAAAATAAATTCTATTACTCTTTTTAAATTTGCCTTTATTGTTAAAAAAAAAAAGGAAAAGAGAAGGAAAGAGAGAAATAGAGAGAAATTTAAAATTTCTTTTAAAAAAATGTAATTTCAGAGAAAATAGGGTGCAAAAATCATTATCTTTGAAAATTACTCTCGTCTTCTAACAGAACATTGTTAAAAAAGTAAAAATTAAAAAATTATCAAAAAATTGACCTACTTGATTACTCGAGTGGAAGGTGATGGACATGGTGTGATAAATTCTTATAGATACCTAACCCTTTTGTCCGTTGTCAATAATGTCATTCAGTATTCATGTTTTTCAACGAGTGGAGCAAAAGAACCGTTGAAAAGCGTTTGGATGAAAGATAAATTTTTTAGAGGTTAAAGAAGTTACCTTTGAGCTGGGTTTACCTTCTGCATTTGTTATCTTTATTTTATTTGATAATTATAAAAAAAAATTAAGAGAAAAATTTTTCTATTTGATAATGGTAAGTATAGATAATTTGATATATTAATAATTTTATTAGAATTAATAATTTTTATTAAATATATATAATATAAAAAAAATTATGAAATATAATTATTAAATAATATTTATAAATTAAAAAATATTTTTAAATATTTTTATTCTATAAATACATAGATAAGATAAATAGGAGTAAAGAGGAGCAAGGCCTTCGTAAAAACCCTCGTACTCCTAAGAAGAGAAAAGGTGTAAAAACCTCTTCTGTTATCAAATAAGGGTAATAGGGTTTAATCTTTACACCCATCCAAACCGGCCTACAATCATTGGAGGGGCAAGGCTATGCTCTACAATCATAGGAGCCTGTAGGGTTTTACAAGCGTAAAGTTTAAATTTGTCTTATTTGTAATATACTAAGTCTGTGTATGTTTATTTAAAATGATTAAAGATCTAACTATTTAAATTAAAAATTGATATTATGAGCTATAAATAAACTAAAATTAATTTTAATTTTTAACAACTTTATTTTAATGGTCAGAATTGTTGGACATCTTTAGGAATTGACAAACATGATGAAGAGTTATTACTATTATAATTCATCATGTCTAATTTCAATTTGAATTCTATCAGATTTTAATTAATTTTAGAATTTTTTTAAAAAAATAATGAATCAATTGTACATATACAAATATAATGATTAAATGATATAAAAACTCCAACAGATTTTTAAAAAGATGATGAATAGAGACACATACATATAGAATGATTAAATAGGATAAAATCTCCTTAGGGCTTTCATGGACTTTTTTAAAAGTTCCAAGCTCATCATCATATAAATGGGATTAAGAATTTAGGTTAAGCCTAATCCAATGATATAATATGTGTCCAAATCCGTTTGTTAATGACGGTTTAGGCAGATTTTGGGCCCCACTCATAAGAAGGAAACACCCTATTAGTGATGCACTCGATTATATTATATATTTTCCTATTTTACTGTTTACATGAATAAAAAACAAATTATTATGTTTGTAGACTACATCAAAAAGGGTTGTCTTGCTGTATATTTTTTCATATGGGTCTACTTAGTGGAAGATGAGGTTTTAACTATAAAAATATTAATTTAATTATTTAATTTCATTTTTTAATAATATCATGAAGTTCATGTTATACCTTAGCAATCTTCACGTTAGTCTTTTTAGCATCTGACAACCCACAATAAATTATTTCAACTTGTGATTTTGCATGTCAAACCAAAATCAAGATTTATAAGAGAATAAATAGGATTATTTGTGTTTTTACGAAAAAGAACATTAAACTTGTCATTTTATCCATCTATCATTACCTAAGTGGTGATAATGTACACCGATGTCTCTAGTTATAAAATACACCAATGTCCATATTAATTTCTAACTTAAAAAGAATTTGAACATTAAGAGTGGGTGATGTCCTAACTACTAAGTAGATCTGACAAACCTATGAATGAGGTCCATCAAATAAAGTAGTGATGAATAAGTCAGAAAGGTCATTCATTGAATATGTAAGTTAGTAAAAATCACCTTAATTGAATCGTTCAAGGTTGCATTTTTTAAGTTCTTTAAAATTTGATTAGTTTAAATTATTTTTTAATCTTTAAACTCAACGACCTTTAAAAGTATGACTTCATTGATTTAATCAGTGTGATTTGTGAGCCACGTATTCAAAAAAGGACTTTTATGAAATGCCCATCACCACTCTATTTAGTAGGTCCTATAATTAAGCAATCATTTCACTTTAAAAAAGGTCTACTAATTTATTAAATGAGTAGAATTGATGTGTGTACCTAATTCAAACCTAACCATTTTAAAAAGGTATGGATATAAGATTTTTAACCCATTTATTAATTGAATATACCTGACCCAAATTCATTTATAAATAGATATACCTCATATCAACTTATTTATAAATGGTTACACCTAATCGACTTAATCATGGCCATGTTTATTTAGGAGATAGTTTTGATACTAAGTTTCGTTAGAAAAGTCTCATGAGTGTAACTCAACAAAGATAACGTTGATACGAAGGTAGTTTTGTAAATTTAATAATAATAACTTTTAGACTATATTATACTAGCAATTCACGCATGAAATGAGTGAAAATTATTTCCTTAAATTCAATACTAAAATAATCTCATCGTCGAAACTATGGATCCAAATACCTATAAGCCAACTTAACTTCTTACTAAACATAGTGTGTGTACATATATACGATTGGTTCGACTGACGTCTAGACTAAAAAGCTCGGGTGTTCTGACTTGTCTTGCCAGACAATGGGCTCTACCTGATAAAAATTATATGGATTGATACATTATCAATAGGACTGTCATATTGTCAAAATTGAAACATTGAATCATGTTTTTAACGACCCAGCCCTTAATTTGCCTTAATTTTAATAAATGGACTATGTTCGCTTGTGCGGAAATACTCGCAGGCGCCATGTGGGTTCCAGCTAATGGACACATCCTAAGGTATTTAGAAGGCCTAGTGAAAGGAAATGGAAAATTAAATAACTAATCAAATTGTGTGGTTGTCGATCAGACCGACTAGTACCTCCGGTCCGACCGATGAAGGGCAACATGTTGGACCTTAAGAGAACAAAGTTTGAATAGAGGTTGGATAATAGACTAACCCAAGAACTGAATTTATGTCTGTTCAACTGACGGGAGTCGTTGGTCCAACCTTCAGAGCACAGTAGAGAGTGCAATTTGTGTTTAAAATTTTATTTCAACTAGAACCTTAATTAATTATTTAATATTATTTATATTATAATATTTATTATACAAATTTGAACACGATTGAAATTTATTTAATCTAACCTTCCACCAACGTATTCTTGTCGCGGGCCGCTTTTTAAATTAGTGTTTCAATTCTTTCTGTTATGGAACGGTATATTCGCAGGAACTTTTTATAGATTCCTCCTTACAAGTTTGCATAATTTGAACGCCAGTACAGAGTACAGCTACAGACGGTGTCGGTTTCTTTTTTTTTTCTTTTTCCTCTTCTGAGTGTATAGTTTGGACCACAAGATCTTAGGATCAAAGAAAGGGAATCACTTGAATAAATTTATTTGTCTTTTATTTTGTTATAATTAGTTAAAAATTTAGTTTAAAATTAAAATATGAAATATTAAAGGCCAACAATCCTCCCATGGACGTGATATTATTTTATTCACTTGCAGTACTGAAAATGTAAAACAATAGGAATGTTAGAAATTGACTCATCAATCGGATCCCTTACAAGTTTTTGGCGAGCTGATTTACTGTGCACGGTTGATTCGAAGAGCCAATTTTACTGTTCACACGTGATTTGGAGAGCCAATTTTACCGTTCACGAGTGATCCGGTGAGTCGATTTTACTCTTGGGACCATATCTCTAACATTCCTATTGTTTTACATTTTCGGTACCGCAGGTGAAGGATAAAATAGGCATCACGGTAAAACTTGTATCTATATACACAAAGTGTCTTGTGAGAAGATCCTTCACCAATATTAAATTATGATGTATCACAAAATGGTACTCAATTTTAATAAAAACAAAATGCCCAGATCACTTTCTATTAAAAAAGTGAAGTACATTTTTTTTTCCAACACTTCAAAGTTTGTTGTAAGTCAATGATTTTTCTATTTGGACGATTGTTAGCTAAGCTAAAATTCAGCTAATGCCTATCGGTCAGTCCTTCCGGATCAGTAGCATTAAGGATTTAAGGGATTTTGTGATGAAAATATTTCAAAAACTTCGTCAAGTTTGGTGACAATGCCTTTTAAAAAAAAAATTTGTTAATCAGGGTGTCTCATATTAAATTTAGGATAAAAATGCTCATTTACTATGAGAAGTCATTTTTTAAAGGAAAAATGCATTTCAAAACCAAAGATTATATTTTTCTTTTTTCACTTCAAGTTTCAGCTTCAAATTTGCAAAACTCAAATGAAAATAATTCTTCGGCGAGTTCCAAACCATCAAGAATTTATTTTTTCACTTGGGAAGAAATTTGAACACCATAATGGACGGTCAATCACTTTACAATGATAGAGTGAGAGAGAAATCCAAGTGTGTCAAAGATGATGTTGATGACTGTGTCCATGTTGCTTCCGACAATAGAAAACACTTGAAGGATGTTGGATTCGAGTTTTTCTGGCCCAAGGACCGACCAGATAATTTCATTCTATTCGACAATGGCCGTCATTATAAAAACCCATAACAAAACAAGAAGAAAACAAAAGAATGGAATATTGAGAAGAGAATGCAAGTCTTTGAGCTTGACAAAAATAGATCTCTATGTAAAAATATGTATTTTTCTCAAGTGCAAGTTGGGTTTTGCATTAGCACACAACGAATGATATTTTTTTCCTAAATTTATCACGAGGCACTCAGAGCTAATTTTTTTGTTTAAAATACTATCACCAAAATTCATAAATTTTGAAGTATTTTTACCAAAGAAATCTCAAAATTCAATTGAAGCAATTTTCATCAATATTCTAGTAAAATTGGCCACAATTATGACTTCAAATTGATTCTAAGCCCATAAAGGACAACTTAAGTGAGATCTTAAAATTGTTTATTCACAATTTTTGTAACGACTAGATTCGAAAACAAGGGTTAGGGTTTGACACAACAAGAAATTGTCCGTTCTATGCCTCGCACAGAAGCGAGCCCGTACAGTTTTGCTTTTGGGCCCGAGCCCACATGGCCCGGCCCAAAACACGTCCTGATAGTCAAGAGGGGCTGGCCTCATAAATACCCCAATCACTCACCCTTCATTACCGATGTGGGAGTTCACAATTTTATATTTAATAATTATAGATATCAATGACGTTTATTTTAATAAATAAATAGATCCTAATTTCCCTCTTAATTTTTATGGTTAATAAATATGCAAAATTTGATTGCCAATTGGAAATTTTGCCCAATTAACATCCATACTTTCAATCCACTTCTTTCTTTTATGGCATCATGGAACCATGTGTCAGTTTGGCTTGAGTTTCGAAAAGTATAATGAATTTAATTAAAAATGAAATCTTGAACCTTCTAAATGCTTAGATTTAAAAAGAAAAAAAAACAAAACAAAACTTCTAAATATGAATTTAAGTGTAACGAAAGATAAACAAAGAATCACAAATTTTGAAGACACGTGTGCATGATTTAGAAGTCTATTAATGCAACTCAAATAATTGAGGAGCACAAGTGGCCCATATGGGTCTAATCGTAGTATCGTACCACCAAACCAGACCACCTATCAATCGATCATTTGTGTCAAATACCAAAAAAGAAAATCTATTAGACAAGTTAGCCGCATATCTTCGGCAAATGAAATGAAGTTTAGAGATGAAATACTAATTTTTATTATTCATTTTACATTATTTAAGGATGATTTTTTTTTTAGAATGGGATATCCAGTCCAAAAAGCTTATTCATTAGATAAAGTGACCGAAATCCTTTATAAGCTCCTAAATCTCTCCATTCACAATCAATATGGAACTCGTTCACTGTTCCAATAATCCTCCCTCGAATGAAACTCTGTAAGATAGAGTGTCACCAATCATTCTGTCAAGTTAGGAGATTTTCTGAGTTCACATGCATTGATTTAGATATATAGATTTGATACCACTTGTTAGTACTATATATCTGTTGGGAATTTTAGCTCGATTTAAAGCCACGTTTGTTTAGGAGACCCTCTCCTATTTTATCTCTCCTTATCCTACGTCTTCTCTAGATCTTTTTGTCTTGTTATTTGTAACTTTGTTTGATTTAGTGAACTTACGAATGCTTGTTGGTTTGATTTCGATTTTAGTTTCCGCTGATTGATTAAGTTTGGAGTGAGTGAAGTTTTTTATAAATTTTTAAATCTCTTTTTTAACAATCAATATATAACTTGTTTGCTGCCTCAACACTTTTCTTATACACCATGATTTGCGTCTTTTTTCTTTTCTTTTTTTCAATTTTAGAGCATTGTCAATATAGAAATCCAATCAAATGACCCTCTTCTTAAGCGAATTCAGTATTTTTTTTAGAAATTAATTTTTACGTTATTATACACATTGACATAGATAGAACCTTACGAGTCTCTTGTTAAGGGTATGTTCATATTTTATAATTTTTAATAGAACAATGGATCGGCTCAAACTTGGTACTTTTGAATTTTTTTTTTTTAAAACTCAACATGTTACAAGCTAACTCAGACTTCATATTTTGAACTGAGATTGAGAAAAAGTCTTATTTGAGCTTTTGAAAAAAAAAATTGAACTTTATATTCAGACACCAGATTTGATTATTAGCTGACGATTGCACAAACAAACACTATGGCTGAGTTTGGATGGGGTAAGAGGGGTAACCCCCATTACCCCTTGTTACCCTCGTTTGGTAACAAGAGAGTAAAGGTAAAAATTCAAATTTTTACCCCTCTCATCACCATTTTGAATACCCCCATAGGACTTGGAGTATTCACTCTTGAATACCCCTCCTTACCCTCCATTTTACTGTTTCATGAGATTTTTTTTTTATTTATTTTGGTGAGTACTTGGCTTTTATATTTTTTTTAAAGTACTCTATTATTTCCATTTGATAAATTTCATATCACCAAATAACAAATTAGATTTTTTTGTGAAGAGATATGTAGATTTTTTTTATTCATTTATTGAAATTTAAAATAATAATAGTGGTTTTTTATTTTATTTTTATTTTTTTTAAGGAAACCTTGCCCCTATTTACCCCGTGGCTTCCTCTATTTTTTTAATTATATATTATATAATTGAAAAATTAATAGATTTCAAATAATTAGCAATTTATTTTTTATATTATATAGATTTTCAACATAATGCATTTGGATGAGGGGTAAATTTTTACAAGGGTTACCCCAGGTTACCCTTGAGTAGGGGTAATTGTAAGTAGGGGTAACCTAACATATTAACAATTTTAGAATAATTAATAATTTTATTTAATCCATATAATATAAAAATACAAATAAATTTTTTGAAACGTATTTGTCGAAATTTCGATAGGGTCTCAAAACTCTGATAGAGTTTGAGATTCATGGTAATCTCTTTCAGGGTAATTAACAATTTATTCTGTTAGAAGTTTATTTTAAAAATGTGTCAAAATTTTCAAAGTGATGCATTTGGGTGAAGGGTAAATTTTTACAGGGGTTACCTTTGAGTAGGGGTAACTGTAAGTAGGGGTAAACTGACATATTAACAATTTTATGAGAATTAATAATTTTATGAAATCTATATAATATAAAAATAAAAATAAAATTTTCTGAAACGTATTTGTCAAAATATTCTATTTTTAAGGGGTGATTCTGTCGAAATTTCGATAGAGTCTCAAATCTTCGAATGAGTTTGAGGTTCATGTTAATCTCTTTCAGAGTAATTAACAATTTATTTTGTTAGAATTTTATTTTAAAAATGTGTCAACATTTTCAACATGATGCATTTTGATGAGGGATAAATTTTTACAGGGGTTACTCGGCGTTACCCTTAAATAGGGGTAACTGTAAGAAGGGATAACCTGACTTATTAACAATTTTATGAGAATTAATAATTTTTATTAAATCTATATAATATAAAAAATAAAAATAAAATTTTATTAAACATATTTGTCAAAATGTCATATTTTTAATGAGTTCAGCCCGTGACAATTTTTAATATTAATTTTATATTTGTTGTGATTTATTAAACTATTATAATAGTTTATTATATTATATATTTCATGTTACCAATAAACAAATAATATTTTTTTTATGAAGAGATATGTTGATTTTTTTTATTCATTTATTGGGATTTAAAATAATAATATCTATTTTTTTCTTAATTTATTTTTTTACTGTTAGAATACAAGTGTTCATTTTAATTTATAGTTATAAAAAGGAATTCATAAAAATTAGAAAATATTAGATTAACTTAATAAATATTATTTAATAATTATATTTTATAAAATTTCTCATAAAATTATTAATATATCAGGTTACCCCTAATAGGTACCAAACAAGTTTTTTTACCTTTAGAGTAAGTTATTATTTTACCACTATAATTATCAAAAAAGATAAAGGTAATCCCTTTTCAAAGGTAACCCCTGCTTAGAAGTAATCCCAATAAAACTTATCCCCATCCAAACGCAGCCATATCTTCTTCGAACAGAAGAGAGGGACTTTAGGGCCTACAACCACCTTAAATTTACACAACCCATGTTGGTCTGCTTGAACATATTATGGATTGGATTGTTCAGAACTATCTAAAACTTAGAACCTCGGGACCAATAATTTATCACATCGACAAAATAAATATAAGAATTGACAACTAACATTGATTTATATGCCTTCCGTCAGCTAATTTTGGACATTTTTTTCTCAATGGATATGGACGACTCTACAGTTTAAATTTTTTAAAAACTCATCAGACTTTCTGAATTGACTTGACTTGATAAAGAGTTTTATTGAACTTTTCTGAATTGAGTCTAATAACTCAACTGAATTACTCGACTCGATAAGATTTTGAAAGTTTGAGCTTTTGATTTATCAAATTATGGACCACAGACATCACCAACTAATGGACCCCATGTAAATATAAATTTATCTACTTTTCGTTCAAATTCAGAACCCCATCACTCCAGTTAAATGTGTTATTAGACTCGGGGGTAAAAATGCATTGTGTCGGAACAGGACGCTGATATGTCTATATCAGTACAACATTGTATATCATCCGTTACATGTCGATACACCTCTGTCCTTTCGAACAACAATGCACTGATAGGCGATATGTTACTGTTGAGATTTTCTCACAATTTTGCAACTAATATAGAACTTATTTTTTACATATAGTTGGACTAAGCAGGGGTTTAAATATCGGTTTTGGATAAGTGAATATCGGCCGATATGTATTGTATCGGCCGATATTCACAATATCGGCCTTGATATCGGCCGTATTATATCGGCCCGATATCAAAATATCGGCCGATATTTAAAAAAACAAGGAAGAAAGAGAAAAATATCGGCCGATAACGATATATCGGTCGACATATCGTATCGGCCGATACCGATTTTTAAACCCCTGGGACTAAGGACATAAGCCCTTCCAAACTACTGAACCCATCCAAAAAATTTAAGATTTTTACTCTGAAACATATTATTTTAATTCTCACATTAGAGTAAAACATATAGCTACTCATGGGTACAGAGATTTCATTCATTAAGAACTAGTTCTCTAAATGGTATGAACCCCATGGGAAGAAAGGGCTTAGAATCAAGAGAAAAATCCAAAGTAGTTAGGTAGCGCCCTGTCCTATAAAGTTTCTTGCATAACCTACCAAACCCAACAGGTTGAATCCATTTAGACTTAATTACACATCAAATAAATAAAAATAGTTCAATTTTTAACTAAATAAAAAATAATGCCATATATTAGATTGCCTGCACCCCTATTAAATCAAAATTAAAACATAAAATTTTACAATATTATAAATAAAAACACAATGTGCAGAATAATGTACAAACTAATTTAAATGTATCACATCATTTTTTTTAAAAAAAATCCACATCATGATTTGCAATGTAATTTACAAAATAAATAAAAGTATTAATTGGGCCAATCCCACTCTTCCCTCATTTTTGAAGGCTTTTTGATTCTTGACCCAGTATTTTCTCCTGGGTTGGGTTTTGTTGGCCTTTTGGCGCTTTTGTTCTCAGTTTTGGGCCTCTGTTTTCCCTGGTCTGGGATATGGGTTTCTTTTCTGTAATTCTGTTGGCCTCTCTGTGGGCCTGCTTTTGTGATTTTCTATTGTCTGGCCCTGGCTGTGGGCTGCTATGTTTATTCTTGGGCTCCTTATTCTTTTAAATGAAATTACTAACCATCATTTAAAAAAAAAAGTATTAATCTTTCAAAAGTGTCATGATTCTGGAGCTTTGGAGGAGATAACAAACTCTTGGTAAATATATTAACCCATGTAAGCTTATCGGCCCCATTACATCGGTTAGATCCAATGGATCAGGCCTGAGTCAAGTTTGGCCCAATAAACGGTAGTGTGCCCCATCCCTAATCCATATAAGCTTCACTGAGGTTATATGTTCTTCACTAAACCTCCAATTTGAAGGCCCACGAATATCACTATTTACACATTATAGTAAGTTAAGTTGATTTATAGTCGTTTAAATTTGTAATTGTGATAGTAAAAGTGGTTTGGCATTGAATATATGGGCAGACTAATGTCGATCATTCATTTTATGAGTTCACTAGTGGTATAGTATAACTTGGAAATATCTTATAAAAAATAACTTTATTATTGATATTGTTGTTATTGAATTACAATCCACTCAAATCCAATTAGACACGTTAAATGAGTTCAATCTAAGTGGACATTTCCTAGTAATCCACTCAGATTTAAAAAAAAAGAAAATATATATATATATATATGTAAATCTAATCTAGATTGACCAATACAGGATCTTCCAAATCCTAAACGAATCCATATAAAAACCTCATCTACTCTCAAATGGTCCAATCTCAATGGTCTACAGATACCTAAATGGACCCAGTAAATGGTCCTATTCACATGGAAACAAACACACTAAATGGTCCACATAAAATCCCAAATGGGCCCATTTACCCAACATTGAATAAACCTCAGCACGGGACTATATAGGCCCATTCAAATCCAAATGACCCATTAATCGATCAACTCAAATTTAGAGCATACGTATACAACTAGTACTACTTAGGGGTCCAAAAAATGGTGGACCCAAGATCTCGGCCGAGACGCCGGGATCTTGGGTCCACCGTTTTCATCCTATATCTTGGTGATATCGGGCGATTTCTCTCTCTCTCTCTCTCCAAATCTCGGCTGTATCGGCTGATATTGGCAAGATCTAGCCCGTATATCTGCCGAGATCTCGCCCGTATATAGCATGAGATATCTCAAGTAATTTTTTGACCCCTAGTACTACTAAATGGTCCTGGAAAACAGTCCACCTAAATCTATGTGGACCCAGGGTACAATTGAGACAACACCATGGGCCCATTAGCAAATCCTATTTTGACTAAGTCAACAAACTCAAATGAATGGGAAACCTATCAGTTTGCATGATCCAAGAAGGAGCTGAGAGACACTTTTCACAACATGGAGGCGGTTTGAGGCCTTGTGTTGTCTTGATAAAAAAGGGAGGAAAAAATAGAGAAAAGTAGAGAGAAAAATGAAGGAAAACAGACCCTCATATCTGAAACTCATTTCAAAATTATGCAAAAAATCTTCGAAGGAGGTCTCTACCAATTGTTTGAGAAAATTTATTCTTTTAAAAAATAGTTTTGGTGTAATTCATGTTATTCGACACTACATTGACACTAATAGAAATCTGGCACTTATGGATTTTAAAGCAAAATTTTTATTTTAACAAAAAAAATAAATGAGATGATGTTTTGTCAAATAAGAAAAATCTCATTCTTTTCTACATTAATTTTTTATGTCTCTCTATGTAAAAAAATAGATTCTATGAAAGGAGAAGAAAATGCCAAGTGATCTATACTCTTCGCAAAGCACCTTTGTTGATAAGAGAAAAGACTTTTTTTTTTAATAATATGGATATTCCGACCCCATGTTAGAACTATGACTAATCACACAAATATATGAAACCATCAACAAACTTTATATAACATAGAAGAAGTTAATGAAAATGGGCCTTAGGCCCATAAGGATGATAAAAGTGCGAGACAATTCTAGGAATGAGACTGCCTCTGTCTCACAAGAAAACTCTGGGAACTTGACTACATGGGAGGAGGATGGGATGACAACAATATGGGTGCCCCTCTCTCTCTCACAAGAAAACTTGGGAACCTGGTTGCTTGGGACTCTAGGGGAGGATGGGATGGGCAGCAGTATAGGATAGCAGTTTTTATTTTTTTATTTTTACAATGGTTGTAATGGGTTAATTTAGAAAACTGGATTGACCCGCCGGTCGGGAGAATTTCTTTTACAAAATCAACCTGTAACAAAGAAGGTTGTGGGCCGGTCCAATTTTTAAAACATTGGTATAGATTGAAAATAAACTTGATGATTTACAAGTGAATTAAGTTTTAACTTTTTGTCAAAACTAGGGATATTTTTTTAAATTATAAATTATTTTTTAATAAAAAAATGTATATATCCAACTTTGATTTTTCCACATAAACACAAATATATTCAATACTGGAAGACAGACCAGATGAAGAAGGAGAAGAAAAAAAATAGAAATATAATATATGGAAAGGGTAAAAATGGTAGAAAGAATATAATTCAAAGTGAGAAATAAGAAGAAAAAGATCAAGCAAAAAATAACTTTTGGACAAAGAAATCTAATCATGCCATCAAACTTTTTTTTAGAAGTTAAAATTTTGAATTAAAATGGGTTTATAAGCTACAAACCGATCAGATTTCATCTCAAACTTGACATAAGTAGACTTTGATTAAAGATTGATGTAATTGTAAGTGGTTGAGTCTATCTTCAGTTATACAATTAATTTAAATTTATATAATTAAGTTTTATTTAGTATTTATAAACACCGGGAAAAATGAATTAGACAGGATAGATCATTTGTGTATTTTCCCACGCCGTATCAAGGGTGGGCCATCAACTTGAACGGTCGTGGATCACTTTGACAGTTTTTATTTTTCCGCCCCGCGTCTCTTCATCTACTTTCGCCAGGTCCCGGCCTGTCTCCTGAGGCACATTTTCGCGCCCATTTTTCTCCTTACCAGTCCCTCGCTCCCCTTTCGATCTTGCTCTCCTCATTCGTCTAGGTTTTTACTGGCGATCTCACCTCAACATTTCTTCAATGGCCGAGCGTTCCTCAAAACGCCCAAAACTGGAGAAAAGGTACTAACACAGTCTTCTCTTTTCACACTTCCTTTCTAGGGTTTTTTATTCTCCCTCCCACTGGCATGGCTTTTTCTCCACCCCCATTTCCAACTATCCGTCTTCTGCTCTATTTGGACTGGGGCAACGTACTCGAAAATGTGATACATTGATCACTTAAAACAAGGGGAGTTGGGGAGGTACAGATGGGGTTTTTAGGATTCTCCTGCAGGTGGAGAACCTCCAATTTTCAGTTCACCTGCTTGTAAGTCACCCTTTTGGTATGTATCTTCTTGGGGTGCAGAACTACATTTTCTGTTAGCATTTAGATCCTCCAAGGGCCCCATCAGCATTATACAATGTGCACCAACAATGTATTGGTGGTGGATACCACCCGACTGTTTTGCATTTTCAGGAGGACAGTTGCGAACCACTCTTGACGATTGAATTCTCTATTGTTGCACAGAGAACACAAGTACTCTGGTTTTGGGGGGGACTTGTAGCTTATCCTGGACCCAGTAGGTTTCCTCGAGGGGCTCATCCAAACAGGATGAGAACTTGTAGTTCTCTACCTGTGTGCTCCTTATCCAAAAACACCGAAAATGCTGTTTTGTTATCATTGTTTTCTTTTCTTGTTTCTTTTAAAGGAAATTGTACCTGAGTACATCATGCAATGTCATCAGTTTCTCCACTTTCAAGCCACTATTGGTGCGTTTTGTGACTTGAGACAGGTCAACTCACCTCGAGGAATTAAATTCACCCTGTTAGGACCTAGGATCAGCCAAAAACAAGGGAACTTGGGCATCACCGAAACACTCATCCCAAAGGAGGGTGAGTTGCAATCCCCATCAAGGAGGGATGAGAATTTGGCTCAAAAGCTCGTAGAACCTGGTCTGAGAAGAGGTTGACTTGAGAAAAAAATTTAGCCTAATTTATAACATGGTTGGGCTTTGTAAAAAAGCCAATTATTATTTGGGTCATGTCTGAGCTTATGTATGTGCCAGCCTGAAACCCCACACTTGGCCCGATTAATTAGACATATAAAACACATAACTAGGTCACATCACACTTGTTCCATTTTATAAAAAAATTTTGTTTAACTTTTTTTTTTTTTTTTGAGAATTATAAAAATCTAAGCAATTAGATTGAAAGTTCACTAAATTACCTACAGGTACAATAAATTTTATAAAAAAATTTAGGTGAAAGTCACTTGACCCAGTAGTCAAAATCAGTAGGCGTCATTATTCTTAAGGACGCCTACTAATTTGATGACTAAAATCATGTGGCTTGAATTTGTTTTTTGGGATGAAATTTGGTATACATGTAAGTTATCTTTCAGTTCATCCAATTGGATTTTCACTATTCTACCAAAAATATAAAAAACAGAAAAATCATATATAATTTGAACTTATTATTTAATATACTTTTTTTTTGAAATGGATATTTAATATATACTTTACTTATGGTTATTTTATAATTTAATAATTAGATAATAATAAAAATTCATACTTAATTGAAAACTATATTTAATTAATTTTTTAGCCAAATACTTTCACGAAAATGCTTGCTTTCGGACTCATACTCGGGCTGATCGGGCTTGAATTGGGCTTGGTCATGTCACTTGGTAATTGGACTCGGGCTTGGCACAACTCAAGCCTGGCCCGAGCCCAACCTGTTCCCATCCCTACGAACAAGAGGTGAGTAAATCAACTCTAATACTTTGGCCCCCTTACTCTTCCTCATCTGTTCTAGATATTCTGTTAATATTGAAAAGTGGGCTAAAGTGGGCTGGTGATAGGAGATTTGCATCAATAAGTGGGATTTACCGATGGATTTAAGATCCCGAGAGAATGTAAGGTTCCCCAATTTGAAATTACCAAATAGGGTGATTAAAAAAGACGGGGGAAGTCTACTTATAAGGAGCGCCATCTTTATAGGTTCCTAGAGGAAACCCCCTATTTATGTTCTCCTAATCCAAACATAGCCTTGGTAGAATCTTTATTGTAGCCCTAGGTGCATTAGTGTTGGGAGAAAATTTTCTTGCATTGGGTATACTCCATTTGTATGACAGTTAGAAAGCAAGAGAGTATTTGTCTACCAAGGATGTCATAGGAACAAAAAGTAGGAAATTAGTCATGTGGTGCATGATGTCACTTGATGCACTTTCTTTTATAAAAAAAGAAATACAAATTACGGGAGAAAGGTGTACATGTTTTTAGGTTTTCTAGCATTTTCTCCCACACCCAAATAGCCTGTGAGAATTGGTGACAATTTTGACCCAATATGTGAACGTGCCCGACTTGAAAAAATTGAGTCTTGGTCATGCATTTCTTAAAAAAATTTTAAATTGACCTGTCCAGACTCCACTTGAAATAAATTCGGTATGTTGGATAGAAGGGTCCCAAATTGGAACCTGACCCAAACTCGACTTGAATTGAATTAAAATTAATATTTAAACAAGGTATTTATTTTTTACCTGTTAAATTTAACCAATGTACCCCACTAAGGGAAAAAAATCTTAGCCTATTGCTTCAAATTTTCATATCCCGATGTTGCTTACATGAAAGCTAAATCCTTTTATGTTATATTTTCTATTAAAATTATATTTTCTCTCAATTATTTTTTATTTTTTGAAAAAAATATATCTAAATTCGGGTTGGGTCGGTAGGTAAAAAAAATCTAGGTCGTGTTGGGTTGGCAGAAAATCTCTTATTACCTATAGTCAACCCGACCTGGATTCAACCCAACCCGATTCATTGCCAACCCTACCTGTGAGAATCCCTTGCCAAAGAGCTTCCCTTGATTGGGAGAATTTCTAGTACTATTGAGCAATAGTGAGAATGAAGAATCTTTTTTTCTTTCATTTATTTATTTTCTATGTTATGTACAGTGTTTCTAGAGGTGAGGATGGTTATATGCCTGGAAATATAATTGAGATTGAGATACATAACTTCATGACCTATGATCACCTCAAGTGTAAGCCGGGGCCACGTCTCAACCTTGTTATTGGCCCTAACGGGTCTGGAAAGAGTTCACTTGTTTGTGCCATTGCACTAGGTCTCACTGGAGAGCCACAGGTTGGTCAGGTTCCTTTTTTTGTCATTTGTGCTACATTTTTTGTCTTAAAATCATATAATTGAGGAATGCAATTGGATTTACCATGAATTCAAGTTCTTTATGTGTGTGTCTATCTATTATGATCATACATATATGTATATATTTACATTTATATTTTTGTGTATATGGATGCACATGGATAGATGGGTAGGTAGATGGATGGATGGATCATGAGCCATTGCTAATAGTATGCATCCACGTTAGACTGTGTGGGTAAGTCTTATCTATTGGGTAAAATCCAACAGATAATTAAACTTTTGTTCTTATATATCTCTCAGAGACACTCTTTTATTTGTTGAAAAGAGATTTTAAGAGCCAGTTCATGTGAGTTATGCAAGAGACCATGGAAGGAGTAATGTCCTTTATGCCTTCATTGCCAAAGAACCGTTAAGGTAGACTTTCCATTGTTAATGAATGAGAAACAAGTTTAAAATAGCAGCTTTGATATGCTGATCTCATAGTACATAAAATAATGTTTGCTGATAAGTTAATTTACTACTTTACTAAGCCATATGATCTAAAACAGTGTTTGTGGACTGTTGTTGTAAAACAATAATGGTTCACAAACACTGCAATGGATCAGATGATTATAAATGTTAGAAGTGATGATTTATATCACATTGATCAATGGAAACTATCCTTTTATTTTATGTGTTAGTCGTACTCATAATCTTGCTTGTTACCAAATAAGCCGATTTTAAGTATTCCCGCCTGTCTCCAAAGTCGTGTCACTTTAAAAATTTGAAAACCTTTTCTTGTTGTTTCATCTACACATAAAACTACACGTGGCATGGTTTGTAGGATTTATTGAGGATTCATGAGTTTGTCCTTTCGTTGATCCTTATTTTGATATAGGTTCTGAAAGTTATGTTCTCTGCTATTTTTTGTGTGAAAGTTCAATGTCTGTTTGATTAAGTCAAATAGATGATGCTTATTCATGCAGTTTAAGTTGAATTTCTCTGTTTACAGTAGATCAACATCCTCATATGGATGCTTATATTGTCTGCTTTGCACTTTGACTGAAGTGGAAATAGGAAAGAATGATGACAAGCACTTCTACTCTAATGGTTAGAACACTTGTTTTGATTGCCTCCCTCCCCTTAATAAAAGGGAAAGAACATAAATAGGAAAGAATGCTAGGTGTGGTGGGAATTTCTTTTTCTGCCTTTATTTGCTCCATACAGTTGTTGGTGCCAAGTGGTGATTTAACTATAGGGCATAGAAGATCACGGTTAATGTGATTTTGTTTTTTGTGCCATCCCAAAATTATATTGGAGTGAATTGCTGCGATTACAAGAAGTGCATATTTTAAGATGGATGAGTAGAGTAATGAAACCTTCGGAGTGGTAGTTTGGATGCGTTTGTCGGAGATTAGAAATGGTTCTTGTTAGAAAAATTATGAAGGTTCATTTAGAAGGAACAAGAATGAGAGGAATGCCTTCCAAACTTTGTTGGAAGGAGTAGTGAAAGCTATGATAGGTTTAATGGTAATGAAGAGTGTGGTTTTTGACAGGATCGAATGGAAGAGAACCTAAAATCCGACCCCAGATGGAGGAGATTAGTGACTTTAATGATAATGATGTCTATTACCATTTCATTTTTTTTTGCCTAAATAGTCTTAGCTATGATTTAATATGTTGACTCGCAAGAAGCACACGCTTCCTGTGAGTGATATTGGTAAAAAAATTATAATGAATGATTCTTTCTTTAGCTCACAAATTCTTGTACAAAATTTTCTATTTTTAGGTATTGATGTAAAAAATCTCAGTCATATTCTTCAATTTCACCAAATTTGATCACAAAATTCCTTTGTCTATTTTCTCAAATTTTGAATGAATTTCTTCTTCTTTTAGATAATAATATGATAAGTTGAGCCAAATCATTCCAACTCACCAAATCCAATCTTAAAATGTCTTTTCCTTTTTTAGCTATTCTGCACAATTTTCATATTTTTTGTTTGCCATGGAAGCAATTCACAACTGTTTAATGAAACAACGGTCATGATTCATTTGACGATCACCTTAAACTGGATCTTTATATATAAATAAAGTAAAGAGATAAGTAGGGTCAAGATTATTTTGATCTTTAACCACTTAAAAGAATCTATTAAGTTGGTCCTAACATGGACATTTGAAAACATGACCTTTGATTGTAGAGCCCACCTCTAATAGGACCCAAGATTTTTTTTTAAAGAAAAATGTTTAAAATGTTCGAGAGAGGTGAGACAGCACAGGAGATGAAGATGTTGAGAAAGGGTGAGAGTGACAATGATAGAAGGTTAGATGGTGGGGTTTGTATACCCACAATCATTCTTTTTTTTTTTTAAATTTTCATTGAAATGTTTGATAGGATTTGATCCCGGGCCACTTCTTATGGAATATGACTCTTTGTGCTTCCTTCTGTTCTAGCTTAGGATTTCTTGTCCTGTATCTTTAAATCCCATGGGGGAGATAAAGATTGCAGATTCTATGATTTGTGATTTCGAATGATTTTGGAATCTATGGATTTACATTGCACCAAACTACAAATATTAAATAGCTAGAGATTTATATCATAAACGCATGGATTTACAAATGTTAAAATGTGCCCAATATGTCTTGCCTCAACAAATCCTTGTTGTTTGATGAATCAACTAATTGTTTGGCCTATTGAAGGGTTTTGGAGAATCGTAAAAAAAGGAAAAATTCTTAAAAAAACTTGTGAGATTTCAACAAATTCTGGGAAACACCTTCTGTTTTTATAAAGCCACCCATTATTTTGTAGGAGAATTTCAAAAGGGTCCCCTTAAACTTTTAGTGAAGGGACACCATCGTGTAAAATGCCACAAACACCCTTCCATTTATTGAAAATTATTAAAAAAAGGATGATCAATCACATGGATTTCTAGAAATTTTGCTTGCTCAACCACATGTTGTTCACCTTTGTGTGTATATTTATATATCTTAGTGCGTGTTTGGATAACACAAATATGTAGAGATTGCAGGGGTCCATCTATTGAATTTTGAAGATACTAATATTTGTGTTTGGTAACAAATATGTGGATTTATGATGCAGGACAGGGGAATAGGATAACCCTAAATGCCTAATGTGGTTCCCTAAAAATTAAAAGGGGATGAAAATAATGCACCATAAATCTAAAATGGACTGAAATTAATCAATCAATTAATAATAACAATTAATTAATATAAATTTACCACCAAACAATCATGTAGTTCTTGAAATTTCAATGTGTGCAATTATGTTATAATCCATTCCAAGCCACAACTCAAAGTCGAAGGCCCTCAAAACAAAGGGGCTTGCCCAAGTCCACAAATAAGTAAATCTACCATCAAAACAGGGCTAAGCCTGGCTGTTTGGTATCAGATTTATGACAAATCAACATGGGGCAGCAGTATATAAAGGTGGAATTCATAGGCAGCTTTAAAGGAAGACCTTCTGATGACTGGCGGCAATAGGTGCAGGGCCACAAGGGTGGATTTGAGGTCTAGACTGGCTGTAACAGCAGGATATGTGGATAGAGAGGGGGGTCTACAGAAGTAGGGAAGGACTCCGCAAAAGGGTGGGATATGGGCTTGCGGTAGCAAGGGGGAGAGGGTTTAGGAGGGTCGGCAGCAAAACAGAGAGGGAGTCTTGGCTGGCGAAAGGGCTGGTGAGATCTGGGAGGAGGGGCGACACTTGGGAGGGCTAGGATGAGGAGAAACAACAAGAAGGAGGGGTATAAAGGGATGTGGGAGGGTTGCAGCAGCAAGAAAAAAGGACAAAGGGGTTGGCGATGGCAAAGAAGGGAAGCAATGAGTGTTTTTTGGATTTGGGAGGGTACGGCCAGCAGTTTGTCTCTTTGGGAGAAGGAAAGAAAGGAAAAAGAAAAGAAGAGAGAAAGATTAGAGATAGAAGAGAGGTACTTGGATTTGGAAGAGGCTTCTCACCCTTTTCGGTGGCTTCTCGGCGTTTTCCTTGGCTTCTCGCCATGGCTTCTCTCCAACCAAAACACCATGCGTTGCACGGGAGGAAAATTTCCTTTGTTTTTTCCAATGTCCTTTTCCGCCTCAGAAGGAGGGTTGTAAAAACCCTATATAACCTTAAGTTGTGGCTGTGCGTGGCTTGAGACTGGGTTGCTCTGCATCAATTTACTTTCCTCAAAATTTTGGAAACTAGCTGTTTTTGTTCACCCTTATAAGTGGAGATTGATACTAATGATTTAGATTGCATTGTACCAATTTCTGCATAGATTTCTCCCTTTTCGACTGTTTTGTTCCACCCCTCTTTCAAGAACAAATCTTTCCTCACTGAACTTTCATAAGCCTTTTCCTCAACTCTTTCATCTTTTGGTCTCCACACAGGCCACTCTAGTATAGACTCTCCCTCTCTCTCTCTATGATGCACTCTCTGTTGTGGGACCCGACTTAACTCGGGACCCATCTCAGGACAAAAAGTATCCAAGTTCAGTGTACATTGCATAATCAACTTGTAATTAGTTGTAATTAGATTTAAATGATTTCTTTCATTTTCTGCCAACATGATTGGCTCCCTTTTATCTATTTAATCATGTACAAAGCTACAGTTTGTATTACATATAATACAATATAGAAAAAAAGTGGATTCTTCTCAAATTGATCTGATCTTTTCTCTATCTATTCTTTTCATTTGCATATTATTTTTAGTATAATATTTATGCGGACCACCATATGAGTTTCCATATTTAGCAAATTTCTATATTTAGATTTGGGATTTCCAGCTTTTCACGATTTTATTTTTTCTTTCATTTATTTGTTTAGTCCACCAGTTGGTTTTGTTTGAGGAAATTTAGTGATTTTACATGTAATTAGGGCTTTCTAACCATTGGGGATAGTTTGATATTTGTGTATTTGAGGGTATTTTGGTATTTTTTAATGTTTTTAAGTCATTATATATATGATGTAACCCCTCCATATAGGATTGTCACTTAATCAATGAACAAAACAATTTTTGCTTTGTGCAAACTTGCCCTCCATAGCAGGAAGCATAGTGAGAAGCCAAGGAACTCTCGTGAGAAACTAGAGAAGGTGAGAAGCCATGGGAAAAATGTGAGAATCCTCTTCCAAGATCTAGGTTTTTATCTCTCTCTTTTTCTCTTTTTTTCTCTCTTTGCTGCCCTCTCAAACTCAGCCAAACTGCTGTCCCAGAATCATCCTATTGCTGTCCCAGAATCGTCCTATTGTTGTCCCAGATCTGTCCAAGAAAAATCCCTCCTTATCACCCTTCCCTATCCCAAACAGTCCCATAAACTGCTGTCCCAACCCATAACAGTCCCATATATGACTGTTTACTGCTGTGCTATCCATTGAGATCTCCTATTTTGCTGTCCCATACCGTTAAGATCTCATATTACTGCTGTCTTACAATATCTCCTTTCCAAACAACCAATTTAATTCCTATTTCTGAAGATAGATTTACATATTTATGAGATTTGACAAACCCCTTTGTTTTTAGGGACCTTTACTGCAGATGTGACTTGGTTTAGATTGTCTTATAATCACTTATATTAGACTCCAAGAATTTGCATGATTCTTTGTGGTAAATTTCTATATTAATTAATTGCATATATTAATTGGTATTTAATTTCAGCCCATTTTAGGTTAGGTCATATTAGATTCATGCGTCAATTTTGTTTGCATTAGGCATTTAGGGTTACCCTATCCCTTGTCTTGCGTCAAATATTCAACATGGTATTAGCCAAAACGATCTTTTGGACGCTTCAAGGGGTTCCTTTCTTCCACTTGTACTATTCCTCACTGGCGTTCCAGTTTTTCGTCGGATTTCGGTGTCTTCTTCAACTCCGCTTTGAGGATCTGTCGTGGCCATACTCCTCTCTCTCCAAGTTGCTGATTCTCAACACATCTGGCTTGGTTTCTACTTCTCTAGTTTTCGCCAGAACCAAGCTGAGATATGGATTTCTGCCCTTCGATCTGCTTCGTTTGCTCTTGATATCTCAACTGCATCCATTTCTGGTTTCGTCTCTGCCCTTGGATTGCATTCTATCAGTTGGCGACGCCCTCAGATCCTGGTGGGCCCCTCATTTTGCCCCTTCTCTGCTGGAGCATTTCCGTTGCCCCTCCTAACAATTTCTTGCTTTTTGGCTTCGATTTGCTAGATCGGTTTTCCTTGGGCTTCTACCTCTGGTTTCGCCCCTGCCCATACTTCACTCGCCTTCGGCTGCTCATCATCTTTGGTACATCGTGGGCCCCACCTGTTCGATCTCCTTTGCTGCTGTCAAGAACGCCTAGTGACCCTTTTTTTGGGACTTTTTCACTAGATCCTCTTCTCTCTGCTGCATCTGGTCAAGTATTCTCTTCCAGGTGGTGTTGCCTACTACTTCTTTCATCCTTCCTGCTAGTTACTGCATCCTTCATCGGTGGGCCCCACTATTGCCTTGTTGGTTGTTGGATCAGCTTCTAACACTGCTCTTTTGCCTGTTTTGCTGCCTCTGATTTCTCTGTAGCTTTTATCTTTGCATTCTACTGCTTGAAGATTTCTTCTTAGGATAATGGCCGCATCTATGAAACCACCGAAGACCTCTGGGGAATCTTCTTACATTGATATGACTTCTTCTCCGCATATTGGCAAGATTACCACTGATTATTGAATGAGACCAACTACTTCCAATGGTCTCACTCGGCTGAGGGAATGTTTATTACTACCAAACATCTGTCTGATTTTATTGATGGAACTGCCCTGAACCTGCCAAAATAGACTCCTCATACCGTACATGGAAAGCTAATAATTTTTTGGTGCAGTCTTTTCCCTTCATTCTATGGAAGATCATGTTCGTGGGACTGTTTATACACTTCCCACGGCCAAAGATGCCTGGGACACCATTAAGGCCTTGTATTCGGACGGTGATAATTTTGTCCGCCTCTATGAGTTATATCAGACTGCATCTCACCTTCGACAGAGGGAGCTCTCCCTCATTCAGTACTATTCCAAGATGCGGACATGTTGACTTGAATTGGATCAACTTGAAGCGGTTTAGTTTGCGTTACCTGCTGATGCTGTTCTCTATCAACAACTTCTGTTTCATCGATGGGTTTTTGAGTTACTAGCTGGCCTCAACCAGGAGTTTGAACCCATTCGGGCCCAATTGCTGGGACATCACCCTTTTCCTTCACTGGATGAAGTTTACTTTGCTTTACTCCCTGATGATTGGTGCCGCACTGTCATGATTCTTGTGCTTGCTGAACGCTTTGCCTCAGTGACCTCTCATCCTCCCATGCCTTCTTCAGCACGGGGGGGCTCCTGGTCCACCTGGCAAGGGTCCCCGAAAGAAGGGGTCTCGCTTTTGCACCTTTTGTAAGATGATGAATCATTTTGTGGATTCCTGCTACAAACTTCATGGACGTCCCAAGCATGCCAATATCTCTGCTGATACTGCTGTCACCTCTTCCTCTGATATAGTTAGTGATGGTGCTCCCGTGACTCGTCAGGACTTCAATATGCTGTTGCAACACTTGGATCGTCTTAAACATACCGAGGTCTCCAATACTGTCTCCTTCTTTTCAGGTACTGAGCCTATAGCCAATCATACCTTCCCTAATTCTTGGATGATCGATTCCTGTGCTACAGATCATATGGCTTGTCATCTATTTTCTCTTCCCTTTCTCCTGTCTCATTTGGTACTGTTCGTTTAGCTAATGGTTCCTCTACTACCATTATTGGAAATGAACTATTTCTCTTTCTTCCACCATGCACCTTCCATCTGTGTTACATGTTCCATATTTATCTCGTAATTTGCTCTCTGTTAGTGCGCTTACTAAACAATTCAATTGCTCAACCACCTTTTTTTCCCTCTCATTGTGTTTTTCAGGATCTGACTACGAGGCAGGTGATTGGTGGTGGCCGTGAAGTTGGGGGTTTATATCTGTTTGATAATCCAGTTGCTGCGTCTGAAGCTTGCTCGACCTCGTCCTCTTCTGATTTGTGGCTGTGACATTGCCGGCTTGGCCATCCTAGTGATTCTGTTTTACGAAAGCTTGTTATCTCTTTATCATTTAAGCGTTTTGCATGTGAACCTTGCCAATTTGGCAAACATATTAGAACTTGTTTTCCTACATCTTTGAATAAACGAGCATCTTCTTTATTTTCTGTTGTTTATTCTGATGTTTGTCAATCTCCTCTCTCTCGCACTGGTCCCGATACTTTGTGTCCTTAGTTGATGATTTTTCACAAATGACATGATTTATCTCATGAAACATAAGTCTGAAGTCTTTCATCATTTTCGCACTTTTTATAATTGAGTTCTCACTCATTTTAATTTGAAAATTAAAACTTTGCGCAGTGATGGGGGGGGGGGGTATTTGTCTCATTGCTTTCCTTACTTTTTTGCACGAGCATGGTATTGAATCCCAATTGTCATGTTCATCAACCCCAAACAGAATGGTGTAGAGGAAAGAAAGAACATACACCTCCTTGAAGTTGCTCGCTCCCTCCTCTTTACCATGCATCTTCCACAGTACTACTGGCCTGAGACAGTCTTATCTTCCTGTTACCTTATTAACCGCATGCCATCCCGTGTGCTGTCAGACCAATCGCCCATTCAAATTCTCTCCCTCCATAAACATATTTCCATTCTGCCATTACATGTTTTTGGCTGTGCATGCTTTGTTCACCTGTTCTCTAGAGATAAACTTTCCCCTCGTGCTGTGCGTTGCATTTTTTTAGGTTACTCACCATTTCACAAAGGCTACAAGTGTCTTGATCCTACCAGTGGCAAAACCCACGTGTTGATGGATGTCACCTTCTTTGAGACAGTCCCATACTTTTCTACATCATCCGGTCCACCTTCTTACCATGTTTTACCTCTTCTTCCTACAAGTACTACTCCCTCTCGCTCCACTCAAGCTAGCACTCCCAAGCCTACCTTGGTGTATCAACGTAAGCAACCCCAGCATCCACCTCCACCACACGCCACTATCACATCTGCCCCTAGTCCAGAACCACCCAGCACTGCTGAGTCTGACCTTCCTATAGCCCTTCGGAAAGGTAAGCTTACTTGTACTTTCCATCCCCTTGCACAGTTTGTTTCTTATCATGCTATTTCTCCTTCCTATTACAACTTCCTCACAGCACTGGACAATGTTAAGATTCCCAAGAGAGTTGACCTGCTGTTCGAGACTCCTCTTGGAAAGCAACCATGGCTGAAGAATTAGAAGTACTAGAAAAAAAATCATACTTGGGATATGGTGCCTCTTCCTCCAGGAAAGTCTCCAGTTGGCTGCAAATGGGTCTTTGCTTTGAAGCATTATCCCCACGGGTCCATTGCTCGCTATAAGGCTCGTTTGGTTGCAAAAGGATTCACGTAGACCTATGGGGTGGACTATCTGGAGACCTTCTCCCCTGTGACCAAGATTACGTTTGTTCGCATTTGATCTCTCTTGCCATCACCAATGCATGGCCACTTCGTCAGTTGGATGTGAAGAATGCCTTCCTTCATGGTGATTTATAAAATGAAGTTTATATGCTCCCTCCTCCAGGGTTTGTCAGATAGGGGGAGTCTCATTTAGTCTGTTGACTCCGCAAAGCGCTTTATGACCTTAAGCAATCTCCAAGGGCTTGGTTTGAGAAGTACAGCGGTGCAGTATTGCCTTCTGGTTTCTCTTGCTGCCAGATGGATCACTCTGTTTTTATCTATCACCGTTAGGTTGTGATCATGATTTTAGTTGTTTATGTGGATGATATTGTTATCACTGGTAATGAGGCGACCACTATCTCTACATTCAAAGCGTATCTTCACCATACATTTGCCATTAAAGATCTCGGGCCGTTGCGTTACTTTCTTAGTATTGAGGTTGCCCGCTCTTCTCAGGGACTTACTCTATCTTAGCGCAAATATGCTCTTGATCTCCTCCATGATGCTGGTTACTCTGGCTGCAAACCTGCTGACACTCCACTTGATACCAACACCAAGCTTTCTTCTTCCGATGGGACTCTTCTGGATTCTCCTACATTTTATCAGAAGTTGTTTTTGAAATTGATTTACCTCACTACCACTTGGCATGATTTATTGTATGCTATTAGTGTGGCCAGCCAATTCATGTAGGCTCCCCGGGATACCCATCTTCATGTTGCTTCCGCTATATTAAATCTCATCCAGGACGGCGACTGTTCTTTGCCAGACAATCTTCACTGCCTGTTTGTGGTTATTCTGACGCTGATTGGGCTGGCTCTCCTGATGTCAGACGTTCTACCACTGGTTATTGCGTCTTCCTGGGCTCACATTTGGTTTGCTGGCGTAACAAGAAACAATCTGTTGTTCCTGTTGAAGCTGAGTATCGTGCCATGGCCAATACTATGACTGAACTCCTTTGGATCCGAGAGTTTCTTACAGAATTGGGCTTTGCTTCTGTTGATCCCCTTATCATGTTCTATGACAATCAAGTGACCATCAACATTGCCTCCAATCCGGTATTCCATGAGCGGACCAAACACATTGAGGTTGATTGCCAGTTTCTTCGCCAACATATTTTTGAAGGCCGGCTTGTCGGTAGTCCTCTGATCAACTTGCAGACATTTTCACTAAGTCAGTTCCTCGAGCTCAACTTGATTCTGTTGTTAGCAAGCTGAGATTACTGGATATTTTTGAACCAGCTTGAGGGGGAGTGTTGTAGGACCCGACTTAACTCGGGACTCTTCTCAAGACAGAAAGTGTCCAAGTTCAGTTTACATTGCATAGTCAACTTGTAATTAGATTTAAATGATTCCTTTCCTTTTCTGCCAACGTGATTGGCTCCCTTTTATCTATTTAATCATGTACAAAACTACAGTTTGTATTTCATAGAATACAATATAGAAAAGAAGTGGATTCTTCTCAAATTGATCTTTCCTCTTATCTCTTCTGTTCATTTGCATATTATTTTTAGTATAATATTCAACACTCTCTCTCAACCTCCATTCTCTCTTGCATCTCTATCTTCGCCGTATTTCTCCTCTATCTTTCGACCTTAAAGTGCATTATTCTGTTTTTTAATCTCTCTTTTGAGAATGATGCAGATTTTATTTATTTACAATTTCACTCCGTTGCATTTATCTAAAATCCTTGTTTTGCTGTCATCACACATTTTTTTTTAATGTTGTTAATCTACTTAGATGCTATTTTTTTTAATCTGTTTTGGTTTTTTTACTTAATCTGATTTGATTTTTTTTTGAAAGATAACTTCATTAATGAAAAAAAAATGGGTATTGTTGTTAATTTCATTTTGGAGGTCATTTCAATTTACATCTAAAATGGAACAGTTGGTGTTTTAGTCATTTTGCATTCTCTTTCAGAAAAGGAAAAAATATTTGTCAGTTTCTATATGCTGGGATCTTCGTTGCCCTAACCAATTGCCAAGATTTCAATCTACTAGAGTTACATCAGATTTTAACAATAGAACCCAAATGTCGAGATTTCAGTCTACCAGAATCAGAGTAGATATGTACCCATTCCCCTATTTTCAGAATACCTTATATTAGAATTTTTCTAATTGCTAAAAACATCTCAAGTCTTATAAGAAGAAAAAAACACTATATAGTTCTCAAGAAAAAAGAAAAATCAAACAAGCAGAAAACTGGGCATTGTTTCTAAGCCAAGAGATGAAGAAAATGTTTTGCCTCAACGAACCTTATTTCTTTATGGACTGAACTCATTGTTTGGCCAATTGAAGGGTCTGGAGTATCTTTAAAAAGTGGAGGGTTGTAAAAAAAAAGAAAACAACTAGCCTCCTCCTCCCCCCTCCCCCCCCAAGTCTGAAAACCTTTCATTAGATGAAAGTTATGAAAAAGAAGTCAAAATTGTGCTCAACTACTTTTCCTTAAAAATCAATATAAGTAATTCTCTGAAATTAATTAAAAAAAGAAAATAAAATGAGGGATGTATTGAAAAATGAAATGAAGAGATTAAAAAAAAAAAACTACTTGAGTATTTAATAGAACCTTAAAATCCCTCCATAAAAAAATTATGATTCAAAAGAAATTGAAAATAATAGAAAAATATAGTGCATCTTTTTCAAACTTGAATGAGGGTGGGAATAAGAAACAAGCGTAAAGGAAGGAAATGTTATTTTCTAAAATGCAAGTAGTTTTGTTATTTTGTCTATGAAGGGTAATTTTGTCATTTTGAACATCTTATATGGCAAGTAGTGGTGAACTTATGATGGTCATCCAAGTTAAGTAGGCGTTTGAGATTCCAATGACAACTCATGAATCATTTTTAGATATTTTGGAAAAAAATATGGTGTCTGTATTTTTTAAAATTGTTTGAAAACTTAGAGTTCCCATTAAAAAACCTCAACCGTTAGTAAAATTGTGAAATTTTCTTCTACTATCAGTACCTTAATTCCTCTTTCCAACTTGTTGATTCAAATTTGCCCCTTTAAGTCAAATGAAAATTGGAGTAATCCGGACCAAATATCCAAACTTAGTTTAGTCATTAAAATTTAGTCCCTATCTGAATAAAAATTGAAGAAATTACTTAATAAGCATCTTAATTCAGCCCACAACAATCCTAATTCTGTCTACATTTATCCAAATAATAATCAATACATTTGGTATATAAACCTCCAAATTTTTCCTGAAATCATTCAATTATAAACTAAGGAATTTAAAAGTAAGTATTCAAATTTATCCCACAATCATTTAAATGAAATTAAGAAACCAGAGAAATGAGGAATCAATTCAGCTTATTAATTAAAAAATATTAGGAATATTTTTTAAGCCTGAAAGAAGCAAAAAATAACATAGAACCACATTCTCGTGATGTGACTAGAAACAATGGGGGTGAGTTGTGTTGGAAGAGAAAGAGAAATAAAATATCTCAAGCCTCAAGATTCACAGCTAGGGTTTCTCCTCTCTTGCGGCAAATCTTGAGATATTTATCAAGACTATGCAGAGTCCCTTAGAGTCCCAACTGCCCACTCTTTTGGAGTAAATATTTCACCAACAAAGAATATATAATCTTGTGGTATCTCTCGAGATCCCAATTTACCAAACACACTAAAAGATTCACCATAAAAATGAAGAAAGATAGTGGTAGGGGATCTCCATGTTGAAAGAGACAAATCACAAAATAATCCCTTGAGAGTTTTGTTCCTTTATCCATCTTATCTGATGCTTCTCAAGATCCATTATTTTTCTAAAATGTAAAAAGTCGAAGTGACAACTTTGTAGTTGCTGTTACTTCTAGAAAAAGAGAGAACCTTGTGGTCGCAGCTATGCAGACATCCTAATTGTGCCATGATCAACCATCTCCCTAGAACAACTTGTAAAAAATGAGTTACTGAAAGCCCAACTCACCACTTCTCAAAATACCTCTCAAGTAAAAACACTTCTTCTTCATCGTTTTTTTTCTTTTTATAGAAATCTTATGATAGCTCTAGGGAGGTTTTTTAGCCTCCTTAGGATTTGTCTATTAATTTTTTTTAAGTGGGACCCATGCCTTTGGTGTATAGAAAATAGTAAGGACAATGGGTGGATAAAATTTGATCTCATTAGATCATCCCAACCTTTATAATTCAGTTATAAGCAGTTGATTTTTCATAGCTCATCTCACAAAGCTAAGGTGATTGGATAGAATTTCCTTTGAATCTTCCCATCCATGTTTTTGTTATCCATCCTACCCGATCATTAGGGATCCAACCCATGATAAATTGTCAAAGAAAGTCACCACCTTAGCCTCCTTAGAGTTACCCATAATCTAACTTGTAGGTGAGTTTCACATTCTTAGCTTTGTGTTGAATCAATATGTGGTAGTTGGGTTGCTTTTTGATGTTGACAAAAGTTTGACTTGAACCTGACTTGACCCCTTTTTTTTTTTTTTTGAATTTATAAATTTGAAAATTGTGTTTATAGACACATTTAAAAAATGGAATTGAAAATGTCAATGGTCCACATGTCAAATAGCTTTTGCATTACTTTTAACTTTGATTTGAGTGGCAATAATAATTGGGCACTACATGTCAAGTAGCTTTTGCGTTACTTTTAACTTTGATTTGAGTGACAATAATAATTGTAGTTTGAGAGCCTTTTCCAAGTTGTGATACCATGTTACACTATGATTTGGTCATTTCCTTGTGACAAATTGAAATTTCATAATTTAGTTAAGTTGTGCATCCAAAAGATCCTTTTTTTTTTTTGTTGATGAAATTTGTTGGGCAGCTTCTGGGCAGGGCATCGAGTATTGGAGCATACGTGAAAAGGGGGGAGGACTGTGGTTATATAAAGATTTTGTTGAGAGGTGACATACCTCATGAGCAAATTTGTATCATGCGGAAGATTAACACTCAAAACAAGTCTGAATGGCAGCTCAATGGTATGATATTTAGGCAATACATTCTTGACTGGATTTAGAGTATCACATTTTGGTCTTATATATTGAAAACATCATTTCTTTATTTATGCCTTTTGTATAGTTTTAATAACTTGGATTTATATGCCTTTTTTTTTGGAAAAATGACTAAAGGATATCATTGAAAAAGAGAAGTACAAGGATAAACATAAGGAGAAATGTCCATGATTGAAGCGTCCAAAAAATGTAAAAAGAAGATTGCAATATAGGGCTCAAGATCATAAACAAAAGGTAATCCAAAAGGTATGATGCATGACAAAAGCGAAGTGTGCTCTAAAATGAGGGGGGACTCGAGAGATGAGAGAGAGAACTTATGAGAGAGCGAGAGAGAGAATTTTCCATAGAAGGAGGAAGAGTGCATGGTGGAGAGATGTCTCACCTGAAGACCTTTGGCGATCGGTGAAACCAACTCGGGGGGCAGTAGGATGTGGATGGGGAAGGATGGAAGCAGTAGATTGAATCTTCAGTCTGTAAAAACAAACAATCTCTGTTATAGTTCAGTCGACTAAACTATGAATATCAGTCAACTGAGCTATCTGCTGACACGTAAAATGTTAATTTCGGGCAGTTTTGGTTAGTTCTCTTTGGTGTTTTTCATGTAATTAGGTAGTTCCTTGTAGTTGTATCCGACCAGAGGGAGTGTACATGTAATTGTGGAAGGAAATTGCAGAAGGTAGTGGACAGAGTGTATGGAGAAATTGCAAAAGGGAGCAAAGAGCAGTGAGGAGGAGAGAAGAAAGAGAGGAAAGATTTAGAAAGAGATCCCAAGGAGCGGGGTGCCCTTCCGAGGCACCACCCCTCTTCACCGCCATTTCTTGTAGAACAGTCAGGTCCTTTTCACTGGCTGCAAAACGACCAAGATGGTGTCGGCAGGAAATAGGAAGGAGAAGTTCTGATGAAGACAGGGACAGGATGCTTTTGGGGTTAGACCAATACCGTTAGAAGTAATCAGAATGAAGGTGGAGCTCCTCTCTTTCGCTCTCAATGAGTTTCAAACCCAACCACTGGGACATGTCCAATAGGTTGCAAAATCGATGTATTTTGTAAATCTCTCTCCAAACTCATAGTGGAAATTTTGCCTATAAATTGGCACGTGGATGTTTCCCTACTTCAAAGGGTTTTACCATGTTAAAAGAAATATTTGTCTCAGTCTCCTTTCTATCTCATTTTGTGTTGCCGGAAAAAATCCTAACTTGAGTCCCACTCTCACTTGTTCAATCAGAGAGTAGGGGTTTAATACCCCAGGTATATAGTAGGCGTGCATGGGTCCTAAAAAGTAGCCAAGTTGGCGCTCAAGGTTCGATATTGCCTAGAGAGTGGATTGTGCAGTGGTATATAAGCTTGGAACTCTTCTCCTTCTGGCACAAGGCCTTTTGGGAGCAAAGTTAGGTTGCTTGCCAATGTAAAGCCGTGTGGATCAACGTCGGGGCCCAAAGCAGACAATATTGTGCTACGGAACGGGGTGTTACAAATGGTATCAGAGCACGGTTCAACTCTCGGACTGTGGTGTGGACAGAGCCGAGGACGGCTCGTGTTCTAAGGGGAGTGGATTGTAATACCCCAGGTATGTAGTAGGCGTGTATGGGTCCTAAAAAGTAGCCAGGTTGGGCGCTCAAGATCCCATATCGCCTGGAGAGTGGATCGTGCAGTGGTGTATAAGTTGGAACTCTCCTCCTTCTAGTACAAGACCTTTTGGGCGCAAAGTTAAGTTGCTCACCAATGCAAAGCCGTGCGGGTTAGCGTGTAGGCCCAAGGCGGACAATATTCTGTTGTCACGTCCCGACTCAACGGGCACGTGAAACGAGAATATTTTTTTTCTCAACTTTGCACAACTCATAGTCCAAACGCGTGACACCCACACGTGTAGCGAGATCCTTACGGATCTTAGGACTTATTGGACCCTTGGTTGATTGAACTGAATTATTAGCTGCCTACGTACTCCAATGGGGATCAGATCTTGCGTAGTTCTTAATTCATTTATTTCATGGCACTAACCCCGTGCTATTCATGATGTCACATCAAGACATTCTAATTACCCAATCGTGGGTCTCATCAGTAGAATAGATCTCATCTATCACGGGTCTAGCCAATCACGGGTCTATACCAACCATGGGGTCAATGTCGCACATGGGATAAACCTCAACCATGGGACCTATACCCGAACATAAGTACTACATCCCTCATTGGGGACAATACTCTAAATATGGGTCCAATTCACTATGGAATTGATGCCCTCCGTGTGAATATCCATCCACGGTATACAATATACATCCATGGTCACAATGCCCTCCATGAGAATAACCATCAATGAGAAATAATATCTATCCATGTGTATGACTCATACATTAGTAGAACCAATATGTCTATCATGAGACCAACAAGTCGACCATAAGACCAATACATCTACCATGGGACAAACAAACCAATATGTCTACCATAAGACCAATACGTCTACCATAAGACCAACATGTTCACCATAAGCCCAATACGTTTACCATGGGACCAACATGTCTACCATACGACCAATACGTCTACCATGGGACCAACAAGTCTACCACAAGACCAATAGTGCTACCATGGGACCAATATCCGGGCATGAATCCAAACTACCATGGGAACCATCGTCCATAGATATAATAATCCATCCCTGGTAACACTCCATCAGTGAGTATCATCTATCCATGGGTATAAACTATCCATGAATATAATCCCTTTAAGGGCATAATCCATCCATGGGTATAACTCATCCAGGGACACATCATCTATCATGAGATCTTTTATTCGTAGGAAGAACATTCGCATGAATCACTACGTGACTGTAGCAACATCATCAAATCATCATATCATATCATAAATATACCACCACCCCTAGCAAGACTTAGGGCCAATGAATTACTAAGCGGAAGACCCACGACTGGCGTGATCAAGTCTACCTCGTCTTGCATCCCTTCACCTCATGGGTGATTTAGTCAAGCTCTAAGGCGGTTGGACCGCGTCTAACGAAGCTAGCACTACCCCCATGGGGTAAAATAGTATCTAGTTCTACGCATTAACGCACATCAAGTGTGCTAAATAGCCATGAGAGTGCCCTCCAGATTGTAGCATGTGAGGCACCTACTCTTCGACAGCAACCCTACGGGACCAAGTTTCCGTAGCCGACCCCACCGTCCTGAATATCTCTCTGGAACGGTCAGTCAACCATCATAATCACGTGAGGGACGTATCCATACCATGTCTCAATATCAAGTGACCAAGTCACATATACATCTCAATGCTACAGTCTCCGTATGTTTATATCGAGGCTCCCACGGTCTCACGGCTACTCTAGGCCTTACTCATGGAATCTATATACTTATCTCATCCTTTTAACTATACAAAGGTGAGACACAATGATCTACTGATCGGACAATTTCCTTTTTCAATGGACTGAGGTATAATGTTATTAATATCACGTGAGGGACATACCCATACCACGTCTCAATCATCAATGTCACATGAGGGACGCACCCATACTACGCCTCAATATAATCAATATCACGTGAGGGACGCACCCATACCACGTCTCAATATAATCATCACGTGAGGGATGTACCCGTACCACGTCTCAATATAATCAAGTGACCTACATACATCTCAGTTTCAAAGTCCTTATCTGTCCATCTTAAGAATTTCCACATTTTTCTAGGCATTCTGGGCTCTACTCATGTAACAGACATATTTGTCTTATCATATCGGGATTCCCAAGGCATCATAACTACTTTGGACCGTCTTCGAGGGATCCAACATGTAGCATTAGGGTCTATATTAGGGAAGGTATACCCACCAATCCCTTTCTACCCTTCACATATGCTCAACATCTCACATCATCCTTAATATAAATGGATGTGACACAATGCATCTTTTGCTCGAGCTGAGGCACAATGCTCTCAATTGCCTACGTACCACATAGTAGATCAAATCAGCCGTAGTTCGTTATTTTCACATTTGGGTTGACATTGGAGAGTGGTCATGCTTTTACTTTGGGGAAATCAAACAAGGCTTTCTTAGCATTTAAATTGCATTCCATGCATTCTCAATCATGCTAGCCTATCCCCATTGTAGCACAAGTTAACCCCCTTGGGTTATAAGATACTTGACCTTAACTCACCCATATTACTTAGTCTAACCCTTCATCAAGTTTCTCTTCAATTCATGGAAATTCATTCTACACATGGTTAGGTTGATCCACCACAACCATTATCAACATAGGTACTCACTAGTGATCTACAAATCATCACAAAATCCAAGCATGGCATAAGGAGGTCAAACCATAACCTTACCCAACTATGCATTTGAATGTGCGCAAAGCAACATTCACTCAAACATATTATTAAACACCTTGTAAGGATGGAATTTTACAAATATTCCAAAGCTCCAAGTGTATGACATTCTCCAATTTTACCCAATGTTGTCAAACTCGAATCGTATCGAAAATTGGTATAGGGGTGTGAATCGATAATCGTAGAATCCAATTTCTTCTTATCTTCTCATTCTTACAACCATTTTGTTGACCTGGGTCATTACAATGCTAGTGGAACAGGGCATTACAAGAGGCATCAAGAAGATTTTTTTCCTTAGTTCGAATATGAGTTTCGAGTCCCACTCGTTCAACCAGAGATGAGTAGGGGCACGAAACAAAAATTCAGATCACCTTGAAGCATGGAGTATCCACATGGAGAAAAAATTGCCAGGTTGGGCGCTCCCCAATCCCATATTGCCTTGAGGGGTGGATTTCCCTTGGTATATATGATGGGTGTCCCCTTCATCAAGCACAAGGCGTTTTGGGAGCATTCCTTGGGATGTTCACCATTTGAAAGTTGTGCGGGCCCCGCCTATCGGCCCAAAACGAACAATATTGTGATGGAGGGACGGGTTATTACAACACCTTCCTCATTGGCTTGATCGAACAAGTCAAGTTTGCTATTCACAGTATTGTCATTGACTAGAATTGCTTTACCAGTTCTACTGCCTTGTACAAGCTACTACCTTGAGAGTCTTAGCTCCTTTTTGCATTCTCAAACCTTCACTAATATCTTTTTACGAGGTTGGTAATATAAAACAAGCATGTTTTTCTGACGACCAACCATTCTGCACACTTGAAAGCTCAGCTAGTCACCAAAGAAGCCCAAAACGAGATTCCAACCAAAAACCATATATGCAACGGACAGGTCTGTGGTGCATACAGAATGAAATTGGAGGATGATCCTCATTCTCCCATACTTGGAAAGGGACCCGAACCCTTCCATCCAACATACTAAATAGTTGGCAGAGCTTCTTCTTTACCAACAACAAAGTTAGTATGACAATAGTGCCTACCAATTGAAACCAATATGGTAAGATTGATGAGGTAGCAATTAATGCAAAAACAACTAATTGGAAAGCAATAATCATGCTTGTAATCCTTCAAGCTACTAACAAATGAACTATATGCGGACCAGCAGATCCTAGCAGATCTCTTTTTATTATTTCTTTTTATTTTTTATTTAGTTGTAATTAGAAATTAGGATTTACTATTTTCAGTGAGTTATTTTCGTTTTTTGAGTATAGTTAGAGGTTTCTAATTTAGGTGTTGTTATTTTCTTACTTTGAGATTATTATAAATACCTATGTAATCCCGTTTTTGGGAGAATATAGTTGAATGAATAAAGATTGAGATTTTCGCAAAAATACCTTGTAAGGTGCGATTGAGTGTTGGAGAGATTCCAAAGGGCGAGAGGCTACGGCGTGAGGCTATACCTTCTTCTTTAGGTGCTTTTCTTCTCATCTTCTCTTCTCTTCTCTCTCCTCTCTTCTCTTTTCTTTGGATTACTGAAACCCAACACATCTCTTACTGCCGTGAATTCCCAAACATCAATGCCCTTGCTGCTGCTCCTTGTTTCAGCCTTCTCTAAACTTCCACCGGCCCTCTAATACCTTCCTAGCCTTTAGCCGGTCCCAAATCTGCCTTTCACCCTTGCCGTAATTTCCAAAACCCCTTCCCTGGATGTCTGCCTCCCATTCTTCGTCTTTCCCTTTGCTTCTCTTCGCTTGTTTCCACCCCTCTCAATCGATTTCTTCTTTAACCCTAGCAGCCCACTATATCCACGTGCCTTAAGTTGTAAATCAAATCAATTTCACCTTTTCTTTCTCATTTATTTACGTATTATACCCTTTATAATGTTATTTCTCTCATACCAGCCATTTAAAACCATTTCAACTCATTGTATTTTTGGTATTTGCATGATTATTTGTAATAATTCTTATATTAATTGGTATTTAATTTCAGCCCATTTTAGTTTTAGGGTGCATTATTTTCATCCCTTTTAATATTTAGGAGATCACATTTAGGCATTTAGGGTTACCCTATCCCTTGTCCTGCATCATATACCCTTTGATCCCCATCTCAAGTGAAAAATAGGCATCTTGGATCATGCATCTATCCATGTAGACAGATAGATACGTCGAAATATAGATTCGCACTGAGGATGTTTCTACAGGTAGTTGCCAAAAAATGTTACGTAGTTTTTCTATAAATCAAAATGAGTCATGGCATTTATGCACCTATTGTTATCATCGTCATCATCATCGTAGAGCCTTTAATCACATCTATCCAATGTTAGTTTCCATCTATCATTATTGAAGTCCCACGTCTTCTCTTCTTGACCTCACTATTTGTTCAATGCCACACTGTTGCATCGCAATTATGGAAAATTGATGGTGTAGGTTGAAGTGTTGAATTATGAAGGTTATTTGGAGATTTAATGATTGAAAGGAAAATACTGGTAGAAGATTTATGATAATTTGGAGGGTTCACCATTATATTATCATTATAATTAAATATGTATTTCAAAGCTCATAATTACAATAGCTGCACCAGTTTGGACCTCCTTAATTTTTGGCAGTTGGGTGGCTTGCTACAAAAAGGTGGTAACCATCATAAGACGTAAGAAGGCCAACAACTTGAGTGGGCAACTTATCTAATTTTGTGACATGCATCCCACTTTGGAATGTTTGTCTTGCAAAACTTTATCATGAGTATTTACTTGCATTTGCAGCAATGTTTTGTATCTTTAAGAGGCGAGTTTGGTACACATTGCCATTTAAAAAAAGTTGGACATAGTTTCTCGCATGCAAAGTTCTTATCTTGATATTATTAGTTTTCTCACATGGAAAGGTCTTGTATTTTGTTGTCATTTTGGGGGTCAAATTATATCGAATTGTAAATTGTCCCGCAAATCGTATATAATTATGGCTGTCTCAAGAGAGAATACTTTAAGGCTTAAAGTAGTAAAAATGTTTTTCACAATCCATTTATTTTTTGTTAAATATTAATATCAAATAAAAGGATGACAATATCTTATTGTTGAATGGCCCTGAAGATTATGAAAGGAAACTCATGTATATTGATTTGTATTACAAGTGGTCATGCATAGCTTGTAAGAGGTACGGGTAGAAGAGACTCAAATGAAACTGAACTACTAACTATTAGGAGAGCTTTGATCCTATTGGCCCGAGATGGGGGAAATTGATTATCATGGGGGATTCGACAAACATGATTAAATGGGCTAGGGGGCCTCCATGGAAATTGACCACAATTGTTATCGAGATAAGGGCTACGTGTTTGGGTCATGAGGTCTCTTTCCACCGGGTCAGGAGGTCAGCTAATGGAGTGGCGGACTTCGTTGCAAAGATGAGGGTGGACTCGACGCAACATGGTGTTTTCAATATGTGACTGTTTTTGGACTGGGGACTATCGACTTTGGGGGAGATGTGATGTTATTTTTGTATTTCTGCTGGGTTGACTGGTATTTGTTCTTTTATTTTTTTTCTCGGGTTTAAGACTCTTACACCTAATCATTTACATGTAACACTTTCTTGTTGTTAATATATTTATCCATTTGCTATTGCTAAAAAAAAGCTTATAAGAGCAACCTTTTGCAAATGTAATTGAATCATAAAGGAGAAATTAGATTTTAGAAGTCCAATATTATTTGTTAAATTCTACAAAAGTTGCATGGCTTGAAAGAATCGTGATTCACGCATAAGGTTCAAGGTGTTTTTTTTTGTTTTTGGTTGAAACTCATATCAAGTTGCATGATTTCGACATATATGTTCTACATGGATATTCATGGTTTTAAAAGTATGGATGGACTACATGAATATAAGAATTTATTAACGGAGACAACCGTTGTAGTCGAAGGCGTGCCTAAGGCACAATAGAGGGGTTTTTTGCCTAAATAAGCCTAGGCGAGGCGTAAGCACACTTTTATGTTCCTTGTTCCTTGCGCCTTTTAGTGCAGTTCCTTGTGCCTTTTAGTGCATTCTCGTTTTAGCTACTAAAATGCAAATATTAAAATCTAATAATTATATTGACATTGATGTGGATTATTATTATGAAGGATCTACAGAACGAGCATTATGTTTTTGAAGAATGATCAGTTGTGAACTTTCAACGATAGCCTTTAGATTGACTTATTAGTTGAATATAAAAAAGTAAAATATGACATCACCTTGCCCATTCAAAGGCTTTGATTCGAAGTTCCAACCAATTTTTGTGAACCAATTCACGACGGATAATTTTTCTATGTTTTTTGTTTGTTTGAGATAAACACTTTTTATTGGATTGGTGGTGGATGGATCTTGTGATATGAACACTTTTAACCATGTTCTTTCATTTATAATTTTGACTTTCTATTACTTCTTTCTATGCACTAGGCTTTTGTCATTAACTTCTTATATTATGCATATGTGCTTCTACATTTGAATGTTTTTCTTTGTAGTTTATATATTGCATTGTCTAGTTAATGGTGGGTAATGCATTTGTTTTTAATACCTAAAAAATAGTTGTAAATAATTGCATTATTGTAACGACCGTCTGGCTAGTATAATACTGTCCGCTTTAGGCCTACATGCTGGCCCCAACGGCTTTGCATTGGCGAACCAACCCAAGGTTGCTCCCAAAAGGCCTTGTGCTAGAAAGAAAGAAGCTCCATCTTATATACCACTGCACTATCCTACTCTCTAGGCGATATGGGACCTTGAGCACCTAACCTGGCTACCTTTTAGGACCCATATACGCCTACTCCATACCTTGGGGTATTACAATTATATTTATATTAGTGTGAAGAATATACATAATTGAATAAATACACATTTAAAAATAATAGAAAAGTGTGCCTAGAATGAAAAAGCCCAAGCCTAAAGTATGCATTGCGCCTTAGTATCCAGGATCTCTGTTGCACCCAAAGTATGCCTTGTGCCTTGACTACTATAGAGGCAACATTATAGAAGGATTCGGTTCCTTCAAGTTGTTATATGAGTTTTTTTCCTTTTTCATGTATTGAGTTTATTGCTAACACTATTGTTGTTGATTACTAACTCAACTAAGACAATATTTAATTGACATTACTATTATTATTTGCTTAATTCCAGGCAAAATTGTGGCCAAACGAGATGTCATTGAAGTTATTCAAAAGTTCAATATCCAAGTTAACAATTTGACTCAAGTGAGTTTATGGTTATATTTTTAATGAATGAAATGATTGTCTTGTACTTGTATCATGATGATTTTGATGGTGATATTTTCCATGTGATGAGCAAATCCACCATCCATCTAACTTTTGAGTACTTTTTCATCAACAATTTGATTTATTTGTTTTAGAATGGATGGGTGGATTAGATCATCCTCGTGGTAGTTGACATGAGGATGACATCGTATGAGTCTATCTCATTTTTCATTATCTTTTTGAAAAAAAGAGATTTGGATGATGATGTTGATCATCATCAATCACCATTTAAGCCTTAGCCTGTGTAAGTAGGCAAGTTTTATGATTTCTACTTTTCCATAAAACCCTATTTAAAGCCATGTTTTCTTTCAGTTGCAAAATGTCATAATATAGTTGAAATCTTTATTTGTCTCCACTTTGTTGTTCCTTGAACTTATAACCAATTTTTTACAAATTGGATTGGATCGTAAAATCGTTCTATGTCTTGAATCTCAAATTTTCTTTTTGTATTAAGTGAACGTTCATTTAGATTGCAAAATGAAGTAAATCAATGCATGACTATTTTTTTGGAATTCAAGTTTTAAAATTCCAACTTCCAAGTGTTATACTAGACTACTAGTATGTAGTCCAATTAATATTATTGAAGGCCTATTCATGCTTCAAGTTCTGATAACTCCATTATCTTGTCATCAATGTCAATCTTAAGTTTTTTTAAATTAGTACAAATCGTTGTCCTTATCATAAAAATCACAAAATATGCTTCACATATCGTAAGATTTTAACAACAATGCGTGTAACTATTACCCGTGTTTCCCTATCTTTAGATGACGATTGTATTTGGGTGCCTGATGCTTCTGGGTCATTCTCAATTGTGTGGAGTTGCCAGAGTGACTCGTTTCCCCTGGTTTACCCAGTCATTCAATCTTGTAAAGCAGCCTCGAGTTATTAGTTTTTTCTGGACTGCTCGGTTTGATAAAATTCTAACTTAGGACAACATCCTTAAAAGACGAAGATCTAGGGTCGGTGCTTTGCCCCTTTGCCTTAGTGCTTTGGAAGATGTGGATCACTTGTTTCTCCACTATTTCTTCTCTTCCATTTGGAGATCCACCTTGAGTCTCTTTGAGCTCCATTGGTCAACCTTTTGAGTATGTGCCCAAACCACCTCAAATGACCTTAGTTGATTCTCTTTTATTGGCCACTTGTAGGTTTATTTCTATCACTAGTTTGGGGGATTCTTGTAAATTGACCCTTGTATCTATTGTAACTGCCCATTCCAGCCACATGTATTTTATGTTTTTTATAATCTTGTATTTGGATTTAGTTGGAGTGATGAAAGTGTCAGGTAATTAAGGCAGAGGTGGGTTCCAAGAAAAGGAGAGGGCAAAGGGTTTCTCAACACATAAGAGGTAGTAAACTGTGGCAAGCAGAAGGAGTTTTATTGTTAATGATCTGGTGAAATTATTCATGGAAAACCTTTTGGTTAGCAATGTGTTGATGATTGTTTGTGAATTTTTTCTGGTAAGGATTATCATAAATATTTTTACTCTTAGGAAGAGAGATTTTCCTTTATCAAATTGGTGACTCATCAATAGTTTGAGAGGGCTTTCAATGCCATGAACGAAATGCTGTATGGGGTAAGTAGTTGGTGGTTCAAAAGGCTCTGTACAAGAATGATGGAGGGTTGGGCTTGGACTATGTCCACCGGACAATTTTAGGCTAGTCTGCAGATAGGAAGAGTATGGAGTGGTTGGAAGAATGGCGTAGTTGATGGCAATATAGGGATAAGAATTGAGGGTTAGAGTATGGAGTGGTTAGAGTAGGCCAGTAACCTCAATAGATGAGAAATGAGGAAAGCCGCTTAAGATGGTTTGAACATGTATGTAGGAGACCAGTGACATCCTTTGTTAGAAGAATAGAAAACACGCAAGTAGAAGGGACGAGAAGGAGAGGTAGGCCTTTTAAAACTTTAATGGAAGGGGTAAAAAACGATATGAGAGAGTGCAGGGTAACACAGAGTATGCCTTTTGATAGAGTAGAGTGGAAGAAAATAACTCAAAAAGCTGACCCTAGATAGATGATATTAGTGGCTATTATGATGATGAAGATGACCAATGTTTATGGACTAACATTTGTTTAGGAGAGGGAGGGTTTTTGTTGGGAGTTAAGAGGATTTAAAGCTTAGGTGGAATGGCCCTTAGTGCTTGGGTGGCAATTTCAAGGTTGTTAGGTTTCCTTTTGATAGAAGGGGAGGGGGTAGATTTACTTTTTGTGTGGAGGCATTTTTAGAATTCATGGGCCAACTCATTGACTATCCATTGTTGGGTGGGAAATGAACATGGTCAAATAACTAGAAGGGATGAAAGCCTTCCATTTTCAAAAATTCATGGTTGCCTTCATGGTGAAGGTGAAACAATGGGTGTATTAGTTTTGAGGTTGAGGAATGGGTGGGATTTTCCTTACATAAAAAGCTTAAGTTTTTAAAATTTAAAGTTATTGGTATAGGGAGGACAAGAACTCTATGTTGGATTAGTTGTTGCAGTGGGAGATGATTGAGGAAGAGAGAGATTTAACCAAGGAGGATTTGTTGGAAAAGAATTGAGTGTGAGTGGTGGGCTTGGGATCGTTATCGTATAGAGGAGTTGGAGTTGAGGCAAAAATCTTGAGCATTATGGTTGAAGAAGGGAGAGAAAAACATTGCCTTCGTTCATAGGGTCACTCATTTAAAAAGGGATAATTCTATTAAGGTGTTGGTAGCAGGAGGGTGGAGATAGGAAGTAAGGAGTTGATTAGAGTGGTTTTGGGGAGATTCTTCATGAAGATCTTTGACCCATATATAGTGTTGCTTTGTCCTGATGTTTTTATTGTATCTTCTCCTTCGGTCACTATTGCCCTCTTCTTGGCTAGGATGCAACTTGGTTTGGCCTAACATGAGCTGACATGAAAATGCTTGAAAAAATTTTGGGTTTGGGTTGACCAGGGCTTGTCCAGGTGTACTTTTGGGATCAAAATATCAAGCTTGAAGTTGAATTCAGGTTGGGCTGGACCTAGTTCAAAAAAGCTTCACTTTGGCTTGAAAGCCCGAATTTGAGTTGAAGCTTAGAAGAGCATGATTTTCTTTAGTTGATAGTGTAAAAGTATAAAATTTATTGAATAATTTATATTTTATATAAATGATATAAGCAAACTAATCTTGGACCTAGAGAATCCCAAGCTTAGAAAAGAATATGCATTTTGGGCTTGACATCGGGCTCGAACCTTAAAATGAAGCTCAATCTAGGTTTATGTTTTAACAATTTGGGTCAACATGAGCCTAGTTTCAGGCTTGAGCCCTAAAATTACAAATAGGGCCCTAGCTCGGGCTAGCCTAAAACCCAACTTGGTTTGCCTGAGTTGTAGCCCTAATTTTGATTCCTACATCTAACGCTTACCCTCCTTTTGAAACAGTTGTGTTCGCCATTAGCGACATGTTTGTTTCCTCTTTTATTGCCCATTTTTTGTGGTTTTCCTTTTGGGCGGTTTTCTTTTCTTTTTCTTTCTTCTCTTTTAGCATGCGTGTTTTGTCATTCTCCCTTCCACAGATGTTGGCTTTGAGCGAGCTTTTATTGGTTGCGGGTCTTATTTCTTGTCCACTTGTTTTGGATGTATTGTGCTATCTATTGCTAGCTGTGTTTGTTGGGTCACTACCAGTGTCTTTTGGTCATTTGGTGTGTGCTCCCGATCATTGGTGGTTTCATTTGTGGCAAGCCTTGTGGATGAGATGCTATCTAGCCTATCGCTCTCGATAGATTTTTGGTTTTCGTGATCGAGTTAGTGATTTCTGGTTAGAACCTTTTGTTGGGTGGTGTTGTGGTCTTGCCTATTTCTATTTTGATATCTTTTGTTGCTCCTTTTTTTTAATGGTCCACACATTGTGTTGGCCTTTTCAAGTGGTTCACTTTCTATTTCTTATCTTTTTGGTCAATTTTTTTTCACCCTCATCATTGGATCCTAGTATTCTAACCCTTGGTGTTGGTAGTAGCGACGCTTAGGTTTAGAGACTATCCTTTGCTATGTAGTCGTGGATGTAGATCACAAGTGGACTGTGTGGTGTTTGATAGAACCAAGGAGAATAGGGTGGAGTGATTGGAGAGAGAGTTTGAGGAAGATGAGGTTAAGGGGCTTGTGGATAAGGCTCTTAGGCCAAGTGGTTTTAATTTTGGATTTATTGGTAATGTTGGGAAATTGTAAAAATGTATTTTGTGAAGATGTTCAAGGAATTTAATGAGAGGAACACTATTAATGAAGTACTAAAGACTTCCTTTGTTACTCTGATTCCATGGAGAGGGCTTTACAAAATTAGCCCACTATGGACCTATTAGCTTGGTGGGTAGTGTGTACAAATTGATTGTGAAATCGTTGTCTAATAGGTTGAAATTGGTTTTTAAATTAGTAATGGGGAATAGATTCTGGATGGAGTGTTGATTGTGAACAAGTTCATTCATGCAAGAGTGAAGGATGATAAAAGAGCTAAAGTGTTGTTGAAAATTGATATAGAGAAGGCGTATGATTATATAGATTGGGGTTTTGTAGACTATTTGTTTGTAACTATGGGATTAAGAGTTTGGAGGAGATGGTGAGAGCTTGTGTCAAGGGTTTTTCTTATTCTATTTTGGTCAATGCTTTGCCTATTGAACCCATTAGGTTGTTGAAGGGCCTTTGGTGGGGAGCCCACTTTTTGTTTCTTTATTTTTAATTTTTACAATGGTAGTAGGTTTTAATAGGCTTGTGCTAAAGGCTTGGGAGATTGGCATGATTAAGGGATTTGAAGTGGTCTAAAGGGGTCTAGTATGAAGGAGGAAAAGGTGATGGATTTAGCAGAAGTGAGCTTTGGTGTTGGTAAGTTGCCAATGACAAGTTTGGGTTTACCTATATGTGCCAACCCTAGATTTGAGAGGATTCGAAACCTAGTAATTGTGAGGGTGGAGAAAAGAAGTTGGAGGAGGAATTATCTATCACTAGTCTGATGAGTGATGCTCTTCAAGTTGGCACTAGCAAACTTGTCCTTATATTGTGTCTTTATTCATTTAGTATGGCTAGGAAATTGAAATGCTTTAAAGGGATTTTTGATGGGTAGGAAAGGGGGGATAAGAGGAAGATTCATTTATTAAATTGGGAGGAAGTGGTAAAATTAAGGATAGAAGGTGTTTTGGGAATTAATAGTTCCAAAGATAGAAATCATGCTTTGTTACATAAGTGGTTGTTGGAAGTTCAAGGGACAAGCTCTTTGTTAAGGAAGATTTTGGTGGCTAGGTATGGTTTCGAGGTTTTTTTTTTTTTAGGGTGGAAAGTGTCATGCCCTGAACCCTGGGACATGACTTAAGTGGTTGTTAAGTTTGGGAAAAATGGTCAATTTTTTCTTCTCTATTGTCTAACTAAAACTTTTCCCAAGGTGAGGAATTTTACCGAAATTATGGGAGTTCGGTCTGTTTTTAGGACAATCCAATTTTCTTACAGCCTGTTATAACCTGCAAAATAAACTCTTCTAATAACTTCCGCCCTTATGTCCATTATGGGACCTCTTGTTCCCACCCCACAAAACAAAAAAAAAAAAAAAAAACCCCCCATCCGCCACCAACAGTCTCAGAACACATCAGCTAATCATATTGGGCCTCCAGCTCCCATTAATTTCTAATAAATATTACATACACAAGGTAGTGAGTAATTCAAAATTAGGATACACATTTTCAAGACATTAAACTAACAATATAATATATATTCGTAATATCACAAAGGGAATCTTGTCTAAGTTCTACTCCTCAAAGACAACTTGGGAAAATCACTAGTCCCTTCCCTGAGCTTCCTTCTTGAAATGGTAAAAAGGGGTGAGCTAGGTAGAAACCCGGTCAGATAGAAGGGCGTAAGGTGGGGGGTAAGAGTTAGGTAGTAGAGCAGCGGGAGGGAATGAGTAGTTAGAGCCTTCTTTAAAATTAGCTAGGGTCAAGATCGGGTTGGGAACCTCTTTAGGGGCTGTTTGTCAATCCAGCTACGAAAAATAAAAAGCATGGAAAATGAGGCATTTCTCTCTTCTTCTATGAAATAATGGTTCTTTGTCAAGAACTCAAGAAATTCATTATTTTCCTCTCATTCCAAGGAATCCATTTCCCTTTGGGCGAGGGGGGTGGGGGGTGAATCTAATTAGGAAAAGAGGGGAGTTTTCTTTGCTCTTCAAGACAACACTCTATTCATTTTTTATGAAAATAAAGATTTTGATGTAAACAACGAATATGTCATGTTTTCATAGCCTGACACGAGGCCCGGATTTCATAACATTTATTAGATAACATGTATAGAACCTTTAACATAATTTTGTCCACAGAAATTGCTATTCTTGGGGAAATAGACAAGTGACCTCTAAGGGATGGATCAGATTCTTGGTTGGAAGGGGAGGATAGAGTATCCTTCTGTGAAGACTTGTGGATTGGGGAGAGGAAACTCAAGGTTTTCTTTGTCTTTAGAAAGTAGTGGTAGAGAGGAAGGCATGCATGAGTGATTGTTGTGAGCTATCGAAGTGCAAAGTGGTAGTGTCAATGTCTTATAGATGGTGTTAAAGGAGTTTGAAGCTAGAGGATGTCATAATTTATAGGCATTTATTAACTTTAAAAAAACTTATTGGCATTAATATTTGATTTGACATTAGTTGTGAAGACGAGGACGAGAGAATTTGGGTGGCAGATTTGTCTGGTGAGTTTTTAATGATAGCAACATAAAGAGGAGTAGCTTTTGCTTCAGGTTGTAAAAATGAAAGGGGGTGGGGGGGGGGGCGCTCCACCTTGAGTTTTGAATGGAAGGGTAAGGCCCCATCGAAGGTTTAAGTCTTCTCTTGTTGTTGTACTTTAAGGGGAGAGGTTTTGATAAAGTATGATCTTAGACCTAGTTCTTGTTAGCATAGAAATGTTTTGTGTCTTTGCAGATGTTAAGAGAGAGTTTATGATATAGGACACGGATGGACCCATCACATGTGGGCCCAGTTCTTTTATTTTAATAGTATTTATTTATTTTTTACTTAGATTAGATTTCCTAATTAGATTAGGATTCTTTTTTAGTTAGAATTCTTAATTAGATTTATTTTACCTTTTGGCTTCCTAGTTTAGTTGGGATGTGATTCCCTTTTGAAGTGGAATAGGTTTCCTTTTTTTTAAGTTTTCCATATTGTATATTGCTATGTACCGCATGGAGAGGACACAACAATTATTCACGATGGAATGAAATAAGCAAATTCAAATTTTATGTTTCTCTCTCTTTCTTTTCTTGCCATAGCTGCAGACTGTTTCGACCCTTCCCAGACTTGTTGAAGACTCAAAATCCCCAATTTTGCTGGATCGCTCTGCCATTGAGCATCGATCCCACATCAGTTTAGATCATTTGTTTTGTAGTTGTGAGTTCTTTAAAGAGTTGTGGATGAGATTTATTGCACTGACATGTTAATGGGTAACCGATGGACCCATTGAAGAGGTGGCGGAAGAACGAGGGGAGTGCCATTTAGGGGCAAAAGAAAGTTGGCATGGAATCAATTCCTACAACTATATTATGGCCAATTTGGAAGGAGAGGAATGCTAGGATTTTTTTACAAGAAAGAGAGGGTATTGATGAGGGTTTTAAGAATTCTAGGATGAGATTATGTGGGTGGTTATTCATATTTAAGGAGTTCGAAGGATATTCCTTTTCCGGTCTCTTCGCTTCTTGGATGGATGTACAAAAGTAGGAAAGTTAGAGAGGTGGTCCGCTCCTTTGGAGGGCTTCCATAAGTTTAATGTTGATGGAGCAGCATGAACAACCCTACCTTAGCTAGAATAAGGGATATGGTGGATAATGAGGGGAGTGCATTCAAGCTTTATTTTGTCAGAATTGGTAGGTATTACAGACTATTGTTGTAGAGTTGTTTTGTATTACGACTTTGGAATTATGGTTGAGGTTTGGTCATGGCAGCCTAATGATTGAGGGTGATTCAACTTGCACTATTGGGTGGGCTAAGGGGAGGAAATGGCCACCTTGGAGGTTGATTTTAGTGGTCAGATATATCAAGAAGTTGTGTTGCAAATGGGTTTTTTTCAGACATGTCAAACACTTAGCGAATGGGGTTGCGGACTTTTTTAAAACAAGGGTCTTGAGGTATGAAGCTTTTGTTGGTCTCATGTAGCTCTATTTTATTTTGTGTTGTGTGGCGTCCTTATATCTCTCTTATATTGACCTTGTTGTTTTCCTATTGTTGTTCTTCCGTACTATTCTTTTAATGTAATTTTCTTTATCAATGTTTCCCAAAAAATTCTTTTTGTGATTTTTTTTCCCCAACATTAAGCTATATGATGACCATTAACTGCCCAACTGCCCCCTCCTTCCGAACGACAGACACACACACTGATGCAGCCGGAGCAGGATCTGAAGAACTTCCGATATCGAGCGGGCCGAAACTGACCCTTGGCGACTAAATAAGAGGTACCGTTGGACTTGGGTCGGCAGGGGCTTGGCTGGGTTTAATAAATTGGCTCAGTTGAGATGAGTATTGGGTCCCACGGTTGAGGAGGGAATTGAATGGGGGAGTAGGTTCGGTCAACTGGTATGACCGATTGGGCAGGTGTTGGGGAAGGTTGGTAAACTATGGGAGAGGGGAAGTGTTTTAGGCGAGATGACTGTGGAAGGAATGTAGGTTGAAGAGGGGTTGTACCTGCCTGGGTTTGGAGATGTGAAGGAAGAGAAGGTACTGATCTACTCAATGGGGGAACGGTGGTGGATATACTAGGGACGGATGAAGGCAGCAAGGATCTGGTCATGTGGATCTGGTGTGGGCGGCTGTGTGACATTTTGCCAATGAGCAGAGAAGCACAGCAGCGAACAGAGGCGTCGAACGTGGACAGATCTGGGCGGAATCCTGGACTGCAGGGATGGCAATAACAGCGGCAGCAACGACTTGCTGTTGCAGGAAGCAGGGAAGAGATCGACTGCAAGGCGAGCAGAGGGGAGGCAGCTGATCTTCTGGTTGATTTGCTGACCTGAACGGCAGATCTGGGTTGTGGGCGGACACTTGCAGGGGTGGTGCTGTGCCTTAGATGAACAGCAGATGACGGTGAGGGGAAGATGGGTCTCTGCTGGTTGCTTAGACTGGCCTGGACGGCAGAGAGGCTGCCGGACGTTCTCAGGTGACCTGGCAGTGGCAGACCTGCAAAGAAAAGAAGGAAGATAGAAGAAGGAGAAGGAGAAGAGAAGAAGGGGAGAGGACCACCGTCCTTTCAACACAAAGAAGAAATGAGAGAGGAACAGCAGCTGGTGCTGCTGGTTCAGCAAGGGGAGACCAAGAGAGAGAGAAAGAAGGGAAAGAGGAAAGAAAGTAGAAGAGGGATTAGCAAAATCTGTATTCGTGTGTGTTTTCTCTATCACCAACTAGCAGATTTATATAATAATACCAGGTCGGCTGCTTGAAGCCGAGACTAGAAGTTTCCCAGTAGAAAATGGCAGTTTCCATGTAGGGATTGACGGTCTGTGCGACTCTGTAGGAGGCGAGAGAGGAGCTAGTCGGCTGCAACAAAGGAGGATCTGCAGGAGTCCTTGTTGTATTCGGCCTTTTTGAAACTTCAGCCAAAGTCGTGCACGTGCGACACACACATGTGGGTTTTGGTGCTGCATCACCCACACCCCACCCTAAACAATACCACCACACAGACAAAACAGAGAGAAGAGTGAGAGGAAAACATTGAGTTATATGGAGAATCAGCTGCCCAATTGCCCCCTCCTCCTTCCGAACAACACACACACATACCCCACCCCAAACAATCCCACCACACAGAAAAAAAACACACACACACACACACATAGAGGAAAACATTGAGTTATAATTAAGCTTTGACTATCTATTAAACAATTGACTTGATGTGAACCACTTAATGAATGGATTGGGATGTTGCAAAAAGGGAAAAACGCCAAAAGTTTAATTTTTTCCCCTTTGATTAAAGATAAGCCCTTTAAGCTACATATCTATGTAGTATAAGGGTCAATGGGCTTAATTTTGTCAAAAAAGGGTTTGTGATCATTTTACTATTCAGTATCATGATTTGGCAATTTCATGGATATGAATGATACAAGTTATTTATTAAAAGAATACATGATCTTGAGTAGAGGTTCATACCTCTATATGAATCCTCTCTGTCATGGTAAGTATGAATCACATTGAGTTACTGTGAATCATCCTTTTTGGTCAACATGGAGAAACAAATATTCAGTTTACACAGAAATAATATCTTTATATTAGTGCTGTCCATGATCACGTTTATGATTTTGTATATGAGCATCAGATTGGAAACTCCTAATCTTTTTTATTCTCCTTGCAGTATGTTGTTGTTTCTGAATGTTGGTTACATTACGTAACTTATTTGTGGAAAGCTTAAAGACAGTGGTGATCCACTCTGAATATGTATTTTTTTTTGTGATTTCTAGTTTTTACCGCAAGACAGGGTATGCGAGTTTGCTAAGTTAACTCCTATACAACTTCTAGAAGAAACTGAGAAGGCTGTCGGGAATCCCGAACTGCCTGTTCAGCATAGTACTCTAGTTGATAAAAGTCGTGAACTGAAGAGACTTGAATTAGTGAGTTTCTCCATTCTTCTATTTTTATCGTGACCATGCTAAGAATTCTAGAACTCTGCTGAATTATGATTATGATTGCTTCTCGGTGAATCTTTGACACATCTAAGCAACCTAGGTTGTTTCAGTGCTATTGTCTAACACTATAGAGTGTAGACAACTTAAACTTATCATTGAGTGGAGCTGTTTTATTTGTTCTCCGTCCTTTCCTAGGCTGTGAAGCAAAATGGGGATACTTTAAGTCAACTGAAGGCTCTAAATGCTGAGCAAGAAAAGGATGTAGAACGTGTCCGTCAAAGAGAACAACTTCTGGCAAAGGTTAGTCTGTTATGCAATGGATGCCATTCAGTTATGTTATTGGACTATGGTGATTCTGATGTTTTGCCCCATCATTTGAAGGTTGACTCCATGAAGAAGAAGCTGCCATGGCTTAAGTATGATATGAAAAAGGCGGAGTACATGAGTGCAAAAGAACAAGAGAAGGATGGCAAGAGAAAACTAGAAGAAGCTGCTAAGATCATGAATGATCTCACCAGACCCATACAGTATTTTTCTTGAGGAACTCTTATGAATTACAAGTCATGATCTGTTATCATATGTTTTCTATTGTGACTTTCTTCTTCATGCTGTACAGCCATGTATATATACTGTTATTACTTTCTTGACCCAGAAGACACATTAGCTGTTGGATGTGCTTCTTGGATTTTAAGTTCTTATTTATAATCATGAACTTTGATTACTTTTTGTTAGAACTTTCTTCTTGAGGCTGTACGACCACATAGTTATTTTATTGATCTGGAAGACACATTAGCTGTTGTATCTTCTTCATGGATTTAAGTTCCTATCCATTTCCAGACGAGAAAGTACCTATCTATCTATCTGTCTATTTATGATTTATATATATATGCGCTTCAATCCACTCAGTCACCTTCTTCCCAATATCTGTAATGGCTTTAGTTTTTGACATACATGATTACATTTTTGTTTAAAGTTGTTTCTACAATGTTGCTGTGTACTTCTATCACATATTGTTTCTTTCCTTATGTCATCACGAACTCAATAACTAATACTTTCTCAAGCTTTTTCATTTGGATGTTAGCTTTTCTATGGTACCGTTAAAACAAGTTTTCTGTCTCATTGCATAGATCTTTGGTGTTAGTATTGTTGGTCTTCACTTCATGTGTCGGTGTTCTAATTATTTTGGGTTTTATATGTTATTGATCAGATGCATACTCTTGTGTGTTTTCAGATTTTAAATTCTATTTGTAATTTTTTTTCTCAGTAGTGAACTCATTCACCAGTTTCTTAATCACTGATGTAGGGAACGGAAGAAAGAGAAAGGAATGCAAGAATTGGCTTGCAAAAAAATAAGCAATGTCATTGCGCAAAACTCCAATAAGCGCATTGAGGTCCTGGAAGCAGAAAACCGCTTGGTAAGGAATTCTTAGCTCAAAGTTGCTATTGCACATTTAGTTTGAAATTGTTGTTGCACATAGCTGTATGCATTTACAGGGTGTGCAAGTTCGGGCAAAATATGATGAAGTGGAGGAGTTGAATAAGCTGGAAGAATCTCGGCAGCAAAGGATCTTGAGAGCCAAAGAAGATATTGCTGCTGCTGAATTGGAATTTGCAAATTTACCTTTATACGAGCCTCAAAGTGATGAAATTGTATGTTTGGATCCTCATCCTCAATTTGTAATTAAAAATATGTTGCAAACAGGACAGCTAGTGTTAATTTTATTTTGAATTTTCATTTTTTAACCACTCTCCTCTTTCAAAGGACATTGGTTGGAGTGTTACATGACGATAGGGATAGAATGTTGGTAGCTTTTTCCTAATCAGTAGAGTCAATGGAGTCAAATGAGGTTGAACTGAGAGCAATTAGGAGAGCATTTCAGCTTTGGTCTAGGTTTAGGAGTGGTAACTTCATTATCGAAGGTGACTCAACTAATGCCATCTCCTGGGCTAGTATTTGGAAATCTTCCCCGTGGAGGTTGGTTTGTATTGCTAAGGACATTTGGAGATTGTGCAGGCTGGGTGGCATCAATTTCACTCATACATCTCGATCAACAAACTATGTAGCAGACTTCTTGGCGAAAGCTAGTGTTCATTTATAAAGATCAGCTTTGGAAGTTTTCTCATCTCACCAACCTTGGGAGTTAGGGGAGTAGGGGTCTTCTAATAGATCCTGTGTTGGGTGGATTCTTTGATGTATCTTTTCTTTTATTTCATTTTTTCCTTGTTTTTTTTGTTTTTTCTATTTCTTCTCCTTCTTGGTTCTGAGTATATATCTCCTATACTCGGATCCTTATCTTGTACTCCCTTCTCGTTTTAATGGAATTACGTCATTAATGTTTCAAAAAAAAAGGACATTGGTTGGAAAATACACTTATCATGGGATTTGTATTACATTGTAATACATTGGGTTAGAGGACTCATCGACTGTTGGTGGTTTCTAGATGTGGTTGAAGAACTCAACACATGGTATTCACAATAGTCAAGGCGCAAGGTGTGTTCAAGGTGGATAATGGTCTTGGAGTCTAAGACACCTCTAGGGATGCTCTTTATTTTTGCTAGGCGCATTTATTTAGATACTCAAATCTATGCATTCATTAGTTTGTGTCTTATCACATTAATGTTAATAAAATACATTGATACTCATCAAAAAGACCAAAATTATGGTCTTATGGGCAATGGAACTTCCAAATATATAATACAACTATGTATTGAATACATGCAAAACTATGTATTTATATTTTTTTGAGCGGTTAAGAACTGTGTATTTATATTAATTAAAGTTTCTAATTAAGTATCACTAGCCTTTAATTCATGTTACTCAAATATCTATTGCTTGTTACAGGGAATAAAGTCTTATTATAGAAAAGGTTTTTAAAGATAGTTTCTAAGGTAGGCCCCTCTTGGATCATGGGAAGTGCAAAATGGTTTTGGAGCCTAGGCACAAACAATGCATACCTTTGACTCCTATGGTGGTATTGGGAAAATAAATTTGTGCTGAAACACATCCACCATTTAGCAAATGAGATGACTAACAGGTAGCCAAATCGGGCTGTGGAAAAATCAAGAGTTGATCATGGATAGGTTTTAGCCCTAGGCTCTATTGTCTCAAGAATCAACTTGGGCCTTTTGGGAATCATAGGGTTCTAGTGTTTGTAAATTTAGAGGATATATCTCTTTTCTTCGTCTGTATTGCCATAGGAGGCTTTTGGAAGTACCTTTTTTGTCTTAATATTTTGGTGTAGTTTTTTTTTCTCTCTCTCTCCTTGTTAGTAGTGGTTTGGCTGTATTCATTTTGCTTCTACTATAAAGCAATTACTTAAAAAAAACCCCTCAGAATTACTTGCTTGAATGTATGTATTTGGTTGCTTTTGGGAAAAATGCTTATATTGTCGATCATTGGAGGATTGAAAGGTTGAAAGCAAGGGATGGTTGCTGAATGTTAGACCTTTGGGATTAAGTATTTTGAGACCTATTATCTAGTAGACAAGTTGAATTCCCTTCATACTCTTCTTTCAATTACTGCAAATATGAATTGGACACTGTCGCAGTGTGGTGATAAACTTTATTTCTTCAAGATGATCCCGCATGATAAGTGTATAAAGAGTCTTCACTAGGGCATGTTACTCGAAGGCAGTCTTATTAGCTTTGCAAGCTAAATTTTCAATGTTAGGTCTTCTCATTCATGGTATGATACTCTTAGTGAAGGTACAACGGGTTATGGCTGAAGGAGTCAATTAGATCATTCTATCTTTATATGGAAGACAATACTGTGCTTGGTGATATGACATTTGCTTCAAGTCAATGAGACTAGGACCTTGACATGGTGGAGAAAATGATTTTTAGGGAGTAGACTTGCCTGGAAGGTGGAGACAGCTGGATCATGTGATGGGAAAGGAGAGATTCAAAAGGAACATCGAGTCGGAGAACTGTTTTTGCAAAATTTTCCAGTAGAACCCCATCTTAGTGGCTTTGATCTGCCTATGGGAGGTTTGGAAAGGTAGGAGTGGGGGCAGGAGGATGAGGAGGAGTTATTATTGTTTGGTTTTGTGACAATGGCATCAGCAACCCAAGTAAAAAGTGCTGCCAAGGATTTGAATGGATGTTTTCAAAAAGAAGAAAATTATAGTAAAAAACGGTAGATTTGGAGGGGTTATAGGCCACAGTAGGAATAGAATCTTGAACTAAATGAACCTCTGGGGAGCAAAGATAAATGGTTGTGATTAAAGACAGAATATATGCAGGTAGGCATAAGCAGCTCCTAAAAATTCTATCCATGGAACAAATATAATACAGGGCGAAGAATCTGTAATTGATTTGAAGAACTACTAGATATGATTTTGCTCCATCTGAAGTGACTCTTGCTCATTCCTATTCTGGTGAGAATGAGGTCCCCTTTCGTAACTATATACGATGCACAATGAAAATGTGACCAATAAGAAGATAATCACTTGGCATAATCTATACATTCTTGGTGGATTGCAAAATGAGTTGGAAAATAGATATATTTTTGTCTGTTGAATGTTCAGTCGAGTGTTGCATCATTGTTCCACCAAGAAAATGGAAAGGTTGAGTTGCTAGTTAAATTTGGCGCTTGAGGATTCTGCTGTTTTTCTTCATCAGTTCCTCAATTATGATTCTATCCATATTTTGTTATGAAATTTAGAGTGAAAAAGATATGACTTTTCTGTTATTAATGTGCTTTTGTTAGCTGCTCACCTGGTTGCTAATATGGCGATTTTTCCATTAATAGGAAAGACTTGCTGGGCAAATATCTGAACTGGATGTCTCCGTCAAACAGAAGAGGTTGCAGAAGACAGAAATGGAAACTCTTTTAGCTCAAAAGAATGGAACTCTTAGACAATGCGTTGATAAGTCAGTTCCACTCTGTAGTGGTCTTGTGTTCTTCTTTGTTGTTGTTGTTTTTGTTCACTTCTTGTATGCTTTGGTGGCTGCAATATTTGATATCAGGTTGAAAGGCATGGAAAACGCCAACATGAAACTTCTTCAAGCATTACGGAATTCAGGTGTTGAAAAAATTTTAGATGCCTATGAATGGGTACAGAGACATCGTAATGAGTTAAGGAAGGAGGTTTATGGTCCTGTCCTTATAGAGGTATTTTAACTTAGACAAGTAGAGAGGTTAATTGTGAATTCAAGCTTTTTCATGTTCCCTTGTTAAATTTTTTATAGTTTTTTTAATAGTCTATTCTATTTTCATGCTCTTTCATCATTTCTTGTGATTTCTCCCCTCAGGTTAATGTTCCACATCAAAAACATGCATCCTACCTGGAAACTCAAGTCCCTAACTATATATGGAAGGTATTCTTCTGTTTCCACTTATATTCGTATCTTAGTTTGGATCTAATGCACATCAGCCCACAACTCCAGTTACTAAATTAATTATCAATTTGCACCATTCATAGTTATTTCTGTTTTGGCGTCAATTATGATTTGCCTATAAAATGGAATTTTTTGGTGCTTAAGCTATTTTGGCATTCCATTTCGGAAAGAAGACACAAGACTGTTACATTAAGATGCATTTTTACATTATTTTGCAGTAATCAACATCAAGAAGTTCATATTTGCACAAGAAAATGACTTTATGAGAGTTGATCCTCATCACTTATTCCTTGGGAAAACTGAGCAAATCATGTAGGCCCTAAAAAGAACAAAAGAAACCAAAGTAAAACAATAATTGAGAGAAATTGCTTATCCCTTTTTTGACCAGTTTGAAATTGTTTTCATGCCATAAGGGTCTTAAAAAAATATTATATGTCATCTAAATTAGCATTCTAAAAATAGAATAGCTGGCCTTGCTGAATGAAAGGGGATATTGTCTATATTAGTTGTATGTGCTCTTAATGGATGTGTTGGATGATGGAAGGATCTATTTTTGTCATGTGTTCTTACTGGAGGATTGGTTCCTTTAATAGGTTGGAAAACACAAAGGGTAACATAGGTTGTTGATCTTGTTCATGAGATCGGCCAAATGACTTGTCATTGAGGAAGGGTGTTAGGGGGTTGTGAATGTCAGGTTTGGCTTGTAATGGCCAATGGTGCATTTTTGGCGGACAGAGATGCATTTGAGGGCGCAATTAGAAGTAAACTGAGTTGGGGAGATTTGGTTGATTCTTTCAAATATGGCAGCTGGTTTTCTTGTTTGGGTCATTTGAAATGTAGTAGTCAAATGACATGGAGGTTTTGTTAGTTCTTGAAGGCTTCAAAAATCTTCAAAATAGATTTTGCATCTTTTTTGGGTAAATTTAATGGAAGACAATCCATGAGATTTTTATTATCTCTAAAAAAAAAGGGCAATTCAATGAGCCATAATTAGAAGAGAAAGAGGAGTCGAAAAAAAATTATATTTGGCCATGGAACAATTTGTTCCTTGGCTTGGTCCATGGAAGTTTCTTTCATGAGGCTTTATAGCATTGATGTTTAGGTACTATGGATGCTGTGGCTGCATGGATAGATAAGAGAATTTATGTTGATTATGGTATCAATTCAGGAATAAGTTTTAACAGTTTCTTGACTTTTTCTAGATGCTTTCAATAGGGTAGATTAGAGTTTCTCCAACTATTCAGAGAAAAAATGGGCTTTGGTACAGATGGAATAGGTGGACATAGACACTACGTTATTAGCTTGGTTTTCTTTATTGATTATTGGATCTCCTAAAGTTTTTTTTTTTTCTCTAGAATTCCCCTAGCCTAAAAGAGAAGGGGATCTTTGTCTCAATTCTTTTCATATTCACAGTTGAGTGCTCTAATTTTCTTTTTTTACGAGGCATTATATTGTTATCTTGAAGGATTTCGGATGAGCTTTTCCCTATGCATGTGGATCATATGTAGTTTAACAGTACTATCCTTATTTCTGAGGTGGATAATAATATTAGATAGTTAGGATAATATAGAAAGGTCTCAAAAACCTAATGGTCCATTTGGGCCTTTATTTAGTTTTTTGGGATTCACGCCTGATTTAAGTTTAGGCCTTATAAATGCAATTCGGACTCTAGCCTGAATTAACTTAGGGCTTGACTTGCACTCATGATGATGGATTGTAAAGTTGTCTCTAAGTAGGGCTTATAGTATGTGTTACGACCCGTCCCGCTAGTATGATATTGTCCGCTCTGAGCCTCACAAATGGCCCGCGTGGCTTTCAATTGGCGAGTCAATCCACTTTTACTTCCAAAAGGCCTCATGCTAGAAGGAGGAAGGCTGCCACTTATATACCAGGGAATTTCCAACACAACTGGCAACGTGGGACTTTGGCACTGTTCTCGGCTCTGCACAAATAACAACCAAGTCCACACACTTAGGCAGAGAGTTGAACCGTGCACTGATACTATCTTTAACGACCTGTCCCGCTAGCACAATATTGTCCGCTTTGGGCCCACACATACGGGCCCTCACGGCTTTGCTTTGTGCCCTGGCCCACTAGTCCAGGCCCAACAAGCCTTGTGATATCAAAGCACGGTTCAACTCTCTTCCTGAGGGTGTGAGCTTGGTTGTTGTGTGTGCAAAGCCGGGGACGGCGCCAAAGTCCCACATTGCCAGTTGCGTTGGAAATTCCCTGGTATATAAGTGACAGTCTTCCTCCTTCTAGCATGATGCCTTTTGGGAGCAACAGTGGATTGGTTCGCCAATTGAAAGCCGTACAGGCTGTGTGTGAGACCCAAAGCAGACAATATCATGCTAGTGGGACGGGTCTTTATAAATGGTATCAAAGCACGGTTCAACTCTCTGCCTGAGGGTGTGGGCTTGGTTGTTGTGTATGCAGAGCCGGGGACGGTGCCAAAGTTGCACATTGCCAGTTGCATTGGAAATTCTCTGGTATATAAGTGGCAGTCTTCCTCCTTCTAGCAAGAGGAGGCCTTTTGGGAGCAACAGTGGATTGACTCGTCAATTGAAAGCAGTACGAGCCGTGTGTGAGGCCCACGGCGGACAATATCATGCTAGCGGGACGGGTCATTATAGTATGTGTAGAAAAACTTGCTCAAACATTAATTGATTCAATCAAAGTTCTACAAGGTTGGGTTGATAAAAGCATCTAATTTTGGCATGTCACCCATTGTGGAGAAATCTCTTTCAAATAGTTTCTAGTTCATTACTCTAAAGTCCTTTCTTAATGCTCAGCTTGAGAGATTATGCTATAAAAGTCTGGCAAAGTTGTTGCAGATGCCAAGGGTATTGATATTGTGCCAAATGGTGTTGATGAAAGAGTTTTGTGGTAACCTCCTTTACATTCTCTCACAAGTCAATTGTGCTATTTTTGGAACAAAGAATTGGCAGATCCTCTAGTGGTTTGCTCATCAACGTGTAAGTTTCTTGATCTTTGTAGTTATTTGGTTTTGATGCTTTGCCAGTCTCATCAAAATCCTTAACCAAGTCGATTTTAGAAAGTGTCACCGTATTATTGTCAATGACTATATGTAGAAAATGATAATAGGAAAAAGAGAACAAATTTTTTTTGGAGAATTATTTCTCTTTGTATTGAATTGTATTTAACTGAATGAGAGGATATAAGTATAAATAGACTACATGGAGCTAATCATGATGGCTAAAAAAAGAAATAAATAAAAGAATAATCAATTACACTAAATCATACGATAATTGTGCTTTTCTAGAAAAGGATTGGCCTTATGTAGAGGAAATGCATATCGTTTAGAGGGTGAATTACACCTAAAGTGTATGGTAGCCTGGGTACCTATCTACTTCATATTTGCTTTCATATTTCTGACAAGTATTACAAAGAAGCAACCCAACATGATATTTTCTTTGGGGAGATTCGAAGAAAAGATTAATGATCACTTATTAAGTCTGGGCAAGTATATGGGCAAGTATATCTGACTTGTAAAGATGGTGACTTGGGTATTAGGGTAATCACGATTATTTTTTTCAACGGAGGGTAATCACAATTGTTAACACAATGCTTTGTAGCGAATGGTCATGGTGGTTGGTGATGCAAGACAACTAATAGGGTGACCCTAAATGCCTAAAGTTGGTTTCCTAAATATTAGGAGGGATGAAAATATTGCACTCTAAGACCAATATGGGCTGAAATTAAATCAAATTAATATCTGCTATTAATAAATGTAAAGTTGTCACAAATACCAAGAATATAATGTGATTAAATGGATTTAAATGGGTGGTATATGAGAAATAACATATAAAGAAGGGGTAAAGGGTAAATAAATGAGAAAAGGGTGAGGTTATTAAGTTAGGCACGTGGGTATACTGGGCTCTTAGGGTAAAAAACGTAAATGAGAGGAAAGAAGAGGAAACAAAAGAAAAGAAGAAACAACGAAGAAAGGTGATGGAGAACAGGGCGGCAGAAAGGTGAAAGAGGAGAATGGGATTCGCGGCAACAAGGAGAGGAGATGTGGGGTTGCGGCAACACAAGGGGGCTTGGGAAAGGTTGCGGCAGCAGGGAATAGGACTTTGGAGGGAGGTGAAAAGGGGAAAGGGGTTTTGGATGGGTTCTGGGTTGTTGTTGTACAGATCTGGGTTGATCTAGGGAGAAAGGAAAACAAAGGAAGAGAGGAGAGATAAGAGAAGCTGGGAAGAGAAGAATCGTACCTGGCCTCACGCCGTGGCCTTACGCCTTTGGTCTCTCACCAACGAAACTCCATTCGCAAGGTATGAGCGAAAACTCTCAAAATCTATTCATTCAATCGTGTGTTTTGCCTCAAAGGGCTACATCATATATAAACTTTCAATCTACTAAAAAAAATCCTTGCTAAAAACTATGGAAATAGAAAACCACGAAAATAGCAAAAATACGAAATTTAAGGTGCTTGTTGATGCACCGCATCAGTTGGTCTTTATGAGAGAAGAATCTAGAGAACCATCCTATTAGACAAGTATGCTATTTAGGAGGGTTGGGAGGTGAAGGTTATCTCATAAAAGTAGTGTGTTCGGTATGTGTAAAGCTGTGTGGAGGGCTATTAGCCCTTGCATTCAATAGATTAATCTAGGAGTTGTGGCAAAGACCCACTCTAACAATCGAATAAACTTTTGGCATGATTTTTGGAGTAGTGAGACCCCTTCGAAGCAACAATTTTTATCTCTTTTCATAGTATCCCTCCAATGAATGTTTCTTGGTTTGAGACAATTTGTAACTATTAGATGGCATTATTGTTTGGAGTCCTCTTTTTTGGTGGAACTGAATTGACTATTAAGTTGATAGCTTTCTCAACCTTCTAGAAAGCTTTAAGGTCATCATCATCATCATCAAATGCCAAAATCCCATCTATTTGGGATCAACTTACTGAGTTCTACTTCTGCATTTGATAAAGTCAAGTGTATCCTTCTTTGGAGCTTTTAACGATTTGATCTTGCTACTATTGATTGATGGTCTGCCAACTTCTTTGGAGGTTTCCAAGCCCTTCTTGTCACACCCCGCCCTCCAGCCTACCCTACGGTGCGTGATCTACTTCAACTTACTGCTCAAATACAACGGGTCTTTCATCACAAAATCGTGGCTAGAATTTTTTTTTTTCTCAACAATTACACAACCAACGAATTCTTCATGTCCGCTAAACAGAATGAACTTGTAATACCCCGCTCCAAAAAAAGTCCCACATTGCTAGTTGCATTGGAAATTCCCTGGTATATAAGTAGTAGCCTTCCTCCTTCTAGCATGAGGCCTTTTGTGAGCAACAGTGAGTTGGCTCGCCAATTGAAAGTCGTGCGGGCCGTGTGTGAGGCCCAGAGCGGACAATATCATGCTAGCGGCACGGGTCGTTACAGAACTACACAAAATTGGGAATGTCATTCTACAATGCTTACAAAAATCGAGTCTAAAATATAAATAGTCTAATCTCACCATTTGCTCACATTTCCAACCCACAATAACATAACGACCTCAAATTTATTCAACGCTTGAATTTATTATTCAAGTCTCAACAACAACCAATAACAAATGAAATAAATTTCTCTAAGGGTCTCAAACCAACATAACCATTGTATAAAAAGATAAATTTCTCTAAGAATTCGTTGGCTATAAATTCAATTTCTTCAAATCGGCCTCTTATCTCCTAGACTTGCTCTTGAGTCTCATCAATACCCAACTCCAATGGATTCCCTGCAATGTGAGGGGTGAGCTCCATGCCCAGGGGAAAAAAAAACAATTAACACATACTATATTCCAAAAGCTCACTAAGCATGCTTCATCTATTCAAATCACATAGCATATAGCATAATTTCCAAATATAAATAAGGCATTATACAACCCAAATGCATATGATCAATGCTCTATGCTCAATGCTACATGCCAATGCTCAATGCAGCTCAACGCACCAACACCTCTTCTATCTAGCCATCATGATTTGTCAAAATAACGCATCGTCCTCTAAGCGGTCACTTTGACAAAATCATGGATTGCGTGGCGTCACCAATGTGACCAAACAACAAACTAGGACCCAACAACCACCAATGGCTGACCTGTTGCTCCAGCAAACCAGGACCCAACAACCACAATCTAACCAGCTTGTCACTCCCGTGAACCAGGACCCACAATCACAATTTGGCTGGCCTGTTGCCTCTAGCGAACCAGGACCCAGTAGTCACCATGATCTGCTTGTCGCCTCCAGTGACCCAGCATCCAGCAGTCATCAATGACCGGCTTGTCGCCCAAACAAACGTCCTTCCCATAGCTAGTCCCAATGAATATGAGAATGTCATGCATGATGCAATGTCTAACATGCAATAATCTCCAACATCATGTCATAATTTCTAACAACATGCTCTACGATTCATAATTATTCTAAGCATGGTCAATAACATCTATGCATGTTCGATGACAAAAAAATCATATTCACCATCACCAACGCATGCCACTTATTCTAATTATGCAACAACGACATAATCCAAGCATAATTGCATAATGACGCACGATTATAACAATTAAGCAGCACGTCGTTCATACTTACGCAGCATGCCATTAATAAACTCAGAAATACCGATAATCACACGATGTCACTCAATTTCATCCATCATAGCATAATATGCAATACAACATGTCATTCCAACACATCCCATCGAATATAAATGTTGGACCTTTCAACGAGGTTAACAATTCGTCTCCACAATTCAGGCGGACTGAGTCTACCCATAGGCTATTTGAACATTTTAGCCCAAATTTTCCCCTTACATTGTGTGAGCTTTTGCACCAGATTCCAACCATTATTCTGATGACTACTCAGTCTATTTTTAGGTCCAATATTCATATTCCACACAACACTACATACAATACAAGTTTCGAATATAGCATGTTCAAACGACAAACAAAAACATGTAAGTGAATTATTTTCCTCATCTAAGAATGCGTGAAGTGTACCGGTGCTATGAGAAATCCAAAAAGTCTTAAATGATCTCAAAATTCAAAGCTCTAAGGTTTTCTGCAATAATATTTAAAAACAGTTCCAGATAAAAATCTATTTTTTGTAATACAAATTGAAGGCATCTAAAACATGGAATTGTCATGAACTGACCAACGGGTTAATCTACAACTCTAAATTTTTTTCTAAGCCTCTTACGGTCATAAACACCACTAAACGAAGGGTTTAAGATTGTTGGTCCAACTACGGGTCACAAGTTAAACTAAAACATATGGGTAAGGAAATAGAATTCACGTCCATAAACTACAACAGAACCATGCAAAATCTACGTTATTGCAGAAGATTCTAGGATCTGTATGAATACTAAAAAATTCCAAAATTTTACAGCAGATAGGTCTTTCTGAGGATTTCAAAAATATCTTATTTGCCTAATTTCGAGTTTCTTAGCCCAAGATATTGTTGTTTTAGTCAGACTGTTACATATTGCCATTCAGATTGCAGTCTAGGATGTCTCTTCAAATTGCAGATGATTTTTGACCCATCCATACAGATCCAAAAATTCTAAAATTTTAACAGTAGATAGATCTCTTTGTTAGCTTCACAATGATATTAAATTTTGCATCGTTCTGAGATTTCTAAGTCAAGTTATAATTAAATTCGTGGGTTGTTGCAGAACTGTTATACAAACTTCATATCTGGTTCTAGATCTGACTTGCAGATGATGTTTGGGATACCAATCCCAATCAGAAAATTCTCAAATTTGAAACGTAGGTAGATCTCTCTGTCTACTTTCCAGATCTATAAATTTTGTTCGATTCCGAGTTCGATAGCCTCGGTTATGATTTTTCTCAACATTCCACTAAAAGGGCACTTATGACAAAATTCTTCTATGGCCGAACCTTGGGTTTAATAGATTGGGCTTTCAAAAATTCATCTTTAGGTCAAAATCCATCTTTCTATGGTTGAGTATGATGATTTAGATCTATGGTCGATAGTTTGTGGAGATAGGAGAAGATAAAACAATTTCTCTCCATGAATGGCCGAACCATGCATGGGTTCAAAGTCTCTCTCTAGTTCAAATTTCTCATAGATGAATGGACAGCAAAGTCTGGTTCGAAATTACAGGAAGAAAAGAGAGAAGAAAGAAGGTAGAAACTAGAAGAGATAAGGTTCTGAACCATATACCTTGTTGAAGAGAAGAAGAAGAAGACCCTTGAATACTTCACTTTTTCGGCCAAGAGGGAGGAGGAGAGGACTTTTTCTCGTTCAAGGGAGGGAGAGAAGATGGAATTTTCGTATGAACAATATGGGGATGGGTGATTTTTGTTCAACTCTTGGTATTTTATAGGAAAGAGGCTTCCAAAATTGTGCGAGATCTACAAATCTTGCAAGTTTAGGACTTGCAAAGAAGAAAAACGTGTGGAGGTTTGGTTAACAAGGCTTCCAAAGAAATTAGGAGAGGAAAAGGAGGAGAGAGGGTCGACTATGGGATTCTCTCTAACTAAAATTGGTTTTTCTATAAACAAAGGGATTGGGACTCCAAATTTTCGAATATTAATATTCACATCAAGGCAAAAACGTGTACAAGGAATAGAAAATCAAAATTTTCACAAAAATATAATAAGGAAGGATAAATTCGATACCAGCAAGATAAATTTGGGTTTGACAATTCTCCCAATGCATGGGTAATTTGGTCTGTTCACAATTTGCAATTTATTTAATACAAAACATGAATCAAATGTGTTCCATTAATAATTTGTTTTAATTGGGTATTTTAAAATTGAAATTCGATCATAAATTTTCGTTTTCTTACTAATTAAATATTCAACTCAAAGAGGATTAAATCGTGTGATTCTATTTGAGGAGAAGGTCTGTGGATTTGGGGAGCTAAGGAATTTCTTTTCTAAGTCTAGGTGTGTTTTTCAAAATAATTTTAATAAAAATAAATAACACACCAACACAAGCAATTTTTTTCTTTTTCTAGACTAGCTCTACCCACTACCACTATCCCGTTACTCCAGGTAGGGTCACTGCACTTCTCGAGTGCTCAAATTCTATCAAACTATACCCAAGACAACCTTTGGAAGCATCATAGGATTATTAGGAAGAGTTTCCTTCTTAGTCTTCCTGATGTAAAATTCATGAATTATTTTTTCTTGCATTGCCATTTGTCTTTAGATATTTGGTAGAATATTAAATCTATTCAATGTATCACTCCAAAAAAAGAAAAAATCATTTCCAAGTTGTTTGGATGTTGCCTTGCTTAGTTAATGAGCACCTAGTTCTTTTAGAAACTTCTTTTCCTATAATAAGTTGATGAAGACCTAGGGGTCATAACTGCAAGAAAATTGCACACTTCAAAAGATTTTCAGCAGAATAAAAAGTTTTAGACCCAACGAATTATTTCAAAATGCCAAATGGAGACTTTGCGTTTGGCTTTTGCCCAACAAGGAATTGAAAGACTTCAAAGCCAGTGACCTTTTATTATCTTGGGAGGGTTGTTTGATAGGAAGAACTAGGAAGTTGAAAGCAGTGGTGGAATGGTCACCCCCTCAAATTGGGTCATGAAATTTAATGTTGATGGTGCTTCTAGGGGAAAACCGGGACCGACAGGTATAGGACGCGTTCTTAGAGATCACACAGGTCAGACATCGGTGGTTTTCATAGAATCAATAGGGACTAGAGACTCTAATGAAGCAGAACTCATTAGTATCAGGAGAGCTTTGTCCATTTGGGTTGGTCTAGGTGGTAGAAAGCTAGTTATAGAGGGAGATTCAACAAATGCCATAAAATGGGCCAAAGGTTTGATACGACCCCTCTGGAGATTGATTACTATAGTTAGGGAAATCAAGGCATTGGCTAGGGGCCTTGAGGTGTTCTTTGTTCATATTAGGCGTACAACAAATGGAGTTGCGGACTACTTTGCTAAAAATGGTGTTGAGGGGTCTATTCAAGGCGTTTTCTACATTTGAATAGGAGGATTCACATGATTGTAGTTGGAATTGTTATTGTATTTGTTTTTCTTGTGGTCTTTGTGTTGCTGTTTTTTCTTGTTTTGTTGTTTTTTTCTCTTTGGTCTAAACATTTTAGACCTCCTTCTTGTACTCTTTTTCTCTAATAATATTTCTTCTTCGTTACCGCTCAAAGAAAAAGTCGAGGACCTGACTGAAAACCATTCGAAAAATGATCAAAGAAGCCTTTCTGCACACTATAATGTTAAAGAACTTTCTGCTTCACGAGCACCATGCTAACCATAGGACGTCCAAATGATGCTTAGCAGTAAGGTTGCTTCTACAATTGCTAAACACCGTCTCTTAAACACAAAGCTAGAAGTTTTCTGCTTAATGTTGCATTTTATTTCCTCAGCTTTAAGTTTTGGTATTCCCATGTGATCATCCACAATTGTGTTTGTGTTGCAGTCCTTTATAACTCAGGATCCTGTTGATCGAGACTTCTTGGTCAAAGGTCTGAAGGCATTTGACATTCCAGTTTTGAACTATGTTGGTGATAGAAGCCCTAGTAGAAAACCTCTTCCGGTTTCCGAAGAGGTATTCATCCATTAACAATGTGATAAAGTTCGGCGTCTATTTTCCTCAATGGATATTTTTTAGCTTTTACTTCGTTGTGTCAAGCAGATGCGTAAGCTTGGTATCTATTCCAGACTTGACCAAGTTTTTGATGCTCCTCCTGTGGTGAAGGATGTTTTAGTCTCCCAAGCTGCATTAGATCATTCTGTATGCTTCTAGCTTATTTGTTCATCAAGTTCTAGATTTATTTTAAGAATGTCATTATCTTGATGTTTCATAGAAAAAGGCTTGCTGTATAGGAAATGAAGTTTTAGATAACACTTTTTTTTGTTGTGTGCATATCTTTTTAATTTCTTTTTAATGTTATATCTTTTGCCAGTTTGTTGGATCTGCTGATACTGATCGAAGGGCTGATGAGGTACCGCGATTAGGAATATTTGATCTTTGGACTCCTGATAGTCACTATCGATGGTCTACCTCTAGATATGGTGGTCATATTTCCGCCAGTGTCGAGCAAGTTCATCCTTCACGCCTTTTCTTGTATAGTATGTTATAATTAGTCTCATTTTCCTCCTGTTATAAATCCCTGTTACTGTGCTTATGTTGCCATTCCTTACAGGTGTGGATACGGGGGAGATTGAACGGCTCAGGTCTAGGAAGAAGGAGCTTGAGGAGACCATTGTTGGTATAGAGGAAAGTTTCAAAGCACTACAGGCTGAACTGAGGTATTTAGAGGATGATGAAGCTAATCTTCACAGGCGGCGGGTATGATGAAATGACAATGAAGTCTGATATTTATGGCCTCTCTGGATACATGGTTCTCTAACATGTTGTCTTCACTTAATGTATAGGAGGATATTATTAACATCATCCAGCTTGAGAAGAAAAAGCGTCGTGACTTGGAAAGCCGTGTCCGTAAGTGTCACAATATTGCCTATTTTTCCTTGGGACTGTTCTTACCTTTTTGTGTTGCAATTTTAAATCCTTTTCTCCTGAAATAATGATTATGTACTGGATTTAGGTCAAAGGAAAATGAGGCTGGAATCAATAGAGAAAGAGGATGACCTGGAGACAAATACAAAAAAGCTCACTGAGCAAGTTGCCAAATTAAACATGCATCGATTTCAACTTGCAATCGAAATTAAGGTTGGCTTGCATCTAAGCTAGGCTTACCTTTCAAATTATTTCTGTAATCCCATACAAGAAGCTTTTGAGTTTACTGCCTCCAATGTTGTGCTATTCTCATTGATTTTTCTGTCCATTTTGGTTTCTAGAATTCACTTACTGAGGCTGTTTCTCTTAAATGGAGCTTTGCTGAAAAGCACATGACATCGATGGAACTTGACATTAAGGTAGACATTACATTTTCATAGACCATTGTTTGGTGACAATAGGTTTTCTTTTTATCTATATGGTACTGTGGAGACCATGTATTTCTAAAAATATGCAATAACCATGTTGCTGCTTATAATAATGTTAGATGTAATTTCTTGCAGCCTCATTATTTTTGGATTTGGGATCTGTTGGGGGCATAGTTAGCAAATCGGCCTGCAACAAAAGTATGAAACAGAAATAATTTGTGTAGAGTTTGACTTTTTCATGAAAAATATGATAAAAGTTGTAGAAGTATAATGCGTCTTTTTTTTTTTTTGAAGACCAAGGTATCCAGCCGTCTCAACTGACTAATCCTCGGGGCATATGTTATAATGCGTCTTATTTTAAAGATTCAAATACCAAAATTCAGCTAAATCACTATATAAACCTTTAAAATTGCTTTTTTGTAGTTATTGAAACAAAGACAAAACTTTGTTTTCAATTTAATTTTGTTGTTACCAAAAAAATTATAAGAAAACTAACTTTAAAAAACTTATTTTTTCAAGGAAAGTTGATTTGGAGCTCCTTCTGGCTCTGATAACTGACTGACATCGCGTAACTCACCAAAGCAAAAGACAAGTTTCAGCCACAGGTATGGGATTTGGCCAAGGCTCCAATTATTGAATAAAAAGGGAGAATATTCCAAGTCTCGAATCCCCAAAAAATAGAGAATTTTCTTTTCAAAGAAATTGAAGTTACAAAGAAAGGAAATCGAAATTGATCATCCAAAACTAATATAAATTTGGCCCAATTTGATATGGAAACCCGAAATTGATTAGAGAGCTAAAAATTTCACTCTCAACTGGAGAAAATCCAAAGCTCAAACCTCACCTAGGTCGAATTTTCTCTAAAGAAAAATTCAACAAAGGCTTTAATTTTTTTTTGAAATGATGACAAATAATTTCATTAATTAAAGTAAGTAGGTTCAAAAGAGGAAGTTGCCTAGTATAAGAGAGTTATACAAGGCCACAAGAAGAATACAAGAGATTAAGCAGATGGAGCTTATATATATACAACGCTCCAAAATAAGATTAAGTAAAAAACAAGTATAAATAACTCCAAAACCCCATACACCCATAAGTAACCTGAGATCAGAAAAGCGTGAGTGCCGATCTCTGTTTCTACACTCCAACTTTAGCTAGGAAGTCTGCAACGCTTTTCGCAGACCGAGCTGTATATGTGAAGGTGATCCCTCTCTTCCTACTCAACCTCCTGATGCCTTTTAACAATGTTTACCAATTCCCATGGGGGGACCTTCCTATTAGCAGCCTAGGGGATAGGATTAGTGAAGTCACCTTCGACAATAAGGTTGTCATTCTCGAATCTAGGCCAGATTTGAAGGGCTCTCCTGATTGCTCTCAGCCCTACCTCATTTGATTCCATAATCTCAAGGCTTAGAGAACGTTAATATCATCTTGCCCCTATCATCATAAATCACTCCCCCTATCCCTGCCGGCCCAGGTTTGCTTTTGCTGCCCCATCCACGTTGAATTTACAAGAACCTTGTTGTGGTGGTAACCATCACACCTTTTTCCTACTCTTCGTAGTTCCCCTCATGCATCATTCCCATGACAGGTAGAAGTCATTTGGTGATAGACCAACAAACTTCTTGCACATGGATAGCCAACCTATCAAATGCCACTTAGCCTTTTCAAATACTTCCCCTATAGGCCTTGACTTTCCTACAAAGATTCTCACATTTTTCTCTTTCCAAATTGCCCGAAGGACAGTGGTTGGAACCAATCCCCATGCCATCCTATGCCTACTTCTAAAGGGACCACCCGACCAATCTGTAACGAATCCCCCACGCAACTCCCTAGGGCCCACGACCAACCAAATAGGTTCAAGAAAAGACACCAAACGTCTCACATGAACCGGCATCTACATAGCATGTGGTCTACAATCTCATCATCCTCCCCACATTGTGGACATACTTCTGAAGCTCCTTCTGGAAGCACACCTCTCTTCCTGAGGTTATGTCTCACTGAAATCTTTCTTTTCAAAGCTGCCCACACAAGACCTGAATCCTAGGGTGGATTTTATTGTTCCAGGCAAGATTGCAGGCAAGCGGGGAAATTGCATCCGAAGAATATGAAGTTTTAAGAATAGATTTTACCGTAAAAGACCCTGACTGATCTTTGGACCAAACCCACTTGTCCTCCTCCTCAGGCCACATCTGAATGTACCCTAGGAGTCTTACCAAAGTTCGGTAGAGATCCTCTTCAAAATCCATTAAGGTCCTTCTGAAGGATATGGACCATTAAGCACCCCGTTGGTCTCGATATAGTACTCATTAACTAGAGCCTCCCTATTTAGAGCTGCTCTATAGAGTCTGGGAAATACTTCTATAAGGGGTATCTCTCTTGCCAGATGCCTTTCTAAAAGGAAACCCACCATTATTTGTATTCCATTTAGAAAGGCCTCTCCCATCCTTCCCTCACCGGTCCCTAACCTAACTAAGGCTTTCACCATTGAGGAGCCCTCCCTAGCTACCCTATGGCTTAATCTCCATCTAAGCTGGTCTTCCTCACCAAACCTAGCTACCAGCACCATTCTCCACAAGTCTTCCTTTTTCAACGAGAATCTCCATATCCATTTGCATAGTAAAGCATGATTCTTGTCTTTGACGCTATACAACCCCAAGCCCCCTTTCTCTTTAATATCCCTGACCTCTTCCCACTTCACTAAATGGATTCTCCTAGGCTCTCCCTTACTTTCCCACAGAAAGTCTCTGAAGTATTTCTATCTTCTTCATTACGTCATTGGGAATTTCAAACAATGAAAGGAAATATGTGGGGAGATTCACGAAGACTGATTTGATTCGGTCAACCTACCTCCGATAGAAAGGTAAGATTTGCTCCAGGCTTTCAGCCTCTTGGCTACCCTTTCTATGATAGGATTCCAAAAGGATTTGGATTCCGGATTGCCACCCACTAGCAGACCCAGATAAGTAAATGTGATTTTACCCACTCCATACCCCACTTCCCTTGCTAACAAGTCCACCTCATCAGTTTGCAAGCATAGACCGATTATGCAGCTTTTTCCTAAGTTAATCACAAGTCCCGAAACTAACTCATAACACCTCAAAACCTCTTTTACTCTAAATAGTTCCTCCCTAGAAGCTACAGAAAATAAGAGAGTATTGTCTACAAACCGAAGGTGTCTAATTGAAAAGTTGCTCGGTGAGACTTCAAGGCCTTGAATAAATTCTAACTCCTTGGCCCTCAACATCGGGCCATTAAGGGCCTCAACTACCATGGTAAGGAGGAAAATGGACAGTGGATCTCCCTGCCTTAAATCCTTTGTAGGAGGAGCCTTGGACACATGCCCTTAACCAACCCCTCCATTTTGGGCCGAATCCCATTCTTAAAAATAGGTAATCCACAAATTTTCACTTAAATAATCATAAGCCTTTTCCATGTCTCATTTCAGCAACACCCCATTGAAGCCATCCTTACTCCTAGAATGGATTAGCTCATTGGCTATCAACACTCCATCAAGAATTTGTCTCCCCTCTATGAATGCCCCTTGAGTTTCACCAATTATCTCCCCAGTGACGGAGCTTAGTCTCGCAGCTAGGACCTTGGCTAGAAGCTTATACACACACCCAACTAGACTTATAGGTTTATAATGAAAGAGTTCCAAAGTCCCTTTCTTTTTTGGAATTGAAGAGATTAGACAGATCTTTAGATCCTTGTTCAAAATCCCTCTCCTATGGAATTCCTTGAAGAAGTTAAGAAAATCATCCTTGAGTACCCTCCAACAATTCCTTAAGGATCTTAAGTTGAACCTGTCAGGCCCAGGGGCTTTATCCCCATCGACACTACTTTGCGCCACCAAAACCTCTTCCTCCTCAAGTTCTCTATCTAACCACGAGACCTTCTCTACTGGGATAGTTTTGAATCTAATCCCATCTAGTGATGGTCTACTACCCTCCTCCATACTTAAGGACCTAAGCAACAAGTTGTCTATGGGGTTCATTAGGAATGGTTTAGACCTAACACTAAGATTTGAGGTGGCACCTCCTAATCTAAGTGGTTCCACGTCAGGTCCCCTACTAGTTATAGGCAAGAAACCACTTGGGATATGATGTACATCAATAGGAGCAAGATGAAGTAAGGTAGAAAGTGGATAACACCTGGATCATGCAGTCTTGGTAAAGCCATTTCCTTGTGAGGAGGCCAATCTGCATGACCAAAACCTACTGCTACATCTTGTGGACGAATTACCGATGTTGTCCATCTTCTATTTGGGAGCCCACCACCCGAGAATACTTGTTATGGACAAGAATAAGAGGCCCTCGACTCGGTATGTACAGGGGTAAGTAGAGCATAATCTGGAGAGGAAGAAAGGCTGTGAGAAGTGAAAATACCTGTAGGGGTAGAGATCCCGACATCGGGATCCGAAGGATGGAGCAGAGCATGGAGTGCAAATTGGAATTAGCCAAAGAGGAGATAGTAGGACGCCCTTGAGGCTGTTTGAAGGATGCCTCCTCCTCATCTGATGTGAAGATAGAGGAGAAATTGTTTCTGATTGCTGCCTGTAATTCCCTATTTCTTGCCCCCTGTAATACCCTATCCCAAAAGGTCCCACATTGCTAGTGGCATTAGAAATTCCCTGGTATATAAGTAGTAGCCTTCCTCTTTCTAGCACAAGACCTTTTGGGAGCAACAGTGGGTTGGCTCGCCAAAGCAAAGCCATGCGGGTCCGTGTGTAGGCCCAAAGTAGATAATATTGTGCTAGCGGGATGGGTCGTTATAAATGGTATCAGAGCATGGTTCAACTCTCTGCCTAAGGGTGTGGGCTTGGTTGTTTTGTGTGCAGAGCCGGGGACGACTCGGCTTTAAGGGGGGTAAATTGTAATACCCTATCCCAAAAAGTCACATATTGCTAGTGGCATTGGAAATTCCCTGGTATATAAGTAATAGCCTTCCTCCTTCTAGCACAAGGCCTTTTGGGAGGAACAGTGAGTTGACTCGCCAAAGCAAAGCCGTGCGGGTCCGTGTGTAGGCCTAAAGCGGACAATATTGTGCTAGCGGGACGGGTCGTTACACCGCCTTTCTACCATTCTACCATAGATCTTGCCTTCTCCATTCCGTGAAAGAATTTAGTGTTCTTATCACCTTTCCTTAGCCAAGTAGCTCCAAACTTTTGTCTCCATTCCACCTCTTCACTTAGCAGCTCCCAAAGTTTAGCTAATTCTTATGGGTATCATTTATTTTCAATTTTTTTTTTCGGTGCATTTCATTTGTTTCCATTGGTTACTGATGAAAGGTAGGATCGGTTTAAAGCCTACCTATGCCTTCAATGTAGAAATGAGAAATTCCACAAGATCCAGCTCGAACTTGATTTAGATCCAAGAAAACCCGTATTCAGAATTCTAACGTCTAGGGAGATCTTCGAACCAACTTCGACGGAGTAACGACTCTTGATAACTCACCCGGATTTATGGCTAGCAGAGCTTCAAAGTGGATGAGCCAAAACCCAAATTCTCATTGGAAGAACGGAATAAGGCCGAAACTTTCGTAGGAAAATTTCACACCATGCAAAGTTCACCAGAAAAAAAATAAGAAGATAGTTTTTCAATTTTTGTGGGTAATATACAAGATTGGGGGGCTGGAGATTTGGTTCGGGTGTTTGGTGTTGCAGGAGTCTTTTTGATACTTATGTTCATTTCTATAGGAAATCGGGGAAACAGAGAAATTTCGCTTTCATGCGTTTTAAAACGGAAAGAGAAATGTCAAACGTGATTAAGTTGCTAGATGGTAAGGTATTCGACGGTAAGACGATTCAGGTTAATGAGGCTTGATTTGGGCTGGAAAATTGAAGTTTTGGGCGTCGTAATAAAACAGCGACTGACCATCTTTGATAGGCTATTTCTCAGAACCCAATTTCTGAATTGGGATCTAAACCGCAACCGACATATCACATGGTATCTCATCCTGCGGAGAATCTTTTACAGGTTAATGAGGTGTTTGTTGCGGTTAATAAAGAAAATTTGTCTCGTACCTTGGTTGGAGTGGCTCACCATTCCAATTTGTCTGCTCAACAGATAAGAGACTGGATTCTGGGGGCGATGGGCTCTAATTTAAACATTGAGGTTCGTCGGTTATCTCCTATACTCTTCTGGATAGTCCTTGCGACGGAGGCAGACAACACTCTCTTCAGTTCAGGGGAATAGATCATGGCGGATGGTCCTTTGAAACGGCTCGATACATGGATTGAGTTTTTGGGACCAGGATTGGTGGTGGATTTGACTAGGATTGTTGGGATTCCTCTCCATGTCTGGAGGTAGGAAGTGGTGCATCAACTGGGTGAACTAATAGGGGTTGTTGACGAGACGGATGAGTGTTATCTGCTAATGGAAGTCGTGGAATTTGTTCGGTTAAGATCGTTCGTCTTTGTGCCGCTGCAATCCATCAAACTCTTTGGTTGGATGTGGGCGATTTTCTCTATCGCTTGTGGACGTCGGTAGAAACTTAACCTTTGTTGCCCATGGAGGACACGGCGGCGCAATATGTTTCTGTGGAAGAGAGATTTTCTTCAATGGCTCTCGAAGTGTTGAATCAATTCCAAAAGGGATCTTTTGGAGGGATCTGGTCTTTCATCTGCAGTTGGTACCACTTCGATCCCTTTTCAAAATCCTTTTTTTTTGGCCAATCGGAGGGGTTGACAGCAACGGCGAAGATGAATGGATCTTCTACGGCAGTTACAACAGTTGCTGGCGTCGATTCAGGATCAGTTTCTATTCCAGTTGCCAGTTGCGGCATCACTTTCTCTGGAAAACTCAAACCCTAAATCTTCTGCGAAGGACTCGATGAGAAAAGGGGTGACACAGCTAAGTTATCGAAGAGATAAGTGTTTTAAAGAAATAAGTTCGGACCCGGGTAAGGCCCAATCAAATTTGAAGTTTTTGGCCCAGCGACAATCTTCTATTCATCTGGTTTGGAACAAAAGGTTGGACGCGTGCATGCCTTTAAATTCGGCTTGTGTTCTAGATAGGCGTGGACTTGGGCCATTTTCTTCTACAAGTACATCTAATAATAATTTGACTACTCTTCCTCAAAAATGTCTGCAGCTTCTAAGTGCATAGCGAGTGCCCAAAGTATTTCCTAGGGAGTTCCAAATTATGGAATAGGCGATTTACCACAATGGATGGCTGGCTTTTGAGAGGGAGGTACTGCGATTAGACAGAACTTGATGTAGGACACGCAACAAAGACCCATCATTACTGGCTCGTTCCAGTCTTCATTTCGCCGGTCTTGGGCTTAATCCCAAGAGAAATCGCCATTACAAGTCGCCTTGGGCTTTATCCCCAGGTTCGTCGTCACCTTCGCCTCTACTACTTGAAGCCTTCCTCTTCTAGTCGCAGATTCGCCACTAGTTTCTTCTCTTCGTGCTCTTCCATAAACCCAGGTACTGCTGTAGACATCTTCCCTTCCTTCCATCTTCCTCCCTTTGATTTCTTCTCCTTCTTTCCCTTTTTGCTTCTGCCGTAGCTTCTCTTCGTTTCCCTTCACTTTTCTTTCTTTTCTATGCCATTCGTATATTTATCCTAAGTTAGCCCTAAACCCCATTGCATCACACGTGTCAATCAACCCTTTAAGTTATCCTCCACACGTGTGACGAGTTGTGTGCATGTGTGACCCGATAATCGTCGGGCCTGACTTGTTTTGATTTTTTCCCCACTTCTACTATATTAAGTGGTATCAGAGCCTATTTCTCTGATGTCCAGAGACGATCCGCGCTTCTCGTCAGTGATCTGGAAAAAAAAAAAAAAGAAGAGAAAATTTAGATGGCATTCAACAACGACCAGTTTGTCACCACCACTCAATTCAATACATTTAAAGCTGAGATGAACGAGTTGTTCACAAAGTTCCGCGCAATCATGATTAAAGATTTTGCTAACAAAGACGTTGCCAAGAAACAAAAAGAAAAGCTACCACATTGGGAAGATTGGATGATGAGGTAGTCGAGCAACTGGTTCTCAACACCCACCCACCCAATCCCGATCAACTGAATACTCGAGATTCTCGTTGATCTTCTGACAACAATGATTATCGACCCAAGGTTGAACTTCCGTCCTTCAATGGTCTTCTCCACATTGAAGAGTTTATGGAATGGATAACAAAGGTCGAGCAGTTCTTTGAATATATGGGAGTCCCTAAAGCCAAACAAGTTCCATTGGTTGCTTTCAAACTAACTGGAGGTGCTTCTTTTTGGTGGGAACAAACTCAACAGGATAGATCTCAACAAAATTTAGCTCCTCGTACAAAGTTCCGCCTGAAGCAGCTTTTGAAAAGTCAGTATATGCCTCCTCATTACTCTCAGTTCTTATTCAACAAACTTTAGGATTGCTATCAAGGTACACGTTCTGTTCAGGAATATGTTGATGACTTCTATCGCCTACTCTCTCTCAATGATCTTCATGAGAAGAGCAAAAGATTGTCCGCTTTCTACGTGATCTGAGATGTGATATTCACAGAGCACTTATTTCTTATTGCCACTACGCCTTAACTGCCGCCATCAGTGCAGCTTTAAACATCGAAGAATTGATTGATAACACCCCCCCTCCTTCCTCCTCTCTCCAACCCAACCCACTAGCTATCTCGCCCCTCATGCACCTATGACCCTCCCCAATACCAACCAGAACCAGTCCCTTCCCGGGCATCCTATCAACCTCCCACATCACAACCACCACCTCCGAACCGGCCTACCCGATACAACAACCCACTGCCTCCTAATAAGTCCAATCCATCTTCCTCTTCCAATCCATATACCCGTCCAAACATCCCAAAGTGCTTTAAGTGCGGCCATCCTGGGCACCGTTCCTATGAATGTCGCAGCAATGTGGCGCTCGTCACACCCAATACTCAACATGATTAGGATGATGATGCCATTGAGCACATTGATGCAGATGCTCCACCTACAAATGGCACTCGTCTCCTGTGTATTCGTACCTTCTCTCCTACTTCTCTGGAGCTGCCATCTCTACGCCATTGTCTTTTTCGCACTCCGTGCACAGTTCACGGCCTCCCTTGCCTCTTAGCCATTGACAGCAGTTGTGAAGACAATTTGGTTTCCCAATCTTTGGTCGACAGGTTGCAGCTCCCTGTCTAGAAGCTACCTACACCGCTCATTGCTCGTTGGATAGATGATGCTTATAGCAAGCCGATTACCTTCCAGTGTGAAGTCCACTTCTCCATTGAGAACTATACGGATTCTGCTTTATTCAATGTCATCGACATGTATATGTGCGACTTGATATTTGGACACCCTTGGCAATATGATGTTCGCACCTTACATGCTGGCCACTCCAACACCTACACCTTCAAGAAGGACGGTTTGATGTTTGTTCTTGCCTCTTTACCGCCTGCTGCATTATGTGATTCGTCTTCTGCCAGCCCAGTTCCTAATGCCAGAGTTGATGCAGATGAGATCGACCCCGATGAACTCGAGGACGAGTTTTTTTTTAAGACCGGGGGAATGATGTAGGAAACGCAGCAGAGACCCATCGTTACTGGCTTGTTCCAGTCTTCATCTTGCCGGATCTTGGACTTAATCCCAAGAGAAATTACCATTACAAGTCGCCTTGGGATTTATCCCCAAGTTCGTTGTCACCTTCGCCTCTGCTACTTGAAGCCTTCCTCTTCTAGTCGTAGATTCGCCACCAGTTTCGCCTCTTCGTGCTCTTCCATAAACCCAGGTACTGCTGTAGACATTTTCTTCCCTTCCTTCCATCTTCTTTCCCTTCTTGCTTCTGCCGCAGCCTCTCTTCGTTTCCCCTTTCTTTTCTTTCTTTTCTATCCCATTCGTATATTGACCCTAAGTTAGCCCTAAACCCCATTGCATCACACGTGCCAAGCAACACGTTAAATTATCCTCCACACGTGTGACGAGTCGTGTGCATGTGTGACCCAATAATCGTCGGGCCTGACTTCTTGTTTTGATTTCTTCCTTGCTTCCACTACATTAGAACTCATCTCCGCAAGTTTTTGAAGAAGTTAGCGACAGCGGAGAGAGACAGGTAATTTTACAGAATTCCCATGAGGGACCTGCAGTGTCTTAGGGGCCAATCAGTTGAGCGGATGAAGTGGAGGCAGAGGATTGTCTTGCGCTTGCTGTTCTGACAGAACATTTTGATGATGAGAAGTTGTTAGTGGGTGCTATTCTTGGTATCTCTTCACCGCGATGATCAGATCGGCTAAAAGAAATTTTGCAGGATTTTTGGGAAGCAGAGTGAAGGGATAAGGAGGAAGAGATGCAATTGAGACGTACTGGGAAACAAGAGAGGGAGCTTCGCAATTTACATTCTTCAATAAATTACGATCGCTCTTTGTTAGTGGCAGGAAACTCTGGTGTGCGGAATGGTGGAATATGACGGTAATGACTTGGAATGAGGTGGTTGTGGGGTGGGTGCATGGTTCTTCGTGTCTTTGGCTCTTCCTTGACGAAGTCAAGAAATTTCGGAGTGTCATATCTAGTTTCGGTTTCAAACTTGCTTGGGATCCTAGTTCAGTTAAATCGGCTGCCGATGAAAGGGGGTTCGCTTGGGACAATATTTTGTCTATGGAATTTGATAACAATTTCTAGCTTTTGAGAAGACTTGTAGTTCTTTTCGTTTGTTGGGCTATGTCTAGCCTTTTTTTTGTATCTCTTGTATTCTTTTCTCTTAATAATAGTAAAATTACCTTTCAAAAAAAAAAAAAATCTAGAATTGAATTTCAAAATCTAGAAATTAAATTCATCAAATGCTTGGACAAAAATTAATTCTAGAACTAGAGATTAGAATAGAACCCAAACTAGAATAACAATAGAAAATTAAAAAAGAACTCAAAACTTGCACAAAGCAAAACTTGAATTGATTTTGGTGTATTAAATGCGAGTCTTGGCCACCATTAATTTTCTCATACTCAATTAAAGCTAATTGAGCAATTTCATCACCCAATTCATCTTGAAGGTCATTCAATTGAACATGGTCTTTAATAATTTTATGCATGGTCTTTAATTTCTCCCGTATCAAACATTTTCCATGCATGGAGGACCATATCTTCATTATCCAGACTTTGATTTGCATGAAACTTCATGTGTCGGAAGGCTTGTGAGGTCCTCTCTTTTCTCCCTCTGTTCTGGAATGTATTTGGAATGGAAATTCAGCAAATGAACTTCATGGGCCCCACCATCTTCTGATGGGTCTTCTTGATTCTCAATGATCCATTGAAGCTTCTAATGACCGCATCAGTCAACTTTCGATTGGCTTATTCAAGCATTTATAATTGATCTAGGATTTGAAGTTTTTAGAGTTATTTGGTTTTACTTCTTTTTACTATTACTATTTTTGTAAATCTATACTTAATCTTGATTGGTATGCATGTTCGTAGCTCTTTATCAAATTAATCAAATGTTTGAAGACTGAAAGAGTGAAAACAAGTCCTTTATTGAATTATTTTCTCTTCTATTTCCTTGAGTTGGCATTTTCTTTTTTCTTTTTTGCCTTGTTACCATCATACTCTCTTGTGCAATATGAATATCTGCTTGGGGCTTTTGTTAATTGTCAATGATAGCCATATACTTTTCCATTTTGATTTTTTCTCTCTCAGATTAGGGAAATGGAGCTCAATCTCAAGCAACATGAAAAGACTGCAATGCAAGCATCATTGCGCTTTGAGCAATGTGAGCTAATAGTTGTTACATTTGAAAATCTTCTATTTTTTGGGGGGGATGAAATGTTTTGCTTCTTATTGGGTGTTCGTAGGGCTTAGCTATGTTTTGCAGAATTTGAGTCATTCTATGCATAGCAGTCATGGTGCAATCCAGTCGCCAAGGGGTTTTGGAGCGTGTTATTGCATCGTGTTAATAGTCCTAGTCAGATTTTGAGCCTAATCCCGTTCTTTAGTGAACTTGGGTGGTTAATACATCAGAGCTTTAAATTTTCTAGAGCGTTGCGATATTGGTGACCGGAGATTCTTAGTTTTGAGTTCCTTGATTCGGATTGTAGAATTTGAATTTAAATTTTCATTTAATTTGCTGGTTTCAGGAAGTGTGCAGAATTTCAACATCTTCATTAGTTGGTGGTCGATTTCTGTAGTTACGACCTTTTTCTTGCATTACTTTCTAGAGGCAATTGGATGATATCAGGGGATGTTGGGATGGATTGTGGTGTGCTTCAGAGTTGATATTAATGTGGTAAGATTGGCTAAGGAAGAGTTGGGAGGTGACTAAATGTTCAATAATTGTATGATAGTTCTGATGAAGGATGTGTGGAGGATGGAATGTTGACATGCAATTGGAAGGGATGTTAAGAATTTCTTTGTGAACATTTTTGCTTTGACAAGACCCCTGGGTGTCGTTGGTGTCTGTCTGTGCCACTAAGGGCTTGTCCTTCACAAGCTTTCTACTGGTGGTGTTGTTCCTGTCCTACTTCTGTATTTTATCAGTCTTCTTCTATTAACACCAAAGTTTGACTGTACAACTCTCAAATGACTTCTAAAAGTCTCTGGTGGCTATGATATAATTTCTTTCTATTTCACTGTTTCTAACGCACAATTATTTTTTGATTTTTGAAATTTTCTCTTGTTTTATTTTTTGAATGGCATTATACTTGCATTCTGAACATGGGAGGTTGCTTCTTCTGATAGGTAAAAAGGAGACAGAGGACTGTAAGCAGCAACTTGTTGAGGCTAAGAGTTATGCAGAATCAGTTGCTATGATTACTCCAGAACTTGCACAAGAGTTTCTTGAGGTGAGATTTTTCTTAGATGTATTGAACATAAATTGCTTCTTGGTTTTTGTTTTGTCCATTGTATAGAATTTCAATGATTGATGCTTTAATTGGTATTAGTGGCTGTGTTTGTATTCTATGGACAGCTACTTAGTAGTAGTTTTAATGGCTCTGTAGTAGTAGTAGGTTTACTTGTGTTATTACCCAAACTTCCAAGTAGTTGTAGCTGTAGTAGTGACACCTGTTGCAATCTCTGTAGTTGTAATAGAAATAACAAATAGCACTAGCGATGGCACTAACAATGGCAGCAACTAGGAGAGGCCTGACCTTATGGGTAGACTGTGGTTATGGTAAGCTAATAATTTAGGGGGATTGGGCGAATGCAATTAAGTGGGCAAGGGGATTGAAACGACCACCTTGGAAACTGGTTACAGTAGACATGAAATTAGGTATTAGTGTCCCGGTTTGACCGAGTCTCTAGTTTGTCAATTCCGTGACCATGTTGGACCTTGCCTCCAGAAGCTTAAAGTTGTTGCATGAAGTCTGGTCGAAGCCCAGAAGCAAGCTACGAGTATCTCTCCATTTGCTTGGCAATCACAGAAGTAAAATGGCCATAGAGGACTCTAGGTTGAACCTGAACACCCATAGGCTAAAAGGACCAAAATTATTTAAATGTTTTCCTGTCCTTCAGGTTCGAGCCCTCAGGGTTAGTCTCGAGCCCTTGGGTGTGCTTCTAAGAGCAAAAGTGTTCACAATAACTTAAGTTTCTGCTCTCAGGCTCGAGGCCTCGAGCTCATGGTCTCGGAGATGTTTTCATGCCCACGGAACATCTATCAAAGACAAATTGTTTTTACAATAAAATCTTGTCTCTCTGATCCAAGCCCCCGAGAGGCATCTGTTGCCATCTTTGGATCTGAGCCCTCGGGAAGGCTCCTCGAGCCTTCGAGAGGTATCCATTGCATGCTAGCTGTTCTAGCCTTGTTTGGTTTTGAGCCCTCAAGAAGGATCACCGACCCCTCGAGATATAGTCATTTGAACAATATATTATAAATACTGGACTCGTTTGCTTTAGGAGAAAAAAAAAATCAATAAGCAATTAATCCTAAGCCTCCCTAGACTCTCTGCAAAGGTTCCAACCATTGTTAAACCTCAAAGAACCTCTCTAAGTATTTCTTAATCACACCCACAAAAAGTTATGGAATACTCTAAGCTGTTTGAACTTCTCTTTGGTGTGATTGTGAGAACATCAATCTAGGAAATCCTGTAGAACCTTACCCTATCCTAGATTCAGCCTCTCCTACAGTTGCACAATCAACTAAAGCGAGGAAGCATCTTTCAAGACACTATCAAGATCGTTTGGGAGCTACAAAAGCAAGTGTTCTTTTATTTTCAGTTATCATTCTTGTAAGGTGGAGTAGACCTTTGTGATTGAATCACCATTAAAAATAGGAGTTGAGGATTACCCTTGGCGATCGAATCTCTCAAAACTAGGAGTGTATTGATAGCATGGTTGTTAAAATCTTACGATACACGATTCGTATCTTACGATTCATATCATATGATAAGATGAACGATTCGTCTATCAACAAATCTTACGATTCGTATAAATAATAGAATTATGGGGTTATTAGGAGTGTGAAAGTATGAAACATTTCGTTTTAATGGTTTTTAAGGCTTGAATTAATGAGCATTTAAGACCTTTCGATTTTTTGAGGGTTTTTTAGTTCATTATTGACTTTTCACAATATAGTTAGATTATATACTGGTCTTATACTTTTGGGAGTTGGAGCATTGAAATTTGAGCTCTAATAAACTAATTATATAGAATTCACTTAATATTGAAAAAAAGTTGGAGAATTGCTCATGTTATTACATTTTAGATATATTTTACGGTATTTCATATATGAAATATTTTTGAGGAAAAACACTTATGAATCTTACGAATCTACGATTTACGATACACGATTTGCGATTCAAGTTGTATTAACGATTTACGATACGATTCGATTTTCATAACATTGATTGATAGGGTGGTTTACCCTTTCATAGTGTGTTCCGAAGAGCCTAAGGTTGGGTGAGTCCATGAGTGGATGTAGGTTCAGGTGAACCAAACCACTATAAATTGTTTTGCATGTGTGGTTGATTATTTTTCTGTGGTGCATGTTTTATTGCCTGTTTATTGATAATATTTTTATTCCGCTGCACATTTGTTTTATTCATTTAAAAGGATAATAGAAATTGGAACTAGTCCTATTCAACCCCCCCCCCCCCCCCCCCCCCCCCCCTCTCTCTCTCTCTCTCTCTCTCTCTCTCTCTCTCTCTCTCTCTCTCTCTCTCTCTCTCTCTCTTTCTCTCTCTAGGACCGTCATTGTTCTAGCCCCAGACTTACAATTAGTGCTCTATGCGTTGGGAGAGGTCTCTTTTTTCGCTTGTTAGGAGGTCGGCTAATGGAGTCAGAAACTTTTTGGCCAAATGAGGAGTCGACAGAGATTTTGGCGATTCTTTCTTGGGATCTTAGGGGTTGAGACATCCATGGGGATTCTACTTTGTATTTATAGAGTAGGGTGTCACGAATGTAGAAAAGAAAAAGGAAAAGAGAAGATGATGGAGAGAAAATGTTTCTCTCTGTTGTAGTCCTTATATTTGGAGAAGAGTATATAGCTGTATAAATAGAATAAATGGAGCCAATCAAGGTGGCTAGAAAAGGAAAGAACCAATTTACATCAATCACTAATCTAATTACAGTAATGAAATAATCTGGGTCATCTTTCCCGAATTGGGTCCAGAACACTCCCTCTCAAGATAAGATGTGAAGATGCGTCCTGTATAAATATGATGCGTCTCAAGATAAGGAGTACAGTCAACTTCAATATGTTTTGTTCTTTCATGAAACACAAGATTGGGGGCAATGTTGATGCCTACTTGATTATCACATAACATTAGTACTGGTTCAGAAGAAACAAAGGCCAACTCGGTGAGAAGTTGCCAAATCCAAAGTACCTCAGAGGCAGTGTTGGCCATGGCACGATATTCTGTCTCCGCACTCGTCCGAACAACGACATTCTGCTTCTTGCTCCTCCATGAGACTAGATGAGTTCCCATGAAAACACAATAGCCTGTAGTCGATCGACGGTCGTCAGGAGACCCAGTCCAATCTGCATCGGAATAACCACGAACAGTCAAGTTTGAATGTTGTGGATAGAATAGCCCTCTTCCAAGATGAGTCTTAAGATAACGAAGGATCTGAAAGACAACGTGTAGATGGGCGTCACGCGGGATCATCAAGTTGAGCCCCATCTCAAGTCGATAACTTAGTGTTGACATGTAACGACCCATCCCTCCAACACAATATTCTCCGCTTTCGGTCCACAGGGATCTGCACAGCTTTGCATTGGCGAGCCAAACCAAGATTGCTCTCAAAAAGCCTTGTGCTAAAAGGAGGAGAAGTTCCAACTTATATACCAACGCTAATCCATCACTCTAGGCGATGTGGGACAAGGAATTCACACCCTGGAGATTTTCTCTCCCCTCCCACATGCCCACATACGGGGTATTACAATACACCCCCCTTAAAACCAGAGCCGTCCCCGTCTATGTCTACAGCACAGGCAGAGAGTTGAACCATTCTCTGATATGATTTGTAACGATCTGTCCTTCTAACACAATATTGTCCACTTTAGGCTTTGAAAAAGTCTCACCTTTCGGCCCAAAAAGCCTTACCCTGGTATCAGAGTACGCAACCACAATAGTGTCACTCTTTGAGCCCTCAGGTCCAACTCCCTCAACAACCCTCAAGGTTTTATTCCTAGCACGTAGCTCGTTCACGCCTAGGAGGCCTTTTGCTAGATGGGAATGGTGCTCCCTCATATATTTCACAACACTTCCAAGTCGCTAGGCGATGTGGGACTTCTTCTCTTCCTACAATGCTCTACATCTTCACTTTGGCGCTTTTAGGCGGGGTATCACAATCCACCTCCCATAAAACTAGAGTCGTCCCCGGCTCTACCACTCTTATATTTCCACACCTTGATCTGAGAGTTGAACTATGCTCTAATACCATTTGTAACGATCCATCTCTCCAGCACAATATTGTTCGCTTTGGGCCCACAGGGATCTGTACGGCTTTGCATTGGTGAGCCAACCCCAGGTTGCTCCCAAAAGGGCTTGTGCTAGAAGGACGTGAAGCTCCAACTTATATACCAACGCTAATCCATCACTCTAGGCAATGTGGGACAAGGAATTCACACCCTAGCGATTTTCTCTCCCCTCCCGCATGCCTACACACACGAGGTATTACACGACATCTAAAGGAGTGTGAGCAGGCTTGCATCCATAATACCCTGCATCCTGCAATAGATCTAGAGCATATTTTCTTTGAGAAAGATAGATCCCTTTAGAGGAACGAGCTACTTCTATCCCTATGTAATACCCCTATGTTGTGGGTGATGTGGAGAGTGAGAGAAAATCGCCAAGATGGCGTTAGAAGTCGCACATTGCCAGTGGGAGTTGAATTGTAGTGAGATATATGTGGATGCCTCTCCTCTTTCTATCACAAGGTCTTTTGGGAGCAAACTTGAGGTTGGCTTGCTAATGCAAAGTCATTCAGGCCTGTGTGGGTCCAAAGCGGACAATATTGTACTAGCGGGACGGGACGTTACAAATGGTATCAGAGTACGGTTCAACTCTTGGCTATGGGTGTAGTTGCGGACAGAGCTGGGCACGGCTTTAGTCTTAAGGGGGGTGGATTGTAATACCCCTGTATTGTGGGCGATGTGGGGAGTGAGAGAAAATCGCCAAGATGGCGTTAGAAGTCCCACATGCCAGTGGGAGTTGAATTGTTGTGAGGTATATGTGAATGCCTCTTCTCCTTCTAGCACAATACATTTTGGGAGCAACTTTGAGGTTGGCTCGCCAATGTAAAGTCGTGTAGGCCCATGTGGGCCCAAATCGGACAATATTGTTCTAGCAGGACGGGGCGTTACACCCTAGAAAATTACAGAGTGGACCGTGATCTTTAATAGCAAAGGAGCACCATAAGTAAGCTTTGAACTTAGAAATAGTTGTATTATCATTGCCAGTGAGAACAATATAATCAACGTAAACCATAAGAATCATCACAACTGAATTGGCACGATAAATAAATACATAGTGATCCGCTTGACGCCGAAAAAAACCATATGACAATAGAGCCCTGCTGAATTTATCGAACTATGCCCAAGGAGATTACTTGAGGCTATATATAACCTTCTTGAATTTGCAGAGAGATTGTTACTCTCCCTGTTTCACAAACCCAAGAGGTGGAAGCATGTAAAAAGGCATTTTTACATCCAATTGATGAACATGCGAGTTACGAGTGGTAGCACTAGAAATCAATACTCAAACAAATGTAATTTTATCTACAGGAGAGAAGGTTTCCTAATAATCAACCCCGTAAGTCTGTGTCAAGCCTTTGGCAACCAAACAGTCTTTATATCTGGCAATGGAACTGTCGGGATTGTGCTTCAGAGTAAAAACTCATTTGCAACCAACTGGGGTCTTTCCAGGAGGGAGAGGAACCATCTCCCAGGTATGATTTTTCTCAAGTGCTACCAACTCGTCTTCCATTGTTGATTTCCAAGAGGGATCACGAAGAGTTGCATCAATCCTCTTTGGAATCTTGGTGTTGTCAAGTGCACTGAGGAAACTGTGATAAGAGGGAGAAACAACGTGATAGGTCACAAAACAATCAATTGGGTGGTCGGTACAGACACTCTTACCTTTGTGAAGGACAATGGGAGGATCAATATCAACAGGAGATGGATCAGAGCCATTGCGAGACACCACCGCCATTGCATGTGTTGGAGACAGAGCCAGTTGTGTTGTCGGCGTCACTGTTGATGCAACCGACGCGTGTCGATCCATCGCTATCACTACTACCCACACCTCCACCACCACCACCGCAAATTACCCATCCATTACCCAAACCTGATCCCCTTACAGATACCACGAATTCATCTATGGTTATTCATCCGACAGCCCCTCAGGACTGTGTTATCATGCCAGTGCCATATGAAGACTCCTTCGCGATCAGGTTGGTTCTTCCATGCTTGAGCCCATTTGTGGTTATTCTCTCTCCTCGTCCGTATGTTGCAAGTTGTGCAATTACAAGCTTCGTCATTCGCATCTACGGCTTTTATCTTCATATTTGTTTGGTCCCGTATGATTTTGCTAATCTCAACTCGAGGACGAGTTCTTTTCAAGACCGGGGGACTGATGTAGGGCACGGCATACACATGGACTCCACTTCTATTTTTTACTTCTTTATTTATTTATTTATTTTGTAATTAGCAAGTTCGAGTAGATTAGGATGTTATTTTCGTTTTAGAAAGAGTCCTTGTTTTAGTAGGATGAGTAGGATAGGAAAGCCAGGTCGGTGGTGTTCCCAATCTATTTTCGTTTTTTTGTTTTCCTATAAATAACTATGGATGTAAGAGAGATATATACACGATGGATTAATAAAATTGAATTTAGGCAATGCCTTTTCCTATCTGCTTTCTTCTTCTCCTATTTCTACCTAGTTGCAGACCATTCTTCTTCCTCCTACCCAATTGCAAGCTACTCCCGCATCAGTCATTGTGTGAAGAATTGACGAGGTTTCAGGAAGGATGCGAGCCAAAAACGCGGAAAAAGACCTAATGTCGAAGAGTAAAGCCGGCTGGAGCTCCATCAAAACGTCAACAATTTGAGGATGAGGGGCTGAAGGTAAGCAGCTACTCCCCCCATAAATGGGAGAAAAAATGTGAGGAGAACGTCCTAAGGAGAGCACAATCCACAACATCCTGGATAACAAAACATCAAAACAAACCACGGGATTGCTAGAAAAGGTATTAGAAGGGACATCATAGGAAAAAGGATAGAGGGTACCCGGATAGGAGTAAGGCATCAGCGAGCGAGCTCAACAAAGGAGGAATTAGGTGGAGCTGATGGGGGAGGATATTGTTGATACTGAACTGAAGATGACCGAGAGATACTCGAGAAATGTCACCGCTTCCCCAGTCTCACCCTTATCCACCAATCTCCTACCATCCACCACAATTAATTTAATATTGTTCCTAGCTCTCCTCCCATTAGCCACTCTACGACAGAATTTGGTGTTTCTCTCAACTCTATGTATTGAGGTTGTCTATGGTCTTTTGCTAACATGCGCAAACTACCTCAAATGTGTTTCTCTCAGTTTGTCATCTATTAGGGTAATTTTTAAATTTTTCCTAATATTGGTCATTTCTATCCCTATCCTTGAGCATTGATCCACACATCCAACATAACATATGCATCTCCGTCACTTTTAACTTTTGTCCATGTGTTCTTTAATTCATTGCCGAACACTCTGTTCTATAAAGCATTGCAAGTCTAGCAATTGTTTTATAAACCGTCCCTTTAACAATTGTGGGACTCTCTTTAAGCTGCATGATCACAGTAATTTTGCCAAGATTTGACATGGATTTTGAGGTGTCTTATTTGATAAATCCCCAACGATGGGAATAATGAATTTGGTATAATATTCTAATCAATTTAAAGTACAATTAATTTAAAGAGACATTAAAATAAGACCAATGTTTCTATGCACAAATTCTTTTTCCTTTGAAAGGTATATAATTTTCAAATTTTGCTCATACAGTCAAGTAATAGACATGCCATATTTTAGTTAGATATTGGAAGAGTGATGATTCTTGTCATCTTTGAAAGCAATGTTAAAATATTACTGGAAGAGTCTTTCTAGAATCCATTAAGACTTCAACATGGAGAGTTGTATCACCTGGGTACATTCCTCATTTTAAGAATTGTATTACAATCAAGCTGTAAATATTACATTGCTTAAGTTAGATTTTGAATGAAGATAAGTAGTAGTAGTATTGTCATCTTGGAAAACAATGTTAAGATAGTACTAGAAGGGTTCTTCTACAATCCATGAAGAGTTCAACATGCAGACATGTTAAGAATCAGGTGCCTTCTGCATTTTGGAGAATCTTTCTAGTTGTAATACAGCAAAATATATTCCAGGATCCAAATAGCACTTCCATCAAGTCCTGGTATATTAGTAGCGGTAGTGTTTATGATCATATGTGTATGATAATGTGGAATAGCATTTTTGTTAATTTAAGTCGTAATAAAAATTATGCTGGATTTAGGAGGTACTAGAAGATGGGTTCTTCTTCTTCCTTCTGACTGGGTTATGTGCTATGAGTGTCTTTTTCTGCACTTTTCTGATTACTTGGTAGTTTAACAATATTGAACTTGTGGTTGGGCTGGTTCGCTTCAGATTTGATTATCCTGTAGGTTGTAACTCCTTTTTTGCCTCCTTCTGACATGTTCTTTTTCTCATCTAATATGAACCATAGATTATTTATTCATGTATGTCACATGAAGTGCAGATGCCTAGTACCATTGAGGATTTAGAAGCTGCAATCCAAGATAATATATCCCATGCAAATTCCATTCTTTTTCTCAATCACAACATTTTGGAAGAATATGAAAGTCGTCAGCATAAGGTAACTCCTGGTCATTTCTTTTTCTGCTCATTCCTTAATGTTTTGACATTCGATTTTCCTATGGTGCTACAGATTGACAGTATTAGTAAAAAACTAGATGCAGACAAGAAGGAACTAGATCGTTGTTTATCTGAAATAGACACCCTCAAGGTGGAGAGACAAACCCCTCCATTTATATTTTCTGTACTTTTTTGTATTTATTTCTCAGGGTGTGCAATGATAAACAATTTGGGTTACAATTCTCTTCTACTGATCATTTTATACTCTCTTATATTTTTTATTCTAATAAAAGCTTTCAGTTAATGTTAAAAAAAAAAAACATTGTGGATTACTTTGTGTGAAATGGTTTTGATTCTTTGCCTTTCTCTAGGGAAATTGGCTTCCAACATTGAGAAACCTTGTTACAAAGATAAATGAAACCTTCAGTCATAACTTTCAAGAGATGGCTGTTGCTGGAGAAGTTGCATTGGGTATTTGTTACTGAACTGATTTTGTTTTAAGGAGTTTACTAAAAACAACCTGTTTTAAATTTAATTTATTTCCTTGTTTTTTGCTGTTGTATTACAGATGAGCATGACATGGATTTTGATAAATTTGGTATACTTATCAAAGTGAAATTTAGGTACGTTCACTACTTGAAGGTGATGTGTTACTGGGTATGTGTGGCATCTTTATGTGATAATTCCAAAAACAATTATATAAATGTAAGAATTTTGGTTGTATTTTTTTGTTTTAGTTCTATGTAAGTGCTGTTGGTTAGGGAGACACTTACTCGAAAAAATAGAAAAGATGGATGCTAGCTTTCTTTGATACCTTATTTTGTCTAAAGATGTTTTGGTTGCTTTGATTTCTTGGGGTTTTTAGTTGACCTTGTGGATACCCTACCACATTGGGCATCACATTTGATGCGCAAGGTTCTTGGAAGAGGGTAGGATTCAATATCAACATTTGATGGTAAAACTTCAAAATATTACCAAGAAAATAAGATGGATAATGTAAAATCAAGGCCGCCATTTTATTTTAAAGATAAGGTTGATAAGAAAAAATTAAGATAAAGTGCAATAGATTGCAAATAGTTTTAGATATGTGGTATCAGATGTATAGAAATACTGGTTTTTTTTCCTTTTAAAAATTTGTCATCTAGATGTTTCTAAATGTTTTTTTCTTTTTGAGCGGTAACAAAAGGATTTATTAAAAGAGAAGAACAAATACAAAAGGAAAGAAAAGAGAGAGGGGCTAACAAAATTAGACCCAAACAACATGGAAAGAAAAACAACAAAGTGCAATAAACTAAGAAATGTGCCAAAACACATAACCAAAGCATAAACAACAAAACTCTCTCCTTAGATCTGAAAACGCCTGTGCCAGAGCCTTCAACGCCATTTTTAGCAAAATAATCAGCCACCCCATTCGTTGAATGACTAATCTGTGAATGGACACCTCAAGACTCGAGGCCAAAGCCTATCTCCCTAACTGTGGTAATCATCTTCCATGGGGGTCGCTTCGAGCCTCTAGTCCATTTAATGGCATTTGTCGAATCTCCCTCAATCACCAGTTTTCCACCTCCACCCCCCACCCACACCACAAAACCAATCCCGCCCAGATACTCAAAGCTCTCCTAATGCTAAGCAGATCTGCCAAATTCGAGTCCCTAATCCCCACCGACTCTGAGAAAACCCAAGATGAATTACCTAGATGATAGCAAGTGACAAGTTTTAAGATCCTTAAACTCCTTGTTAGAAAAAATCCAAGCACATAGTCTCCACTTAACTTTTTGAAAAAGTTCATTCACCTCTATCGACTTACCCACAAAAACTCTTGCATTCCTTCCTTTTCAAACAGCGCACAAAACGAAAGTTGGAATCATACTCCAAGCCAACCTCTGCCTAATGTTGATATTAGGAAGAAACCACAACCCAACAAATCATCCCAAGTGTCTGGCAGAACCCAAAGGCGCCCATCAAACTTAAGAAACTATCCTGAGAGGACCATGCTATAGGACACTTGACAAAGAGATGATCGATGGATTCGCCTTCTTCTCCACAGAGCAAACAGTTGAGGTCAGCTTCTGACCCCAACAAACCTTTGCTCCGAAGGTCCACTCTAGTAAGAATTTTCCTTTTTTGCCCCACACCAGACAAAAATTTGGACCCTAGGAGGGGCTAGGGAGTTCCAAACCAGGCTCGGGACAGCCAAAGCACCAAATGAGTTCAATTCGGTTAGATAAACCATCAACTTAACTGAGAAGAGCCCAGAGGAATCGCCTATCCACGCCAGCTCATCTTCTTCCCCTAGATCATAGGAAACTCGTTTAGTTGGCCAATCAACTCATTCAAGCTATCAATCTCGAAGGACCTGAGTTCTCTCCTGAAATCTAGGTGCCAAGGAGAGAGATGACCCTCTACCCGATAGACATCCTAGACTAAAGCCAATTTATTCCTTGCTATTCTGTACAGCCTAGGGAACCTATCCTTCAGTGGTCTATCCCCTAACCATAGATCTTTCCAAAACTGGGTACAGTTGCCTTTGCCCACTAAGATGCGAAGATTTTCTTTATACAAAGAACCAACCATAGTTCTACTCTAATACACCCTCCACCAAGCTTTGAGAATCCTAGAGCCGGACCTATCCTCCCCTTCACCCAAACTCCACCCATTCTCATTTTTCGTCCCATATTTAGCAGTAAGCACTCTGACCCATAAGGCATCCCTCTCTTTGCTAAACCTCCAACCCCATTTGCAGAGTAAAACTTCATTCCTTAATGAACTGAGTCACTCAAAGGATAAATGGTTGAGAGAGAGTTTTGAGTGAGGTCTATCCTAGGATTTTTAGGGTAGCATGGAATAGGGATGCAATGGTTAGTGTCTATTGTGAGGATGTGAATAGTGAGATTCAGTGGTCGATTAATTTCAGGAGGAACTTAAGGGAATTTGAGTTAGGACAATATGATGTCTTGAAAAGGCTGCTAGAGGAAGTCCAGATCTGTAGGGAGGAGGACCATTGGATTTGGTCGATTGATCCTTCACGGATAGTCTCAGTTAGAGCTGTTCTTAGAACAGTTTATTCCTCAAATCTTACTTCTCCCCCTTGATGTGCGTTGGTCTGGAATGGTAAAGTACACCTCGAATCCAGGTATTTTCTTGGGTGGCTATCAAAGGTAAATTTCGGTGAAATGCCATCTGAATCTTTTACCTGGAGAAGTTTCAGAATCCTGTATTATTTAGGTCAAAGGAGGAGACTGTTAATCACTTGATGTGTCGATGCCTATTTACTAGAGGTGTTTGGGTGATGTTCTTAAGCTTGACAAATTGTTCTTGGGTTCTTGGTGGGACTGTGGAGATGTAGTGACTGAATCGTTTGGGGGTCCTTTTCAATGTTAGGAAGGGTTTGGCGTGGAAGTTGGTACAAGGCAAAAATCTTGGGGTCAGTGTGGAAAGAGAGGAATAGTATAATTATTGAAGGAAAGTTGGGAGCTATTGGGGAGGTTTTGAAAGGAAAATTAGAATTTAGTGGGTTGGTTGTCACTTGGTAAGGAATTTGTTGCTTGCTCATTGGAGACTTTTATTAGTTACAGAAAGGCTATTTGCGAGGAGGTAAAAGGAAGAAGTGGGTCAATGTTGTTGTAAATGTTGTAGTAATTTCACATTTTACACAACGCTAATGAATATCATGTGGCATACCTTCTTCAAATAATTATCTCATTTGTTTTAATCCACTTAAGTGTTTATTTCAACCACTTCCCTTTTATGGTAAACTTAGTTGATGTCTTTTCTTTTATTCTCCTCACTTTCTTCACCTTTTTTTTTTTTTTGGGTTTTGCTCATTGTTTTTGACATTACCAAATGTGTTTTTTTAGAGAAGCAGGACAGCTTCAAGTGCTAAGTGCCCATCATCAATCTGGAGGGGTATGTTGGTCGTGTGTCATGTGTCATGTGTTATGATATTCTTTTTTATTATAAGCTCAATGTGTTCAACTTCCTCCCTAGGAACGGTCAGTCTCTACCATTCTCTACTTGGTCTCATTGCAAGACCTTACAAACTGCCCATTCCGTGTGGTTGATGAGATAAATCAAGGTTAGCTGCTGTATGACATCTCAGTGAAACCCCTCTTGTTTTGATTGCATATTGACATCTAAAAATTGCTGATTGAAACTTTGTAATTCAGGAATGGATCCTATAAATGAAAGAAAAATGTTCCAGCAACTAGTTAGGGCAGCCAGCCAACCCAATACACCACAGTAAGAGGAATTTACATTAGATTAATCAATTGCTTACAAATTTATGAGCTTACAGATTTTGCAGGTGCTACTTGATTGATACTAGTTCGACAACATCAGCTAGTTCTTCATTCTTTTCATGCTGATTGCCACAACAATCATTTTGAATTGTGGGTTTCTCTTGGATGATGACACAATGTCTTCCAATGTTGTGCAGGTGTTTCCTGTTGACGCCAAAGCTGCTTCCTGATCTGGAATACAGCGAGGCATGCAGCATTCTGAACATTATGAATGGGCCTTGGATTGAGAAACCCTCCAAAGGTAGCTGAATTTTCAATTATTAGGACCTATTTGAATGTTCAATTTTTTTTTTCCCAAAGCTTGGTTCAGGTTTGACTGGAAATGATATAAAAATGTTTTTGTGTTTGTGAATGCAAAAGCAAAAGCCTAAGTGTTGCAGTTTCAAATGCAGTGTTAAATAAATGTCCATTTCACCGTGGACCTGCAGAACCACTTGCTTTGTTTGTAAAAATACATGTGGACCCTTATTTAATCTTTGTTGTCTTATACTCATGTGCTTTCTCTCATTTCTCTCAATTTCCAGTATGGAGCAGTGGTATGTGCTGGCGAGTGGTCATGGGTTTTGCAGAAGGTTGAAGATCAGATTGCCAGGTCAAAAGTACCCAATGGCACTGGCAATCCCTTCAATTTTTTGTGCTAACCATAGCAAGGCCACTGGAGGGTTTCGCTTCAAGTTGGGATAGTATACATCTTCTTCCTTGTATATACATGGCATTCATGTACAATTTAAGTTACAAGCTGAGTCTTTAAGTTCTATTTCAGAATATTTGAGAGTAGTTAATGTGACAAGAGTGTTGCATTTGTATTGGCCTTCAAAAAAAAATGTGTTGCATTTGTGTAATGTGTTCAGTTCAAATGCCAGACGGATCGTGGTTGGCACTGCACCTAATTGGTCAGATGCTTATGTGATTGCTGTCTTGTTGCTTGACACATACACGAGCACAAGGGATCAAGACACAGGTATGCAGCTTGAGAATTTACCCCTCTAATGTTGATCTCACTTTCATAGTGAATGGTCCATGTATGGTTTATTGGCAGTTTCTGTCAACAATCGAAGCATGCAGTGGGTCCTTGGATGGAACCAGGTCCAGACTGGCTTTGATCCAAAATTGGGGATCTTCTAAGATTAAAAACTTGGCCAAACTGTTTCCTTATTATCCTGAGCCAACATGAAATTCATTATTTGTCAGGCTGATTTGGGCTTTCGGATGGATTGGGGTATAAGAGTGCAAGGCTTGGGCCTGACCCCGATTTAAAGGGGGCTCAAATTTTCAGTCCGGTGAGTCAGAACAGGTTTAGACCCAAGTTGCAACCCTACTTTGGACAGGCCTTTTCATCAATCAACATAATACCCCAAAAAATCACATTAACCAATTGTTGAATCTTTATTTTTTAGGTTCATCAAATGTTAATCACAATTGACCCATTGTTTAAAAACTAAAAATTTGAACTTCACTTGAAATCTTATCAAGTTGAATAATTTGAATTAGTTTTTTGACTTGACATGAAGAACTTGTTAAAATTATTGTGGAGTACTTGACCAATCATGTGTTAAATGGAGAAACAAAAATTAAAAAGCGAACTCCAAATAAATGAGATTTTGTTGCAATGATGATGCTGGCTTACCTCCTAGTATAACAATGTTGTCACTATCAATCAATATAAATTATTGTCCAATCCCTTAAGTCGTCTTGTAACTCGCATAGTTCTTGCAGATGTCTTTCTGAAGATTACCTGGGGTGGGATTGTTGGAGACTCTAATCTTGTATCTCTTTGTGATTCAGTGCGCATATCCTACTTATCATGATCACCAACTTCAAGCATGAAAAGTAGTTATGTTTTGATCCGTAAATGGATCGCTCACCGCATTGTTAGCGCTTACATCCACGGAGCAACATAATATTCACTATAAAAAGAGAAAGAGACATGTACAATATTAATTACTCCTCGAGTTATGGGTCCAAATCCGAAGTCTCGAGCCCCTTGTACACTCATGTATACAACACAACTACGTCATCTCTCAATTGATATAAATCTCTTTCATACCCAAAATAGTGAATCCAACTTCTGTGTCCCGCTCTCCTCTACGCTTCCTGCGTTCTACGAGCAACAATCAGATGTGCTTCTCAAACGCGAGCGTCTCTGATGAGCTGCTGCAGTCAACCCAGGTACTTTCTTCTGAAACCTTTCTACGCATATGGCCAAGAGGTCATCTCCACGCTTACCGTCAAAGGCCAAAAAGCCCTTCATCGTGCCTTCTCCGTCGATTACATATTGCCGTGTGTAGCTATGTTGCAGCACTACCTTTTGTGTCTAACGAAGGTGCTTTAATATAAAGCTATACATCTATGTAAGAGTTGTCGTGTCCATGACTTTCGCTCTTGATTAGAATATATGTCTAATTAGGAGACTTACTGAGATTAGAACTATCGAATCTCACTGCACGAAAGGGTGCTCCTGTTACAGCCGTATCCCACCAAAATTGCATTCAGGCAACTTTATAAATATACAGGATCAATCCTAATCCCATTAGGATCCTAGTTCCTTTTTCAATGCAACCCCAAAGTAGGACACCACCTACTTTCTCTTACTCTGCCGTGTACACCCTCCTACAATTAAGTACTGGATAAAGCAAGACTCCATGCCTCTGTTTGTATACAATTGTCCACGTGGATTGCAACCTGTGTGTATCTCACAAAGAACCGTTTAGAGCTGACTAGTATGGCCCCCACCATTGATGTTCCACTAGGGTGGACTTGAGCCATACACCCAACAATCTTCACCTTGGCAAAAATCCATGAATCCTCTGCACTTGCAACTCTGCACCTTTGTGCACGCTGGCTGCTCCCGGCTATGCTCCACTTGCAGTTGCACTTTCCTCTAAGCAATATATCGGAAATCCATTTTGCTTTCAAGTAATCTCCATTCTGTGCTTATACCTTCTCACGAACACAGGTTGCAACCAGCCTCTCTATCAGCGATAGAGCCACTAACCTAGACTGCCGTCAAACAATCCTCTTCTGCGCTGTAAGTGAAAACCCTTCTAGGTCAACCTTTTATAAGGCTGCCTCTATCTCCTGCATAGACTGAACCGATCAGCCCATTGAAAGAAACAGCATATGGCCTAGAGTCTACTCTGGCGATGGGGCTTTGTCTTTCCAGCCGCACTTCTGCTGGCTGCCACTCACAGATATGAAAACCCAGATCTGCAGCGGTACTGCATTGTTTCTTCTGCCTCTCTCCGGCCGTCGAGCTGTCCTCCAGACAACATCAGATCTGCGGCTCACTGCTTTTTTCCTTCTGCAAAGTCGTTTGTCGTGTCGAAGAGCTCCACCTCGATCTTTGTGCTCGGCACTCCTCTCATGCCCATTGTGTTGTATTCCGATCACCCACGAGTCTCTGATCTCCAACCAAAGCTACTGATACCACTTGTTAGCATTACACGCGGAAACAAGAAAAATCGAACGGAAATAAAAATACAGCACAATACAATATTTTAACGCGGTTCAGTCCACTTGGCCTACGTCCACGGAGCGACAGAATATTCATTAATAAAAAGAGAAAGATACATGTACAATATTAATGACTCCCTTGAGTCATGAGCCCAAACCCGAAGTCCCAAGCCCCTTGTACACCCATGTATACAACACACCTACGTCACCTCTCAGTTGATGTGAATCTCTCTCATACCCAAAATAGTGAATCCAACTTCTGTGTCCTCCTCTCCTCTCTACGCTTCCTGCGTTCTACGAGCAACAACCTGATGTGTTTCTCAAACGCGAGCGTCTCTGATGAGTTGCTGCAATCAACCCAGGCACTTTCTTCTGAAACCTTTCTATGCATATGGCCAAGAGGTCATCTCCACGTGTACCGTCAAAGGCCAGAAGGCCCTTCACCGTGCCTCCTCCGTCGGCTACATATTGCCATGTGTAGCTATGTTGCAGCACTACCTTTTGTGTCTAACGAAGGTGCTTTAATATAAAGCTATACATCTATGTAAGAGTTGCCGTGTCCATGACTTTCGCTCTTGATTAGAATATATGTCTAATTAGGAAACTTACTGAGAATAGAACTATCTAATCTCACTGCACGAAAGGGTGCTCCTGTTACAGCCGTATCCCACCAAAATTGCATTCAGGCAACTTTATAAATATACAGGATCAATCCTAATCCCATTAGGATCCTAGTTCCTTTTCAATGCAACCCCAAAGTAGGACTCCACCTACTTTCTCTTACTCTGCCGTGTACACCCTCCTACAATTAAGTACTGGATAAAGCAAGACTCCATGCCTCTGTTTGTATACACTTGTCCACGTGGATTGCAACCTGTGTGTATCTCACAAAGAACCGTTTATGGCTGACTAGTATGGCCCCCACCATTGATGTTCCACTAGTGTGGATTTGAGCCACACACCCAACACGCATCGACTCAGTCACCATATCAACTCCGCAATTTCATCTTGACTCAATTCAACACTTTCAACATCAATTTGAATTTGAAATGACTGGATAAATTCAAACGGTTGAGCAACCTTTTTCTTGAAATCTTGTATTCATTGTAATACCGACCATTATCCCTATAAAAGGGGACGCAGAAGATTAGAGAGGACCCCCATCCATGGGCGCACCTGTGTTGCTGTGCACAAAAAAAAAGGGGGCTCAATTGGTTGGTTGATTTTCTGCAAATTCTTTTCTTCCACTGTAGATCACAAAATAAATAGCAGAATCAGAATCCAAACTAAAACCAAACCAATCTCCATAATACCACAGAAAGAGAGAGAGATGGGTGATGCTCTGATTGCACGGTACTGGTGTCACTTGTGTTCACAGATGGTGTATTAGATCATGGAAGTGGAGATCAAATGCGTGGTGGTAATGGACAATGTTGATGGATGGCATCTTTTGTAACTTCTCTTTGAATTGTGTATAAATAAAGGTCTTGTCCCATTATACAAACACAACACAAGCAAATACGACTTCATTGCATAAGCAATTGTCTCTCTAAGTTCTTGTTTTGGTTTTCAAGTTTAGTTCTTGTTAATTTCTAGCTTCTAGTTCAAGTTTGTCCAACCATTTAGACAACTTCTAGATCTAGCAATTGATTCAAGAAATCAATTCTTGAAATTCTAGAATTCTTATTTTCTTAGTGATTTTTGTTTGATGTCAAATTTTATCTAAAGAAGTTACTGACCTTATTTCATTCTTCCGGTGAGAAGTTGAGGTTTTAGTTCATTCTTTCGAAACTCAAATTTATTCTGTCAAAGTTGATCTAAAGATCTTCTTAGATATCGGAATTCTTTGAATCCTGGTTATCAATTTCTTCAATTCAAGTCGGATATTGCAGAATTCTTTTATTTCTTATTTTGAAGGTATAAGTAGGTGTTAAATTTAATTCTACCCTTTATTAGAAAACATACCGCCTTTAGAAAATAATATATGGTCTCAAACACTCTTCTCAAATGTGGTTTGATAAATTTAGCACCACTTTATTAAGTTATAATTTAGCAGGAAGGCAAGGAGTAATGAGGGGAAAGGTATTGTGAATACTCCAACCTTCAAAGGGATATTCAAAAATGAGATTAGGAGGGGTAAATTTTCAAATATTTACCCTTACCCCCTTATTACCAAACGAGGATAACAAGGGATAATGGGGGTTACCCCCTCATGATTCAGTCCCTTTCATCCTCTACCCTTCACAAATCGACTTCCATTTTTCCCTCTCTTGTTTGTTTTTCTTTTTTATTCCAATTTCTTTATCTTTTTTCTTCGTTCACTCATGAAATCCTAAATTTAGAATCTAAAAGAGATAGGTAGAGGCAAAATATTAATCAAGGCTTTCTTCAGTCCCTTCCTTATGAAATTCTGATCTTGATCAATGTCCTCACTTGACAGAGTGAGATGAAATTGGTCTTGATCAATACATCTCAAGTATTGGATTCTTTTTAATATATCTCAGTTGCTTCCAGCTGAATCCCTTCATTATTGTTATTTTCTATTTTTATTCGAATCATTTGTTTGTATATTTGCTATTTGGATTTGTCTTTTAAAACAATCTCATACATAGATTTGCAATTAGAAAACAAAAAAAAAAAAAAAAATCCTTATAAGTTAGTGTCCCATGTTAGTATCTAAACTATCGTGTTAAAATGAGAGGCAAAATTATCCCATGCACTATCTTGGAAAGAAGTACTGGTGCACAAATCAACTCACGGTGATTTGAGAAAGGATGATTACCCATACATTAGTACGCGATAGGGCTGCAACTCGGGTCGGGTTTTGGCCCGACCCGCATGACCCGACCCGAGAAATCATGCGGGTCAGGTTACAATAGTCGGGCTATAGGGTCGGGTCGGGTTGAGAAAAGAAAAACCCGACCGAAATTCGGGTCGGGTTGGGCTGAGGCTTTTAAATTTCAACCCGACCCGACCCGACCCGAGAAAACCCGACCCGAGAAGACCCGACCCGACCCGACCCGAGTTGCAAATGGGTAATTTTAAAGTTACAATAATCTCCATTGGTATTTTAAAGTTACAATAATCTCAAAATTTGTCTCATATGCCATTTTGATTCTCTCTCGAGATAAGTTCATAAGCCTTTTAAGAAGCATTCTTAAAAATTAAATTTTTAAAATGAGACGAAGGAAAATAAAGAAAGAAAAATGAGTGAAAAAAGTGTCTGATAAACATTCTATAAAACACTTTACATGGTGTAAAGTGTAAACTATGTACTATAAACGTAAATAATTTTTAAAACAAAGTTAATCTTTAGTTAATAAAGGATTTTTTAAACTCAAAAGATAAAAAGGCCATTTTAGAAAATCCCTTTTAAGAATTACTTAAGTTGGGCCACTCAAGAAATGTGGGAAATTTCCAAAATGGAACCCCCAAAATCCTCTGTGAAAACTATTCCAAAATTGTAAACTGATTTCCTTCTCTTTCATGGATCTCTCTCCTTTTTAAATTAATTTTAAAGTTACAATAGACTAGGGCTGCAACTCGGGCCGGGCCGGCCGGGCCGGTCAAGGGACGGGTCGGGTTGGGTTAAGGGTATGACAATCTCGGGTCGGGTCGGGTTCACTATTTCGGGTTTTTCATTCGGGTCGGGTCGGGTTGGGTTCAATATGGAGTAAGTTGGGTTAGGGTTGGGTTTATGAAAACCCGGCCCGCCCGACCCGAGTTGCAGCCCTAGTACGCGACATATTATACCGCAGACCTAGATACGAAGCGAATAAATGGGGTGGTAAATTGGTACTAGGTAAATATGTAGCATACTTAAAACTATCTTGATTGAATCAATCAAGTTGTATTTTTTAAACTTTTAAATACTTAATTAATTTAAATTATTTTTTAATATTTAAACTTTGTGAGATATGATTGATTTAAAGTGATTTTTAGTAATAAAAGACCTTTTTAATAAATTCATTACTATCCCATTTGACAAATTATTGTTGTCCCATTTCCATTTCGTGAATTCTATATGGGCAAAATATGCGTCCCAATTGATGGTGTGGGTGATCATTTCAGTAATTTGAATAAAGATTTTTTCTAAAAAGACCTCTTATCTTTTAAAATGAAAAATATTTATACTTTCAGCACATAAGTTTAGACCATGTGAAGCATTCTAAGGAGTTCTCACGAGCTAGTTCTTTCACTCATTTTCCATTTTTATATTAATTATCTGTTGTGCCATTGGCATACTTCTAATTTAATCATAATTAGAGTTAATCTCATTGTTAGATTGAAACTAAAATTACCTACTATTGTTGATTTTTAACCTTAAAATCTAAGCATCCTGATTGTCTAATTTATTTGGGTAATACTCTGATCCGAATTAGGCTAAATCAATATGATGAATTATATTTTAACCTTTTAATCATAAAGATTACAGTTAGGGCTTATTGAAAAGTCTAGGTTTGGCTCAATCAGAGTCTGAAAACTCGATGATCCAACTCATCTACTTGAAAGGGCAAAATGGTAATTTACCATTAGTCGACGTCATTTGTACTATTTATCTAATTATTTGATTATTGTTGAGTAATATTGATTTCCTTAATTAAGGATTTTAAATTCTAAAATTTATAAGTACATTATTATATTATTTTCAGAAAATGTTAGGGGTGAAACTTGGGGTTGGGTTTTGGCCCGACCTGACTGATCCGACCCGAAAATAGTGTGGGTTGGGTTATAGAAATTGTAAACTCGGGTCGAGTTGGGTTAGGAAAAAAAAACCTGACTGAAATTCGGGTCGGGTTGGGTTGAAGAATTTAAATTTCAACCCGACCCGAAAAAATCCGACCTGGAAAAATCCGACCCGAATTCATAACTTAAATAAAACCCTACGCCCCTTCCACTTCTGTTTCCCCTCTTTCTAAAATCGATATCCACCTCTTCCGCTTCCTCTTCCTCTTCCCCTCTTCCCCTCTTTTGAAAATCGAGCTAACTTGGGCTAAATCGGGCTAACTCAGGTCGGGTCGGGTCGGGTCAACTCTCGGGTTGAGAGTATTAGCAATTCGGGTCGGGTTGGGTTGACATATTCAGGTTTGCAATTCGGGTCGGGTCGGGTTCAAATTTTTTTAACATGGGTTAGGGCTGGGTTTGTCAAAACCCAGCCCGCCTGACCCGAGTTTCAGCCCTAGAAAATGTTATTAAAAACTACCCGAAAAGATCCCGAAAGCGAAGAAATAATTTTTATTAAGCAATTTTAGAAATGAGAAAATTTTAAGAAAAATATGTGTTCTAGACTTTATTATAACTCATTATTTTATGTTTTCAAATTTTAAAAATAAAAGTTTTAAACCCTTTTAATAAATACAAGTTGAATTAAGTAAATAGTGACAAAATGTGATTTTTGTTTAAATCTATAGATTTTAATAAAATATAAATCTCCAAAAATTTATGATGAGTAGAATTTATAAAACCCAACATTTTTGTTAAGTTAGATTAAATTAATTAAGTTAAATAAATCATATAGTTAGTTAAAATTTAAAATAAGAGGAAAATTGACTTATTTGTAAAAACTACTGAAGGACTAATTTGCAAAAATTTCAAATGATTAGACCACTTTACTTGGCCGGAAGCTGCTGCTTCATCGTCGACTCATGCAAGCTACAGATGTAGCTTGCAGATGAGGTGGTCATCCCTTAGCCATGCTAGAGGGTCTACTACCCTACTTAGCCATGGCTATAAATCTAGTCATCTCCCACCTGGTTTCACCCACCGTTAGAAAAACCAACCCTCCTCTCTGTTTCAAATTTTTTTACCTTAGCTTGAAGTGGAAGATTTTTCAAATTACTGAATTTCTACCCAGGAGCAAAAACAAAGGTAATCATTGTGTTCGTTTTCAAATTCTAGTCAGTTTAGGATCAAACAGAAGTAAATTTGGTTAAGATTTGAGTGTCAAAACTGATTTTGAAGTTTAGAGGAAAATTTGAATTTTCAAGTGTTTCACGGTTTTTCCTCTTAAAATCTAATGTTTTTTATTTGTATAAAAGGTCTAATTTCATTCTAAAGTAAAGAGGACTCACCGAGGCATCCATCTGACTTATTTGGTGTGAAAAATGAATCCAGAAAACCCACTATTTCTAGATTCGTATTTCATACAGTATTTTTCCCGTCACTGCTCTGGCTGGTGACAAAGGAAGAAGACGACTCTCGAAAGTTCCGAGAGTTGGGCTCCAGAAGTTTTGAACTTCGATTTGAAGTTTCGAAGTGAGCAAAGGCCAAACGTTCTTTCTGCCTTTGTTGTTCGGAAGTTCCGAGCATACCTCGGCAGGTTCCGAGATACATTGAGACCCACTGGTTTTCTGTTTTTCTGTTTTTTTTTTTTGTTCAGAAGCACTCTCGGAAGTTTCGAGACTTGAACTTCGGAAGTTCCGAAGGACAGAACCCAGTTCCGAAGGTTCTGTAAACCTAGATTTAGGCAGTGGCTCGGAAGGTCTGAAACCACAGTACCTGGTTCCGATGTATGTTCCTAAGAACCCAGATCAGGTTTTTGAAACTTAGTCTAAATTAGGACTTCATGTTTTAGATCTTAGGTTTTAATGTGATGTTTATGCCATTTTAATTAAAAGTGATACTAACCCCTCTTATTTGATACTATCTTTTATACATATATATATTATGTATTCACTTCCAGGCCAACCATCTCTATCTGTAGTTGACTCAGCCCGATAGCTATCAATAGCTGAGCGATTAACTTCACCGCTCTGTAGAAAAGAAGGGTTCGGGCACTGAGTGACTTCTAGGCCTAACTCGCTATATGAATAGTGGCTTGAGCATCTTATATCTCTAGGCCTAACTCAATACGTCTACATGGTCATTTCCAGAAGACAATATGAGAAGTGGCATGAGCACCCTATTATATATTGTTGATTATTGTAACTTAAAATGGTTAGTAACCAAATAGAAGACTTAGATCCATTTCCCCTAGAGTTTTTCCGGAAAATAGGATAGAAAGATTTGAAATACTATGAGTATATACTGTATTGTACCTATGCATATTGATTGATTTTTTTATTGTATATCTGTTTGCATGTTTGACAGATACTTCGATACCCACATTTTAGGTGAGGAGACTTAACAATTGCAGTAGGAGTAAATCAGGTTAAGAGGATCTAGTGTAATGAGTGGTTTTAAGGATCATACTTAATTGACCCACTTATATGCCTAGACATGATGCACTATTGTGAAAAGTGTTTATTGATATTAACGATGTTTAGTGTATATTGTGATTATAATAATGAAATGTTTACGAGCTATGATGATATTTATATTGCTTCCACATACCCTTAACTACTGTACTATTATCGGCCCAGATGTGTCGATTAACGGCTCAGGTGTGTCAGTTTGCGTCTACTGGCCCAGGTGTATCAGTTGCTGGCCCAGGTGTGTCAGTACCGGCCTAAGTGTATCGGAGATATACTTGTAAGATTTTGTATTTTGACCGTGTCGAGACTTAATAGTTATAGTCAGTATATTGTCTAAGTGTTACAGTGGATATCGGCAGTTATGAAATTATGTTGAGACTTTGGCAGGATGAACCTTTTATGGTATTATATTGATTTTAGCTAACCTAATATTCATGACACTGCATTGTTATGTTTTTTCACTGAACTGGTTAGCTCACACAACTCACATTTCAGGAGGAGATGTAGTCGAGGAGGAGGAACCTCCATATCAAATTTAGGATGGATAAACTCTTGAGATTTCTTGTGTTTCCCATGGACGGGAATTTATTTCTTGTTTGACTTTTGGTTCCTTTGAACCATGTTTTATGTATAGTACATCATGTGGTACTTGTCATGTTAAAACTTGTATGAACCACTATGTGACCGTAGTTACTCTTATTAGAATAAATGATATTTTATTTATGAAAATATTTGTTCATATGATATATGCTTATACGTAAGTAGATATATGGTTCATGTTTGAATCTACATGTAAAGAGCATGTATGACAGTTATTTTTGGGCCTAACTTTTGATCTAACCCAGTTAGAAGTTATTAAGCTTATTAAAAAAAAATTAAAAATTAGTAGAGTTCTGGACCCACCTCCGGGTCGGAGCGTTACAATTTGCCTTAAAATACTAATATATATATATATATATATATATATATATATATATATATAAGATAGAACATATAAAAAGCCCAAGATTAACCAAAAAAAAGTTCTCAAATACAAATCCAATGGTTTTCTAGCATCACAAATGGTATACTTTGTTGAATATTGGATTTACGTCCAATTTTGCATATGCTGCACCATTAATCTTAAAAAAGAAAAGTTTACTACACCATTAATTGTTCGTCTAATCTACTAGAAGCACACCTCAAGGCCTATGCACAGTATCATCAACCTCCCATGAGTTTTTTCTCCCTTTTGCCCATTTGATGACATTCACCGCATTCCCTTTCTATAATAAGTTTTTTTCCCCTCTCATACTTTCTTAACATTGAAGCCTGGCTAAAAGTTTTGCTATATTTGAGTTTTTAATACTCATGACTCATGACCTCTAAAGAAACCCTACTATTTACATCTAAAAAACCTAATAAGGTGAAAGTTTAAATTTTATTAAAAATTAAGATTTTTTTTAAAATTATAAAAAAGTTAGCTGTTTCTTTCAAATAAACTCAAGACGTACTTAAAAAAAACACTGACTTGAATACCGTGGAATGAAGTCCGAGAGACGCCGGTTGAATTTTCAGCAAACATAACAAGAAGCCGGAAACCACGCGACCCAACCATTGCCGGACTCTACTCCCAAGTCCTACGCAGGCGAAAATCTGTTGGAATTTGAAATCGTTAGGCATTTGTGAGAGTTGAGTGACAGAGAAGATGGGGTCTGGAGAAGGAGGAGATCTGTCGGGGGAGATGGAGGTAGATGCATACAGGAGACTCTTCCCTCTCCGATTCTACGAGCGCCATTTCCTTGAGTCTGTTCGCCCCGACGCACGCCCTCTGTCACGAGCCCGAGACACTTCCCTTACCCTTGGTCTGTCTCTTGTTACTTCACTCCTCTCAGGCATTTTATCAAATACGTTATTACCATTGTCCACATTGCCACACTGACTCTACACTTTTGCACGAGCGCATGTCAAATGCTTCGTAAGCCCACCCATTTCTAACGTTACGTATCAATCACAGTCATCGAAGGCAACGCGTTTCTCACATACATTACATAAAACACCTTCATGTCTGAACGTTTCTCACACGCATTTCATCAAAAAAATCAAGCCATTGCCCAAATATCACTGTTGCTGCGGCTTGACTCGACGCCCACGATTCCCGGATTGCAATGTTGGGACCTCTAATCTCATTTTCTCTCATTGTTATTTTTTTATTCCAGGAGTTGTAGAATCCGCAGATGGATCAGCAATGGCCAAGATTGGCTCCACAGTGAGTTTTTCCTGCTATCCATTACTCTTGTGTATATATGGTAGAAAAGTGCATCTTTTCATTTATTTTTTATTTTTTCTGATTCAAGTTTGAGGAAGGCATCCGAGGACATATTTGAAGGAAATGAAAATATTGCTGGAGATTTTTAGTGTTTTGCCCGTTCTTGTAATAACTATTTTGTTTTTGTTTTTTTTTTTCTTTGAAAAGGGAACTACTTTTAGGTAACCATTTTTAACCAAAATTGATTAAATCTTTCTCTATTGTGTTATTAAAAAATGTTTTTTATTTTTAGTTAAAATAGTTAATTTTTCAAGAAAGTACTTTCTTTTACATGATTCTCATTCCCTGTGACACTTCTCTCTCAACATAAATACAAAAAAAAAAAAACCAACTTCACCCATTTTAGAAATGTTTCATCTGGACGAATTCTGATGTTGATTGCTGGTTATTTAAATAAATTTTGCAGATGTTGCTAATTGATTTACAAAAAGTGTAAAGATATAATTCCATGGTGAATAATGGGTACTTTGTCATCATTAAAAAATATTAATAATGGGTACCCTAGAATGTTTGCTAAAATGATAAAGTACTTTTGTGAGCAGACCATGTTAGCTGGTATCAAACTAGAAGTTATGACTCCGTCATCAGAGTCTCCAGACGAGGGTTGCATAGGTTGGTTCTCGTCATATATTGTCTCTTTTTCCCTTTTACATTATTTCTTTTGTTTGTTTTCAAGGAAATTAGTTTATTATATGCTCTATTGTTTTTCCAGCAATTGAGTTCCACATGCCTCCAATATGTTCTCCAATCGTTAGGCCCGGTAGGCCAGCTGAAGTTGCACCTGTGATTTCAAAACAGTTATCTGACATTATTTTAAGGTATGTGAATCATCATCATTGAAGCCTTTACCCCATCCATGTGTGGTTAGCTTTTCGTATTCTATTTCACACAACCCTATAAAAAATAATGTTCTCAATCATCCCACTCTCTATCATATCACTCTTCCGATCTCAATTTGTGTCTTTAGCAACCTCCCTTTTCTCCTAGTACCTTTTACTTATAACCTTACTCTTCGTACTTGACTTTTCTCTAATCTTCTAGGGATGTGCCTAAACCATCTTAACCAACCTTATTTTTTTTGAATAAGGACCATCTTAACTAACATTCCCTCATCTTTTCTTCTATCAAAGCAACTTTAAGGTTTTCTACGATACACTCATTTCTTATTCTCTCTTTTTGTTGTTACACCTCACATCCATTTTAGCATTAGCATCTCTGTCACCGTTACTTAAGCTACTGATCTTTTTCGTTCTTTTTTCTTTTTCTTCTTCTTGTTTGCCCCAATACATTCAACTCACTAGAGAATTGTGAATCTAATTGTTGTCGTATAGGAACACCCATTAAGAAATATTACACTTTTGTATCCCACAAAACATGGTTAGCTTGCCTACACTTTGTCCACCCTATGCTCATCTTGTTTGCCATATTCATATCGGATCATCCTTTTTCCCCTACTTGCACCTAAGGATTTAAGTTTCTTAGTACTTGGTATTGAGTCGCCATATAGAAAATAAGGTGCCAAGTCATTTTCAAATTTGATCAATTCATTCCCTTATTCTCATATCTACTAAATTTACATCCACATTTTCCATCTTGTCCGACTGAAGTACTCATTTTCAAACCATTTGCCTTAAAAGCTTTCCTCCACATTTCCAACTTATTATTTAGCTGGTTTCTAGTCTCACTAATCATTATTTCAAGGTATCTAAATCATATGTTAAAGTCTCTTCTTTTGTTGAATGTAAAAGCTAGTTTTTTGAAAGCTAGTTTGGATCAAAGTTTTATCCAGCAGTCCATACTGATGGGGACATCATGGAAGATGAAGAAAATGAGTGAGAAGATGAAATCCCCGTCATTTCCCTAAAATTCTATGAAATTTTGACCACAACAAAGGTGGGGCGAAACGTTCTAACTTGAGCTCCAAAATGGTCACTTTAATGCATATGGACCCCACAAGAGGTGTTGCAAAGCCAAAATCCTATCTCCAAAAGTGAATTACGAATTGGAGTCGGTTGGTGGCTAAAACTCCTCAAATCTAGCATAGGTGGCATGTGGACTCTTGTTCTCTCTCACCAAATACAACTTAAACTCCTAGGAGTGGAGGTGGTGCATGGATGTGGAAGGATTTGATTGATGGAAACAACACACCCATCTAATGTGGCGTGTTTTGATTGGATCCATTTTTTATCTTGTTTTTTATTGGTCCAAGTGATGTAATCTGAACCTTGGTTAGCCAAATCCTACCCATGCCCATATGGCTGGTTTTTCTCTTGTTCTCTCCTCCTCTAGAATGCTATAAATAGAGGCGTGAGGCTGCTTTGTAACACACGAATTTTGAGTTGGAATTTGAACTTTCAGAGACAAGTCTCTTTGGGAATATTCCTAGTAAGTTGGTTTTCTTTGAATGCTAGTTTTTTACTTTGTTTTGATTTAATATAATTCATGTAATCAACCCATAAAATTCTGCATTAAATTACTTAGATCTGATTGGTGTGTTTGGAATTGCATCTTTAATTTAATTCAAGCAAAAGTCAAACTTAGTTTCATTGGGAACTTGGTTTCCCATGGATCTTACACACTGCCAATTTGTTGTTGGAATTTGGGGTCATTGCTATTCTTCCGGTGAGAAGTTAGACCTGATATGTCATTTCTAATTGAGTTTTTGATTGCTTAGTATTGGGGTGAGATTCAATTAGCAGATTGGAAGGGACGAGAGATCCGATGAACTCTCTGAAATTCTGAATGGCCGTGCAATTGGGGGTTTTCAAGTGCTTAGGAGCTAGAGCCAGGTTCGGGTTCACCATTACTTTATTTGAAGGCTTAGAGAGGTTTCCAAAACCGACCTTTGCCTTCATCACATACTTTGCTATACATGCATGTTTTTGTTATTTTGACAAATAGCTCGTTGAGGTGACAATTCCTCATATTTTAAGAATTTAGATGTTATTCAAGCTTTTATGGTGCTTTTTCTTCCATTTTTTAAGTTCTCATTTTTTATCTTTAAGAAGCCATCCTGTTGGAGCAATGGTAATGAAGTCCCAGTTTCAATGATATATGCAGTTTCTAAAACCACATAAATTGGGGTGGATGAGAGAAGGTTGGAAATGATACCTTAGGAGAATGATAGTGGAAGCCTCTCTATTGGTGTTTCTCCCTTTATATGCTTCTATTGTGCTTCTTGGGGTTAGAACTTGCCTCAATTGCCAAACCAAGTAGTTTTTTAATATGAAAATTTTATTGTTACCTTTCCCCAGAAAAAAAAAAATGATGATGGGGAGAGTGAGAGGAATGAGAGTGAGAACAATTTTTCTGTTGAAATGGGTTGAACACTTGGAGGGAGCTAGTGTGTGTTTAGGTGTGTCCTTTGGAGGGATAGATGAGGAAGCTTGAAGCATATTCAGTGCTTTAAGTAAGGGTTTGTATGGATTATGAAGATAAATATAAGGAAATCAGAAAGAGGGATTACAAGAAGAGTTGCATACTTATGTTTGCATATGTGAATTATGTGAGGGAGAGCTGTCCACTACCAAGTCATTTATGAGTCATTTCTAAATAGTGGCCGTGTTATGAGGACACTTGTCACCCTTAACGAGGAGATGGTATGAACTTCTGCCACCAAAACCTTGACCACACTTTACTTTTGTGTGTACATGCACTTGGAGGAAAGGGAGGGGGGTGTTGGTGGATTTTGTGGGAGTGGGTTTGTTGTTTGTAGGTGGGGAATTCGATCTGTTTCACATGCATTCTGTGCATGAGTTGTCTTCCTGCCAAGGGATGAAGTTGATTGCCCTTTGATGCAATCATGTTGGTTGAATCCTTGCATTGGGTTGACCGCCTTGTTTTTTCCCAGCTTTTTTAATGCAGTTGTATTGTTTTTTTATCCCTCTCAACTGGCCAGTTAGTTAAATTTTCATTACCTTTTTTTTTAACTTCTGGATCCTTTTTTATTGAGTTAATGTAATTGTGGACTTGTTTTGGTTCACCATCACCATCACCATCACCATCACCATCACCATCACCATCACCATCACCATCACCATCACCATCACCATCACCATCAAAAGTATTAGCCCTCCACCTGGAACTAACACTCATTGGATAGGGCAGAATTTTTTCATGGGTCCACTGCCTGTAAGACTTGAACCCGCTACCTTTATGATTACATGAATGGCTTGTTTTGATGACTAATAAATGTTATTCACTTATTGTGAGCCTTTTATTTTGTTGCCTTTTTGTTAGATGCTTATATTTTAAAAGGCTAATTATTTGTGTTAGTGCAGCTCTGGGATGATCAATTTGAAGGAGTTATCTATAATCGGTGGAAAAGCTGCTTGGATGGCATACCTGGTAACTCAAGTTTTGCTAGATAAATTAATTCCTTCTAGAAAATTTATGTAATGTTAGTGTTTCTTGATGGTGCTTAGCTTGCCTTTGAAATCCATCATAGCCAATTTTTGTTTGGTTGTTAAATGATCCATGTTCTTTGGAATTATGCCTTATGTGACCTTGCAAATTCAATTGCAGTCCAGCTGTTAAATTTCCAGGGTCTTAGATGATAAAGAAATTGTATTCTGCATATTGCAGGACATATATTGTCTAGATGCTGATGGTTCTCTTTTTGATGCTGCATTACTTTCAGCAGTTGCTGCTTTCTCTCATTGTAAGCTTTTCTACTTTTCAATCTTTTTTGCATTTTTCCATTGATCTCTTGTCTTGACTCTACCATTATTGTTGAAATATTCTGATATCTTCCTTTATGATAGATGGTTTGATCATTTTAATAGCATATAAAGTAGCATTTATCAACCAATATCATGCAGTTTGCTGGATAGACTAGTTTCTTATACCTGAATATGAAATGACAGTGGAGATCGTCATGAGTGGGGTCATTTCCTTATACTTATCTGGCTCTTTTATGCATGTATTGGTAAACTTGGAAAAGTTCTTTGTAGCCCAATCATTGAAAGATTTGAGAAATTCCTGTTGATTTGGAAGCTATGTTGCACGGGTACAGCTATGCTGTTGGAATCTGACACTGATACGAGGTGTTGGACTTGGCCAATTGCCAAACTAGAATTTGTAGACTTGGCATAATATTTAAATAACTTTTAATTTATGTTTGTTCATAAATGAAAATGAGGTGTGAAAATAACGCCAATATCTTTATCTTTCTACTTACATACAATTGAAAGGGTCATTTTGAATTGGACTGTAAATTAATCTCAACTGTCTGATATGGAGGGTTAAGATTTTATCTTACAAACCTGATTGTTCCTACCAAAAGAACGTCCCAATTGATACATCACTTCGAGACATCTCCTCACAACCAAATCCAAACCCAAATGTAGCGATACACGGTAGAAAAGTTTTAATTGAAAACTCAAATGTAAGCGATACATGGTAGAAATTTGGAAACACAAATGGAAATTGCTGCCACACTGTTTTCATCCATAAATATGACCTTGACCCTTGAAAATCCAAACTCAAAACTGTATTTCTTTCATTTTCTTCATATTATCTGTACAAAAAACATTTTTTTCCTTCTTCAGTCTTCAATTTCAGTCATTTACTAACAAATTTGATTGCTCAGCCATCTCTCTTTATTCTAATTTGATGGACCTCAGCCATTCTCCAAGTCAGTCACCTGCATTGATCCAATGGGTTTGATGAGAAAAATAAAAAAGGAAGGAAGGAGCCATGCCATAGATGGAGAGGAGCCGTGCCTTTTCTTTTTAAACCACTTCAGAAATGGTTCTGTGCCACTGAGATTGTGAGAGAGTGACTTGAGAGTTAATAGATCACTGTCACTTGGGAATCCGAGTGGGTTATAAATCTTCTATAAACTTTTGGTATTTGGGTCACCACACCAAGGGTTATGTGGGTTTCTCCTTTTATTTATTTATATTATATATTATATTTATACATTATTCATTAATTATTAGTATATTATATATTTTTTGTTATTCTTATATTAATATTATATTATTTGTCAAATTTATCGATTATCAATATCATTAGAAGTGGAAAAGGTAATTAGTAAGTATTGAAGTCATATATTTATATTATATATTTATCAATTTATCAATCAGTTCTTATCAATATCAATGTCAATGAAAATGGAAAAATTAATTTATTAAGAATATAAATAGACACCATTAAAAAAAAAAGAATTTAAATCATGGATAAAACCAAACGGTATGAGTTTAGGTATGGACCAAGTTTGAGTTGTATCGGCCAAATTTGGTTTGGAATTGACCCAGTTCTACTTGAAATCTAATGAAAGAATGGACCTGAGTCACATATTTTGGTTGTATGTGAGGGATTGAGTTCGAGTCGACTTGACTGATATGACTTGGACTCGGCTGATTTTTAAAACCATGGTTTACTGTCACCTTGCTTGTGATTTGTGATGTATGAGTTTATTTTTTATTTTCTATATTAATTCAATATTAATATTGAATATTTATTTATATTTATTTATGAAATTTTTTAATTATCAATATCAAAAGTCATAACCAGTATACATTATTTTTGTAAACACAAATTTTCTCACACATTAGAAATCATTTCTAAGAAAAGTTTTATGAGAATTGACATTGCAAGAATAGCATCAAAACAAATGGTTACTACTATATAAAAATTAGGAAAGATCTAATGGATTGTCATATTATCACAACCTTGTCAACCCGTAACATGATGGACACTCAAGATAAAATTAATCACTTATTCTTATATGCAAGAAATATTTAGTTTTTGTTTATTCGTTAATGAGAGACCAATGCACCATCCAATGTGAAATGTTTAGTTTTAAATTATCATTCTAATTCATTGTTTAGATCATTTTTTTTACAAAGAATAAAATTGATATTTAGATTTTGTTCATTCGTGTTATAAAGATGTGATGAGTAAAAGATATTAGTGCACATGCCCCACACCCAAGCTTTCGTCCACCCTTTTCATGCAATTATCTAAAATAGGAGAAATTCTTGCAAAAAATACTAAAAGAATAAAGAATAGATTATATGATTAGTTTGAAGGATTTGGTCCACCATGTAGAGGGTGTTTTAAAGTTGACTTACATGTAATCTGTACTTAGGTGGGTACAGAGAGAGAGCTTTTGATTATCTACTAACTTGCTGTACTGTCCATGAGTCTTACCATTCTACAATGTTCGTTTCTTAATTTTTATACAGTGCAACTACCTCCTGTTTCTGTCAATGACAATGGAAGGGTATTCACCTTATCAGAAGAACAATTTGAAGGCAAGTCTGCTGAGCCAGTCACTAAAGAGAGGAGGAAGCTCACTCTGAGCAGCATTCCATTCTCATTGACATGCATACTTCATAAGAAGTACATATTGGTGGATCCTACTGCAGAGGAAGAGACTATCATGGAGTCTCTTGTAACAGTGGTTTTAGACTCATCAGGTCGGCTAGTTTCTCTGTACAAACCAGGCGGCTCAGTTCTGGCATACACTTCAACTATTCAGGTTTAATGACACCAGTCTTGAAGTTCATTTACATGGATCATAGAAAAAGACATTTTGGTGTTTACATTTACACTACAGAATATATATGTTGATAGTAGTTGATATGAGCATGAGCATAATGCGTGTGTCTTTTGGTGGGGGGGAGGGGGTGAGGGAGTTGACGGATAGTGCTCTTACAGTGAGAGCCCACCTATGGTCATGAGGTTGGGTCGGTTACAAAGATCTATGCCTACTTAACTCTAGCCATTGTTTTGAAGGTCTCTTGAAAATCAAAAGTAGATTGGGGGGAAATTTTATCCAGTTCAATCACATGTCTAGAGTCATTCAATCAAGTTGATTTTGTAAGAACTACATACATATTCATCATATTTATTCATATCCACCCAACCCCATGATTTTTATAAGCACTACACATACATATTTATTAAACCCACCCAATTCCATGATCATGGTGGCTCCACTTGGAGCTCTCATCGTTAGAGCACTTTATGGGGTATGCAGTCTAATCATTTCATATATATAATATTTATGTATGTATGTATGTATATGAAGATCATATAAATGACAGTATATCTTATTGTTAGGGACGTACATGACATGGGTCCATTGTGGACCCAGACCCAATTACTCGATCTGGACCTGGAACTATGCCTGTATCCAATGGACCTCGATCTAACCCCATGGGCCATTGAAATGATATTATATGCTGTACTAACTTTTGGGCCAAACCATGATTGAAATGTTATATTTATTCATATTTACCAGAATGCCATTAATCATGGTCTTGGCTGGATCCTGATCCAGCTCAATTTCCCGATGAATCTGTAACTTTTGGCCCAAACCATGATTGAAGTGTTATATTTATTCATATTTACCAGAATGCCATTAGTCATGGTCTTGGCTGGATCCTGATCCAGCTCAATTTCCCGATGAATCTGCAACTTTTGGCCCAAACCAGAAACCTAAATTGCATTAGTACAGGTAGGCGTCTCGGTGTCCGACAAGGTATGAGGTGTCGGACACATAACACCAAAATATAGGACACAAGGACACCGCACTATATTTAAATAAAATTAAATCTAAGTTCATTTTAAATGAAAATAAGGTGTGAAATACCAATAGAAAATAATACACTAGTTTTGCTCAAAACATTTAGGTGACAATGGTTTTAAGAGCTGAAATGTGTGTAGTATTTTAGTCATTTTAGAAAACAATGTAAAAAAGTACTAAAATAGTCCATGAAGAATGGTCATGAGTGTCTACCAGTATCCGGTGTGAGTGCGAGTGTACAAGTGTCTCAAACATCTTGAAGTGTCTATGCAACATAGCCAGAAACCAAATGTTTAATGTGTTTAAGGTGGCTTCTATTTTGATCATCCATGTCATGGCCTTCAACGGGTGGCTGGCAATGTTTGATTGGGTGCTATTTTCATGGGCACGTAATTTAATGGAAGAGGATAAAATGAGGGAAGAAGGTATGATGCTGGTGGAGGGAAGTTGGTGCTTTCTTAGAGTGAATCCATCCCCCATGTGGTGCCTATCCTGTAGTGCCTCATGTCATATGGATGGGCCATAAAGATCAATTCTATCAATATATGGGATATTTGACATGCTTTTATTCCTATTAACTGTATCAATGTGTCTAAGATGCCTTTGACAAGAAGGGGGTGTTTTTCTTAAAGATTTTCCTAAAAGATGGCTTGTTGTTGTATGTCTGAAGAGAAGATTGCATCGTACAACTCACCAAAAGCCAACCAGTGCCTAATGAACTGAATGAAACTAACTAAATCCTGTCTGAAGTGGAATCCTTAAATCCAATCTACTTATGAGGTTTTCATGGGTTGTGTAGGACTCTGTGGCTCTTACAAGGCAAAGGGTGAAAGAGTTGCAGGAGATTCTGAATGGTGCACTTTTGGAGATAGAAGTTGACTAGTTTTAATTTTATATGTTTGTTTGCTTTGGAGAGGTAGGTAGTCTCTCTCTCTCTCTCTCTCTCTCTCTCTCTCTCATGTTTATGCTGTCTCATTCCTAATTTGGCCACAGTATTACAATACTTTAAGCAGTAACTGCAGTCAAGAGATATGTAAAGACCAGATGGACTTGAGTTTGTTTTAATTTTTAGTGTAGGAAAAGCCAGATGGCTTGTCCTTGTTGTATGTCTGAAGAGAAGATTGCATCGCACAACACACCAAAAAGCCAACCAGTGCCTAATGAATTGAATGAAACTAATTAAATCCTGTCTGAAGTAGAATCCTTAAATCCAATCTGCTTATGAGGTTTTCATGGGCTGTGTAGGACTCTGGCTTTTACAAGGCAAAGGGTGAAAGAGTTGCAGAAGATTCTGAATGGTGCACTTTCAGAGATGGAAGTTGACTAGTTTTAATTTTATATGTTTATTTGCTTTGGAGAGGTAGGTAAGCTCTTTCTCTCTCATGTTTATCCTGTCTCATTCCTAATTTTGCCACAGTATTACAATACTTTAAGCAGTAACTGCAGTCAAGAGATATGTAAAGATCAGATGGACTTGAGTTTCTTTTAATTTTTAGTGTAGGAAAAGCAATGGGAAGAAGATAAGAGGCAGTATTTTCTTTTTCTTTTGAAATCCTGGATAAAGTGTCCTCACTTTCATTTAGCTTACTATATTGTCTGCTCAGGAACTCTGGTGATCCGTAACCGAGTTGAGATTCTTCTTCTTGATTCTGACCGATTTTGTACTTGTTTAATGCAAAGTGAGTTATGTCAATTTCTTTTTCTTGAGTGGATTTCTACCTTCTGCAGCATTCCAATGTAAGCAAATCCACACACGGGGATTTAGATTTGCCTTTGTAACTGTAGTGGTGTGCTACATAGGCACAATATACAGAATTCATGGTGTAAACAATCAAAGAAAATAGAGAAATGAGATATGCTACAGTGACAAGTCGCATGTTTTAACGGCTCTCATGTGTACGGACCAAGGCGCTAAATTTTCCACATTACATTCACGTTGGATGGGGATGAAAGCTGGTCTGCTAGTAGCCTTGTGCTCTTTTTTTTTTTTAAGACCAAAGTATTTAGGCGTCTCACCTTACTACACTTTGGGTAACTTTGTGCTCTTTAAACTGCCATTTTCCAAGGCACTGCAGTTTTTATTTATTTATTATTCTAGTCTAGAATTAATCGCTGTTATTTTTTTTTTTTTTTGAATTTGTGTATGAGAAACCTCAGACAGAGTCCTACTAAAATTTCCACAGGTGGTACCTCTACCCCTTAAGGCATCACGAAGGTTAGTCCGTGAGATTCGAACCTGACACCTCCCGCTTCTTGAGGCGAGAGGTAACCATCCGACCTAACCCACGGGGGGTCGCTGTTAATTATTTTGGCCCTGCCATGTAAATATTATGGCCCAATTACAGGGTTTGGATTTTTTAAGAGTAAAGCAGAGTTGGAAAGGTTAATTTATGAGACGCCTAGATGGATTGTGGGCATATGGGCCTCATGTGAGGCATGTTAGATGATAAATCTACATTGATGAAAATGATAGTCTTTTTACTAAACATATCATGTCTATTGGATGCATCCTCACCGTGGATAGAGCATCGTAGGTAAAAAAATTATCCAATGATTATATTTCATCTAAAAAATTGAGGTTAGAATGGATAATTTGATAGTCTTTTTGATGGGTTATTCCACTATCTAATTGTTTTAAACATAAGATGAGTCTCACTCTTAAACATCTCCTTTCAAAGCGCCTAGACTTTAATCATAGATGTTTATTTGAATCTCTTCCACCTGTAGTTAAAGCGCACATTGTTGCATTTATAGAAGTGCGGGCTTAAGTTATATGAGTTACACATGGTAGTTAACTTATGAAAAATAATTTGGTAAATTTCGTGTTAATTTTAGATTAGATGAGATCAATGATTTTATTAATAATAAGTTGTCGATCATAAATAGTGACTATGACGAGACTGATATTCATCTGTCATTATGAAGCTATAATTTTATTCCTATAGAGAGAAGCATATCTTTTAAGGTAAACTTTCATAAACTGGTGTAAGTGGTTTTGATAATAATATCAGACGAAAGTGATACTAAGAAGCTAACATTTCTCTGTATATCTTCTCTTTGGGAAAAGTATATCATTTAATGTAAATTTCCCTGTTATGTATATATATATATATATATATTATAATTTTGGAGTAAGTGTAATTATTTTTTGGAAATTGATTTCTTTAAGGATTATTTTTTCCCTTCCACATTTATCAAAATTTTCATTGTTTAGTGCCATAAAATGGTTTCCATGATGATTTATCAATTTTTTTATCAAGTGGATGAGGCATAGGTTATTATTCAAATGCACTTTAGATTATCATGATGATATCTAATATCAATGATAACAACAATAAAAGTTATATACATTATATAGTTAATTTAATCTATATTTTAATTGAAATTGGTTATATTATATAGTAAAGAGTGCAATTGGATTGAGTATTGGAAACTCAATCTAATATGAAGATTTGTAAGTTGGAGTAGGTCAGTTCATATGTGGGATTGGGTTAGGTATGAGATATGGTTGTATTGAGTTATGGATTAAATAATAGATTATAGATATGTTTGGTTATGTTGGACTATAGACCATAGTTGAAGTTATCGACCGATACATATTGTCTTAGAGGCTGATGATACATATTGGTTGATATATATCGTGGCGTTTTCATAAGGTGTGAATCGCCAATACAAGTCGTATTATCGGTTGATATTGCATAATATTGGCTAATTTTGGTTTTATTATTTTTTCCTTAAATCAGTTTAGACCAATTTTTGAGTTATTTTCATCAATATTTTATTTCAAAAAGGTTTAAATAGCAAGTTATTCAATTAGAGTTATTTTCATCAAATTTGAATTATTTTGATTAATTTTTTGAGTTTTGGCTTTCAGATAGTCTCATAATTTGAGTTTTTTGGGAAAATAATTTAATGAAATAATATATAATGTTTATAGAGTTTAATAGAGATGTGTTATTGTCATTCATATAGTTTGTATGGTGTTTTAAAAAAAATCTAAAAACTTGATAAAGTCAAGATTTTTAAGATACTTACATCTTTTAGTTTTTTTTTTTAAAAAAAATGAAAAATGATATACAAATATTTTTATAATTAAATAATAGCCGTTGATAGCCCAAAATGCAAATTCAGGCCCACCCACCCATCTAATTTTTTATTTTAATTTTTTAAAATCCATGACATTTATTAAAATTTCAAAAGTAAAATATTATATAACTCAAGGATCAATTAATTATGATCCAGAGAAACATATAAATTCTCATCTTCAATACACTTATAATCCATTTAATAAGAATCTTACTGAACAAATTCGCCCAAGTAACTGAAACTTCAATTTTCCACAAACCATTCTCCTTATCTTCTTCCCTCCAATACAAGAAGGTCGTCATCTACCCAGAAATATCTATACAAAGTTTACAACCCAATTCCCAGTGACTCTCATCATCGTCACATCTGTCTCTACTCAATTCAATACAGCCCCTTATACAAAAACAGCATCCTCTCCCATGCCTGCTAGTGTTGCCACAAGCATAGCTGCATTCTTAAACTCCTCTCCAGTTCTTCCTTCAATCTCTCTCTATGGAGTCCCAACCAAAGCTTCACTTCAAACTTCTCCTCTATCACCATCTTCATCCTCTTCTATCCAACTGTTTGAAGACTCAACGGCTCTTGCCGCTTCAGCACAGGCCGTTACTCTGGCGAATGCCGCTGCAGAAGCTGCTGGAGCTGCTGTCTTATCGGCATTGGAACTGAGTGAGATGGCATTCCTTGAATGCAGTGGTCATGATTTACCATTGGAGAGGTATAGAGTTCTAACACATCAATTCCCAAAAGCGGCAGCACTGGCGGCAGGCAAGAGAAGGAAGAAGAGGAGAAAAGCTTTAGAATCATTCAATGCTGATCCAAGTAGCCGTAGCACCCAACGGTTTTCATCAGGTTCTTCCAATTCAAGGCATCTATCATCAAGAGAAGAGGCTGAATTGTCTCTTTATCTCAAGGTATCTAATCTGTCTTCACTTACAGTTATGTAGGACAAGTGTTCTTTGAAAGACTACAGAGGACTGCTCTCTCTATACAGTTGATGGTATATGGACCTTTCATTTTCAGGCAAAATTCTCCATGTGGTACCAGTTTACAAGAACATCTTAGCTGGTGAAGATGGGTTTTTAGATTTTTCACTGAATTTACTTGCAAACTTGTTTGCTATGAAAATCAAAGGGGAAAAAATTCGCCTCTGTTCATGCCCATTCTTTCCCACATCTTCTACTTCCTCACCTAAAATGAAAGTCAAGTGAACCACTCTAGCCTATTTGATAGCATGGGATTCTTTAGTGGAATCAGAATTCCATGGAATTTATGGAATGGACAGTTTTAAAATCTATAGAATTCTAGTTCCATTATAGATTCTAGCTTAGAAATTAGGACCAGATTTTAACATCTCTCATGCATAACCAAAAGGACATTACTCAATTACAGGAAGCAGCAAGACTTGAAGAGGTTCGGAAAAGAATTCGTGAAACCAAAAATTGTGAACCAAGCATGTCTCAATGGGCTGAAGCTGTAGGGATGAAGAGAGGGAGTTTGGAGCGAGCTCTTTCAAAGGCAAGGGAGTGTAGAGAGAAGATTACTCTTAGCTATAAAAGACTGGTTGTCACCATTGCCACTCCTTATCTGGGCAAAGGATTGAGTCTCCAGGACTTGGTTCAGGAAGGGAGCATTGGCCTCCTTAAAGGGGCTGAGAGATTCGACCATAACAAAGGGTGTAAACTTTCGACGTATGTCTACTGGTGGATCAAACAAGCCATTATCAAGGCCATAGCAACCAAGTCAAGAATCATAACACTACCTGTAAGAAAAAAAATTAAATCCAAATGTTGTTTTACTTAATTTCTCGACAACTTTCTACTGAACAGTTGATTGAAGTGTAGTAAATCTTGCTTAGTTTGTCATGTGTAGGGGAGCATGCATGGATTAGCATCTCGAATAGCAGAAGCAAACAACTACCTACGAACACAGTAGGACGGTGGCCGACTTACGATGAAATTGCAGATTTGGTTGATGTGAGTGCTTCAACTGTGAGGTTAGCGATTGAGAGGACTAGACTCCCACTCTCTCTGGATCAACCCATGAGCAGCCAAGGAAGCATCACTCTCAAGGTTTTCTTTCTTATGTTATGTTTTGTTCACCAAGGTTTTTTCTCGTTCTCTTTTTTGTACACCTTGCATTAATGGAAACAAGACAAAACCAATCATGTTCATGACTCATGAGGCACACTGCATTGTGGTCTGTCTATGCTGAATGGCACCTTACCCCTTACAATCATTACTCAAATGATACCATGTGGTAGATGCTGATCATCAGAGATGTACTGGAGGATCCTGTCGGGGGTCGAGCTCCCTACTGAGCTCGTGGGGGGGTCAAAGGGGGTGTCCAGGGCACGGGGGAGGAAAGACGTTTCCTCCCAACAGTAGATAGAGGTTGATTTTGAGCAATAGATGCCAAAGTGGGAAATGGGTGGAGGAAGTGAAATGAGAATCAAATGAATCAACCAGAAATTAGGAAATAACAAATATTTAGAGGTGTGAAATGAAAACAAAAATTAGGAAATAAGAGATATAGGCATTTGATGGATTTGATTTTGTTGAAGTAATGAGTCAGCAACATTTTTGCATTGGAGAATCACCTCTGAGTCTCCTCTACTCCTACACAATGGCCCCAAGACCGAGATTGAAGATGGATGGGCTGGCCTTTATTGCTTTTTGTTCCCACATGAGCCTCAGAATAAAATGATATTGCAAAAAAATATTGAAAAAATGTACGGACATCTGGCACCTCCAGTACACTCATGCAACCTGTACTTGTCCACTATATCTCTCTTCCCACTGGAGAAAGAAAAAGCTCTAGGGAGAAACACAAACATCCATTTTGAGAAAGAGACCCAATCTATGTTGCCCAAACACAGCATGGACACGATCTTAGACATACAAATGAAGTGTCCGACATGGAAATATTACCTACATTAAAGTGTCCATGCAACATGGGACCCAATGGAATATTGATAGCTGTACATTGTAAACATCCATTACCACATGATAACCAGTCTCTTGAATTGGATAGATCCCCTTTAATTTGAGAAATGATGGTTATCCCGAATGCATTAGGTTTCTCCTTTGGTAAGGAAATATATGTCCCCTCCACAACAATACCCACTGGTAGTTCAGCTATCAAAAGCATTGATCTATCAAAGAGTTTCATTTCAAGAGTGAGAATAAGAGTGCACAAAGCTGACCTCTAACAGATTGATGAGGCTTGAATGACGATGATAACATCTTGTGCAACACAAGTATTCAGGTACTAATACTGTGTCTTGAATCATATAGTGTAATTTCTGATCTTTGCAGAAGTTCATTTTGGTGGTTGGGTTTGCATCCTGCTAAAATCAATCCATAATAAGGTGATTTTGAGTAAGCTGTTAAAACCAGCCAGTTGGGCTTAAATTTCAAAGCCATTGGTCTGTTCTCCTGGGGCAACCAATTCAAAATTATAGCTTCCTTGGTGTTAGCCCATTGACAGCTCCAATTTTGAGCTGATCTGTAATTACGCTTGTAAAATATGTCTATCTGGACTAAAGCTTATGTAAGTGCAAGGACATTAAATCATTGGGCCAAATATAGTCCTACATCTAGCTTAGGCCTGAGAGTTAGACCAACCCCATTATTTTGGTATATTATTCAAAGACTGCAGATTGTGTCAGTCATGTTATGCTTGATAGACATTTATTTAGCCTTTAAAGAAACATGACCAGCCTAACCCAATTAGTTGTCAGGATAAACATAGAATCAGCATCAGTGTGCAGACCAATGACTGAGCCTGACTTGAGTCCAAAGTGGGCTTAGAGATAGACACCGTGGTTGCAATCTATGATGCCTAGGCACAGAATAGACATAACAGCGACACAGAAAGGACATGGATTTACACAAAAATTAAGTGTTCAACGTGGAAAAGTTGCCTACTTTGAGGTGTCCATTCAAGATAGCTTGCAACCCTTGTTCTCATGTTTCTGTTGTTAGAGAGGTGTCATTCCACTTATAAGAAGATTCTAACTATATGCTAGCCATTTTCTAACAAAAATGTTTAATTGGAATAGATAGGTTTCCTCTCTGGTACCTAGCCCAACACAGTTCAGGATCTAATCTAGAGAAAGTGAAAAACTGGACTCGGTCCCAAAGGGGCCACCCTACCATAATGCCCCTTAGACAATGACCACAAGTCCATCTCTATGAGAAAAGAGAGTTGGATTCCTAAGATGTAAGGTGTGAATCTCAAATATGAAGATTACAAATGACCATCAAAATTTTATATTATGTACTCAGATTCATTTTCTTAAAAAAGGCGTTTTGATCCATACCCGTATAGAATAACATGCCCAAGTAACATCATAGTAGATGATCCTGTTCATCGGTATGCTGCAGGAAGTCATCTCAGGGATGGAGGAAATAGTTCCTGAAGTAATGGTGAAAAGACAACAGATGAAGCAAGACATAGATAGACTACTCAAGACATTGGATGAGAGGGAGGAACATGTTCTGAGATTACACTTTGGTCTAAATGGTGAAACTGCAAGATCTTGTGATGAGATAGGGAGACTTGTAAAGCTTTCAAGGGAAAGAGTAAGACAGATACGTTGCACTGCACTCTCCAAGCTCCGAAATATGAGCATGACTGATTCCCTTAAAGCATATATAGTGTAAACATTACAAACAAATGCGATGTCTGAAAAAGAAATCAGCTGTTTGTGCAACTGTGCATTTCATTCACACCTCCGCTAACATGTAGTAGCATTGAGCTCTCATGCCCATTGATCCTTTGTCCACTTCTCTTGAAGCTGTGTGATGTTCCCTTGATGGATTTGTAGCAAGAGAGAAGAAAAGGGGTTAAGGATATCTGTGGATGGGTCTCTCAGGTATTTGGCAACAAAGCATCTTATGAGGGAGGTATGGATGAGTTTACATGTTCATATAATAAGTATTGCCCTGTGTCTTGGGAGGTGATTCATTACTTGTCAAACAATTGTAACACAGTATTTTTTTTTTCTTCTCTCTCTGAAATTGAAAAGTTGAAACATCAAATAACACCCATATTGCCATCAGTTTTGATGTACATGAGAAGGATCACTGTTGGTTCTTTTGCAATACAGGCAATTCAGAATTGGTGCATATATTCGGTTGTTTAGCTGAAATTGCAATCTACAGGGTGCCATCATGGTGTAATTTTTGAATGCTGAATCTTGTTCACCAATTTAAAGAATGATAATGTTGTCCAAGACAAGCTTAAAAAATAAAAAGCTAAAAGCTATCTCTAGATATGCATAAAAGAGTTTGGATGGGGCTGAGGATGGATCGATAGGACTTCATTCAAGAGTTCTTGTAGAAGAATGTATGAAAATGTAGGAGACTTCCAACCTTATTTAATCCATTAAACAATCCCAAGCTGTTGCAGTCCAAGCTGCATGTTGGATTTTAGACTCGGGGTTTAAATTGAATCATAGATTTTGGTGAAGAAATTCAAAATTACGTTTTCGGGTTTACGTACGGTCTAAACGCGAAGAACTGTGTTCGAAGTCAAGTACAGTCTAACTCTGAGAACCTTCTATTAAATTAATTTGACGCAGATGCTAACTTGGCCTAGGAGAGGATTTAGGAAGAGTTTAGATGATGAAAGTAAAAGCCTACATTTACAAGCAGTTACATGATCTTATGGTGAGGACATCAATACAAGACCATATTCCATTTTTTATTTTCAACAATTCATACTATAGAATTATAGGCTATCAGGTTAAAATCATGGACGTTAAGCAGTAAACTTGGATCCCCATATATGGCTGGACCCAATTAAATAGAATTGTGCCCGAGGCTGATTGGACCTGACTTAAAACTTCACCTATTTACTGCAAGTTCTTTACATATAAATTTGCCATCCATTATTCACTTGATCATCACACTACGCTGCCAAGGGTGGGACAGCAAAGGTAAATACAGGCAAAGCAGGCAGAGAGAAGTTGTCCATTGTGAACCGACCGGATAATAAGACACATTAGATAATGAGAATGAGTGAACCGGTTCGTTGTGAACCTATAGCTAAATTTTTATAGGACTCGTACTATATAAATGAGAATGAATTATTTTGATAGAAATCTTCTCTTAAATAAGAAGTGTGAAAAAGTTCAACTTGAAAAAAATCATTCTAATTATAATTTTGAAGGATAAGAAGTTCTATATGTCGATAAGAATTGAGCTCAGCGGGTTACCTCCCGCCTCAGGAAGCAGGAGGTCACGGGTTTGAACCCCCAATGGTCTAACCTTAGTGTGCCTTAGGAGTAGGGGTCCACCCGTGTGAGTTTTACACTGGGTATCTCACGATTTCCCACACTTAAATTCAAAAAAAAAAAAAAGAATTAAGCTTAATCCAAAAATAAACATATCTCCAAATGAGTCGAGCTTGAGTTAAATTCAATTTATGAGATTATAATGATTACAAAGTTAAAACATGTGCAAATATAGACTTGTAAAAATTTAGCCATCTGCTTCACAATGAACCAATTTATAATAGATAATATCTCCAAACATATATCTACTGCCTTAAGAAGCTGGTTTTATTGTGAAAGCTGGAACATCCCTTTCCTCACAATTTGACATCTCCTATCTCCTTCAAAATAACACATGCCCAATGAGTCCATAAGCTAAGGAAGTGCATGTAATAACCCGACCCTTTAAATTAGAAAAATAACAAATTTTTAGAATTATTAATTCGGCTTTGTGACCGGTTAATATGATAGGCTACGGAAAGAGCTTCCCGAAAAGTGATTATATGACCCGATCAGAGCTCGTTTGCTTAGTTATTCAACTCGACGAAGTTCGGAGAGCATTTTAGACGTTACTTAAATGTCTTTTGTTTTACATATAAAATCATGAATATTGTCTTATAAACCTCTTGAATGTGAAAGACCACTCTTCTGATATATTCAGACCTGAAATTCACACACATATTAAGCTTTTGACTACGCTACTCAGTGGTATTTTCGGAATTTCACAAGTATTCATCGAAACGTGTATTTTATATATGCAAAATCTAAAAGCCCCGATTTTTAAGATACCCCATATTCCGAAAATTAGCAAACTCAGATCATGTTCGATCTGTATTTTATCAAACACTTTGACATATTTAGAATGTCGAAATAAGTATTTTAAACACTTGTTTCGAAGTGTCAAAATCACGGTGATTATAAGCCGTCTATTTTATTAAAATGTTGACTTTGTGAAAAATACCTTATTTTTTGTGTCAAAATAAAAAGTGAACATTCTACCATAGATAAACCCCGTGTTCTCAACACACCTGTGGTGTCGGATTTTCACGAGTTAAGGTCTAATATAGATGAACAGAAACAGAGTAAAGTAACAGTATTTTTCACTATTACAGAAGATAAGAGTTTTATCTTCTTATCTTTCTGCCGACACTTTTATCGACTGAGATTCTGCCGACATATCTGATGCTCAGGCTTGATACAGCCAAACTCAAATAATGTTTTTCAAAACACTATAAATAGGTACATTCGGTTTCATTTAAAAATCACCCTTTTTTCTCAGTCTTTTTACATTTTTCTCTGCTTCTGGACATTTACTGTTGCCCTATAGTAGTTGTCTTAATTTTTTCAGAAGATTTCTATAAGTATTTATTTTGAGTTGATATTTGTATTTTGCAGACCTCATTAAGAGGAAGCTAGATATTTAATTTCATCAAAAAATGACTTACGGTTTTCTCTATAAAAATCAGAGAAAAAAATACAAAAAATCAAAAAATCCGCCTGTGATCAGTGTTTAGCAGCGCACTGTGTAGGCCCTAAATGGTCGGCATTTTGGTAATTTGGATGAACAGTGCCCTATGGCATTTTTGTAATTTTTATGAACAGTGCCAATGGCATTTTCGTAAATTTTATGAACAGTGCCCGAGTGGGATTTTCATAATTTTTATGAACAGTGCCTGATGGCATTTTCGTAAATTTTATGAATAATACTGTGAATAGTGCCGAGTGGCATTTTCATAATTTCGGTGAACATTACCCTAATAGCATTTTCGTAAATTTTATGAATAGTACTATGAATAGCGCCTAGTGGCATTTTCGTAATTTCGGTGAACAGTACCCAGATGACATTTTAGTAAATTTTATGAACAGTACTGTGAATAGTGCCCAGGGGCATTTTGGTAATTTTGGATTTTTTTGGGGACAAAAACGTAATTTTTGGAAAAGTTTCAAAAATGAATTTTATGTTGTTTTAGCTTAAAAATATTTATGTTAGACCACTTGGGGGTTTATTTTTAGCCCTTATTAAGCTCAGGGGTAAAATCGTAATTTTACAAAATTGCAAGAAAACTCTATAAATGTATTGTCATGATATTCCAAACGCTTAAGAGTATATATTATGGCTATATAGTATTATTATACGTTGTATTTACACTGTTTTCCGCTTTAAATAGATTACTGAAAAACACTCGCCAACCAAAGGTGAGGAGATTCAACCACACTATGTGTCTACTAAAATGCATCTCATTTTGCATTCAATACAATATTTCTTTCACCATTAGCCTTACGGCAATAAGTGGATATTTGTGGTCATCTTTATTAACGGAAAGGATGTAATGGGATTAGAATGCGATACCAACACTATTCACACGTAAGGAAGTGATTATGAGTTTCTACATATAAAATGTAAACTTCACAGTGTTTCGGAATGTCGAGATTTAACCATCCTAAAACGGAGTACGGAACTCACTTATTCGTAAAGACTACTTGGTATTGTGATATAGGTGATCTGATGATAGATCAGGTATCCAACAGTGATTCCGATAAGAATATGCATTTTGTGTATAACTGATGTATTGCAGGATAATTAATTTATGTAATAAATGATGAGTATAGGATAGACGTACCCGATTGGAGAGAACGGTAACACTTATTTGTGTTATAATGTAACCCGTTGGTAGGCTTTTAATCTGGGTTTAGTTTTTTCAGCATAGTATATACTGATTACTTATATTTGTATTATGATTCCATGCGGGGAGGATTTAGGAATCTATGTTAGCTGAGTGAGGTTATTATGATCATATGTGTGAGAGATATTATATGAGTTGACAATTATGTTTAAATCCATGTGTTAATGTGCATATTGATTGGTGTACTGTACATATCAAATTACCTCACACAAATGTATGAAGTACCTAGCTCGTGGAGGGCACTGGTACAAGGAGTATTTAAAATACAGGCTGTGTGAAGTACTGAGCATGAATTTGCCTGCGGTGTAGGAAACGTATTACTAGAGGTTAGGAAAGAACCGTAAACATCATTTGGCGGGGATATCCTTTTGAGAAATAAATGACATTTCATGTTAGATAACTGTGTTGATATTATTATACATGATTTCTGAGTATATAAATTGTTATTTGATAACATGTTTATTATGTTGATAATATACTTTATTATCCAGAACTTACTGTTGTTTTCTCTTCACTGAGTTTGAAAAGCTCACACCCCTTACGTAACAAGAAACCCGGAGGATGAAGGACAGGAGGATCTTCAGTTATAGTATAGGGTGAAAACCCTTTAGCTATCTACCCAATGTTGGGATTTTATGTTTAACTTCGTAGACATTGTACGTATGAACATGCAATGTAATAAACCTTTATGGTGTTCGTTTGAAACACTGTAGGATGTAATAAAGTCTACTTCGTTTCTAATGTGCAATTCTGATGTTGATGGGATTGATTGATGATAAATGTTAGGTAGATCATGTGTAACATTTTCTATTTGGACTTTCCTAAGAGGTTAAGTTATAGATTACAGTTGGTTAGTAGTGTATCTACATACTATGCGTCGAGGTGGAATCTGTCGAGATTTTTGGTTTTAAGCGGGCCCATGGTAACCCCTCCATCTACCTGAGATTTGTACCGGCTAGATATGGTTGGGTCCGAGGCTGCCAAATGTTAGATCCAAACTTGGTCATAATAGATATTAAAGTCCATAAGATGATTTCCGCAAATACTCAATATTGTGTTAAAAAAAAAAATCTCACGTCAGTGGGCCCGGAAGGTCTGTGCGTGATAGTGCAAAGGTCATTGATGGGATAGATGTGGCCCCAAACAAGAGGGAGCAGAGAGAGTTAAACTTCCTGGGGTTAGGGTTGGTCTTTCTAAATTCTCCTTCGAGTGATGTCATGCACCCACACAGGATAGCAACCGATTAATGTCATGGGCACTCAAGCTTACAATCTCTCGCTTCCTAAGACGAGAAGCTACCAATTGAACTACCCCATGTTGAATAAACAATACTACGACTTAAATCCACAATTTTTATAGTTGCAAACTTTCCTGCTAGAGGCTTTTACCGAGTGGGAAGGGGAATAGATGGTTTTAGCAACATGTTCAATGGAAACTCATTCCCTCCTTGGTGTACATTCCCACACTCACTAATTTCTATAATTTTATCTTGAGCTTAACTGTTAAATGCTTGTCAAATGTCATTATTGCATCCATAAAAAATAAAATAAAATAAATAAAACATGTGTCAATAAGCTAGCATTGGGCGAAAACTTGATTGATCTTTATGTCACATGTGGTGATTCACTAGCCATGAACAAATTTGAAGAGATTTCTTTTGACGTGTAGAAAAAGGTTGCTTTGACTAGTTTTGGAGATTTTTCTCTTCCAATATTGCTTGATATAGGCGCCCCTGCATTACTAAAAGAGAGAGATTTTCTTTCATTTTGTTCCAATGAGAGATAGGATCCATGTGATACACATGTGGAGCTCTATCCTCTCTTTCTTCTTCTCCCCATCACTCGTCCTTGAGCCTAACTAATGGGCCTTAAAATGTGAGCTTTAGAGATCCAAAACATGTTAAACGAGGCCCTAACCCATATATCGATTAAATAATCTCTTCATTTTGCATAATTACACCAAAATAAACTCTTAATAAGGCTTCCCTTTCCAGCATGAAATTTAGCATGAGAATTCAAGAGCCAATTCCACAATTTATCTTCACTTCCTTCTATTGGGTCTAAATCCATGTACTTGATCCATGAACTTCTATTTGAATAAATTTATGAGCTATCTTGATGATGTTGTCTTCAATTTTCTCGATCATAATCTTGCAGAATTGCCAAGCTGATTTTGTCAATCAAATCTTCCACTAGATCTTTAAAGCCTTTAAAATTTTCAAGCGGGCCAGATATGTCCACATCGCTAGGACAACCACGTTATCTGAACTTGTGAGACATGGCGTCTCGAACCATTTGCGCTAGTGCAACCCAGGCTTTCTGCATTAGCAGAACACAAAAAATCTGCGTTAGCGCATATATATATATATATATATATATACAGGACTGGCTACACCTCTAAGTAAGGTAAGCGGTCGCTTTAGACCCCACTAATAAAAAGGCTTACTAATAGTTGCCGCATAACACCTTAAAAAAAAAAACTGTAGCATAATAAGTATTTAAAGGATTTTTCTCTTCTTTTTTATTTTAATTGAAAAATAAGTATTTAGATGAGTTTTAGAATGTGGGTGAAGGGATATTGTTGCTTTCCTAATCAGTATTTGAAGACATTTCAATCTTTTAGATTTTTTCCCTTTAAAAGTTTTTTTTAAAGGCCATATTTATAATTTTTGTCTTAGGCCTCCATTTGCGTCTAGCCACCCTGTACACACATATGTATATAGGCGAACCAGGTACCTGTTTTTCACTTTTAAAAAATCATAAAAAGAAAATATTATGATTTAGGAAGCGATAGAAAAAAAAAAAAGTTAGCAGCATTAGGATGACAGGTTATAAAAAAATGTTAATAAATATATAATACATTAGTGGTGGTATTGATTTTCATAATATTAATATGAAAATTAGATATCATTTATATGTGATAATTAATGAACCCACATTGTCTGCTCCAGCGCAACCCAAACTGATATTCATGACGAAATATTTGCGCTACTGCAATCCAAACCGTCTACATTAACGCAAGTCGAACTTCCTGAAAGCAACTACTGTATATATTAGCTAATAATAAAATATCCATGCACTGCTCATTAATTACCATATATAAATGGCATCCAATTTTCATATTAATAGTATAAAAATCAATCCTATGTGACATCCAACGCACTCATAGGAAAAAAAGTGGATACTTGAATTAGATTTCACCAATTATGAGGTATTTGCACCAAATTTTTTTTTTTAAAGAGAGTGATGCATTCATACAGTCCATGATGAAAGTAGCTTTGTGATAATATCAAAATCAATTAATTAGAGTCGAAAGTTTGTAACCTTTCAGGTTCATAATACACAGCCAAAAACACTTGGTCGTAATCAATATTAGACCTGGTAACGGTTAGGGTCATATCGGGTTCAAATCCAATCTAATTCAAATTTGGGTCCAACAACTTATTACTTATCATTAAATGGATCACTCGAGGTACATACCTTTTGATAAAGTAATCTACAAGTAAACAAAAAGTATCAACTCTTAACATATATATTTGCTAACGAGTGGAGTTGGTTTATAATTGTCTGAATCTATAACCATGACAATGAGATTATTTTGATGATAAACATGGACAAATGTTAACCACTCATTTCGTAGGTGTATTAATTGTATAACATACCTTGAAAAATCTCATAATCAAAATAATGAAACTTCTCATTAATATTATGGTTGAGTTACACTAATAAGACTCAATACACTACTTTAATGGATTTAGACCTCATATAGTTTGATAGCAATGGTTGGTTAATTGGATTTACCTATTTATAAATAAGTTCTAATCAGGGATACCCATCTAATAAATGAGTCAAAATTCGTAGGCTCATACCCATTTAAAATGATAGGGTTCCGGTTCGGTCAAATTTTGCCGAATCTAGTTATCATCCATCTGCAATAACATCTAACAGATGATATGAACATTAGGTCAAGCAAATGTTACAGGTCTCTCTCTCTCTCTCTCTCTCTCTCTCTCTCTCTCCTCCTTTGAGAGAGATGACAACTGGGCCATCAACATAAATATGAGATCATGTTTTCTTTCCCTTTTTGATTCATGTTCATGATAACAGTACATAGCCAACAAGTCCACAAGCCAAGCATGATATTGGGTCAGATCATGTTCGTCATAGGCTCACTTGGCTCTTTCAGATGCCATGCTTAGTTGCTTACTACAAATGATCTGTCTTAATGAGTTAATGCAGATATTCCTAAGCATGTTTCGAATGACAAACCCAGCAGGCAGACATTGGAGAACATGCTCCAAGAACAACAGGAGATGATCGATGGGTAAAATGAAACAAAATTTGGACCAAATTGTAAAATCCGTGGCCTCTCTTCTTAAGTTGCTTCCTTTACCTCTGCTTTTCTTCTTTCATCTTCTTCTGATCAGTTGACAAGATCTTACACACAATAATGAAGCTAATAACATGAAGAAAAATGCTTACTTTACATGTGTCAAGAATTCTGTCTAGACATCAGTTGGAGGCTTGTATTCAAGCATCTCCTTTATACCCAACCGAATTGAAGGACCCATTGATGAACACACGTGTGCACTTTTCCAGAATACACCTTTAGGTGCACCTGATGGCTTGTTAGCTTCTATCGATTTCTGCAGGAAAAAAGAGGAAAAGAGAGAAGAAAAACCCAATTAACCAAGCATTTAAATCGAGTACATTTCAGCAGAAATAAAACCCACAAAAGAAGGGATTCACATACAATTGCAGCCACTAAGTTTACGAGAAGATCTTCATCAGAGAAGCTAGTCTTTCCAAAAGGTATGTGGACAATTCCAGTCTTATCTACTCTAAATTCAACCTTTCCTTTCTTGAATTCTGATATAGCCTGAAATATAGGATTGCATGTCAGCACATTTGTCATTCATCTACAATTTTATGTTCAGACGTTAAAATGAACTGCTCAGTGCCTACAACTCTGTAGAGCTTGGGAAAATAAGTTACACTCATTCTGCACTTAGTCAATAGATCTATATTTGTGTCAAATAACAGTTTAACCATCACCAGTTTACAAATTGTTGTAAACAAACTGATACGACCCAAGGAGTAGTCCTGGGATCTTCCTTTAGACAAAGAATGAAACGAGAAGAGATCTAATTCAAATTTAGCCTAATAGAATTTTTTTCCCTGAAACAATGAATTTATTAGAGCACAGAAGAGTTACTGGTAGTGGACCCATTTGTGCCCATAACAATGGTTAGGTTTGACAAGAACATTTTTTTTTTTTTTTGAAAGATTAGGTTTGACAAGAACATTGTGGCCATACCTGAGGTATATCAGTTGTGACAGTACCAGCTTTAGGATTCGGCATGAGCCCTCGTGGTCCCAAAATCTTTCCCAAACTGGCAACCTAAAACAAACAAAATATACTGAATAAAGTGGGGGTAACTTCTTAAAGATCTTAAAAGTCAATTCACAATCTAAAAGTAGCTTTTGCATTAATCCATAAGAGCAGCATTTCTTCATTTTGGAACAAATGCTATCAGTTAGGTTCTTCAAGCATGAAGGAAAATACAGAGAGGTTTGAGCAGCATATCATTCAGAAAAGGAAAAGATGCATGTTCCAGTAGCATGCATGAATCGTCCATAGTTGAATGAAATAATCAAATTAGAAAAATGAAATCCCAAAACTAGCAATAGCAAAAACATTAAGTTAAAAAATAAAAGAAAACAAACTGAAGAGCCACACCTTGGGCATCATATCTGGAGAAGCAATCAACTTATCAAACTCCATAAATCCTCCTTTTATCTGTTGTATCAAGTCCTCTCCACCAACCAAGTCTGCTCCTGCATTCTTTGCTTCATCAACCTTCTCACCTGAAAAGGCAAACCTCTTATATGGTTACAAACATAAGAAATATTCCCGCCCAAGTTTGGATACCTAAAATCCTTGTTAAGCAATATAAAATTACAGTATAGAAGCTGGCCTAAAATCTTTAATTGAAGCAGTAAAGGCAAACCACCTTTAGGATTATCAGTAACAGAAATATTAAAAATGAGAAGCGATCAGGTACAGGAGACCTGAGCAATAAAAGGTCAGGCCCGAAATCTATACCATCAATTGAAGAAATTGTAAATTGAAAAGTATAGGATTTATTTTTTTCATATGAATGGTGGTGATGCAACAGATAACCTTATTATGATCAGGTTCAAGGTGAGATGCCTAAAATCCTCATTTCACTTGAAAAACTATGAGGAAGGTCTCTTGAACCTGATCATTTCACTTGAAAAACTATGCGGCCCAAGGTGAGATGCCTAAAATCCTCGATTGAAGCTGTAAATTTCCACAGGGAAGCAGTATAAAATTTCCCTCTCTCTCTCTCTCTCTCTCTCTCTAAATGATTGGAACCAATATCTTTGGAAACACACAAGGTGTACATCTCAAGGTAAGGCATGGCCAATGCTCTGAAAAGAAAGAAAAGAAAAAAGAAAAAAGACGACATTGATGATGCAACTAGTGTAAATTGTAAATAATGCAACCAGCATAAACCAACACGGTTTCCTTAATCCCCTTTTTAGTTTTAGTTTGCTACAATAGAAAATAAGATCAAACTATTTCATTTAAGGTGGTGATGGCACATATGCAGGTACAATAAGGACCAATGGGTTACAAGTAGAAGGAACTAGGATGAGGAGGAGATTGATGTGATGCTCAAAGGATATGCTAAATTGTAACTGACAGGGAACATGAATTTTCATATGGTTGAATGGAAACAGTAAGTCAGAAAGCCGACTCAAGATAGATGGGACAATGCTTTGATGATGATAATAACAAAGGCAATGGCAATGATGATGACACTACCATATGTGGTGCAGCCATGTACCTGCATTATCCTAAACTGCTGAATCTGAGTTCTAGTCAATGCATCAGTTTGGAGGTTATCGAAACAAACTTAATATGTATGATGTAGTCACTGAGACTATTACCAGTTGCTATGTTATACTAATACAAGGCATAAGATGAAGTAAAACCAAAGGAGCATTCATCATTTTTTTTAATGACAGGTGTCCAAGCCTCTTAGAGCACCCAACTAATCCTTGGGTCATGTATAAGCCTCGCTACTCCCACACACTGGGTAAAGCTACGGGGAGTGGCCCTTTGGGTAGAGTAGGAATCGAACTAAGAACTCCCGCTTCTTGAGGAAGGTTCCTGACCATCACTCTAACCCTTTGGGTTAAAGGAGCATTCATCATTGGATTGAATCATTCTAGCACCCCCACCCAAAAGTCTCACATCGGTTGGGAGCTTGGGTGGTGGGGGCTTTATTTGAGAGGGGGCAACCCTCCCTATTGTGAGGCATTTTGGACCTCGCCATGTGGGCCCAGCCCAGAGCAAAACTGTGTTGGTCAGGTAGGGCCCAAAGTGGACAATATCACGATGGGATCAAGTCGTCACAAGTGGTATCAGAGCACAGTTCAACACTCGGACTGTGAGGGCTCTCCACTTGTGTGACTTACTTGCTTGTGTGTGGACCCTCTGTCAGTGTGACGAGACAGAGTCGTCCCTAGCTCTGGTCTTAAGGGGGGTGGATTGTAGCACTCCCACCCAAAAGTCCCATATCGGTTGGAGAGCTTGGGTGGTGGGGGCTTTATTTGAGAGGGGGCAACCCTCCCCATTATGAGGCCTTTTGGGCCTGGCCATGTGGGTCGAGCCCAGAGTAAAACCGTGTGGGTCAGGTAGGGCCCAAAGCGGACAATATCATCACGATGGAGTAGGGTTGGGTCGTCACAATCATAGCAAAATCATCAGTTAATCATGTGTTTCTATTGATTTCATTCAGCAGTACATATCAGTTTCATAAAAGCAACAACAAAAATTGTTCCTTGGACTATTGATTCAAATTATCTAATTTTCCAACAATTAATAAGTAAGCACACATCCAACAGAATACACCAAGTACAGTTTTCACATTTTGCCAATGACAATGTATACATAGAAGAGAAAAATGGTTTGAGATTAGAAATATGATAGTAAAGACAATTATATATGTCAAAATTTTCTTTCTTCTTAGTATCTCTAACTTACAGAAACAAAGCACTATTAAGTCATGATAAGAATTGTTTACAGTAGCAACTAATGCAGCTGAAAATGAGGCTAATATGGACAATAGCTTGACTTAGAAAACAAACATATACTGTTCTGGCCTTCTAGGATATTAACGGCAATTGGAAATATCAGGATATTTTCAAATTCTCTGGTTTTTACTGGGAAATTAATGGAAAAAACTCGCAATAAAATATAATATTTAAAAAATAATAAAAATATTAATAAAATAAAAATCTTAATAAGAAATTTACTGGGAATTTATCGGGATATTATCACGATATTACTTTTTATTGTGTTTTTAATGCGATTTTATCAAGAATTTAATGGGAATTTACCACAGTGCCGATAAATACACATTATTAACACAAAAATTGTATTTTACCGATAAAAATGTGGAATATTTGAAAATATCTCCAATATTTGTGGCATTGATGAATCATATACTAATGATTCATCTAAGACGATTTCTATTCACAAAAATGAATTTATTGGAGCTGACCAGCAAGATAAAACAATCACTTTATTTCCACGAAATGGGGATTTAACAAGAGACTTATATGGATCAACTGCAAATGTGTGGATGAGAGGATCCTCATTTAGCAGGAAAATCCACCTCATGTTAGCATTCATAGAAACAAAGGATAAAAATAAAGAATCTTCAAACAATTCTAAGTTGCTCTACCAAAACAGGACAAGAGACTTATTGAAGAGCATTTCTAGAGTCTCCTTCAATGTAAATTAGTAACAATTCAACCCACAAATTCCTTGTTAGCATTCATAGGGGAAAAAAAGGTTAACACAATCATCTCCCGTACAAGTCTAAGTTGCTCACATGACAAGATGCCCATTTAAAAGCATTTCTAGAGCCTCCTGCAATTTATACATATAATAACTAAAAAAAACTTGTTGTATTCGAGACCAGAAACTTCAACTACCAAGAGGATCTACATCTCAGCCAAGAAGAGCCCAAATAACCAATGGGGCCTTAAAATTACTTGAGCCATTTGACTCTTGAATGAAACCAACCTCATCAGGTCATATATTACCAAAGGAGCAGCCAATAAAGACTAAGGGAAAAAAGAACCCACATCGTGATAGCTTCCAACTTTCAGAGTGAACACATCGCATTGATCCATCCCTGATTCATATACTGAAACATGATTGCTAGAAAGTACTTAACACTCCATGTCAATAATGACCTAAGCTCTTTGAGCCCCCATCACCAACCAACAAAAGAAACAATGAGAGAAAGCTCTAAGATCTCTCCATTCACATAACTATAAACTGCCAAATAAGCAAGAAGCCATAATAATGCTTCCTCAACACCAAGAAGCACAAAAGCCTCACATGGCATATCCATATCATACAACAAACCAAAAACAGTTCCAATTCTGCCTCACATGATTACAATGTAAAAGAATATGATTCACTTATTACATCAAACATCATAAATCAGTTAGGAAACATCTGCATTTAATTTTTCTTCTGCATAATGCAACACTCACTATATGAAAGCAAAGGTTCTCAAGATGGTTTGAAGTGCCCTTGTGGTTCTATACAAAAGTTCAAGCGCTCTCAAAAACGAACTTCCATCCAGGCCACATATATCATATATGGCTCAAGTGCACTGGAATCAATTAATAAAGGGCCTCTTTGGTAGATCATTCATTGATAGAACAAAAATGGTTTTCACTCATGTGGTCATAATGAAAACAATACCTTTTTTCTAATAAATCTCAAGATGGAACCAAAACAAAAATCGAAGTCATTCTTGAATTGCCATGTAGGCAATTTTCTGTCTACCAAACAACTCTTTATCATTCTAAATACCAAACACGTTGTAAGTCTCCTCCTCCTCCTTTTTCAACATTCACAAATAAGAGAGATAATCTTATACTACTTACTCCTCTTCTCCTCCTCTTGTGATGGGAGTTGGCATGATCATTTCTTTTATGTCATTTTTTATGGTAACCATAGATCAAGAAAGAAAGAATAAAATTCACAAATACAAGAGCTAATTTTATAATAGTCATGAGTGCTTGCTTGAGTTCGACACTTAGAGTTTCAACCCTCATCGAACTGAAGATTGCCTACAGTCATTAGACATAATATCTGGAGCACAGTTACAAAATACACTCAGAAGTTCCGTTCACCTCTCTCTCTCTCTCTCTCTCTCTCTCTCTCTCTCTCTCTCTCTCTCTCTCTCTCTCTCTCTCTCTCTCTCTCTCTCTCTCTCTCTCATACCTTGAGACACTCCTGAACAACTTATGTGCATCCAAAGCACTTCCAGCAGTTTTTTTATTCATAAATGTACCTGTTTCATCAGCTTTATCCAGTGTACTACCACACCAAAAAAGATAGTAATTCACTTGTTTCATAACCCATTTGGCCTTCCATCCCTACAAAATCAAGAAGTTAATATTTCACTCTTGACTGATGTCTGATGTCTCATTGACTTCCTGTTTTATGAGTTGCTCACATGCTATTGTACACTGTTTATTGTTGTTATGAGATGCATTTGCGTATTAAACAGACAAATATGGGCCAGCATCTTGTAGCTAATACCATGTGGAGAGGAAAAGAAAAAAAAATAATAAGAATAAGAAGCTTTTGGCTATGCAAGAAGCACATGGTGTTCAGCCAGATTCCATGCCAAGCAATAATCTTTATACCAAGAAAACAACATTAGGGCGTTACAAATTGTAGTTTTCATGGGGTTTGAAGGGCTTGCAATGGTATTCAACTGATGGCATGTAGACAATGTCAAGTAGTAGAAGCACAAACGCTGCATAACAGTTTCTTTGCAACAACCATGGCATAAATTATAAGATCTAAATCCTTAAAAGAAGAAGGTTTACACTCATAAGACAAATTTTAAATATCCATATTAAGCAACCATATTATTTTTCATACAAGATCATCCATATCAGCTTCCTTTCTGGGAAAAAAGAAAAGAAAAGAAAACGACAAAAGGAAAAGATCATCCCTATCAGCTTATCACTCATCAGAAATCACATCCAAAAGAAACTTCAACTTTACGCAGCAGAGACAGCACTAAGGAACAAAAACCATTCATAAGCGAACTACAAGTATGAAAGCAAATGCTATGTTTGAGCATATAGGTGAAACATAGCAAGCTTTCCACCACATTGCAGTATTCAAGACATTGTCAACCTTTGGAATGTTTCAACTTTGTATTTGGACACCATGTTAAAACATTGCAAAACAGTATCTACTAAAATCCAAATGCCTGAAAAAATGCTGTGGCTGAAAGCAGATAAATCCTTGCATGCATTTCAAAAGAGCATTGCTTTAGTCGAGTCTCTGAAATAACAAATACTGACCCTGGGCGAGAACAGCCACTTTAACTGTCTGACCAGTACCCTTAGGTAAGTTAACCTACAAAAGAAAAGAAGAAAGTTGAAGTCTTTTATTCAATAAACTCAGCATTGCCCTCTAAAGAACTCACCGTTGCCCTCAGCTGCTGATCATTGTACTTGGGATTGATGTTGAGGCGGAAATGGGCCTCTGCAGTCTCCACAAACTTAGTGCTCGCCATTTGTTTGAGCAGTGAAATAGCAGTAGGCAAATCATACTCTTTCTTTCTTTCCCTCAGATTCTGAATTTCCAAGAATCGCTTTGACCGAGTCTAGGAAAATTAAAAACAACAGAAGATCAACCAAAACTACTACGCTGAACTTTTAATTATCCAGTCACTGAAACAGACATATGGCAAAAACATACACCTGTCCAGCAATCCACACCACAAGTGGTGGTTTGCAAATGGTAAAGTTTACTGCCAAAACCCACAATAAGGTCCTGTTTGGATGTCAGAAAAAGTAGGTAGTGAAACCATTTACACTAAGGGAAGCTGTTTTTTCACTGTCACATAAATTTTGCTGCTAAAATGATTTCTCCACCTTCTCTATCGGATACAAACCTGCGCAAATTGAGAAGTGGTTCCTTCTCACTCCACGCAATAAATAAGGAAACCCCAGCCCAGCTTCTATTTCACCACATCCAAACAACTAATTGAAATGGGTGATGCTGAAATGTACCCGCAATCAGATTGGTGGCTAGAAAAAAAGGATAGAAAATTACATCCAACGATCTACACAAGCAAAGGAGGTGAATTGGGCGGTATGAAAATCATACCCTATCTCTCTTGTAGGGCAACGCGGCTTTTCCTTTCTTGGGTTTGGTGGGGGCCACAGTGGCAGTAGCAGTTCCTTCTGCAGGCTCAGTTTCCGTGTCCTGATCGACATCCACGCCGGCTTCTGCAGCAAGAGCTGCAGCGACCACGAGAGAAGGAGGAGGAGGGAGACGCCATGAGAAGACCGGAACGCAAGCGCTTCTGCTTCGGGTCTGGAAAAGAGGAGGAACGAGGGAGAAGGGGCGGACAGAATTGGGCTTGGGAGAAGGATGAGAGGAAGAGAAATCTTGGAGAGAAGTAGAAGAAGCTACTGCTACTGCTACCGAAGCTGCAGCTGTTGCAGATGCCATTGGTGGGTATGGAAAAGGGAAGGGTGAGAGACTCAGTACTTCTCTCGTCTGGGCTCTCTATCTGTTTTTGAGGAGGATAAGAAGACGAGAGGCGGAGTTTGAATGCACACGTGTGAATTATTGCTCGTGGGTGTGTCGAGCATGCGTGTTAGAGCTTATATGCCACAGCAATTTTGTAATATCATTCTGATTATCTGATTACTTGTCCTAATAAACTCGCAAAACAATGGCGAAAGGATTGAATGGCTGTAATATTGTCGTCTGCACTTATCTTTGGGCTATGGCCTATAGAGCAACTAAGGTCCAACTTACTTGAATAATTCGGCCTAACAATTAAGATGTCCGTTTTATGAAGTGGAGTCTTGAGTTTAATTCAAGTTTAATTTCAATGGATCACGCTTTATAAATTTAACTCATGTGCTTGAATTGGGAGGTGGTTTATACACGTGGAATCACTTCCAATACGAAATGATGATATCTATATTAAAAAAAATCATATTTATGTATATTTTTTTGTTATTGGTGTATTATTAAAAATTACTCCCTCTATCCCAATTTAGTTATCTTATATAAATTTTAGAATTGTTCTAAAATAGTTGTCTCATTTATATTGAATTAGCATAAAGTGTGTCTAAAATACAAATATTTTAATTGAAACAATTAAAATAAAATGGAAGAAATATTTTATTTAAAAATATTTTGTTTTAGATTTACTCTTCAAGTAGATCTCATACATAAATTGTACCATCTATAAAATATTAACCTATTGTATATATCTATAACATATATTAGTTTTGAAAGAGCTGAAATCAATTAGTTGGTGCGTATCCTATAAAGTTGATATAGTAAGATTTAATACAAGATGTGATCTGTCTCATCACTGGGCATCAACCCAGTATTAAATGTTTAATATATTTTATTTTTTAAATAAAAATTGAACCAAAACGATTGCGTCTTAATAATACAATGATTTTAGATGTCAAATCATCAACTAATATGCCTTACATCAATATAAAAAAATTGCACACAAATGAATTAGCCAAAAGGGGAGATTTATTAAATAAGATTTTGTAAAAATGAATGCTTTTCAAGCAAATGGAGATTAGATAATGTAGTCAGAAATTCTTTAATCAGTATTGCCTTACCAATGGAATGCATGTGATTCATGCATAAACATATTATATTCTGTATAAGTGTCATTCATAAATGTCATATATGTGCTTAATTAAAGATATGCTCAATGGCGTAAAGTGTAAAAAATAAGCCCAAAAAGATAAGAATATTTAATTAAATTGGGATTCTTCAGAAGGATAGATACAAAGAACATCGAAAAGAAATATAAAGTAAAGAAAAAAAAAAAGGGACAGCATAGAAAACAAAAATAGGTGCAAGGGAAAAGAAAACACAGGATTGTCAAAGGAGGACTGAACCTTTGACATATGAAAAAAAAAGAGAATTCACGTAAACCTCAATTGTTAAGTTTGAAGGTTGTGTTTGGATGGGGATAATGGAGGGCAACTCGAGTAAGTAACTCTCCATTATCTTTGTGGGTATTCATAATACTTAGAGTAATCTCTAATCAAAGGTAATCTCGAATAACTTCTATAAAATTTACCTCTCATTCAAACTCAGATGCATTGACTATAACATACAAGGGAGAGAGAGAACACATAAACCATTAGTAAGAAAACAATGTACCATTCATCACGTAGAAAAGGTGTAAGGGTCGAGTACATCAGAGAACCCCACAATAACATAAGCTCTTAACCTCTCTTTGAAATGAAATATCATTTCCGTAACTTGGCAAAATATTCAAAATCTTCTACTATCTTAATTAATTGAAAGTATAATGAATTTGTGCTTGCAAATGCCTATATTAACAAGAAAATTTTCAAATCCTTTTATGAGAAACTAAAATCTTTTATTTTTAGCGTTTAGAGAAGAGAAAAAGCTTTGAAAGAAACTTTGACTAGATCTTGTGATACACGGCGGATAACCCATCTTAGTTTAGCACATGATTTCTAATCATGAGCAAAAATATATCTATCTTATAATTGGCTTGAAAGAAATATATTTCTAGTAGAATTTAATTTTCTCTAATTATGAGTTACCACTTGTAACAACCATGTGAAAGAAGATATTTTGTTAAAATATTATTAGCATGTCCATGTTCTTTCAAATTATCTATCTTTTATTGAAGATGAAGATTAAATTTTACAGAAGTTACCTGAGGTTACCTTTAACCAGGAGTTATCTTTAAGTATTATGAAGACCCCTTGTTTAGAAAGGGTTAATACAGAAGAGTTAAAAAATTAATTTTTTACCCATACTCCTTAGTTACCAAACCCATTACCCCCATCTAAACGTAGTTTGGGATTTAAGACGTAAAATGAAATGGTTTGGGATTTAAGAATTAAAATGAAATGGAGTTTATCCTATCATGTGTCATTTGAAATGTCCGAAGCTCCTCTACGAACCACACATTGATAAGAGAACCCACAAGGCCTTACTTAGTTCTCAAATCTATCATGAGTGCATTTACTTTGCTATGAACCATTTTTGTGTAATAGTTTCATCTAAATATTTATGATCGATGATCTTGTTGTCTATTCTCTGTGACCGTTATTCTCCTTATTTCATGGATTCATTACTTACATTTATTACCTCAGGTAATTATAATGTTGTAATTTACCTCTCATTTGAAGGCCACAATATACGAATTCGTCTTCTTTTGTAGACTAGAGCCCAACATTCTAATTCTCCTTATTAATCATCTTTACTTCACAATTGTCATCAACTCCAACATTGAATAACTTCCATTCCTAACTTTTATCACTTTCGTCTCCCCTCTATCCTTCTCATTATACTTTTCCCTGTTGTTATCTTCTTTTTAACATATATTTTCCTATGGAGCTCATCTAGCTACTGTTGAATTTGTGGCAAATGGTCAACCATGTGAACTGACAAATCCCTTGCATCAATAGATAGGATGGTTTAAATAGGCCTAAGAGCTTGAGCTAACTGAAGCCTCATTATTATCATCGGAGTATTTTCCAATGAGATGTATTTGAAAGACGATATTCTTATTGGAGAAATAAAATTAGTCTCACCTCCAATGTAGAATAGGAACAAGACCGGCCTTGAAATTTCAGGAGCTCTAGACCCTAGGGAAAGTGCATCGTGGGGACCCTAGGCCATTGGTCAAATTGGGGCCCTAGGCGGCCTCCAATTTGGCCTTACGCCAGGGCCGGCTCTGAGTAGGAATACCTATATTATCCAAATAATACCATATATGCTTTCACTTTAGTAATAACCCATGTTTGAGGCCTACCTTGTGCTAGCAATGAGCACAAGTCTGATTGAGATTATGACCTCTTTTTAGATTTGTTAGATTTTGTGACCTTACTAACAGTCATCACAAATGGCTTGACCTCTCTTAGAACCCATTTTTGTGCCAAGGTTACCTCTAAAACAAGCTTCAGGGTCTGAGCCTTACCTAAAACTAGAGTATGATGTCTGTCCATGAGAGCAAGCTGACTCCTTTTACTTGAGTCAATCTTCGTTTCTACGACTTCTATGTCATTTAGTGCCATCTTTCTTTGATTGATCACTCTGTTTCAAGGAGAGAGGTGTTTTCACTCTACAATCAATCTCCATTGGTGTTGCTTCAATTGGGGTTTCTTCCTTTGAAGTTGGGTCATGTTCCTTTGCAAGTAGAGTAGCTAATTTCTCCATCTAAATTGTTTTTCTTCTACGAGTGAGATTTCCATGACTTATACAGTAGATACAGTACATAGGTGAATTCCTTGCCTTTATGGGTTGTAAAGTACTGTTTGAGCTTGGGTTGGTTCCTTCAAAGATCGAGGCAAAATTCATGGATTTGAATGCATGGATTGGGAGCTCTCCTTCCCACTTTGATGATGAACTAGATTTGGAAGGTTCATGTCTTCTGGTGTAGATGACAGTTTAGTGAAGGCATTGAAAGTAGGTATTCTTTTAAAATGGAAAGCTTATTCCATTTCTTGATTATTTTTTTATTTCTCTGCTTTGGATGGTTTATCAACAAAGCCTATCTAAGTTTAAACCTTCGTTACATAATCCTGCAAAGTATAGATATCTTTTTCACTCCTCTGTTTTTTACCATCTTCCATGGTGGGAACAGTTCAGAACCATCGTCATTTAGTTGGCAACTGAAATATCATTTCGAAGCCACAGGTAAATTCAAAAAAATATAAGAAAAGAGCAGACAAATTTCCTAAATTTAAGGGATTGAAATCCCTTACTAAAATCTTGCCAATTTTCAAAAATTCTAATTTTGGTCTTCCATACTCTCTTCTTCTCTCTTTCTTCATTTTTTGTAGTAATATCACTAATGGAGAAGTCAAGTAATAACTCAATTACCCTTGTTATGTTTGCATGTACAGTCTTCCCTCACCTTATTTTGTTCCTGATTATCTTTTTTTTTTTTTTTCTGGTTTTATTATCCATATATCGTAATAGTCCCAGTGCTCCCTTTGAGAAAAAAAAAAATACTAATCAATTTCCGATCTCGATTCGTAGAAACATGTTAATTGTCTTTTCATTAACTCAGAATCTTATAATACAGTAATAATATAATTGTTATTCGTTTGGGTGAAGTTAAAATTAGCACCTAACCTGGTAGTTCTTTTTTATGATCACTGATTTAAAGAAATTTTATTTTTTATGACAATTATAATTCATATACTTTTTAGTTTTTATTTGTTATAAACTAAATACTTTTAAATGCTTGATAAGTATAAAATATGCTCTACTTAAAAATCAAATAAAAGGTCTCCACATTATAACTGAATTTTTAACCACTATTTTTCGTAATATGGGCACTTAAATAACCTTTACATTTTGGATAAAGTGTGCAACTTGATCAGATGTCAATAAATTTCTTGAGTCGATTTCCTTTAAAACATGAACATTTATTGGTAGATAAGTTAGCACATGTTCAACATTTGGGCCTTCAATTCATTAGCCTGATTGCCGACCCATACAATCATTGACCTTAAATTGGCAGTAATAAATTAGAAAAATGATGCACAAGTCACAACCAAAAAATAAATAAATAAGGTTTTGAAGGCCAAGATTTCCTTGTATAAGGAGTTTAGAGTACTTCAAATTAATGGTTGAGAGTAACAACAACAATGGTTTAGATTGCTACAGTGAGCTAGTATATGATTTAGAGTGTTTTACCATTGAAGATTTTCTGAATTTGGAGATTTTGATTTTGAAAGAGTAGAAAAGATTCATTTGAAAATTTAAAATGAAATTTTGTAATTATTGTCATTAACCTTTTTTTTTTTAGTAAAACTGATGTGGGATCGTGCACGAATGGCCTGAGTCTTGTTCCAGGTGCGGCGACGTGCAAGGATCGGCTGGGCCTCGTCTACAACGAGTCAAGGAGGGAGACAGAGTCTGGAGGCATTCTGGTCCCTGTCACGCAGGGACAAGAAGACGACCCTCGCTGCCCTTCTGCTCCATGGCAAAAGAAAATAAAGGAAGAAAACATGATGAAAAGAGGTGAGGAAACAAATAATCTTTTGCTCTGTTCCATATTCACCACAACTGTTCTTCTAACGACATTACATCATCCCTTTATATATAGAAAAAATAAATAAAGAAACCTGAAATAAAAGAAAAGCTGGCAATATTACGAAACTAACTAAAAAAAAGACAATAAAACTAAATTTAAAACACAAGTGATCAAGGCGTTTGTATTCTACATCAAAAACAATAATCACTTCTATTGCATCTAAAGACACCATAAAAGCACCTACACAAGTATATACAGTTGAATTTACACCCACTAGACGGGAGAAATTCTGTGGTTGGGAGTGAAGCTTACAACCAGCAATCTCATTGATGAAAGATGATTAATACAAACACCATTCTTGTATCCAAACTTGGCCCAGAGACATATTTTAAGCACGACGCTTGCTTAAACGCCATGAGTTGGGTTCGTTGTATCTATCATGTAGGGGCTCAATCCGTGTTTGTCGTTAGCGCTTGCTCATTTTGGTAGGATCGGCAACCTTGAAAAGTCTTGCCGCCAGTTCTACCAACCATTTGGGGTCAATGACAGTAACCTCACGCATGTATTCCTTTGTAGTCATTAGGAGCTCATTATAAATCACCCAGTCAGGTTGTGTCTGAAAAGAGCACTGCTAGGATGAATGTAAACTGACGGGTTTTCAACTAATGTTCTGTAACCCTCTTGGGGATCCTTTCTTGCTGCATGGAAAAAGAAGCCAGCACAAATTGCCTTCCTAATCTTTGTAAAATTCTTTCCAGTACTTACAATATCCAATCTATACCTGTCCATGATGGTAAGAAGTTGCTTTCTAACATCATGTGCCCTCCTCAAAGACCTATACTGAACGAAGTTCTCAAAACACCATGGTCCAGAAAAGTTTTTTGCTTTCCAGGCCTTATAAACGGCAAGTAAAGTCAGATGTTCACCTTTTGGCTGAAAAAAATTTGCCCGTTTCTGGTCTGCTTGGTCCTGCTTCCCCCTTGGTCTGTAAAAGATGTTCTTTGTCTGAATCATTGCTATGATGGTCAAAATCTCATCATTGCACCCAAGGTCTTGCCTGAAGCATCTTTGACAGTGGTGGATCCAATGGAAATTCTGCCATTTTCCTGCCCAATTTGGTTAGAAGCCCCTCCTCGTCCAAAGCTCCAAGAATGTATAGCTGTTCCATGGCAGAGACAATGGCTTGAGGAGAAGGAGGATCCATAAAGTCAAATGATACAAGATCATTTATTCCCATTGCCTTCATTGTCAATGTTGGTGATCCCAGATCGATTCTTTGAATTTCTGGAATAGTGGTAGGAGAAATCTCATTACGATAAGCACTTTTAGTGTAAAGTCGATAGCACTTCCCAGGTCCAGTACGCCCAGCACGTCCAGCTCGCTGCTTTGCTGATGCTTGTGATATAGGAGTTATAACCAATGAATCAAGTCCCTGTTTTGGGTTGTAGACATTCTGCTTTGTAAAACCTGGATCTATGACATAGAATATCCCATCAATAGTCAAAGAAGCCTCGGCAATGTTGGTAGCCACAACCACCTTCCTTTTCCCAGGAGGAGCTGGTTCAAAAATCCTTGATTGCATTTCACTAAGAAGAGCACTGTAAACCGGCAATATTATCAGTTCTGGAACATTCTTCCCAAGGCCTTTCATTCCTTCATATAGGGACTGTCATGCATGATCTATCTCCTCTTGACCCGTTAAGAAAAGAAGGATATCACCTTCAGGTTCTGTCAAGTGAATCTGCAACAAAGTGATCAGTGCAGCATCTAGGTAGTCATTTTCTGGCTGTTTTGTGTAGAAAATCTCAACTGGGAATGTTCTTCCAGGGATCGTGAAGATATTACAGTTGAAAAAATATTTTGAAAACTTCTCTGCATCAAGTGCAGCAGACGTGACAATCAAACGAAGATCAGGTCTACGTTTAACAAGCTGCTTCAGTTATCCAAACAGAACATCCGTATGGATTGTCCTCTCGTGAGCCTCATCAAGCATAATTACAGAATATCGAGAAAGGTTCTTGTCAATGAAAATTTCCCTAAGCAGCATACCATCAGTCATGTACTTGATCACGGTTTCGGGTCCAATGCAATCTTCAAATTTATTAGAGAGAAGCTCTGAGGATCAACTCGCGGATATCTTCACCAAGGGGTTATCGTCACCGCGCTTCTCCATACTTAGTTCCAACCTCATCGCTTTATCACTGTCGAGTTTGCGGGGGAGTATTAGAGAGAAGGGTTGACCTACCATGTATATCTTATTCTATATTTGTCAAGTTCCCTGATTAAGGGCTTCCATACTTAGATCTGTACATCTATATATACAATGTATAATGAGAAGGGCCATTAAGTCAACAGTTACAACTTTCTTCTAGCATAACCAACTTCCTCCCCCCAAGCGGCACCCAAATTCTTCTGCCACCCTTTTTGCCACAGAAATTGCTGACACCCTACGAGGTTGAGTGCACCCAATCTTACCCTTTGTTGTGTAACCCGCTTCAGCAAGATACTGAGTCACCTGAGTAGTCTTTCCAGAACCTGTCTCTCCAATGACGACTAGGACCTGATTGTCATGTACTGCCTGAATCAACTCTTTCTTCAGTTTGAATATTGGCAAACCCTGCCTTTGTTCCTGGATGGAAATGTTATGACCCGACTCGGGGTAATGGGTCAGTTTGATGGGTAAAATTAATTTAGAAAATGATTGGATTGTAGTTTAAATTGATTTATTAGTTTAATTTGATAATTTTATTTGGGAAAAATACAATTGAATTTAGGGATTTAATATTAAACCCCGATTTCACACTTTCTCCCCAATAAGAATTTACAAATTTATCCCCTTTGAATTAAATTAAGGGAATGGAAAATAAATTATCAACTTAGATTTTAATTCCCCTAAGTTAGAATCTCAATTGGAAATATTCAATTAAGAATGCGAAATCAATAAATAAGTTCCAATTTTAAGTGTCTAGAATTTAATCGATGATTGACAAAATTAATAAAAAAGAAATAAAGGACAATTTATTAAAATCAATAATTTAAAGGGACCCACCTTCCCTGGTCGAATTTAATTGCCCAAAATTCTTTCACATTGAGATTGGTCTAGTGGGATTTTTATATTACATATAAAAAGATATAAATATCAATTTTTTACCGAAAATAGAAATTACACTAATTGTGTGGGCCCTTTGGACCCACACCTTCAGTTTTTATCTTTGTTTTCCCTAAGTTCCCTTCGACCCTTATCTCCCAAAAATCCCAGATTTCACGATGGAAACCTGAGAGCTCTCTGCTGCACCATGGGTTTCCTTGTCCAGATTTAATTCTTCTTCTTCCTTGTTTGTTTGGGACTCAAATCCCTACCTTCCATTTCAAAAATGGAAACTATCCAAAATCCTTTCACCAATAAGATTCCTTTACCGATAGGATTCTCCTCCTTTTAAGAGACCTACGAACCCTTCCCTTCTTTTACCCTTTTCAAAACAGCAACCAAATTTCAACGGAAATCGCAGTGGAAGAAGGGAAAGAAAAACCCCAAATCTCTCTCGAGTTCTTGCTCCTCTCCTCTTTAAAGACCATTCCGGTTCGAATAGCAGAGCCCAGGTCCACCGTGTGACTGGCTTTCTGTCATCCTTGGTTCCAGTTGCAGCTAGTAACACGTATGTCCTCCAATTTCCATTAAGTTCTTTTTCTCCCTTTGGTTTCTTCTTCATTTTCTCCCTTTTGTAATTATTTGAGCCAGTCAATCAGCCTAAAACTAGGAAAATCGGGACTGATCTTAGTCCCCTTACTGCAGCCACCTTGCTGAATTTATTTATCTCAGTTAATTGGATTTATTTAATAACTCAGATTAGTCCCCAATACTTGATCTGTGAACAATACCTGCCCAGTTCTTCCCCAAATAACTAAATGTGGACTAATTTCAGTGTTTGTAGAATTTGCCCCTATTTTGCCAATCGTACTGTGACCCAGATCTATCCCACCATAAATCTATTCCTTCTTCCAAACAAATGCATACCAGTAGATGCCCTGTTATTTACATTTACCTGTGTGAATAGACCAAGAAGAGACTAGTCAAACCATTGATGTAGTTAGTGATATCTGGGACTGATTTTTCAGTCTTCAGATCGCTGATTGTGGGAACTGATTAGGACTTTAAAACACAACCAAAACCTAAGTATTTTCCCTTACTGTCCTACTAGTTTAAAACAGTCAGGGTGTGATTCTTTCAAACCAGGCTAGATCTTGGTCGTGGGTTTTCTTGGACTACTCAAAATTATTTTTAAACCTCACAGATTTGTTTTCTTTTGATTTTTATGAATTTTGTCTGTTTTAAATAATTTAGATGTGCATTTTCCTTAAAGTCTTGCGGAGAACCGATTTGTGTCAAAACCATTTAGACGAGGCCAAATATTTAATATTTGACAGTTCTCTATAGTAGCCCCCGCTGCAATTTCCTCTTTGTTTAATACCCAGGCTTTTACAGTTGGGGACTGATTTCTTACTCCAGATCAACAAGTTAAAGGGACTGATTTTCAGCCCCAAAAACATTAATGTTGAGGACTGGTTGGTCCAAAATTTTACTCAGAACTGATCAGTAAAACTGGTCCTCTTTCTACCTAAAACTGGTTGCTTAAACCAGTCTTTTTAATGTCCATCTTGAATCTGAGATAGAAAACCATCTCATACCTAGCCTCTTAACCTTATATTTTCAGCATACATAGGTGAGGGCAGCACACATCACCCATGGTTAATAATCCTTATACGCCGATCTATCCATTATATTAGAAATATTTGTTAGAAGAAATATTAAAAGTGATTGGAATCTTTAAAACATATTCACAGCAGACTTTGGTATTTAAGAGTAATTATCACTTGGAAGCTACGTGGACTTTTCATTCACAATACGAAAACTTCTAGGTGAGGGAAACAATTCACTACATACCATGTATTCGTATAATCTTTTATTTTGATTGTGTAATGTAAAATATTGTATTGTTTTGTATGTTATGAATATAGTTGTTGGATCTAGAAAAGACTGGGTGCATGTTTATGATGGTTATAATCCGGTGCTCACTCACAGTAGTGTAAGGAAGATTTTGGCTAAATATTCTATTGGCCATGCGAAGACTCAGTCCGTCCGGATTGTGGAATCTAACCATTAATGTATTGAAAGATCCAACGATTTTATATTCATAGGTTGATGATCATTTGTATGATATTATTGAATTTCAATCTTGATTGCACATATGTAAATGTTGGGTTATGTAATTCAAATTATTATGATATTTAGACTATTGCTATGTTTTATGTATGCTATGACAAACTGATATTCGCTATGATGTTATAAATTGTTTAAACTGAGATTTATGATTATTTAAGCACAATATGATAATTAAGCAAGTTTATTGGCATTGAGTATGTCATTCTCATATTCATAGCATTGAGTATGAGGGTGCGATCCATGATTGTCACGAATACCACGACGGTGGTAGTGTTGTTAACCTCACTTTAAGTGGGAAGACCACTATGGTAGAAGAGATATGATATCCGTGACAAGTCATGAAGGCTGTTATTTGGTGGTAGATTGTGTTATCCTCACTTTATGTGGAAATGCCATTAAGGCGATGTTGTGTTATCCTCAATTCGTCGGGAAGGCTACCAAATATCAGCAGATGTAATAATGGGTTGGAATATGACATTTGGCATTGAGCATTACATTTTTGCAAAAGCATGAGAATGAAATAAATTGTTATTCTTGCTTATTTGAAATATCATTGAGGAAGTAAGGATATCATATGCTATGTTTGTGCTATTGTTTTCTTCGCTGGGCATGGAACTCATTCCTTATATTGCAGGCAATCCCTTGGACTTGGGTCTAAACGATAATCACAATTGAGCTTAGAATGCGAGAAGTCGATGAAGAATTCTTAGAAATGCTTAGTTTATTGCAGAATTTAATATTTAGATTATAAGTTGGTGGTTTATTTGAGTTGAGACTTTGAAAAGGTTGTTTATTCGTTTATTTTTAATTTTGAAAACTTGGATAATAAATTCAAGTATGGATTAAATTTGAGAACGCTTTAATTTGATTGGTATGGGAATGTGAGTAAGTGATGCGTTTAGAAATCCTTATGTGAGTGATATTTATTCCTTTAAGTTATTTGGAAGTTTAAATGAGATGTTATGTCTTCAAGCAGGTTGTGGACTTGAGGAATTTTGATGGCTTGTGAATGTAATCATGTTTGTTTGAATTTATCCACAAATTTTTTATGTAAGACCCTTTTAGGATAGCAGGTGATTTAAATTTGTACAGTCAGATCACGTCCGTCTAGGTGTTTGAAGGCGGGGCGTGACAGAAAAACTGCAATCTCTGGCCAAAAGTCAATGCGTTCTCATAAGCATCTTTCTTCCATTCAGGCATATCATATTCTGATAAACCTACACTCCTCAACTCCTGAGCGAGGTGTCTCTCACCTGTCTCTGGCATTGGGTCCTCCCAAGGAAGATTGAGATCCTTTGGGATGGAATCAAGCATAGTGTGTTGCTGCTGCTCTCGTACTTCTCTCCTCTCCTTTATGAGACCTGACTGTAGTGCTACTGCACGACTAAGTGACCCTCTGGATTCTTGAAGATCTTTATAGGTGACGTGTCGATAGAATACCTGCTTTGCCCTTGCAAGAATGCCGGCTCATCCTTATTCAATTCAATTTCAAGCTCTTCCTCTGCACCCTCTTCCTGATAAAGTAACTCAGCCCCATGATCATCATACATAGGATAGTCCTTAACATCCAAAACACCTGATGATGTTGCTTAGCTTCCCATTTCTCTGGTGAGCTCATCCTCTTCGATGGGTGACGTGATGAGACATTTTCATCCTCTTTCACAACTGTAATATTTGAAAAGTTTTTTTCTGGTCGTTGGGCCAGGATTTGCACTTGATGGGTTCACCCTAAAAGCTTCATCCTCTGAACTACTCTTCATTGGAAGGAGATCCTTCCCTGACTTCTGATCAACATCCCCCATCACAGATTCTTCTTCTGACCCAAAACAACCGATGCTGACACTGACTTCTTGCCATTCTAGGACTTGGATTTGGGAGGGATAACGGCATGGATGATGGTGAGGAGAGAGCGGACGAAGTAATGGGGCATCTCCAAATCGTTCTCCTTCAATTTGGAATCAAATTGGTCCACTGTCTCCAAGTGTCGGCCAATGCTGATTATAAACTCGGCCAAGACCTTGTCGTTGCAGCCCACATGGGATTCAAGTTCGGAACAGACCCTGGACACAAGGGAGAGATATTCAAGCTTCTTCAAGACTTTTTCTAATGCCTCTAATGGCATTGCTGGGGTTAGAGTTAAAACTTAGGATAAGGATTAGGGATAGGGTTTTTGCTTACCTGATTCTGAAGGAATAAGTGAGGCGGCGGAAGCGATTTTAAAAATTAATTAATAAATAAAAGGAGAAGGTCTCGTCCCTTCATGCAGGAACGGAACTTCCTGTGAGGCTCGCTGGAGCAGAGAGAGAGATCCGGAGTAGTGGCGGTGACGAGGGACCCCGTCCCGACGCTGCAGTCGATCGAAGGACCTGCCGGTCTCTGTTCGTGCAGTCGAAGGAAGAAGAGAAAGGAAGAGGGTGATGATCGGAGCGATGGAAACGGGGAGGCGTCTCACCGTCCTGTGCCGGGAATGCCAGGGATTCACGTCTGCAAGGAGAACTTGGAAGGCTTGATGCGGAAAGAAATTGGGAACAGCGGAAAGAAATTGGGACGGTGGAAACTGCCATGGATTCAAGTAGGGGTGCGGTTGGGCTTAACTCGAGCCTGCACAAAAAAACCAACTTTATTTTTGGACCTAAAAATACCGGGCTCAAAATAAAGTTCGGATCAGGCTTCATCGAGCCTAGTACAGTAGTATGTAAAAACCATATTCTGCCACGGAAGCCTGAATTTGTACTAAAATTTATAATATCTCATTTTCTTTAATTGATATTATATAAATATAAAATTTATATAATATATTAATTTATATTTCATAAAATAATATAAAAATCTATTTTAGGTGAAAAAAGCATGTGAGAAGAAAAGTCCATATATTATACTCTCTCTGTCCCATTTTAGTTGTTCTATTTTAAAATTTTGAATTTTTTAAAAATAGTTTCAGGAATCAAAGTAGGTAGATACAGAGAGAGAATCTATATCAGTTTGTAATTTGTAAATATAGAATATCATACAACTATTTTGGGACAGTTTAAAAATACATATGAGTCAACTAAATTGGAACACAAAAAGTATATATTTTGAACATAAAATCGTGTTTGGTCCCTAAATTGGAATTTGACTAATTTAGATTAACATGTGTTTGACTCAAGTAAATTCAAAATCCAATTTTACTCACCTAAGTTGCAACTCTAGTTGTAACTTGTAAGAGAGGAGATTCTAGAGATGAAACTAGAGTTTGGAATTATTTTAGCAATACGGCTGGAATTTACCTCTTATATTTGCAAAATGTATAGACCAAAATCTTTGATTTTTTTAAGTTCAAGAGGTTATTTAATTTTTTTAAAAAAAATTTTCAAATGTTCATCCATGCATCCCATTTATCGAAATTACCTTTTTAATTAAACAAATTAAAATTTATTTTTTTCATAATTTAATATTTTAAATAATTTTCATTTTTTTAATATTAATATATTTAATACTTTAATTGATTAAATTAATATAATTTTCTATAAATGTCACATTCAATTATAACTATTTCATTAAACTCATCTCATCACTGCTGATTATCCCCATTTACGAATGAAAAACATCTCTCCTAAGTAGTGTGTCCGTTTACTGTATAAAGAGTTTATGGGCAAGGTCCACTTATCATAAAAAGGGATTTAAGAAATGCAATTAAATGGGCAAAAGGACTCAAGCCTCCTCCATAGAAATTGATTATCTTAGCAAGGAATATTAGGAGTTTAACCACTAAAATAAATGTTTCTTTTGCCCAAGTGAGCCGCACAACAAATAGGGTTGTGAATTTCTTTTATAAAATTTTAGTCAAGATATCAGTTGAATATATAAATTTTAAAATTTTAGTAGATATTTGTAAATTTTATCCCCTAAAAACATTTGGTCTAAATTAGAATTGAAAATATTCTATCATCTTAAATTCATAATTGATGTTATGACTTATGAGAACGGTTCTATTAAAGGAAATTCTTCATCTTATTGACTTATCCCAACAACCTTCTATAAATATATATTTTCTTGCTTCTTAACTTCCTTAATCATAGAATTTTAGATTGATTACATTCCTTCCTTGAAATTTTTTTAATTGATTCAACATTAAAACTAATGCATATTCTAACATCAGCCATGTGATGGTTTCACTGTCCCTGTAGATAAGAAAATTGTTAAAAAAAAATTAAAAAAATTAGCTATTTACTTTCTAACATAATAAGGTTAGATTAGGATTAAAAATAGATTCATTTTATATGTTTAAAAATATAAATGACTTTCTTGCATTTTATAAAGTCTACAGATATGTATCATATGTCACTTGCTACATTTGTTTAAAGTAATATTGTGCTATAAACTTACACATTGTCATATTTTAGTATCTTTTACAATGCAAATGGACATTTGGTTTATTGGTCGTGGTTTCATAAATTTGAGAAATTCATAACTGGATAATTTTTTTTTTTTTTAAAAGGCATAATAATTTTGATAATCAACTATGTCATGCACCTTTAGGTAGAGTCATAATGGGTAAGACAGGGTCTAAGTTATCGACTCATTTATTTAAATCCTTCATTTAAACTTTACATAATATAAAAAAATATTTCAATTGAGATAATTTATTTATTAAATGAGCCATTTGAATTCAATTGACACTTTATTTTCATTAGTCAAGTTTACAGGTATGATCTATAAGATTATTATAAGCTATTTATCCTATCAATCTAATATTGATCTTAATGTCAAAATTTGACAAACTATTTCCACAAATTATTGTCTATCTGATGGCCATTCCACTTATATCAACAATATTTAAATTGTAACAATGAACTCTTGTTAGTTATACTGTAGGTTCCTCTCATTATATTAGATTTTTTTTAGAAATAATTTATATATTAAAAGATAAAGAGGCACGAGAGGTTCAATTACAAAGCAAATAAAAAATAGGAAAGCAAAAAAGAAACCGATACAAGCTTATACAAGATCAATATATTCCTTCCAAGCTCGTAATATATTAGATAAAGAAATATTTCTGAATTTTGGGAGTGAAGAAGCCCAATAGATGATCTTGACAAAGGCATGTCTGGCAACTGAGTGATCTGACTCACCTACATCTTTAAAAATTACATTCTTACGTTTCCACTATAGGTTCCAAATAGTGGCAAAGAAAGACAAATTCCGCATAGGCGCTCTTGTCATTATATTAGATCGAATCAAATCAATTTGATTGAGTCATTTATTTAAAGCCTTCTATCAATATCGTAATTATAATAGATTCATATTATGAATAGTTGAGTTAAATTTGATTAAAATTGTATTTTATTTTAGTTGCATTTGAATTGAATTGAATTGAAAGGATAAGTTAAAAGCTGTGATGACCCGACTCCCAACACAATATCGCCTGCTTTGGACCTCATCTTGGCCCGTATGATTTTACTTTGGACTCGGCCCACCACGCCAAACCCAAAAAGACCTTGTGTTGATTTGACGGGTTGACCCCTCTTATAATCACCCCCACCACCCACTTCATGAGTAATATTGGACTTTTCCCACATGTTACGAAAGCTCCCTACATACAATAAAAAAAACTGTCCAAAGAGAGAATGCACCCTACAGCTAGACTTAGAACATTTGGACTTGGCCCGATTATCAAACCCAATTCAAACTAACTCACTTCAAAAAATGACTCGAATCGTCTTGAACTATTTAATAGATGACTCATGACAGATTCAAACTCATTAATAAATAGATAGACCAAATTAAGTTGTAATGTCTACCTCCATTTAAAAATTGTCTGAGTGTGTGTCTTACTACTAAATAAATAAAATCGACTGGATGTAGAAATAAATCTTACTAGTCTATCCGTTGCTAGATCCACATACAACATTATAACCTTTCTATATTTCAATTAAAATATTAAACTGGTAAAAAAGCGCCAAATTGAAATTCCTTTTGTATTACCATTGATGAAATGATGATGAGAAAGTGGGCCACTTGATCAGACGAAGGATTTATTCCTTTAACAAGAGTTTGAACAAGTGGGACTTTAAGAATTCAAGTCCTCTGAAAGGTAAAAAGGAAAGGGAAGAAAACGAAATCACGGATAAAAGGAGTTGGAGAAAAGATGTAAAGATGGTGAGCGTGGTCCATTTTCAGACTCTTAAAGCGGTTTTAGTTTGGAAGAGGCACGTTCGTCTGCGCCTCTTTTGCCAGCAAGAGACTCTGCTTTTCATGAAATGAAAATTTTAGAACCCTTTCTTATTTCTTCAACTTAATTCAGCTCAATAGTCAAATGTCATTTATTGATTTGGGTCAATAAGCTAAAAATGTTTTTTTTTTTATTGTTTTTATAATGTCATTGAATTAGAGACATCTAAGTTGTAGGTCTATTTGGCCAATAAACTGCTAAAAAAATACATAAGGACATTGACTTATAGGAATTTTTTCTTTTAAGAAAGTTTGATGATAGACATCCATCACAATAAAAATGTATCTCCAATTTTTTTTTCTAATTAAATGATTCAATGAGATAATATTAATAGTTGTGCTCTAAGTAGATAGAGGAGTTCCTATTTTATAGTCTTGTATCAAATGACTAGATTTATTTTCTCAATGTTAGAACTTTGTTAATTGGTCAATTTAGATGTTTTTCTTTTTTAAATCTATTATGGTCCACAAGTCTTGAAATCATGAGTAGTGTACATTTAAAAAATATCACCGGAAAAAATAAGTTATCATGAGACTCAATTTGATAACATCTTCTAAATGATCAATTTGATACCCATTTTCAGTTTTAATTAATATAAAGTATCAATTATAGAAGTTAAAAAATTAAATGATAGAATAAGTTATCATGAAACTTCAGACCCTCTTACTGATATAATCATGTTCACATCATACACGACAGGAGATTCAATGCCCATTTAAAGTGAGTATAAGAAACATAAAGGTGTGAAAATTTTATTTTTCATCATCCAACTAAGACAGCAACACATGACTTTATCATTTAAGCCACTATTTTGAATTTAAAGTAGGATAGTGATTTAAAGTTTTAAACACTTTTTTTTTTCTTATTTTTATAGTGGAAGGCTATGCATTTATATTTTTGCACATGTCACCTACTTATAAAATGATAAAAAATACTAATTTTTTTTTTTTTAAATATGAGCACAATTACTGCTCATTTTGTATTGTTTTCTATTATTAAATATACTCTAAAAGTTATTGTTAAAAATATATTATTATTTAAAAATTCTAAAACTATCGTCTAAAATGATTAACTCAGTCAATTTTTTTTTTTTTTGAAAAAAAAAAACTTTTGTTAGTGCACAAAAGAAGTTAGAATGTTTGTGCAGACGTAATTTGGTAAATTTGGATTATCAAAGGATAACAATATAACTTGGAGCCAAATTTAGTGTTTTGTTTTTAAATTCCTGCGACGTTTACATGGCCATCCGACAGTTTATAACAAAGAACAATTGAAGTTAGGTACTACCCGATTTATAATTTCTTTTTTCATATGATGGGTTTGATGACCACTTGGTTACAAAGAAAAAATGTGGATACGGCAAGGAATTTAAATCTCGGTATCGACTGAGAAATTTCTCTCCTTTTTTTTTTTCAAAACCATCTTTATCGACCGATATCAATGATATGTATCTAATACGGCCGATATCTCAAATCTCAACCGATACATATCGTAGCTGAGATTTGTTTTCTTGATCCGCAGAAGAAATGGAAAGAGCTCCATTTATTAATTTCAGCCACTTGATCAGATACAATAATGGTTAGTCATTCATGAATTTGATTTCAACGGTGCAGTTTATGACCTTACATCATATATTAGAATCTTATAAATGATAATGGTACTGGCCTTTTTGGCTGGAAATTAATTGTTATACCGACATTTTTATTGTTGGTATATAAAAATGAGTGAAATATTCATTTTATCTAAGCAAATAGGAAAAGAAAAAGAAGAGAGATTGATTTTTTTTTAATAAAATAAATATTTTATTTATTTTTAGTGCAAAGAGGAAAAGGTGCTTGTGGACTAATTACTTCCATTAAATTGGACCGTTGAGTACAAATCCCGACAGTTTATTTTTTTTTAAGCGTACTCTTTGGATAATGCAATTATATTTTAACTCAATATAAAAAATCTTAGCCATCCATATTCAACGATTTTTTGAAAATTTGAATGTGGACCGTTAATGATCTTCCTTTCTGATTTAAATTTTTATACGAGTATTCATGAAGGCAAAGATCATGGTAGGCTGACCATCCACCACATTCCTGGCCCTGGTGGTGGTCCCCGGTGGTTAAGACCACCAAAACATGGGTTCCACTTTAACAAACTCAACCCCAACCATCACCAAAACGTGGGGCCCAACACAGCATAGAACAGCTCAAAAAAACAACGGAGTGAAGAAAAGAAAGCAATCATACCTTCTAAGCCTTTACCATTTGCACCGTCTTCGGCAAACTCTGCAACTCTCTTCTTCACTCTCTTCTTACTCAATATTCCCCTTCAACTCTCTGCTGCATTCTCTTCTTACATTCGTCTCCTCGGGCAATCCAATGCCCAAATCCAAGAAATAGAGATTTCAAATTCGACCCATCGATTTTTTCATGTTACTTTCATGATCACAGTTCGTAGTTTGCAGATTTCGTTGTCGTAAGGTTAGTAACTCTTTTGAATTCAGATGCATTTTGTTTCTCTGATTTGGATTATCTTTGGCCATTAGTGTTAAAACATATTTATGATGATCTGCTGGTCAGATGTTGAAATGATATGAACATGCAACTGATTTTTTATCAGAAAAAGTTGGGGAGGGTTTGGGTGTTGCCAAGATTAGCAGAATGTTGTTAAGCGGCATTTGAATGTGGCATTCTATTTCTTGGGTAGGACATCCAAATGCATCCTTATGTGATTTTTTTCTTCCTCATTATTATTATTGTGATCATCGTATTATTTTTTGTGTTTTCACCAATAGAATTTGAGTTTGTAGGTCACAATGTGGCACTTGTTAGATTAGTGAATTTGTTGCCTAGGTCTGTTCTTTGTCTTAAGCTAGTTTTAGTTCGAGTTTGTGCACCTTTGACTAATGGATTTGATTTCCGACTTTAACAAATTTCAGTTTGAGTTACCTTCATTCACTGTGGATAAATTTTGAGTAATTCACACTAGGAACCTTGCTTCTCTATTATCGTATATGAAATCAAGTCTGAAACTTATTTACTTGCTAAAGAAGTGTGTGCTCTGTTCGATGCAGATAAACAATAGGATTAGTCCTTTCCATCTTGATTCCTACTTTGGGGTTCTCTCTGGGAAGAAACTTATTTTACCTGAGCCTTAACTTTACCCGGGGCCTGTGTTTGGGGCAGTTAGGTCTTAGAGAGACAGAGAGAGGATTCAGTGCTGCATCTGCAACACCCACTGCGGTGCTGCCATTCAATTTTTCTTTTAATAAATTGATACCTGTTATTTTTTGGGGCCTATCAACCACAATTATATATATATATATATATATAATTACCAGTTCTACTTAATTATAGAACTCATTCTTAAAGAAGAAAACTATCCTATCCATATGATATATGATCATAAAAATGGGCGCCCCATATAGACACGCGGAAAATCTGCCTCTACACACCCGATTTCAAAAAATCGGGTGAAATTACCATTCTACCCCTCCATGTTCTATCATCCGAACGAACTGCAGTTCATTTTCAGTTCGTTCAGATGAATATACTCGTCCGAACGAACACATCAGTGTATTTCAGTTCGTTCGGATGAGTATACTCATCCGAATGAAATGATGAAATACACTGATGTGCTCGTTCGAACGAGTGAACTTATATATGTTCATTCATTCGAATGATCACTTAGGATCATTCGAACGAATGTGCATTCTCATTCACTTCCTCAAGCTTGTCCTCTTCAGACCTGGCTCATGTTTTGGCTGCATCCCCATATTCCTCAAGTTTGTCTTCTTAAGATTTGGTCCATGTTTTGGTTGCATCCCCACATTCCTCAAGTTTGTTCTCTTCAGACTTGGCCCATGTTTTGAGATCTGCCAGCAAACATGATACTGCTTTCCTTTTTTAAGACATAATTCGAAATAACACACTAAGAACCTATACTGCAGGAGTTGCCAAAATTACTTTGAGGAATTGCTAACTGATACTTGGTATCTCCAGAATTAGCTCTCCATTGTGTGTCTTGTGCACCACATTTACTCCAACATTCTTTGACATTTACCATGTCACATTGTGTGTCTTGTGCATCACATTTACTCCAGCATTATTTGACATTTACCATGTCACATTGTGTGTCTTGTGCACCACATTTACTCCAGCATTCTTTGATGTTTACCATGTCACATTGTTTACTTATCAAAACAACATACTATTTTTAAGGTATATCCAAACTGATCATTCGAACGAATGAACTTATATATGTTCATTCGTTCGAATGATTCAAACTGATTATTCGAACGGATGAACATATATAAGTTCATTCGACCGAACAAACTGAAATTGCACTGTTCAGTTCGTTCGGATGAGTATACTCATCCGAACGAACAGAAATTACACTGACAATTCGTTCGGACGAGTATATTCATCCGAACGAATTGAAAATGAACTGACAGTTCGTTCGGATGATAGAACACGGAGGGGTAGAATGATAATTTCATCCAATTTTTTGAAATCGGGTGTGTAGAGGCAGATTTTCCGGATGTCTATATGGGGCGCCTAAAAATGGATGGATAAATGAAGGTCTCTATTTTAATTTAAAAACTTTTGTTTCCAGCATCATCTGTCAATTTTTTGCGCTCTTATATCAGATGAATAGGATTTTTTTTTTCTGAAGAATAAATTTTTGTGCTTAAATTGATTTCATGAATATATTTTATATGACATGGTTGATAGGTCCCACAAAATGCAAGATTTCAATTTATTAAAAAAATTTGAGTACCATCACCATGTGGGTGTTGCCAAGGGAAATTTGAATCCTCTCTTGGTCTTAGGATCTAACGATGGTGCATGTTTGGGTTGCTGGAATTGCAGACTCTTTTGCTTGGATGACTAAAAAATGTGTCACTGCTTTTATAGTTTAAAATAAAATTTTAAATTGGTAGAGATATTGCTTCAACAATTATTTGTATTTAATTTATTTAATAGTTGTTTGTAGTTCATAAGATAACGGAGTTCCTATTTGTATGAGAGAATTATTTTCATTCTTTTTTTGGTATGACATGGATATCCCCACTCCATATTGGAGGTGAGACTAATCTTACGGATACATGAGACCACCTACAAGCCTCTCAGATAAGCCCGGAAGAATTATTTTCATTTAAAATAACATAGTTGCATATGAGTCACTTGATTGATGAGCTCATGGTCCAATCACCATAGTCACCGTAGAGTCATGATTAAGTTTAACTAGAGTCTTGTTGAAGTCATGTCCCAAAGAAGTGGGTGAAAATTGTTGATGCTTCAACCAAGTGGTATGACTTGTCTGAGTTATCATGTCATTAACAAAACCTCATCCTAGTCAAGATGAGTCATGGTCCTTTTTACCCCAATCCAAGTGTTAGTCCATATAAGAAAAGAGTCAACTTGGTTAAGACCCAAGTCAACTCGGTAGGTCTCTTAGCCATTGTTGAATGCTATTGGGCTTGTATGGCAAGCAACTATTATAAACACAAAGTTATGGACTGAAAGAATTTGTCCCAAAGGTTATCCTCTAGTAAAACACGCCAAAAAATCTTAAGCAAACCACAAGAATGTTCTGCGTCTTGTTTATTTTTGCTGTATGCATGATGTGTGTGCTAATTCCATTAAACAAAAATTGAGCCAAAACCATTATAAAAAAATACTTTGGCAAGATATTTTCATCTTTTCCTTTCAAATAATTAATTAAATTGGAATTACATAATTACCTTTTAATTATTGTTACTTAATACAATCAACTAAATGAAGTATTTTGAATATAAGCAACATGGGGTTTATGGATTAAAATCCCTATATATGTAGTATCCAAACCACTATATGACGCAGCAGGGATTGGGTTTAAAATGATTTTGATTAAGGTTCGGGTTTAAAGGGTAAAAGGATCAGTTAAATGGAATAACATTGGCATTTAATGAGATAATAAATGGAAACTAAATGGAATTACATGAAATATAATGGAAAGCCATGTACTGTGCTGGTGCACATTGGGAATGGGATGGATGGGTTATTAAAGGTGTTGGTAATGATAAAATAAAAGGAAGTGGGGTTGGTTTCCAAGGAGAGCTTATGGAAGGGTAGGTAGGATGGTGATGGGAGAGGTTGTAGTCTTGAGGGGAGTGTTGTTGAGTAAAGGGAGGGTGTAAAGGTGGGTTGAAACACAGGAATGGGACAACTGGGTGGTTGGGTGAAAGGGCTTAGGCTGGATTTGAAGGCTAAGAAGGATGCTTGGCGAGGAGGAGAACGGCGCTGGATCTGTTGTGTGGACCTGGTCTTGAATCTGCAGGGCTTCGTGTATGGAGGAAGGCTGCAGATTTGGTGGCAGAAGTGGACAACACAATGGCGATGAACAGGGGCGCTGGTTGTGCAGGACGCAGCAGCGTCTGGGGCAGAACTGTAGCAGAGGAAGAAAAGAGGGAGAGGAAGAAGAGAGAGATAAAGAGGAGAAGAAGTAGAAAGAAGAAGGTCAGGAAAGAGAGATGCAAAAGAAAGGAGAGGAGAGGAAGATAGAGATGAGAAGAAGAAGAGAAGAAATCTCAAAAGAAAGATTTCAGAGGAGGAATGAGAAGAGATTAAAGAGAAGGTAAATAATGTCATTCAGCAAATCCGTCCCCAAATTAGATACTTACAATGTTTAAATAATAAACACAAGGAACTGTCCCTCCTATCCTAACGGGAATACAAATTCAAAAAACGGGAATGCAAATTCAAAAAATAAAAAATTACTTCTAATCCTAATCAGACCCTGATAAGGACTCCTCCTCTATCTACACGGGCTACATCATTCCCGTGGTTGAAAAGGACTCGTCCTCGAGTTAATACGATATCAAACTCTTCGGAGTCTCTTTTATAGTGTGTTTTCTACTTGATGTTGCTGACTAGGAGGAGAGGTTCATTCTTCTTGGGCTTTGGAGGATGATGCTCTTTTCCTTGAATAGGAGTGAGGACGATTTGTACTCCATCCTTGTAGAAGGTGATGGTATGTTCATGACCTTTGTGAATGTAATGAATGTCATGTTGCGATGGTCATCCAAGAATGATGTGGCTGACATCCATGTCTACGACGTCAAAGAGGACGATCTATGTAGTTCTCACCAATGGAGAATGGGATGAGGTACTGCTTCACCACTTTCGTTTCTCCCACGCTTTTGATCCATCCAATGGAATAGGGAGATGGATGTGCTTGAGTTGGCAAGTCCAACTTATCTACCATCACTTGAGAGATGAGGTTGACAATGCTACCACTGTCGATGATGAGACCACAAATCATTTGATTGACGGTGCACCGAGTTCGAAAGATGTCAATTGGCTGATTTTGGTTTGGTGACTTTCAAACTATTAAAGACTTTCCTTTGTCTTCATATATAAAATCATGTTCATCATCATCATCGACATCTTCCACTTGCCCTTTGACATGTTCATCTTCCACTACTGGATCTTTGGTTGTGAGGGCAATTGGTTGACAACGAGGGCATTGGTTGGAGTGATGCCATGCTTCTCTGCAATGAAAGCACCTGTTAGGCATAAGAAGAGCGTAAGGGTTTCTTTTCTATGCTATCAACAACCTCTGGTGGTGCAATTGTTGGTTTTCAGAGTATGCCATGTAGTGAGAGTATACCCTGTTGAGAAACCTGTGCAGGAGTTGGTGCGGGAGCCAAAGTTGTCGATGGAGGGGTGGATCTAGTCATCGGTGCAGTCTTCTCCCCTGGTCGATCCAACTGGTCCTCGGCTCTTATGGCCATCTGCACTGCATCCCTCAAGGTGCGAACTGGCTGGAACATAACGCTTATACGGATTGTCATGCGAAGGCCTTTTTGGAATCGTGAGACTTGTTGAGATTCTGTCTCAGTTAAGTTATTCCTGGCAGAGAGGCAATAAAATTCACCTGCATAGTCTCGAACTAAGCGGCTTCCCTGTTGACAATCCTGATATTGTTTGAACAGAACTTGTTCGTAGTCGGCAGGAAGGAAGTGGACACGCAACAACTTTTTCATCCGGGGCACGAACTAATAGGTCGCTTGTTCTGTCGCCTGTTGTGGTTGCAGTTGTTCCCACCACTCAGAAGCTCCACTTCTGAGTCTATAGGCGACTAACTTGACCTTCTTGGAGTCATCAATCTCCATGTAGTCGAAAAACCGCTCGACTTCTGAGAGCCAGCTGAGGAAGCCTTCGATGTTCATCTGCCCATTGAAAGGTGATAGATCCACCTTCATGCGGTAGTCTCGGCCATGATCGGGCAATGCACGATCAGGTTGCATAGTCTCATGCTGCCGTAGGATGTTCTTTGCTTCTTCATTGCTTGAAAAATTATCATGAGTGGACTGACTGTGGGGTCTCCTATCTCGATTGTTGCGATCATCGTGTGGAATTTGTTGATCACCAAGGCAATCAACTTTAGAAGTGAGATCCATCATTGCGGCCTGAAGGTCTCTGAAATTTTGTTGAAATTCGTCGAATGTTGCCTGAGTGACGAATTAACTACTTGGGGTACTGCCGGAAGCCATGAAGAATATCGATTTTTTTTTTGTTGGCCTCTTTTTTTTTTCCTTGCTCTGATACCACTTGACGCATCGGGGATCAAGTTTAAAATGATTTTGATTAAGGCTTGGGCTGGTTACCTCCCGTCTCTGGAAGCGGGAGGTTGTGGGTTTGAGCCTCCATGGCCTAACCTTGGTGTGCCCTAAGGGTAGTGGACTCATCCGTGGGGGGTTTACGCTGGGTATCCCGCGTTTTCCACACGTAAATTCAAAAAAAAAAAAAATGGAATAACATTGGCGTTTAATGAGATAATAAATGGAAACTAAATGGAATTACATGAAATATAATGGAAAGCACGGTGCATGTACTGTGCTGGTGCATTCGGAATGGGATGGATGGGTTATTAAAGGTGTTGGTAATGATAAAATAAAAGTGGGGTTGGTTTCCAAGGAGGGCTTAGGGTAGGCTAGGTAGGATGGTGATGGGAGAGGTTGTAGTCTTGAGGGGAGTGTTGTTGAGTAAAGGGAGGGTGTAAAGGTGGGTTGAAACAGAGGAATGGGACGACTGGGTGGTTGGGTGAAAGGGCTTAGGCTGGATTTGAAGGCTAAGAAGGATGTTTGGTGAGGAGCAGAACGGCGTTGGGTCTGTTGTGTGGACCTGGTCTTGAATCTGTAGGGCGTCATGTATGGAGGAGGGCCGCAGATTTGGCGGCAGAAGTGGACAACACAATGGCGATGAACAGGGGGGCTGGTTGTGCAGGACGCAGCAGCGTCTGGGGCGGAACTGTAGCAGAGGAAGAAAAGAGGGAGAGGAAGAGGAGAGAGACAAAGCGGAGAAGAAGTAGAAAGAAGGTCAGGAAAGGATGATGCAGAAGAAAGGAGAGGAGAGGAAGATAGAGATGAGAAGAAAAGAAATCTCAGAAGAAAGATTTCAGGGGAGGAAGGAGAAGACATTAAAGGGCAGGTAAATAATTTCATTCATCAAATCTGTCCCCAAATTAGATACTTACAATGTTTAAATAATAAACACAAGGAACTGTCCGTCCTATCCTAACGGGAATACAAATTCAAAAAATAAAAAATTACTTCTAATCCTAATCACACCCTGATAAGGACTACACGGGCTACATCACTATGATGGTGCAAACTGCAAACTATGGATGCAAGATTGGATCCTGGGCGTAAACAACCTTAAGTCTGTTTTCATAGAATCTTGACTTTTTGTTCTTCTCATGTTGTTTTGAGTTTGCTTTCACCAACATGAAGTGCCTCATCATCCATATAAACTTAAAAGATTGTCATCACCACTCACCAAGCTGGTAATTTGTATAGCTAGTTGACCAAAAAACCAAGAATCAAAAATTTATGTGGTTGTTTCTTCTTGAGCTATCTTCAACAGTAATGTTGTCACTTAAAAATAAATCAAATATGATCTCTTCTGCAATTCTTGATTGGCCCTTACATGATGAATCCAGAGTAGATCTAAAGAGATCAATAGATCTTGATGATCTAAATTTCATATAATCCAATCACGTCAACCATGATTTTATACAACTTGATCATATGAAAATGTAATGAGATCCATAAAGAATTATGTCAATCTGGACTTGACACAGTTTGATCGATCAAATGGGAGGCCCATGGATTATGCATGTTTGATATGAGAAGTGATCAATGACATACTTAAGGCAGAAAAAGATGTTGATCTTATATATGGATCTAAATATACAATGTTGACCCATCATGATCATTTAATCATAACTTGGCTACCACTTGAAAGATCTTTAAACTACTTTCCTAATACAGGTCATGGATTGTTCATTTGATATGCTAATTGATGCAGGAGCTGCCTGCAACTAGGCAGGAAGATGATAATATGCCTGTAACTGTGACATGAGAAGAAGAAATGAAGAAGATAGGAAAAAGGCTATGCCTTAAAAGTTAATTTTTATTATTCCATCGTGTGTGTCTCTCTTTTACATCCATAGTTATTTATAGGAAAACAAATAAACGAAAATAAATTGAGAGGGCCACCGACATGGCTTTCCTATCCTACTCATCCTACTAAAACAAGGACTCTTTCTAAAACGAAAATAACAAGTCCTAATTTACTCGAACTTGCTAATTAATTAATAAATAAATAAATAAATAAATAAAGAAGTCAATAAAAATAGAAGTGGAAGCTGTGTGCTGCATCTTCCGTATCCTATATCACTAATCTAATTGAAGGAGTGTGAGACCTGCGGTCAATGGTTAGAACTTTTCTTAAGCAAGTTGTAAAATTAAAGTCTGGATGAGAAAAGGTTTGATCGAAGTATTACAAATTGCTCAAAGCACACAAAATTATGATCATGTCAGGGCCATATCTTGATTAGAATCAAGGTCACTGTTTTGACAGTTAAGATTAACTCTTGAGAGCATTGCATTTGATGGGGTTGCATTCCACACGGTTGCACTCGAAGGGGCTGCACTTCATAGGGCTACACTTCACGGTATTGCACTTTACAGGGTTGCACCCCCATGAGGCTTGAATCCATATGGGGCCGCACTAAGGCATTTATGGGGATGCCCTCTCCTTTCTCTAACTACAAGTAGCCCCTTAAGCTGGGGAGAGAGAATCTTTTGTAGGCATTCTCTTGCAAACACTTTGAGAACAATCAAGTGCTTTCTTATTCAAGTTCAACTTTGAGAAAAATTGTGTGGTTAGAGATTTCACATTTCATCTAAGAACTTGACATGGTTTGGAGGTTCCATTTCCATTCGTGTATCATTTTTTACATTGTAGTTTGGTGCTTTTAGTCTCATTTAGACTTCTATTAAGATTGTTGTTTGGATTCTTTGGATCCATTGGCACTTAATCACTCTAGTTCGAGGATCCAAATCTTCACCAAGCCATTGTTGTAGAAAGTGAAATCAGTCCTCCTTTGCCTTCACTTACACTCTCTACATCAGGTGAGGATAAGTATTTTAATCCTCAGCTATGTCATGTCACGCCCCGCCTTTCAACACCTGGACGAGCGTGATCTGACTGTACAAAATTATATCACCTGCTGCCCTAAACGGGTCTTACATCAAAAATCTGTGGCTAAATTCAACAAACATAATTACATTCACAAGCCACCAAAATTCCCCAAGCCGACAACCTACTCGAAGACATAACATCTCATTTGAGCTTTCCAAATAATCAAAGGGACAAACAACACTCACATAAGGATTCCTAAACGCATCATTTACTCACATTCCCATGACAATCAAATTGAAGCGTTCTCAAAATTAATCCATAATTGAATTCATTATCCAAGTTTTTCACAAATAAAAATAAAACAAATAAATAACTTTCTCAAAGTCTCAAAACAAATAAATAACCATCTCATAACCTAAATAATAAATTCTGCACTAAGCGTTTCTACGAATTCTTCATCGACTCCTCGCCTTCTAAGATCAATTGTGATTATCGTCCAGACCCAAGTCCAAGGGATTGCCTGCAATGTAAGGGATGAGCTCCATACCAAGTGAAGAAAACAATAACACAATCATAGCATATGATATTCCTACTGCCTCAATGATATTTCAAATAAGCAAGTATAACAATTTATTTCATGCTCATGCCTTTGCAAAATGTAATGCTCAATGCCAAATGCCATTTTCCAACCCATTATTACATCTACTGATATTTGGTAGTCTTCCCGATGAATCGAGGATAACACAACATCTTCTTAATGGCCTTCCCACATAAAGTGAGGATAACACAACCTACCACCAAATAACAGCCCCCATGACTTGTCACGGATATCGCATCTTATCTACCATAATGGTTTTCTCACTTAAAGTGAGGCTAACAACACTACCACCGTCGTGGTCTTCGTGACAATCATGGATCGCACCCTCATACCCAATGCTATGAATATGAGAATGCTATGCTCAATGCCGACAAACATGCTTAAATATTCATAATATGCCTATGAAATTATAAATCTCAATATAAGCAGATTATAACATCATACTAAATATCTCATTTGTCATAGCATGCGTAAACCTTGAAATAAATGTAACAATAGTCCATGCGTCATAATATTTGAATTATATATACCAACATTCAACCATGTCCAATCAAGGTTAATAATCAGACAATAACATACAAATAACCATTAATCTACGAATATAACTCATTGGATCTTTCAATAATATTAATGGTTAGACTCCACAATCCGGGCGGATTGAGTATCCTCACGGCCAATAGAATGTTTAGCCAAATCTCCCTTACATTACTGTGAGTGAACACCGGATCTCAACCATTATTAACATACACCCAGTCTATTCTAAATCTAACAGTTATATTCTAGTCATACAACAAAATACAATATTCCATTGCCGAAACACATAAGAATATAAGGGATCATGTTTCAAAGTATGTAGTGAATTGTTTCTCTCACCTACAAGTTTGTGAAGTGCAAACGATGTACCAAAACGCTTTCCAAGAGATATCAGCCTTGAGAACCACAGTTTGCTGCGAGTACGATTTAAAGATTTCACGTGTTATTATAATGAGGATTATTTATTTTCTTCAGCAATTTACATTAAGGTGAAGTATGTTGCTGCCTCAACTTTAGTCTATGGGTTATTTAAAGGCCCATAGTTAAGGGTAAAGGTTGAGTCCATACAGTACATGGATGCACCATGTCTAATCCAACTTAACATTAATAGGTTAATGGAACCCTTGTACATGAAACTATTCACTTTATCCAAATAAAAATAATAAGTATATATCTAGAGTCATATCTTTAAAAATACAAATACTCTTTCTAAATGGAATAATAACAAATTTTAAAACTCAACAGAATAAATGAAGTGAGAATCATATCCGCCTTGTAAAATAATTGCTTACGTTTTAAAATCATTGGTCACATTAAATACATAGATAAGTAAAATCATCAAACAATTTTGGAAAATAAAAGACTCCATAGAAAAGACCAACTATGAAATGGTTTTGGGTTTATGAGATACTCAACTGAAAACCTCAGATCTAGTTATTATTTTAAATCTTTAATCTTTTATGAACCAAATAAAATAGTACTAAACCGCTAATAATCTGAAAATAATGTTTTCACATTATAGATTGTTTTCTCTTCTCAAAACGAATTTAAATAGGACTATATTGTAATGTAACTAACTGCTGCGTACAGTTTGAAATCATGTGCCAGCAACTACATATACATACATATGATTTTAAATGATAATACACTCTAGATAGAAAAAGATTTATAAAACTGAATGGGAGAAAAACTGGACATTGTTTTTATTAATTCACATCTTTCTTAATGTCCAAATCTGTGAGGCAGAAAAATCACCAATAAGAGAAAGGGTTTTTAAATAAACTAAAAATATACTGCAACATTAAAATAAATAACCAATATGCTGTGTTTTAACAACCCAAACAGTCCCCAAAAATCAATGAAGACTGAGAAATCAGTCCCAGATCTCACCAACTACCTTAATAGTTTGGCTAGTCTCTCTTGGTCTAAATACACAGTTAACTGTAAATACAAGGGCATCCATTTGTATGCATTTGGTTGGAAAAAGGGCACCTTGGGTTCTCTGGTGTTATGTACCCAACAAACTAAGGCTAAAACCATCTAAAAGCCTTGCCGAGAGTAGTATGTAAACATTAGGAGACCAAAACATCACCAAATCGCCAATGAAGTAAAGTATTGATGACATTATCAGCATTGGACGCCGGCCAAACCAATCTGATATGGGCCCGGAACAAGTTGTAATAACAGTAGCTTCAATAAGGGACATGTAAACAGGAACAAGTGTCACTGCCAAGCCCATTCCAAACCCATCTAGAAATCAGCCAGCTAGGGGCTGAAAAGAGGTCTCTTCCCAATAGTCTAGAGATTGAAACCCATTCCCAACATCAGCCGATCTTGGATTGAAAACCAATCCTCAAACAAGGTCCGGCTGGGTTTTACAATGTCAGGAAGGGATCGGTTTAGCATGGGCTGGTTTGGGGCTTTGGTACCATAAATCTAACCGAAAATCAACCAAGTGGGAAGAGGGGAATTATGAATAAAAATGCGATTGATAATTACTTGTAGAATACGGATGAAGCTAACTGGGAACGACTGCAAGGGCTGTCCCGGCTCTTCTTCCGAGTCGTTGTAGGTTGGGTTCCAGTGGACTCACCGTTACAACAACGGAAGAGGAGAAAGAGAAGTGAGGGAGATGCCGAGAGCAAGAGAGAGAGGGAAAACTATGCTTGAGATCGTAACCAGGGATTTCCCCCTTTCGCCGAGTCTAAATAGCTGCTAGGATCAGCCAATCTTCAAATCCGGAAGCCATAGCTGGTTCTTGCTTTGGGATTTTGTGTAGTTTCTTCTTTCGAAGGTAGGGAAATCGAGTCCCATACGGACATGGAAAAAGGGAAGAAATCCAACGGGGAGGAGTGTCTTTCAATTCCTTCGAGGGAAGGGATGAGGGTCTGGCTGAAATAGAAATCCCATCCGTGTATGGGATACGGGAACTCAACGGGAAGAGGGTGTGGGTCTTATGGACCCACGCGACTTACCCAATTTGTCGGTTTAGGGTCGGGTTTCCCATTTCTATTAATTGGTCATACTATAATTTAAATTCTTAGATTAATAAAATTTGGAACTCATTTATTGATTTTAAATCCTTAATCGAATATGTCCAATTCAAATTCTATCTTAGGGGAATTTAAAATCTAAGTTGACAATTAATTTTCCATTTACTTAATTTTAATTTAAAGGGGGTAAATTTGTAAATTCTCCTTGAGGGGAAAGTGTGTGAAATAGGGGTCTATTATTCAATCCCTAAATTAAATTGTGTTTTCTCCAAATAAATTTATCACTTTAAACTAACAATTAAATTATACTACGATAATTTTCTAAATTAATTTTACCCATCATATCTGACCTGTTCCCCGGGTCGGGTCATTACATGTCATTTGTGGATTGAGTCTTTGAAGAGTGCAGCAAGAGCAAATGACAAAAAATCTGACTATTGCACCGGTCATTTACAACAAATTGTGTAAAGAAGAATAGACAGAAAAACATTGTATTATTCACCACATAAATGCCTTCTCATTGATTACTCAGACGCATTTCCGACGACTGCAAGAATTGACTGAGAAGTTGTAGACGTGTTGTATTAAGCACCCTTTAGAAAAATGGGATGTCAATTCCGTTGTGGCACATATCTCAACCATGCAGAATATTCCAATTTAGGACAAAGGGTTCAAATAGAACCAAAAAGATGAAGAAGTAAAAAAACAAACCCAAAAATTACTAGAGAAAGGATCAATTAGACCATATCAATCTAACTCCTTGGAAGGAGGAATGTCAAGCCATTTAAAATCTTCCAAAGAGAACTTGAAAGAAGTCAAGATAATTTTCGAAAGCAGATGCCTACTTTGCATGCAAAAAGTTTGGCCATTTTGCCAGAAATTGCCCAATAAAAGCATGAAAGCATGTGCATACAATGTTTGCAATACCGCAAATTGAAAAATATTTACATGGTGGCAATTTCTATTGTTACTGAAATAAGCCAATAAAATTACTGAAATTCCCTTTTAATGTTCTGTGCTCGATAAAATAAAATAAATATTTATTCATAGATTCTTAATAAATTGTTCTCTTTGCTGTCTGCAGACTATTTCATCAGTGCTACCTCCAAAGTGTGTGTAATTAAGTCATGAATCATGCATATGAAGTTTAATGCTTTAAGTCCTCATGACTTCAATTCTACAAGCTCTAAAAATGGGGTCACTTAGATTCTCTAACTCAAGCAAACAACCAAGTGCCATTTAGTGTATGCATTACTGGATTCATGATTGTATTTGGCTATTTGCTATGCACTTCCAAAACTAAGCAACCTAAGTCATTGAACTATGATGGGTTTTTGTATTTTCAAATTTTTCTTAGAATGTTGTAATCTACTTATAATTCTTTCATTGAATTCTTGTGGTATTTTTTTTTATTCCATCTCTTTCTTATTTTCATTTTCATTCTTCTTCTTTTTTTCAGCAATACCGTATACTGTTATGTTTTGAAGATTTTATACGTTGGAAGTTGGAAAATTTGAAAGTTCTTGATTATAGAGGAGACTAACAAAGAATATTATCCCAGAATGGCCAGCTCTACAAGAATTGTTGATCCTGCATTTCAGGGAGCGGGTCAAAGAGTGTATCCTTAGCATAAAATTGCACAGGTTGAAATGTTGTGTAGCATCATGGTTGTGTTTTCTTATTGCAGAAAAGGCCTTCCCTTATGTTTTTTTTTTGTTTATTTGGCTGGTCTTGTTGTATCCATATATTCTTGTTTTTACCCTTAACATCTGTTAGAGGAATTGAAATCTGGAGGATTGAAAACTTTCAGCCAGTCCCGTTGCCAAAGTCTGAATACGGTAGATTCTATATGGGAGACTCATACATTGTTTTACAGGTAAAGGGATTTTTTAGTTAATTTCTGTTCATTTTGATTTATGAAAATACCTGACTCTAGTAGTGGCCGACCCCAGATAGATGGGATTGGGGCTTTGACATGATGATGATGATGATGATGATGATAATTAATATACCTTACACTGGTAGTGAGTTCCATATACACTGGTGATTAGTTTTCCTGAAGTTGTTCTTGTAGGAACCATTTTGCTGAACTTATGACACAATATACATGTGTGTACTGTTCTGTTGACTTGTTTAGAAACATTCATGCACTAGTTATAGTTTAGGGCTGGTTCTTACAAGAGAGAAATCATTGAATTCTGTTTGAGATGAGTTGTGAATATATATATAGTGTAACGACCCGTCCCGCTAGCACAATATTGTCCGCTTTGGACCTACACACGGACCAGCACGGCTTTGCTTTGGTGAGCCAACCCACTGTTGCTCCCAAAAAGCCTTGTACTAGAAGGAGGAAGGCTAATACTTATATACCAAAGAATTTCCAATGCCACTAGCAATGTGGGACTTTTTGGGGCAGGGTATTATAATCTACTCCCCTTAAAGCCAGAGCCGTCCCCGGCTCTGCACACACAACAACCAAGCCCACATCCTCAGGCAGAGAGTTGAACCATGCTCTGATACCATTTGTAACGACCCGTCCCGCTAGCACAATATTGTCCGCTTTGGGCTTACACACGGACCCGCACGGCTTTGCTTTGGCGAGCCAACCCACTGTTGCCCCAAAAGGCCTTTTGCTAGAAGGAGGAAGGCTACTACGTATTACACACGTTGTCCGTGTGGCCTTGGTTTGTGGTTTCATGTGGTTGGCCCGGGTTCGAGTCTTGGTATTATTTATGTGGTACAACTAATTTATAATTGTAATACCCTGCCCCAAAAAGTCCCACATTGCTAGTGGCATTGGAAATTCCCTGGTATATAAGTAGTAGCCTTCCTCCTTCTAGCACAAGGCCTTTTGGGAGCAACAGTGGGTTAGCTCGCCAAAGCAAAGCCGTGCGAGTCCGTGTGTAGGCCCAAAGCGGACAATATTGTGCTAGCGGGACTGATCGTTACAAATGGTATTAGTGCATGGTTCAACTCTCTGCCTTGGTTGTTGTGTGTGCAGAGCCGAGGATGGCTCTGGCTTTAAGGGGGTAGATTGTAATACCCTGCCCCAAAAAGTCCCACATTGCTAGTGGCATTGAGAATTCCCTGGTATATAAGTAGTAGCCTTCCTCCTTCTAGCACAAGGCCTTTTGGTAGCAACAGTGGGTTGGCTCTCCAAAGCAAAGCCGTGCGGGTCCGTGTGTAGGCCCAAAGCGGACAATATTGTGCTGGCGGGACGGGTCGTTATATAGAGGACCATAAATAGACTTTTCCAAAAGGTGCAAAGTGAGACAAGTATGAAAATTAGAATGTTGTTCTGAGAAGTGTTTTTAGAAGGAGTGAAAGAGAAATTAGCCTTGAATCTGGATGAGTGGGGAAGTAAACTAAAGAAGCTGGTCTAAATAGAAAGAAGAAGGATTTGAGGGTCAAGATGCCTATGATGAGAATGCCATATAGTTTAGAGACTTGGTTACATTGGAATAGTTCATCTATAAACATCTCCATTTATCAGAGGCCTTTAGTTGTTCACCTTAATGGTTCTCGTTGTTATCACCTTAAATTGATTAACCTCTCACTGTAATGTGATTTAGAGTAGAGCTTTAATAGAAATTCCAGGGACTCAAGCCAATGGATTTCATGTCGCCTTAAGAGGGGTGCATGAGTGGAAGTACTCAAAAAGTAAAGAAAACTGATAAATGGGCTCTTCCTCCTCGTGATGTAATGAAATTCAATGTGGATGGTGCAGCTAGAGGCAAACCGGGGCCAACAGGTATAGTGGAGTACTTAGGGACTATGGGGGAAAATTGTACTAGTCTTTGTAGAAGATGTGGGAATCAAAGACTCAAATGAGGCAGAACTTCTTGGTATTAGGAGGGCTTTGATTACCTGGCGAGTCTATGGGCAAGGTCCACTTGTAATAGAAGGGGACTCGACAAATGCAATTAAATAGGCTAAGGGACTCAAGCGTCCTCCATGAAAGCTGATTACCTTAGCTAGGGAAATTAGGGGTTTAATCTCGGGAATGGATGTCTCTTTTGTCCAAGTGAGTCATACAACAAATGGGGTCGCGGATTTCTTTGCTAAATATGGAGTCAACAACTCAGATTCCTGAACTAAAGGAGACTGAATCAGGGACTTTTTTGTTTGTCTTTTCGGGGGTCCTGTCTTTTATTTTATGTTGTTATCCTTCGTTGGGAGGTTTAATTCTTTTAGACCTCTCTTACATGATGTAATGCTTATTTCTGTACTTTCTTTTTATATTTAATGAAATTCCCTTTTTTTACCACTAAAAAAAAGAGCTTTAACAGAGAGAAGGTTTTGATTACCTTGTGTTATCTTAGTATAGTTTTATGACCTCACTTTTTGAGGTTCTTTGTTGTTGCATTTCTTTTTCAGACAACAACCAGCAAAGGAGGCACTTATCTTTATGACATTCACTTCTGGATTGGAAGAGACACCAGTCAGGTTTTCTTTGTTCATTGCTTGCTAGCGGATGCTTTCCATGAAGTAATGCTCCACCTGTTTCATTTTAGCTTTTCAAAGTCTTACAGGATGAAGCTAGAAGTGCTGCACTCAAGACTCTTGAACTTGATGCAGCCCTTGGTGGACGTGCAGTTCAGCATAGAGAACTTCAAGGTCTTGAATCAGACAAGTTCTTGTCATACTTTAAACCATGCATTATTCCATTGGAGGGAGGTGTTGCGTCTGGATTCAAGCAATGTGAGGATCAGAAGTTTGAAACACGACTATACATTTGCAGGGGAAAACGAGCAGCCAGGTTGAAGCAGGTATTTAAGTTGTTAATTTGAATTTATGAATTCCATCATTATGTTTTTGATCTTGGAAGTGCTGCCTGTTGACAGTTTTATCTGCATCCTTGGTCATATAGGTCCCCTTTGCTCGCTCTTCATTGAATCATGACGATGTGTTTATTCTAGACACTGAGAATAAGATTTATCAATTTAATGGTGCAAACTCCAATATTCAAGAAAGAGCCAAATCTGTTGAAGTAATTCAATATCTTAAAGAGAAGTATCATGAGGGAAAGTGTGATGTTGCCATTATTGGTGAGGGATTCTCTCTTAGATGTTGATGCTCATTTTGCACACACACACACACACAGAGGGAGAGAGGGAGAGGGAGAGGGAGAGGGAGAGGGAGAGAGAGAGAGAGAGATTCTGTGTCTCAATGTGTGTTGTGCATGGTTTCTTTCTATTTATAGGAATTGTACTGATTGTGCAGATGATGGAAAGCTTGCAGCTGAGTCAGACTCAGGTGAATTCTGGGTACTCTTTGGTGGTTTTGCACCTATTGGCAAAAAGGCTACAAGTGAAGATGATCTAACTTTGGAGAATACTTCTGGGAAACTTTACAGGTAAATTTTATTTTCTTTCCGTTGTATGTTATGAAAGTAAACTGTTTCTCTTCTTTCTTTTTGATAAATTAATAGGAGTTGAATCACCTCCTTTTCTTATTCATTCTTAGAAAAGATAGGAATTACTTTACCTGGAAAGTTTTATGGAAGCTTCATTCTAAATTTCTAATGTGAAGAACATAGGGTTACAGCACTTCTGTCTTTATATCCCATTATTTGTTCGTCCTGCATGTGTGAAATACATCAAATCATTTTCTAATTGACCTTGAGGAATGGACTAATTTTTTACTTTTCAGGCTGATTTTATGTACTCCATGTCTCTACCTTTGCTTCCTTGCATCAGAAGTAGTAATAAATTTTATATGTAGTTTTTCATTTGCATTGTAGTTATCTATAAACTACATCAGCATTTTATCACAAAACGGAGCATCCAAGATGTTCACTCTCAATAATACAACTCATCATCATTTCATTACATTAATTGGAGGAGACATTAATGTACATGTAAACATTTTATCTCATTAGCATTTTAATGAATGATGAGCTCAAATTATAAAGGAATGACATGGTTTTAGAGAAAACAATGAGATAGGGGAAGTCATTCTCAATCTTAATCATATCTGACAGCTAATACTTAACTGAGAAGAAACAACACTGAACACCTTGTGACATTTACCATTGGTAGTAATTAAGGACAAATATACCATTTACTAAGATAAGGAGAACAAACACTTTGAGGATTGAGACTGCATTCCATAAGAGTGTTACAATTCAGCAAAACTTATTAATATGAAGGGGAGGACAATGGCTCTAAGCAAGACCTCATGACCTCTACTTCGAGAGGCATGAGTCTCACCCCCTTCAAGGTCTGAAAAAAGAAAAGGATCCAAAATTTTGAGGGATAAAGAAACTGATGGACATTGATATGAAGGTGATGTGATACAGTGCTTTAAGAAAGGGTGAAGCCACCATCACTGAGTCCTAGTTGCTCAAGACCCTAACAGTGTCTTCCTCCATTTTGGAATTTGTTCTTGTAGATTTTTTAGCCTAAATTGTTCCATAATCCATGCTCTGATTTGATTTTAGTGATGCACTTGCTCTATAGTGCATTTGGCACAATCTGTTCTCTACAACAATGTTCTTAGACGTGTTTTTTATCTCCCATCTTGGTCGAAAGTTAAGCCAGAGTTGCTTGAACTTAATTCGGCCATAATTTTAGCAACACATTGACTTGAAATGTAAGTTGGCAGAATTTTTAAGATAGGTTCATATGATGATTTTGCCAAAATTTTAAATCAGCCCAAGCTATTAGCCATAGTTAGGATAAAAATTTTAGATTTGACCAAAGGTTTAAATTTGGCTTATGTTGGTGTTCTAGCTAAAATTTTGACCAGTAATTTGGATCAAGTTGGTTTTGGCCAAAATTTAAAACTTTGGCCTGTGTTGAATTTTGACCAAAATTTCAGCCAGAAATTTTATGCAGGTTGGATTTTGGCCAAAATTTTAAATTTTAACTTAACTTTCAAGCAAAAATTTATCTCTAGCTGGTTTTGATCAAATTTTTAAATTCGGCTTCAGTAGAAGTTTTCCCAAAATCGGTGTTTGAAATTTGACCCAACCCAAATTGGATTTTGGTCAAATTTTCAAGTTGTGCCTCAGGTTATAGCGAGAATTTCAACAAACAATTTGGCCCACATTTTGTCCAAGTTCTTGTTTAAGCTACAATTTCAAATCTGGCCACTGTTAAATATTTTGGATGAATTTTCAAAATGGCAAAGTTTTACTTTGGAAAAAAAATTGAAATGTTGGGCTATCTTTTAGTTCAGCCAACGTTTTAGGAATTGGACCAATTCTAGATTTAGCTTAAATTTTGGATTATAAATTTAGTTTTCCAAAAATCAAGAAAAAGAAATTGGAGTTGACGACCTATGAGATTGGGTGGGGCCTATCTGATTGCGCCCTGGATTGTGGGGATGTTTGACAATTGTGCTTTTACTTTTTCGGATGTACTATAGTGTTGTATTCTTTTTTTGATAACATTTTTGAGGTAAAACTCACTCTCAAAAGCTAGCTATTGAGAGAAGGAGAAGAGTGCCTCAAGTGTTATATAGAGTATTGGTTTCTCAAATTAGTCGATGTTGGACTTTTGTCATTTCCACACACGCCCTTACATGCAGCTGCACTCTGCGGCTGTACGTGGAAACCACACACGTGCAACTGGACCGTATGGCTGCACGTATAAACTTTAGGTCTGCCCTTATTTGCAGCTTTATCCTATGGCTGCACATTGCTCTAATACCATGTTAGAAAACATGACTTGATAACATGTATGGAGTCATTGGTTTCTCAAATTAACCGATGTGGGACTTTTGTCACTTCCACAATTTTCTTGATGTAATTGTACATTTTCCTTCTATGAATGAATCTCATTGTTACTGCTAAAAAAAACCTTAGGTGCAGGAGACCACCAAGAGGTTGTATGGTCATTCTTGTGTATGGACAAAGAAAACCCAATTTTGGGTTGACATAGAGTTCTCTCTTCCTTTTCCAAGTTGTTGGACCTAAAAAACAATCTAATGACTTTGATACCATATGATGCAATAAAAAGAAATCGAGAAAGCATTAATTGCATAATGTGGGTTTTTTTTTTGAAATGGTTCATATATTAATAGATAAAGGGGCACCAGAGGTGCAAATACATAGAGAAAAGTAGAAAAAGCAAAAACCATAAAGAACAGCAAAAACCATAATGTAGGTTCTTTTCACAACGAATTATGCTAAAGTAATAAATTAATGGTTATTAGAGGCTTTTGTTTCACCACATAGAATCTTTTACCTAACTTGATGAAGAGTGGGGTTTCCAGTGGAAATGATTAAATTCATGCTTCTCGTTCTTTTTTCATTAAACTACAATGGATTTACAAAACATAAAGCCAAATAGACACATTCATCATGTGAGATTGAAATGTTGTCTTTCAATCACTAAATATGGCATAATTGAAAGTGACGTAGGACACTAAATGGAATAAACCTAAACGGCAAAATTGATGCAGGACACAAAATAAACAGTAACCCTAGGTGACTAATGCAATTAAAAAGGAAAACAATGATTATGATTAACATGTAAAGACTGAAATTAAGGTCTAAAGTAATACTTGCAATTTAAGAATATAACCCTGTCACAAATAATCAAGCAAGTCTTGGAATCTAATATAAATGACTATAAAACAATCCCGACCAAGTCATATAAGCAGTAAGGATCTCTCAAAACAAAGGGGTTTGTCAGATGCCACAAACATGTAGGCCTTTCATTAGAAATAGGGTCTAAGCTGGCTGTTTGGCAAAGAGAAACAGTATGACAACAGTAATATGTGATCTTAACAGTGTGGGACAACAAAATGGGGGATCTTAATGGATATGGAAGCAGTATACAGCCATATATGGGACTGTTATGGGTTAGGACAACAATTTATGGGGCTGTTTGGGGTTGGGGAATGATTAGGGCTAGGGTTTAACGGATAGGGCTCTAATTAGGGTTTAGATGTGGGCTAGGTTTAGGGTTTTGACTAGTAGATGGGACAACTAGTGCTGCAAAGGCTAGATTTGGAGGATTGGTATGGAACGGCACACAAAGAAGAAAAAAAATATGGGAATCTAGGCAGTTAAGAGAGGGATTTGGGAAAAGGATGGGGGCGACAAATCAAAGGACAAGTTAAAAGCAGAATTCAAATATGCTAGGGTTTTCAAGGGAAGAAAAGGGAAGAAGAAAGAAAAGAAGAAGAGAAGAAAGAAGAAAAGATAGAAGAAGATAGAAGAATACTTGGATAGAGGAAGGACTTCTCACCAAAAGGAGACCATCACATGAAGCAGCGGGAGTCTCAAAAATTCCATTCTACTCATTGTATTCGTATGAAGCATACAATGGGAATATTTAGTGATTACAATAAAACATTCCCAAATTTCCCTTACAATAAAACATGCCCAAATTGCCCTCAAATAAAATGTCTAAAATACCCTCAAATGAAATTAACTAGAACTAAACTAACATAATGAAAAAAAAAAACATGAGATGAGTGCATGCTCCGCATCAGAAAGTGTAGATTGTCAACAACTATTATATGTCCATAGTAGGAGCTTTTTATTTTTAAACAGCTAATGGAAAAGTTTAAGGAGAAAGGAAAAAAATTACACATGGCCTTTTATCAATCTAAAAAAGGCTTATGATAGGTTTCTAAGGAAATTAATTTGGTAGATGTTGAAAAGGAAGGGACCCATATGCAAAAATTATATGGAACATATATTATAAGGTGAAAACAAGATTAAGAACAATATGTCGAGAGAGTAATTTTTAGTTGGAGTGGGACTTATTCTATGGTGTGTGTTGAGCCCTTATTACTTGTCTCAGTTATGGATAGTTTGACATTAGAAATCCAAGATTAGTTCCCATTGTTTTATGTTGTTTATTGAAGATATAAAATTAATGAATGAGATGAGGAGGTTGAAACTATAACTTGCAATTGTAGAGGATAACCTTGGAGCCAAGTGATATAAAGATTAGCAAAATATAGAGTGTATATATTGCAACTTTAGTGGATTTAAGAATATAGTGGAGTTCTATCTGTGCCATATGGGGTGGGAGGGGTTATACAGGCTATCTTGTTTGTATTGGATGTGTCTCATGGACTGGTTTATTTCTTCCGGGGTTGATTTTCTGTTTGGGTTGATTTGTAATTCTTTTCTCCTTCTTAGGGTTTACATCTCCTAAACCCTCTTTGTTTGTTTTTTCACTCCTGCACTTACATTTTCATATTAATGCCTTATCATCTTATTACCTCTCAAACAAAATAAAAATAAATAGTGGACGAGCCAAACAAGATTAAGAACAATACGTAGAGAGAGTAATTTAGTTGGAGTGGGACTTATTCTATGGTGTGTGTTGAGCCCTTATTACTTGTCTCAGTTATGGATTGTTCAACATTAGAAATCCAAGATTAATTCCCATTGTTTTATGTTGTATATTGAAGATATAACATTAATGAATGAGATGAGGAGGTTGAAACTATAACTTGCAATTGTAGAGGATAACCTTGGAGCCGAGTGATATAAAGATTAGCAAAATATAGAGTGTATATATTGCAACTTTAGTGGATATAAGAATATAGTGAAGTTTATCTGTGCCATATGGGGTGGGAGGGGTTATACAGGCTCTTGTTTGTATTGGATGTGTCTCATGGACTGGTTTATTTCTTCCGGGGTTCATTCTTCTGTTTGGGTTGATTTGTATTTCTTTTCTCCTTCTTAGGGTTTACATCTCCTAAACCCTCTTTGTTTGTTTTTTCACTCCTGCACTTACATTTTCATATTAATGCCTTATCATCTTATTACCTCTCAAACAAAATAAAAATAAATAGTGGACGAGCCAAAACAAGATTAAGAACAATACGTAGAGAGAGTAATTTTTAGTTGGAGTGGGACTTATTCTATGGTGTGTGTTGAGCCCTTATTACTTGTCTCAGTTATGGATTGTTCAACATTAGAAATCCAAGATTAATTCCCATTGTTTTATGTTGTATATTGAAGATATAACATTAATGAATGAGATGAGGAGGTTGAAACTATAACTTGCAATTGTAGAGGATAACCTTGGAGCCGAGTGATATAAAGATTAGCAAAATATAGAGTGTATATATTGCAACTTTAGTGGATATAAGAATATAGTGAAGTTCTATCTGTGCCATATGGGGTGGGAGGGGTTATACAGGCTATCTTGTTTGTATTGGATGTGTCTCATGGACTGGTTTATTTCTTCCGGGGTTCATTCTTCTGTTTGGGTTGATTTGTATTTCTTTTCTCCTTCTTAGGGTTTACATCTCCTAAACCCTCTTTGTTTGTTTTTTCACTCCTGCACTTACATTTTCATATTAATGCCTTATCATCTTATTACTGCTCAAACAAAATAAAAATAAATAGTGGACTAGCCAAAACAAGATTAAGAACAATACGTAGAGAGAGTAATTTTTAGTTGGAGTGGGACTTATTCTATGGTGTGTGTTGAGCCCTTATTACTTGTCTCAGTTATGGATAGTTCAACATTAGAAATCCAAGATTAATTCCCATTGCTTTATGTTGTTTATTGAAGATATAACATTAATGAATGAGATGAGGAGGTTGAAACTATAACTTGCAATTGTAGAGATAACCTTGGAGCCGAGTGATATAAAGATCAGCAAAATATAGTGTATATATTGCAACTTTAGTGGATATAATGTGGTTCCCTAAAGATTAAGAAGGGGATGAAATAATTCACCCTAAATCTAAAATGAGTTGAAATTAATCAATCAATTAATATACACAAGTAATTAATATAAAGTGTACCACAGATAATTATGCAAATGCTAAGGATCTAATCTGTTTAATAAAGAATAAAGGGAAACTAAGCAACTAATCAGTCCCGACGAAGCCTCGGGTTAGCCTCGGGTTATAATTTGGAGATTGATGGGTTACTGTTTGGGTTTGTATTGGGTTATGGGCACTTACAGCGGGAATGGAATCGGTGATGGAGAGAAACGGTAGCAAAGGAAGATGTATTTGGGGGTGGCGACAGCCATGGGAAAGAGAATTGGGGGAAACGGCAACACGTAATGGGTTTAGGGGTCACACAGTAAAGAGGGGTGGATCTACAGGCGTTGCAGCAAGGATGGGAAGATCTGGAGGGGGTGGTGATGGCTTTAGGAGGGCCTAGAGGAGGTGGCAGAAACAGGGGAAAGCTTGGGAGGGGTAATGGCTACAGATCTGGGGACAGTAGGGCTGGAGATGGCGGATAAGGGCTGTATGGAAGGGACGAAGGCTTGGAAAGGGGCCAAGGAGGCTTGTGGTTGCAGTAGGAAGACTATATGGGAGGGGCGGAAGTGTAGTAGGGATTTAGGAAGGGTCGGAAGTGAGGTTAGGGTACAGTAGTGGCAGCGGCAGCAGCAAATGGAGGGTTATGGGAGGTTTTCTCAGCAGGGTGAGGGGTATAGGCAGCAAGACATAGGGTTGTAGAGGGGCGAAACAAGGCTTGAGGGAGTGTAGGGTCACAACAAATAGATTTAGGGATTGGAAGAAGGGCGGAGGTGACTGTTTAATGACCCGACCCGGAGTTGCGGGTCAGTAGAAGTGGGTAGAGTTAATTAGAAATTGATATTGTGTGTATTAATATATTATTTTACTTTATTGAAATCTAAGCGAATGGAAAATTTATTTATTAAATTAAAATTAAAATCCCTGTTTCAGTAAGCGACTGAGTAGTGAGAAAATTAAAATAACCAATTAAAAATAAATTGAACAAAATTGAAAGGATAGTAACATTAAATAAAATATTAATTCAACTAAATTTTTGTAGGATTTAGTATTCAAATCTTATTTGTAAGAAGTTAAATTAGATAAAAAGGTTATTTAAAATAAAAAAGGGAGAAGGAATAAATGGAAAAATTTATTTGTCAAATAAAATTTTAATCCCCCAAAGTTGAAATCTCAATTAGAAATTTACGAGTATATCCCCTTATAGTTAAAAATTGAGTGAATGAAGAAACTTAATTACCAAATTAAATTTTAAATTCCTAAGGTTAGAATTCCAATTAGAATAACCCGATTTAAAAATATCAAGTTAATTTAGTGGGATGTATTTTTAGAATACACATATTTTAGGTACCCAAGTTGTGTGGACCTTTGGGACCCACACCCCTCCTCTCGACCCTTTCCTATTTCCTAAGCTTCCCCTTTCGACCCTTATTTCCCCAAAATCCCATTCACGGAGGAAATTTCCCTCCTCATGCGACTCTCGTCCTCTTCCGTCTCCTTTTCAAAATTGCCAAGTAAACCCTATATTTTCTCACCGACCCCTTTCCCTTCTAATACGATGGAAACTACCCAAAATCCCAAACGAAAACCAATTGTAGCTTCCGTATTTGACATTGCTGACCCAATCACCTATATAGGCCCCAAACGGAAGGGAAAAACCCCAACATCTGTTCTCACGCATACCTCATGTCCCTTGTTCGAGCTTTTCCGCAACCCTTCAATTAGATTTCGCTCTTGTTGGTTGCTGCTCCTGTCTGCGTCAGCCCGGCGTCTTCACTGCTTGGAGTATTCCACTTGCGTCTGGATTTCTTCTCTTGCTGTACTTCCCTTTTCTCTTCTCTTCCTTTGTAGCAAACATTGGACTTCAAGGTTAATCATTGCTTGAGGAATACACGGACTTCTCTTTCATATTTCACGAACTTCTATGTGAGGCAAATAATTCATTGCATACTTTTGATATGATTCCTTATATTATATGTTAGGCAATGAAAATATTGCATTGTATTGTGTGTTTGGAATATAATTATTGGATCTAGAAATAGACTGGGTATAAGATAATAATGGTTGTAATCCTGTGCTCACTCACAGTAGTGTAAGGGAGATTTTGCCCAAACATTCTATCGGCCGTGAGGAGATTCAATCTGTCTGGATTTGTGGAATCTGACCATTAATATTGTTGAAAGATCTAATAATGTATATTCGCCGATTGATGATTATTTAGATGGTATCGTTGAATTATTGATCTTGTTTGGACATGTTTGAGTGTTGGTTTGTATTATTCTAATAACACGATGCTTGGATAATTGCTATGTTTATTTCAAGTTATATGTAGGCTATGGCAAGTGAGATATTGATTATGATGTTATAATTTGCTTAAAATGAGATTCATAAGTCTAAGCATATTATGAATAATTAAGCATGTTTATTGGCATTGAGCATGGCATTCTCATATTCTTAGTATTGGGTGTGAGGGTGTGATCCATGATTGTCACGAAGACCACGATGGTGGTAGCGTTGTTAGCCTCACTTTAAGTGGGAAGACCACTACGGTGGAAGAGATGTGTTATTCGTGACAAGTCATGAAGACTGTTATTGGGTGGTGGGTTGTGTTATCCTCACTTTATGTGGGAAGGCCACTAAGGCGATGTTGTATTATCCTCGATTCATTGGGAAAACCACCAAATCTTAGTAGATGTGGATGATGGGTTAGACTATGGTATTTTACATTGAACATTGCATTCTTGCATAAGGCATGAGCATGAAATAAATTGTTATATAAGTTTGCTTGAAATAATATGAGAGAAAGTAAAGATATCATATGCCATGTATGTGGTGTTGTTTTCTTCACTGGGCATGGAGCTCATCCCTTACATTACAGGCAATCTCATGGATTTGGGCCTAGATGATAACCAAAACTGAGCTAGAAGACGACTAGTCGTTGGAGGATACTTGGAATCGCATAGCTTATTGAAGAATTTAGTATTTAGATTATAAATCGGATTTTTATTAGATTTGAGACTCTTTGAGGAATTTGTTTATTTGGTTTGTTGAAACTTGAATAATGAATTCGAGTATTGAATAAATTTGAGAACGCTATTATTTGGTTAGTATGGGAATGTGAGTAAATTGGTGAATGTACAAATCTTTATGTGATGGAATATTTTTCTCTCTAAGTTATATGGAATGATGAATGGAAATGTCATATCAGTTAGCAGGTTGTGGACGTGAGGAATTCGATGGCTTGTAAATGTGTGTATATTTATTTGAAGAAAAAAATATAACCACAGATTTATGATATAAGACCCGTTTAGGGCAGCAAGTGATCTAAAATCGTGCAGTCAGACACGCCCGTTTAGGTGCTGGAAGGCGGGGCATGACTGACTGTATGGGCATAGGATGGTCTATAATGAGGAGAAACTGTAACAAGGAGGTGTCTAAATGGATGAGGGAGGTTGCGGCAGCCAGAGAAAAGTGACAAAGGGGTTGCAGCAAGTAGGGATGGGTTTTGGAGTGGTGCGGCAGTAAAGAGGTGGGTTATGGATGGTCATAGAAATCACATGGATAAAAAAATAGAAAAGGAGGAGAGAGAGAAGAGGAAGGAGGAAGAGGAAGTGGGGTACCTGTGCAGGGATGGCTTCTCACTCTTCTCTCTGCATCTCGTCGTGCCTTCTTACTGAATCGACGGCGGCTTCCAAGCTTCCTTCTCCTTCGCTCTCTACGTTCTTTCTTCCTTTTCTTTAATCGTTCATTTTCCTTTACTTTAGGGTTACAAGACCCTTATAAAAAAAACTTAAGTTGTGGTTGGTTGGGCCTGAGATTGGGCCTGGCTCGAGCTGTGTCACGCCCCCCCTTCCAACACCTAAACGGGCGTGATCTGAGTGCACAATTGTAGATCACCTGCTGCCCTAAATGGGTTTTATATCATAAATTCGTAGCTATTTTTTTTTAAACAAATATATATACAGATTCACAAGCCATCGAATTCCTCAAGTTCACAACCTGCTAAAAGACATGACCTTTCCATTCATCATTCCATATAACTTAGAGAGATAAAATATTCAGTCACATAGAGATTTCTAAACTCACCAATTTACTCACATTCCCATACTAACCAAACATATAACTTTTTCAAATTTACTCCATACTTGAATTCATTATTCAAGTTTCAACAAACCAACTAAACAAGTAAACAAATTCCTCAAAGAGTCTCAAATTTAATAAAGATCCAATTTATAATCTAAATACTAAATTCTTCAATAATCTATGCAATTCCAAGCATCCTCCAACAACTCGTCTTCTTCTAAGCTCACTTTGGTTATCATCCAGACCCAAGTCCAAGGGATTGCCTGCAATGTAAGGGATGAGCCCCATGCCTAATGAAGAAAACAACAACACAAACATAGAATATGATATCCCTACTTTCTAACATGATATTTCAAGCTAACTTATATAACAATTTATGTCATGCTCATGCCTTATGCAAGAATGGAATGCTCAGTGCAAAATGCCATATTCTAACCCATTATCCACATCTATTGAGATTTGGTGGTCTTCCCGACGAATCGAGGATAACACAACATCGCCTTAGTGGCCTTCCCACATAAAGTGAGGATAACACAGTCCACCACAAATAACAACCCTCATGACTAGTCACGGATAACATATCTCTTCCACCGCAGTGGTCTTCTCAATCAAAGGTGAGGCTAACAAAACTACCATCGTCATGGTCTTCGTGACAATCATAGATCACACCCTCATACCCAATGCTATGAATTTGAGAATGCCATGCTCAATGCCAATAAACATGCTTAATTATTCATAACATGCCTATGGAATTATGAATCTCATTCTAAGCAGATTATAACATCATAATCAACATCTCTATTACTATGGCATACATATCACTTGAAATTAACATAGCAATACTCCAAGCATCATATCATTAGAATAATAGCTAGGTTGATACTTTTTAAACAAACCATCATTTAAAGCATGTCGAAACAAAATAATTAATACCATCCAAACAATAGAATGTTTAGCTAAAATCTCCCTTACACCACTGTGAGTGAGCACCGGATTATAACTACCATTAACATGCACCCAGTCTCTTCTAGATCCAACAACTATATTCAGAACATACAATACAATGCAATATTTTTCATTGCACAATCAAAATAAAGGATCATATGAATACAAGGTATGTAGTGAATTGTTTCCCTCACCTAGAAGTTGGTTGTGTATGGTGTAAGAATTCTAATTAGCCTGACAATGTCGTTTAAACCTTGAAATCCGGGATCACTGCGAAATAATATTTGAAGATATCACTTATGTTTAATAAGTATCTAAGAAGGTTATTCTATTTACATTTTTCCTCAAGAATATTTATGATTAATATAGGTGTTAGAAGCCACCTACTTCACAAGATGGGTTGCTGCCCTATCTATGGTCATGGTTTAATCTAAGGTCTAAGTCTATAGGCATATGGAATTGAGTTGTAGGGTATTATCCTTCCAAGCAAGACAACCTATCACGGTTTTGAAATATGGTATCATCCTTTTGTAGTATTCAAAGTATTGGACAAATAGGGCAGAGTAAGTACCCTTAAATTTACTTTGTTGTTTTTAAATCTTAATACTCAAAAACAAAATACCCTGTACAAACTAATAAAATTGATATATAGAAAAAAATTGGTCTCTCAAATTCATCAAATACCTTTAGTAAGTTGGGGAAGACGAATAAATTGAAAAACTCAAGTAAACCATTTTTATCAATAACATATTGATTGGATATTTACTGGAAACTCTCACATCTTGGAAATAAAATAAACTAGAACTGACATTAGAAAGATTCATTCAGATTTTAAACCGGTTACTACCATCATAACATAATAGATAATTAAGACTGTATTTTGGGTATAACAACTGTCCCAACTTTGGACGGTTTAGGGACTGGCTGTTTGAAACAAAAGTGTTGGCATAGTGGGTTTGACATATATATCTCTATAAATATTTTTAACTTTTGACCAAGGTCTCATCTTTGAAGGATGTGGCCTGAACACATAAGTAATTATATTTTTAAATTCAGAGAGGAAAGATAACTAGTTGCAAATTAATTCAGTTGAACAAAATAAATAAATAAGAGAATAGACAGTTTTGTAAAAAGAAATCAGATATAAATTAAAATATATAACCACTATGCTGTGTTTAGAGGCCCACTTTGGTCAGATTAATGGGGTTCTCTGGAGTCCTTGTACTCAGGAATCTAAGACTAAACTAGTCTTAAAATCAGCTAGTTAGGGGCTGAAAATGTAACGACCTGACCCGAATATAGGGCTTAGGCTCCAACTCAACAAGAAATTGTCTGCTCTGGGCCTCGCATACATGCTCGAGCCCAGCACGGATTTAGATTGGGCCTGGCTCACCAGGGATAGGCGCAAAATGCATCTTGCTAAGTTACCATGGGTGGCTACTTATAAATCCCTCAAGATTTGTCTCTACTTCCGATGTGGGACTCCACACCCACATTAGAGCCGCACTACACATTGACTGGGTCAATGTGTAGCATCTGCTGGACACTCAGGCCCCACCTTTCACGGGTAGGGGTATCACAATCCACCCTCCTAAAAGCCCAGAGCCGTCCCCGGCTCTACCCAACAAATCCAGTGGAAGGCAGTAGACCCACACAGTCCGAGTGTTGACCTCGGCTCTGATACCAAATTTATAACGATCCGACCCGAATACAGGGCTTAGGGTCCAACTCAGCAAGAAATTGTCCTCTATGGGCCTTGCACGCACGCTCGAGCTCACACGGATTTAGATTGGGCCTGGCTCACTAGGGATAGGCCCAAAACGCGTCTTGCCAAGTTACCATGGGTGGCTACTTATAAATCCCTCAAGATTTGTCTCTACTTCCCGATGTGGGACTCCACACCCACATTAGAGCCGCACTGGGTCGATGTGTAGCATCTGCTAGACACTTAGGCCCCCCCTTTCACAGGTAGGGGTATCACAAAAAATGAGTCCTATTACCAATGGTTAAGAGGCCTCTTTCCAATAGTCTAGAGGCTGAAACCCACTCCCAACATCAACCGATCTTGGACTGAAAATCAATCCCCAAACATGGTCCGGCCTGGTTGTAACACAGTAGGAAAGAGTCGATCCAAGCACCCAAGGTTTGGAGCTTTAAGAGGAAAACCCATAATCATGCAACATATAGGTGAAAATTGAAAAGATACATACCTATTTGTTGCTGTAGCGTGGAGGCAAGGACGGAAAAAGCTCGTCCCAAGGTGGTGCTGCTCTGCTACTTCGAACGGAGACCCGGTCTTCATAGAGGCAAGGAGGAATAAGAACTCGAGAGAGAGATACCGATGGAGATCGAAGGTAGGAGAAGAATCCGACTGCCATCGCATGGATTTATAGGGAATTAAGTCGGCTGGTTTCTTTCGAGGAGGATTCGGATTTGAGGAGTTAAAAACGGAAGGTGTGAGTGTTTGTTTTCGTTTTGGAAAAGGAAGGAAGGAAGAGGAGATCGAATTTGGGGAACCTTTCCCTCAGGTGCGGTGGTGGGGTCAAAGGTTTCTTCCGAGAGGGATTCGGAATAGGGAAGGAAGGGAAGGAATCGTATTTGGGGAAACCTGTTAGATGCGGTGGTAGGGATTGTGTTTCTATCGTGGTTAAGGGAATTAAAATGAAATGAAAGGGTGTGGGTTCCAAAGGGCCCACACGGCTTAGGTAATACCTATTAAAATATGTGTATTCTAAAAAATACATCTCACTAAATTAATCTCAATATGAAGGAATTTTAATGAAACTCACTTCTATATTAAATACAATCAAGGAAGGTGGGTCCCATGGAGCCACCCAAAACTTATTAATTTTATTCTAATTGGAATTCTAACTTTAGGAATTTAAAATTTAATTTGATAATTAAGTTTCTTCATTCACTCAATTTTAACTTTAAGGGGATATATTTGTAAATTTCTAATTGAGATTTCAACTTTGGGGGATTAAAATTTTATTTGACAACTAAATTTTCTATTTACTTAATTTTAATTCGAAGGGGATGAATTTGTAAATTTTAATTGAGGAGAAAGTGTGTGAAATCGGGGGTCTATTATTCAGTTCATAAATTCAAAGTGTGTTTTTCCCCAAATAATTTTATCACATAAAATAACACATTAGTCTAAACCATAATAATTTTCTAAACTAATTCTACCCACTACTACTGACCTGCTACTCCGGGTTGGGTCACTAAAAGGTCCAGCTGGGCTGCTCTACATCAACGAGTCAACAGATGAGGAAGAGTATTGAGATTTATTGATGACTTGTCACATGTCTGTGGGGGCCAACTTGGAGTGTGGGGCTGAGCATAGGGGATTGGATAAAGGGCTTGATTTCATGCATTCCATCAGTTCTGGAGCTTTTGACATATTGGTCAAGAGTCAAGACCTTAAATCCCTAATACCATTCACAAAGGTGGAACATGAGAAAATCTAGATAGTTGATTGGTTGAGGACAGAAAATTTGATTCATGTCTTGAAGAGAAAGACGAGGTTATTATGTTGAATGACGAGTTTTCTAAATGATGAAACCTATGATGAATTCCCAATCGATATAGAAATTGATATTGAGCTAAGAAGTGGAGCGTCGATGTTCTCGTTATTTGTATACTATCATTATCTCCAAAACAAAGTTGTTTTTTCCTAGGTGCCATTTTTTGTGATTTTCCTGAAAGTTATTTATAGTTATTTGCATATGGTACTAAATTGTAATCACTACTTTGTACAGCATTACTGATGGTCAGGTTAAGATGGTGGCAGATAGTGTACTTTCTAAAGCAATGCTTGAAAACAACAAATGCTATTTACTGGATTGTGGGGGTGAGATATTTGTATGGTTTGGCCGGGTAACACTATTGGAGGATAGAAAGGCATCTTGCCAAGTGGCTGAGGTAGAGGACTGATGTCTATTTCATTTTGTCCAGAATACAAGGTGGTACATTTACTTTTCTGACATTTTGCAGGAATTTATTGCCAATCAAAATAGGCCAAAGTCAACACGTATGACCCGAATAATCCAAGGGTGTGAGACACATTCATTCAAGTCAAATTTTGATTCATGGTCCGCAGGAATAGGGACTTCTGGTGTAGAGGATGGAAGGGGAAAAGTAGCAGGTAGTGAATTTTAAAGTTTTGAGCTAGGTTTGGTACTATTGTTGTTATCTTAACGAAATATTATTTTTTGGTTTCTGTTTAGCTATGCTGAAGCAACAACGAGTTGATGTTAAAGGAATCATGAAAGGTGGTCCTGTAAATGAAGAAATTCCTTCTCTGCTTGAAGCTGGAGGAAAAATTGAGGTCTGATTATCATTCATTTGCTGCAAACCATTTCCATTTTGTGACTTTCTGTGATAACCATTTCCTTTTCAGCCATCCTTCTTTGTTACACCCACCATCTCCCATCCACTGGATAGGTCCAAAATGTGTTGGTGATGTGGGTTACATCCACCACTAGATTGATGCTTTTTCTATGGTACTTCGTCATCACTAATTTTGATGCCTTGAAAATCTGTAATTTTTATAATCTGAAGCTTATTTTGGGCCATCACTTATGCATGAAGAGACCTCTCCACCCCCCACCATCCCGTTGATTGGTGGTATCCCAGTTGGATCCCACAGTTACCATTAGAAATTTGTCGTGAAAATATAAAAGTGCTCTTTATTTTTTTAAATTTTTAATTTTGTATACTTTGACGTGTAATATTATATGCTACTCAGCTATTATTGTCTTTCTACTTTAGGCCTGGCGCATCAATGGAAGTGCTAAAATGCCAGTTCCAAAGGAGGAGATTGGTAAATTCTACAGTGGAGATTGCTACATAGTTCTTTATACATACAATTCTGGTGATAAGAAAGAGGACTACTTCTTATCTAGTTGGATAGGGAAGGACAGTATTCAGGTAAATTAGTCTAAGTGAGAAAGAAATTCCTTTGCATTTTTTATATAAGTTCTAAACTGGTTTCTCCTTGAAACGGTAGGCTCATGGTTGCTAGGAAACAATTTTTTCCTCTTGGTAGTGGCGACTAAATAACTGCATTTGTCAATTTCTTATTTATTTTTGAAATTGTTTATTTATTTTGGCTTTATCCATTCTTCCATATTGACCCTATCTAGTATTTCATTGTGATGTATTCATGGTTCTCTCTCAATTTATGACATATGACCAAGTTTCATGTTACCTAGCCCTTCTCTAGTGGAATCCAACCAGCAGCAATGAAGAAAAATAGAGAGAAAGAATTTTCTATGGAAGAAACCTAACTATGAGGACTTTCCTTTACAATGTTTTTCAAAATTCCACAGACACAAACTCAAAAGTTCACAATTTGAAATTGCCTGGCTTCAATGAAGCTGTGTATATCAACCTCAACATGCAAAAGAGACCCATAAAACATAAAATTCTAATCTTGCTTGGTAAAATTTGGAAAAACCCTAATTGTATTTGGATTAAATAATGAATGGACACAAAAATAGTCTCAGTAAGCCTCAAATGATATGAAAATTGTTACTAAGCCCTTTTTTGTTTTTTCCTCTTTTTTGGAAATGATAACTTATACTAATAAAAGGTCGAAAAAGTGGTACAAAGCTAGTTACAGAAATGGTTGAATACCAGTAGGTCTTGCCAAACCACCATGTCCACTATCCCAAAACTTAGCCAAATCAAAACCTCCAAGCAAGACAAACTACTCACCTTATATACTAATGCATTCCTCTCGGGTGTGAAATAAGTCAAATCTAGAAAGGAGTTGGAATTGCTATCATGGAATGGGAACAAATGCATTTAGCCTTGGCTTTAACCACCACAACATAGTGGGCTTCCATTTTGTTGCAAAGATGCTTTTGTTCCTTTCCCACCAAATGCTCCAGATAGTAGCAATGAGAGTCAATCGTCAAAAAATGGAAACCTAGAATTGCTTTGATGAACACCCAAGTGAAAGAGAGGTGAGATAGGGAACTCGGCCTAACCCAATGAACCTCAAATAGTCAAGGGTACATCTTTCATTGCTTGAAAGGTAAGGGGGCACAATTGATCATAAACTAGTGCCTTTTGTTGTCTATGGCAAGGATCTTGCAATGCTTGTTATCCAATAGAAACCAATGGTTCAAGGGGTGCTTTGTAGCTCTAAATAACTGGGTTGGCAAGTAGGTTAGGAGAGAGATGAATGTTATTTTCAAAGAATGATTTCACCAAGACGACTCCATAGCTAGGAGTCCTTCAAAAAAGAGATGCTAATTTGGTAAGCTTGCAATCTTCTCCAATTTAGAATTTGTGAAATATTTGCAAAATTGGATGTTTCACACTACTTGATCACATGTCTTTTTTTTTTTCTTGAGCGGTAACAAAGACAAAATATATTAATATAGAGAACCCAAGTACATCAAAGCAAAAGAGGGTCTAGGTTTAAATGCTGAAAAACAACCATAAGAAAAAGCAAAAAAAAAAACATAAACATAAATAAATACATCCATGTAACAACTAAGATTGACTGAACATCATCTTGCTTGAACTCCTCCTGTCTCAAATGTGGAAGACGTCTGTAACTGAGTGGTCAACTCCATTCTTGGCAAAGAAGTCCTCCACTCCATTAGTTTTGCAATTGACTAGGGCAAAGGATACCTCGTGTCCTGAAGCGAGAACCCTTGTCTCCCTAACTGTGGTAATCAATCTGCAGGGGGGTCGCTTCAATCCCTTAGCCCATTTGATTGCATTTGTCGAATCACCTTCTATGACTAGTTTTCCATGTCCGATCACATGTCTATTTTGAATTGATAGTTTGGGAAATTGCTCAAATCTTCTGTCAAGATCTCTGATCTTAGGATTGCTAGATCAACTCTTTTCTTCACCTTAGCCTACATCTGAATTTCTTTTGCCTCAAATTTGTTTTCCCCTATTTCTTGTCAGGGTTCCAGCCATTTGATCATCCGAACCTCTCAATCTCCTCTTCCAGAATGTCGAATATCTCTCTTTTATTGTTTCTTTACTAATTAGTAATTGTGTCACATTGATCTTGTTATCAACTACACTCTATCCACTAATGTAGACAAGCTAGTGGAGTTCTTTGTTATAAAAGGTCTCACATCACTTAAAGGGATGATTTTACAAGATAATCATAAGATCAACTATGCTTTACGGAGCAAAGTGTAACACCCCACCCACATGGGGGTGTGGGAAAGAGTCCCACATCGCCCATGAGGTGGAGGGGGTGTGGGGTTATAAGAGGGTGATCCCCTCTCCTTAGCACAAGGTTTTTTGGGCCTGGTCTTGTGGGCCAGGCCCAATGCAAAGCCGTGCGGGCTGCCCCATGTGAGGCCCAAAGCGGACAATATTGTGCTGAAGGGACGAGTTGTTACAATTGGTATCAGAGCACGGTTCAACATTCGGACTGTGTGGGCCCTCTGCCCTTCTGTGTTGTGTTACTTGTGTAGTCCCACCCCTTGTCAGTGTGACGTGACAGAGCCAAGGACGGCTCTGGTCTTAAGGGGGGGTGAATTGTAACACCCTACCCACATGGGGGGGGAGGATGGGAAAAAGTCCCACATCGCCCATGAGGTGGAGGGGGTGTGGGGTTATAAGAGGGTGCTCCCCTCTCCTTAGCACAAGCCCTTTTAGGCCTGGTCTTGTGGGCCAAGCCCAATGCAAAGCCGTGCGGGCTGCCTGCCTCATGTGGGGCCCAAAGCAGACAATATTGTCCTGAAGGGACAGGTTGTTACACAAAGTGCTTGGCAATGAAGAAAAGACAAATAAACTATGTTAGAGAACTAGAGATGTGGATGCTACGCTAGATGAATGGATTAACTTGAAAGGATAGAGTCAGAACTGACTGCATAAGGAACAATTTAGAAATAGCCTGAGTGGACAACAAATTGAGGGAAACTGGTTTATATTGAGCATGTATGGCTTATTGCTCAATGTTTCAGTACAAGACGGAAGACATCCCTCTGCTAAATAATTTTTTTTTCTTACCTTTGCTTATGTTCCTTACATTTTCCTAATGCAGTTATGCTTTTTCACGAGTTTTAAGACACTTCATTTTAGACTGTATATCCATTTGAATCCAATCTTGATTTTCTTATACTGGATTTATTATAACTAATTAGAATAATATATTGTCTTACTGTTTTCTAGGAGGATCAAATGATGGCTACTCAGTTAGCTAATACAATGTCCATTTCTCTGAAAGGGAGACCTGTTCAGGTATCTCATTGTTTATCTTTCAATTAAACAGGAAAGTGTATTCTCTTCATGTTTTTATTATTCTCAGCAAGATATCCCTCCAGGCCCGGGTTGTTCAAGGAAGAGAGCCGCCACAATTTGTTGCACTCTTTCAGCCCATGGTTATTTTGAAGGTACTTCACTTTCAATCTGTGTGGTTTTCTTCCATGTGCATGAGAGTGGAAACTGAACTTACTATTAAATTCAATTGACTGTTCCAGTGGAATAATGTTAGATCCATATTTTAGGTTAATGTTTTATTTGCAATTCTTTCTATTTTTTTCTCAGGGTGGACTCAGTTCTGGCTATAAGAAGTTGATAGAAACCAAGGGTTTGAGTGATGAGACTTACACTGGTGATGGTGTTGCATTAATTCGAATTTCTAGTGCATCAATGCATAACAATAATGCAGTTCAAGTTGATGCGGTTGGTGAATGTTTTTTACTCTTGTTAACTCATGTTTGATGTCTTTTTTGTTGACACTGCATATAATTAGCAATTGCAAGAATGGTTAATTATCTCAAATAGGCATTTTCACAAGTTATTAATTGTCAAGCCTAATAATAAGTAGTTTTGATATTTGGTAGTTTTGAACTTTTTCCCAGTATTATTTTTTAAATGCAATTTCATAATCTTCTCCAAAGTTTTATTTACACTCTATACTTGATATTATAGCAAGAAAATGGGATTTTATTTTAAGTTCTATTAATCTTTGCTCTGGAACATTTACTGACATATACTCTTACAGCTTGAATGTAAAAATACTGCTTTCCCTTTTTCTGATAGTGAAATGCCTTTTCGCTTTGTTGTCATACCATTTATTATTATTTTTGTATAGGCAGCAGCATCCTTGAGCTCGACCGATTGTTTCCTGTTGCAATCTGGATCATCAATTTTTGCTTGGCATGGAAATGTCAGTACCTTAGAACAGCAACAGTTGGCTATGAAAATTGCTGAATTTTTAAAGGTATGTCTGTTGGACTCGCTTGTTCATGCCTCTCTTTTTTAGGGGATCAGAAAGAAGAAAAAGGGTGTGGGTTGGGAGATGGTCTGAAATTTGTTTGAGCCAAGAAGAGTGTGAGAAATTATGACTGAGTATTTAAGATTCAAAGCTAAAGTCAGGGAAGAACCTGATTTTCGGGAAATCTGCTGTTGGACAGGGAGTAGTTGGAATTCAGTTTTTCTGAGAGTGGGTATCACACTTAGTATGGCTGAGAGGACTTCATAAATGATTGCTGTGAGGTTTCCGGAGAAAGTTGTTGTGGAGCTGAACTTTTAGAACTGAACTCTATTTGAGTTATTCTCACAGGGATGGACAGTGTTTTCATCCCTCTTGAGAAGATAGATGAGTGAATTTGGGTTCGCTAAATGGATTCTAATCACATTCCCTACACTTCCTTCCTCTTTCCATCAAACTTTGATATTTGATCCTATGCCCCTCCTAGGGTTGGCAGCATTGTATTAGATGACAATGAAGTACCAAAGTACTGTACTTGGATCGTTAGACAAAAAGCAAAATTGGCCTTTTCATATGCTAGATGAAGAATCTGTTTAGGGTTTAGGGACACTCAGAGGCTATGCAGATCGGGAGGCATCTCTTTCACTCATACACCTCGATCGGCAAATAGTGTGGCGGACTTCTTAGCGAAAGTGGGCGTCCACAAGCATAGACCATTTATGGAATTATTTTCATCATATCAGACTTGGAAACTTGGGCAGTAGGGGACTGCTTAGTGTATCTTTTGTAGGGAGGGGCATGTAGTTATACCTCCTCTTGTACTTTATGTTTAGTTTTTCTCTTTTCCTTTTCCTTTACCTTGGATCCGAGTATATCTCTCCTATACTTGGATTCCCTCATGTACTCACCCTTTTTTTTTTTTTTTAATGAATTAAGTCGTCAATGTTTCAAAAAAAAAGACGAAAAATCTGTTAATCTCTCATTGCAAATTGGTTTCTAAGATTTGTCATATTTGTTCTCATTTTTCTCATATGTTTGCAAATTCTTTCTTCCCTATGAGATAAAAGAGATCGGTGGAGAACCATTAAAAGCAGCAGGTTAAGTTCTTTGGAGGAAAATGCTCATAGTAGTTCTTTATAGTCCAGAAGGAATGAAACAGAAGAATCTTTGACAAGTGTGCCACTTTATAATCTCTATAAAGAGATGGCTGTACTAAAAAGATCATGCCTATTGTATGAGAAGGGGGATTTGGTGGTAGCCTTCCAGAAGGCTTAAGAGGAAATAGTTATGGGTTCCTCTACCAATGGGGCAATGGAGGGTTACATGCGTATGTGTAGAAGCAATATATATGCTTTGCATATTTACTGATCTAGGAGATGTATAGCTCTTGAGATTCCCCTATAGTTAGCTCTTGAGACTCCCGATTGTTATAATATATGAGCCACTGCATGTCTTCAGGGCTGCATTAAGTTTCTTAGAAAATATTTTCTTTTCTGCTGTCAATTGTTATGCCTTTGGTTAGTCAAAATTCTTAATATATCAGCCAGGGGTTGCATTGAAACAAGTGAAAGAGGGGACAGAGAGCTCGGCTTTCTGGTTTGCAATTGGAGGGAAGCAAAGCTACAGTAGCAAAAGGATAGCACAAGAGACTGACCGAGATCCACACTTGTACATGTTTTCATTCACCGAAGGTTGGTGCTTTTTCTTCATCATACTAATCTATTACATGTTTAGTTTCCGTGAATATGTTTTCACATCTTAGATAACTGCTTTTGTCTCTTGTATGAAATCATGGATAAAGCTAACCCTTTTCCTCCATTCTATCTGTTCTTGTCCCCCTGCTGTTTTCTCAGGAAAGTTTAAGGTGCGCTCAGAACATTGCTTATGTACTTTGTTATCCATTTTAGTGACACCATTTGTTTTTTCTCTCTTAACATTTATATTTCCTTTTCTTTCTTTTGGCAGATAAATGAGATTTTTAATTTTTCCCAAGATGATTTGTTGACCGAGGATATTTTGATCCTTGACACACATGCTGAGGTCTTTGTCTGGGTTGGTCAGTCTGTTGACTCCAAAGAAAAGCAGAAGGCTTTTGAGATTGGCCAGGTATTACTCTTAGTGACCATTTTTTCTCAGTGATTCCTTTTTCCCTGACATTTTGAAGAATATTCCCAGAAATACATAGAGCTTGCAGCATCTCTAGAAGGGTTGCCTCTAGATGTACCACTGTTCAAGGTCACAGAAGGGAACGAACCATGTTTCTTCACTGCATACTTTCTTTCTTGGGATTCAATGAAAGCTACTGTACGTGCTGTAGTCTTGGAACTTATCCTTACTGTTTTTCTTTGTCACTGCAACAGTATTGTCCTTTATAGAAATAATGACATGATTGCTCTGTAAATCTATGGAAAGCATGATAATGAACAAGAACTATATTAAATTCAGTAAACCAAAAATGGAGAAAAAATTCATTTAGTATGGTTTTGTGATGGACAATGATTACCGCTACTTCCTAACATTTGTGATTGATTTATAATGCGAATAAATATCAGTTTTTAGTTGTACTTCATGTAACATGGGGTATAGAGAAAAAAGTACCAGGTAGGCGATGACAGAAAGCTGGACTCAGGAAGAGAGGGTGACAAGGCAGCAGAGGATGGTGGTTTGAAGCATGTGACTAGAAGAAAGAAAGGAAACCCAGAGGCTGGAGCCTTTTCATAGCCAATCTTTCTTGACCTCACAACAAGAAGGTAGTTGCAGGCTTTCTTCAAAAGGTGGGGAATGGTTAGAGATGTTTTCATCCTTCTCCAGAAGGATGTGATGGGGAGGACCTTTGCGTTCATAAGGATGGCTAGTGGGGATCAAGAGGAAAAGGATGGTTTTTCGTTGGAAGGGAGGAAGCTATTGGTTGAACCAGCCCAGTTCAATAGGAATCAGAAAACGGGTGATGGAAGAGGCGTAGACATCTCAGGGGATGCTTGTAACGCCCCATCCCGCTAGCACAATATTATCCGCTTTAGACCCATACGGGCCCTCACGGCTTTGCTTTGAAGCACTATCCCATACTAGCGCCCGAAAAGGCCCTGTACTAGAAGGAGAGAGACATTCCACTTAAATACCATTGCACACTCTCCATACTGGGCTATGTGGGACTTTTAGCGTCCCATACTGGCGCTTTTCTCTCTCCCACACCACCCCCAAGCATAGGGGTATCACAATTCACCCCCTTAAAACCGGAGTCGTCTCCAACTCTATCACACAATACCCTCACGTCCGAAGTTGAACAGTACTCTGATACCATTTATAACGCCACTTCCCGCTAGCACAATATTGTCCCCTTTGCCTTGGGACAATATCCCATACTAGCGCCCCAATAGGCATTGTACTAGAAGGAGGGAGGCATTCCACTTAAATACCATTGCGCACTCTCCATATGGGGCGATGTGGGACTTTTAGTGCCCCATACTGGCGTTTTTCTCTCTCCCACACTGCCCCCAAACACAAGGGTATCACAATGTTGTGATGGAGAAAACAAATGTACCCAAAAGAAAAGAAAAGGTGAATGGGATGTGGAGTTGAGCTGAGGTGGTGGACAAAACTTCTAAGGATGGGGGAAGGAGTCCTTGGAAAGGGTATACTTAATTTGAAGGTGGAAAATCTGCTATGACTGTCTAGTTTTTGAACTCGCCAAGAGAGGAGCTGGAGACCAGAAAATGGCTTGAAAGATCTATAGTGGCTAGACCCATTGGGATTTTTTCTATGGAAGAGATTACGAAGATTGTCACGTAGGCTGGGGCTATTGTTTCACATATCTACTCTATCAGAGATAATTGCTTCTTGATTACTCTCCAATTGATTGAGTAAGTTGAGAAAATGGAAAAAAAATATCAGATGGCTGGCTACTCCGCTTCTCGGCTTTTTGAGATGGAGACCACATTGTTTTCAATATACTAGGAAAACTTGGGTTTTCTGTTCTGTATTTCCTCTGATTGGGTGGAGCGAGAAATTAATTCAAGTTTTTAGAAACAATTGGGAAGACTCATCGAAGCAGATGACCGACACTTAAAAAGGGGGGATTGCTCTGTTTTGAGGCTCTTGATTGAAATGGATGTACCCAGCTCAATTCCTTTTGAGTCAATCATTTTCCTTGATGATGAAAGATATAACATTCAAATCAAGGAAATCCAGGGTGTAGCAAAAATTGACGAGCTGAGAAGGAGTTCTTCTGGCTTATAGCCGGATTCCTTCTCTCATCCATTGGAGCGGGGTGGCTTGCTGCCTGGCTTGGGTGGATTTTCCCCAAAGAAGGTAGAGGAGCTTCCTCACATCTCGGTGACACGTGACACACATGCAAAGGAAGCAATTACAACATGCATTGAGGATAAGGGAGAGGATGACCTGGCAAGGGAAGATTGGGGTGGAAGGTGGTGAAGTTGAATGAAAAGGAGGGAGGGGTCGGAAGCTTCAAGTCTTCTGCCTTTATTAAGATTAAGAAATAGAGGGCGTTGACCATCTTCTTTGCACATGCCAGGTAACTGGTACTTGCATTGGGTGGAGTGGCTGCTACACCATAGCTTAGGCCAAGCAGCAGATTTTGGGCCTAGAATGGGGGCCCAAGTCCCTTGCAGTTGCATGGGCCAGTTTTGCATGTCTGGTCCATAGGATTCCGTCTCTTTACAGAAATCCCAAAGACTTATTCCGAATCAGGGAGAACTGGGTGTTGAAGGTCAGAGATTTTTGGTGGGGAATAACATCTTGCTAGGGGCTATGGCGCCATTTTAAGACTAGGTTGGAGGTTTTCCTGGATGCAATGATGCTTGTGAAGGCAATTTGAAGATTCATTCTATTGGAGAATGCCTCCATAGTAGTGATGACAAAATCTGTCATGAACTTTTTGTGAAGGCAAAGTTGGGACCCCATTTTCGGCTCTGTGTTAGATGCACTTAGTCAAAGAGGATACTCAAAGGAGGATGGAGATGAGATTTTATGGATTGGAAAAAGATTATGAAAGACATCCCCCTTCATCCCCAAGAATATCAGGTAGCAATTTTCACCAATAAGGCTTATCTGGAAGCCTAAGAAACCAACTTTTTCGAAGACCTTCTGCAACTCAGTTGGTGATAGGTGTCCAATTGGGAAGTGTTAGTCCCAAGGCTTTATCCCATGATTATACATGGTGTTTTGATGATAAAAAACCATTGATGTACTGTGCTAACATCTGCATTTGAGTATATTGTTTTAAGAACAGGATTGATTCTCTTGTTGAGCAATGAAGTTGAACTTGAGCATTAAAGACATGTATTGAATATAAAGCAATGTTATCTTATGCTACCGATACATACAAAGTACCGGAGATCAAATGGACATGAGCCTCGCAAAGAATTGAAGATCAAATACTTGTGTCCCTTCAAGTCAAGCAACAGAAGCTGAAGGATCAGATGGACTTTGAAGACTCAATTCAATGGTTAGTGAAGACTGAAGAAGAAGACTCCAAACTTGAAAGAAGAAAATGAAGATCAAAGTCAAGTCTGTGTCTATTGTGTTGAGTCATGAGTGTTTATATTGTAAGGTTACTCATATGTATTTCATCATGGCTCAAACCAAACCCAATGACCTAGACTCACCCCAAGGAGATTGCCTTAGAATCCATAACTTCTTAGGATAGTTGGAATCTGCCCTGACTTTGGGAAGCACTTGTATCTATTATATCTGCTCAAATATTGATGAAATGTTTATTATTTGTTTGAGCACTCTTATAGCTTTCCGAATTGTCCTTGTTTACCCAAATCCGAGTTGTATAACTCAAGTTACTCATGTATTTCATCATGGCTCAAACCAAACCCAATGACCTAGACTCACCCCAAGGAGATTGCCTTAGAATCCATAACTTCTTAGGATAGTTGGAATTTGCCCGGACTTTGGGAATCACTTGTATCTATTATATCTGCTCAAATATTGATGAAATGTTTATTATTTGTTTGAGCACTCTTAGAGCTTTCTGAATTGTCCTTGTTTACCCAAGATCGAGTTGTATAACTCAAGTTATGAACATTTTAGTAAATGGGTGTATACAAGACAAAAACAGCGAGATTCATGGATACGAGGAAATCTAGCCTCACTTGGAAAGAGTATTTGAGGTATCAAATGTACTTCAAATTGGCTGAAATTTTGTGAGAAGATAAATCTCTCAAATACCTTTCCAAAAAGCACAAGAATGCTCAAATCCGAGCCCCGTAGACAAAGTTATGGCCGTTTCAGTGAATGTGTGCAGAACTGCCTGCTAACAGTCGACCATTACAATGTAACAGTTGACCGTTTGACTAACTGTGTGACTTTTTCACTCTCTAATAAGTCACAGTCGACTGCAAGAAGCATTTCAGTCGACCGTTAGCAGAAACAGCTAGATTTAAGCGGCGCTTTCTTGCTTGACTTGACCACCAACGGTCATATTCTTGAAATGGGTTATAAAAGCAAGACTTGGGGCATTCTTAGGGTTTGGAGATTAGAAAAAGAGAAGAAAGAAAAGAGGAGAAAGAGGAGAAAAGAAAGAAAAGAGATGAGAAAGAAGAAAAGAAAAAGAAGAGGGTAGAGAAGATGGAAATGACCTAGAAGACATGGGATTAGTGCAAAAAGATATATTAAGAATCCCATTGAGAAATATTTGGAGGAAGTGGCAAAGGGGAAGCCTCTCATGAGAGGCATTCTTCTATTCAGGTATATCTTTCTCACCTATTCATATTCTATGTTTTTCAATTACAAATCATGAGCTTTCAAAAGCTCCCATTTGAATATGAATTAGGGTCTTCCATCTCCTTTAGGGAAAAGAACAAAACTCATATATTTCATCTTCCCTAAAACTTACGAGAAAGGGTTGCAGGCTAAATAGGAAAATCAAGAAAACATCCCAATCTTTGTACTACACATCTAAGCGACATTGGCCATTGAATTGTATCTGCTATGCTCCAACCCAATCAGAGCATTTCAAGCTCACCAAACTTATAGGGTTGTTTGTGTAAAGAAAAGATTGAAATGTTCATCTTGATAAATCAAAATGGGCGTTTAATGTTTGGCAAGGACAACACATTCAGAACATACACCAACAAACTTCACGTCTTTAAAATCTATTGATAGTCTATTGTTTATGGTCCCAATCATATATTAAAATGAAAGATGGCATGATTATGTAAACTGTGATGCCCCAGTCTATCCAGCACAATATTGTCTGCTTTGGGCCCACTAGCGGGGCTCACACGGCTTTGCATCGAGGGCCCACACAAGGAGAACCCTCAAAACGCGTTGTGCTTGATGGGAAGCAGCGCCAAGCTTACATACTGGCTCCAACTTCATCCTTGAGGCGATGTTGGTGCGCACCTCTCTGGCTATTTTTTCTCCACAAGCGCAATCCTTAAGGCTCCCCTCTGGGGTAGGGTATTACAACCTACCCCCCTTAAAGTCAGAGCCGCCCCTGACTTATAACAACCAAGCCCCACACCATAGTCCGAGAGTTGAACCGTGCTCTGATACCATTTGTGACGCCCCAGTCCATCCAGCACAATGTTGTCCGCTTTGGGCCCACTAGCGGGGCCAACACGGCTTTGCATCGAGGGCCCACACAAGGAGAACCCTCAAAACGCGTTGTGCTTGATGGGAAGCAGCGCCAAGCTTATATACTGGCTCCAACTTCATCCCTGAGGCAATGTGGGACTTCCGAGTGTACAGCCTCCTTGTCTATTTTTTTCTCCACAGGCACAATGACCTTGGGGCAGGGTATTACATATCCATGGTAATTGACTCAATGTCTATTTACAACTCACTCACATGAAGAACTTCTGAAAAGATTCTACCGGCATTTAAATTAGCAACATGAACCTTCAACATGTGGTGCTACCCCACTCCCCTTTCCACTTGCGCCTCTAAATGTCATCTTTCAATTCCTTGAAACTTAAGCCTATTGATATTTTGAAAGCCACTTTTTTCTGCCTCCAGTTTCTTTCCATATGCAACTGAATGTTTAAATCTGACTCAATGTCCTCGAAAGTAATAAAAGCATGAAATTTGACAAGTTATCACATTTGTGAATCATTGAATTTCTGCTAGATGCTCGAATTTCTACTGAATGAAGTGGCCATATACTCAAGTATGTTTTGTGTGTCCAATCAACAAACTAGTCGCAATTTTAGTTGCATTTTTTTACTTACAATGGATATGGTTTTCACCCTCAAAGCATTTAAAAGTATGAACCCCTTGTTTATGAATTATCCATTATCATAATTTTCTGATAGCTGATACTGAATAGAGGGCTTCCACTTTTTGAGAAAATGAAGTCTTTGCCAATGAGATTGGAGAATCCAAACACTTTATGAAAACACTAATAGAAATCTACTCAAAACATTCCCTTCCAAAGTCCTCTCTCTACAATGGAAACATTGTCAAATACTTGATAGGTTCATGTCTTGTACCAACTCTGACTGAAAACAAGCTCCTATAAATTATCTTTCAAAAAAAAGAAAAAGCTCCTATAAAATATAATGTTCCGTGCCACTTCCTCCTTGGAACTTCAAAACATTGACTAAATTTGTACTACTTGCTCACCACTGAGCATAGATGAGAGCTTCAACTTTAGCTTAACCTCCCTTATGTATCTTAGAGAGATGCATCGTCTCCCACCTGAATTTTATACCTGATTTTTTTACAAAAGGCTTGAGACTTGGACTAACTCCCCATTTCTAATTCTGCTCAAAAAAAAAAAAAATCCCCCATTTCTAAAGTAATCCTTCAGACTATCCTTTGTTGGTCCATTGGTGAAGTGACATTGACCATTGTGCCCAAACCTCAAACATCTTTAACCCTTACAAAGTTGAAAATGAATAGGATGGAGATAGAAATGTGAATAATTGGAAGAGGAAGATTGGTTTGTCATTCCATTTGATGGGTTTGATCTCAATAAATAGAACATTTAATGTTTCAAGAGATGAGAATTTATGCTGCACGGACGCATCTATAGGTCCTATATACATGTGTGCACACAGTATGAGGATGATATTTCTTAGTAACAAGGCAGACAACTCTTTCCCTGGCACTTTACTTTAAACAAGGACAACTCAGAGAAAGAGAGAGACTGTAGAGACGTTGGAAATGGAGGATGCAGAGGTGATAGTGATGGGTATTAGTTGCTTGAGAGAGGGTTTTAGGAGAGGCAACAACGGGGAAGTGTGGTCCCCTCATGTTGAGGTTTTTTTTTTTTTTTTAAGTTTAATGTAGTTGGGGCAGCTAGGGGGAAACCAGGTTGAGCAGGGATAGGAGTGTGGTACAAAATAGAAAGGGTGAGATGATCTTTTACTTTTCAGAGTCTATAGGCATTAGAGATTCTAACAAGGCAGGGCCATTAGGGATTTAGAATGCCAACAACCAGAGACCACCTCCTACACACTCTGACCACCCTCTACAGAAATCATCAAACATGAAACTTTTAAACTCCTTGCAACTTAGAAGCCACCAAATAAGTAGATCCTTTGCTTCTTCAAAAACCTTAAAAACCGGCTTCTCTTTAGACTCAAATCCTTCAATTTCTCTCTCTCTCTCTCTCTCTCTCTCTCTCTCTCTCTCTCTCTCTCTCCCTATGGACCACAAGATAATGGATTGATTTTGTTACCGTTTAAAAAAATCCAAGAAAAATGACCTATAATTCAGTTTCATCGCTTCAGGAGATTGGTGAACTGTGTAGCTGATTTTTTAGTGAAGTGGGAGTTGAAAGGGATGCCATATCTGTTGAGTGGTTGTAATTGGTTCTGAGGGTATATGGGGTTTTGGCTTTTGTTTTTGTTAAGCCTCGAGCTTGGAGTTTGTTTATTTGGACTTTGGTTTCGGTTGTGGTTTTAATTGGTCCCATATAGTCTTTTATCTGGCCCTCTTTTTTGTATTGTTTTCTTTTCATAAATATTTTTTTTTGTCTTTGCTCGAAAAAAGACCTGCACTACTACATTAGACCATATACTGCCCGTAACATATATTCCCCATCTTCATTGTCATTGGAGCTTAAAGATTTCACTCTCATTAGTTTCTGAAAACTGGTTATCTTGCAGTTAACGTAGTCTTACCTTTTTATACGCATACCCATCATTTTCTTAGTATTCCTCTCAAAGGATACATAATTTTGCATCACAAATGCAAGAACACACATGCAAGCTAGCAAATATGCGTATGTTACATGTTATATGTATTGACTGTCTTTGGGACTCATCTCATTTCAGTTATATTTTACCACCCTGAGTTTTATCTTTCATCTGAAAATATTTCCCAAACTACAGACTCAAGGAAATTCATATGAAAAGAAGATCATGTTACTCTTTCAGACAGCTGTGCCTGCTTTGGAGGTAAATCTTTTATTTGCGTATTTTTCATATTCAGACTGGAAAAATTCAAATAGTACAACTATTTCAGATTGTTGATAAAAAGAGAAGCTGATATCTTATTAAGAAATCTTCACAATTAGACCAAAATGGAAAAAAGTACAAGAAACGGGTCTAAAAGTCTTAAACCAAATAGGAAGATACAAACATCAAAGCAAGAGAAAATCTCGGGTAAAGATGCAAAAGAAAACAAAATACAACAAGAGCCCCTGCTCCAAAAATACAATGAATGAACCCCATATAGAAGTTTCAACTCCTAAGATCCAAGAAAGTGTCTTGTCCTAATCTTTGTCAAACCCCCACTTGGCCAAAAAGTCTGCAACTCTATTTGTTGATCTCCTAACGAGACAGAATGAAGCTTCTCTCCCGGCACACAAAGCACTCATCTCCCTTGCCGCTATCACAAGTTTCCAGGGGGGTCATTTCGATCCCCTTACCCACTTGATTGCATTTGCCGAATCACCCTCAATTACTAGCTTGTTGTGGCCATTGCCCAACCATAGAGTCAGGGCTCTCCTAATGGCTAACAACTTAGCTTCATTTAAATCTCTCACCCCTATTGGCTCTGAAAAAACTAGAGATAAAGATCTAAACAAATCCCTCAAGACCCCCATATCCCTGTAAGCCCTTGGATGCATCACAAAAGAACAAAGTATCATCGAGAAATTGAGAATGAGATATTGTTGGCCTCTCCTTTGTCACCTGAAAGCCTCTAATTATGCCTAACTCGTTAGCGTTTTCCACTAGTCTATTCAGACCTTCTCCTACCAAAATGAAAATGAAGGGTGATAAAGGATCACCTTGCCTAAGTCCCTTGTTACCCACAATAGGTTCAACTGGAGATCCATTCACTAGGATTGTATAAGAAGTGTTTTCAACACAAGCCCTCATCCAAGTGCCCCATTTACTACCAAAACCCATTCTAACAAAGAAGAATTCAACGAGACTCCAATCCACAAAGTCATAAGCCTTTTCCATGTCAATTTTAAAGAGAAAACTGGGTTTCCTATCTTTCTTCCTAATGTAAATTAGTTCATTAGTCATCAGTAGCCCATCTAAAATTTGTCTATTTTCCACAAACGGCCCCTGAGACTCGTCTATGATCTCCCCTAGAACTTTTAGTCTCTTCGCTAAGGCCTTAGCCAACAACTTATAGATGCAACCTATCAAGCTTATGGGCCTAAAGTGTGAGAGTTCCGAGGGCCCCTCCTTTTTTGAAATGAGGATAGTGAAGGAATTCTTTAAACATTTATTGATCGATCTTGCATTCTAATGGAATTCATTAAAGACCCTTATGAAGTCTGGGCCTACGGTATCCCAACAGGCCTTGATAAACCTACAATAAAACCATCCGAGCCTGGAGCTTTGTCTCCCTCAAGTTGTCTAGAGCTCGCCTAATTTCCTTGAGGGTAAATTCATTTTCTAACCAACCCACCCGGTCCTCCTTAATCCTATTAAATTCTAAACCATCCAGTATTGGTCTATAGGACCTCCTCTCAAGGAAAGAGGCTCTCCTGAGCCTGCTAAAAGGTGACTCTGGGAAAGACCTAGTAAGCTCCCCACTCCCCCATTATGCAACAGAGGACACCTAGAGGGAAGGAGATTCAGTGAGAACAATCTAAGGTAAAAGGGAGTTGAAAATGTACTCTCAGAACTTGAACAGAAAAGCAAGGAAGAGGAGTATAGGAAAGATAGTACTAGGAGAGGAAAGCACCATGGAGAAAGACTGAAAAAGATATGCAGATGCACTCCGTTGAGATCATCATCTACCCAAGAGTAGACCGTTGAAGCACAAAAGAGGTCTGATCGATGAGGCTCCAACTGAATATCAATGCAGAGGGTGAAGAAGATGCCAATGTGGAAGGAGAATGAGGCGTTCTGTAGCTAACTGAAAAAAAGAGGCGGGATGAGAGCCTACCAGCAACGATCTTTATATCCTATAGTCAACCTGACCACTAGCAAGAAAAGAGAAGCCACGAGAACTAGAAGAAATAATCTCAAGGACAAAAGAAGAGGATGAGGTGGAAGGAATACCTAAAAGCGAAGTTGACAGAGGTGGGCAGAGGGTGTAGAGGGGGAAGCTAACAAAGCTAATGACTGGACAGAAGGCACAAACCACTGATCCGAAGAAACCAACTACTGAAAAATGCATAAGTAATTCCGAACTGTGTTCCTGACCCAAGTCCAAGGGATTGCCTGCAATATAAGGGATGAGCTCCATGCCCAGTGAAGAAAACAATAAAACAATCATAGCATATGATATTCCTACTTCCTCAATAATATTTCAAATAAGCAAGCATAACAATTTATTACATGCTCATGCCTTTGCAAAATGTAATGCTCAATGCCAAATGCCATATTCCAACCTATTATTACATCTACTGATATTTGGTGGCCTTTCCGACGAATCGAAGATAACACATCACCTTAATGGCCTTCCCACATAAAGTGAGGATAACACAACCTACCACCAAATAACAGCCATCATGACTTGTCACGGATATCGCATCTCATCTACTATAATGGTCTTCCCACTTAAAGTGAGGTTAACAATACTACCACCGTCGTGGTCTTCGTGACAATTATGGATCACACCCTCATACCCAATGTAACGACCCGTCCCGCTAGCACAATATTGTCCGCTTTGGGCCTACACACGGACCCGCACGGCTTTGCTTTGGCGAGCCAACCCACTGTTGCTCCCAAAAGGCCTTGTGCTAGAAGGAGGAAGTCTATTACTTATATACCAGGGAATTTCCAGCGCCACTAGCAATGTGGGACTTTTTGGGGCAGGGTATTACAATCTACCCCCCTTAAAGCCAGAGCCGTCCCCGGCTTTGCACACACAACAACCAAGCCCACACCCTCAGGCAGAGAGTTGAACCATGCTCTGATACCATTTGTAACGACCCGTCCTGCTAGCACAATATTGTCCGCTTTGGGCCTACACACGGACCCGCACGGGTTTGCTTTGGCGAACCAACCCACTGTTGCTCCCAAAAGGCCTTGTGCTAGAAGGAGGAAGGCTATTACTTATATACCAGGGAATTTCCAGCGCCACTAGCAATGTGGGACTTTTTGAGGCAGGGTATTACACCCAATGCTATGAATATGAGAATGCTATGCTCAATGCCGACAAACATGCTTAAATATTCATATCATGTCTATGAAATCATAAATCTCAATTTAAGCAGATTATCACATCATACTAAATATCTCATTTGCCATAGCATGCATAAACCTTGAAATAAACGTAACAATAGTCCATACATCATAATATTTGGATTATATATTCCAACATTCAACCATGTCCAATTAAGGTTAATAATCAGACAATAACATACAAATAACCATCAATCTATGAATATAACTTATTGGATCTTTCAATAATATTAATGGTTAGACTCCACAATCCGGGCAGACTGAGTCTCCTCGCGGCCAATAGAATGTTTAGCCAAATCTCCCTTACATTACTGTGAGTGAACACCGGATCTCAACCATTATTATCATGCACCCAGTCTATTCTAGATCCAACAGTTATATTCTAATCACACAACAAAATACAATATTCCATTGCCTAAACACATAATAATGTAAGGAATCATGTTTCAAAGTATGTAGTGAATTGTTTCCCTCACCTAGAAGTTTTCGTAATGCGAATGACGTGTCCACGAACTTCCAGGTAATAGTTAGTCTCGAATACCAAGTTTTGCTGCGAATACGATTTAAAGGTTCCAAGTATTATTAATATGAGGATTTTTAGGTCTCTTTGGAAAAGTACATTAATTATAAGTAAGATGTGTTGCTGTCCCAACTCTAGTCTATAGGTCACACTAAGGTCCAAGGTTAAGGGTGAAGTTTCCAAATTTGTTGCCAACATAACACAGTAATTACTTAGGACTGTATTATTTTATTTATGTATGAAAATTGTCCTAACTTAGAGCAGTTTAGAGGTTGGCTGCCTTTAGGAAAGATAACAATAACTCTAAAGTATTTTTAATTTAATAAGTAATTAACTGTAGCAAAGCATATTAAATCAGACCAATTGAATACAGTGGGTACTATCTTGAAATTACCACTGTAAAAGGGCAAGGTAATAAGTTAAAACCAATTTAAACATTGTAACTAAGCCACGGGTAAAATAAAGAAAGATGTTAACACATGGTGCTGGCAGCAAGGGGACTTGGATCAGTCTCACTTAAAGGTAGTTTCAGGTTGGTTGTGTTGTCCATCTCGGCTGGAGAAAGAGTTCTCTTTAACTCGTCACACTAAGATTAAAACCAGTCTTGAAATCAGCCAGCTAGGGGCTGAAAACAGTCCTTAATATCAATGTTTCTAGGGCTGAAAATCAGTCCCATTAACTAGCCGATCTGGGGTTAGAAATCAGTCTCCAACTTAGGATGTTTTTATTAGAGAAAGGCTGAGTGATTACTGTTCACGGATAAGAAATTGGGGACAGATCTGAGTCACCAATTTATTTGATCCTACCGCTGAATGAAGAAGGGAAAAATCATCACCGTCCAACAAGGATTGGCTGGTTGGTTGGCTCGAAATTTACAAAGGGGAGAAGAGGAAGAAGAAACCCATGGGAGAAGAAGAACATAGAGGAAATTAGAGGGACATACCTGTTAGTTGCTGTAATTTGAGAACAAAGACGACAAAAGTTGGTCACACGGTGGTCCCGAACTCTGCTGCTTGAACCGAAACTTGGTCTTCAAAGAGGAGAGGAGGAATAAGAACTCAAGAGAGATTTGGGGTTTTTCTTTCCTTTCTTCCGCTGAGGTTTCCGTCGAGATTTGGTTGCTGTTTCGAAAAGGGTAAAAGAAGGGAAGGGTTCACAGGTCTCTTAAAAGGAGGAGAGTCCTATTGGTAAAGGAATCCCATCGGTGAAAGGATTTTGAACAGTTTCCATTTAAGTAGGGATTTGAGTCCGAAACGAATAAGGAAGAAGACTCCAATCTGAACAAGGAATCCCATCGGTGAAAGGATTTTGGACAATTTCCATTTAGGTAGGGATTTGAGTCCCAAACGAAAAAGGAAGAAGAAGAATCCAATCTGAACAAGGAATCCCAACGGTGAAAGGATTTTGGACAATTAAATTCGACCAACGAAGGTGGGTCCCTTTAAATTATTGATTTTAATAAATTGTCCTTTATTTATCTTTTATTAATTTTGTCAATCATCGATTAAATTCTAGACACTTAAAATTGGACCTTATTTATTGATTTCACATTCTTAATTGAATATTTCCAATTGGAATTCTAACTTAGGAGAATTAAAATCTAAGTTGATAATTTATTTTCCATTTCCTTAATTTAATTCGAAAGGGATAAATTTGTAAATTCTTATTGGGGAGAAAGTGTGAAATCGGGGTCTAATATTAAATCCCTAAATTCAATTGTGTTTTTCCCAAATAAAATTATCAAATTAAACTAACAAATCAATTTAAACTACAATCATTTTCTAAATTAATTTTACCCGTCACAACTGACCCGTTACCCCAGTTCGGGTCATTACAGAAGTCACTTCCGATACAACAACAATCACATCCCTATACCTTGATATTATCCAACTCAGCCCAATAACTTTCTCTTTCTCTCTATACCTTGATGTCATCCAATCTTCTATTCGTGACATTCAATAAATCTGTCACGCCCCGCCTTCCAACACCTGGACGGGCGTGATATGACTGTACAAATTTAAATCACCTGCTGCCCTAAACGGGTTTTACTTTCAAAATCTGTGGCTAAATTCAAAACAAACATAATTACATTCACAAGCCCCCAAATTCCTCAAGCCCATAACATCTCATTTGAGCTTCCCAAATAACTTAAAAGGATAAAAAAACACTCACTTAAAGATTTCTAAGCGCATCACTTACTCACATTCCCATAACAATCACATTAAAGCGTTCTCAAAATTAATCCATACTTGAATTCATTATCCAAGTTTACACAAATTAAAAATAAAAGAATAAACAACTTTCTCAAAGTCTCAACTCAAATAAACAACCAACTTGTAATCTAAATAATAAATTCTGCACTAACTAAGCGTTTCTACGAATTCTTCATCGACTCCTCGCCTTCTAAGCTCAGTTGTGATTATCGTTCAGACCCAAGTCCACGGGATTGCCTGCAATGTAAGGGATGAGCTCCATGCCCAGTGAAGAAAACAATAACACAAGCATAGCATATGATATCCCTACATCCTCAATGATATTTCAAATAAGTAAGAATAACAATTTATTACATGCCCATGCCTTTGCAAAATGTAATGCTCAATGCCAAATGCCATATTCCAACCCATTATTATAATTACTGATATTTGGTGGTCTTCCCGACAAATCGAGGATAACACAACATCGCCTTAATGGCCTTCCCACATAAAGTGAGGATAACACAACCTACCACCAAATAACAGCCCTCATGACTTGTCGCGGATATCACATTTTATCTACCATAATGGTCTTCCCACTTAAAGTGAGGCTAACAATACTACCACCGCCGTGGTATTCGTGACAATCATGGATCGCACCCTCATACCCAATGCTATGAATATGAGAATGCTATGCTCAATGCCAACAAACATGCTTAAATATTTATAACATGCCTATGAAATTATGAATCTCAATCTAAGCAGATTATAATATCATATTAAATATCTCAATTGTCATAGCATGCATAAACCTTGAAATAAAAGTAATAATAGTCCATGTGTCATAATATTTGGATTATATATACCAACATTCAACCATGTCCAATCAAGGTTAATAATCAGAAAATAACATACAAATAACCATCAATTTACGAATATAAATCATTGGATCTTTCAACAATATTAATGGTTAGACTCCACAATCCGGGTGGACTGAGTCTCCTCACGGCCAATAAGATGTTTAGCCAAAATCTCCCTTACATTACTGTGAGTGAACACCGGATCTCAACCATTATTAACATACACCCAGTCTATTCTAGATCCAACAGTTATATTCCAATCACACAACAAAATACAATATTCCATTGCCTAAACACATAATAATATAAGGAATCATATTTCAAAGTATGTAGTGATTTGTTTCCCTCACCTTGGAGCTTTCGTAATGCGAATGACGTGTCCACGAACTTCCAGGTAATAATTAGTCTCGAATACCAAGTTTTACTGCGAATACGATTTAAAGGTTCCAAGTATTATTAATATGAGGATTTTTGTACACGATGCTCTCTTAAGTTGTCTAATTTCCTCAAATGCATGAAACCGATAAAATGCACATGTTTCATGCAAGTCATTTAAGATGTGATTTGATTGATATTTCTCTTGTTGGTGGGTGTTACACTTGGTCCAATGGTCAGATGAGAGGAGCTTCAAGCAGATTCGATCGATTCCTTATATCGGCAGATTGGGAGGCCCTCTTTTCAGGTGCTATTTAGATGAAATTATTCCTTCCTATTTCAGACCATTGCCCGGTAATCTTAGAATCAGAGGAGATTGACTGGGGGCCGAAACCTTTCCGGTTTAACAATGCTTGGCTGCTAAACCCAAATTTTGTAGAACTTGTGAAGACTTGGTAGGTCAGTTGTGACATTCACGGTTGGGCGGGTTTTGTTCTGTTCAAAAACTTAATATGCTTAAATGGAAAATAAAAGATTGGGCTGCCTCAAATGGAGGTAGTATTGTGGAAAAGAAGGATCTAGCAGTTCGGGACCTAGAGCACTGGTCTAAGGTTGAGGAAGATCGGGACCTGAATGAGGGGGAATTTGCAGCCAAGAAGGAATCCAAATCCACCCTTAGGAACTGCTTGAGGTTGGAAGAAGTGGAATGGAGACAGAAGTCGAGGGCTTTGTGGTTGAAAGAAGGTGACAAGAATTCTAAGTTCTTCCATTTATGTGCTTCTAATAGGAGGGCAGTAAACTGTATTAGATAGGTGGTGGTGGATGGTAGGAGGATTGTAGATAAGGATAGCATTTGGGATGCGGTGGTGCGGTTCTTCTCTGGTATTTTTCAGTTGGCTTCTGAGCCTTCACCTCCCTCCTCTCTTGCTGGATCGGCATCCTTCGCCCCCACTTCCTGCTCTCAACCTCTGCCTGTGGTTCCGGGTACTTCATTTCCTATTCTTTCTCCTATTTTGTTTGATTATAAGATTGCGAGACCCCGTGTCTTGTTTGCCTCTTCTCTTGCTCAGGCGGTGTCCAGTTCGTGTGGCGACTGACTCTCCTCGTTATCCCTTCTGGTGCTTCACTCATCTGGGTCGGCTTGGTGTTTTCCTTTTGCTGGAGCTGCAGATCAGGATGTGTTGGCTCTCCCTTTTGATTGCTGTGAGGGAGCCTCTTCGTTCCCTATTTGGGCTATGGAGGGAGTCTCTATGCTCTTTGATATTTGTTCCCAGCGCCGCTCTCTCGTATCATCTCAGCTCTTGGTCACAGATTGCTGGTAGGCTCTTCAGCTGGATCTTCCCTACCCTGTGGCATCATATGTGGCTTTGCGGCATTGCTCTTTTGAGGCCTAGGTATTATCTTTCTCTTATCCCCTTTTATCCTCTAGCTTTGTGTTTCCCTCTAGGGTTTCCCTTTCTACCCCTAGGCTGTTCGGTTGGTGTTTGTCTTCCTTTTCTCTAACTTTTCTTCTCCCCTCACTCCCTAGGAGTTTTGGCTCTCCTTTCTATGTCCTTAGTTTCGCCTCTTTGGTTGACCCGAGATCCAGTCGGGTTAGAATTCACAAAGATCAATGGGAGGATGAAGGAATGGCTTGAAAAGGAATTTTCTATGGAAGAGATTAAAGGGGCCTTAGAGAGTCTAGAAGGTGATAAGGCGCTCGGCCCGTTGGTTTTAATTTTGCCTTCTTTAAGGCCTGTTGGGAAATAGTGGGTCAGGATATTGCGAGGTTCTTTAGGGAGTGTCGTCATGATGGCATCATCAATAAAGGTCTGAAGAACTCTTTTATAACCTTAGTTCCTAAAAGGGAAGGTCCCTCCGAGCTGTCACATTATCGAGAATAGGCAAATCTTGGATGGGGTAATGATTGCTACTGAACTGGTTCATATGAGGAAAAAGAAAGGCACGCCTGGATTATTGTTTAAGATCGATACGGAAAAAACATACGATTGTGTGGACTGGTCCTTTGTGGGTTACTTGTTTGATAAGATGGGATTTGGCATTCGTTGGCGGAGGTGGATGAAGGCTTCTGTATAAAACACGAAATATTTAGTTTTGGTGAATGGATCACCCCCTTCTCCAATATCTGCTAACAGGGGTTTGAGGCAGGGGGACCTCCTCTCTCCTTTCATCTTTACAATGGTGGGAGAAAGTTTGAACAGGTTGGTATTGAAGGCAAAAGAGTTGGGTACTGTGAGGAGTTTCGAGGTGTGTCCTGGGGGTCCGGTGGTCACTCACCTTCAATTTGCAGATGACACCTTCACTTTCTGTGATAATAATAGTTCGGAGGTTCTTGGGTATCGGACTATCCTTAGATGTTTTGAGCTGGTCTCAGGACTAAAGATCAATTTGGAGAAAAGTACCCTCATAGAGGTGTTGGGATGGAAAGCTCGATGGTAAAAGAGTGGGTTGACATAGTGGGATGTGGTGTCGGTAAACTACCCTTTTTCATATTTAGGCCTTCCAGTTGGCGGGAATCCAAGTTTTAAAAAGTTTTGGTCTGTCACGCCCCGCCTTCCAACGCCTAGACGTGCGTGATCTGACTGTACAAAATTAAATCACCTGCTGCCCTAAACGGGTCTTACTTTCAAAATATGTGGCTAAATTCAAACAAACGTAATTACATTCACAAGCCACCAAAAAAAATTCCTCACGTCCACAACCTGCTTGAAGACATAACATCTCATTTGAGCTTCTAAAAAACTTAAAGGGATAAATATCACTCACATAAAGATTTCTAAACTCACATTCCCATAACAATCAAATTAAAACGTTCTCAAAATTAATCCATACTTGAATTTATTATCTAAGTTTTCACAAATAAAAATAAAACAAATAAACAACTTTCTCAATGTCTCAAAATAAATAAACGACTCTCTTATAACCTAAATAATAAATTATGCAACTAAGCGTTTCTATGAATTCTGCATCGACTCCTCGCCTTCTAAGCTCAATTCTGATTATCGTCCAGACCCAAGTCCAAGGGATTGCCTGCAATGTAAGGGATGAGCTCCATGCCCAGCGAAGAAAACAATAACACAAACATAGCATATGATATTCCTACTTCCTCAATGATATTTCAAATAAGCAAGCATAACAATTTATTACATGCTCATGCCTTTGCAATATGTAATGCTCAATGCCAAATGCCATATTCCAACCCATTATTACATCTACTGATATTTGGTGGCCTTCCCGACGAATCGAGGATAACACAATATTGCCTTAATGGCCTTCCCACGTAAAGTGAGGATAACACAACCTACCACTAAATAACAGCCCTCATGACTTGTCACGGATATCGCATCTCATCTACCATAATGGTCTTCCCACATAAAGTGAGGCTAACAATACTACCACCGCCGTGGTCTTCGTGACAATCATGGATCGCACCCTCATACCCAATGCTATGAATATGAGAATGCTATGCTCAATGCCGACAAACATGCTTAAATATTCATAACATGCCTATGAAATCATAAATCTCAATCGAATCAGATTATAACATCATACGAAATATCTCATTTGTCATAGCATGCATAAACCTTGAAATAAACATAACACTAGTCCATGCATCACAATATTTGAATTATATATACCAACATTCAACCATGTTCAATCAAGGTTAATAATCAGACAATAACATACAAATAACCATCAATCTACGAATATAACTCATTGGATCTTTCAACAATATTAATGGTTAGACTCCACAATCCGGGCGGACTGAGTCTCCTCACGGCCAATAAAATGTTTAGCCAAATCTCCCTTACATTACTGTGAGTGAACACCGGATCTTAACCATTATTAACATACACTCAGTCTATTCTAGATCCAACAGTTATATTCTAGTCACACAACAAAATACAATATTCCATTGCCTAAACACATAAGAATATAAGGAATCATGTTTCAAAGTATGTAGTGAATTGTTTCCCTCACCTAGAAGTTTGTGAAGTGCAAAACGATGTACCCAAACGCTTTCCAAGAGATATCAACCTTGAGAACCAAAGTTTGTTGCGAATATGATTTAAAGATTTCACGTGTTATTAAAATGAGGATTATTTATTTTCTTCGGCAATTTACATTAAGGTGAAGTATGTTGCTGCCTCAACTTTAGTCTATGGGTTATCTAAAGGTCTATGGTTAAGGGTAAAGGTTGAGTCCATACACTGCATGGACGAGCCATGCTTAAGCCAACTTGGTACTAACAAGACAATGGAAACTTTCCCTAAACAATAAGTAACTGCCCTTTTTAGTTACTAAAATAATTTTACTTGAAATAGAATAAGTAAAAATAACAATAGTTACAATAAACTATTTAGTAGTTTGGCTTAATAGAATGTCCCACATATGAAAAGGTTGGAGTTTAGGGAATGCCTAACTGAAAACTTAAGGTCTAGTTATTGAATCATACCTTTAAACCTTGTAAAATAGAATCATACCTTTAAACCTTGTAAAATAGAATAATAACACTACTACCGTTAATGATAATAATAATAATTTTCCACATCATGGCTTGCTTTCTTTTCTCAAAACCAGTTTGAATAAAATCATAAACCAACGAATTTATATTTATCTTTATAATTTAAATAACCGTAACAAGATGCTACAGTATTGAGAAAAGAAAAGAAGTTTGTAAAACTGAATGAAGATGGGAAAAAGTTTGGACATCACATAAAACATTTACCTTTGGAATAAGTAAGGAAAACATGTAGTAGATCTGATTTTGGCTTGGTTTTAAAGGATAGAAATGTATTTAACAGATTTTGAAGTGCATGATTTTAACAAAAAAAAGGTTTCAAACCACAACTAATTCAAATAAACCAAACATGTGGCAGTTGTGAGGTAACCACTGCATCTCGAAACTTACAATTACAAATCAGTAAAACAATATACAAAAATGCTCTAGTTATCAAGAATCTATTTAAAATCTGTAAACCCAGTAGGGAGTAAAGAAAAAAATCTGGTAAAGGTGCTGGCAGCAACTTTGTGAAATAAAGATTGGTTTGGTACTGTTCACGGATGAAGGATGGGGCAGATTCTGCAAACTCTGAAATCAGTCCACATTTAGTTATTTTGGGAAAAAAACAACTGGGCAGCTACTGTTCACGGATGAAGGATGGGGCAGATTCTGCAACCTCTGAAATCAGTCCTATAAACGAGCATCAAATACTACCTAACTCGAACAAGGTGACTGGCTGGTTGGGCAAAAACCAGAGAGGGTAGGACAGAGGTTCCCATAGCAGCAGTAAAATTTGAGAAATAAAAGAGAACCTAAAGAATATATGGAAATTTTCGAAAAGAGAGGAACTTACCAAAAAGAAAGGGAAGAAATCAGAGACTCAACTGGCTGCTGTAGATACTCCTACAGGTGGCTCCTTCGTCGACTTTGAGAGGGGCGAAGAAGATGTCGATCGGAAGAGGAAGAGACACAAGGGTCCTGTGGTCGTCGTTTCGAAAGGGTAAAGGAAAAGAAGGCTTCGCACGGTCTTTTAAAGGGAGGAGAGTCCTATTGGTAAAGGAATCCCATCAGTGAAAGGATTTTAGACAGTTTCCATTTAGGTAGGGATTTGAGTCCCAAACGAACAAGGAAGAAGAAGAGTCCAATCTGAATAAGGAATCCCATCGGTGAAAGGATTTTGGACAGTTTCCATTTAAGTAGGGATTTGAGTCCCACACGAACAAGGAAGAAGAAGAGTCCAATTTGGATAAGGAATCTCATCGGTGAAAGGATTTTAGACAATTACATTCGATAAGGGAAGGTGGGTCCCTTTAAATTATTGATTATCCTTTATTTCTCTTTTATTAATTTTGTCAATCATCAATTAAATTCTAGACACTTAAAATTGGAATTTATTTATTGATTTCATATTCTTAATTGAATATTTCCAATTGAGATTCTAACTTAGGGGAATTAAAATCTAAGTTGATAATTTATTTCTCATTCCCTTAATTTAATTCGAAGGGGGTAAATTTGTAAATTCTTATTGGGGAGAAAGTGTGAAATCAGGGTCTAATATTAAATCCCTAAATTCAATTGTATTTTTTCCAAATAAAATTATCAAATTAAACTAAAAAATCAATTTAAACTACAATAATTTTATAAATTAATTTTACCCGTCAGACCCGTTACCCCGGGTCGGGTCATTACATGGTCCCTGGTGGTGGAAAAGCTCGAAAGAAGGTTGGCTGGGTGGGGTAAGAAATATCTTTCCTTGGGTGGCAGGGTTAGTCTCCTAAAGTCGGTTTTGATAGATCTTTCCACGTATTTCCTCTCTATTTTTGAAATACCAAAAGGAGTGGCCAATGCATTGAAAAAGTTGTTTAGGAGGTTTCTTCGGGGAGATCAAGAGGCGAAGAGAAAAGTGCATCTTGTGGCATGGGCAGAGGTTATTAAAGCTAAAAATAAAGGTGGCTTGGGTTTGGTGCCTATCCGCTTGAGAAACGAAGCTTTATTATGCAAGTGGGGTTGGCAGTCTGGAAGGGAATCGAATGCCCTTTGGGTCTAAGTTCTTTCCGCAAAATATGGGGTCTCGAATGTTAATGGGTGGAGTCTGGGGGAGGAAGTGGATAGATCGGGTTCTAGCATTCTCAAAGCTTGGTGGAGGATTTGTCAAGACAGATCAGAGGTTGGTAATCTTTTCAAGAGAAATCTTCGTCTTTTAGTTGGCAAGGGCAATCGGACATACTTTTGGAAGGACATGTGGCTAGGAGATAGTCCTTTGAATGACAGGTTTCCAAGGCTTTTCAGAGCTGTTAGGAACCAAGAAGCTTTGATTCAAGATTTGTGTTGTCACGCCCCGCCTTTCAACACCTAAACGGGCGTGACCTGACTGTACAAACTTAAATCACCTGCTGCCCTAAACGGGTCTTAAATAAAAAATCTGTGGCTAAATTCAAAACAAACATAATTACATTCACAAGCCACCAAGATTCCTCAAGTCCACAACCTGCTAGAAGACTTAACATCTCATTTGAGCTTCCAAATAACTTAAAGGGATAAAAATTACTCACATAAAGATTTCTAAACGCATCACTTACTCACATTCCCCTAACAATCAAATTAAAGCGTTCTCAAAATTAATCCATACTTGAATTTATTATCCAAGTTTCCTCAAATTAAAGTAAACGAATGAACAACTTTCTCAAAGTCTCAAATCAGATAAACAACCAACTTATAATCTAAATAAAAAAATTCTGCACTAACTAAGCATTTCTAAGAATTCTTCATCGACTCCTCGTCTTCTAAGCTCAGTTGTGATTATCGTTCAGACCCAAGTTCAAGGGATTGTCTGCAATGTAAGGAATGAGCTCCATGCCCAGCGAAGAAAACAATAACACAAACATAACATATAATATCCCTACTTCCTTAATGATATTAATAAGCAAGAATAACAATTTATTTCATGTTCATGCCTTTACAAGATGTAATGCTCAATGCCCAATTGCTATATTCCAACCCATTATTACATCTACTGATATTTGGTGGCCTTCCCGACGAATCGAGGATAACACAACATCGCCTTAATGGCTTTCCCACATAAAGTAAGGATAACACAACCTACCACCAAAATAACAGCCCTCACGACTTGTCACAGATATCAAACCTCTTCTACCATAATGGTCTTTCCACTTAAAGTGAGGTTAACAACACTACCACCGTCGTTGTCTTCGTGACAATCATGGATCACACCCTCATACCCAATGCTATGAATATGAGAATGCTATGCTCAATGCCGATAAACATGTTTAAATATTCATAACATGCTTATAGAATTATAATTTCCATTCTAAGCAGATTATAACATCATACTAAATATCTCATTTTCTATAGCATGCATAAACCTTAAAATAAACGTAACAATAGTCCATGTATCATAATATTTGGATTATATACACCATCATTCAAACATATCCAATCAAAGTAAAAATTCAATAATTTCATACAATTAATCATCAATTTATGAATATAAAATCGTTGGATCTTTCAATAACATTAATGGTTAGATTCCACAATCTGGGCAGACTGAATCTCCTCACGGCCAATAAAATATTTAACCAAACTCTCCCTTACATTACTGTGAGTGAATACCGGATTTGTACCATTGTTAATATACACTCAGTTTATTCTAGATCCAACAACTATATTCATAATATGCAACACAATGCAATATTTTCATGGCACAATCAAAACAAAGGATTATATGAATACATGGTATGTAGTGAATTGTTTCCCTTACCTAGAAGTTTGTGAAGTGCAAACGATGTACCCAAACGCTTTCCCAGAGATATTAGCCTTGAGAACCAAAGTTTGCTGCGAATACGATGTAAAGATTTCAAGTGTTATTAATATGAGGATTATTAATTTTCTTCGGCAATTTACATTAAGGTGAAGTATGTTGCTGCCTCAACTTTAGTCTATGGGTTATCTAAAGGTCCATGGTTAAGGGTAAAGGTTGAGTCCATACACTACATAGGTGAGCCATGCCTAATCCAACTTAACATTGACAAGTTAATGGAACCTTGTTCATAAAACTAGTCACTTTAACCAAATAAAATAAATACATAGATATCTAGGGTCATATCTTTAAAAACATAAATACTCTATCTAAAAGAAATAATAACAATCTTAAAAAAACAGCAACTGAATAAAAGAAGTGAGAATAAAAATGCCTTGTAAAAATAGATACTTATTTTTTTTAAATCATTGATCACTCTAAATACAAGAATAAGTGAAATCATCAGACACTTTTGAAAAGTAAATGACTCCATAGAAAGGACCAACTATTAAGTGGTTTTGGGTTTGAACAGTCCTAACTTAGAATAATATATATACACTGATTAGAGAACCTTTTCTCAAAAGAGTTTAGGTAAAACTATAAGAAAGTGGTAACGTAAACTTGAAATCTGGAGTACCTCTTATATATGTAAACATATTTTTGAAACTCCATGCATTACTAAGGGAAAAGTAAATAACTATATAATCCAATTTAATGAAGTAGTAAAGGTTTCCAGATTTGCTGCCAACATAACATAATAAATACTTAGGACTGTATTATTTTATTTATTTATGAAAACTGTCCTAACTTGTGGCAGTTTAGAGGTTGGCTGCCTTTACGGAAGATAACAATAACTCTACGTATATTTCATTTAATAAGTAATTAATTGTAGCAAAGCTTGTTAAATCAGACCAATTTAATACAGTGGGTACTATCTTGAAATTACCACTGTAAGAGGGCAAGGTAATAAGGGTCGGCTAAAGGAAAGGGTGGGTTGATTGTTACAGCTGCTTAGAATGCCCTTCAGTTACTTAGAACTAAGAGAGAACATGAAGTAAAGTCTCACACTTGAGCCGATGGATCTGATAGGTGCATGCTAGTGGCAGCACTAAATCAGTTCTAAAGGCAAAAGCCTGGGTTGCAGACTAGACAGAGATGCTGCAATAGGGATGACGGTGGTACAAAAACTCAATCGACAAAGGGAAGACAAAGGGGACATACCTGTAACCAAGAGAAGCTTGAGGAGCAACCATGCTGGTTCAGAACTCTACTGCTCGAACCAGAACTCAAGAGGGAGAGAGCTACCGATGAATATCGAAGGTAAGAGAAGAATCCAGCAGCCATCACATGAATTTGTAGTGAATCAAGTCGGCTGGTTGCTTCTGAGTAGGATTCGGATTTTAGGAGTAAGAAACGGAAGTTACAGCATGGAGAGAGAGGATTTTCTTCCATATTGGAGAGGTATAGAAGGGAAAGGACACGGTAGCTTGATTTGGGGAAGGTTTAGGAAGGGAAGGAGTCCCAAATTTGGAAAATTCCAAGTGGAGTACGGTGGTGGAGATTGGGTTTCCTTTTCAGTGTTAGGGATTTTGGGAGATAAGGGGGTCGAAGGAGACTAGGAAAGACAAGGATAAAACCTCAAGGTGTGGGTCCAAAGGGCCCACACGATTTGGGTAAATTCTATTTGCAGTAAATATCCGATATTTATTTATTTTTATATGTAAGATAAAAATCCCACTATACAAAACTCAAAGTGAAGGAATTTTGGACAATTAATTTCGACTAGAGAAGATGAGTCCCTTTTAAATTATTGATTTTAATAAATTGTCATTTATTTCTCTTTTATTAATTTGTCGATCATCGATTAAATTCTAAATACTTAAAATTATAATGATTTCACATTCTTAATTGAGTATCTTCAATTGAAATCCTAACTTAGGGGAATTAAAATCTAAGTTGACTATTAATTTTCCATTTACTTAATTTTAATTCGATGAGGGTAAATTTGTAAATTCTCATTGAGGAGAACGTGTGTGAAATCAGGGTCTATTATTCAATCCCTAAATTCAATTGTGTTTTTGTCAAATAAAATTATCAAATTAAACTAACAAATCAATTTAAACTACGATAATATTCTAAATTAATTATACCTATCACTACTGACCCGTTACCCCGGGTCGAGTCATTACATATGTTGTGCCTGTTATCGTGTAATTTCGTGTCATTTTGACTTTACGTAGGAGGGAGTTGAGAGACTTCAAAGTGAGAGTGTTAATGAGCTCAAAACCCTGCTAGGCAAATTTCCTTAGGACCTAGATGGTGAAGACGAGTGGGTTTGGACGGGTAATTCGTCTGGTTTCTTCTCGGTCAAATCTTTGATTGAGCTAGCATCTCAGAATGCTTATGGTTCAGTCGGTCCTTTGCATCTTGTGTGGAGTAGCTTGGTTCCACCGAGGGTTCAGATGTTCAATTGGTGTTGTGCTAAAAGGAAATTCTTGACTAGGTTGGAGCTTAGGAGAAGGGGTCTTTTAGGTCCGGAGGATGTTACTTTGTGCCCCCTTTGTAACTCATCAAATGAGCCCATTGATCATCTCCTAGTCACGTGTCCTATCTCATGGGAGCTTTGGAGCTTTTTTTTGAATCGTATGGGGATGGTTTGGGTTAACCCTGGATCTTGGGAGAGTTTATTGGAATCGTGGTCTTTTCCTTGTATTAGGAGAAGGAGGAAGCTTGTTTGGGATTCGATTCCGGCAGCGGTATCGTGAACTATCTGGAAGGAGAGGAATTCTAGGATCTTTGAGGGGTTATCATTGGATGTTGGTGGGCTTGCTTAAAAAGCAAAATGGAGGTTGTGAACGTGGTTGTGCACCAACAAGGATTTCACAGATCTTAGAGTTGGGGATCTGTGGCAGTCTTGGGAGGGCTGTATGAAGCCCACTCCGATGGAAAAAAGAAGAAGGAAGAAGCAGGTTGAATGGTCCTGTAACTACCCGTCCCGCTAGCATGATATTGTCCGCTCTGGGCCTCACACACGGTCCGCATGACTTTCAATTGGCGAGCCAACTCACTATTGCTCCGAAAAGTCCTCATGCTAGAAAGAGGAAGGCTACCACTTATATACCAGGGAATTTCCAATGCAACTAGCAATGTGGGACTTTTTGGGGCAGGGTATTACAATCTACCCCCTTAAAGCCAGAACCGTCCCCGGCTCTGCACACACAACAACTAAGCCCACACCCTCAGACAGAGAGTTGAACCATTATCTGATATCATTTGTAACGATCTGTCCCGCTAGCACAATATTGTCCGCTTTGGGCCTACACACGGACCCGCACGGCTTTGCTTTGGCGAGCCAACCCACTGTTGCTCCCAAAAGGCCTTATGCTAGAAGGAGGAAGGCTACTACTTATATACCAGGGAATTTCCAATGCAACTAGTAATATGGGACTTTTTGGGGTAGGGTATTACAATCTACCCCCCTTAAAGCCAGAGCCATCCCTGGTTCTGCATACACGACAACCAAGCCCATACCCTCAGGCAGAGAGTTGAACCATTATCTGATACCATTTGTAACGACCCGTCCCGCTAGCATGATATTATCCGCTCTGGGCCTCACACACAACCCGCACGACTTTCAATTGGCGAGTCAATCCGCTATTGCTCCGAAAAGGCTTCATGCTAGAAGGAGGAAGGCTACCACTTATATACTAGGGAATTTCCAATGCAGCTAGTAATGTGGGACTTTTTGGGGCAGGGTATTACAAGTCCCCCCTCCTCGAGGGACATTTAAATTTAATGTGGACGGGGCTTCGTATGGTAAACTTGGGCCGGCCTGTATTGGGGGTGTTCTCAAGGATCATGTGGGTTCTATTCGTGTCGTTTTCTCAGAAGCAGTGGGGATTAAGGAATCCAATGAGGCGGAACGTCTTAGTATTAAGAGAGCCCTGGCCTTAGGTGTTAGCTTAGGGGGAGTTAACTTAGTAATCGAAAGCGATTCTTCCAATGCCATCAAATGGACTAGGGGTATGAGGCGACCTCCTTGGAGGCTAATCACACTTGTTAGAGAGATTAAGGAGCTAACCGTGGGAATGGAAGTTTCCTTCAACCATATTAGTCGATTGGCGAATGGATTTGCGGACGACTTTTGCCAAAAATTGTGTTGAAAGGCCGATCTTGGGCGTATTTCATTTACTGCAAAGATAATTTTGTTGTAGTGGTTTTTGTTTTTCTCTAGTTTCTTTGCTTTCTTGTTTTTGTTTTTAGGCCTAACCCTCTTAGGCCTTTTGTTTTTCTGTTTCGATTTATCCTTTTATTAATGAAATTTCTTCTTTACCGCTCAAAAAATAAGTCATTTAACTGAATTGAGTTTCCCAATTTTAGTGTCAAGTTCCATGGAGGTTGACTTCATCATACATGGATAGTAGGATGCTGAAGGAGGGGATGGATGTATCATTCGGGCATGTTAGGTGTATGGCCAATGGGATAGTTGATTTTTTTTTTTTTTTGTGCTAAAGTTGGGCTGATTAAGTTGAATCTTTTGTTTATTTTCTTGAGTTTTTACCATTATCAAAAAACATATAATTAAAAAAAAAACTTGAGCTTTTACTTGTTCAACACAGTATATACCTCTAATACTGTGTTTTTTTTTTTTCTTTTAATGCCTTTCGTATCATTTTGTGAAGTAATACGATGGTTACTGTTTCTCTAAAAAAAAAATACAGTGGTTATTAAAATAATTCTTGTCTCTGTTCTCTAATAAGATTACAATTGCATCAATTCTAGATGACTCAAATGTCCAAATGAATTCAGGTAGATGCTAAAGTCAAAAACTGCTACTCTCATGTAGCACACTTGCTGCCTTTACTATTAATCAATTACTATTAAGTATTTTTGGAGTCAGACATGTTTATAATCGTGTTTGCAATTTTATTGCAGAGCCATGACAGGCCAAATGGTTCGAATCACAATGGACCAACACAGCGGGCTTCGGCTTTAGCTGCATTATCTTCTGCATTTAATGGATCATCTGGAACCAAAACTTCAAATATGAAGCCAACTGGTCCAAGTCATGGATCACAGAGAGCTGCTGCTATAGCTTCTTTATCCACAGTTCTTACAGCTGAGCAAAGGAAAGGGCCATCTGATACTTCTGCACGGTTCAGCAGAAGTCCTTCCTCTGATGTGAACATTTCTGGTATGCATGGAACTTCATGATATGGTTTCTTCCAGTTATATGATGATACTCTAAGGGTAAGATATAATGATATTACAGTTATATGATGCAGATTCAACAAATTTTGTTCTTTTTAGCATGGTTACCTTGTCTTAGTAATGCCCCAGTTTTCCTGAATCTTGAAAACTCGAGGGCCTAAGAGTGTCTTGGTACCCCTAAACTAAAGTAGGTCAAAATCCATGTTGATCTGGTACAATATCAAACTTGCTGGGAAATGTAAATTGTATTATAGGTTTCCAGTTTTTCATCCATAAGATGGTATGCTTGCTCCATGTGAGACATTATTTTTGACAGGTAACAACTGTTACTAATGAACACTAAAATACATACAAAAGACAAGAACGTGTAACACAATTGTGACGCAGTGGGTAGGATCGGGTTTTAATATGAATGGGTGGATCGATTGATCGAAAAAAATAAAGGAGTGAATAAATGAGATTTTACTGGGATCTAAGGAATAAATAAAGGTTATGGTAGTCAATGGCAATTTAGTAAATAGAAGGAAAAGTGGGTGTTAATGGTCAACCTAATAAAGAAAAGAGGTTGGAGGTGGCAGTTCCTCAGGTGTAAGATGGGATGGGTAAACTCTAGGCCCAATGCACACTGTGAGATGATTTAGGAAAAAAAAAGATGGCTTGTTACTGATGGTGAAAGGGCATGATGTGGCTGGAAGGTATGGATAAAGGGAGAGAAGAAGGAAGGATTTGAGGTGGGAATAGCAGTGGCAAACCTGGGATTGGGTGATGAATGGGTGAAGAAGATAGTGTTGAGTAGACGCAGCAGAACACGCTGCATGTATGGCAGCATCCGGGCTGCAGAGGAGTCACAGCAATAGCAGAGGCAGCTGTAGAATAAGACACTGATAATATGGTGTGTCTTCCTTAATCAAGGAGAGACCCTATCATTTATATTTATAGAGAAAACAAAATACAAATAAGAAAAGTAAAATAAATACAAATAAGGAAGGTAAATTAAATAAAAGGGGAAAGCCCTAAACTTAGTAAAGACAATAATTTAAATATATCCCTCCCCCCCCACCAAAACTCAAGTGGGTCCCACTTGAGGTTGAACATATTGAACTTGACGATCCAATGATGATGCCATCTAATTGGAGCGAAAGTAGATCAACAAGAATCTCCAAAAACAGAGCCTGGTCGAAGCCTAGAACCAACTGACGTTCCTCAGCAACATGTATCAAAACAAGTATTGGAGAAGGAACAGTGGAAACTCAGTGCTAAAAACAGCAAGGTTGCAACTCCACCATACAAATGTATATGTCTCCAAAGTACGGCAGGAAAAATGAGGGATCCCGCCGGCTGAAAATGTTTCGGTGGTTGGATCTGATGCCGGAAAGTGCTAGCTGCAAAGGGAAGAACCGCTGGTATGCATAAAAGGCATAAAAATCCACTACAGCAGTCCGCTGCATAGACAAACTGATCCGAAGGTGCTGAAGTCTGATGAAAAATAGTAACGTGGGCATGAACAGTAAAACGGAGAAAAACTTAAACCTCCATTCAACAAGACCGTAGAATAGATCTTAGAGAGGTCCACTAGCATTCAAACTCAAAACAATGTCATACAAATGATTGTAGAGTTGTGGAAATTATAGGTTCAAATCTGAATAAAGACTACAGATCTAAGGGAACAAACAAAGATGACCCTATGAACCACCCAGAAAATGCAAGAGGGAAAAGGTCTCTGAAAGGAGAGGTCAAAGGGCTGGAGAATCAGATCTGGGAGGCAAACGATGGATCGTTCGACAAACAAAAGGAAGGGAGTGAGGATTTTATTTATTCATACAAGGATCTGGGAGAAAAAAACTACAACAGTGGGTCCCACGAAACACATGATGGAGCAAAATCCACGTAGATGCAAGATAGAGGAACAGTCGATGACAATAGTGAAGCAGCAGCTAAATCAAAGGCTTGTAGACTAGCATTCAAACTCAAAACAATGTCATACAAATAATTGTAGAGTTGTGGAAATTATAGGTTCAAATCTGAATAAAGACTACAGATCTAAGGGAACAAACAAAGATGACCTTATGAACCACCCAGAAAATGCAGGAGGGAAAAGGTCTCTAAAAGGAGAGGTCAAAGGGCTGGAGAATCAGATCTGGGAGGCAAACGGTGGATCGTTCGACAAACAGAAGGAAGGGAGTGAGGATTTTATTTATTCATACAAGGATCTGGGAGAAAAAAACTACAACAGTGGGTCCCACGAAACACATGATGGAGCAAAATCCACGTAGATGCAAGATAGAGGAATAATCGATGACAATAGTGAAGCAGCAGCTAAATCAGAGGCTTGTAGACACAGATATAGGTCCAAAACAGACCCATGCCTGAAGGTTCCGCAGCAGATCTGAGAAGAAGACAACCAAAAGTGGACCCCACGAAGCACAAACCGAGGAGAAAGCTTTGTAGATGTAATACCAGGTAGGGGTGACTATGGTGGTACAAACCCCAAGTGCAGAAGGTCCGTTGCATCTCAGATCTAAGGAAAAATTCCCAAAAAATTGGTTTTGGGCGTCAGTGTTGCTGGTCTATAAAACCAGTAAAGGGGGGCCCACCTTTGACCGAAACCCTAAGTCAACCTTAGACGACTATAGGTGGGCCAGAGGTGACTCTTTTGGTAGAGGAGTGCAGAAGGTTGTATCCTTGTGGATCTAAGGAAAAAGAACATAAAAAAAGGGTTGTCTGCATCTCAGATAGCAACGACAAAGGCTGGCCAGAGAAGGGTCCCACGCGGGTCAGATTAGAGATCTGACGGTACAAGTGGGTAGACCATCAAAAAATGGAAGGGCTATGGTGGGGTCCCGCCGGCAGGAGCTTTTTCGATCAACTAATCGGAGACCGAGAAGGAGCAGGCGTCACCCAGATCTAGCGGCAGCAGAAAAACAAAGGAGAGGCAGCGGAATATGTGTTCCTCTTGTTTTTCTTTTTTAAAGATAAAGTCACGAAAATAGGATGAGGGATTTAGAGCATCAATATCCTCCCTCTGCTGGTGTTGTGGTAACCAACAGAGGGAGAGGGAGAAAGGACCGAAAGTGGACTATGCTCTCTCTCGCTAGAGGAAAACAAAAATAGGAAAAAAGATCTTCTCTTAGTCTGATACCATGTAGAATAAAACACTGATAATATGGTGTGTCTTCCTTAATCAATGAGAGATCCTATCATTTATATTTATAGAGAAAACATAATACAAATAAGGAAAGTAAAATAAATACAAATAAGGAAGGTAAATTAAATAAAAGGGGAAAGCCCTAAACTTAGTAAAGACAATAATTTAAATATATCACAATAACAGCCAACGATGGGTGTTGGAGCTTGCTGGTCCGGGGAAGTATTGTCCTTCTTTGACGGGAGGACGAGTGAAACTCTGGGGAAGCTATCAATCTCCGTTGAAAGCAAGGCCCGAGGAGGAAGATCGGGGAAAACCACTCAAGAATAGAGGATTTGAGAAGAAGTCAAGGAGTTTAGTTCATTCCATAGGTTCGTTTATATTACATGCCCAAAAGGGGTTTATATAAACATGTAGAAAAGCATAAGAAAGGAAAGATGGTAAAAGAAGAAAGAGAACAAAAGAAAGTCGGCCAGCTACTCGTCGATGCTTGAACCGACAATTTCGTCAGTGGGCTTCCACCTTCGTCATCGAGAGATCAGGAAGGAAACCTTCCTCTATTGGCTTCGTCAAGCCTAGAAGGTTTTTTTTTTAACTCACATGTGTTGCATCAAATTGGTAAGGGCTCATGGTTGCAGCTTAGAGGTTGTGGGTTCAAGTCCCATGGGCGTTAGGTAGGGAGTCGGCCCATGGAAATAATTTGTCAAATCCAAATCTAAAGGTCAACCCCAGATTGAAAGGATAAATGGCATAGATGATGATGATGATGATGAGAATACATACAAAAAGGTCCAATGAGAAGTTGGCCTTAAGAAAAATGCAATTCATGCCACACATTCTAGAGAGCTAAGTATTAAGATAGGGTTTTCCAACTCCCATTAAACAAAACTACATCCAAAGATTCAGATACCAAAGCCCATTGAGTCGTGTTTGACTTGATTTTTGGAATGATGGCTTCCACAAGTATTGCTTTATCCTCAAATATTCTTTTGCTCCTTTCAACCCAAACCAACCAAACGCTGGCCAAGAGTACCATTTTCCAAAGATCTTTGATGTCTCTTTCGGAAAGGACCCGATCCCCGTCGAAATAAGAGAACTGGTAGAGATGGTGGGGTAACCCATCTCTACCAATTAAGGCCAACTCTCAATAAATTCCCAATCTATTATCTTTCCCTTTTCAAAACCAACCCCTACTGAAGTAACAAAGATTCTTGAAAAGATCTAACAGGATTTCCTTTGAGATGAAGTAGGGGATAAGAAAAAAAATGCATTTAATTAAATGGGAGGTAGTGCCTTGGCCTATGAAGAAAGGTGAACTTGGTTTAGGCAACTTTAGGGAGAAAAATTGGTCATTCCTTATAAAGTTCTGTTGGGGACATAGTTGTCAAATTCATTCTAGAACCCAATCCAATTTTGTGTCAATAGCGAATCATTCTGTTTAAGAAAAGACAACATAATTTTTTTTAAATAAAAATATAATAAAATATGAAGACAATAATACAAACTCATAAATATATTGAAATTAATTATTTTCACCATTTGTCACTAATCTAAATAAATGAAAACATAATTTTGTTTTTTTTTTAATAACTAATTACTTATGTTTGTAATCTCAATTCATAATAGTGTGATGAGAATCAAATACAAATTGAATTAAACAATAAAATCAAAGAAATACCCAAGAAATAAACTTGAACTCTCATTTTATTCAAAATCAATGGTCAAAAGTCAAAACACATAGGCACACCAGGTCTATTTCTGTAATACCCCGCCCCCAAAAAGGTCTTTTGGGAGCAATAGTAGGTTGGCTCCCCAAAGCAAAGCCTTGCGGGTCCATGTGTATGCCCAAAGCAGACAATATTGTGCTAGTGGACAAATGGTATCAAAGCATGGTTCAACTCTCTGTCTGAGGGTGTGGGCTTGGTTGTTGTGTATGCAGAACCGAAGACGTTCTGGCTTTAAGGGGGGTAGATTATAATACCCTGCCCCAAAAAGTCCTACATTTCTAGTGTCATTGGAAATTCCCTGGTATATAAGTATTAACCTTCCTCCTTCTAGCACAAGGCCTTTTGGGAGCAACAATGGGTTGGCTCGCCAAAGCAAAGCCGTGCAGGCCTGTGTATGGGCCCAAAGAGGACAATATTGTGCTACAGGGACAGGTCGTTACAAATGGTATCAGAGCATGTTTCAACTCTCTGCCTGAGGGTGTGGGCTTGGTTGTTGTATGTACAGAGCCGGGGACGGCCTTGGCTTTAAGTGGGGTAGATTATAATACCCTATCCCAAAAAGTTTCGCATTGCTAGTTGCATTGGAAATTCCCTGGTATATAAGTGGTAGTCTTCGTCCTTCTAGCACAAGGCCTTTTGGGAGCAACAGTGGGTTGGCTCGCCAAAACAAAGCCGTGTTGGCCCGTGTGTGGGCCCAAAGCGAACAATATTGTGCTAGTGGGACGGGTCGTTACAAATGGTATCAAAACATGGTTTAACTCTCTGTCTGAGGGTGTGGGCTTGGTTATTTTGTGTGCAGAGCCGAAGACGCTCTGGCTTTAAAGGCGGTAGATTGTAATACCCTGCCCCAAAAAGTCCTACATTGCTAGTGGCATTGGAAATTCCCTGGTATATAAGTAGTAGTCTTCCTCCATTTAGAATGAGGCCTTTTGGGAGCAACAGTGGGTTGGCTCGCCAATTGAAAGCCGTACGGGTCTTGTGTGAGGCCCAGAGCGGACAATATCGTACTAGCGGGACGGGTCGTTACAAATGGTATCAGAGCATGGTTCAACTCTTTGCCTGAGGGTGTGGGCTTGGTTGTTGTGTGTGCAAAGCCGAGGACGACTCTAGTTTTAAGGGGCGTAGATTGTAATACCCGCCCCCAAAAAGGTCTTTTGGGAGCAACAGTTGGTTGGCTCGCCAAAGCAAAGCCGTGCGGGTCCGTATGTAGGCCCAAAGCGGACAATATTGTGCTAGTGGGACGGGTCATTACAATTTCATTTTTTCCTATTTTTGTCTCAAAATAAAATAAACCATGTGAATTAAAAATCGACTTCATGAATTGAAAATTTCTTAGGATATTCATATAGAATCCAATTGTATAAATATAAAAATAGATTCCATGAGCTACAATTGAACAAAATTTGACCCTAAATTTCAATTTTTAACCACTTGATCTTAGTGGTCAAAGTCACCAAGTATCATTCAATTGAAGACACCTGATGACTTTCATCATTAAGATCAAGTGGCTATAAATTAGGCTCAAATCTTGTTTAATTGTTTCATGAAGTCTACTTTTTTTTAATTTTTGCGGTCGGATTTTATATAAATATCTTAAGAAATTTTTAAAAATGTGAAATCGGTAGAGGGTCCATTCTGGCTGAACATACCAAAATGGTTCTGAATGGAACCTGATACCAAAATTGAAACCATTCTATTCCATTTTTTGTCTGAATCTGGAATGTTTCGTCCATTCTAGCTAGAACAAAATGGAATTGACAAATTTTGTTTTTGAGAGGTATTGAAATTTCATTAAAAGAGAAAGAAGGTACAAGAGGAGAAGATGAAATGGGCTCAGGAGTATTGAACCCAATGAAAAGAAAAAAAGATACAAAGCACTGAACCCGTATGTCCAAAAATGCAATCGTAACAACAAAAGAAGAATCCCATCCCCAAAGGGTTGTTTCTATGTGTCACAAATAATAAACGCCCTGGCTTGTTGAATCTACTCCTTGTCTTGCAAAGAAGTCTGCAACACCATTAGCCGATCTACTAACTTTGATAAATGAGATTTCCCAACCCTTAAGTAAAGTTTTTATCTCTCTCACCACTATAGCCAACTTCCATGGGGGTTTTTTCACTCCCGATACCCATTTGATTGCATTTGTAGAGTCACTTTCAATGACCAAGTTGCCCAGCCCTAAAGAAATCCAAATAGTGAAGGCCTTCCTAATGCTAAGCAATTCTACCTCGTTTGATTCTTTTCTACCAATCGACTCTAGGAATACAACTAAAGGCTACCCGGTATGGTCACGTAGAACTCCCCCAATTCCTGTCGGTTCTGGTTTTCCTCTAGCTACCCCGTCCACATTGCATTTGAAGTGTCCCTATTGTGGTGGTGTCCATGTGGTGGACTTCTTGGTCTTTTTATGGGCTCCCATCATTGAAACCTCCCAAGACTGATAGAAGTCCCATATCTTATGAAGTTTTTTCCTGACAAGAGCCATGTGCATAATCTCCATTTGGCTTTTTGGAATAATTCCTCAACCCCATGTTCCTTAGGTTGAAACACTCTGGCATTCCTCTCCTTCCAAATAGTCCACAAGATTGCTGCAAGAATTGTATTCCAGGCCATTTTCCTTTTGGAGTTAAGGCGTGAGATGGGCCATGAGTACATCACTCCGATGCAGGTATTATCTAGTACCCACGGTATCACCATGAGGTTAAGTAAACTTTTCCACATATGATCCATAACGGGGTATTTCAAGAATAGATGGTCCTCCTCTTCTTCTGCTTGGTTGCATAAGGGGCATTGAAGGTCATCATCTAAGTTGAGTATGCCTCTCCTTTTCAAGGCTGATCTGGTTAGGGTCTTTCCTTGTAGTATGCACCACACAAAGGCATGTACTCATGGAGGGGCTAGGTTCTTCCATGCTAGTCCCGGGAGTGACCAATTGTTACTCGAATGGCTTTCCATTGATCTAACCGAAAAGGCTCCAGAGGATTCCCCTGTCCAAATTAGTTCGTCTTCCTCTTCAATGCATAAGGGAAAGTCTTTCAGAAGGCATTGCAAGCTTTCTAGGCTTTCATGTTCAAAATCCCTAAGGCTTCTTCTGAAATCGCAATTCCAATGGATCTGACCTCCGTCTAGCCTATACCGATCGCTCACAATTGCCTTCTTATCTCTTGCCACCCTATACAATCTAGGGAAGTCAACCTTTAGGAGTCTATCCCCAAGCCACACCTCCTCCTAGAAAAGGGTCCAATTTCCATTTCCCAATAGGCGTCTTATGTTCTTGCTAAAAGCCCTATCCACTTGACTTTCCCCATTTCCTAACTTCCACCAGGTGACAACTATGGTTGGAGAGTTGGTGGAAAAAAAAAACATTATGGAGGGAAATCATATTATAATATCATGAGTTTGGGACGGTTGGTACCAAGTGAAGTTTCTCGGAGGAAGGGTAGTCAAATTTGAAAGGAGATTTCAAAAATTGGAGTCATTCATCAAGTCAGTTTCATAATCAATGCTAATTGGAATCTGTAGTGGGTGATGGAGCTAGAATTGACAAATAGTTTGCTAATGAACCTCTAATGATTTCATTTATGAGATTGTACTTAATCCACTCTGAAACATAAACTCATCATGGATGTTGTGGAAAGATTTTATTTATTTATTTGGATAGTAGGTGGTGGAAAGTGTTGGGGGTCGAAAAGTGTGGTCATTTACATTTAGAAGAAATTTAATGGACTATGAAATTCCTGCTATTGACTCTCAATTGCATTCTCAGAGTGTGGTGATTGGTATTAGGGTAAAGAAGGATCGTTTAGCCTCGTTGGCCCATTCTTTTGGATGTTCGGTTGGTAAATTGCCTCTTACCTATCTGGTCTTCTGATGGGGGCAAACCCTAGGTTGAGGAGGATCTGGTCACCAGTTTTGGGGAAAGTGGAGAAAAGGCTAGTAGGATGGATGAGGAACTATCCATCTCTAGGAGTTAGAATCACTCGTCCAATCTGCTTTGTCTAATCTCCCAATTTATTTTATGTCATTGTGTGAGATTCGTTCTAATGTGGCAAATAAGATCGAAGGTCTAATTAGGGATTTTCTATGGAATGAAGGAGGGATAGGAAGAAAGTTCATCTAGTTAACTAGTAGGAGGTTACCAAAACTAAGGATGAAGGGGGATCGGAGTTGGTGCCTTTTCAAAGTGGGAGTCGAGCTTTGCTCTGTAAATGGTTATGGTGCTTTGGTTTGGAAAAGGATGCTTATGGAGAAGGGTGTTAGTAGCCTACTATGGGATCGGGGAGGATGAGGAGTGGTTGTTAAGTGAAAAAGCGGAGAAGGAAGGGTTTGTTGTTATTCATTCTTTTTGTAAGTTGGGTAAAGGGGAGGTTAGGTTGGGAGAAATTTTTAAAAATAATACTAGATTGTTGGTTGGCAAGGGGGATAAGAATTTATTTTTGGAGAGTCTTTGGGTTGGGAATAGACCTCTAAAGTTGTCTACCCACGCCTTTTTTACTCTGGTGGGAGATGAGGTGGTGTGGTCATTACATTTTAGGTGAAACCTTAGAGTCCTTGAACAAAGCAATCTAGAGGAACTTTTGGCTCTTCTTAAGAGCACTCTTGATGACAGCTAAGGTTGTGATTGCAAGAAAACTCACACAAACTGATGGGGTTGTTGGTCGTAAACCCGCACACTTCCGAAACTGCCAACTTAAGATAAATTTTAGATTCGAACTAAAGCTTCCATTCGTAGTTGACGTAAATGAATCTTTCTGCCCCTGCGGGGATGGCATCGAAGAGGGGAACTTTGGTAGTGGGATAGAGAGAGGGTTGGGTAAGAGGAGAAGGAAACTACCCATCTACACTGGCATTTTAGGGGTGCCCATCCAATCAAGTTGAAAAGGTCTATGCTTCTACTCATCCTTGCATTTAGTGGTCTAAAAAGGCTTTAGCAACTCGACTTGATGAAAGTGAGGGCCCGAGGTCTCAAGCTTTCCCTCATTTGGTGCATCATTAGTTGGAACTAGTTAAACTGCCCATCCCAAACAGATAGGTTAGCTCGTTCATTCCATCTCTCATTGATCTAAAGGAGGGTGTATCATCCAACCTATCCTACCAGTTCCATCTCGCATTGAGAATCCTGCCATTTTGAGTCAGTCTTTGGGACTGCCCAGCACAACGTAGAAGGGGTTAGGTCATCGGACATCCTTCAAAGGTTGGGAGAACGGGAAACACAGATGTTGGAGGAGGCATAAAATGAATGTTGTCTACTAGATGTGAAAGTAGACTTATTTGTAGAAAGGTTTGATAGGCATTGTGGTCCTCCTTTTGAAATTCATCGATGACTTGTCACATGCCTGTGGGGACCCAGTCTGAGGTTTGGGGTTTGGCACATGGAATTGGATAAAGGGCTTGATTTCGCACAACCATCAGCTCTAGAGCTTTCGACGTATTGGTCAAGTCCTTAACAATCAAAGCAAGCACCAAGTCTTGTGTTCAAATCATGGTGGTGACCAAGGGAAAGGGCCTACCTAGTCTGAAGGGTGAGCTGCTACAAAGTTGGTCATCAGAAGAGGTTGACAAGGAAAAATGGTTGTGGTCCTGTTGTGTGACGAGTCAATAATGATGGGGTATTGAAATTCCTCGATGACTTGTCATCTTTCTGTGGGGTTACGCGCATGGAATCGGGTGAAGGGTCTCATTTCACGTGTTTCATCAGCTTTGAAACTTTTGGCTCATTGGTCAAGTCCCTAACACCTTTTTTCGTGCCAAAGCATAGCATTCACAATAAATAAAGAAGGAATGATAGACTGTCCAAGTATTTTAGCTCGAAGAGTCCCAAAGGCGAGGTTAAGACCAATAAGCAATTCATATGTATGCCAAGACTCAATAAAGCGCCATACAACCACGAAGTATAATGATAGTCATGATCAGTAGGGCTGAAACTCAAGCGAGTCGGGCTGGGTTTTAATAAAACCAACCCAACCTATATAAAAATTTATTGAACCCGGCCCGAATTGCTCAACAAGACCCAACCCGAATTGCTGACCCAATTCAGTTCAAGTGTTGGCCCAACCCAACCTGACCCGACTTGGATATGCAGTCTAAACCATTTTTAGTCCAATTTTAGCCCAATATATTATATTTTTTAGTCCTCATCAATGAAATATTTCCATATCTCATACCTCTGTAACTCATAGGAATATAATATTTTTAATTGTTCTTATTTTTATAATAATTTTTCTTAAACTTTAAAAGCTATGCAAGGCCTAACATCCATTGGATCTTGGAGGAATGGAGTTTATCCAAAAACAGTTGCATAAGTGGTTACATATTAAAATCTTTGCTGGCTACCATAGAAAATCGGTATTAAGGAATGGAACATAGAAGATTGAGCTGGATACCAATTTTGGCAAAAGCTAAAACTATTTATTAAATATAAGCTCAAGAAGAGAAGAGACAGCCAGTGAGAATAGCAGGTGCAAGGAAAAGATAACCAACTGATTCCATGGCCAAATTCTGGAAAGATGAAAGGACCTTTTTTTTTTTTGAATGATGGATGAAAGAAATTTTTCCTTGGCCAGATCTGAGCAAATAGAAAAAGAGAATGAAAGTTCCGCGGGGGGGGGGGGGGTTGGGGGGTGGGGGGTTGAATAGGTCAATCTCAATTTTAATGGTGTTTACAAATTTCTTGATTTTTTAAAGTGCAGCGGATTGTTTAATCAAGAGATTTGTTTACTGTGAAAAGTTCATTGATCGATCACACTAAGATAATGACCCTTTACATAAAGTTTGAGTATCGATGATTGTGCACAATGTGTAGAGTAAGATAATCAATATGCAAAGCGATGTGTGTTAAGAAAAGTGCTTCAAAACTAAATACAAACACACATATATCAAACACCATAAGATCATTTTAAAGTGGTTCGGTTAACCAACCTACATCCACTGTTAGGACTCGCTCAACCTTGAGCTATCCCCAAAATCCACTAAGTGGGGACTTACACCCTCACAATTAGAGTAGGAATTCCACCTCACTCAATCGGCTGGGAATTTCACCCACCACTGTCGAATAGGAATTACACATACCCATTTGGCCGGGAGTTCCACCCACCTCTGTGCCAGAGACACCGCTCCAGAATTTTTTATAGTGGTTCTGGGGTACCTCCCCTTAATCCACTTCAAAATAAAGGTTTTAAAAGAAAATTAAAACCAAGAAGCACTTGCCTTTGAAGCTCTCTCTTCTGATGTATGCTTCTTCGATATCCCACCCATGTATGCCGACGCTCCGCCCCTTAGCCGTCGTTTAGCAATCACAGTCCAGGGTGACAAGGAAACTGGTTCCACCAAAGGTTTCCTAGTTTATGGTTCTCTCCTTCTCACTTTCAAACTCAATCCTCACACTGGTTGTTTATGAGTTTTCATCATCCTACCTCTCTCTCTCACAACTCAATCCATTTGATTGGTTATATTTGATCCCCCTAGTGCAAGCACGAGAGAGAGAATGATCCTTCTGTTGGCCCTTGTTTAAGCTCACTGATAAAGATGGGGGTCCAATTGATCCGTCCGAAGGATACCAACTGGCTGCATAAAGGTTGGTTTATATAGCGAAGGGAACAAGTGGCAGTAACGGTAATGTACCGAAAGGTCGGTCGCACCGAGGGGTGGATGACTAGAAATGCTACCATTACAATTCTGACCGTTGTACATTAAGTGCACTCCCAATGGTAATATGCTTTCTCAGTCAACATATCGTTGTCGCCGATGGGTCGACACTTATGGTACCGAGGGGTCGGTCCATACGAGAGGCTTATTCTGGTACAAAACATGCTTGACAGTAATTTCAACTTAGAAACTTGTTACCCAGAACGACCTGTCTCCCATTACCGAGGGGTCGGTCCTGGCTACTCTTGATCGGTCTTGAACTACCGATATGTCTTTTTCTCAATAGCTACCTGAGTATAAGTCCAGAACTCATAAATCTTAATCAAGGAGTCGTTGACCACGAGGGGTCGTTTTAGCCTTTCACTGAGGGGTCAGTACATACAAGACTCTCGATCAGAGGCATACCCAGAATAACAGTTCAACGTTCCAGAACCTATGTTATTCAGGCCGACCAGTCTTTGACCACAATGGGTCGATCCTGTCTGCACCGAGGGGTAGGTGAGATAAGACTGGTCGAGCTGACAATAAACATAATTCATATTTCCAAGTTTGCTTCCATTTCACTGTCAAGCTTTCTCACTAGGTTTTTTTATGATTTAACCCTTTGTTTTTCTAAGCATAGGGATAATCCTCTCTAAGGTGTGGGTACCACCTAAGGTCATCTATGGCCAACATACATGTTTTGTGATTGTCATAACGATGAGCTTTCAATCCGGTGGAGCATCATCTTTACTCTTGATCATCTTGGGTCTTCAAACTTCAGGTAAGTGCTTCTTTCCGAATCATGGAATTGACATACATAGGGTATTGGCCAAGCCGAGGCACTAATAGATAATATGTTGTTTAATTGAGACCCAGCACCAACAGTTAAGAAGATCCTGAATAATTTCTTAAGTGAGGTATTTGGGGCTTCGAAGTTTGAGGACTTTTCGAAGTTTGAGGACTCTCTAGCTCAAAGGGACATATATCACCGTTTTCTTTTTCCTCTGAAGTGGTGAGGTGGGCCCCACCAAATGGCGAAGATTGTAGCAAAGGGATGTAGTACAGTAGCAGAAACTGGCAACCAAGTCTGCCAAAAAAACCTACACAATGGACTCACCTGTGATCTATCAGCAGCAAAAAGTGACAGGAGGTTGGGGGAGCGGGGGCTCACTGTTGGATATTAAAGATTGAGACAATTACACTGTCTGGATGGTGTAGTTGGTTATCATGCTAGTCTCACACACTAGAGGTCCCCGGTTCGAACCCGGGCTCAGACATTTTATCCCTAAAGATTGAGACAATTGAACAGTCGAAAGAAAAAAAAAACACCATTGCAAAGATTTTATATAGCAATGGAAAAGAATTTTTTTCCTAACTTGATGCGGAGATCAATCTAGAGAAAAAAGAAAAATCACCGATGATGGGCGTAACCAGAGGACCAGATTATCTCCAATCTAACAGTCTCAGGAGATCAAACAACCATCATGAAAACAAAATTTTGATACAAGCTTCCTATAATTAGGCTTTGCATGCCATGATGAATTCTACACTAATAGAGGAATGATAGAACAACAGAAGAATGAAAATGAGGTAAAAAATTGTTGTAGCTTTCATCTAATATGTGTGTATTTAATACATAGAACATAATTACAGGGAAGAAATCCCTAAATTGAAGGGATTACAATCAATCCATAATTACAATAAAATCTTAGTCAACTTTCTAAATATACAAATTCTGTTTACACACAAATCATCACAAACTACCCGACTGTCCTCTCCTCTCAAATCTATGCATTTGTCAGCAATTAGAATACCGTCAAGAATCCGCTTGCCTCCAAAATTCCCATTGAAATTTAGAAGTTATAAGATGCATGATTTCCTTCAGCCTATTAGCAAGGACTTCTGCAATGATTTTATACATTTTTGAACTTAGATAGTTCCATTCCCCCTTCCACTTTCTGAATGAGGGTGACAAAGGTGGCATCCATACCCTTTTGAAACTTGCTTCTCTGATGAAACTCATTAAAAACCTTGCTTGGAACATCCTTGATGATATCCCTGAAAAAATGTAATTGGGAAGCTATCCAGACCAGGAGTTTTGTCATCTACAGATTCAACAATTGCTTTGTGCATTTCTTCCTCGAAGGATCTTTCCAGCCATAATGCTCTCTCTCAAGGCACACTGAGAAAATCAATTCCATCAAGGTGTGGCATTGGCCAACTATCTTACACAAAGTGTTTGAAAAAAAACTCCACTTCCACAGCTGTTTTATCCTTACTCATCACCAATCTTTAATCTTGCTGTGTAATTCCTCTCTTCCCTTGCATCAGCCATCCATTGGAAAAGAAGTCAGTGTTTTACCCCATTCTCTAAGCCAAGTGGCTCTAGAGAGCTGCCTCTGCACCATCTTCTATCATCTTAAAATGTCCTCTAATTCTTGCTAAAGAGAACATTTCTGCTGGAACTCCTTGGGTGAGTAAGTGACCATCTTCCTTTTTTTTTTAGAGCAGTAACAAGGTAATAATGCATTAATAAGAAGACGTAAATACAAAGTATGAACAAAAAAAAACGGAGGGTTTAGGAGATGTAAACCCTAACAAGGAAAAGAAAAATACAAAACAACCAAAACAAAAAAACAAACCCCCCAAAAAATACAAAACAAATTTATGAAACACATCCAATACAATCAAGACAACCCGTATAAGCCCTCCCATCTTCCTGGGCATCCAAATTGTTAATTCCGTCCAATAAAAACTGTCACTTTTCTGCACGTCCAGAAACCTGTCTTCTCCATATTTGAGTTTTTCTTTCACATACTTCTTTTCAAATTTGTAAGCTGTCCAACCTTGGATATCACATTTAATCCACCATGAATTAACCAGAGATGAAAGCCCCGATGCTGTAGCCAAGCCACTTCAAATCTGAATGGGCAAGGCCTTTTCTCCATGCCTCCTGTGTCAAGCCAAATTGGCAAATCTTGGAAGGGACCAGACTAAAGAATCTGGGTACTTCTGATCCCACTCATTAGCAGGTCAGACATAATGCATTGACTTTCTGTGTGCAATCCTGTCACGCCCCGCCTTCCAACACCTGGACGGGCGTGATCTGACTGTACAAATTTAAATCACCTGCTGCCATAAACGGGTCTTACTTTCAAAATCTGTGGCTAAATTCAAAACAAACATAATTACATTCACAAGCCACCAAAATTCCTCTAGTCCATAACCTGCTTGAAGACATCACATCATATTTGAGCTTCTAAATAACTTAAAGGGATAAATATCACTCACATAAGGATCTCTAAACGCATCACTTACTCACATTCCCATAAAAATCAAATTGAAGCGTTCTCAAAATTAATCCATACTTGAGTTTATTATCAAGTTTCACAAGTAAAAATAAAACAAATAAATAACTTTCTCAAAGTCTCAAAACAAATAAACAACCATCTTATAACCTAAATAATAAATTCTGCACTTAGCGTTTATACGAATTCTACATCGACTCCTCACCTTCTAAGCTCAATTGCGATTATCGTCCAGACCCAAGTCCAAGGGATTGCCTGCAATGTAAGGGATGAACTTCATGGCCCAGTGAAGAAAACAATAAAACAATCATAGCATATGATATTCCTACTTCCTCAATGATATTTCAAATAAGCAAGGCGATTATCGTCCAGACCCAAGTCCAAGGGATTGCCTGCAATGTAAGGGATGAACTCCATGGCCCAGTGAAGAAAACAATAAAACAATCATAGCATATGATATTCCTACTTCCTCAATGATATTTCAAATAAGCAAGCATAACAATTTATTACATGCCCATGCCTTTGCAAAATGTAATGCTCAATGCCAAATGCCATATTCCAACCCATTATTACATCTATTGATATTTGGTGGCTTTCCCGACGAATCGAGAATAACACATCGCCTTAATGGCCTTCCCACATAAAGTGAGGATAACACAACCTACCACCAAATAACAGCCCTCATGACTTATCACGGATATCGCATCTCATCTACCATAATGGTCTTCCCATTTAAAGTGAGGTTAACAACACTACCACCGTCGTAGTCTTCGTGACAATTATGGATCACACCCTCATACCCAATGCTATGAATATGAGAATACTATGCTCAATGCTGACAAACATGCTTAAATATTCATATCATGCCATGAAATGATAAATCTCAATCTAAGCAGATTATCATATCATACTAAATATCTCATTTGCCATAGCATGCATAAACCTTGAAATAAACGTAACAATAGTCCATACGTCATAATATTTGGATTATATATACCAACATTCAACCATGTCCAATTAAGGTTAATAATCAGACAATAACATACAAATAGCCATCAATTTATGAATATAACTTATTGGATCTTTTAATAATATTAATGGTTAGACTCCACAATCCGGGCGGACTGAGTTTCCTCACGGCCAATAGAATGTTTAGCCAAATCTCCCTTACATTACTGTGAGTAAATACCGGATCTCAACCATTATTAACATACACCCAATCTATTCTAGATCCAACAGTTATATTCTAGTCACACAACAAAATACTATATTCCATTGCCTAAACACATAAGAATATAAGGAATCATGTTTCAAAGTATGTAGTGAATTGTTTCCCTCACCTAGAAGCTTTCGTAATGCGAATGATGTGTCCACGAACTTCCAGGTAATAATTAGTCTCGAATACCAAGTTTTGCTGCGAATACGATTTAAAGGTTCCAAGTATTATTAATATGAGGATTTTTAGGTCTCTTTGGAAAAGTACATTAATTATAAGTAAGATGTGTTGCTGTCCCAATTCTAGTCTATAGGTCACACTAAGGTCCAAGGTTAAGGGTGAAGTTTCCAAATTTGTTGCCAACATAACACAATAATTACTTAGGACTGTATTATTGTATTTATTTATGAAAATTGTCCTAACTTAGAGCAGTTTAGAGGTTGGCTGCCTTTAGGAAAGATAACAATAACTCTAAGTATTTTTAATTTAATAAGTAATTAACTGTAGCAAAGCATATTAAATCAGACCAATTGAATACAGTTGGTACTATCTTGAAATTACCACTGTAAGAGGGCAAGGTAATAAGGTTCCGGGTTTTAACTTGTAACTAAGCCACGGGTAAAATAAAGAAAGATGTTAACACATGGTGCTGGCAGCAAGGGGACTTGGATCAGTCTCACTTACAGGTAGTTTCAGGCTGGTTGTGTTATCCATCTCGGCTGGAGAAAGAGTTCTCTTTAACTCGTCACACTAAGATTAAAACCAGTCTTGAAATCAGCCAGCTAGGGGCTGAAAACAGTCCTTAGTATCAATGTTTCTGGGGCTGAAAATCAGTCCCATTAACTAGCCGATCTGGGGTTAGAAATCGGTCCCCAACTTAGGATGTTTTTATTAGAGAAAAGCTGAGTGATTACTGTTCACGGATAAGAAATTGGGGACAGATCTGAGTCACCAATTTATTTGATCCTACGGCTGAATGAAGAAGGGAAAAATCATCACCATCCAACAAGTATTGTCTGGTTGGCTGGCTCGAAATTTACAAAGGGGAGAAGAGGAAGAAGAAACCCATGGGAGAAGAAGAACATAGAGGAAATTAGAGAGACATACCTGTTAGTTGCTGTAATTTGAGAACAAAGACGACAAAAGTTGGTCACACGGTGGTCCCGAACTCTGCTGCTTGAACCGAAACTTGGTCTTCAAAGAGGAGAGGAGGAATAAGAACTCAAGAGAGATTTGGGGTTTTTCTTTCCCTTCTTCCGCTGAGATTTCCGTTGAGATTTGGTTGCTGTTTCGAAAAGGGTAAAAGAAGGGAAGGGTTCACAGGTCTCTTAAAAGGAGGAGAGTCCTATTGGTAAAGGAATCCCATCGGTGAAAGGATTTTGAACAGTTTCCATTTAAGTAGGGATTTGAGTCTCAAACGAATAAGGAAGAAGACTCCAATCTGAAAAAGGAATCCCATCGGTGAAAGGATTTTGGACAATTTCCATTTAGGTAAGGATTTGAGTCCCAAACGAAAAAGGAAGAAGAATAATCAAATCTGAACAAAGAATCCCAACGGTGAAAGGATTTTGGACAATTAAATTCGACCAGCGAAGGTGGGTCCCTTTAAATTATTGATTTTAATAAATTGTCTTTTATTTCTCTTTTATTAATTTTGTCAATCATCGATTAAATTCTATACACTTAAAATTGGAACTTATTTATTGATTTCACATTCTTAATTGAATATTTCCAATTGGAATTCTAACTTAGGAGAATTAAAATCTAAGTTGATAATTTATTTTCCATTCTCTTAATTTAATTCGAAAGGGATAAATTTGTAAATTCTTATTGGGGAGAAAGTGTGAAATCGGGGTCTAATATTAAATCCCTAAATTCAATTGTGTTTTTCCCAAATAAAATTATCAAATTAAACTAACAAATCAATTTAAACTACAATCATTGTCTAAATTAATTTTACCCGTCACAACTGACCCGTTACCCCAGGTCGGGTCATTACAAATCCAAACCTACATAACACAATTAATGAGATTCAATGAAGTTCCATCATTTATCGTCAGAAACTCAGAATAGACATTTCTGGAAGACAGAAGTAAGAAACTCCTAGAAACCACTTGGGTGTGGAGTGAAGGAATTAGAACAAGTTAAACTCTCACTGCTCTTGTAAGGATAGTGTTCTTTTTTGGACTCGAAAAACTAGTTACACGAGTTATCTAGTAGTCTAGAACAACTTTTCAAATACAACAAAATTCAAATTTAAATACAAATTTCAGACGCAAGTGGAAATTGTAATCTTATGATTCTTATCCTCTAATACGGAGGCACCCATATTTGTTATACTTGTTCCATTCATTACAGGGACTTTACCAAGGGCTGAATCTTTTCATCTCATGAGAATGTGTTCTTGATCATTTTGAAATTTCTAGAGAATTGATTATGATAATCGTGTTGATTATCAGGCTCATTTTTTATTTAATCAGATTTCAATAATGGTTTATAGGTTTTTCATATATTTAATGTAATCTGGTGGGAAAAAAATATTTTCAAATTTCAGATGTAAGAAAGAGTGAAAATGCTGAGTTGATGGGCCTTCAAGAGGATTCCGGAATCAATGAATCTCTAGTCGTTGGAAGATCTGTGTCAGAAAGCAATAGCGATAATTCTGTAGTGAAAGGAGACACACATGAGAATGGATGTGAAATTACATTCAGTTATGAATGTTTGAAGGCCAAATCTACAAATCCAGCAAGCGGAATTGATTGCATGAGAAGAGAGGTATGTGGGATTGACATTTTTGTCCGTTGCCATGCTTCAGCTCACTTATGTATGGATGGGTCATGCTTGAGGTTGTTTTATAACACCACGGTGGATGTGTGATGTCTGACTGCATATACCAATCATTCATCATATGTGATGCACTTAGGACACGCCATTTCTGATGGCTCTAAATTCACACTCCAATCGGATGATTTGACCGCCTCATTGAACATCTTGTTTAATGTACTTGCACAGTCCTGGGCAGTTGCCCTTTTTGTTTTAGGATTGCACTTGCAAGAGATGGATGGTTGTGATTATCCAACTCTCATGAATCCGTCCATCTAACCTATAGGCTTGTCCACTAAGGCAGACTATTTTAGACTTACAGGGCATTTTGATTGCATGGCTCTGATTATCTGAGCAATGAAATTTCAGGCCATGCCATCAACGAGGTTCTCACGAAATGGATGATCTGGATAAACGTGTGGCATTCATATAGCTTCCTTGTCTTGTAATTTTACTTTGATGAGTTTGGACTTTGGAGGAACCAAAAAGAAGAAACTGATTCTTTCAAATCCATTTGATTTTGAATCCAGTACTAATGAACTTCGGTGCGTCTTGTGTTCATATCCTTAGGCCTATCTATCTGATGTCGAGTTTCAGTCCATCTTGGGTATGACGAAAAAAGCATTCTATCAGCAACCAAGATGGAAGCGGGACATGCTGAAAAGGAAGGTGGATCTTTTCTGAGTTATTCTATCAGCAGCAAGTGAAAGAACGTTCATCAACCAAAAATAATAATAATAATAATTCAAAAAATTCAAAGGAGTTGCAAGAAAAAGGTATTTCTGCCGTTTCATTAATTTCTTTATTCCTTGTGGACTTCCAAATTTCTACGTGAAATGTGGGTTACAAGGATTGGATTGCTCTCTCTGGTTGCAAGTGTTTTAGTCTGTTTTGACTGCCTTCCTAAACAGCATTAGGTCATTCTTTTATTTGTATGCAACCATGTTGCAGCTTGGTCGCTCATGTTAGGGTTCTTCTAACTTATATTTGAGGTTTACTTTTGATTTTTACTTACTACTTCTGTTTGTAGTTTTACTAATTAAAAAAGAAAAAAAATTCTGTTTGTCAAAAAGGATGTGAACTTATATATCTGTATCTGCAAAACATTAAATGCATCAAGAGTGAGGGGATTCGTTCTTACTTTCTTCTTTTTTTTTTACTAAAGTGTTCAAAACTCTTAGAGCATCTAAATAATCCTTGGGGCATGTAGAAGCCTTTCTATCCACACACACTAGGTAATTCTATGGGGAGTGATCTTTTAGAGTGGAATAGAAATCGAACTCAGAACTCCTATTTCCTGAGAAGATTCATGGGCATCAATTCAACCGCTTTGGGTCATTCGTTCTTGCTAGTTGTCATATGGATGCATGTATAAGTTGAATTCATGGTTCTGTGCTTGGTCAGAACTGTACGTTTGCTACATTTATTTATATGGTGGTGATGCCTGTTGATCTGGCTGCCCATGTGGGTTTGCTACAGGGCATTACCCACCTTAATCATATAATCCTTACCAATGTAACAAATATCATCGATATTTTTGATTTTATTACGAAAATATCGGCAAAAATATATTTTCGCATTAAAAACGCGATATTAACACTGCTGTCATTTTTAACAGTAATTTATCATTAATATTACATTTTTAATGCGAGAAACGATAGTAACGCGACATTATCAGTAATACCCACTACACCTTATCAGTAATACCCACTACACCTCAAAGCATGCAAAACTTACCGTGTTTACACAGTACTCATGGGATAGTGGGATACGGATGAAAATACACGGTTTCTCACTTACGTTTCCACGTTTATAGAAAGAACTGGTGTCAAAAAAATTGAGACTTTTCGATGTGGGAGTCACAGAGCCCTTTATATCCATTAAACAAGAGTTATTGAGGCTGAGACTCAGTGTTTTTTTTTTTTTTTAACTTTCCTCTTCTGTATTTTTCTTGGGGTTTGTCCTCTACTTTCTTTTTTTCATTATAAAAAATAAACATATAAAAACTAATATTAAAAACCATCTATTCATTTATTAAAAAGCATATTTAATTAACTTCAATAACCACTAAATTTATACTATAAAATGAGTATTTGAATGGTTTTATTATTAGTTAATCTCCAAAAAAAAAATTTAAGTCTCATAAAAACTCTAATTAATAAAAACTAAAAGAAAACATCTAAACAAATAAATTGAAAAAAAAAAAACTACTTTAATCCATAAAACAGAATTAATCTAAAAGGACAAAAAAAAACTATTTTAACTGGTGAATATAATTTGAATCTACCACAAAATTTGAAATATTTATTTATTATTTATTTTATTATTTTTTAAATATTTATATTTTCAGCGAGATTTTCCTGTTAAATTCCTGATAAAAATTCAAGAATTTTAAAATATCCCATTATTATCGGTTCCCGTTAATATCCTGAGAACGGTATTTGTCACATTGATCCTTACTAGGTAAGAAAATGTACTTTACATTTTAAAAAAAAATAGTAGAAGATCATTCTTTTTTCACTTTATAATTTGTTGTCTAATTTTATTTCTATTTTTAAATACTAACATCAAAATGTGGACTAAATCTTTTAAAATCACAATTTTTTATCATTTAATCTCTCTTTCTGTTAGAAATGTTTGTGGTGAGACGGTGGAGTCTCCGTTGCAATGAGACTCCACCAATAATCTACATGAAGCCCGTATTTATTTATACGAGTAATGGAAAACTCACTAAATCATTCTTTAGAATGAACTGTTCTGGTTTTTATTGTTAAAATGAAAGCAGATTATAATTGTTTAATGACTAATGGTCAATATTCATTTAACGAACATCTTAAACTATCGCTTTTATATATACTAGTTGAGGAACGTATTATATACGTTTGATGTATTTATTCTACACAAATTAAAATTAAATGAAATTTAAGTGTAAAAATCTATCACTATTTTATACTAAATTATATCAAATTTGAATGTTTGCTTCCTATTTTTACACCTATTAAAGTTGGACTTTTATGTATTTTATCTTTATTATATTAATCTTCAAATCACTTGTCTATAGAGTTTAGATTAATAGAATGACAGTTTGAATTTGACCATACCTAAACCTGCATAAAAAATAATAGGATTTCAAATTCAAAAATAGATTCTTGTCGAAAAAATGAATAGATATAAAATTTATGTATTTGTTTATTTTAAATTATAATTTTAAAATTTTGCTTATATTCCTATATTATAAATGCAAAGACTTTTAAAAGGCATGTTTTCATAACTATTTTTGTGAAATCAGATTTTTTCAAGGATTCCTTTTTCTTTAGAAAATAAAATTTATAGAATTTTGTTTTTAAGAATTGACAGAGACATTGGTATCTTTGATAATAAGAAACACCAGTGTATCTTTTCACTACTTAGACGATGACAAATGGACAAAAGCATGAGTTTAAAGTTCCTTGTTATAAAAAACTTAAGTATCATGTTAATTCCCTTGTTTTCCATGGTTATCAATTTCTATTCTTAGGTACAATAAAAAGGTTTGCACCATCATTAATCAAAAAAAAAAATTCTATTGTTAGGAGAACGGGGCATTGGTTGTAACTTGATTGCATTTTAATTGAAATGATAATAATGATGAGAATAACGATGATCAAAATAATAATAATAAAAACAATACTAATAACACTTATAAGAATAAATCTGTAATGCATTGTATAGTTAATTCATCTTATATTTTACTTAAAATGGTAATGTATAATAAAGTATGTTTAGATCAATTTTTTACCTAACCCACCTCAATCTAATCCAAAAACTCATAAGATGGGTTAGGCTATCTTAGTTTATTGGGCCAGTAGTACTTAGGCACGGGGTGTGGGTTTGGCTAGGCTATGGTTAAGTTATAGATTATAGTTACCATATTCAGGTCGATTGGACCATGAGTTCTAGTCATACACAGGATCATAGGTCATGTTAGGTCGACTATAAGTCATGCATTGGGTTGGGTCATAGATTGAACAAGGGTCAATAGGGATGAAACTCGGGTCGGGTTTTGGAAGTCAGGTCAGCGAGTTGGATCGGGTTGAGAAGATAAAAACCTGCATTGAATTCAGGTCGGATCGGGTTGAAGAATTTTCAAGTTAACCCGACCTGACCCAACTCGATTAAATTTAGGCTAAAATGGGTTCAAAATGCGGGTCGGGTCAGAATTCGGATTGAGTTGGGTTATAATTCGAGTCGGGTCGCGTCGCGTCGAGACGTTCAAGTCAAAAGTTCGGGTTGAATCGGGTCCGGGTCGGGTTGGGTTTTAAAAAACCCGACCCGATACGATTTCAGCCCTTCAGATCAACCTAAGTCTATTGGATTATGGATAAGGTCATGGGTCATGATTTGAGTCACATATGATAGTTGGGCTAGATCTTGGGTCATAGGTTGGATTGGACAATAATTAATCTATAAATTCAATCACAAACTTTAAAAAACACAAGTCATATAAATTGATTTCCAACTTCTCCCTTTAAAAAATTATTTTTCAGATTTAAAAAAAAATATTAAGTTGCTAAAATTATTTTCTACAAGAAGATTCACAAAAAATAATAATAATAAATTTAATATAAAATTTATTTTTATTAAAAAAATATTGCACATAAGCATATTTCAAGAATGTGAAATACTTCCATAGGTTCATGAATTTCCTTTGCATGGCAAACACATCTTTCCACCTTTCCAACTTTGAAAATAAGGCTACAAACCTTTATCGGATTCAAATTTGTTTTGCCTTCCACTAGTAATCCATTCGCCTACGTATATCAAAACTATGAAAATATCTATTTACAAAAATAATTTATTAAAACTTTGAGTAAGTGATCATCTTTAATTGTGATAGTAGAAAATAACGATAACATTCGAAATAAAATTCAACTCCATCTTATTGATTTGATTTTATGATTTTGAACTTTAAAATTTTAATTAACACAATTCGTCGATTTTTCATAACCTACTCATAAGCTGTGCCGATTGTATTAAGATCATCATCAACATTAATATTATTTATCTCATATATTTAAAGTCATAATTGAATTGGCAAATTACCTTTAATAGGCCAACTATTTGATTCTCATTGATATTAGTCTAACTTACAATGTCAATGGTTAGAACTTAGAATAATAGTCATTGACAAATTATAGTGATAATGAGTCATTTTATATGATAAGAAAAGACGTTTAAATTTTTTTTAAATGAAGTTAAAATTTAATTTTTAATCAAGTTTTGTTGATTGAGACTAGCATAATGGGGTATGATTTGAAGTCCATTCAAAATCAGTTTAAATAGTTAATTTGATATTTAAAACTCTGCTTTTGTTAGCAAAGACAAAACATGTGCTTCTTGACATGTATTGATGATCTCTCTGCTCGATATGGCACTGAGACTAATCACAAATATATGAAATCATTTGTAACCCTCATTTATCGAGTAACTTTAGACATAGTTAAATTTGAGATATTTAAGTTATTTCTAAAAACTCAAGTCAGCTACGTGATAGCAATATTAATGAATATCTGGGCCGATATTTGCCTGATATAAGCGAATGTAGGCTGAGATATCAGCCTAGGCCCACAGCCGATAACATCTTTTTTTAAAAAATGATAAAAATGAATATCGGCTTATATATCGGCTATATCAACTAATATCCCTATTGTCCTTGTCGGTAACACTACTATGTTAAAAAAAAAAAGTCTTAAGATTTTTTTTCTAGTTGTCTAACTCAACATTTTCCAAAGTCAAGAAATTCTACTAAATTTCAGTAGAAATATTTTATTATTGGAAAATATCATGTTAGAGAATTAGGAAAAAAAAAATTAGGCTATTTTCCCCTCAACAAAGTCAGGTCTTGAAATTCGAGACATGACAGAAGGGTATTAGAATTAAGTTATCTCTTGTAATTCAAGACGTGACAACATATAAAAGTTGATTTAGACTTTAGAGGAGAATTTTTTTGATAATTCAATCTTATACAAGTGAAATAGGTGCTTGAAATTGTATTTTATTTTAATTATATTTTATTTACTTTAGATTAAGATAAATGTCATAAAAGAATCATTAGTATATTGAACTTCAAAATTTCACAAACTTAGATGAGTGGAAACTCTACCTCATCCTTCACTTTCAAAAAGAAAGTGGCCACTGCTGTCAGCATTATTAAGTCTTAATTAAATCCATGCAATATGCAGCTGTGGATTAAAAAGAAAAGATTACATTAGCCAACAATCAGCTATATTAACTTTTTACTCAAAACGCCATCAAAAGTGAAATGTTCAAAGCATTAACTTATCATATGATCAACTGTAATTAATTCTCTCTCTTTTGGATAGAGAAAACAGACCTCTGCAATTTCCCCCCCCTCCTCACTATTTCTACAAGGTAAAGGCTCCTCAATCTCATCTTCTCTTTCTATTGCTGTTTATTTTTTTTTGGTTTTTTTTCTAATTTTCTTTTTCCTGTAGGAAATTCGAGCCCTTTGCTTGAGCATTTCGAATTTGGGTTTCCTTCAAACTGAGCCATTTGAGCCGGGCTTTTGGGATCAGTTCCTCACCAGTCTTTCCTTCCACTTTCAGATTTCTGTTTTCCCCTTTTCTCTTGAAAATTTTGCATTGATTTCCCTACTGAAATTCTTTTCTTTTTAATTAAATAATTTGGATCCTGTAGAAACATAAATCATACACCACAAATCATTATAACACCGAATTTACGTGGAAAAACCATAAGGGAAAAAAAACACGATAGAAAGAGTTTATTATTTCTACTGTAATTATTAATTATATCAGTGACATATTTATAGGTAAAAAATACAAGGACGAGTCCTAATTGATTTAGGAGACAAAGTCCTAACTGAGTTAGGAGACAGAGACCCACTCAATTTTTCTTTCTAATTCAACACTTTGTCTCAAGTAGGTGCGAAAATGTCGATTGGACCCAACTTGGACAAAATATCTTGGAATTTAACAATAGAGAGACTTTTTGTGAAGATATCTGTTAATTGTTGATCACTGCGAACAAACGGAGTAGAAATAACATTAGCTTGCAAATTTTCTCAAACAAAAAGGCAATCCACCTCAATATGTTTGGTTCTCTCATGAAACACCGGATTCGAAGCAATGTGAATGGCAGCTTGATTATCACAAAATATTTTCGTTAGCTGATTAGAATCAAAACCCAAATCTTACAATAAGGACCGAAGTCAAATAACTTCACTAGTGGTTAAGGCCATTGCACAATATTCTGCTTCTGAACTTAATCTTGCAACAACACTCTGCTTGTCACTCTTCCAAGTTACCAGATTATCTCCCACAAATGTACAATATTCTGTTGTAGATCGTCTATCAACCAGACAACCTGCCCAATCAACATCAGTGTAAGCAGTAATGGAACTATTTCCATTCTTCGGCATCCATATTCCCCTTCCTGGAGAACCCTTTAAATATTATAACATTCGATTGACAGCATTCATATGAGTAACTGTAGGTGCATGCATAAATCTGCTGACTAAACTGATTACATAGGAAATATCTGGCCTAGTAATCGTTAAATAAATCAATCGAACAATCAACCTTTGGAACTGACCAATATCAGATAACAATTCACTATCATTATCAAACTTACCTCTACTGTCAATTGGAGTATCTGAGGGTTTAACTCCCATCTTTCCATTATCCTTTAACAGGTCCAAAACATATTTATTTTGATTGAAAAATATGCCCTTCTTTGACCAGGCAACTTCTAATTCAAGAAAATACTTTAATACTCCCAGGTCTTTGATAGCAAATCTCTTATGCAGGAGAGTCTTAAGTCTTATAATGTCATTTTTAACATCGCCTGTGATTATTATATCATCAACATATATTAAAACAACAGTTGTACCACATATACCTTTTTTTACAAACAAAGAAGAATCAATTGTACTCCTTTAAAGCCCATTACTCATGAGAACGGAACTAAGCTTAGCATATCACGCACAAGAAGATTGCTTAAGTCCATATATGACCTTTTTTAGCTTACACATAAATCTAACTTTGGGTTCTTGTGAATGTCCTAGTGGAACACTCATATATACCTCATCTTCTAGATCATCATACAAGATAGCATTTTTCACATTCATTTGAGATAATTCCCAACCCTAATTAACTGCTAAGGAGACAAGCACTCGAAAAATTTTCATCTTTACAACAGGTGCGAAAGTCTCTGTATAATCTTCTCCATATGTTTGTGTAAAACATCTGGCAACAAGTCTCGTCTTGTGTCGCTCCACAGTTCCATCACTTTTATACTTGATTTTATATATCCAACGACACCCAACAGTCTTCTTTCCAATAGGCAATTTGACAATATTCCAAGTTTTATTATCATCAAGTGCTTGCAATTCTTCTTTCATTGCAAGTTTCCAAACATATATAGAGTTAGCTCCACGAAATGTCTTTGGTTCTTGTTCACTAGACATTGCACTCAAGAAAGATAAATATGACTGAGTAACATTATCATATATCAGAGAAGCCTCCATTGGGTATGATACAGCATGGTAAGTAAAGAAATCTTTCATTTTTTTTGGAGGACAAGTCTCTCTACTCGATCTTCGTAATGGCAGAGGAGGAACCGGTATTTCAGTTGCTGTAATCGGCTGGATCTCTAGAGATATAGCCTCAGTAGGAGTTGTTGGTATTTCAGTTGCTATAGACATTGGTTGGTTATCTGGAGAGATAATCACAGTATTTCTGTGGCAGGAGATATCATCAATTACAGTAGGAAGCAGTACCAAGTCAGACAAGTACTCCCCCTGAAACTGATTCTCAGAATCACCAAGAGCTGTAAAATACAGTTCAGATTCAACAAAGAGGACATCATGAGATATAAGAAGCTTGCGAGATGAGATGTCATAACAAATGTATTATTTCTGTGTGGAAGAGTAACCGAAGAAAACACACTTAAGAGATCTGACATCGAACTTATCACGATGAATACTCAGTCGATGGACATAGCAGACACACCCAAATACACGTAGGTGAGATAAGTTAAGAGGTCTATTCTTCAATACTTCCAACGGGGATTTAAAATTGATAATCCGATTAGGAAGTCGATTAATCAAATAGATATAGTCACGCCATGAGACCAGTATGTCTTAGGAATATGCATTTGAAACATAAGTGCTCGAGCAGTTTCTAAGATATAACGATTTTTCCGTTCTGACACACCACTCTGTTGTGGCTTACCCACACAGCTAGTTTGATTAATAATACCTTTGTTATAAGTATAGTCAGTGAAAATAGCATTGACATATTCAGTTCCATTGTCAGAGTGAAGAATTTTAATCTTGGCATGAAATTGGGTATGGACCATGTTGTAAAAATCTTTGAAAGCAGATAACACCTCAGTTTTAGATTTGAATAAGTATAACCAAGTAACACGCGTGCAATCATCAATGAACACCACAAAATATTTAAATCCATCATAAGAAGCAATGGAAGCACTCCATACATCAGAATGAATCAGTTCAAAACAAGCAATATACTTAAAACTAAAAGAAGCAAATGGTAACCGTGATTGTTTTGAAAATTGACAAACGTCACAAACATTAGACGGAATATAAGCAGACGGAAAAAGACAAGACAAAATACGACTTGAAGGATGTCCAAGCCGTTGGTGCAGTAGGTGACCATCTACAAGGTCCTTGACATGATAAACCTTATTAGGAGAATGTCACATGTAAAGGACATTGGAATACGTGCCTTCACCAATCGTCTTCTTCGACGTTCGATCCTGAAAGACGACAGAGTTAAGAAAGAAAATAACATCACAATTCAACGCATTAGTAAGTTTTCCAACAAACAAGAGTTGAGTTGGAAAGGAGGAAACAACCAGAATAGTAGAAGTGACCTTATTTGAAAAAAAATCAATTTTACCACTGTCGACCACTGGAACCATAGATCCATTGGCTAGATACACATCGTGTTTACGAGATGATGTTGAAAAATCATACATAGAAGAAGAAGAATTAGCCATATGGTCAGTGACTCCATAGTCAATAATGCAAGGATGACCATTAGATTATGAAGTAAGAAAAACATGAAGGTTACCTGCAGTATGAGACGAAGAAGACGTGCTTGGAAGAGGCAGAGACTTACGGAGATCATTTAGAATCTGACTCAACTGATCTAGAGTGGTTGAAGTGTCTGCGATATGAGCCTTGTCTCTCATTTTGGATTCAAAGTTAGGTTTGAAATGAGGATGTAACGACCAACAACGATCCTTCGGATGCCGAATCTTTCCACAATGAAGTCGTCATTTATTCTGAATAACTTTATTATTCTTAGACTCAGAGAAGTGTCTGTGGTCATTCTTATGAGTAAGGAGAGCACTTGATTCAAGGTTCGCTGAGGAATGTGGAATAGCAGAAGGCATAGTTTCATGTCGCGTTTCTTCACGTTGAATGATAGCGCAAACATTAATCACTGAGGGTAGAGGATCTGTCATAAGTATGTTACTCTGCAAATATGCGTAGTCAGGCTGCAAAGCTCGAAGAAGAGAAAAAACTTGATCATCTTCATTTCGTTGCACGAGAGTGTGTGCATCAGTAGTATGTGGGCTATACAAATGTAATTCATCCCATAGTCTCTTCATATGTCCAAAAAGATCACAGAATTTCCGTTCACCTTGTAGCGCAGTGGCAATCTAATTTTGAATCTAAAACATTTAAGCAATATTATTTCGACTGCCATACATGTCGGTGACAGCTTCCCACAACTCTTTTGCAAAATCGGAAAAGGTAAAAATACTAGCAATGTATGGTTCCATAGAATTAACAAGCCATGAACAGATCAGTTGATCATTAACTAGCCAATCATCATAAGCTGAATTAGAATCAGTGATTTTAGCAGAATCTGTAGTAGGAGCTTCAGATGTGGAATCCAATGGAGGACAGACAATCTTCCCATTGATAAATCACAATTTTCTCTTACTACCGAGCGATAAGGTAACCGCTCGAGACCATAGAACATAGTTATTTTCATTTAGAAGCACTGACGACAGTCTTAGATTTGGATTGCAGTCGGATTCACCCATTGGAACTACTCAAAAGACAAGGGAAAGAGTTTTTTTTTCTCTCTCCCTTTCTTTAAAAAAACAAAACAGCAACCTTGTGTCTTGTAGAAGTGTCCGCGTCTAAAGGCTGACAACAATTAGAACGCCTAAATCAGTGGGTACGAACAACAATATTGCCCTGAATCGGAAAGGCAATAAGAAATTCCACCAATGGGAGTCATGAAAAACAGAAGGCTGTAAGGCAGAAGCAGATCTGTCATTGCTTCCTTGTAGAGGAGAGTGCCTCGGACGGAAGATATCTGGGCAGCAAATAGAGTTGCACACGTCTCGCCCGAAGATCTGTGAAGTTCCTTTTTGTCGAACAAATCTGAATCAGATCTAAAAGAAGAGAAAATTAAGAAAACTGCAGTGGAAAAATTGCAGACCGGGCCTTGACTGTCTGCCGGGATCTGTAACTATCTTGATGGCCGAACAATGTCAGATTTGTAACAGAAAGGTCAGGCGATATCCCGACCCAGATCTCGGATCTCAAGCTGAAGGGTCCGGATTTTCGAGAGGCTGAAGGCTGCGGGCGAAAGACGCAGGAGGATGCAACCAACAGATTTCAGTCAGTTGGGAAGGCTCCTGCAGTAGATCTTCAAACAGAGGAACAACCAGAGCTGGTGTAGATGGGCCGCGATTAACAGATCAGGGGTCTGGAACAAGAGGTATCTGGCAACGAAAAACGTCCCGTAGAGTCTGTTTTCTGTAGCGTCTGGGTGGAGAAAGAGCAGTAGAGGACCGACAAATTTCCAGAAACTCAGCTGCAAAGTGGTTTCTTTTCTGCAGCGTCTGGGAGAGAGACGGATGAGTAGATCTGGTGCAGGACTGAAGCAGGGACGAGAGGCGGAGATAAGGTCTGCTTGAGTTCGACCAAGATCTTAAGATTTTACCTTTCTTCTTCACTGAGAGAAATCGAGATCCTTTTGGCGAAAATTGAGAGCGGAAATCGTCAGGCTGTTAAATCAGCAGCATAGCCTATCATCCAGCAGATCGGAGCTGAAGAAGATGCACACCAGATCCGATCTGGGAGATCTGGAGAAGACGCCGACAGATCTGGGATCGCGTCCGACAGTAACAGGCGTCAGCGAGAGTAAGAGGATCCAAGAAAAATCCACTTAAACTAAATCGGATTTGGAAGAATGTGCACACTAGAGCAGATCTGGAGAAGATGCCGGCAAATATGGGCTCGTCGGGGAGCGGCGTCGGATGGTAACAGGCGTCAACAACCGGATCTCAGAAGCAGCAACAAAACAAGACTTACCAACAGTGATGGCAAGGGGGAACCGTGATAGCAGTGAGAATGCGGTGGTGCGTCGAGCTATCTGAGGCAATCGAGAACCGTGAAGAACATTAAAAAAACGATGCCCAAACAAACCCACCCATAAGGGAAAAAAACCACGATAGAAAGAGTTTATTATTTCTGCTGTATTTTCTAATTACATCAGTGACATATTTGTAGGTAAAAAATACAAGGACGAGTCTTAATTGACTTAGGAGACAGAGTCCCACTCAACTTCTCTTTCTAACTCAACAGATCCTTTTTTAAAGGCAAAATAAGTTGGATCTTTTGCTTGGTTATTTTTATTTTGGTGTGATCTTCTATGAATTTTGATAGGTGTTTCTTAAAATAGAGAATTACTAAATTTAAGAACCTTTCCATCTCTTAAAGTTATTGAAAATCGGTTTTGGGTCGATTTTTCTTAATTTAGTTCAGTTTTTGGGACATGGGTTTTGATTGAAGAGCTCCAAAACCAAAGGGAGAAGCTTTAGAAACATAATTACTGCAATCTAAGAGAGAGAAATGGTGGACCTCTATTGAGGGCAGATAAGTTGGTAAAATGTTTTCTAGTCTAATGAGGAAGGTATCCACCATTAAAGCAGTGGAGATTTATATCATTACTTTGTCAACTAAAGTTTATTCTTATTAGACTTTCTCATGGTTGGTGTATATGGAGGGAAAGATAATCAATATGCCGTTTAACTTCAATGGAGGCTCACATGTTATATGCAAATGGGGAGTGTGAATAGGGCTACACAGAAATTCTGTGTGTGAAGTGTTTCGCACAGAATATTTTTCCCTAATTTATTTATTAATGCATACTTCTTAAGTACACATCTTGGACCTGAAAAAAATTGACCCGATCAGATTAATCGACCCGACCTATTATGAGAAATGACTTTAAACCAACCTAACCCATTTAACAAATGACTCAATGTGACACCCTGAAATTTTAGAAATTGTTAAAATTGAATCTGTATTAATTAATTGAGATTGATGTGAATTAATCAATTAATTAAGAAAGATGTGGTGAATTTAATGGAGAAATTAAGAGGAATTAAATTATGAAATTAATTTAATTAGAATCGGCGATGTGGCGTCATGTCATTCGCACGGCATAAGGAAGTGGAACTTCCTTATCCACACGACACTCCCCACTCTCCCTCTATTGTGCGCACAACAGTCCATATTCCATCTTATAGTCGCACGATACTCCTCTCTCTCTCCTTTCTCCACACAGTAGTTAGTAGTCTATCTTCCAAACCTTCCACTGAGAACACCATTCTGCACTGTTGCTCTCAAGCAAGGAAGGAAAAGAAAAGGAGAGGGAAAAGGATTACAACAAAACCTCTACGTTTCTTTTCTCTTCTCTTCCATCGTCATACGATGATTATAGTGGAACTCAAGCAAAAAGCAAACAGTCCGGGTTTTTGTTTCTCTCTTGGCAAACCCTCGTTGGATTCCTTGAATTTATCTCTCTCCACTGGTTGAAGGTAAACCTTTCTCCCGATTCTTTTGATTACATATGTTGGGTATTGCAGCAGTCCTTCAATCATACCTGTTGTACAAACCTGAAATAAAAACCACTTCAATTGTTTATCTTGGACTGTAGATACAAAACCCCATCTCCTTGCATTCAATGATTTTATTTATAAAACCTAAGAATGATAATACATAAGCTTGCAATGACCGCCCACCTGCAGCCACCACCTAATCTGCTTTAAGGTGTTTTGCCGTATTATGTTACTTATAAAATTAGTTGATGATTAATCCGAGAAGGTGTTTGACAAAATGACTAAGAGAAATGTCATCAATTGGAATTTGTTGATATCTGGCTATGTATCAAATGGGGGACTGATTTTCAGTTCAAAATCGGTTTGACATTGGGAGTGAATTTCAGTCAATTTATGATGAGGAAAGATGGTCTCCTTCGACATGTTCTATAGGAGTTTGCCTTTGGTTTTTACCTTATTTTAATTTGAGAATTTGGTATTCTTAAATCAAAATTACTGTTAGTTACTATTATTATCTTCTTCAATGTCATCCAGCCCCTGAACAATTTCAATGTAGGACAATTCTTATACTCACAATACATCCTTAAGTAGTGAATATGTTATGAGGTAGCAACTGGTTAAATCTGTATAAATTTTTCCAATGCCCGTCAGTAGCAACTGGTTAAATCTATATGAATTTTTCCAATGCCAGTCCTACCTTATTTTATTTCAGTTCAGTAAAAAATAATGTAAGATGGGGATTGGGGGGGGGGGGAGGGGGTGGAGTTTCAGTAAATATCCAATAACTGTATTATTTATTAAAAGGATACTTTTTGTCTCGTGTTTTAATTTTGAGAAAAATATGGAGAATGTTTATTGCTTATTCATTCAGGTTTGAAAATAATGATGATACCTTAATATCCTATTCGACTTTTGAAATGAATTTGTAAAAGTGATGTCGTATTACCTCACGTGTTTAATTCATTAAAGAATGGGTCCCTACCCCTTTTGATTTTCCAACCTCTATTTAATACCCTTTTGTTAAAACTAAACTAAAACGTTAAGATAGGGACCTGATTAATTCTTAGGATCTCTATCCCTTCAGTTTCTATCTTTTATTCTTGAGTACTTCATTGTAATATACGTATCCTTTTGTCGCAGCTCGCTAATCACTGTTTGACACTTCTTGAAGAGACTACGACACTCCGAAATCGTCGTATTAAGGTAAGTTTTTCCTACCTTTTTGAAGTATCACATGATTATTATATATGTGGAGATAATATTTAATTTCAATACATGATTTAGATGATTTATCAATGCATAGATATGAAAGCATACATCTTATGTGAGATGAGAATAATTGTGTCAAAGGTTATGAGATGTTAAACTTTAACTTGAAATATTCAAAATAAATAACTATTCTGTATGGCCGGGTCAATGGGTTACAATTTATGGCAATATTAATTGGGCAGAAAGCTCTAGGGTCAGAAGAAGTCCTGAAACCTGCGCAGGAGTATGGGTGTGTAGCGCTCCCCCTTTAGTTCCAGTTAAAATGCTAGTATTGGGTAATAACTCTCAACTGGTGCCCCAGGAAAGCTGCGGGCATAATAGCCAATGATTATAACTGTTTGAATGGATATATGATAGAGAGAAATGCATGGGCATGAGAGGGGGTTTGCATTAATTCATGTACCAGGGCATTTGCATGATATTGATTTGATGAATTATTGAAAGTATTATGTTTATGATTTGAATTATGAAATGATTATGAAGTTGTTTTTCATGCTTTATAAATATGAGATATGAACTGATTTTGAAATATGGGATGGGGATGTTTTCAACTGAATTATTGTAACAACTTGTATATATTTTCCCCCGATTATATATATATGTTTGTACCCACTTCAATGAGAATTCGTACTGGGCCTTGACTAAGCCCACAATACCATTTTCTGTTATAAACTAATACAGGACGGGATAAAGGTGGTGAGGCTGGACCAAGCAATAGCCAGGCGTAGACGAGGATGGCGTAAGTTGGAGGATTGCGTGGAGATTTATCTTTTAGTATTAGTAGAGAACTAAACAAATAGGGTTGAATTATTGTATTAAACCTTTTATTGAGAAATAAATTCTATGGGATTACTGTTATGCTTAGCTTTGATTGAGAAGGATTGAATCATGGTTTTAAATTAATGTACATATTTCCGAATAATTGTAAGTTAGTGTGTTGTCAAGCATACATGGACTAAATCCATGTGCAGGCACTAGTTGGGCCAGTCGAGGGTCGAACTTCGGATATCGGACTTGACTCGCGTCGTGACGCTCTCCCCTCTCTTCCCGTTGTTAAATATTCTCAATTAAATACTCTGATAAATAGGGAGAGAGGGAGGGCGCCACACTCAACCCTAATCGAACATGTTTATATAATGGATAGACCTCATTCACACTTGAAAATAAATGGATAGAGCTGATTGAGTTGATTATTGCTATACATATACAACCATACAAAATTTTTACAAACTTAAGGGATAATCTCAATATATGTCTCACTAAAAAAAATTCCTTAACTACGTAAATGAGAAAATCCAACCTGAATCAATTCCAATATAGACCCAAATAGACTACACTCATTTAGCAAAATCCAAATAGACCCTTATAGAACAATATCTTATCTAAATACAATATCCATCGTCAGTGTAGTGCCTCTTTCAAAAGTAACATTCTCTTCTGAACAACAAATATAGAATAAAATACTATTTTAATAGGTTCATCACCACTCTTTTTGGTTGAGCTCTACGCCTAGTGTAATACCCTGACCCAAATTAGGTGTAGTTTAACTTAATAAGTTTTGCTTAGACCCGTTAATCTCGAAGATTTCGGTTAGAGCTTAGCAAGAAGTCCAAGTGTGCCCTAATCTAAGCTCGCAAGGTCACTGATTCAGCTCGTCCAACTGGAGGGCCAAAATGGTAATTTATCGTTTATTATTATTATTTTATTTATTGTGTTATTATGTGATTATTATTGGATGATGATATTACTCTCCTTAGTCAAGAATTTCTATTTCTGATTTTAAAATAGTTTTATTTTCAGAAAATAGTATATAAAACCGCCCGTCAAAACCCTGAAAGGGAGAAATAAATATTTTTTTAAATGGTTTTTGAAATGAGATAATTTTTGAAACAAGTATAGTATGGTCTAGCTTATTCTTTCAAACCCCAAAAATGAGGACTTTAAATTGTTTTATTTAACACAAGTTAAAATACATAAATATTGTTAAATTATGATTTTTATTTAAACATATGATTTTGGTGAGTTTTAAATCTCCAAATTTTTATGGTGATTAGAGTTTTTAAAACCCAACTTATCTGTCACGTTAGATTAAAATTTTTGAGCTTTTTAAATCAGGTTTTAAGTTAAAAATCTAATTTTTATCAAACAAGGGCCTTTTTGCAAAATTGGAAGTCTAGAGGGACTGATCTGCAACTAGTCACCCAACAGTGCCGTTACTGTTGGGGACGTCGGCAGCAGCTGCATGCAGTGGCCCGATGGTCTCCTCAGTCTCTATAAAATTCATCTCAGTCCACTGGTTTAACTCCCAAAATTTCTATCTCCCTCTCAGTCTCAGCTGCTCTGAGTTACCAGCCGATCCTTCTCTGTCTTCCCAGTTTTGTTTAACCATAGCTTAGAGTAGAAGTTTTCAAAAGTCAGATTTTTCAGCCCAGGAACTGAAGTGAAGGTAACCTCTATGTTCTTCTTTAAATTTTAAATGGTGTAGAATCAAGAAAAACCAAATTTGGCCAAGTTTTGACTGTGTAAAACCAGTTTGAAGTTTAAGAAAATCATGAGATTTCTTTTACCAGTGTGGTTTTAGTGTTAAAATCTAATGGTCTGTTAAGTTTTAAAGCTCCAAACCACTCCATATGGAAAGAGAACTCACTTACGAGACCATCTGACCGGTTGGATGTGAAAACTGAATCTAAGAAACCCATTATTTATAGATTCGTATTTCATGGAGTGTCTGCCCGTTACTGTCTGCTGTCGCAGACAGAGGAGGAAGACTACTCTCGGACGGTCTGAGAGTCAAGCTTCGGACGGTCCGATGGTAGCACGCTTCGGACGTTCCGAGCTTCATACCGAAGTCCCGAAGCGTCCGAAGTTAGCCACTCTTGTTGATCGTTCCGAGCCCTCTTCGGAAGGACCGAACCCCTCTTGGATGATCCAAGCCTCACTCGGCATGTTCCGAGATATACAGACCCACCAAGACTTGTTTTTTCGATTTTTTTCGGTTCGGAATGACCTTCGGATGATCTGAGACCTGATCTTCGGATGACCCGAAGGCAGACCCAAGGTCCGAAGTCAGTGACTACCTTAGGCAGTGATTCGGATGATCCGAAGCTAGAGTACCTGGTTCCGAGGCTTGTTCCGAGGGACCCAGTTTTTTAATGTCAAATCTTGTTTGATTATTGATGCATGTGATGCTTATGCCCTTAATAATTTAAAAGTTGTATTAACCCTCTTCTCTTAATATTATATTATATATACTATTTTATTCACTTCCAGGCCGATTCTATTTATCGGGTACTGAGTGACTTCACTTTCAGACCGAAGCTAAATTTGTCGGGCACTGAGTGACCTCGAGGCCTTACTCAACATGTCAAGTCTGGTCCTATCTAGAAGACAACCGAGAAGTGACCTAAGTATCTAGACCTAATTCAATAAGTCAATCTGGTCATGCCCAGAAGATAATATGAATTTTGGACTGAGCACCTTATTATTTCTATATTGTGGATTATTCTAACTTAAAATGGTTAGAAACCAAGTAAGAGACTCAATTCCATTTACCTTGAAGATTTTTGGGAAAACAAATATGGTTTTGAAATACCACTTTTGCGTATGCATTTGATGCTATGTATGTTGACCTATTAATGATTGTGTACTTGTTTGCTTCTTAAACATAAACCGCGATACCACACATTTACGGTGAGGGAACTTAACTTTACAGTAGGTGTAATCAGGTTTTATGAGATAAATCTTGAGCAATGAGTGGTTTCAGATTTGATTAACCCACCCATGTGCCTAGACATGATGCACTGTTGTAAGAAGTGCTTGTGATGCTTATGAATGCTATGATGTTGATCATATGAGTTACGAATACTGCTTCCATGTGCCCTTGACTATTTAATCAATATCGGTCATGTGTATGAGATGGCTTATGTCTACTGGACCATGAGTGTCAACAGTTGCTGACTTGAGGAGTGTCAGTATCGGCCATGTAAGGGCCAGAGATGTACTTATAAGGATGTATTTTGACCGTGTCGGGACTTAATACGATGGTCTTAGCGTAGTATGTAGGCGTTACATTGGATGGCAACAGTTATGGAAAAGATGATGAATTGTGAAAATGATGATGAAATTATAATTGATGATTATCGAACATGAGATATTATATTGCAAACGTTGATTATGTACTAACCTGATATTTCATGAAAACTGCACGGTTATATTTCCTTCACTGGGCTAGTTAATTCAAATCCCCCCTCCCCTCTCACCTTTCAGGAGATGTGTCCGAGGAGGAGAACCCTCTGTTTGAAGGTTAGGGTGGATAAGCTGCGACGTTGTTTTGGGATTCCCACTGAGGGGAATTCCCTTCTTTTTATTTTTTGGTTCTTCGAACCATTTGCTTATGTAAAGTATAGGGTGTGGTACTTAGTTTGCTTAAATGTGATGTATTAAACTACCATGTATCCGTAGTTACTCTGATGATGTAATAATAATTTATGTTTGGAATTGTGTGTTGTGTTTGTGTCTCTTTGGAGTAAACTTATGGTATATGTTTGAGTCTATATGTTGAGATCATTTGTGACCTTTGGGCCCAACCGTTGATCTGGCCCAGTTAGAGTGCTTGAGTTAGTTTAGTTTTAAGGAAAAAAAAAAAAATCAGTCGCGTTCCGGGCCCACCTTTCGGGTCGGGGCGTGATAGCTTGGTATCAGATCTTCGGCTCAAACTTTAGGACTGTGATGGGTTACAACCTAGTTAGACTTGTTTATGACTTAGAACTGCAATTGTTTTTGACATTTTCTTGTTTTTGTGATACAGATATGTCAAGCAATGTAGAGTACAACGAGTTGTGGGACAGAGGGACCCCTGGCTGTCCGATAGATCTGGTTTATTCAGATGATTCCAGTATTCCAAACTTCACCAATGAAGTTGTACCCAATGAGGACATGGAAGTAGCATCACCCGAGTACAATGTTGGGGTTGCTCCAACCTTTGTACCTGAAGAGGATATGGGAGATGTCCCAAACCTAAAAGAATCTGTAGGGGAGATAAGCTCGCCCGAGTATACTCCGGCTACTCCGACTTTGGATGAGTTGTCGGACTATATGTGCGAATTATTCAATTAGGAGGGGCACAACTGTACTTATTGCCCCTACCCTATGGAAAAGGAAATAAGGGATTTGAGTCCCAATCGAGAAAGGAAAGGAATAAGGAATCCAATTTTGGGAAAAACTTCCTGCTAGGTGCGGCGGTGGAACTTTGGATTTCCATCGTGAAATTTGGGATTTACCGAAGGAGACGGAAGGGAGGAGAGTCTTAGCGTAAAAGGAATCCCATCGGTGAATGAGATTTAAAAAGGGATGAGTGACCGAGAGACGTGTGGGTCCAAAAGACCCACACAATCAAGGGTAAGTTATATCACATATATTTTTAGATATACTCATAATATCTATATTTTTAAACCATAACCAACTAAATAAATTTTTTTCTTTATTTTTAATTTGTCAATTTTTTTAAGTTACTTAAAATTAGAATTTATTTATTGATTTTAAATTCTTAATTGAATACTTCTAATTGAAATTCTAACTTAGGGGAGTTAGAATCTAAGTTAACAACTAATTTTCCATTTATCCCTTCTCACTTATTTATTTTAAATTTTCTTTCCATCTAATTTAACTTTATACGAATAAGGATCTTGAACACTAAATTCTTAATTTTGAAGTTTATTTTTCAAATATATTTTAATAAAATATAATAATACACTAACATACACAGTATCAAATTCTGATTGATCCAACCCATTCTTACTGACCCATTACCTCATGTCGAGTCACTACATAAAATATTTAAGCAAATATCAAATTTAACAAACAAAATAATAGAGTGAATTAATAAATGTCTTCCGCATAAGCCACCTTCAAATAATCGAATCTGTCCTCAGTAATCGGCCCATAAAAAAAGAGAGTAGTCACTCGGAAAAGTACAAAAACGACTGTCGTGGAATCCACATTTTCCACTTTATGGAAAGGTGGGCATTTTCCAAGCTTTGGAAAAAACAAAGGCAGATTCCGGTGACAATGATTTAAATAAATTATTTTTTTGGTGGAATCCGAATGTTGTCCAGTAGCGCGTGTGCTCTTTGCAATGCCCATTAACAGACATATTTTAAAATATTTTTATTTTCACCCAGTGTCATTCTATATTTATAAAAATAGACACATAAATAGGTCATATGTTAACTGATTACAGTAAAATTTATTATTAAATATTTATATATTATAATTAATTTAACGATACATATATATTAAATAATAAAGATCAACTAAAAATAAATATAAATTTAAAATAAAAGAATATTTTTATTTAGTAATTTAGATTCAACGGTCGGTGGACGTCAGGTAGAGTAGAGGGGGGGCAGGCGGGTCCGCCCGGCGGTTTTTGAAGTTTTTCCCGTCGACATTGATGGGTCCGCCCACTGCCAACCAAAACCTACTTCTGCATTTGCCTCTTCCTCGGTCTCTCAGTCACACAGTCTACATCGGTCCTTGTACTTCTCCCTCCTTGTTGGAGCCAACACTCCCCCGCCCAAATTTCCATTTCCCATCCATCCAAACAAGGAAAACACTTTCCTCCCTCTCAACTCTATCAAATCAGAGTCCTTTCCCTCTCTTTTCATTTTTCTGTCCTCTTCTCAATGTATATATATGCACATTGTTGTAGACTCGTTTCCCAAGATTCCATGGAAATATAGAGAAAACCCTTCTATTTTATACCTTCTCCTACTGCCAGGCCCCGGTTTCTCCCATCTCCTCCTGTATAATCAATTCATGTTCAAGATTCTCTAGGCACATTGTCCACAACAATAACAGTACTACCAGAGAGAGAGAGAGAGTAACAAAGGACCATGGCAGCAGTGGCCTCTACTGGATTCAATCTCTCTCCTAATGGCCATTTGCGTTTCTCAACAGTTGATCCCAGCCGTACATCTCATCGATTTCTTTCCGCGGCCAGTCGACCTTATCCAACCACGATCTCTGGTTTTGATCTCACGTGGTCCCTGAAACAGAGCAGGAAGCCCGCAATCATTGTATCTTTCAGTGCTGGGGGCGGCAGTGGAAGCAGCGGTGACAATGGTGCAAATGGTGGTGGAGGTGGAGGTGGAGGTGGTGAGGGAGAAGATGCCGAAGATAAGAATCTGGCAGATGCAATTCTTGCCCTTGCAGAGATAGGAAGGTCTATCGACAGCATGCCTTCTGATATGGCTGCAGCGATCAAGGCGGGGAAGATGCCTGGCTCAGTCGTGCACCGGTATGCTGAGCTGGAGAAATCTTCGTTGTGTAGGTGGCTGCTTCAGTTCGGGGGATTCAAGGAGCGGCTCCTGGCTGATGATCTATTCTTGGCTAAAGTCGGTATGGAGTGCGGTGTGGGCATCTTAGCCAAGGTCTATTGTCTTCTCTGTTCTAATGTTTTTCTTTTTTCTTTTTGAAAAGTTTCTCTCTGTTATAGTTTGGATGCATGGATGGATTTTGAAGTTTATAAAAATCCTGACCTTGATGTTGTTTGAGGGACCTGAAATCTGGGTCTGTGACATTCTCTGCATTGGATTTCATGAGAACGTGTAAAGCAGAGCAGCAACCCTCCACCCTGGGGAGGGGGGAGGTGTTGATCAGAAAAATTAACAAAGAAAAGAGGGAGGTTTCCACGTTAGGTGAGACAGCGTTATGTATATTTTCAATGGAAATAAACATTTTTGTGCAAATAAAAGAAATATTGGGTTCCATGACTCAATCAGATGCCGTGGATCACATCCAAACATATATTTTTTTTTGTCCGGTTGATATCCCTTCCGAAATCAGCTAACAGCTTTTAAGGCTTCTCCTAAGGAGGGTAGGGATGGTTTCAATAGAATGCATGTAGTTTCTATTTAAAGTGGACAAAATGATTGCTGTGGGACCCACTTCTGGGATGAGTTGATCAGAATCTTCTTTCTTTATAAAGTTAACTCAATTTATGTCATTGCATGTATGATTCAGTTTAATTGATTATTCTTTTATTTATTTTCTTTTTAGCAATCATGTTGCCTTTATTGCAATCTGTTTATACATGTATCCTCCTTCAGTTAAATACAATACAATAAAGAGAGAAATTGTTTTTCTCCAATATTTTCTCTTTCTCTTCTCGTTTTTTCTATTATTATTTATACATGGTATCGGCCATAACCGATTTCTGGAGGTTTTAGGATAATTCTTACTCCATTTTACTGTTCCTCATCGGAGGTATTATTCATCATTGGAGTTACTGTTCATATCGGACTTTGACATCATCTTCGGATCTTCGAGTTTGTTTGTTACAAATCTCTTTTTGCCCTTCTTCAATTTCTGGATTTTTTTACAGGCCTCTAGACCTTTTTCTGCTATTCTCAGGCTATTTTTTCTTGTTGCAGATCGGATCTTTGCCGCCGTTTCACTTTTTCCGGTGTTAGAAACTCCATTTCCCTGTCATTTTTGACAGGGCTTTCCCTCCGTGGTGTCCGTTAAGCCTTCTAGAGCTTCTTGCTTTGTCTTTTGGGAGTCCCTTGCCAGCGACGGTCTCGTAAAAAAAAAAAGCCCATTTTTTGGGTTTCCTGTTAGATCTGCTAGCTGGGTACTTTTGTTCTCCCCATCTGCTACTCTTTGATGTCACCCCTACCTACCCTTCTCATCTAAAAGGGTTACACTGCCTGCTACCTTCTCTCGACCTGGTTTTTTGGTCCCCACAACTTCAGCGACTTTGAGCGACTTCTGAATCTAGCTTGAGGGTTTCTACTTCCGTCACTTTGTATTTGCACTCCTATGCCCTCGATCTTCTAGCAGTGGTGTCGCTCCTACCTGTATTTTGCATCTACAACACTTCCGCTCATCTTCATCCTTGGTGGGGTCCGCATTTGCAGCGTTCTTGCTTCTGCGTGTGGCTACACAAATCTGTTGTTTTGGCTAACTTGCTGCGGTTCCAGTATCTGTTTATTGCGCACATGGCTTCGTCCTCTGCATCCGATATGACCTCTTTTGGTTCTCCACAGATTGGCAAGATCATGACGGTCTTGCTAAATGAGACCAACTGCATTCAATGGTTTCATTCCGCGAGGATGTTCCTGACTACCAAACAACTATCATCTTATATAGATGGGATTGCCAAAGAACCATCCATGGATAATTCTTCATATCAAACCTGGACAACAAATAACCCATTGGTCCACTCTTGGCCTCTTCATTTCATAAAAGACCATATCCGGTGCCTCGTCTATACCCTTTCGACAACCAAAGATGCTTGGGACATGGTTAAGGCTTTGTATTATGATGGGGACAACTATGCTCGCATTTATGAGCTATCTCAGACAGTTGCTCATCTCCGACAGGGGGAGTTGTCTCTTATACAATACTATTCCAGGATGCGGACCTGTTGGTTGGAGCTGGATCAACTCAATTCCATCACCGTTAAGGATTCTAAAGATACTATTCTTCATTTGCAATATTTCGACTGACAACCAACCTTTGAGTTATCGGCTGGGCTCAACTCCGATTTTGAGCCTATGGGGCTCAGCTGCTTGGGAAACGACCCCTTCTCTCTCTGGATGAGGTTTATTCAGCTTTGCTTTGAGATGAACGGTGCACCTCGTTATGGCTCCTCCTTTTATGCCGGCTGAACACTTTGCTTTGGTGATAGCTCACACTTCCTAGCCTCCTTCTCTTCGGTTTAAGGACCTGTTGAATCTAATAATGAAAAGAAATAAAGAAAGGAAGAAAATAGATGAATATCAAAGAATAATGATTCTCAAAATTGTATTGAGATGTATTTCCTTTTAGAGGGTACATGTATAAATAAGAGAGAGAGAACCAATTAAGGTGACCAAAAAGAAAAGTACAATCAGTCCAACTTATCTACTCCTAATTATACACCTATACAGTTGACTTGCCAAGATAGGCATAGTCAGTTTTGTTTATCCTTAGTTGGGTTCCATTAGGTCCCACAACACTCCCCCTCAAGCTGGCTCGAAGATATCGATCAAACCCAGCTTGTCAATAACCGAAGTAAATTGGTGGCGAGGAACAGACTTGGTCAGGATATCTGCCAATTGATACTTAGATTTCACATGTGGAGTAACAAGTCGGCCTGCAGAAATGTGTTGCCGTAGGAAGTGACAATCAACCTCAATGTGCTTGGTCCTCTCATGAAAGACTGGATTGGAGGCGATGTTGATAGCTCTCTGATGGTCACAAAACATAATGAGTGGGTTACGTGGAGCAAAACCTAATTCCTGAAGAAACTGGCGGACTCAAAGAAGCTCTGCTGTAGTATTGGCCATTGCACGATACTCAACTTCAGCACTGGAGCGAGCAAGTAATAGATTGTTTCTTAATACGCCAGCCGACTAGATGAGAACCCAAAAAGACACAGTAGCCAGTTGTTGAGCGGCGATCATCAGGATAGCCAACTCAATCAATATCTGAATAGCCACGAATAGAGAGGGAAGACTATCGTGTAAGGAACAATTCCCTGTCAGAATGAGCTTTAAGGTAGCGAAGGATGCGGAAGACAACATGAAGATGGGTATCCCGTGGTTCGTGCATAAATTGACTAACTACACCAACTGCATAGGAGAGATCTGGTCGTGTAATAGTGAGATAAATCAATTTCCTTACCAATTTCTGATAGAATGAAGGACTATCAAGAGGAGTCTCGTCTGCGGCAGAGAGCTTCGTATTGACATCTAACGGAGTGTCAGCAGGTTTGCACCCAAAGTATCCAGCATCCTGAAAGAGGTCAAGAGCATACTTGCGCTGAGATAAAGAGAGTCCTCTAGAAGAACGAGCGACTTCAATACCCAAAAAATAACGCAATGGCCCCAGATCTTTAATAGCAAATGTGCACTGTAGATATTCTTTGAATGTAGTTATGCCAACAATGTCATTACCCGTGAGGACTATGTCATCAACATACACCACTAAAATCATGATCATAGAGTGAAGACGGTAGATAAAAACTGAGTGATCCATCTGATATCTAGAGAAACCATAAGGCAACAGTGCATTGCTGAACTTCTCAAAACATGCCCATAGAGACTGCTTGAGGCCATATAGAGCTTTTCTGAGTTTGCAGAGAGTTTGAGGCTCCCCCTGATTAACAAACCCTGGTGGTGGAAGCATATAAATTTCATCATGGAGATCACCATGAAGGAACGCATTCTTCACATCTAACTGATGCAGCGTCCAGTCATAAGTGGTGGCAATGGAAATCAAGATGCGAACAGAAGTAATCTTGGCCAGGGAGGAGAAAGTTTCCTAATAGTCCACTGTAAGTTTGTGTGAATCCTTTGGCAACAAGACGAGCTTTATACCGGACGATGGAGCCATCCAGATTATGTTTTAAAGCAAAAACCCATTTACAACCGACTGGAGTTTTTCCTTGAGGCAGGGGAACCATGTCGTATATGAGATTCTTCTCAAGGGTTGTGAGTTCTTCCATGGCTGCCTTCCACAAGGGATCACGGAGAGCGGTGTTAATCCCCTTGGGTATCTTAGTACTGTCCAAAACTGCAAGAAAATTGTGATAGACAGGAGAGACAGCATGATAAGACACAAAATGGTCAAGGGGATGCGAGATACAAGTACGTTTATCTTTGCGGAGGGCAATGGGAAGATCAGAGGCATTTGTAAGAGAAGGATCTGGGCCGGGAACAGATGACGTGGTGGTGTGCTCGCGGAGCGGATGCCTTATCTGTCTGCGGTGATATACCAGAGTGGGCTTAGCAGTGCTAGTGGGATGCACGTCAGAGCTAGTAGGACTCAAGTAAGAAGGGAGGAGAGGAAGAACTGGAGAAGGGACAGATGGTGAAGAGAAGTAAGGGACTGTCTCGAAGAAGGTGACATCCATAGACACATATGATTTGCCAGTAACTGGATCAAGACATTTGTAGCCTTTATGGAATGGGGAATATCCCAAAAAAACACACCTCACAGCACGGGGGGAAAGTTTATCACCAGAAAATTGGTGAACAAAACAGGCACATCAAAAAATATGTAAGGGAAGAAGATGAATTATTTTTATGAAGTGAGAGAAGATCAATGGGTAATTTGTCCAGCAAAACTCGGGATGGCATGCGATTGATAAGGTAGCATGAGGTTAGGACAACCTCAGGCCAGTACGACTGTGGGACATGCATGGAAAAGAGGAGAAAGCGGACGACTTCAAGAAGATGTCTGTTTTTTCGTTCATTACACCATTCTGTTGTGGTGTAGATGGACAAGACAGTTGGAATTCAACACCATGCTCTTGTAGAAATTGAGCAAAACAATGAGACAGATATTCTTCTTCATTATCGCTATGCAAAATTTTAATTTTAGAACCAAATTGAGTGGCAACCCAATTATAAAATGTGCGAAAGTGATCAAACATTTCAGACTTATGCTTTATGATATAAATCCAGGTCATGCGTGAATAATCATCAATAAATGACACAAAGTATCGTAAACCAGTGCGAGAAATAGAGGGGGATTGCCAAACATCAGAATGAATAATAGAAAATAAATAAGATGCGCGTTTATTCATAGAAGAAGAAAAAGAAGTCCTTTTATTTTTGCCATATTGGCAAGGTGCACACTCAAACTGTTTAAACGATAAAGAAGGAACAAGTTTCTTTAGGACAGAGTCGGAGGGATGTCCCAGCCGGCAATGCCAAAATCATATATCAGACGAAGAGGAGCTAGAGTAAGCTGTAGAGGCACCAACATGACCATCTAGCAGAGATAAACCTCCAATTTCACGACTACCACCAATCACTTGCTTCGTGGTTAGATCCTGAAATACACAATGAGAAGGAAAGAAAGTAGCTGAGCAATGAAACTGTTTAGTGAGTGCACTAATAGAAAGCAAATTGCGAAATAAATGAGGTACATGTAACACAGATGGGAGGTGCAAGGTGGAAGAGAGAGGGAGGGTCCCTTTTCCAGCGATGGTAGTACATGAACCATTGACTAATTTAACTTGACCATAAGAGACATAAGAAATGGAAGAGAGATTAGACATACCCGTCATATGATCAGTGGCTCCAGAATCGATGATCCGGAAATGAGAAGAGGCATGATTGGCAAAGAACTTAGTACATGAAGTAGAAGAGACAGCATTGGAAACCTCAGAGTGTTAAAGGCGATCCAGTTTTTGTAACAACATGTTAAAGTCCTGTCGAGTGATTGGGGCACCGTCGCTAACCACATCAGGGGAGGAGATAACCGGCGAGGCGACGGAGATAATAGCTTGCTTCAGACGGCCATGCAATTTATAGCAGGAATCAACATAATGGTTCGTCATCTTACAAAAAGTGCAGAACCGAGACCCCTTCTTCCGGGGACCTTTGGTGTCACGACGTGGGTCAGAAGAAGGGTCTTTGCCATAAGAACCAGAAGACCCACGTGCGAGAGGAGGCATGGAAAGATGAGTGGTCACCAACACAGACTGTTCGACCGGCATAGGAGTCATAACCAGGCGGCGCCTATCATCTCGAAGTAAGGCAGAGTAGACGTCTTCCAAAGAGGGAAGAGGACGTTGGCCAAGCAGCTGGGTCCGAATAGGTTTAAAGTCCTGGTTAAGGCTAGCCGAGAACTCAAAAGTTAGTCATCGATTAAGAATTTAGTTATAGAGAACAACATCAACATGGTCTACAAACCGAATGGATTCAAGTTGATCCAATTCAAGCCAACAAGTCCGCATCTTGGAATAATACTGAATGAGGGAGAGCTCCCCCTGTCGAAGGTGAGAAACAGTCTGATAGAGTTCATAAAGCCGTGCAGAATTATCACCGTCCGAATACAAGGCCTTAATGGTGTCCCAGACATTCTTGGCCGTGGGAAGTGTATAGATAGTCCCACGAATATGATCTTCCATGGAATGAAGGAGCCAAGACTGCACCAAAGAATTATTAGCGTTCCAGGTATGGTAGGAGGAGTCTTTGTCTGGTTCAGGGTGGTACCCATCAATAAAATCGGATAGCTGTTTGGCAGTAAGAAACATTTTAGCCGAATGAGACCATTGGAAGTAAATGGTCTCATTCAAGAGCACAGTGGTAATCTTGCCAGTATGCTAATGACCAGAAGAAGCCATATCAGTGGAAGAAGAGGCCCAGAGGTCTTCAGTGGTTCCGGAGATGCGGCCATTATCCCAAGAAGAAAGCTTGCAAGTAGTAGAAAGCAAGGATAAAAGTGGTAGAGAGATCAGAGGCAACAAAAAACTGGCAGAATAGCAGTGTAAGAAGTTGATCCGTCAACCAAAGCGACAATATTGGGGCCCACCGATGAAGGATGGAGTAACTGGCGGGAAAGATGAAAGTAGGAGTGGTAGGCGACACCAGCTGGGAGAGAAAGTTCGACCAGATGCAGTAGAGTGAGTAGATGAAACCAAAAAACCAAAAAAATTTGGTCACAGATAGTGCAGACAGCGGAAGTGAAGACCTGGAAAATGGGCCCCACCTTGGACCGGAATCCTAGGTCCACCTGTGGCAGAAGAAGGTGGGCCAGGGACGAAGCCAGCAATGTCGAGTTGAAGTGCAAGGAGGTCAGATCCAAAGAGATCGAACAAAAAAACCTCCAAGAAGAGGTGTGTCGTCGCTGTATGCAGAGGACTAAAAATGGGCCCCACTGTTAATGAAATGGGGAGCACCCAGGTGCGATCTGATCCAGAGGTAGGGGCGAATACAAGAGACTTGGTTCCAAGCAAAACCAGGCAAAATGCCAGGAGATCTGGCCAAAATACCAGCAAAAGCGGAGATTGGTGCGTCCCATGTAGCAGTCCAAAAACCAACAGATCTGAGGGCCCACACTGATCAGACCAGAGATCCAATGGGACAGATGGATAGTCCATCTAAAAACGGAAGGGGTATGGTGAGATCCCGCTGGGAAAATCTGTTCCGGTCAACGGATCGAAGGCCGAGAACTCAGGGCTGCAGGGAATGTAGAAAATTGAAAGCAACAGGGAGACAGTAAAATGGCCAGATCTGCAAATGAAGAAGGATAGGAGGGAGAATCCGCAACAGAAGTCCTTGGAGAGTCGGAGAAGAGGCCGGAAGCCGAGGATGAACAGTAACTCTAACGAGGAATAGTAAAACGGAATAAGAAACACCTCCTAAAGCGTCTAGAAATTCGTTCTCGATGATAGCATGTTGAATCTAATAATGAAAAGAAATAAAGGAAGAAAAGAGATGAATATCAGAGAATAATGATTCTCAGAATTGTATTGAGATGTATTTCCTTTTAGAGGGTACGTGTATAAATAAGAGAGAGAGAGAGCCAATTAAGGTGGCTAAAAAGGAAAGTACAATCAATCCAACTTATCTACTCCTAATTATACACCTATACAGTTGACTTGTCAAGATAGACATAGTTTAGTTTGTCCTGAGTTGGGTCCTATTGGGTCCCACAACAGGACCCACCTTCTGATGCTTGTCATGACAACAAAAGCCCATGGAAGAAAGGTACCTGGTTTTGCACATTCTGTAAGATGACGAATCATTATGTTGACTCGTGCTTCAAGCTTCATGGTCGTCTGAAGCAAGCTTATCTCACAACTGCCCCTCCTGTTACTACTTCTTCTGATATCATCAGTGATAACGCCTCTGTGACTCGATAAGAGTTTGCCTTATTACAACATCAGCTACAATGCCTTCAATCCTCAGAGGTCTCCAATATTGTCTCCTCCACATCAGGTGCTGAGCCATTTGCAAACTATGCTTCATCTCATTATTGGATAATTGATTCCAGGGCTATAGACCATTTGGCTAGTGTGTCTAACCTTTCTCTTCCCTTTCCCCTATTTCTTGTGATCAAGTCAAATTAGCTAATGGATCATTTACTAATATTGCTGGCAAAGGGACAATCCATGTCTCTTCAACCTTGGATCTCTCTTCTGTATTGCATGTTCCCCATTTATCTCACAGTTTGTTATCTGTTAGTGCTCTTACTTGCCCAATCACTTTCTTTCATTCTCATTGTGTCTTCCAGGATTTGACCACGAGGCAAGTGATTGATGGCGGTCGTGAAGTTGGAGGCTTATACATTCTTGATCCACGTACTGGCACCTCTAAAGCTTGTTCAAGCTCCTCCTCGCCAAATGTGTGGCTTTGGCATTGCAAGCCAGGGCATCTTTTAGACTCTGTTTTGAAGAAGCTTGTTCCTTCTTTATCTTTCAGTTATTTTGAGTGTGAACATTGCTAATATGGCAAACGTAGTAGACCTAATTTTCTTCCTTCTATCAATAAACATGCATCTACATTATTTTCTCTTATATACACTCTGATGTTTGGCAATCTTCTTCTGTTTCTCACAATGATTTTCGTTATTTTGTTACATCTATTGATGATTATTCTCGCATGACATGGATATATATGATGAAACAAAAATCTGAGGTTTTTGATCATTTTTGCACGATCTACCAATCGGTTGAAACTCAATTTGCTTGTAAAATTCAAATTTTGCGTAGTGATAATGGGGGGAGGGGGGGATATTTGTCACACTCCTTTGTTAAATTTTTGCACGACTATGATATCGAATCCTAACTTTCTTGTCCACCTACACCTTAACAAAATGGTGTAGCTCAATGGAAAAACCGTCACCTACTTGAGGGAGGCCGTTCTCTTCCTTTTACCATGCATATGCCACAATCATATTAGCCAGAAGTTTTATTAACCTCTTGTTACCTTGTCAACTGAATGCCATTTCGAGTGTTGCAAAACCAGTCCCATGTTGACCTTATATCCTTACATAAAACTGTCCATATTCTTCCATTATATGTCTTTGGGTGTGTCTGCTTTGTTCACCAATGCTCTGGTGATTAACTCTCTCTAGGCTATGCGATGTGTCTTTTTGGGTTACTCACCCTTCCATAAAGGATACAAGTGTCTTGATCCCTCACTGGCAAAACATATGTGTCCATGGATGTCACCTTTTTTGAGAAGGTCCCCTACTTTTGAGCACCATCTATTTCTTCCCCCTCTCCTATTCTCCCTCTTCTCCTGCAGATACTAGTCTTTCTAGCATTGCCAAGCCACTCTGGTGTATCAACGTAGGCAACCCACGCCTCCACCTGTAGCAGACCCCACCCACTCATTTGCCATTTGTCTAGATCCATCGGCCATTGATGAGTCTGATCTTCCCATTGTTCTTCGGAAAAGTAAACGTGCTTGTACCAGTCATCCCCTTGATTATTTTGTGTCCTATCATGCTGTTGTTCCTTCCTATCACAATTTTTTTTTTTTTTTGAAAATTTCTCCTTCCCATCACAGTTTTCTTACATATCTGGGCAACATTAAGATTCAAAAGAGGATTGACACAGGCGTTCGAAATCCGTCTTGGAAAGAAGCCATGGACGAGGAATTAACACTACTTGAGAAGAACAATACCTGAGATATAGTTCCTCTAACTCCAGGAAAGACTCCAGTTGGGTGCAAATGAGACTTCACCTTGAAGCATAATCCAGATAGGTCCATTGCCAGATATAAAGCTCATCTGGTTGCTAAAGGCTTCACGTAAACATATGGGGTGGATTGTTAGGAATCCTTTTCACCTGTGGCTAAGGTTACCTTTATTCGAGTATTGATTTCTATTACTACAACTTGTGGCCGGTCACTTCATCAATTAGATGTGAAGAATGCCTTTCTACATGGTGATCTATAAGACGATGTGTATATGCTTCCCCCCACAACCCCAAGGATTTGTCAAGCAGGGGGAGACCAAATCTGTCTGCAAAGTCAAGAAGACTCTCTATGGCCCTCAAGCAGTTTTCACGAGCCTGGTTTGATAAGTTCAGCAGTGCTTTGTTCCCATATGATTTTTTTCGATGTCAGGTGGATCATTCAGTATTTATCTACAGTCTCCACTTTGTTGTGATGATTCTGGTGGTGTATGCTGATGATATTGTCCTTATAGGCAATAATGGTGCTGCCATTTCTACATTCAAAGAGTGTCTATGACACACACATTTGATTTTAAAGATCTGGATCACTCCGTTGGTTTCTTGGATATGAGGTAGCTCATTCTTTTCGAGGCCTTTCTCTATCTCAGCTAAAGTATGCCCCAGATCTCCTATATGATATCCGGTATTTTGGATGCAATCCTGCTATACTTCATTAGATGTCAACACAAAGTTATCAACTTCAAAAGGGACTCTTCTTGGTACTCTTGCCTTTTATCAGAAATTGGTTGGCAAATTGATTTACTTTATTATCACCCGACCAAATTTATCATATGTTGTTGGTGTGATCATCTAGTTCATGCATGCTCCACAGGATACCCATCTTCATAATGTCTTTCGCATTCTTTGGTATCTTAAGGCTCATCCTGATCGGGGGTTGTTCTATGCATTCTAGTCTTCCTTACTCGTGCTTGGGTACTCAGACACTGATTGGGTCGGCTCTTCTTGGGGCTTTCATTTAGTCTCTTGGTATGGTAAGAATCAGGTTGTTGTTGCTCGTTCTAGTGCTGAAACGGAATATCGTGTGATGGTCAATACTGCGGTAGAGTTACTTTGGCTCCGACAATTTCTATTTGAGTTAGGCCTTGTTCCTGTTGATCCGCTAATCATGTTCTGTGACAATTAAGCTGCGATCAAAATCGCTTCAAACCTTGTGTTTCATGAACACACTAATCAAATTGAAGTGGATTGTCACTTCCTTTGACAATACATCTCTGCTGAATGTATTTTCACCCATTCTCTTCAGTCCAAGGACTAACTTGTGGATATGCTTACTAAGGCAGTTTCTTGGACTCAACTTGATCATGCTGAGCTTACTTGATATCTTTGCCCCAGCTTGAGGGGGAGTGTTCCAGTCCTTTCGGTGTTTCGTTTCGGAAAGACGACATAAAAATTTTTAAAAAGTAAAAAATATAACAAAAGATGAAGATAATTATTTTCATAATTTTACAATTTAATCTACATAAATAAAAACATAAATGATCAATTCCTAGCTTGAATGCTTCTACAATGCGGATCAAAATGGAACCCAATACCAGAACTAGACCCATTCCATTTCCTTTTTCGATTGGATCTGGAAACTTCCAATTGGAACGATCGGAACGGAATGGAATTGACAACTAAACTTCAAATAGAACCTACATGCCTAACCGACATGTGCAGCTCAATTGGCTTGAGTTTCCAGGATTAGACTTGAGGTTTTCGATTCGACTCCTCCGGGGCTAATCTAATCCACAATGTTTACGGGTGGGGTTTTGTGTATATGTTAAATTAGTCTTACCTACAATTTGGGATGAAGATACTCATGTTATTCAAAGACAAAAAATGTAGTTAATATTGCTTAATGCTTCTGCGATGTAGACACAGTTCAGTCTAATGTAGTTGAACTAAGTGTCTTACTAAATGTTAGTTGTAATATTATGCAATTAGGTCATTTTGGAGTAAAGCTACTTCAAAAGTCAAAGCGTTTTGTGGACATTTGTTCTGAATAAAATCTTGACCTTGGATAATTTTATGCTCAAAAAATTTTGCCCTTCCTAATATTTTTTCAGAACCACAAGGAATTGGTGGATTATATTTCATCCATTGTCCTTTTGTGAGCTCCATTTGGTCCTATTTCCTGTCCTCTTTCTCCATTCGATTTGTATTTATCTTGTTTCCGACTCTCATTAGGTAGGGTTTCAGGACCCTTCTCGATGAAACGTCAAATTTTGTGGAAATTGGTACAATGTGCCATAGTGTGGTTTGTGTGGGGTGAATATAACTAGAGGTTCTTTTAGAACAAGATCTCTTCCACAACCATTTTATTATAGAAAAAACGCCACCTTACCACCATCGTACACTATGCCTTGGCAATAAAGAAGTTGAGATCCATTCGAGTGAAGATTGGGCACTTCTATCATAGTTCTATTTTGCAATGCCTTCTTAATATCTTTATTGTTGCCAGTTATGCTTTTGGTGTTTGGCTCTCTCAAATACTCTTTAGGATTGTCAATTCTTTGCATTTTCCTTTTTTCTTTCCCATTGGAATAAAAATTGTTATCTTACAAAAAGTGTGTTTATGTAGTGAAATGATTATGACTTAAACCTTAAAAATAATCATAACTTCATCCAACAAAACGAAAGGAAAAACAAGGAGGAGAGAAAAAGGAAAGATGCATGCCAATTATAGGGAAGGGGAATTTGAAGGTCATTAAGGGTGGACAAATATCGACGGCCATCCATCCATCATCACCATAATTTAGGGTCCAGATTCTTTTGGCTTTGTAAACTTTTTATAAGTAGAGTTTTTTTTTTTTTGTTTTTTCCCTTTTTTCCAGTGGAAATCTTGCAGTTTATATGTAGGCATACCCTCTCTTTTCAAAATGTGCTGCCCATCAAATGGACTTTCTAAATCTTTCTTCCACATTCTTAAACAATGAGTCAGCATATGTCTGAAGCCCACTCTTGCCCTTGTGTTTGTTGTTGAGATATATTTAGATGATTTAGATTTTGATATATTTAGTTACTAAAGTTGTATTTCCCATTTTAGTCATTTCCTCTTTTTTTATTTAATTTCGTTATTTGTATTATATTTTCTCTATAAATATAAATCATAGGGTCCCTCATTGATTAAGAAAGACACACTATATTCTCTGTGTGTTATTCTACATGGTATCGAGTCAAGCGATCAAAAACCCTCCCAGAGTTACCTCCCCTTCCTAGGGAGCCTTCATTCAAGATGACCATTCTCTCTTTCTGCCGGAGGAGATAATCACCGGCAGAGGGAGGCATCTCATTCGTTTTCCCTTATCTTCTATTCTCAGCAACACAAAAACAAAATTATTATTTGCTGCATCTGCAACTTCCGCTGCCTCTCCTCTTTGTTTTTTCATTGCCGTTGATTTTCCTGCAATGGTTTTTCTTTTCGCCGTTGATCTCCTTCCAGAACTGTAATACCCTGCCCCAAAAAAGTCCCACATTGCTAGTGGCATTGGACATTCCCTGGTTTATAAGTAATAGCCTTCCTCCTTCTAGCACAAGCCCTTTTGAGAGCAACAGTGGATTGGCTCGCCAAAGCAAAGCCGTGCGGGCTAGTGTGTAGGCCCAAAGCGGGACGGGTCGTTACAAGAACTTACCTACCCCTTCTGTTTTTGGAAGGCTTGTCCACCTGCAGGGTGGATTTGCTACCATGCCTTCCCCATATCTAGGTTTCAGCCAATGCTTTTGCAGCGTCTATTCTGGTAAAAAAAAAACTCATTTTTGGAATTTTTTCCTAAGATCAACATGGATCCAGCCCTTCTGCAACTGGGCCCTACCCCACCTTAGTTTCCCGACCTCTCTATGCTACCTTGGTTGACCTAGGGTTTCGGTCAATGGTGGGGCCCATTTTACCGTTCTTCATAACCGCTGGCAGGACGACCCAACACCCAATTTTGTGGGGTTTTTTGCTTCGATCCACGTGGATTTGTTGCAACTGGAATCAACACCACTTGAGTCACCCCTGGCCCACCTACAATCGCCTAAGGTTGACTTAGGGTTTCGGTCAAAGGTGGGGCCCCCTTTATTGGTTTTACATACCTGCTGCAGTGATGCCCATGACCCCTTTTTTTGGGAACTTTTCCTTAGATTTGAGTGGAAACGTACCTTCTGCACTTGGGGTTTGCACCACCACAGTCCCCCCTACCTTTGTATTGCATCTATAAAGCTTCCTCCTCGGTTTGCGCTTCGTGGGACCTACTTTTGCTGTCTTCTTCTCAGATTTGCTACAGAACCTTCGGGTTTGGGTCTATTTTGGACCTATATCTACGTCTGCAAGCCTCTAATTTTGCTGCTGCTTCACTATTGTCATCGCCCCTTCTATCTTGCATCTGCATGGATTTTGCTTTGTGGGACCCACTATTGCAGTTTTTTTCTCCTAGATGCTCGTATAAATAAATAAACCCCTCACTCCCTTCATTTTGTTTGCCAAACGATCCACCATTTGCCTCCCAGATCTGATTCTCTAGCCCTTTGACCTCTCGTTTTAGAAACTTTTTTCCCTTCATTTTGTGGGTGGTTCATAGGGCCATCTTTGTTCGTTCCTTTAGATCTGTAGTCTTTGTTCAGATTCGAACCTATAATCCCACAACTCTACAGTCGTTATGGCGCGATTTTGAGTTTTAATTCTGGTGGAACCCTCTGTGTCCTATTCTTCGCTCTCGTTGAATGAAAGTTTACTGTTCCTGCCCATGTTACTGTTCCTCACCGGACTTCGGCATCTTCTTCGACAGTTTCTCTATGCGGCGGACTCTGTAGCAGATTCTCATTACTTCCTGTGTCTTATGAGTTTCCACCGTTCATTCTCCAATCTTTGTTTCGGTACATGCTGCTGTAGGACGTCTGGGGGTGGGGGGTGAGATATATTTAGATGATTTAGATTTTGATATATTTAGTTACTAAAGTTGTATTTCCCATTTGAGACATTTCGTCTTTTATTTATTTACCTTATTTGTATTATATTTACTCTATAAATATAAATCATAGGGTATCTCCTTGATTAAAGAAGACACACCATATTCTCTGTGTGTTATTCTACATTTGTGTGTGTGTTGTGATTACTTTATACATGCATACATACCACACCTGTATATGATCTAATTCATTCGATCGTATAGTAAGTCATGTACTCTTGGTTAGATCTGTATTCTTGGGCCAGTTTTCATTATGCTAATCTTTTATTGTCACGCCCCGCCTTCCAACACTTGGACGGGCGTGATCTGACTGTACAAAAATAAATCACCTGCTGCCCTAAACGAGTCTTACATGAAAATCTGTGGCTAAATTCAAAATAAACATAATTACATTCACAAGCCACTAAGATTTCTCAAGTCCACAACTAGCTTGAAGACATAACATCTCATTTGAGTTACCAAATAACTTAAAGGGATAAATATCACTCACACAAGGATTTCTAAACGCATCACTTACTCACATTCCCATAACAATCAAATTAAAGCGTTCTAAAAAATTAATCCATACTTGAATTTATTATCCAAGTTTTCACAAATAAATTAAAACGAATAAACAACTTTCTCAAAGTTTCAAAACAAGTAAACAACCAACTTCTACTCTAAATAATAAATTCTGCACTAAGCGTTTCTACGAATTCTTCATCGACTCCTCGCCTTCTAAGCTCAATTGTGATTATCGTTCAGACCCAAGTCCAAGGGATTGCCTGCAATGTAAGGGATGAGTTCCATGCCCAGTGAAGAAAACAATAACACAAGCATAGCATATGATATTCCTACTTCCTTAATGATATTTCAAATAAGCAAGAATAGCAATTTATTTCATGCTCATGCCTTTGCAAAATGTAATGCTCAATGCCAAATGTCATATTCCAACCCATTATTACATCTACTGATATTTGGTGGCCTTCCCGACGAATCGGGGATAATACAACAACGCCTTAATGGCCTTCCCACATAAAGTGAGGATAACACAACCTACCACCAAATAACAGCCCTCATGACTTGTCACGGATATCACATCTCATCTACCATAATGGTGTTCCCACTTAAAGTGAGGCTAACAATACTACCACCGTCATGGTCTTCGTGACAATCATGGATCGCACCATCATACCCAATGCTATGAATATGAGAATGCTATGCTCAATGCCATTTCAACATGCTTAATTAATCATGACATACTTATAAAATTATGATTTCCATTCTAAGTAGATTATTGCATCATAATTGATATCTCATTTACTAGCATGCATATACCTTGAAATAAACATAGCAATAATTCAAGCATCATAATGATTTGAATCATATTGATCAACATTCAAACATGTACCATCAAGATTGAAATTCAATAATACTATACAATTAATCATTAATCTACGAATATAAAATCATTGGATCTTCCAATACATTAATGGTTAGATTTCACAATCCGGGCGGACTGGATCTCCTTACGGCCAATAGAATATTTAGCCAAAATCTCTCTTACATTACTGTGAGTGAGCACCGGATTATAACCATCATTAACATGCATCAGTCTTTTCTAGATCCAACAATTATATTCATAACATACAAAACAATGCATAATTTTCATTGCACAACACCAAATAGAAGATTATATGAATACATGGTATGTAGTGAATTGTTTTCCTCACCTAGAAGTTTTTGTATTGCGCATGGGAAGTCCACGTAGCTTCCAAGTGATAATTACTCTTGAATACCAAAGTCTGCTGCGAATATGTTTTAAAGATTCCAATCACTTTTAATATTTCTTCTAACAAATATTTCTAAATAGCATGGATTAGATCGGTGTTTAAGGATTATTAACCATGGGTGATGTGTGCTGCCCTCACCTATGTATGCTGAAAATACAAGGTTAAGAGGCTAGGTATGAGATGGTTTTCTATCTCAGATTCAAGCTGGACATTAACAAGACTGATTTAAGAATCCAGTTTTAGCTAGAAAGAGGACCAATTTTACTGATCAGTTCTGAGTGAAATTCTGAACTGTCAAATATTAAATATTTGGCCTCGTCTAAATGGTTTTGACACAAATTAGTTCTCCGCAAGACTTTAAGGAAAATGCACATCTAAATTATTTAAAACAGACAAAATTCATCAAAATCAAAAGGAAACAAATCTATGAGGTTTAAAAATAATTTTGAGTAGTCCAAGAATACCCACGACCAAGATCTGCCTGGTTTGAAAGAATCACACTTGGCTGTTTTAAAACTAATAGGACAGCAAGGGAAAATACTTACGTTTTGGCTGTGTTTTAAAGTCCTAATCAGTCCCCACAATCAACGATCTGAAGACTGAAAAATCAGTCCCAGATTTAGTTATTTGGGGAAGAAAACTGGGCAGGTACTGTTCACGGATCAAGTATTGGGGACTGATCTGAGTTACTAAATAGATCCAATTAACTGAGATAAATAAATTCAGCAAGGTGGCTGGCAATAAGGGGACTAAGATCAGTCTCGATTTTGTTAGTTTTGGGCTGATTGGCCGGCTCAAATAATTACAAAAGGGAGAAAAGGAAGAAGAAACCCAAGGGAGAAGAACAACTTAATGGAAATTGGAGGACATACCTGTTACTAATTGCAACTGGAACCAAGGATGACAGAGAGCCAGTCACACGGTGTTCCTGGGCTCTGCTATTGGTCTTTGAAGATGAGAGGAGAAAGAACTCGAGAGAGATTTGGAGTTTTTCTTTCCCTTCTTCCGCTAAGGTTTCCGCTGCGATTTCCGTTGAGATTTGGTTGCTGTTTCGAAAAGGGTAAACGAAGGGAAGGGTTCGCAGGTCTCTTAAAGGGAGGAGAGTCCTATTGGTAAAGGAATTCCATCGGTGAAAGGATTTTGGATAGTTTCCATTTAGGTAGGAATTTGAGTCCCAAACGAACAAGGAAGAAGAAGAATCCAATCTGAAAAAGGAATCCCATCGGTGAAAGGATTTTGGATAGTTTCCATTTAAGTAGGGATTTGAGTCCCAAACGAACAAGGAAGAAGAAGAATCCAATCTGAACAAGGAATCCCATCGGTGAAAGGATTTTGGACAGTTTCCATTTAAGTAGGGATTTGAGTCCCAAACGAATAAGGAAGAAGAAGAATCCAATCTGAACAAGGATTTTGGACAATTTCCATTTAAGTAGGGATTTGAGTCCCAAACGAATACGGAAGAAGAAGAATCCAATCTGAACAAGGAATCCCATCGGTGAAAGGATTTTGTACAATTAAATTCGACCAGAGAAGGTGGGTCCCTTTATATTATTGATTTTAATAAATTGTCCTTTATTTCTTTTTTATTAATTTTGTCAATCATTGATTAAATTCTAGACACTTAAAATTGGAACTTATTTATTGATTTCACATTCTTAATTGAATATTTCCAATTGAGATTCTAATTTAGGGGAATTAAAATCTAATTGATAATTTATTTTCCATTCGCTTAATTTAATTCGAAGGGGATAAATTTGTAAATTCTTATTGGAGAGAAAGTGTAAAATCAGGGTCTAATATTAAATCCCTAAATTCAATTGTGTTTTTCCCAAATAAAATTATCAAATTAAACTAATAAATCAATTTAAACTTCAATCATTTCTAAATTAATTTTACCCGTCACAACTGACCCGTTACCCCGGGTCGGGTCATTACATTTATCTCCAACATACTTGTTATTAGCCTTGCATGGGATGGTGGTTTAGACTTTAGATTGAACGCGTCTAAGGGGATGCCATATGTTCAAACCTTCTATAAGGTATGAGGAGGAGGAGAAGACCTTTGAAGACATGGAGGGAATGGATAAAGAAAGATATGTCAGATTTTGGAGTGACGGATGTTCGAGAATCATATCATTCAACCAATTATTGACAATCCATTTAAAGCTGCTCAAGTTGCCATCATTTGCTGTGAATGTAATTTCCATATATTGATAGAAGTGGTTTACATGTATATGTTTTTTTATTATTTTTATCCTAAGCTGATGTTTCTCACATATGAATTATTGAATAAACTAAGTCGTTCTTTTCCAAAATAAAAGGCTAAAACACAAATTGTTAAGATTCCTTGTTTGATATGTTTTTATGTTTCACTCTTAGAAATATTTGCAATTTTTTCTTACGACTTTTACTGACTGTTATAGTAAATCATCTAGTGCCTATCTACATATGGTCTGATTATAGTTGAATTCTGATTCCCAGACTGCTGCAGAGTGGGACCGCCGTAGAGAGAATTTTGTCAAAGAGTTGGACTTTGTTATCTCAGATGTGGTATGCCTTCTTTCAAATCAAGGTTTTAATTTTTCATTCAGTCTTGTTTTGTTTCTCAAGGTTTGGGGCCTGTCAGCTGTATAATTTGTCATTCATGGAATTGGGTGTTATGGCCAGTTCATTCTGAGAAAAAGGGGAAGCATTTTGATGCAAACTAGCATTCAAACTGTTAGATTCAAGAGAGATGCTAGAAATCTTGAATGTATTTTCCATTAGATAACAACCATACGCATAAATACAGTGTGAGAATCTAGTTGCATCTCTGAAGATAAAAACCAGTCAGAATAAATAACATCACCTCGTACAAAGACAAAATCAAATCTAAATAGATAATAATCTATTTATCTTAATTCCCCTCCTAATAATAATAATAACACCACCACCAATAATAGCAATATCAATGGCAGTAGCAATAACAACAACAATCATCATTATCATCTTTGAGTTTGAATTGTTTTTTTTTTTATAATCAAAATGGTTGATGTGACATAGTGAAGCAGACAATAGGATCGCCGTGGCTTGGACCCCCCCAAGGGTCCAAGTTTTTGTTTGGTGTGTTCTAAAAGGGAGGATTTTAACTAGAACATAACTCAAAAGGAGAGGAGTGTTCTACGAGGAGGGCCCCATTTGGCCCATATGCGAGACAGAGGAGGAAGACATTGATCACCTCCAATGAAGTACAGATACTCCAAAACCATTCGAGTATCCGTGTCGGGTACGCTTCCGACACGGATACGGCTTGGATGCGTGTCGGATACGTATCCAATTAAATAAAATATTTTTTAAATATGGATACGGCAGCAGACACGGCGGGACACGGGACACAGGAGGCGGGGCAGGCACTGGATACGGCAGCATGGGAGAAAAGGGAAAAAAGCATATATATCTTTTAATATTATTTGTTTAACCTCAATAATCATTCACGTATTATATACTGTAATATTGTAAATATTTTTTAAACATATTATATATATCTTTTCATAATACTAACTTGCTAATAGTCTAATCTTTATAATATATATCTTTTGTAATCTTTACTAATATATATCTTTTGTAATGTATTATATATATATTGTATTCATGATAAATATAAAAATATAATTTTCTAATAATTTTTATCTCATATTAGAATTTATGATATTTTTTGTAAATGTCTGAATTTATTTTGTTGATATATATATATATATATATATATATATATATATATAATAATAAATAATAATAAATAATAATAATAATAATAATATTTTTTTAATTCGGCGTATCCCGCCGCACCCGTATCCTAGTTTTTCAAATTTTACCGTATCCCCGTATTGGATACTACACTATCCAATACGCGTACCCGTGTCGGTGCTTCTTAGATCACCTCTTTATTGGCTTTCCACTGGCTAGAAGGCCTTAGACTAATTTTGTGAATCTATTTAAGGCAGCCTACGTGTTTAATAAAACTATTCCTGTGTCTTTGGAACCGTGGTTTACCTCAAGGCTTACTCCAAGGTTTAAACTTGCATGGAACACTATCCCAGACTCCCAGTAGTCATCCTGTGGACCATTTGGAAAGAAAGAAACTCTAGAATTTTTGAAGGAAAATCAATAGATAGGAGTGAACTTTTTCAAACAGCAAAATGGGGACTTTGTGTATGGCTTCTGTCTAGTAAATTGTTTAGTGGCCTTAGACTTATGGACCTCTTATCATCTTGGAAGGAATGTATGAAAGGGTTTAGAAGGAAAACGAAGCCCAAAGAACAATGGAGACAGAATGTTATGAAGTTCAATGTAGACGGGGAAACAAGAGGAAAGCTAGGGCCCGCTAGGATTGGTGGGGTGCTTAGAGACGAAGAGGGGACCATATCTATTGTCTTCAATGAGTCGGTGGGAACGTAAGACTCCAATGAGGCGGAAATCCTTAGCATTAGAAGAGCTTTGTACATTTGGAAAACGTATGGGCGCGGTAAACTCATTATGAAGGAGGATTCGGCAAATGCTATCAAGTGGGGAAAGGAGCAAAGACATCCGCCCTGGAAATTGATCACTTTGGTGAGGGAGATTAGGGAGTTGGCTTCGGAGATGGATGTATCCTTTGTCCAGATCCGCCCTTGGAGCCGCTTACTTTTTTTCAGGTGTTTTCCTTCTTTGAGTTTGAAGGAACTTTGTTCTTGTTTTATTGTATTTTCTATTTCTAGTCTTTTTTCCTTGTATTTTTTGGTTTGAGTCTAATTCTTTTAGACCTTTTCTTTCTCCTTGTATTTTTACTCTTTTATCTAATATATTTTCTTCTTTACCTCTCAAAAAAAGAAAAGAAAAAAAGACAATAGGATCAACATGTCATGGGTTGGTGAAGATTCTATTGGAGATAGATATCAAAATATTTGTTTGGGAGATCTAAGGATCCAAATGATCTCGCTGGTTGGAAATATATGTAGGTAGATCTAGGGCAGAATAAATTTGGATAAAATGGAGAGGTCTCAAACAAAATAGTTGATCCATAAGGATGGGAATGGACTGGGCTCAAGTCGAACTCAAGCTATGCCAAACCTGAGCCCGGCCTAAGCCCAATGAGTTTGATTGAAAGCCCGAGCCCAAATATGAGCTCAAAAACAAGTATTTTGTATGAAGTGTTTGCTTTAAAAGAATAAAAACTAAATAATTTATGTTTTCAGTGGAGTATGGTTCTTAATTATTACTTAGTTATTAATTATTAAAATAAACATGAAGTAAACTGTATATAGATAATATGTTCAAATTAGGGAGAACTTTTTCTTTTTTAATTTTTTGGTAGAATAATGAAATCCAATTGAATGCCTTGAAAGATAACACAATGTCCTAATTGTGACCGAATTTCATCCCAAATATCAAATTGAAGCCACATGATTTTAGTGGTTAACATCACCACATATCATTAGGGAACAAAAATGCTTGTTGATTTTGACTACTAGATCAAGTGGCTTCTATTTGAAATTTTGGATAAAATTTAGTCTACATGTAGTTAATTTGGCGAGCTTTCAATCCAACCAGTTGGACTTTCATATTTCTCCCAAATGGTTTAATAAAAAAATAAAAAAGGACCAGGTGTTACATGGAACCTCATTTTCCATATATGTATATATAATCAGGTTGGGCTTTTGCCTTTAAGTTGGTGCATATTTAAGCCTGAGAAAAACCAAATTAGTAAATCATTCTTTAATTTTTTGTCCAAGCCAAGCCCAATTAAAAATCTGGCTGAAAATTTATGCTGAAGTCCACCTTTTCTTGGTCTGAGTTCTTCGAGCTTTCTGGGCAAATTTTCATCCCTATTGATCCAGTGACCTAACGTCAAAGCTCTTAAAGGAAGATCTAAATGGTTATCACAGCGATTAGATCCAACCAGATAGGGTGGCCCAAATTGAGCCACAAAAAGTGATCATAGCCTTGATGACAAATAAGTGCATAGTGGACCATCCACAAACAGATTCATTATCCATTGCCAAAGCTTTGAGGCAATAGATTATGATAACAGATAGTGCTGGTGGTGGCAGTGATAGTGGCAATGATAAGGATCTCTATTTTCCCCCCTCAAAAGTGGAGGCTTGTGGGTGCACAGAACTGCACATCGTGAAAACTATACACAGGTGGGCCGGTAGAGTAGATGGATGATGCTAACCATGGGGTTAATGGCTGAGACATGTGAGCCTGATAAAACAGAGTGAAAACGTGGTGATGGTAATGGTGACTTTCAGATTAAGGAAACTAGGGTGGTGGCGGCAACAAGTTGCATGTGCGGTGCTGGGCTGAGGGCATGATGGATGGGAGAGGTAGCACATGTTGCAGAGGTGGGACAAGAGTAATCCATGGGGAGAATATAACTGATGGTGCTGTGCAAGAGTCATATCTTGTGGGTTAAACCAAAAGGAGAGATGGTGAACCATTTGAGGTGATTTGCAAAACAATTCCTTGATCCAATGGTGAAAACTCAAAGCCAATTATAATAGATAATCTTACCATCCACAAAGATAATATCAAATCTAATAGATGATAAACCATTACACCAACAACTAAATTCCGACAACAAATCCTTATTAGAGTGGATCACCATACTCCAAGCAAATGGCATAGATTGATGTGGCAAGATAGGACATGATAAATTGTGGGGGTGATAGAGAGCATGTTTGTTGGTCATGATTCAGGAAAAATACATCATGACCAATGCTATTTGTCCTATCTATCCATGACGGTCAAGAAGATCTCCTCATGAAGGGAGGTCTTGAGTTCGATTCACACTCAACACCCCTCTAGGCCACTCCCTATAGTTGCTTACCCTGTGTGTGTGGGATTGGGATTGGGAGGCTTGCACATGCCTCAAGGACTAGTCAGGTTAAAATGTCATCTATCCAAATACAGGTGAGACCATTGGACACCTTGGTCATAAAAAAAAAAAAGTGAAAATGTAGGGCTGACCATAGATAGATAGGACAAATAGCTTTGGTCATGATGTATTTTTCCTGAATCTTCTTTTCTCTTGTTGGTTTTGGGCCTGGTTTGGGGGCATTCGCCCTGTTTTTTGTTCTCTTTTAGCTTGGTTTCTCCTTCTATGCATTGCTTGTGCCCCTTAATGATATTATTTTAGTTACCATTTTAAAAAAAAAGACTATAAGCAAACACGAAATCTCACATAGAACATGTAGAAACTCATTTTTGAGTGATGAATATAGAAACTTATATGGACTGGCATGTAAGCATCAAAGCGTAGAGTCATTAACCAAACAAAAATAAAATGTGTGTGTTTGCACACAGATAGGGAGAGCGGCTTTCCTCATACTCCTTTCTGGTAGCGTACCTGTGTAGGGCTTCATATTTAGTGCAATCAAGAGATCCTGGGATGTGATTATGGAATATTGTCTACTGTACTGAAAACAACCCTGTTGTGCAAATTTTAAATTTATTACTCGCAAGCGCACAAATCATTTAATAGCATAGCATATGAGTGCGAGGTTGAACCCAAAGGAAATCACAAAGTATATGCTTAAAAATTAAATTGGTACCTTTAAAAAGATGTGATCTTAAGATATAGAATTAAATCTAAATGTGAAAAAGAATTCTAATACATGAAATTATAATTTTAATTTAGTAAAACTTAGATCTAGAAAACCGAAGTTAACATCATTATCTAACCTTTGAATTTAACAAAATAAAATATCTAAATCAAATCCATCATCTTTTATTAAAATGGTGAAACAAGATTCCTTTTACATACCTTGGATTGCCAGTAGGTGGGAATCCGAGATCAAAAGTGTTTTGGGAACCTGTCCTATAAAGGATTTCAAAAAAGTTGAATGCTTGGAGTAAATCTTAACTCTCAATTGGGGGTAGATTGACTCTAATTAATTCATGCCTGGTGAATCTTCCCACCTATTATCTCTCTTTGCTCGAAATTCCTAAAGGGGTGGCAAAAAGGTTAGAAAAATTCAAAGAGACTTTTTGTGGGATGGGAAGGAGAACATGAGGAAAATCCACCTAGTGAAACGGGAAGAGGCTAGAGACATGAAGACGAAGGGTGATTTGGGGATTTACAGTATCAGAGATAGGAATCATGCCCTTTTAAGTAAGTGGTTGTGGAGATTTACTTCGGAGAAAGAGGCCCTTTGGAGGAAGTTTTTAATAGTGAGGTATGGCGTGGAATAGCTCGGGGAATGGAGATTAGGTATTGGAGCTGCTAGGGAAGGTTCGTCTGTAGTAAAAGCTTTAATGAAGATTGGGAACGGGGTAGGAATGGTTGGGGAAATGTTTCAAAGGGAGATTAGGTTGCAGGTTGGCAATTGATCGAGGGTGTTGTTCTGGAAAAATATCTGGTTGGGGGAGAGACCATTAATGGTAGTATTTCCCAGATTATTTAGAGTGGCCCTTAAGAGGGATGCTTTAATCAGCGATTATTATAGTGACGTCAATGATTCACCTCAGTGGTTAATTTCCTTTAGAAGGACTTTGCGGGACTTTGAGGAACTCACCCACCAAGCTTTGTTAGGAATCCTAAGTGATACCAGACTGTGGATTGATGATGCAGGACAAGGTATAGGATGACTCTAAATGCCTAAATTTGGTTGCCTAAAAACTAAAAGGGATGAAAATAATGCACCCTAAAACTAACATGGGTTGAAATTAAAAACTGAATTAATATATGCAATTAATTAATATAATGAGTTGAAATGGATTTAAATGGGTGGTATGAGAGAAATAGCATATAAAGAGGGAATAATATGTAAATAAATGAGAAAAAAAGGTGAGGTTATTAAGTTATGACTTAGGCACGTTGGTATAGTGGGCTACTAGGGTAAAACCGAATGAAAGGAAGGTAAGAGAGATGGAAAGGGGTGGCTTGCGATGGTGCAGAGCGGCGGCGGAAAAGGGATATGGAAACGACAAGGCCAGAAGGGGTTTAGGGGTAAACGGGAGAGTCTAAATGGGTCTGGGGAGAAGCGGCGACAGCAGAGGGAGGGTTTTGGAGGCACAACAGCAAGAGGGAATCAAGGGAGAGGGGTGGAAAGAAGGATATGAAGCAGGGAGGAGGGACGGAACTGGTTCTGTAACAAAGGGCAGCAAAGAAGAAAACGAAGAAGACAATAGAGTGAAGAAGAGGGATAGAGGAAGATAAAGAGTACTTGAAGAAGATGTATGGCCTCACGCCAAGTCTCTCGCTCAAGGAATTACTCCCACAATCTGAAAATTGCACCTTGCACAGGTATCTTGCGAAAATCTCAATCTTTATTTCATTAATCGTTCTCTATAATGCTTACGAAAGAGGGCTTTTATAAGAGATATCATCTTAAATAAAGAAACTCCTAAAAATAGCTTAAAACGAAAATAAACTCACTGAAAATAGAAAATCCTAATTTCTAATTACTAAAAAATCCTATCTAAAAATAAAACACGAAAATAACAAGAATCTGAAAATGGGAGGTGCTGAGATGCGCCGCATCAATTCAGGATGGGGATAAGTGGATTTGGTTTGTGGAGTCGTCGGGGTCTTTCTCAGTAAAATTAATCTTGCGATCCTCATATGCTGCAAATTCATTATCACCTCCTATTTGCAATATGGCTTGGAACAACAAGATTCCCCCTAGAATCCAATTCTTTGTATGGACGGCTTTGAAAAAAAGGATCCTTGTGAGACACAATCTTAGGAGAAGAGGCGTTATTCCAGATGTGGCTAAGACTGTTTGTACATTGTGCGAGAACGAAGTGGAGTCAATGGACCATTTGTTATGCAAGTGCCACTTCACTGGGGTTGTGTGGTATTTGTTTCTAGGGTTGTTTGGATGTTCGTGGGCTCTAGGTACTAGAGTGGAGGAGTTATTGGTGGCTTGGATGGGGTGGCCCTTCAGAGGCAGACATAGAGTGGTTTGCATTATGGTTCCATTTGCAGTCTTTTGGGCAATTTGGAAAGAGCACAATGGGAGGATCTTTGAGGATAAGAGAGGGAATCCTAGAGATGTGTTTGAAATGGCAAAGTGGCAGGGGATTGGTTGGTTGTCTGTGTGTAAGGAATTTCGCAGCCTAATTCCAGAGGATTTTTATTTGTCTTGGGATAGGTGTATGAAAGGGGTTAGTAGAGTTGGCAAGCGCTCGATCAAGTGGGTTGTGCCATCCCTAGGTTCATGTAAATTCAATGTGGATGGCGCAGCTAGGGGCAAACTCGGGGTGACAGGAATTGGTGGAGTGCTTCATGACGATAGAGGTAGAATGTTGTCAGCTTTTTTTAAATCAATAGGGTCAATGGAATCAAATGAGGCTGAACTGAGAGAACTTTAGATCTGGTCTAGGTGTAGGAGGAGTAATCTCATTATCGAATGTGACTCAACTAATGCCATCTCCTGGGCTGGTAATAGGAAATTTCCCCCGTGGAGGTTGGTTTGTATTGCTAGGGACATTTGGAGATTGTGCAGAATGGGTGGTATCACGTTCACTCATACTCCTCGTTCAACAAACTGTGTTGTAGACTACTTGGCGAAAGATGGGGTTCATTTACAAACACCGGCTTTGGAATTTTTTCCTCTTGCCAGCCTTGGGAGTTAGGGGTTTTGGGCCCCCCTTTGGTTTTGGTGTAGGGTGGTTTTTGGATGTATCTTTTCCCCTTTTTTTTTAGCTTTCCCTTGTATTTATATTTCTTGTTTTTCTTTTTCGTTCTGAGCATATTTCTCCTATACTCTGTTCCTTCCTTTGTACATCTTCCTTTTTAATGAATCTAAGTTGTTAATGTTTAAAAAAGGAAAAAAGAATAGTCATCTCAACTTAATTCAAAATCACATGTTTTAAGATCAAAATATTATATCTCCAACCTAGTTAACAAATCTAGAGAGAGAGTGGATTGAATACAACGTAATACACAATAAATAAACAACAAAGTAAAGCAATGAAAGTAAATTGAATCAAACAATTAAAATAAATAACATAACAAAACAAAAAAAAAATAAGCAAGGAAGATAAATTGACAATTAAAGTAAATAACATAACAAAACAAAACATATTTTACAGGTGGAGTAGATCAATCATAGCCATCATCAAACATTATATCCAAAAATTATTAATAAACAAGAGATCTAGATCTGAAATTCGCCTAAAAGTCCAAGTTTCAATTCAAATCCTTCATCATAATTAAAGTCCATATTCCTTAATTTAATTAAATGAACCTTAGATCCTTAAATTTAAACAATTAAATTCAAGATCTAACTATTTTATTATGTCCAATTAATTAAACAAAGAATAGAAAATTAAAAATAAATCAGACAATCATCAAGGAAACTTGAAAATTGGATGTTCTAGGATTCTAAAAGCTAATCTCAAATTTATTAAATGGGAAAATTACAACTCTTTGGAAAAGTACATCAAAGACATAGATTAAAAATAAAATTTACAAAATAATATCTTACTTGGCAAAATTCGAATTTAGCTCTTCTCTCTTGTCTTCTCAGTGCTCCAACTCCAATGTGTTCTTCAGCTCATGACCTAGTTCGATTTTAGCTATGGTGCAGTGCTCTATTTATAGGCCTTAGGTTAAAATGGATGGCTAAGATTTAATCTTGGTTTAGGTGATGATTGAAAGGCTTGGATTAAATCTCAAGAAATATGGATGGATGGGATTTAAAAATGAAAGAGATTAGGGTTTAGGGCTGGTCGAAAATTGTGGCGTGGAGATCAAGCTGACTTGGAGTGCAAGTATGGAATTCGAATATGTAGGGATTGGATTGGGTAGGGGCGAATTTTGCACATGGATTAGGGTTTTAATGCAATGCATGATATGAATGGATGAGATCTAAAGTTAAGGTGAATGAATGGTTGGATGAATGAGAGATGATGTGGCTAGGGTATGGATGTGTGAAATTCGCATGGAGTGGATGGAGATTTGATAAAATCGTGTGAGGTGGTGGTGACTTGGCAAATTCGAATGGATGGGGTTGGAGTTGCTTGGAATGCAAGTTAAATTAATCCTAGGGTTTTATGGAGGCTTTGGATGGATGGCTTAGATTAATTGGTTCTAAATCTAATGGTTCTAAGGATAAATGGTTAAGATGAATTTTATAAATGATAAGAGTATGCATGGAGGGTTGTGATTTAAAGGTTGTCCTAGATGGAAGATGAAATAGATGGCCTAGATCTAATATGAAATGTGTATGCAAAGGATTAAGAAAAGGTGGCTCTAGGGTTTACCTAATGTCATGTATGAAATGAATGGTTTGGATTAAAGGATGACTAAATGGAGGGTGGATATGATATGCGTATGGAGAAGGCTAGAGAGGGGCGTGTGGACTTAAAATGTTTTACAGTGGAATTCAAACATAGGGTATTGGATCACAGGGTCTTGGGTAGTTGGACCTCAATTGGACTTGAGCACATGGACTTGAACTTTGGCTTGTTGGACTTGGACTTGCACAATGGCCTGGCCCACTTGTGAAATGCGCATGGATTACTTGAGCTTGGCCCAATGTCTGGCATGTGGAGCATGGCTTGGCCCAATGGAAGTGGATTTCTGCCCATGTATTTGATATTTAGACTCTGGTCCTTGAATTGCAGCGTATCGCTCCAGAATTAAAATAATTAACTCACCACTTAAAATCTAAAATTATTGAATTAATCTAGACTCTCATAATTTGATCCAGATTAATCAATTTACAATTAAAATCCTAAAGTGGTCTGAAATTAATTATTAAAAATTCTAGGTCTTTCAATTTAAGAACAAATCTTGCAATTTTCCACTGGTTTTTTATTGATTTCCTGAATTTTTCAAATTTATTTACAAAACTAACAAACAACATTAATTGTATCTAATATATACAAAATAGAAGGCTAACTAGTCCAATAATAAGGGGTAAAAATGTCATTTTTCATGTCTCAACATTCCTCCTCTGACAAATGATCTGAAGCAAACTGTCGGTCGACCAATCGACCATCAGACGTCCGATGAAAAACTTTGGACAATTGATCAAAAGGAAATGATTCTGACTGAGATTCCAGCTACTAAAAAATGATCCGATCTTTTGTCGTTGGACCGAGGATCATCCGATCCTGGATCGGATGACCAATCTTGGGTATTGGTGAACCGAACACCCTGTTTCAGGTCAAAGACACTAAGAGCTGATTTGGCTCCAAAAGATCCAACAATTAAATTCCAATTTGTCCAATTGATTTTAGGGCCTTTCAAGGTAAAACTATGGGCTTTTTTACCTGAAATGGTTGCCATAAACGGGAGTTTACTTCTTTGAGCACGGCCTTCCATCCATTGCTTCCAGTCCTCAAAACTTGATTCAACTGCTGCGATCATGCAGAAGCAAGATTCAGGGCTCAGTCACGGAATAAACAACACAGGAGACATAGATTAACTGTGGCTCTAACAAAAATAATCCTTCCAAAGAAAGAGGAGTCTTAAATTTCCTTAGAATAAGCATTCACAATAATATATTTCTTGCTCCTTGATGGAGCAATGGCGAGAATCTAAAGCTGCAACCCAACAAAATGCTGTTAATATTGGAGGAGTATTAGATTCCTATGAAGTTGGAGGTATTGAAGTGTTCAAAATATGAGTAATTGGCCATAGAAAGATGCAACTGTAAAGGAGCTGCTAGTGGGGGGCTTCAAAATTTTATAACCAATTCATAGTAAGATAACAATAATCTCTTCATCCCTTATATTTCTCTTAAAATTGCAAAAAGAAAAAAACTCGACCTCATGTATCTCACCAACAAAATCAGCAACTGTACCATCTTTATTTATAGACAAACTAAATAAGCTGGTATTTCAAATGAAGGGGTAAACTGCCAATCCAATCTGGTCCTTTTTTTCTCTCCCTTTTTTCTTTCCTCTGGATGCTTCCCTTCTCTTTCATTACCCTCCTTCATAGTTGGGGGTTGGGCCCTTTCCACATAAAAGGCTGGGCAGTTTGGAAGCTGGTACCTCTTGCAATCATTTGGGCAGTTTGGCTTGAGTGTAATAGGAGAAATTTTTATGGGAAAGCCGCCTCCTCATCCAATCTAATCTTGCGGATCAGGTTGTTTATCATTGAATAGGAACTTTCGACCGACATTTTTAAATATTTTTTGGTGGATTACTTTGTAGGAGACTGGTCTGTTCTTTCTTTAGGCTTTTCATGCTTTATGCAATGTATAAGTCTGGTGTTTCAGCCTCATTTTTCCGTTGAGGCCATTCTTCTTTCTCTTTCTCAATAATTTTTTTTTTTTGTTACTCTCAAAAAAAATAAAAAATACCATCCCATATGTCCTGTAAAAAGATAATTTTATGCCCATTTTGGACACTAGACAAAGTAAAGTCCGTCACCACCCTCTACTGGCTTTCCATGTATCTGAAGCTCTTTTAGTGTGATGATAGATAGAAGGAATGCTGAGACTACCTTTACTGAATGGTCAATACACCTACTTCCATTACCAAATGGTGTTTCTTCGTATCTTCTGAATCATTCCGATAATACTTTCATATTGAAGTACTGTAAACTCCAAATGAAATTTTAGTTTCTTGGGAGGAATACAGTAGACATGTTTTAGAGATACAAAAATAATAATTATAGCACAAGGGGAACCAGAAGTTCTCAGTTGTATTTGTTCTTGCAGCCCATCCCACTTCAGAATCTTGATGCTGTTTCCATTTCTCTTTGGAATCTCACATCCTTCTTATTTCCCAGTATTTACTTAAATGATTTAAGAAATACAGCTACTCTTGTCACCTAAATCCTCCGATTCCTCCAGTTCATGCACAGCTAAGGTCACCAAAATTTCCTTGCAAACACCTTTCTCACCATCACAGTTGCAGCAAGCTTTTCCATCAAATCGACAGTGATCTGTTTTTTGATGCCTTGAATTGATTTAGTTAAATTCTTCTTGTTTTTCTTTACGACAATTAACAAAATTTTCTCATTCTTATAATTGAATTAAGAAAACACATTCTTCTTCGTGGTGTTACTGTGCCTTCATTTGTCTATTCTTGTAATATATTGTTTCTAAATGTTGACAGTTCTTCGAGAGAAACAGAAAGGAAACAAAGGAAAATGAATAGAGAGAAAATACTCATGATGGTGGATTAATGAATTAATGAGCCAGCAAACGTTTTTCTTAGTATATTATTACTAACTTCCATTTATAGCATATAGTCAAGATGTTTTTAGTATGAATTGCATTTTCTCTATCAACGAAGGATCAATGGCTGCTTTGCTCTCTTATTTGTTTGATGTCCAAGTATTCAAGGATATGAATACTTGTTTCTGCTTTTTAGCAGCAATGTGTCAGTAATAAAAACATGATCCAAAAGGTTTCAGTAATAAAAAATTATTTTCTTGCCTTGTGCCGTTCTAGATAGTGGTGTTGTAGACAATTCCCTTTTCTTCTAGAGAAGGAAATCAACAATGTATTGGAAATTAAAAGATGTGCATTTAGACATGTAAAACCAAGAAAATCAACTCATCTGTCTTATGATTCCATTCTCACCGATGAATTACTACTTGCCGGTGCCTGCTTTAGCTAATTTGTGCAGTAAAGACAAAAGGGAGCATTTAATTCTTTGGATAATCCGTTCTCCATGATTTGCTTTTATTATTATTATTATTAGTATTATTATTATTTGATACCCAATTTGGTTACTTGCTTTTTCCCCCTAAATCACCATTATAGATTTATTGAAAACAAGGAAGAAGATAAAGTGAGATGCTTCAGCAAAAGTAAACAACAAGGCTTTAGGCTTGTAAAAATGGGAAACTACAAACTGCTGATTAAACCATCATTATGCATAAACTAGCAAACAAAAATCTAAAAAGAAATTTTAGGACTTGATGCTCCCTTAGCTGAAGAATTTTCAAAATCATTTGCTTTGAATGTGGGAAACGGATAAACCCAATGATTGAATGGTCAACTGACTTTATTCCTTTCAGTCCAACAAACACCATGGGCATGCAACACATTTAGCACATTCTATGAAAGTGAAAAAACCCTCTAGCTGACTTGCTGCTAACTGCTCCTATATTAGATAGCAAATTCATTGTTTGCTTTTTGAAAACCTCGATTTTTTTCATCCTAGTCTATTTCACTTACTAATGCACTTCAATTCATAGGTGATGGCGATAGTTGCAGATTTTATGCTTGTTTATCTTCCTGCTCCAACAGTTTCTCTCAGGCCTCCTCTTGCAGTTAGTGCTGGAGCTATTGCTAAGTTTTTCCATTCCTGCCCCGACAATGCCTTTCAGGTGATTGTTTAGAAGTTATTGAATTAACGAGCATGGTTGTGAGCTCTGTTTATTCTGACTGGAACAGCTGAAACATTCCATTCAACTGATGAACTGAGACAGGGAAGGTTTTGAAACATTCTGGTCCCTGTTTCAGCTAGATTTTTCAAGGCACATTTATTTATCAAAATTGCATATTTCTATTAGTATTCTTTATTATATTTAATTGTACAATGTTTTCCCACTTGGAAAAAGGAAAAATCGCAAGACTTCTTTTATCTATGTGCAGCCATTTTCATTAACGCTGAAATGTTCTGCTCTAGAGGCAAAGCAAAGTGGCCTTCAAAACAGAATCAGCAAGCATTTGGCCAGAGATCTATTAGATCTTGCACATTTTGTATCCACAACATTAAAATTACTGTATCACTCATTTGATTTGTTGAACTTTTCTACACAGATTGCTTTGACTGGAACATCCTACTCATTTTTACAAAGAATAGGAGCAATAGTGGTAAGGAAAGAAACTTGCCTGTTTAATTTGCAGTTCTCTCAATAGATTCAGCTCTTCAATGATAAAATAAATCCATAATTGGCTTTTACAAAATCCTTGGACTCATAATATTAAGTCTTTTATGCAGCTAAATGGGGCAAAGCTTTTTGTAGTCGGGACGGGATCATCTCTGGTAGGCAAATCTTTTCATTATATAGAAGGTCGTGCAGTTTAAATTAAGCCTCACATGTAGTTTATTAAAAATGCTATGTTGTTCTTCCTATACCTTTGATGCTTTGCTGCAGGCACATATTTTGGGCATATTGTTGAATGTGCCATTTTGAGTGGTTTACATGTGTGTTCCATCTTAAGGGAAAAAACGCCACAAGCTTCTTGTTGGGAATGGCAATTGGTACCCAAACAAGTTGACTCAAGAAAATAGACTGGCTTTATGTTTTAGACCTGGTTGGAGTTGAAATGTGAATCTAGGTCCACACATCTTGGATTTGCTATATGTACTCTTCAACCCAAAATCCACGGATTTAATAATATCATACATTAGATATATTTTCTATGAAATGACTGTATGTTAGATATATTTACATGCGTGTATGTATTATATTTTTAGATATACTACATATGATTATAATATGCTTGAAAATAATAAATGTTATGAATATTAAGGATCCGTGTTGTGTTGTCTGGGTCCAAGAAGCAGGAACATTATTAGGTCAAGGCCCATAATTAACCGGACCATTCAACAATTACTGCAGTGCACTTTAATAACCATTCGGAGCATCATCTCCAAGTCCTTTATATTAGGTCAAGCCTTCCAAACTGTTCCAAATTTCCCATGTTTCTTGTATTTTTTGGATAGGATTTTTCCCCATTGGAATGTTGCAATACCTTTGTAACTATTTAGACAAGTTATAATCTGTCTATAAATTCTTTTCTTCTGTACCTTTTTAATACAAGGAAATACAATATAATATTTCACGTTGGTTTCTATTTCTTTCCTTTTCCCATTTCTCTTTTCCATTATTTCATTTCGATACTAATTACATGCTCAAACCCAGGGTGTAGCTTGGGTCAAGCCCGACCCATGCTGACCTGGGCCCAACCCAAAAGTTTTAGAGCCCGACTGTACTTGATTAGGGCCTGGGCCCGAGTTAAGGTAAGAAATAGGACCCTATTAAAAATTTGGGTCGGCCTCGAGCCTTGCATTCTTAGAGCCTAACCTGCCCAAAAACCCGAATTAAAATTCTAGGACCTATGGTAACTAATATATATTGCATATTTTATACTTGATATTAAAAACATATTGTGATTATTTTAAAAAATGATAATCTTTATATATTTATCATCTAAGCTTAATCCTAGTCATCTATAAATTCTTTTGTCACTTTGCAATTTTCAACTTGAACCATATGTCTTTCTCCTCTCATTTACTTATATTGCCCTATTTTGAGAAATTAATTTTATTATTTTGAGTGATAGAACTTGAAACCTGTAGGTTATTTTCATTTTGGAGTTTATTTCTTTGGACTTGTCTATAATGAGTTGATTAGAAGTTAAATAATAACTTGAGAACTAATTGTTGTGATAGATGTAATAGAATTAATAGCTATTATGATAATTTGTATGATGTAAAAAAATGTAGAAAAACCAAAACAAATTAATTGCTATAATAAAATTCAGTCACATGTGCTTTTCATGTAAAACTTTTTGGGTACGTGATGGAATTAGTTATCTTCCAGGTTGGTACAAGTGTGACAAATGCCATAATTAATGCACGAAAAGCAGTTGCCAAAGATTTTACTGAAGAAGTGGAGGATCTACCCATGCTATCTACTTGCGTTGCTTATGGCATCTATATGGCTGTTTCAAGCAATCTTAGGTATGTTGCTGTGGTCAATATCGTTTCCTCAGTGCACTTCTTGTTTCCTGTCATTAATAAAATTAGTTATCAGTTGAAGAAGAATAACAGTTTCAATATGGATTTTCTTATTTCCATTAGTAATAATAATTGCTAGAGATGCATTTGAGGGCTGATCCGTCAGAGAGAATCTTCAGCTTTTACAGCATCCTCTAAGTCCTTTTATTGCACCAACCATGACTTTTGTAAGCCTAGTATGTTTGATATTATCTTGTTATATATAGGAGCACTTCGTGTGTGGATAGGGGGGTTTTCACACACCCTTAATGACTAGTCGGGTGTGACGCCTGGACACCTCCGGACTTAAAAAAAAAAAAAATATAGAGTACTTCTATCTATACCTAGGCTATACTTACTTCAGAATTGGGAGCTATGATTTGGTTAGGACCAGTACTTGCTCCCATGCGTTGTCTTATAAAACAAGTTTTTAGAGGTTAAAACCTAATCCAAAAATAAAAAGTGTAAAAATAAGAATCTGAACTTGAAAAATAAAGCTCGATATTGTGTCAAATACTCTCTCTCTCTCTGACTGGTGACTGAATCAACTGTCATGCTATCATAATTTAAAATTCTAGTGAGAATACCTGAGTGAGACACCTAGTCATCTAATGTGGATGGGTTTGACATGACTGGAAGGGATGGGTAGGAACCACGTCTTTTAAGGTCGGGTGAAATTTGACCCTCATCTGATTATCTTGACCATGTAATTATGGTCCTTGAAAAATCAGCGACTCTTGATCATCGAGACTTCAAGGGCCATGTGATTGATGGGTTGCAACTTCATTCACCCCACATTTATGTGGTCTTCGCCATGTGATTGATGTGGTCTTTAAAAGGTTGTTTAGGAATGGCTAAAAAATAGAGAAGAATTTTAAGATTTTGTTTGATGAGTTTGAAATTTTTGACCCATCATTGTCATATTAGTATTTTAAGAAAGAGGGAAATTTGTGCACTGAAAACCTAAAAAGTAGAAAAAGAAATTTTGGGATTAGACTCCTTGAGTTGGAAGGATTTAGGCCATATTTATCATGTTCTTGTAACACCTCGGGCCCTCCTAGCACAATATTTTCTGCTTTGGGTCCACAGACGGGACCCGCATGACTTTGCATTGAAGACTCACCTGAAGGAGGCCTCCAAAACGCATTGTGCTATGAAGGAGAGCCAAGCTTATATACTGTCTTGATTTCTACCAACACAGGCGATGTGGGACTCTCAACATGCTCCCAACGCCAACCTGGCTACTTTTTAGCGAGGTTGGGCATCCTCTGTTCTGCTCTCAGGGTCCCCCTCTGGGGCGAGTCATCACATCCTAACCCCCTTAAAGCTAGAGCCGCCCCCGGCTCTACACACACAATCCAATCCCATACCACCGTCTGAGAGTTGAACCGGCTCTGATACCATTTGTAACACCCTGGGCCTTCGTAGCACAATATTGTCTGCTCTGGGCCCACAGACGGGATCCACACGGCTTTGCATTGAGGACCTACCCAAAGGAGGCCCCCAAAACGCGTTGTGCTATGAAGGAGGAGAGTCAAGCTTATACACTGGCTTGATTTCTACCCACATAGGCGATGTGGGACTCTCAACATGCTCCCAACGCCAACCTGGCTAATTTTTAGTCAGGTTGGGCGTCCTCTGCTCTTAGGGTCCCCCTCTGGGGCGGGTCATCACAGTTATTATCTAACCTTAGGAATTTTTTGTGGAAAATGGAGTAAAAAATTGTTAAGAAAAAAGGATCTTGGAGGATCTTAGGCTAAAATTTGGAAAGTTTAAATAAAAAGTATATGATTTAGAATAAAATAATAATTATTATTATAATAGAAAGTTGTGTAATACACATTCAAGTTTGGTGGGCCATGTTGTATATATACATGTACTTGGTGAAAGTTTGATTTTAGGCTTAAATTTGGAAAGTTTGATTATTTTTTAAATAAAAATTATATGGTCTAGAATAAAATAATTATTGTACATTATAATGGAAAGTTGTGTAATACACATTCAATTGTGTAATACAAATTCAATTTTGGTGGGCCATGTCAATGTTGTTAAAATCGTCGGAGTTGCGAGTCGACTCGGCTCGGATGGTCTAGCGAGTCAACTCGCTGGTTCAATAGAAAAAACCCATTAATCGGCTGAGTTTTGCGAAAATCGAAGATCGTGCAATTCCAAAATCGTCAATCGCACCATTGTGCGATGAAGAGGAAAAATAGAAAAAAAAGAGGAAAAATCAGTTAAAAAAAAAAGGGAAGACACAGAGAAGACGCACTTCACCTACTACAAAACTCATCTTTTCGCTTCCTCTTCCTCTTTTTTTCTTCTTCGTCGCCCCTCTGCATCGCCGTCGTCCCTCAAAAACCACTCCTCTGGTTTTCGTAAACCTTTCCTATTTTTTTTATCCTTGATGTGAAAGCAAAAATGACATGTGACAAAATTGTGAAAGTAAAGTTCCGGTGCTAGATTTTTTTTACCCATTCGCATATTATATATTTTTTTAACATTCCCACAGTTGATAAAAAAATGAGTTACATTCACATATTATATATATATATATATATATATATATATATATATATATATATATAGTATTATTTTTTAACCTCAATAATCAATCGCATCTTATATACTGTAATACTGTAAATTTTTTTTATCATATTATATTGAACTTTTTATAATACTAAATTACTAATAGTCTAATACTGAAATTATAAATACTATATAATTTCAGTATTAGACTATTAGTAATTTAGTATTATAAAAAGATCTATATAATATGATAAAAAAATATTTATGCTATATAATACCATATTTTATATATATATATTATGAATATAAAAATATAGTTTTCTAATAATAGAAAACAATTTATGCACTTAATATTTAATTATGTATGTTTAAATCTTGTATTGATATTTTTTTATCCTTTTTTTTTTTTGGATGATTATTTTTTTTAATGGGACATTTACTGTTTCACTTTACTTAGACCTTATCCGAACATACTTCTATGGAAAAGAAATAATAAATTAATTTCAGAGAGTTGATAAGAAATGGAGTTGAAATAATAATAATAATAGTGCACTATTTATATTAATAATGCATTATGAGAAATAAGTTCAGCGTCTCAGTTTAGTTTTAATAAAATGTTAATTATTGAATATAATATCTTATCAAATTAAATTAGAATTTTTTACCATATTGACTCTAGAAATAAATTTTGATTCAACAATATTTATAATTTTATTAAATAAATAGAACTGATAGTAGAACTCCACTTCAACCTTTAACATTATTAAACTAAATCAGTTATTTTAAATCATTAAATCAATAACTAAATCAATAAATAATAATTATAGTAAAACAAAGTTAAAAATGTTAAAACTCTTAAAATTCTACGACTTACGATTTACGATTAACGAGTCACACCCCTAGATCGATTCATGATCCGAGTCGAATTTGAAAACATTGGGCCATGTTGTATATATTCATGTACTTGGTGAAAGTTTTGTGTATTCCATTTTGCAAAAATCAAGTTATTTGCTAAATTTTTAACTTTCTAAAACTCAATATTTATAATGCTGTATGCTTTTTTGTTTCTCTACCACCTCATACAAAAGCGTCGTGGATTAGTTTTGTTTGATCTGTATGCTCGATTGTGCACAACATGTCTCAAACCATTAATGTCTACTCATAGAGTGCATGACTGTTTTGTCTTAAATGCATATGGTTGAACATGATTGGTTTCATGGGCATAAAATTTTATTTTGACTCTTTTATGTGCACTCTATTAGGGAGTATTAAACAGAGATATTAAAACAATGAAATTTCAACATGTTTGATTGAATTTTGTAAATTTGAAGGTTGGAGTAAGTGATAGGAAGGACAATTTTCTAGCTAAATATCCTTCACAAAACTGTCCTATGCTACTTCTACATACTCTAGAAAAGAAAAAAAAATATGAAAAGTTGGTTTTTGTATCATCCATGGTTTGTCACTTTGTTGAGATTGTTCCTATAAAATTTTATCTTTTGTTTTCAGATATTTATGCAACTCTTTTTTTATTTTGTGGATTTGGTAAATGAATCATGTTGCATCAAAAGGTTGAGATTAGGATAGCTGCAACTATTTGTTAAAGGAAAAATGTTAACGTAGTTGAGTATTTTGTAAAATTATTTTCTATGGGAATAGTTACTCTAGAATTTTATTTTTTTATTTTTTTTCATATTTGTTTTGATGACCGAGGTGTCAAGGGACTCTTAGATATCTGGACTAGTCCTCGGGGTACATGCAAGCCTCTCTACCCAACCCACACACTGGGTAAAACTACAGGGAGTAACCCTTTGGGGTGGGATGTGATTCAAATTCAAGACTCTCCCTTCCTGAGGTGGGTTCCTGGCCGATATTCCAACTCCTTGGAGTTTTACTCTAGAATTTTATTAATACAATATTTTCTTTAGAAAGTTAAAATAGGTATCCGCCGTTGCTTGAAGCTATTTAAATTCAGTTAACGATTAAGATGCAACCAGAGAAGAAGAAAACACATTCCAAACAAGTTCTTCATGAAAAGGTAGTTCTCTCTCTAGAGTACGAGTATTTCCTCTCACTCCCCTCTCTTTCTACATTTTCTCCTTCTCTTCTCCCCCATCAACTCTAAAAAGATGGAGGCCTCTGTATTTCATTGTCAGCCAAAAACAAGTGTGCTACCTTATAACTTTTAAATGTGTGTTTCTTTATTTATTATTTTTTACACCATTATTTTCATTAGCTAGCTGGATAATAATGTTGTTTCTCCTATATTTATCATTTGTTGATTCACTGTACTGCCATACACAAAATGAGGTGACACGAAAAGCACAATGTGGTACTGGTAATAAGAAATACTGACACTGGATTTCATTGGGTTCAAGTGACAAATTTTACAGCTATTCATTTTCCACCAACTTAAGAAGGGTAACTTGATCGAATTAAATGTCTATCTTTTCAAAGATTTTCCCCTCACAAAGTTCTTGTCTAACTGTCAGGAGCTTCAGATGAGATTCGTAATATTATCTGTTTGGAAATAGGACTAGGTTATGATTTAAAATTAAGGGACTAGATTACACTCTTCTAGCTGTTGTAATGAGGAATTGGCTGGACACATCTTCCATGTTTTGGGCTACTCCAACTTGGTAGGTTTTTTTCCTTGTCCAGGCTTGTTGACACACTTACATAAGGATTCTTTTGTGTTTTGTATGTATGTCCTAGTACTCATGAGCAGATGCTCTTATAGCCTCAACTTTAACTAAATGCATGTTGAAGGCAAGATATGAACACCTGTATTGCTACCTGGCACTGGAAGCCTTGTGTTTCTGTCTACACTCTCCACAAACATATGGTTATTAATCAATTTTTTACGCTAAGACTGTGTTTGGATGAGAGGTAAATTTTGTCAGCGTTTCTCTTATCTTGTTTGGTCATTACAACCGTAAAGGTATAAGAGCAAAAAAAAAAAAAAACTTACCCTGAAGGAGAGATAAAGTGATTATACCTCTTGCAGTGAAGGGGATTTCAGATTTGTGCTGAGAGGGAAAACTTGAGATTTTCTCTCCCCTTCTCTACCAAATGGGGGTAAATGAGGATCACCCTTGTTTTCACCCCTCTGTCTCTCGTTAAAACGGAGTGCATGCAAATGGAAGCAGATCTAGGCTAAGGAGTTACTGATAAACTTCTGCTGTCGAAAAAAAAACACAACAGGTACCAAATGCTGGCTGGTGTTTTAGAACAGCGGATTCTTGAACCCTTGTTGCACCGCCACAAGATTATGCTGAGTGCTCTGTGCTTTGCCGTTCGTACAGGCAACACATACCTGGGATCATTAATGTGAGATTCAATCCTTGTTTTTTTCTCCTTTTTTGGAAATTCAATGCAGTTAATTCACAGAAGCTTCTCTACGGTTGTTAAAATACTTATTACTGTTTGGAACAGGTGGGTTGACTATGCTCGATGGACTGGAATCCAGAAGCTCCACGAGTAGAATACCTGGTGGAGATTAACAGTGACCATGTCTCTATCTCTGTCGTTCTTAATCTGGTCTGGTTGTTGTCGTTCCTTCACGATTGCTGCTTTCCTTGTTTACCATTTAATTTTGACGGTAATAGGTAGAAAGAAAGCAGATTGAGGCAAGTTTTTCTTACACGCTGTAGGTTATATCCTCATGGCATGCCTTTGGTGCTCCAGAGATTGCCTTGTAATAAATAAACCTTACAATGTAAGATTCTTTTTTTTTCAAAATGTGAGGAATTGTTTGTCTAGTGAATGGTTTATATGCAGCCTTCTGCTAATAATCTGGGGTAAAATTTTGTTTATGGTAGCGTATCGGCCCATAGCAGCTGCTACGCATTCTGTCCGATTTTTTTTTCAAAAATTTGAAAATTATATAGGAAATGTAAAAAAAATTAACCTTCAAGAATATGTAATTATATTATTAAGACGCAATTATTTAGATATTGAAATGATTTTTTGAATCATACGAAATTGATAATGTCAAATATTGCAATAGACATGAAGCATATATTTCATAATAATGAAATTCGGTTTAAAAAAAAAAAGTACATGTTCATGGAAAATTTTGAATGAGGGCTGGAAAAGACCTTGAGTTAAAAGGCAAAAAATTGTGGCAATGACTGAATTTAAGCCCGTAAGATAATTTCAAATATTATAAAAAATTAATGAAAAATCAAATTTTATCATTATATTAACATTTTTCACATTAAATAAACATTAAGAAATTAATGAAAATTTGCCCGTTTTGACCATTTTTGAAAAAATTAATAGAAAATGGCAACGATCAAATTTAATGCGTATCAGCTGAATTTATGTACAGAATGCTATGCACGTATTATAGCGAGTGATATGTTGCGGGTGGGATTTCACCGTTACCTATCGGCCAAATTTGTGATCCAAGTTAGTAACACCGATCAGTCAAAGCCAAACTGGAGGCCTGCCTGAAGTTTTTGTTTTAGACAATCATACCCATATGATTTCACTAATCCTGGGGATTACTAGTGTGACATAACATTCTTGATAGCCCTTATCTAGAGAGAGGGAGAGAGTATTGATGGTAATAAGTTTTGAAATTACTGTAGTAGGCTGAAATTTTAGGCAAATTACGGAAGAATTCTGCCATTTTTGGCTGAAATTTTTATGGATTTTGAAATTTTTATCCAAAAACTTGACAAAAATTCAATGCTCTAATAACAGGGGTAAAAAAATTGTTGATAATCTTGATATCTCGGATCTAAGCCGATATCTCTCTCTCCTAACTTTTTTCCAACAAATCTTGGTTGTATAAAAGTGTATTGGCCGATATTGGCGAGATCTCAGTGAAATCTCGCCAGTATCAACCGAGATTTGTAACCCTGTCTAATAGATTGAAATAACGTTATTAGTTAAGAAGAATGGGCCCAAGTTTGTTGGGCCCATGTTTATATTTTGCAATTGTATTTCTAATGGGATAAGAATCGTTGGCCTAAAAGTTAAATCTGCCTCCCCTGAGTCAGACTGAGTTGTCAATCCCGTGACTGTGTCTGACTGAGTCTTTAGTTGTCAATTTTGTTGATTGATTCGTGACCGTCTACGTGTACAAGATCGCGCCTCTGGAAGACCTACATAGTCAAATCAAGTTTGAAGCTCAAGAAGATGCGTTATTTGGATGGCATCGTACAAAAAAAAGGAAGAACTTCATGAATCCCAACCAACATAGGTATTTAGACCTTATGATTGACTTAGAATACCTAAACTTACCTTTGGGATAAACCTTAGAATCCGTAACTTTGAATTTAATAGAACTAAATTGGATTTCTTAGGTTACTTTTGTTTTGCTATGTTTTGGAGAAGGTTTTTCTCCTATGAAATGTGCTCAATTATTAGTAAAATTTTCATGATTTGGTAAACCATTAAAAGAGGTTTTCAAAAAGTTCAAGAACACTCAATTTGGAAATATATAACTCAAGTTATGAGCATTTTAATGAAAGGGTGCAAAACAGATCAAAACAGTTTTGTCATATACCCTCCCTTTGAGAGCTTATTTAAGGTATCAAATAGACTTCAAATTGGACTAAATTTGGTGAGTGGATATAACTCTCAGTTATCGTTCCAACGAGCCCAAGAGCACCCAAAATCGAGCTTGGAAACTCGAGTTATGGTGATTTTAGTGGAGGTATGCAAAATTGCCAAGTTTTCAGTCAGCTGAATCTTATAATTCAGTCGACTGAAAATCCTGCTGAATGGATTTTTCAGCCTTGATGAGATTTAATCAGCCGAATCTTGTAATTCAGTTAACTGAATGTGCTCAGATGTTTTAACTGTCATTTCTGGACATTTTAGTCGACTGAATATTCAAGTTCAGTCTACTGAAATCGCAACGGGAAATTTTTAACAGCTCTATTCTTGTGATTTTGACTTCCAATGGCCATATCTTCCAGAGGGCTTTAAATATATGACCTTAGGACATTTGAAAGGTTGATTTTTGATGAGCCAAACACTCTCTAACATTTTCCAAGACTCTCAATCATTCTTAGAGCATCAAAACTCTATAGTTATACCCTCATTGCTCTAAAACAATTTCCAAGCACATTCAAAGCACTCATAGGCAAAGTCCTTGAGCATCTTAGGCTCAATCTTGAATGTGTCATTGAGAAACACCTGAGAAAAAGATTAATCAATAGAAAAACCAAATATCATCCCTAAGCCTCTTTTTCCATAGCTTACAAACTCCTTAGTTAAAATACTCTAAGTTTTGAATCTTAATCTCAAACACATTCAAAGCTCTCATAAGCATATCTTGAGCATCTTATGCTCTAAGTTGAATCTGTTAAGTGGAGATGCTCTCTAGGGTCTTGATCTTCATAGGAAAACAATTATTTACCCTAGACCTCCTTATTACTATCTTAGTTGGACTTCATTGGAGCATCTATATTAAGCCAAGAAGAGGAAGACATTCAAGAAGCCAAAGCTACTTAAAGTAACAAGAGGCTAGTGTTCTTGGTAACATTCTACAACTTTCATTATTCATTGAGATAATTATAAAGGTTGGTGTAACCCTTTTAAAATCCAAGAAAGATATTTTCTTAGTGTATGTTTACCTTAGGTTCGACCTCTACCCATGAAAGAGATCAAAGTTGTAACGGTAAGGTCTCTACCCGTGAAAAAGACCACAAGAGTTGTAATAGGTTTCTTCTCCACCCATGAAGGAGAATGTTAGTGAAATCCTCAAGTGGTGTTGTGTTGACCAGACCCGGAGTAGCGGGTCAATCGAATCGGGTAAAACTAAAATAATAACTAGGCCTCTCGATTGTGTTGTGTGAAATTATGTTATTTTCTTTTATTTTTTTATTATTTAAAGTAAAAATAAATAAACACACAAAAACCTAGAATGTAATTAATTTAGGTTCCCCAATGCACACACATTTTTCCTTAATTAGAAATTTATGAATTTATCCGCTTCGAGTTGAGATTGAGTTAATAAAAATTTAATTATCAAATTAGATTTTAATTTGTAAAGTTAAGAATTTCAATTAGAATTTTAATTCCACTTATATTGGGAATTAAATAAATAACTTAACCGTGTGGACCCCTTGGTGAGCCACGCCTTAAATGCTTTCCACTCTTTCCCTTATTACTTTACATGGTGCCTTTCTCTTGCTTTCCCTTTTCTTTTCTTCCCTTTCCTTCTCCCCTTCTCTAGCCGTAGCATTCAAATCCTAAATTACCGATGGAAACTCTATCTCGGCTAGGATTTCCAAATCTGAATTCTTCTTCTTCCCTTTCCTTTCCCAATACAACTACAACTCATGGGGACCGACCTGGTTTTGTACATAATCCTTGCGATGGCAGCCATATCCCTTCCTCTACCTTCAACATTCTTCAAGCAGTAGCAAGGCCGAGCATTCTCCATTTTCGTATTGTCCATCTTTCAATCAGTCATTTGGCTTCTGTGATTCCACCTTGTGACAAACAATAAGTAAGTATCTTCTCTGTGTATCTCTTTTATTTTCTATGAGTATCCCCAAACGAAATTGGAAGTGAGACTGCTCAAGACTTGGATTTCAAGAAGAAAAACTTTATAATAAGAATGGGAAGGGCTGATGTATTTGGGGAAAGAGAGAGAGGCTCAAATTCATTGTCTATTTCCATCAAACATATGGTGGGCTACCATCTTCTCTATCTTGGCTGCATCAGTTGGTTGCCAAACCCTCTAGTTGCCAAGCCAAGCACACCAAATAGAAGCCATTCCCACACTTATTTGAGAAACAAAAGAAAAAAAGGAACCGATGACCATTCAGATCTGAGCACTATTTGGACCAGTAAAAACCTGCCATTAACTCCATTAACATGATTAATTCAGACCTTTAAACTAGAGGCCTTGAACCTAATCGATTGGTCTATTGTTATAACCCCTCTTGTAGTCCAAAAACCTCAGAAACTGTTTGGCATCAAGGACCGATAGAATTGGGACTGTTTTTCAGTCCCAGAGTTGAATGGGTTGAGACCAGTTATAACCACTACTCTTCTATACATTTGATACTTCTAAGTTAGGCTTACAAACCAATCCAAAACATTGTTGGATTAGATCTATACAACTGAGACATTTTTCCTTTGTTATATACTAATAGTTCCTAATTTCTATAAAGAAGATAAAGAAAGGGAGATAGATAAAATGCCTTACCTTGGACTGATTTCCAATTCTATTTAATATATCCCCTTCACATGGGCACACATTTATCCCTCTTTATCAGCCGAAAGTATGTGAATGTAGGATTTGTTCCAACGACCACATTAGTTGTATTTTTTCATGCCTAGCTGCAGCCAGTTTCTGAACTGAGGCTTAGGTATGGTTTAAGACAGCTTAGGAACTGATTTTATATTGGGTTAATGTTTGACAATAGCAGTCCCTAAAGTATTATTCTTTGGGAAATTGTTGCTTCAACACCAACCCAAGACTGAATTAATATTGGTATCCATTTTAATAACTCTAAGTATATGATTATATACTAAGTCACAGACTCAATAAAAACCAACCCCATACCTTAGAGACGTCCCATGTGTACATATAATTTAGATCAATTGGAAATGTTGAATAATCTTGATGTTAATATTATTTAAAACCTTCAAATAAATTTATGTGCAGCACGTCCCAAAATTCTTACTACTTGACAACAGTTGGAATACGCGTGGATTCATCACCTACACTTCGTGAATTTTTTAAGTGAGGGAAAATAATACTTTGTACCTTTACCGAGCATGAAAATTCTTTATGTTATTTATATGATTGAGCAATAGAAAAAAATATTGTGTAGCATGTATTTGGAATGTAATATTGGATCTAGGAAATAGACTGAGTTATAATTTAGAATAGTAGTTGTAGTCCGGTGCTCACTCACAGTAATGTAAGGGATTTGGCTAAGTGTTCTAATGGCCGTGAGGAGACTCAGTTTGTCAGGATAAATGGAAATCAACTACTGACCTTATTGAAAGATCTAATAATTATGTTCGAATTGGTTGAATGTTATGTCAGTATGATAAGTGATGTTCTTGAGGTTGATTTATAATATTGTTACCATAATGATGATGCTGTAATATAATTTATTCCTCTGTACATGTGATATTATTGGAATTAGTTTTGATGCTTAAAATATGTACATGATGTTTATGCTAAATTGAGATTATAATCATGTTTGGAGTATGATGGCAATGATTTTACTTATGGTATGTTAATATGGTTCATAACGTGGCATAATGGTAGAGATAATGTATGGTAAGCATGACATATTCATATTCATGAGAGAGTATGGAGATGTAGGCCGTGATTCTTCATGATGACCACAATGGTGGTAGTTTGAGGACTCGCTTTTAATGAGAGTACCACACATGTGATAGGTTTGGTTTGTTAGGCCATGAAAGATTATAAAGACTGATATTTGGTAGTAGTTGCGTTGTATAGGCCCCATTTGATATGGAAAATACCACTCTGTGGTAAGTTATAGGCATCGCTTCGGCGAGATGGCCACCAAATACAGTGGGTATGTTGTGGAGGAATGAGACACTGAGCATTGCATTGAGCATTATGCATTGCATGGCATAACGCATGGATATTAAAAGCATATTATTTAATCATGTTTTAAGATCATATTTGTAGAGAATAATAGAGATATTATGTTGGGTATGAATTACTGTATTCCTTCACTGTGCTTAGAGCTCACAACCCTTACATTGCAGGTAATTCTCTGGACTTAGGATTAGAGGAGACCACTAATGCTTAGATACTGTCAAGGATGCATATTTAATTTCTTAGTATATTTGTGAATTCATGTCATTGGATTTATTTCTTTGATATTACATATTTTGAGAGATTGGATTGGTTGGTTTGAAATAGTTAAGAACTTTGAGGATATTGATTTTATTTTATTTTATTTTATAGAATGGGATGTGAGTAGTGAGATTACATTTGATGTTGATAATAGATGTTATTTATTTCATATTGTCAATGACATTATGAAATTCATGCGAGGTGTAAAAATTGGGTTTGAAGGATTTGATGGCTTCGTTATTTCATTCACAATATTAATTAAAAATATATACTTATTTCCCTAGCCACAAATCTGTGATGTAAGATCCGTTAGGTGCGTAATGCTTTGGATCACGCCCGTTTAGTCTGCATTTAAGGGGGCCACGACCCGTTTAGGCTGTAGAAAGGGGCGGGGCGTTACAGGTGTACTTGAGGCGTAGATATAGGCATGGTTGCCGAACCACGTAAAAATCATTATGTCACAATTCTTCATTTCTTCTCATCGCCTTCACCTTATTGTGTGCACTTACTTTTGCTCATATCTTATTGCACACATAATTTGCTTAAACTTAATCTTGCTTGTAAATCACATTTAGAATATTAATTGAGCAAACTTGTATTGATTAATCATTAAAGTGCCCAATATTTAAATAGATTTTAAAATTTCTCAATAGTTCTATTCACCCCCCTCTAGGACTATTCTAGACATTTGGATAGTTTGTCCAACAAGAACGATTAAGAGTCGAGTTATGAACCCACTTTTTTAATATGAGGATCAATGGTAGGGATGTAAATGGGTCGGATATAGGTCAGATCTGTGTATAATTCGAATCCAAATCCAATAACCTCATATCCAGGTCTGAAAATCAGATTTGATCAATCAATACCCATATGATTTCACTAATCAATACCCATATCCAAATATGAGAGTAATAATTCATATCTGTGTATAATTCTAATCCAAATTCGAATCCAATCTGATTGCAAGAGCCTAAACATATTCGCATCTGGATCATTATTGGATATCCGAGTTCGAATTTGAATCCTTTATAGATTCAATATTTGGTGGCAATTTATGGAAAAACAATAGTTTTAAAAAAATTGACAGTAATCGAGCAAAAGTAATAATATCAGCCGATGCATATCTTATTGGCCAATATGTATTAATTTTTTGAAGGATATGTATTGGCCTGGCAAATGATATATCGACGATATGATCGTGATATATCGCCCAAAATATCGACCAATATCCTGAATATTGGTCGAATTAAAAAAAAAATCAAATATCGGTGTTGGGTCCCACTGATATATCGCCAGTATTTGGCCATGTAGGCAAAATATCGGCCATGATATCGGCTGATATTATGTATTTTTTCCTGTTTTTTTTTAAAAAGTCTTTTATTTTTTAATTCAGATAAAATTAGAAAATAAAACCAGTCCTATTTGAAAAAAAATAAAAAGAGAAGAGAGATGGACTTGACTCTGGCGTACCATATGAAAACATGGACCACTTTTGGAAATGTTAAGCCCTGTTTACTTATATTTTTAAGATTAGAGACCTTAGATTTAAATTTTTTAAGTCTATCTAATATATGAGATTTTTGAGTGATTTCTTGCATTTGCAAACTTAATCTCATCTGTAATGTAAGTATAATCATGTAGTGTATATTTGACAAGGGTTATGGAAATTCAAATTCTTCAAATCATAAACTTTAGTTAAAAAATTACTGAAAATAAGAAAAAAAATAGATATCATATATTAAAATTTATTTAAATAGACGAACATTAAAAGTAAGTTGAATTATAGAGATACCATTTTTTTTTTAATTTACGTGTGAGACAATGCGAGAAATCCACAATAAAACTCCCACGAGTGATACTCATTGTCCTTAAAGCACATAAGGTGAGGCCATGGTGGCTCAAACCTAACATCTCCCACTTCCTGAGGCGGGAGATTACCAGTGCGATTACCAATTGCACTATACTTAGAGTGATCATTTTTAAAACACAAAAAAGTCATGCAAGTCCATCGGAGTTGATTAATAAGTCAATTAGTCTTATCAGAGTTTTTAGTTTGAGTTAAAAAACTTCTCAAATTATTTTTACTGATGGACAGCAGTGACTCCTTAGTGAGATTTACTTTCTCAAATTGTTTTCCACTCGAAATGATCATATGAATTATGCATGAGATTTAGACATTTATTGTCCCGTAAAGTAAACTTATAAAAGCTGATTTATCTCCTGAGATTGCTCCGCTGCATATGACCTCATGTCTAAGTGGTGAAAATTTGTTTATAACTCACAAAAGCTCATAACAAATTTTCTGTTAGGGCATGTTTTGTTGATATTATGAGAAAATGAATTTCAAAGGGAAAATACATTTTAATAGATTATTTTTTAGAAAAATAGTTTGGCAGGAATTCATTTTTTAATTTTTTATATATTCGTTTGCCACTCATCTACATAAAGAAAAATTGGTTGATAAATGGGTCGAGTTAAGTTGACTTAACCCATTAAATAAATGAGACAAGATTTAAGTCAAATATGGTTCAAATCAACCCATTTATGATTGCTCGGATTAGGCTAACTCATTTAATAAATGGGTCAATTTTTTTACAAATTAGATTAAGGACTACAAACTTGGAAAGATCAAGGAACTTTACGTTTGCTAGGGCTCAAGCCCATGTTTGGATCAACTCGAATTAATAAAACCCGAGCGCATCCCAAATTGTATATGTAGGACCAAACCTGCATGCGAGTCTAAAATGAAATTTTATTCTATTAAATATAAATTATATATGATATAAATTTTACATTAATACAAAATAAAAATTACATTTTATAAACTATGCTGGAATTGGTTTTTTAAGTCTGAGTCGAGCTTTCAATTATAGGACTAATCCGACCCAAATTTTTTTTTTTTTAAAGACCAAACGGACTCAAATTCTATGTCAAGCTTAATATTTTAGTCTAAAAATGAACTTGATCTGAGCTTGGTTCAACCTAAACCATTTTCTTTTCGGGGTTTTTTATGTGGACATAGGCTAGGCCCGGCACAAGTTGCAGTGAAGCTTAATATAGAAGCTAAGTCGAGTTGATCCATTGGGTTTGATCTACTCAGATTGAGTTCATCCCATTTAATAAAAAAAAAATGTGTCAAGATCCATCGTGTCTGATTTTGTAACTAGTCAACCCATTTAATCTTAGCAAGGTCGACTCATTAAATAAATTAAGTCAGGTATGCATATGATTAAAGTGTTTAAATTTTATTTGGTCAAGCCATTAAAGACGTGCTTCATAAATTTATCTAGAAAAGCATTTCTCCATGTGTCATGATAGAAAAAAAAAAAAAAATTGACCTTCAGAATTTAGATTCCTAGAAAAATCTGTAAAAAACAAACATAGAAAAATCTCACTCTATTTATATAGTCAAATCCTTTATATCATGAGTTCAAATCAATTAATGAAGTAATTAAAATTAAATTTAAAAAAATACATAAATGGTTAAAGTTTGAACATAAGTACGTTGAGCTCGATGTTTGGAAAATACTAGGTCCAAGCTTGTTCATTTGAGACTATTAAAAATTTAATTGTTTAGATTGAAAATAAATATAATGAGTTACAACTGGACCAAAGTAGAGATCAAAACTCGATTTCCATTCATTTAATCTTGATAGTCAAAGTCACTAGGCATCCTTATCTAGGTAATTTTTAATGATGCTTGGAGATTTTGTCCACCAAGATCAATTCAAATTTGGTCTACTTATAGTTCATCGTATCTACTTTTAATATAAATGGCTAGTTTTTAACTAATTTCAACTTTTTTTTTTAAAAAAAGAGCAAATAGGCCAGGTGTTCTCGTACATTTATAATGGCTAAATAGGCCAAAGGTTCCAATGGCTTTCACGGTTTTATAATACCCCACCCAAGAGAGGGGGTTAGTTGCGTTATAAAGAGAGAAAAATTCGCCGGTATGGGTGCAAAGTCCCACATCACTTAGTGCCTTGAAATTCCTTTTGTCTATAAGTTGGAACCCTCGTCCTTCCACCATAAGGTCTTTTGAGAGCAACTTTAGGTTGACTTGCCAATGCAAAACTGTGCATTCGCCTGTAGACCTAAAACAAACAATATTATGCTGCAGGGTTGGGGCGCTACATGCTTCCTATAAAAATCCCAATCTACAAAAATGGGCTTAAAATTTTAGCCCAGCTTGATTTGATAGGCTGGTATATATTTTTAAATTCATTTATTTATCGCAAGTATGGATAGATTTTGGGTCAAGTTAAGACTAAAGATACACGCATGTATATCCATTAATTATTTTAAGAAATAAAACTAAATATTATTCAAACTTGCATATCGAAATATTATAAAAGAAAATACGAAATTACCAACACATGATAGTTTTACATTCAAGTTTTGACGAACCGGAGTAGCAGCCATTTCCCTTGAGGCATTTTTGGATCGTAAAGTCTTGATAATGAAAAATAATTTAAAATAATAAATATCTAAAAAGCTCAAAATACATGACTTGACTGGTTAAATCAATGCATTCGCAAACATATTACCATTAGAAAATAATATTTTTGTGAGCTCTATATATTTTTAAAGGCAAAAGGTTTTGATAATAAAAGTTAATATGAAGTGATTAAAATTTGAATTATTAAAAAAATAATTTGAATGGTATAATCAGAGTGACTCATTATGCGACTCATATTTAAGTATATACCTTTTCAATCAATATAAAAATTTTAAACTTCAATTATTTTAAAAAATGACAAAAGAAATTAAAATACTATTTAATTGATGTAATTCGAATGATTTTTTTAAAATCTCTCAATGAAACATATATCTGTGTTTTTTTTTTTGAATGAAAGGTTAGTAAGATAACATTCAAGGGGGAAGCCCAAAATATACAATGGAGACCCACAGCCCCAAGTAACCAAAAAAAAGAGAATATAAATTTCTATATTGGGTCACAGCCCAGGAAGAAAACAAAAAATCTGGACAAAAGCCAGGAGAAAGAATATAGAAGGGCAAAGATTAGAAAAATAACCCAGCCCAACAAAGGCAGCAAAACCAGATGGTATGTCACGGTGGTTCCCAGCCTTGAAAAATACCAGAGAAAACAAAATGATGGTGCTTATGGAGATTCACCCAGTTCCAAAGGCAAGCCTTTTGGATTGGGTCAGCTTGGGTGATGGACTTACAACAAAAACAGTCCAAGAGGGCATGGATAGCAAGAATGAGACATCTGTAATTCCATGCAACAGGCCAGCGGTGAGAGATGAGTCTCAACGAATCCAGACAGCCGATCTGAAGGTTATCCACAACAACATTGAGGGACAACAATCTGTGCAGGCAAATTTGGGTAGCATCCAGGATTTTTGATATAATATCGCCGTTATCGATAGGCCAAGCAATCAGTCCCTGAGAAGAATTACCGACCAAAGACGCACAATGGATGGTGTGGCCATCCACAATGGAGAGGTCGATGAGGAGGCAACTAGCAGCAGGGTCAATGTTGATGGAGGTACCAATAGATGGGCGATGAGCAGGGGCACTTGATGTAGGAGGAAGATCCCAAGAGGCGAGGAAAGAACCATTCGCCTTTTTGAGGTCGTCGTTGGATAGGAGGAAGTAAACCATGTCCCGAATATCATGAAGGATACCCGAGCAAACTCCAGAGGCAGGTCTGCAGCAGTTCTGGAATATGAGAAGGTTTCTTTCATGCCAGGAGTGCCAAATGACGGCGGGAAGGGTAAGATTGGCAGCAAGCTTTTCGAGACGACAATTCCTGGAGGCAATGAAGCATTATGATCATCCCAAATATTATTAGAATGTCTCAGGTGCCCAAATTTGTTCATGATGTAGTCCCACATGGACATGACAAAGGAGCAGATAAGGAAGTGGGAAGAAGTCTCAGTGGCAGAGTAACACAAGGTGCATAGCTCGTCACAGATGATACCACACCTGATCAACCTCTGCTTGGACTTGAAACCAGAATTGACGAGCAACCAATCAGCGAAGGGGTGCTTGTTGATACAGCCAGAGAACCAAGTATTGCGAATCCAGGTGGGATTGTTGTGGACCGGGAAAGAAGCATCAATCGCAGACGAAGTGGAGAAAACTCCCCTATGGTCCGCAACCCAAAGAATCTGGTCCTTAATACCAGCCAGAGGAAGCTTGATGGAGGTAATTGAATGCCAGAGGCTAACCAAAGAGTGGGAGGTCGCAGCAGGCAGAGACCAATTCCCATTACAAATGAAATGGTCAACAGTACAATTCCTATTCAGACCCATGGTATAAATTTGACGATTACCAATCATATCCACGAGACGGGTACCCGGGCTGATCCAGGGATCCAACCAAAATCTGGTCTTACAGCCATCACCAATGACAAAGACAATGTTTGCTCTAACAAGGTCTCTAGCAGCCAAAATAGACCGCCAAGCCCAAGATGCTGTATTTTTTGGTCTAATCTCCCAATAGTTCTTGTTTCTGATGTACTTTTCATGAATCCATTTCAGCCAAAGACTATCTTTTCCCGAGGCGATGTTCCAAGAGTGCTTCATGAGACAAGCGAGGTTGATTTGTCTAATGCGTTGAAGACCAAGACTACCCTTGGCTTTGGGACTGCAGATTTTCTCCCACGTAATGGTATGCATAGTCTTCTTCGAATGATCCCCCCAAAGGAAAGACCGCATGGCTTTTTCAATCTGGAAAGAAATTGCCACAGGTAGGAGGAAAGAATGAGCCCAGTAGATATGCATTCCGTTTATAGTAGATTTCAAAAGCTCCAAACGACCGGCATAAGAGAGGCAATTGCTCTTCCAGCTGTCCAACCTGTTCTGGACCATGAGAAGCAGCTTGGAGCAGTCAGAGGTTCTCAGCCTAGAAGAGAAAAAAGGTAGGCCCAAGTACATTATAGGTAAGGAAGCCTGGGGCATACCAAGGATATGGCAAATGTCAGATTTGACTGTATTAGAACCGGAGAAAATAATCTAGCTCTTAGTCCGATTGATAAAAAGCCCAGAGAAAGCACAAAAGTCATCCAGCAGCTGCTTAAGGCCAGTAGTCGAAGCAAGGCCAGCAACACAGAAGAGCATCAAATCATTCACAAAAAGGAGGTGAGAAATATATGGTGTTGCCTTTAGTGAAAGGGCAGGAGATAGAGCCATCCATAACACGCCTATTGATACCATAAGAAAGACTCTCCATCACAATGCAGAAAAGGAGAGGGGATAAGGGATCCCCTTGGCGCAATCCCACAGAACTCTGAAAAAAACCCTGAGGGGTACCATTGATCAAAACCTAGAAAACAGGGTTGGAGATGCATTCCTTAATCCAAGAGAGCCAAGTATCATTGAACTTCATTTGATGAAGGATACAGAGAAGGCAGTCCCATTTCACACTGTCGAAAGCCTTGCGCAGGTCGATCTTAATACACATGCGGGGAGGCCCATGATCCAGGTGGATACTGCGGAGGAGATCATGAGACAGCATAATGTTATCGGAGACATTACGGCCCGGGATGAATGCAGATTGGTTACAACTTATCAGCCCAGCAAGGTGTGGTTTCAGCCTATTCACAAGGACCCGTGAAATCATTTTGTATATTTCGTTAGACAATGCAATTGGTCTGTAGTGCTCAAGCTTGAAAACAGCATTGGTCTTGGGGATTAGAACCAGAAAGGAGACCTTAACTTGCTTGAGAAGCCTAGAAGAGGCAAAGAAATCAGTGATGGCCAAAGTTACATCGTTGCCTATGATATCCCAACATTTTTGAAAGAAAAGAAGATTGAAACCATTTGGTCCAGGGGACTTCAAAGGGTTTGAATTAAATACCACAGTCCGGATCTCAGTAGGAGCAATAGGAGAAGTTAACAACTCAGAGTCGTTACCATGCAATTTTTCTATAATGTCGAAGATGCCACCAGAAAATTTCTGTGAAGTATTGAACAAAAGTCTTGGCAATAATGGAAGGATCATCAGACTGGGTTCCATCGTCGCAAAGGACACTCTGAATGTTGTTCCTATGCTATCTAACTTTAACAGAGTTGTGGAAAAATTTACTACCCATATCATTTAGATTCAACTTCAGGAGTCTCGATTTTTGTTGAAGGAGGTTGAGTTCCCAATCCAAAGCTGCTCCCAACTTATCTTTGGCAGCTTGAACTGCTTCGAAGCTTGGGAGGGACTGATCAGAATCGAAAAGAGATTGGGCCTGCAAAAGACAATCCCTAGCCAAATCAATACGCTGCTTGGAATTAGGCTTCCTGCGATGCCACTTTGTGAGAGTAGTCTTCAGATGCTTTAACTTGCAGATAAGTTTATACATGGGGGTGCTCGAAATTTGATATTGCCAGCACTGACTGATAATTTCAAAGAAATCACTCTCATTGCACCAGGAGTTGATGAATATAAAAGGGGGCTTAACTTTGGGGTAATGGTCTTGGATGCTGAGATGAATACCACGGTGATCAGAGAGCCCAGGGCCAAAATACTTGCTCGATGATTGATTGAAGCAGTTAAGGAAATCTTGGTTAACCAAAATTTTATCTAATTTAGTCTCAGTTCTGCTGTGACCAAAAGCAGAGTTAGACCAGGAATACCAAGCTCCATGGATGAAGTCAATCAGATTTGCTTGATCAATACAATGGTTGAAATGCACCTTAGCTTGTGTATTAGGAGGAGCCCCTCCACGTTTTTCTTCCGCAAATCGTACACAGTTGAAGTCACCAATAAAAATGTAGGGCGAATGAATGGAAGGCGATAGGAGAGAGATGTTATCCCAGAGAAATCCTTGTTTGGGGGTCATTGGAGCCATAAGCGCAGCAAATGAACAGAGGAGAAATAAGGCTAGCAAGCTTAACTTGATAGAAAATTGCTTGATCAGAAGAGTTCTCGATACTCACATTTACTTCACCACACCAGGCAAGCCAAATTCTAGTCGACGAACAGTGGGCTATGTTGGTAGTGTATTGCCAATCCAGAGGAAGAAACTTGTTGGCAAGAAGGTGGATGTTGCTTTCACGAATCCGACTCTCCAAAATACAGAGGATGTCCGGCTTCAAGGATGAGATCAAGTCTTTGATCTCCAGCTGCATGAGAGGGCGATTAAGGCCTCTCACATTCCAGGATTGTATGATCAGGGAGGGTAGGGGAGGGGGGGGGGGGGGGGGGTGTTTGGTTTGGGGTTGTGTGCCGACATGCACAGCTGGAGCTTGGGCAACATCTAACTTCGCCAAACCATAATTCTCCACAAGAGTGTCTATCATTTGAAGGCAATTTTCATCCGCAAAATGTTCTTCAAAAGCGAATTTGGCCTTGACAATAACAAAGGGATCAGCTTCCAGCACAGCAGAGGAACAATGCACTTCATCATCGGGAAGATTGGGTAGGATAGAAAATTGATTGGTCGGATTAATAAGAGGTGCAGGTTGGGGAGTACCAATTACCAGCTGACCATTCATACGATGATTGTGCTTCGGTTTTCTTGGCTTGATTGGCTGGTCAGGATCCGTCCCCTTTCCCTTCAAGGTTAACAACTCTGTAGTTTTATGCACATGAAGGATGGATTTTGTGGTTTCAGTGGCAGGCTGTTTTTTTAACCAGGAAGTTTTAGGCTTGCTTGAAGACTTTGGACAATTGTTGATGGAGTGGTTGAAAGAGATGCAATTGGGACAGGATTTTGGTTTCCAGTCATATTCCACCCTCTGATAGATTGTTCCACGATGGGTGATTAGGGTGAGGATTTCTAGCAGCTGGGTAGTAGGAGTGATCTCAACACACACTGAGGCCTATGCAAGGTTGGTTCCCTTTGCCGTCGCAGAATCCATAAACAGAGGGTTACCGATAAGGCTAGCAATTCTGCTCAGATTTTTGGTGGTCCTGAAAGCACCATTCAGGTTGGGGAGCTTGATCCACAGGGGGAGGGAGTGAAGTTCCTCTCTGTCCAAGTTTGAGGAGAGATCCATCGCTTTAGGAGAAAGGGCTTACTATGAATGAAGTAAGGTCCGTTTTCAAGAACCCAGAGACAATCATCTTCATTGCTGAATTTGAAAAGGAAGTAACCATCTTCTAAGGTGGTAATTTGAAGGCCCAAAGGAGAATTCCATTGTTTCTAGACACCATTCAGCAGATGCGGGTAATAAGGCTTCTTCCCAATGCAGTACCCAACAAGGAAAGACTTCCAAAGGTCTTCTCCTTCAACAATGTCGTCCGGAGGGATTCAATGATGAAAGGAGAGGTAGAGCCGGATTCAACAAAGTTGAGGCTAACGGATGGTTCAGGTTTCTTTTGGAAAAGAGATGCCCATTTAGGGGTAGCTGCTAGCTGAGCATGGCCAGTAGAGGAGCCTGGCTGAGGAATGACCGAAGCAGGACAGGGGTTAGGATTGGTCGGGATGGTGGTAAAGAGGCTAGTGGGTGTTGGGTTGGTGGCAGCAGGGTTGAAAGGAATAGGGTTGGTTGGAGTAGGAGTGGTAGGAGTAGGGTTGGTGGGCGTAGGACAGGTGGGGGATGGGTTACGTGAAACAGAGTTGGAAGTTTTATCAGAATCGGCAGAAGGATGTTGTGAGTCCACTGGCTATTGATGGGTCCGCTTACCAGATCTGTGATTGGGAGAGCTTGCCGAAGGGAAAGAGGGAGTGCAAGGCACAGTACCACTAGAGGAAGAGACTGCCTGGCTTACAGAGCTAGAGGTTGCCTCGATTTCTCTCGCACCAGTAGAGGAAGAAGAGGATGAGGTGTTCTCGATGAGACTGGCACAGGCCAGCTTGATGAGATCTAGGTCCGTATCTAAAGGGATATTGTTGCCATTGGAGGAGGTGATTGCTGCAGCTATGATCTGGATCTTCTTTTGTTTGTCTACCGCATAAAAATCTTTGAGATCAAAGATGAAAGGGGGCGATGTTGGAGTGGAGGCCCCCCCCAAGAGAGTGTAGTTGCTTCGCCTGAAAAGTAGCACGGTCAGCTCCAAGCAAGAGGTGTTCCGCCAGGATCGAAGGGGGGAAACGGTCTTGCTTCCTGTTACGAATGTATTCCGCGATCAGAGCAACCTGTTCTTCCATGTCTCCGCATTTCTTGAACTTCTTTTGGAAGACTTCCATTTTTTTAAGCCTGATTTTTTCCCTTGCGGCAGCAACAAGGACTTCCGAGGCTGCAAGAGGCATCTCTACATTGTTCCGAATGGCAGAGACAAGGCAGTTGATTTTTACCTCATCCGACCAGTCGTCGGAGAGAAGGGTTTCCTCCAGCATCAAAGCTTGCCGCATGGGGTCATCTTCCAAGAGAGGAAAGGGGTCGGGAGGCCTAAGAGGGGGCTTGGCTCTGCCACCCTTACCCATTGAAACATGAACAGTAACGAGAGAAAAAAAAAGAGCAGGGGAAAAAAAAAAAAGGGGGCTTGGCTCTATGTTTTCTCTTTTCCTTCACCCATTTTCAAAATAGATAATTAAATATAAAATATTTTTAATTGAAGAGTATTTTCGTAATTTCGTTAGCTCTGATGTAGTGGGTTAAGAGAGAGGAGTATCCTACTCAGGCACGTGAAAGAGTGAAAGAGAAAGGAGTGGAAGAGGGAAAGGGAAAGGGAAAGCAGTCATCTTTTCATTCGAGAATGGGAGCTAGGGCACGCTTGCTGATGAGCACAGAAATATGATAATTTTACCTTTGAATATTTGATTAGTTAGTTCTTAAATTTTGTTTATTTTATATTATTATTGTAATATATTATATATTCAAAAATTATATTAATTAATTATATCTAATTAAGTGCATTTTTGTATCTTGTCAGGTGAGTGTGTTGTATGGAAACATTTCCTAAATGATCTACAATTTAGGACCAGCAAATACAAAGGAAAGAAGCAGAGATAAGCATTGGAAAGGTCAAGATGTGCTGAATCGTGTACAACAGAAAAAGAAAAGAAAAAATAAAGAAAGAAGATGATTGTCTGGTGAACATCAACTGAAACTGAAAGAGGAAGGTGCAGAGACAGCAAGTGTCGTTGACAATCTATTTGAGGAACAAAATGTAAAATAGAAATCAGAGAAATAAGAAAGGAAGGCGCTGCTGCCCATTCACATGCAACGTCCCATGCAGAGAAAGAAAGAAAACAAAAAATAAAATAGAAAGAGGAAACGTAGAAAGGTTGGGACGGTGGAATTTTGAAGGAGAAAGATGAGAAAGGAAAGGGCCCACACGGTTAACTCATATTGGAAAGTAATTCATCTATAAATTAGAGGGCAGAATCGGATGGACAGAGACTTGAAGAGACTGAGACAGAGCAGGGAAAATCTTGGCATTCCCTCGGGATCCCCAACATGGCTAGGATTTTATTTTTCTATCTCTTTTGTTTTACTTTTATGATGTTCGGCTAATTTCTTGTACTAAGGTTAAGGATAAAACCCCATTAACGAAATAATATTCTTTTATTTGTTTATTTAATTTTTGAATATGTGTTTTCAATTATTTATGAATTGTGATTCATTAGATTAATTAAATGTTAATTATTTTCACCACTAATATCATGTATTTGTGGTAGTTAATATTAATATTTGATTCATCATTATTTGGCATTTAAATTAATTTAAAAGTAAAACCCTTTGATTGATTATTTTCTTTTATTTTAATTTAAATACATTGAATGCTTAGACTAATCCCTTTGATCCATTGTCTTTTAAATTAAAATAGGATACATTTAATGCTTAGAAATTACATCATTAAAAGTGAAGGAAATCTGAATTTTGAACACCATATTAATGAACTTAAATGTTTAAATCTTTAAAATTGGAAATTAATAAATAAATAATTGAAATATTATGGATTTAATGGTGGTGGAATCCAATACCTTAGTAATTTCTCTCACTTGAATTAATCTCCATTTTTAGTTGTTTTAATTAATTTTACAATTTCAATTCAATCATTCTCATGATAAATTGTTAACTAGGTTAAGGTTAAAATATTAGGCTTTTTAATTTGTTTTCCCATTCATTCTAAATCAAGTCCATGTGGGTTCGACCTCGCACTTGCATATCTTTATGCTCCAATTCGATTCGTACGCTTGCGAGTAATTATAAATTTAAAACTTGCACAACAAGTTTTTGGCGCCGTTGCCGGGGACTTGAGATTGAAACGGAAAAATAAAATTAAAAATTGTATTAGTTTAATCTTTCCAGTAGTTGTAGATTTAGAAATTTTGCATCTAGATCTATGTTTCATATATATTTTTATGTGATTTGGTGTTTTCACCTACGTTTTGTTTGTTGATTTTTGCAGGATTTTGAATTACACGCTGAAAAAAAAATTGCAAAAGCGACTACAGGACAAAGTAAGTGTCTAAACCACTTTCTTTAATTTGTTTTTAATTTTCATGCATTTATATAGATTTTGTTGGGTTGTCTCGCATTTATTTTGCATAAAAAAATAAAAATAAATTGCATATTTAATTTGTTCATGCATTTAGGTTGCTAGTTCATGCATTAGGTTAAATTGTTTGCTTATTGTCTTCATATTTACTTGAATCTTGCACTGGTAATTTAGGCTTCCATTCATTAAATAGAAAAATTCAAAAAAAAAAATAGTAAAATTGGTTCATGCATTGCCCAATTAAAATCAATTTAGAGCTATTGTTTAGGGTTGTTCATGTTCAATAGGACCATCTTTAATTCAGTTATTTTTACTTCACCGGTGAATAGTTTTGCTTCAACCATGGTGTCTAGGCTAGTTTTGTCATCAAGGTGTAAATAGCCGAAAGGATAAGTGGAAGCTTAAGTCGATTGCCATTATGCTCCTCCACTTACCTGGAAACGTACCTGGCCGTGCCTGTAGTGAAACTCTCTTCGGAGATTTAAATTTTCTGGAAAGGAGATTAGGAGCAGTCTAGAGCTAGGATTTGTGTGTCAGTATAGTTTTAGGGCATAGTTTGTGTGGATTTGTTTGAGTGTGTTTGTTCATGTTTGTGTATACATCATTGGTCTCGTGACTCCACCAATCGCTTGGTTCGAGTTACACTGTCCGTCATACCACCGATTGTTGCAACCGAGGCTCAGTCAGGCCCAATCATAGATATAGACAGTCGACCGTCATCACCACCACCATCACCCAAAATAGTCGGAGAATGGGAGAAAACTCTTCGAGATTATTTTTCATCGGTCGTACCCAACACACCCTCCAGCATAATCATCCCAGCCACCAATGCCACCTATGAGCTAAAACCAGGCCTTTTACATCTCCTCCCCGCTTTCCATGGCCTTGATCATGAGGATCCCTACTTACATGTTAATGAATTTTTAGAAATTTGCGCCACTATCAAACTTCAAAATGTCACTGATGAATCCATTAAACTTCGCCTCTTTCCTTTTTCTCACAAAGAAAAAGCGAAATCATGGCTGAACTCCCTCCCAGCAAATTCAATCAACACGTGGGATCAGTTGGTAAATAAATTCTTGAATAAATTTTTTCCGATATCTAAAACGAACGCCCTCAAAATAGAAATTTCAAATTTTATTCAGAAAGAGGGTGAACAATTCTCAGAGTCATGGGAAATATTCAAGGATCTATTGAATAAATATCCCTATCATGGTTTTGAAACTTGGAGACTCATTCAATTTTTCTATAATGGCTTAAGCACATCTTCATACTTTGGTCGCGTATATGAAAAATGGGGCATTTTTGGAACAAAGTCAAGTTGAATGATGGAATTTCTTGAAAATTTGGCAGAGAATTCTCAACGATGGGATTTCTCTAAAAAGGAGAGTTCAGGACAAACTTCCAAAAGAGGAGGTTTGTATAAAGTCAATAATGACTTTGAGGTTAAGGTCGCAATTGCAAATCTAACTGAAAAAATAGAGGCCTTAGCAATGACTCAGGGGTGAGTCCTTCAATGGTGCACAGTCTGAGGTGTGTGCTTTGTGTACTAACCCAGGACATACAATACATACCTGTCCTTTCTTAAACGCAAATCCAAAATACCTAGCTGAACAAGCTAACGCACTAAATAATTTTGGGAAGCAGCAGGAGAGTCCATTCTCTGCGACCTATAACTCCAATTGGCGGAATCACCCTAATTTCTCATGGAGTCAGAACCAACCCATGAATCAGGGACCTCATCAGTTTCAAGCACCTAGTCAACCATTCCATTCACCTGGTCAGCCATTTCATCCACCCCAGACTCAGTCCTATCAACTTGGTCCACAACGGCATAAACCCTTTCTGGAGGAAACACTGCAATAATTCATGCAATCCACTCAGCAAACATTGCAGTCAAATTCCCAAGCTATACTGAAGCTTGAAACACAGATAGGACAACTTGCAAGTGCTATCGGAGCGAGGGAAAATGGCAAATTCCCTAGTCAACCCATTTCCAATCCTAAGGGTCAGTTCGAAGTGGACCGTCATCTACTTCCAACGTGCATCATGGAGATGTTCCACTTTAGACTTAATGGGCCTAAGGGCAAAAAGTAATTGTAAAATTTGGATGGTTGAACAAGAGCAAGTGAAGATACATGCATCATTTCTTCCATTTTGCCAACTAGGTGTTATTATTAATAGATACAGGTGTTAGTATTAATAGATACGTGGTAATGATAAATAAAATATAGATTTGCACTACTTTTAGATAATGGATGATCGATGGGATGCTTTTAAGGAAACCAAGTCCACAAACATGACCCTCAAAACGTGTTGTATGCCAAGGCCCAACTGCTTCATGAATCATGACTCCCTCACACTAATTCTCATTTTCATTATATTAAAGTCAAGCAAACAAGAGCACCATCACACCGTACAAGCATGCCATGATGGGTCGTTTGAAAAGATGAAGTCACATCCCACTTCTCACCTTCTTAGATACGCCTTTGTCTCTTTTTCCATCCCTCCTATTGAATATTGTGGTGGTTAATGCCTTAACATGGCTTTTGCTAATTAATTAAGTCTAGGATTTTTTACTCAAACAAACTGATCTATTAATTAAACGCCACTAAATAAGACAGAAAATATGCTTTAGAAAACGCATATTAGACTATAGTCAAGAAAAGATTAAAATTATACCCAAATCCAATTGCATGGAACATTCAAGAATAATTTCATGTTGTTAATCAAGATCTTTATAAGATTTTAGTATCTAATAGTTCACATATATTCAAGAATAATGATGATTCAACTGGTTGTTTTCCTCGTCAAAAAGTGGGAGATTGCGGGTTTGAGTCCCTATGGCAAAGGTTTAAATATCGGCCGATATGGGCGATAAACGGTCCCCAATATCGGCCCTAATATCGGCCGATATTCGAAAATATCGGTATATTAGATTTTTTTTCTTTTTTTTTTTTAAAAAAAAATACAATATCGGCCGATACGGGCGATATATCGGTCCGAATATCGGCCCAATATCGCCCGATATTGTATTTATCGGGCTGGAAAGTATGGTTTTTTTTTTTTTAAAAAAATAATATCGGTAGTGGGACCCACCAAATATCGGCGATATTTAATCCAAAAAAAAATCGGACAAAAAAAAAAAAACGGAAGAGAGAGAAATTTACCGGCCGGTATATCGGCCGATATGCATATCGGCCGATATTTGCATATCGGCCGATATACCGGTATTCCCGGTATTTTAACCCCTGCCCTATGGCCTAATATTGGTGTGCTCTAGGGGTAGTGGGCTCACCCATGGGAATTTTACGCTGGGTATCCTACGATTTTCCACTCATAAATTAAAAAAATAATAATAATGATGATGACTAATGAGTTCACATCTTTTAGGCTAACAACACTTCTTTGGGCCTTGACATCCAACCCAGAAAGGTTTTCGAGCTGAAATGATTGTGTGAAAGAGCATTTATGCAGTGCAAAGTGTCCATTAATGATCCATCTCCAACTTTTGTTTTTGTAATTTTGACAAATTAATTGAAACTTTTTTTAAAGATAATCAAAACAAATATATTATGATAATTAAATGATAGTGCCAGTATAATACAAAGCTCTAAGAGGCTTAGCCCGAAAACAACGATAAAATACAAAAATCTCAAAGATATCCCAAACAAACCACCAAAAAACAATCCATATGTCACCCCTCAATGTACCGATGCAACATTTACGCTCTTTCGTGTTTATTACTGTGCATGAACTTTTTTATAGTAGCTCTATCTTAGAAAACCAAAATATTGTAAAATGACTAAAAAATAATAATGAACTCTGTTGTATATGCAATTCAAGGTCCCCTACAAAGTTTAACAGTCGACATAGTGGCAACATTCTTACTATAATTCTAGAACCAAGCATCTGAAACTTTTCATTTTGTTTAAAAAAATCTACTTAATACCCAATTTAGTTTATGATTTTTTTAATATACTACAAAATGTTAGGGCATCATGACAACTTGTACTTCAATTAAAAAAAGTATTTGGTTAAACACTTCAAATAGATTCAAAATGATCATGCATTTTTCCTTCTTATGATTATTTGTTTCACCGTCCTAAAATTTATTTTGTTGACTTGAATCTTGAAACTAAATAATATAACTATGTTGTTGACAGAGTACGGAATTAGTGGCCGAGTATCTACTTATGGAGATGTTTACAGTTATGGTATTCTTCTTTTGGAAATGTTTATTGGAAAGAAGCCGACTGATAAAATGTTTAAAGAAGGTCTCACTCTTCATCAATTTGTTGGGATGACATTACTTGATCAAGTGATGGGGATTATTGATCCACGCCTATTGATGATAGAAGCTGAAAGTCTTGATAAAAATCAGAATCAAAAGAGTGCAAAAGAATGGATAGGGAGATGCTTGGTTTCTATAGTCAGAGTTGGTGCATGCTGTTCTATGATATCTTCAAATGAAAGAAAATAAATTAGAGATGTTATGATGGAGATGCACTTGATTAAAGATTCATATCTTAGAGATAAAATAGAATCCACTAAGATGGGAAAAATCAAGTAAGGAAGATGGGTGAGGATGGGATTTCAGAGGCAAATTAAGCCACCTGCTACATGCTTGTAACCCTTTGTCTCATTTTTGTTCTTATTTTGACTATATATCTCATTATCTAATCTTAATTCTATGTTGGAAGCTTATTTTTCCTGATTTGTGTGGTTTTGCTTCTATTTGAATACGATGTTGAACATTTTTCAACCATTTTATCACAGATTAGATTTCCTTATTCTCAATAACTTTGTCATACCAAATGGTTAAGTTTTGGTAACTTCTATAAATTTTTTAACTATCATACCATTGCATTATAAGATGTGCTTCTCCCTTTGATATTCACGATTAGAACCACTCATATGATGTGCACATGACATCACTTGTGTTCTGCAGTTATGGGTCAGTCAAGATGGGTTATACCAAAATCAACCTAATTATAATATTTCAAAGTTCCAAACGTACTTAATTCCAAAAACGGGCTTTCTTTCTGTTTTTTAATTAAGTAAAAATCAAAAATCAAAATGATGGATATTTTTTTCCGAGTTGCTATCATTATCTGAATGGCATGTGACCTTGACTCTAAATATTAAATGTATATAGAGACTTATCGACCCATTCTATGCGGCAAGGAAACATGTATCAAGACTTACCAAAGACTTATTGACCGAGAATTTAGTGGTTCATTTTTTTAATGGTTGTGACCGAGAATTTAGTTGTTGATTTTTTTAATTGTTGTGATCTCGTGAAAATAAAATATATGATTTAAGTATACGACGCTAATCGACCAACTAAATTTTAAAAAATAGAACTTCTAAATTAATTACATACTAAAGTTCAGATGTCCAATCAATCAACTAAATTTTTTAAAAATAGAACCTCTAAATTAATTACATACTAAAGTTCAGTTATATAAAAGCTTTTGTTCATAGAAACTGGAGTTTACATTCTTATTAAAACGAATTGATGACTCACTGTTAAGATTTAGAGAAGTTTTTCCTTTAAATCGTCTCCCAGACTCCCACAAAAAATCTATCTCAATTGAATCTATCGAATAATGTTTTTCAATTTTTTAAAATTTAAAATAAATATTATTTAATTAAATCAAAATAATCTTTAATAGATTTTATATTCAATGAAGAACTTTCCAACAGATGGATCCCGAATATTGAAATATGATCACTTGTCAAATTTGGTTCAAAACACATGCAAGAAGTTGTTTGATCTAATTACTTGAACTTTCCAGATTGGATTTGGCCAAACTTGAGCTTATTGAAAAAAAAGTCGAGTCATTACAATCATCAAGATAGTCATGGACGACAAAATTAAAAGATTAAAAAAAAAAAATTGATCAAATTTTAAAGAAATTAAAAATATAACATGATTAATTCAATTATAATAATTTTTAGTGAGACACACATTTTAAATAAATTTAAGTATGACTTCATTTGATAACACTATACTTGAATATATAAAATAATATCTTGCACACTAAATGTGCAAGTGATCATTTCATTAAATTATATTCGGATATACATAACGTTGAAACTAAAGGATGTTTTGGCATCTTTAACATTATAAGATAATTTTTAAAAAATATAAAATATTGCCTTCTGTACACATTCTAATTTCGCCATCCCCATCCCCATCCCCGTCCGCACGTTGGAGTGGAAAAAAAAAACCAAAAGCGACCGGAATGAACAACAACGACGACTTGTGCTATAAATGGAGTTCAAACATGTCTCAGCTGTGGTCATCGCCTCTTCATTCAAGCAATGATGGAGTTCCAACATCTCAGCTGTCGTGCAACACCCTTCTTCTTCTCATTTCTCATTCATCTCACCCTTCTCTTTTCATCCTTCCTGCAATCCACAGCTTCAACTTCTCTGCCATTATCAGGAAATGCAAAAGATCAACTTGCTCTACTGGCCTTGAAGCAACAGATAACAGAGGATCCTTTCCAAGTTCTCAGCTCTTGGAACGAATCCCTCCATTTCTGCCAGTGGCGAGGGATCACTTGCAGTCGTCGGCATCAGCAGAGAGTGATGACTTTGAACCTCACTGGGCTGGGCTTGGTTGGTTTCATATCACCCTTCATTGGAAACCTCAGCTTCCTTCGGGCAATCGACCTCAACGACAATCACTTTTATGGCAATATCCCCAACGAGATGGGCTGCTTGTCCAGACTCAGGTATGTCAATCTTAGCCAGAATTCACTTGGAGGAGAGATTCCAAGCAATCTTAGCCACTGTCAGCAGCTCAGGGTCCTCGATTTCAGTAGCAATCAGCTAGTGGGGAAGATTCCTGTGGATTTTGCTGCTTTGTCAAATTTGGTTATGCTCTATCTTGGAAAGAACTCACTCTCTGGAGGCATCTCACCTTCATTTGGGAACTTATCAGCTCTCACCCATCTCTCTCTGTTTTATAACAGACTAGAAGGCAACATACCTGAGGACCTCAGTAAGATCTCGAGCCTGTATTTGTTACAAATCTCAGCAAATAACTTATCCGGTATGTGTCCTTCAGCACTTTACAATGTCTCGACCATCTCTTTCCTATCTATGAGCAGTAACCAACTACAAGGAAGCCTTCCACCAAACCTAGGCCTTACTCTTCCCAACCTCATTGAATTTCTAGTGGGCAAAAACTCTATCACAGGTCCCATTCCAGCCTCATTGGCCAATGCCTCGGCACTTGAACGGCTTGACTTAAGCTACAACCAAATTAGCGGATCGATTCCTATGAACCTAGGCGGCTTGCATGCTCTCAAACTTATCCATCTCCAAGATAATCTGCTTGGAACGGGGGACGCCGATGATATGGGTATCATCACTTCTTTGACCAATTGTAGCCTTCTCGAAAAATTGTGGCTAGGCTACAATCGGTTAAAAGGTGTGCTCCCAAACTCCATAGCCAATCTCTCAACCCATCTCTCGGTGCTCACTGTAGGAGGAAATCAGTTGTCTGGAAGCATCCCAAAAGAGATTTGCAATCTTTTCAACCTATTTGGATTGAGCATGGAGTCTAACTCTTTTACAGGTCCTATCCCTGTCGAAATTGGGAAGCTTAACAAGATGCAGGGTTTGTTTTTGAACAGGAACAGACTTGTGGGGCAAATACCAACTTCCCTTGGCAATATGACATGGCTTTCTGAGCTTTATCTTTATGGAAACAAGTTACAGGGAAGCATTCCTTTAACTTTGGGAAACTGTAAACAACTATTTGAATTCTCTCTTTTTAGAAATAATCTTACTGGTTCAATACCGAAACAAGTCTTCAACATTACCACTCTTCAATATCTTCATCTAGGGTCAAATTCTTTAGATGGTCCTTTGCCAATGGAAGTAGGCAACTTGATCCATCTCAAAACACTAGTTGTATCACATAACAAGTTGTCCACTGAAGTTCCAAAAACCCTAGGAAATTGCCTTGTGTTGGAAAACCTTACTTTGGGGAGTAACTTCTTTCAAGGAAGCATTCCATCTTTAAATGCTCTAAAAAGTTTGTCACAAGTGGATCTTTCATGCAATAAACTTTCAGGACCAATTCCAAAGTATATTGAGAACTTCACTTCTTTGAATTATCTAAATCTTTCTTTCAATGATTTTGAGGGTGAAGTGCCAAACGAAGGAATATTTAAGAATGCAAGTGTAATTTCAATCATTGGTAACAAAAGGCTCTGTGGTGGTACTCCAGAATTCAAGCTGCCTAAATGCACCAACCAAGGTTCTAAGAAACACGCAAGGCCTTTCGCTCCAAGAGGAGTAATCATCATAGTTGCTTCGATTCTCTGTTCAATTTTGCTATCATCATTATTTGTGACCATTTACTGGAAAAGAAGGTCAAAGAAACATCATTCTTCAACAACTGACATTGTCAAGGATAAATTTTTAAGAGTTTCTTATTCTGATCTTGTCAAGGCAACTGATGGGTTCTCCTCAGACAATTTGGTTGGCATGGGAAGCTATGGATCTGTTTATAAAGGATCTTTTGATCACACTGAAACAGTCTTGGCTGTGAAAGTACTCAACCTTCAATTTCGTGGGGCTTCAAAGAGTTTTATAGCCGAATGCAAGGCCTGGAGAAACATTCGACATCGGAATCTTGTAAAAATCTTGACTGCTTGCTCAAGCATCGATTTTAATGGCAACGACTTCAAAGCTTTGGTATATGAGTACATGGCTAATGGGAATATGGATCAATGGTTGCATCCTGACCAAGAAGAGCGGTCTCAATCTAGAAGAAATCTAAATCTTATTCAAAGATTGAATATAGCAATTGATGTGGCATCTGCGTTGGATTATCTTCACAATTGTTGCTCGAATTCAGTTATTCATTGTGATCTAAAACCAAGCAATGTTCTTCTAGACGATGATATGAATGGTCGAGTAGGTGATTTTGGATTATCACGGTTCATTTCTCAAGCTACAAGTAATTCTTCTCATCACTATACGAACTCAGTTGGGATAAAAGGCACCATCGGTTATATTCCTCCCGGTACCAACAAATTTTCACCTACTTTGTTCTCTATTTTTACTAGTGATCATTAATATTTTATTGCCTTGAACATTTCCTTGTTATTATTTAGAAGATGATAAAAAATACAAACAGATATATTTTGCTAATGAAAATAATAGAAATAAAGTTCAAACATAATGGGAATGCTACACTACTAAATGGATTTAGTGGTTATTAAAGTTCTATTTTCTTTTTACATTTTTCAATGGATTTTTTTTTTTTTTAATTCGATGTGATGAATTTAACTTAAAGTTTCATTAACCCTTTCCTTCTAGGGCATTGTGAGATGGTATTGAAATTTTCATTTTTTAATATCTTACCTTGTATATCTTTTGATATTTGTAGAGCACATTCTATTTTTACACCATCATTTGTAATTAGCTTGTTATTTGAAAAAAAATATTCAAGTGCAGTAAAGAATTTTTACACTATCATTTGTAATTAACTTGTTATTAAGAAAGCCCATCTGAACAAAATTAAATAACTATTAATTTTTTTTTGTAATAACACTCTTAATTTTGTCGAGATGACCTTTTCCTTGTTAGTAATACTATGAATTTTGTGCCAGTGCGTTGGAGCAAAGTATCCATTAATGGCACATCTCCAATTTTTGTATTTGTGATTTTGATAATTTAATTGAAATTGTTTTTTTTTTCAAGGTATTGGACATTTCGTTCTTCAATATCTTACATTGTATATCTTTTGATATTTATAGAGAATTCTGTATTTTTAAATCACCAATTGTAAGTAACTTGTTATTACAAGAGAATATTTTAGTGTGCTAAAGAATTTATGGTACCACCGATTAAGAAAGCTTACTTGAACAAAATCAAGAAGTTACTAAATATTTTTTGTACTGACAATAACACAGCTAATTTTGTTCGCATGACCTTTCTTTATTAGCAACACTATCAATTAGTGCGAGTGCATTGGAGTAAAGTGCCCATTAATGACCCATTTCCAACTTTTGTTTTGGTGATTTAGACAAACTAATTGAAACTATTTCTTTTATTTGAAAAGGTAAACAAAAAACCTCGTAAATATCACAGACAAACATCCAAAACACATTCTATACGCCACGGCACAATAAATGAGAGATGGTAGATGCCCTTGAATATAGCGTTTATGCTTATTTTCTTTTTATTACGATGCATGATCTTTTTTATAGTAGCAGTGTATGACGCATTCAAAGTAGCTCTCTCTTAGAAAATAAAAAACACTGTAAAATAACAAAGAAAAATAATGAACTCAGTTGTATCTGCCATTCATGTCCCCTACAAAGTTTAAAAGTGGACATAGTGGCAACATTCTTACTAATTCTAGAACCAGGCATTTGAAACTTGTCAGTGTAAAAAAAAACTAATTCATAACCAATTTAGTCTATGATTTTTGACTTGTAATTCAATTCAAGAAATATTTGGTGAAATAGATTCAAAATTATCAAACATTTTTCCTTTGTATTATTATTTGTTTCACCCTCTTTTTTTTTTTTTTAGACTTGAATATTGAAACTAATTGATATAGCTATGTTGTTGACAGAGTATGGAATTAGTGGCCAAGTATCTACTCATGGAGATGTTTATAGCTATGGAATTCTTCTTTTGGAGATGTTTACTGGAAAGAAGCCAACTGATGAAATGTTTAAAGAAGGTCTTAGTCTTCTTCAATTTGTTGGGATGGCTTTACCTGATCAGGTGATGAAGATTGTTGATCCACGTCTTTTGATGATAGAAGCCGAAGGTCTCAATGAAAATCAGAATCAAAGTTTTGCAAAAGAAGTGATAGAGAGATGCTTGGTTTCTGTAATCAGAATTGGTGTATGTTGTTCTATGACATCTCCAAACGAAAGGAAAGAAATTAGAGATGTTATGATGGAGATGCACTCGATTAAGAATTTATATCTTATAGACAGAAATAGAATCAACTGAGATGGGTGAGGATCATTAAATTAGCTGTGAACACGATCCAAGGGAACAAACAGGATTTCAACTGCTACATGCTTGCAACCCTTTTTCTCATTTTGTTCTTATTTCAACCATAAATCCCATTATCTACTCTTAATTCTATGTTGGAAACTTATTTTTCCTGAGTTGTGTGGTTTTTCCTTTATTTGAATAAGATGTTTGTGTTGGCCACATAAAGAGTAATATCCAAAAAAAGAAGAGAAATCAAGAAAAAGAAAAAAACCATAACATGCGGATTTACGTAGTTCTCTTTCAGCACATTCATAGATTCAACACTTATCAACGAAAGTACGAATGAGTTCAACAATAAATCTCGGATGATTAGGTTCCACCAACCCTAACAGTTTGAACATTTCAAAGACTAATTGAGTCTTCTGATAAACATTAGGAGGGCTATTAGATAATGACATGCTTAATCAAATAGAGAATCAAGAAATGGAGGAGCAGGAAAGATGAACAAAGAAGCAGAGGATGGGAAGCCAATACTAACAACTAGAAGAGATCAAAGCTGAAGCTGCAGTAATATTATTACCAATCGTCTGTATTTATCGGCCATATTGGCCGATAATGCATCTAATATTGTAATAGTATAGGTGATGTTAGTTTTTTTTTTTTTAAAAAAAAAAAATTAGTTTCAATTGTTTTTTAACAATTTTCATCATTTTTTTAATTTAAAAAGTTTAAAAGAAAGTCATTTAATTTTTAAGTAATTTTCATTAATTTTGAACATTTTAGTTATTTTTATTAATTCTTTTAAATTCTTACTAAAAGCTAATATTAAATTTGGAGTTTTTTTTCGTAAATGTAATTTAATAAAATAATACTTAGTAGTTGTGGACTTCAATGAAGATTTGTTCATGTCATTCACAAGAAAAAAAAAAATTAGCCATTAATACACACAAAAAAAAAATCTATAATAAATCTTTAAGATTTATAATATGTCTTTATGTAATTATAGGTTGTATCAAAATACTGTGGTTGGGTCTATTCAGTATTTTTGCTTAAACCAGATCCGGATCAAGAAAATCTGGGATAATCCAACCATATGATCTTTGACTTGAATTTAACTAATTTAGGATCGGATCAGTGAAAAATTACACCATCGTCTTCCCTTTTTAAATTATCATATTTACCAAATAATCATTCTTTATTTGCCTTGTATCTCTTCCTCCCACTCTCTTCCCCCCTCTATCTCACACCGACTTAAAATCAAATCTCCAACGAAAAATGTAGGATTTTAAGATTAAGAGTTGAGATAATTTATTTCAAAACTTAGTGGACTTCTAGAATTTAAGATTTTACACTCATTCATCTTGTCTAATTTGTAAAGTGGGGTCTACATTTGATATGGACTTCATTATTCAATTAAAAAATAATGTAAAGTTTACACTATTTTTTAAGTGTATTAATTTGCTAATAGGCCCACAAGATGCCACTGTTTAAATAGTCAATAATATTAGAAGGCCCAACCCTCTTGTCCCCACCTCAGTGTCTATCCTTTCTCTCTTGTTTACACAGCTCCAGAGAAAATCTTACAAAAAGAAACAATATATACTTTTGCTTACAACAGACTGAGTTTGGGCATGAGCCCAATCGACAACCTAACCTTAAAAATACTTTGAGCCATAGATCCAACCATCCAAACTATCAATTACAATTATGATCTTTGGTTCCTTTCTCTTTCCACTCAAAGACTTTGGGTCTTTGAAGTTTGAAAAAGACTTCGAGTCTTCTGAAAGTGGAAAGAAAGAGATTAGGATTGGTAACAAAGGGTTTGGTTTTGGGTTTATAGAGTGCACTCAGAAAAATGAGTCCAAGGCCATTGATACTCAAATCGGAAGTTCACAGATGGATCTGGAATATTGAAATATGACCACTTGTCAAATTTGGTTCAAAACACATGCAAGAAGTTGTTTGATCTAATGGAATTTGATTTATTCAAAACCAAGTGAATAGTAATGGGTTGAAAATGGGTTTTAGGATCTTAAAATTTTGAAACACGACGTCAAAATATCATACATTGGAAATGTTTTTTGGTGATTTAAAGGTTCAGTAGATCCTATAATTAAAAAATAGTTAGCTAAAATCATTTTTATCAAAATTGGAAATTTGGCTGTTTTTAATGTGGTTAAGAAGTTGGCTTTCAAAAATATCACACTAAACTTGATTTTTAGAGAAAATCATAAAGTTTTTTAATGAGTTTCAAAATTCTCTGTGTTCAGTTAATTGGGGATACAAAACATGTACAAGTGTCAAAATTTTAGGTTTCAAAATGGGGAATAAAATGAACTTCAAAGTTTTAGAACACTATTCATTGATATTTACATGTATTTATTGTTGTGCAAATTTTAAATTTATAACTCGCAAACACACGAACCATTAGATAATATAGCGATTGAGTGCGAGGTCGAACCCATCAGAACTTAGGAAAATATATTCGTAAAAAATATACCATTTAATTATATATTTTAAGAAATTTAGAAAATCATGAAAATAAATCTTAAACATGGGATTAATTCTCTAATATAAGAAATCTAATTTTAATTTAGAAACATTCTAAAAATAGAAAACAAGTCGAAAAATAGGAGCAAAATCTAAAATTAGAAATTAACCATTCAAGAGATCTAATTTTCATGGAAAACACAAAATTCATCTAATTTCAATTAAGATGGTGGAATTAATCTAAAAATTATAAATAATTTCAATCTAACTTAGAGCACAGAATTAAGATGCAATTAATTAATTTACCAACCTAGTTCACCAATTTCAAGAGTTTGAATTTGTAATAACCTGACCCTTTAAATTAGAAATAACAAATTTTTATAATTATTAACTCGGCTTTGTGACCGGTTAATATGATAAGGTACAGAAAGAGCTTCCCGAAAAAGGAGTATGTGACCCGATCAGAGGTCATTTGCTAAGTGATTTAGCCCGACGAAGTTCGGAGGGCATTTTAGACATTACTTAAATGTCTTTTGTTTTACTTATAAAATCATGAATGGTATTTTATAGACCTCTTGAGTGTGAAAGACCACTCTTCTGATATATTCAGACCTTGAAATTCACACACATATTAAGCTTTTGAGTACGCTACTCAGTGGTATTTTCAAAATTTCACGAGTATTCCTTGAAACGTGTATTTTACATATGCTTTTATCTAAAAGCCCCGATTTTTAAGATACTCCGTATTCCGAAAATTAGCAAACTCAGATCACATTCGATCTATATTTTATCAAACTTTTTGACATATGTAGAATGTCGAAAAGGGTATTTTAAACACTAGTTTCGAAGTGTCAAAATCACAGTGATTATAAGCCGTCTATTTTATTAAAATGTTAACTTTGTGAAAAATACCCTATTTTTGGTGTCAAAACAAAAAGTGAACGTTCCACCGTAGGTAAACCCCGTGTTCTCAACACACCTGCGGTGTCGGATTTTCACGAGTTAAAGTCTAATATATACGAACAGAAAAAGAGTAAGGTAACAGTAATTTTTACTGTTACCTGAGATAAGAATTTTTTTCATCTTTATCTTTCTTATCTTTCTGCCGACAGTGTTAACCGCTGAGATTTTGCCGACAGTTTTAAACGCTCAAGGTTGATTTAGCAGATATCCAAATAGTGTTTTTAAACCCTTATAAATAGGTGCATTTAGTTTCAGTTAAAAATCACAAATTTACGAAGTTTTCTCAGATTTTTCATTTTCCTCTCTGCCGCCAGACGTTCACTATTCCTCAAGTGGTTGTCTTAAATTCTTCAGAAGATTTCTGTAATTGTTTATTTTAAGTTAATATTTTTAGTTTGTAGACCTCATTAAGAGGAAACTAGATATTTAATTTCATCAGAAAATGACTTACAGTTTTCTCTATACAAATCAGCGAAGAAAATACGAAAAAATAGAAAAATCTGTCTGTGAATAGTGATTTGCGGGGCACTGTGCAGGCCCTAAAAGGGCATTTTGGTAGTTTGGAAATTTACGGGTGAACAGTGCCCCGTGAACAGTAATTTTCGGTGAACAGTATTTACGGGTGAATAGTGTTCATGAACAGTAATTTTCGGTGAACAGTATTTACGGGTGAATAGTGTTCATGAACAGTAATTTTCGGTGAACAGTATTTACGAGTGAATAGTGTTCATGAATAGTATTTTTCTGTGAATAATGTCCAGGGGCATTTTGGTAATTTTGGATATTTTCCGGGGGTAAAAACGTAATTTTTGAGAAAATTTCAAAAATGAAATTTATGTTATTTAAGCTTAAAAATACTTGTTTTAATCCACTTGGAGGTTTATTTCTAGCCCGTAATAGGCTCGGAGGCAAAATCATAATTTTTACAAAATTTCAAGAAAACTTCTAAATGCGTTGTCATGATATTCCAAACGCTTAGGAGTATAAATTATGGCTATAAAGTGTTATTATACGTTGTATTTACGCTGTTTCCAATTTTAAACAAATTACTGAAAAACACTCGCCGACCGAAGGTGAGGAGTTTCAACCACACTATGTGTTTACTAAAATGCATCTTATTTTGCATTCAATACAAATGTTTCTTTCACCATTAGCCCTACGGCAATAAGTGGATATCCGTGGTCATCTTTATTGACGAAAATTATGTAATATGATTAGAATGCGGTACCGACACTGTTCACACGTAAGGAGGTGATTATAAGTTTCAACATATGAAACGATAACTTGAGAGTGTTTCGAGATGTCGAGATCTAGTCATCATAAAACGGAGTACAGAACCCAGTTATTCCTAAAGACTATTTGGTATTGTGATATGGGTGATCTGATGATAGATCAGGTGTCCAACAGTGATTCCGACAGGAATATGCATTCTGTGTATAACTGATGATTTGCAGGGTAATTAGTCTATGCAATAAATGATGAGTATATGGTAGACATACCCGATTGGAGATAACGGTAACACTTATTTGTGTTATAATGTAACCCGTTGGTGGGCTTTTAATCTGTGTTTAGTTATTCAGCATATTATATACTGATTGCTGATATTTGTATTATGATTCCATGTGGGAGGGCTTAGGAATCTATGTTAGCTGAGTGAGGTTATTATGATCATATGTGTGAGAGATATTATGTGGGTTGACAATTATGTTTAAATCCATGTACTGATGTGCATATTGATTGGTGTACTGCGCATATCAAATTACCTCACACCAATGTATGAAGTACCTAGCTCGTGGAGGGCACTAGTACGAGGTGTATTTAAAATACGGGCTGTGTGAAGCATTGAGCATGAATTTGCCGGCGGTGTAGGAAACGTATTACTCGCGGTTAGGGGAGAGCCGTAGAAGTCGTTTGGCAGTGATATCTTTTTCATAAATGAAGGACATCTCATGGTAGATAACTGTGTTGACATTATTCTACATGATTTCTGAGTGTATAAATTGTTGTTTGATAACATGTCTATTATGTTGATAATATGCCTTCTTATCTAGAATTTGTTGTTGTTTTCTCTTCATTGAGTTTGTAAAACTCACACTCCTTACGAAACAGGAAACCCGGAGGACGAAGGACAAGAGGATCATCAGCTGTAGTTTAGGGTGGAGACCCTTTAGCTATCTACCCAAATGTTGAAATTTTATGTTTAACTTAGTAGACATTGTACGTATGAAAATGTAATGTAATAAACCCTTTATAATGTTCGTTTGAAACACTGTAGGATGTAATAAAATCTACTTCGTTTCTGATGTGCAATTCTGATGTTGATGGGATCAATTAATGATAAATGTTAGGTAGCTCATGTGTGACATTTTCTATTTTGGACTTTCCTAAAAGGTTAAGTTATATATTACATGTTGGTTAGTAGTGTATCCACATACTATGCGTCCAGGTGAAATCTGTCGAGGTTTTGGGTTTTAAGCGGGCCCATGGTGGCCCCTCCATCTGCCTGGGATTTTTATCGGCTAGATATGGCTGGGACTGAGGCTGCCAAATGTTAGATCCAAACTAATTCATAAGAGATGTTAAAGTCTATAAGAGAATTTCCGCAAAGGCTCAATATTGTATTAGAAAAAAAAAAAAAAGCCTCATGTCAGTGGGCCCGGAGGGTCGGGGCGTGACAGAATTTTATAAATAATCTCAATCTGAGCTTTCGAGTTTAGATTTAACTAAACTTGACTTATTGAAAAGCTCCCAGCGAAGTCTACGCAATTAATCAACTCTTAAATCCAAATTAGGAATCTAAAAAACTCTTCAAAATGGGTGATACCGGGTTGAGTTATTACCATCATCAAGATAGCTATGGACTTCAAAATTAAAAGATAAAAATAAATAAATTATAAAATTCTTTGAACTCTGAACTTTTAAATAATGGTAAAGTTTGACACTGAAAAAAGGCTAGGACTGGATTTTTTATTCTCTGAGAATAATTTATTTAATTCTACGTAGTTTAAAATTATGCCTCTATATTCTTGATACTGATTAGGCCTAATTTGTTTGAAGAAAGGCTTCTTTTTAAATTTTGTTATCCATTTTCAACATGATTATTGTAGTTACAATTCATTGTTTGAGAATTTAAAGAATTAGTATTGTGAAAACTTTAGTACAACATAATTAAGTCATGACACAAATTTTGAATCTAATGACATATCTCATCCTATTGGAGCATCCATTTAATTATTTAAATATACAAGGCATCAACAATTAAAGTTGAAAAATAATTATAAGACTAACATGACTAAAATTTACGTAAACAAATTTAATCGATGATGAAAAACTCAACGGATATTGCAGCTAATCAAATTATGTACATTTTGAAATGTGCAACATATAAAATAATATAGATGGTAGGTCACAATTAATAATTATAAAAATTATATAGATGGATAAATTATTATGAGAGTAATAATACTGTAAAAAATAAAATATATTAAATCATATCCCTCTATCCAAATTTAGTTGTCTTATATAAATTTTGAAATTTCCCTAAAATAGTTGTCACATTTATATTGGAATAGCTTAAAGTGTGTTGAAAATTGATGAGATCACATTGAGTGTTAGTCTTATATAGAGAGTTATTTAAAAACTATAAATATTTCAAATGAGACGTATGGAGTATCATAATTATTACATCAAATTGAAATTGTAAAATGTTAGATGTAGTGGTAAAAGATAAAAATTATGTTCAATGGGAAATGACCACAAGAGTGCTCGTCTTCCATTCTGCCATGAATTATTATTATAGACTTCTTCCTACCTCATAATGGCTAATATCTCTGTTGCTCCCTTGTGCATTATACACTGCATAAATGAACCACCAACACCGGCCACAAAGATTAAAGCCAAATACTTTTCAAACTCGATGTTGAGCCATTGCTTCCAATATTACCAATCTTAGTCATATAAATGTGACTACGGAGACTTATTAGGGTTAGTGTAATACTTCATCATAATATCAGAGTTTATTGATTGAGAATCAATCGTACATTCATTCATCATTAAACTAAATGTTCGACATACCCGAATAACATCACTATAAGATCTAAATCGATTAATGCTTGAAACACTGTTCAATTTTAATGCGGAAATCATTAACGTAATAATCATAAGACATACCTGGATCCATTGATGTAGAAGAGTGAGATCTGATCTTCCCTTTAATATGTCAATACTTCCCGAAGTCCAAAAACAAGAGAAAGCACCCACCTTGGGGTTTCTGCCTCTTGCCTCTTTAATGCCCTCTCCCAAATTCGTGAATAGTATTTTTAGAAATAGGGTTGGCTTAAGTTGGTGGATAATTATGGAGAGAGACCCTTTTATAGGAAGAGGGAAAACCCTTTAGGCAATTAAAACTTTCTATTCCTACTTCCCATCAAAATAAGAAACTAACCCCTTTTAGAACTCTCCCAAAATAGAGCTTCCTTATTTAAACACAGTTTCCCTGATTTAATATCCTCTATGTGGAGCCTCAAATTTAATGTGGGTCATGTTTAGTTTTACATTCCCCACTTGGCCCACATTTATACTTCATGGGATTTAAAACAGGTATATCATAAGGTGTACATGTAAACTATATTTAACAAAATAATGTGGTCAATATCATAATGCTAAATACTAAACAAACCGCAAGTGCGAGCAATAGCTGTTGCACATCATCTTATCCCGACATGATCCCTTCCATTACTACAACACAAGTGACCTACCTAGCATAGCCCTTAAATGAGAGATTTTTCATAATGGTCCATATAAGTATCATGACATAATGACTATTCCTGTTAGCGTTAAAATAAACACACATAATGTATATACATAACAATAATAAACATGAACAATAATCAGAAACGCATATATGAGTACTCAAATGTCAAATAGTGCACATTTATTTATAATGCAGTCCAAAATACATAATTACATCATAATAGATTACGTTCAAGATCCATTTTATTTGCATGTTCGTTACAGGTCTTTATAGGTAATCCCTTCGTCAACGGATCTGCCACCATAAGTAAAGTACTAATGTGCTCAATAGACACTATCTATTTCTGAACTTCTTCTTTCACGACAAAATACTTCAATTCCATGTGGTTCGATCCATTCGAATACTTGTCGTTCTTAGAGAAGATACCGCTGCAGAATTATCACAGTAAATTCTCAGCGGCTTGGCAATATTGTCGACAATTCCAAGTCCTGAGATAAAGTTCCGCAGCCACATTCCTTGAACAGTGGCCTCATAACACACCACAAATTCTGCTTCCATGGTTGATGTTGCAGTGATAAATTGTTTGACACTTTTCCATGATGATTGCTCCGCCAACCATAAGGAACAAATAACCAAACGTTGACTTTTTGCTATCAATGTAACCACTAAAATTCGAATCTAACTAGCCAATGATCTCGGGATTATTGGACCTCTTAAACGTAAGTATGAAGTCATTAGTACCCTGTAAATGCCTTATTACTTTCTTTACAGCTTTCCATTGATCAATTCTAGGGTTTATTTAGTATCACCCCAGCATACTAACAGCAAAACTAATATCGGGCCTGGTGCAGGTCTGGGCATACATCAAGCTACCTACAACTGAGGCATAAGGAATTCCCTTTATTTGTTTCTTTTCAAGTTCATTATGCGGACATTGATTTAAGCTAAATTTATCTCCCTTCTGAATAGGGGCATCTTGATAGGAACAATTTTGCATACCGAATCTCTTTAATATTCTTTATATGTAGTCTTTCTGAGACAGCCCTAACACACCACGTGTTATGTCACGGAATATCTCTATTCCAATCACGTATGTTGCCTATCCTATATCTTTCATTTCAAAATTATTGAAGAGACACTTCTTGGTTTCAAACATCATACTAAGATCATTAGTGGCAAGCAAAATATCATCAACATATAATATCAGAAGGATAAACTTACTCCCACCGACCTTCATGTATATACACCAATCAACTGTGTTTTCTTTAAAACCGAAGGAGGTAATAGTATTATTGAACTTAAGGTACCATTGTCTGGAGGCTTGCTTAAGGCCATAAATTGATTTCTTTAATTTGCATGCCATATGTTCCTTACACTTTATGGAGAATCATTTAGGTTGTTCCATGTACACTTCTTTATCTAAACTACCATTCAAAAATGTAGTTTTAACATCTATTTAGTGAAGCTCCAAATCATAATGAACTACCAAAGCCATAATGATTTTGAAAGAGTCATTTCTGGATACAGGAGAGAAGGTCTGTTTATAATTAATGCTTGACCTTATGGTTGTAGGTAGGTCAATTGGCGAGCCAATCCACTGTTGCTCCCAAAAGGCATCATGCTAGAAGGAGGAATACTACCACTTATATATCAGGAAATTTCCAATACAATTAGAAATGTGGGACTTTTTAGAGCAGGGTATTATATAAAAACACAAAAAAGTCATGCAAGTCCATCAGAGTTGATTAATAAGTCAATTAGTATTATTAGAGTTTTTTTAGTTGAGTTAAAAAAATACTTAGAGTGACTCATTTAATCATACCTTAAAATGTAATGACCCATCCCGCTAGCATGATATTATCCGCTCTGGGCCTTACACACAGCCCACACGGCTTTCAATTGGCTAGCCAACCCGCTGTTGCTCCCAAAAGGCCTCATACTAGAAGGAGGAATACTACCACTTATATACTAGGAAATTTCCAATGCAACAAGCAAAGTCGGACTTTTTAGGGCAGGGTATTACATAAAAGCACAAAAAAGTCATGCAAGTCCATCGGAGTTGATTAATAAGTCAATTAATCTTATCAGAGTTTTTTTAGTTGAGTTAAAAAACTTGTCAAATTACTTTTACTGATGGACAGTAGTGACTCCTTAGTGAGATTTACTTTCTCAAATTGTTTTCCACTTGACATGATCATATGAATTATGCATGAGATTTAAACATTCATAGTCTTGTAAAGTAAACTTATAAAAGTTGATTTATCTCCTACGATTGCTCTGCTGCATATGACCTTGTGTCTAAGTGGTGAAAATTTGTTTATAACTCACAAAAGCTCATAACAAATTTTCCGTTAGGGCATGTTTTCTTGATTTTATGAGAAAATGAATTTCAAAGGAAAATACATTTTAATAGAATTTTTTTTAAAAACATAGTTTCGCAAGAATTTATTTTAAAATTTTTATATATTTGTTTGCCACTCATCTATATAAAGAAAAATTGGTCGATAAATGGGTCGAGTTGAGTTGAGTTAACTCATTAAATAAATGAGACAATATTTAAGTCACATATGGTTCAAATCAGCCCATTTATGATCGTTCAGGTTAGATCAACTTATTTAACAAATGGTTCAAGTTTTGTACAACTTAGGCTAAGAACTACAACGTGGGAAGATCAAGGAGTCTAGATCAACTCAAATTAGTAAAACCTGAGCATCCCAAATTGTATATCTAGGACCAAACCTGAAATGTACATGCGGACTTATTCATGCTCGAGCATATTGGGTCTAAAATGGAATTTTTTATATTATTCTATTAAATATAAATTATACATGATATAAACTATGCTGGAATTGGTTTTCTGAGCTTGAGTCGAGCTTTCAAGTATAGGCCTAATCCTACCCAATAATTTTTTTTTTTTAAGACCAAACGGACTCAAATTCTATGTCAAGCTTAATATTTTAGTCTAAACATGAACTCGATCTGAGCTTGGGTCAACCTAAACCATTTTCTTTTCAGGGTTTTTGTAACGACCCGACCCGAACACACAGGGCTTAGGGCTTGACCTAGTGTGATATTGTCCGCTTTGGGCCTCGCACACAGCTCAAACCCGCATGGTTTTGTTTCTGGGCCCGGGCCCACCTGGCCCGGCCCAAAAGGCCTCACACATGGTCAAAGGGGCTTAAACACTTAAAAACCCCCTCTTTTTCATCCTCCCAACCGAGGTGGGACTTCCCACATCTGGTTGGGAGGGGTGGGTATCACAGTTTTATTATGTGGACTTGGGCTAGGCCCGACACAAGTTGCAGTGAAGCTTAATATATAAGCCCAGTTGAATCGATCTATTGAGCTTGATCTACTCAGATTGAGTTCGTCCAAGGTAAGAAAAAATGTTGGGCCCGAGATCTAGGTCCCATGAATATCGACCGATATTTCTCTCTCTCTTTCTTTTTTGTCAAATCTCGGCCGTACGGACTATATATCTCGTATCGGCCGAGATATATCAGGCCTCCAAAACCCTAGATATCTCGGGCGATATTTCTATCCCTGAGTTCACCCCATTTAATAAAAAAAAAATGTGTCAAGATCCATTGGGTCCAGTTTTGTAACTAGTTTGAGTCTAGTCAACCCATTTAATCTTGGTAGGGTTAACTCTTTAAATGAATTAAGTCAGGTATGCATATGATTAAAGTGTTTAAATTTTATTTGGTCAAGCCATTAAAGACGTGTTTCATAAATTTGTCTAGAAAAGCATTTCTCCATGGGTCATAATAGAAAAAAAATTGACGTTCAGAATTTAGATTCCTAGAAAAGTCTATAAAAACATAGTAAAATCTCACTCTCCTTATATAGTCAAATCTTTTATATCATTACTTCAAATCAATCAATGAAGCCGTTAAAATTAAATTAAAAAAATACATAAATGGTAAACGTTTGAACATAAGTACGTTGAGTTCGATGTTTGGAAAATACTAGGTCCAAGCTTCTTCACTTGTAGTTTATCATATCTACTTTTAACATAAATGGCTAGTTTTTAACTAATTTCAATTTTTTTCTTTTTAAAAAGAAAGAGCAAATAGACCAGGTGTTCTCATACACTTATAATGGCTAAATAGGCCAAAGGCTAGTGTGTCTTTCACAGTTTTGTAATACCCCACCCAAGAGAGGGGGTTAGTTGTATTACAAAAAGAAAAAAATTCGCCTGTATGGGTGCAAAGTCCCACATCGCGTAGTGCCTTGAAATTCTTTTGGTCTATAAGTTGGGACCCTCGTCCTTCTATTACGAGGCCTTTTGGGAGCAAGTTTAGGTTGGCTCGCCAATGCAGCCATATAGACACCCGACTTTTCTTTCTCTACACACCCGATTTCAAAAAAATTGGGTGAAATTACCATTTTGCCTTCCGTTTTTTTCGTCTGAACAAATGGGCTTGTGGAGAGGGAGAAACAACCTATGTAACAACCCGACCCAACTTTTCGGAGTTTTAGGGTCTTGGTAGCAGTGGGGTGAGTGTGGCCCCTAATGGTGGGTCCTGGTTTGCCCGATTTTGAGTTCGGAGACTCAGAGGGTACTTTGGTAATTTTAAATTATTGAATATTCTGTCATTCTAAAAGATTGAAAATCACACTTTTTCCCTTGACTTGATCATTTGATTTCTTCGGGCTTTTAAAATATTTTTGAAATTTGAGATTTTTAATTTGTAGAAAAAACCTAAAACCCTAGAACCCCTAAACCCTAGCCTATGTATCCCCCCCCCCCCCCCCCCCCCCTTCCTCTTTTCTCATAGCACTATAGCACATTTGCTACAATACCGCCGCCGCCCCTAAACCACCTTCCTTTCAATCTCCTCTCTCTCGCCTTCTCTCTTCGCTCTCCTCTCTCTTCGCTCTCCTCTCTCTTTGTTCTCCGTCTCCTCTCTTGCACTCGCCTCCCTTCTTCTCTTTTCTCTCATTTCCCTGATTTCTTTTTCTCTCTTCATCTCCTTCTTCTTCCTCTAATCCCTTCCCCTTTTGTCCCAAAACCCTAAGCATTTCCAGCCTCTCCGATTGAAACCGCCCTTTGCAGCTGATCTCTGGCTGTGATCTCCACCTTCAGCCGTCGAATTTCCAACCCTTTTTTCCGCCGTGCTCGTCGATTTCAGGTACTCCGGTTTACACTTTTCTCTTCTCCTTGATCTTCTTCTTTCTCTATCCCCCTCTATCTCTCTGGTTTTCCTCTTATTTTCTTCTCTTTCTCTTCTTTCCCTCTTTTTCCTTGTTTCTCGGTTGGGTGCTGAGCCAACTATAACGACCCGACCCAAACACAAGGCTTAAGGCTTGATTCAGTGTGATATTGTCCGCTTTGGGCCTCGCACACAGCTCAAACCCATACGGTTTTGTTTTTGGGCCTGGCCCACATGGCCCGACCCAAAAGGCCTCACCTGGTATCAAAGTACGTAGCTCATAACACACAGCATGATATTGTCCTCTCTGGGGTCCACCCCCTCAAGGTTTTGTTTCCACTACCCCATTGGGTTGGAAGGCCTCACACAAGAATCAACATAGATGGCTTCTTAATAAACCCACCCCCCATTTTCTTTCCCACCGATGTGGGACTCTTAAGGGAGGGGTAGGGTATCACAATCACCCCCCCTAAAGTCTCGAGCCGTCCCCAGCTCGATCCGGTCCAACTCAGCAACTACAGGGGAAGGAGGAAAGTCCACACAGTCTGAGTATTGAACTTGGCTCTGATACCATATTTGTAACGACCCGACCCGAACACAGGGCTTAGGGCTTGATTCAGTGTGATATTGTCCGCTTTGGGCCTCGCACACAGCTCACAACAGCACGGTTTTGTTTTTGGGCCCGAGCCCACGTGGCCCGGCCCAAAAGGCCTCACCTGGTATCAGAGTACACAGCATGATATTGTCCTCTCTGGGGTCCACCCCCTCAAGGTTTTGTTTCCACTACCCCACTAGGTTGGAAGGCCTCACACAAGAATCAACATAGGTGGCTTCTTAATAAACCCCCCCCCTTTTCTTTCCCACTGATGTGGGACTCTTAAGGGAGGGGTAGGGTATCACACCAACTCAATTGGGTCACTGAGTTGACTTGGTTGGGTTCAGTTCTGGACCCTGGCGACACAGGCCCAGCTTGGCCAAGCTTCTTGAGCCCTGCAGATTGAGCCAGCCCAACCAGGTTCGGCCCAGTTAGACTCGGCCTAGTCCAGCTCGCGGATCTGACCCAACTCGGCCAGTCAAACCCAGTCCTGGTTTAACTCACCTCAGGCTTGGCCAACTGGCCCGGCCCAGTTAAGCCCAGCTTTGGGCTCGGCCCATCTTAAAGCCCAATTTTCAGATCCGGCCCATTTTAGATCCAGTTTTCAATTTTAGGCCCAGTTTTGAACCCGACCTAGTTTTGGATCTGGTTTTCAGTTTTGAGCCATGTTCAGCCCATTTGTGGCCTAGACTTATTTTAGCCTATTTTAACCCGTTTGTTAATCATTGTATTTCTTTTTATCAAATCGAGTCCCCTTCAACCGAGTGGACCTGGTTTTTCGAAGTTGATTTCAAAATGCACACATGTGAGGGAACTTATCACCGCTTTTAGCATGCATATATGCATCTTACTACTCTATCAAATGTGTGGGTACAAAATGCGGCGAATGGGGGTCCCCGTTGTTGTGAGGCACTCGGCAAGAGAACTGTTGATACCATTATGTGACTGGTCCCCATCCGGGTGTATTCGTATCCGATGCTTGCATTTGCATATACGAGTTGTTTATCTGATGTCGCGATTGATTAGTTGTATGGTGACATGATTGGAGTTTATTTTTATTAATAATATGTTAAGATGCCAACATACGAACATGTGATATGTGGTGGTATATGCCTGATTATGGTGTGATATGTCGTGTTGATAATATGCTATATGATTATGTAATAATTAGTTTGGACTGCTAGACATTATAACATGTTTGGATATTAAGATGCCAGCCCATGATAAATAGTGATGTATATACCTGATTGTTATGTGATGAACTATATTAATAGGATGTGTAGGTGTAGAGGTAACATTAGGATCTAGATACTCCCCCTAGCTTGTCGGGTAGTTAGGGTTGGGAAGTTGTGTGGGACCGCGCAGTGGAAGTGTGGTTGGACTATGGACTACCCGGTGGTTGGACATGGGTTGGAGTTTTTCCTGGCATGGGTTAGATTGTCAGGTGTGATTTTTAAACATGCCTACGAGGGAGGTGTGGTCCGGTTTGGGGGGCCAAGTGCCTGAGAGTCCTAAGAGGGACATGTTGTTGGGTGGTCATGGAAACCTACGGGAAGTTCTGGGGTTAAGTGTTAGCTCGCCCAAGGCCAACTTAGAGATCATCACAGACACACTACCCGATTCCGTGGTGGATAAGGAGTCCCCAGTGATCTAATGGCTTGAGTGGTTCGCCCGCGTGGAGACCAGATGGTGGGATGGTGGGTTGTGATCTTCGGATGAGCAAGTAGGCTGAGGATGTACTTACCCACTCATAGGTGGATGGATGATGCGGTGAGGGAAACCTCCCGCTTGTATTGTTTGTGACCCCCGGATGACCGAGTAGGTTGAGGATGTGCTCGCCCGCTCATTGGTCGAGGGATGATGCTGTGAGAGACCCCTCCCGCTGGTATGGTTTGTGATTCCCGGATGATCGAATAGGCTAAGGGTGTGCTCGCCCGCTCATTGGTCGAGGGATGGTGCAGTGTGATGTTCCAGGCTAGGACACCTTAGGATGGGGACAACCTGCGGTGTGGTGTGATGAGATGTTTCAGGCTATGACACATGTAGGGTGGGGACAACCTGCGATATGGTGTGATGAGATGTTCTAGGCTATGACACCTGCAGGGTGGGTATAGTCTGAGGTATGGTATTCCAAGCTATGACACATGCAGGGTGGGTACGGTTTGAGGTATGGTATTTCAGGTTAGGACACCTGTATGGTGGGGACAACCTATGGTGTGAGGTGGTAGTGTGTTTACCTACAGTTATGACTTTGGACTTCATTATTGAAACTTATGGGTGTTGACTTACCAAGAATTTATGGGCGCCTAACGAGTGAGTTTGGCCAGCTCACTCGGTAAAAAACCTATAGAATTCCATGAGGGATGGATACGCCAGTCGTTTGGAGACCAACAGATGAGATCCAAGGTTATAGGTTTGACTATTGAGAGTCTAGTGCTTGGTGGAGGAGACCATAGATGAGTCTGGTTGGCAGTCCGTTGAGGACTGGTGGGGTGGTTACTTCCGTGTGGTAGTCGGTTTGTAACTCTAGTGAGCCCGACTCTTGAGTTGGTCGTGATATCTATGTGGGTTGTCATGAGAGGGTCATACGTCTGCTCAAGGAGTATGGATCCTGATCGGGTTGGAGATCAGTCTGAGTACCCGAGGGTGGGTGGACCGCAGCGAATGGGCACATGAGGGAGTTACCATAGAGTTGTATTGAATTGGTTAGAGGATGTACTAGAGGCCCAACAGATGTGGGCATGTGTGTTAAGGATAGGGCACCCGCTTGCATAGTCATGCATGTAGACATCATAGACATTGATGTGTTCATATGATCATATACAGTGTATGCTTGGTGACATATGATGTGTGTGTTACCCTCACTGGACATGTAGAGCTCACCTCTTGCCTCACAGGTACTTCATAGAGGAAGGGTTGGCAGGACCCTCAGTTGGACATTGGACGTAGAATTGCAGCTTTCTACTTGTCATGGTTTCATTTTGTAATTGAGGACTTGCTAATGTATTTGAGATATGTGTACATTTCATTAAGTTGGATGAATATAATAACGGAATGATGTTATTGTTTCCAATTATGATTAATACTTTATTGGTACTATCGGTTATTGATTTGAGTGTGGGTTGCGGGAGCGGTACTTACCATTTTAAAAAAAAAATACCCCAGAAATAGTATCAGATCGGTTTTGGGACTTTGTATCAGTTTGACGTACTCGTAGTAGTGGGACGGGTCGTTACAGCCTCCCTCCCAACTGTAACCTTTGCGCATTTGGCTCGGGTTTTCAAATGAGGTCGTTTCTCAACCTATTTCTACAAACAATGTATCAAAATTCATCTATTCTGAATTTTATGAACTCCGGGAATAATTTTAAGTGAAAATGGTATAGTTTTAAGTTACAAAAATCGTACCAAAAGAATCAAGAGGAAATGCCATTTTTCCTTAATTCTTTGGGTATGATTTTTGAAGTTCAAAACTCTACCCTTTTTACTTAAAATCAATCCCGAAGTTCATAAAATTCAGAGTAGATGAATTTTGATATATTGTTTGTAAAAATCGGTTGAGAAACGACCTATTTTGAAAATCCCTCTCCACAACTCATTCATTCAAACGATTCTATTTTAAGTTCGGACCTTCAGATCATGATAACGAACGCAAAATGAACTATCTGTTCGTTCGGACGAAAAGAAACGGAAGGGCAAAATGGTAATTTGCTACCAAAAAATGAAAATCATATGTATAGAGAAAGAAAAATCAGGTGTCTATGTAGCCGGCCTTCATTTATTTATTGCAAGTTTGGATAGATTTTGGATCAAGTTAAGACTAAAGATACACGCATGTATATCCACTAATTATTTTAAGAAATAAAACTAAATATTTTTCAAAATTGCATTTCCAAATATTATAAAAGAAAATACCAACACATTATAGTTTTACATTCACGTTTTGACACCCTTTTTTGTTTTGAACCGGAGTAATGGCCATTTCGCTTCAGGCATTTTTTGGATAGTAAAGTTTTGATAATGAAAAATAATTTAAAATAATAAATATCTAAAAAGCTCAAAATACATGACTTGACTGGTCAAATCAATGCATTCGCAAACATATTACCATTAGAAAATAATATTTTTGTGATCTCTATATAGTTTTAAAGGCAAAAAAGTTTTGATAATAAAAGTTAATATGAAGTGATTAAAATTTGAATTATTAAAAAATAATTTGAATGGTATAATCAAAGTGACTCACTATGCGACTCATATTTAAGTATATACTTTTTCAATCAATATAAAAAATTTAAACTTCAATTATTTTAAAAAATAACAAAAGAAATTAAAATACTATTTAATTGATGTAATCTGAATATTTTTTAAAAATCTCTCAATCTAACATATATATGTGTTTCCTCTTTTCCTTCACCCATTTTCAAAATAGATAATTAAATAAAAAATATTTTTAATTGAAGAGTATTTTCATAATTTCATTAGCTCTAGGTTAAGAGAAAGGAGTATCCTACTTTGGCACGTGAAAGAGAAAGGACTGGAAGAGGGAAAGGGAAAGGGTAAGCAGTCGTCTTTTCATTCGAGAATGGGAGCTAGGACACGTTTGCCTCCTCCTCCTCCTCCTCCTCCTCCTCCATCTCAGCGACGGCCTTCTGTCTGGCATTATAGATTGAAGGCGATTAACGAAAAGGGTAACAACAGTAACGACGGCCTACTGTGGCACATGCTCCTTTTTTAACTTTTTTTTTCAATGATTTCTTAACGCGCAAGGTCACATGCTATTGCTGTGCAAGGTGAAGAGTTGGATGGATTAGTTTTTTAATATATGGTTTATAAAAAATATTTTAATTAAGTTTTATTTAATTATTTAAAATTCTTATAATTAAATTGATATGATTAAAATTAACTTTTTATAGATCACACTCGAACAAACAAAGTCATCAGCATTCTATTTATTGATCCATATTTCATTGTGTAAGTCTGCACACATGACACCCTTAGGTTGACGATCATTTTTTTGTTGTCAATTTCATCTTTGGCCAAACATGGGTGGGGCCCAGTAGATGGACGATAACGTTGAAGGAGGTGGGGAGGATTGAGAAAGAAGAAAACAAAAGGCTGTAAGCACTGATCACTAACTTTTGTTACCTTTCTTTTGTCGGAAAAGTCATGAAAATGGGTCGTCATGAAAGTAACAGAAGAGAGGGCTGGTATTGGACTCGACTCTAGCGTACCATATGAAAACATGGACCACTTTTGAAAATGTTAAACGGTTGTTTGTTTGTATTTTTAAGATTAGATTAGAAATCTTAGATTTAAATTTTTTAAGTCTATCTAATATATGAGATTTATGAGTGATTTCTTGCATTCGCAAACTTAATCTCATCTGTAATGTAAGTATAAAATCGCTTAGTCTATATTTGACAAGGGTTATGGAAATTCAAATTCTTCAAATCATTCCTTAAACTTTAGATAAAAAATTAGTGAAAATAAGAAAAAAAATAGCTATCATATATTAAAATTTGTTTAAATAAACAAACATTAAAAGTAAGTTGAATTATAGAGATACTATTTTTTTTTTTAATTTACGTGTGAGAAAATGCAGGAAACCCACCATAAAACTCCCACGAGTGATACTCATTGTCCTTAATGTTAAATTAGGATTATATTATTGTATAGGGGTAACTTAGTCATTTTATTCCTCTTTTATTTAGGGATTACTTTCTATATATTATGGTCTTAATGGAATGCAAAACTATGCTTTTTTGGATTCTATCATGGTATCAGAGCCAGGTTATTGCATCTAATCTTTAGGGTTCCGTTTTGAAATTTTCGATCGGGTTCCGATCGACGTTTGATCTGAATTTGTCAAGCAGCAAGCAACAGATTTTTCGTATTCCCGTTTTGGTCTGATTTCCGGGCGACTCTGATTTGGGGTTCCGCTGTGCCCCGATCGACGTTCAGCAAATTTTCGTATTCCCGTTTTGGTCTGATTTCCGGGTGACTCTGATTTGGGGGTTCCGCTGCTCCCGATCGACATTGCCGCACTCTGTTTGCACAGCCCAGTTTCGCCGGCCTCTCCATCGGAGTCATCGCTGGTCCCTGCTCTCCATCTCTACATAGCACCGATTTGTCGTCGTTGCTCCCTGCTCTCCGTCTCTGCATAACCCCTCTTCCCTGTTTTCAGATCTGCCTGAGTTCTGCCATGTGGCCGAGATCTGCCGTCGTCGCTGCTCCCTGCTCTCCGTCTCTGCATAACCCCTCTTCCCTGTTTTCAGATCCGCCTGAGTTCTGCCGTGTGGCCGAGATCTGCCGTCGTCGCTGCTCCCTACTCTCCGTCTCTGTATAACCCCTCTTCCCTGTTTTCAGATCCGCCTGAGTTCTGCCGTGTGGCCGAGATCTACCGTCGTCGTTGCTCCCTGCTCTCCGTCTTTGCATAACGCCTCTTCCCTGTTTTCAGATCCTCCTGAGTTCTGCTGTGTGGCAGAGATCTGCCTTTTTGAACCCTCTGCTACTGCCTTGTTCTCGCATTCTTCTCAGATTTGCCGCCTGAACTCACGATTTCTGATCGGCTTCTCCACTCGGATTTCACTACTTCATCCGTGTCCCTGCTTTGCCTTTGCCGCTGCCACTTCCGCGTAGCTGCCTTCCAGCGCTCCGGCTCTGCCATCTCCACACCGGTTCTCCGATCTGAGGTGATTTCTTCACCGATTTGGGCGTGACTCACTGTTCACCGTGCCCCACCCCCCCTGCATCAGCCACCATTGCAGCCGACGCTCCCTGTTTGCATCCAGGCTGCGTTTCCGCTGTCAGCCCCTCTCAATTTGGTGTTTTGTTTTTAAGACACGTTGGATTTTTCGCGCTTCTTATTTTGGTGGTGAGAGTTTAACAATGGCTGGTGAACGTGATGATTCCCTCTAGGCAATTAGTGTGAAGCTCACTGACAGCACATATACTTATTGGGCATATGTTATGAGAAATTTTTTGACCGGCAAGAATATGTGGGGTTATGTCTCTGGGGATATTGTTCCTCCTACGGACCCCAAAGCTGCCGACTATGCTGCTTCACTAGTTACTTGGACCACCCGTAATTCTAAAATTATCACGTGGATCAATAATTCAGTTGAGCACTCCATTGGGATGCAACTTACGAAGTTTACCACCGCGAAAGAGATTTGGGATCATTTAGAGAGACTGTATATGCAGTCCAACTTCGCTAAGCGATATCAACTTGAGAATGATATTCACTCAGTTAAACAGGGGGATATGAGCATTCAACAATTTTATTCAGTCATGACTGGCTTTTGGGATCAACTTGCATTAACTGACCCCGCAGGCCTCAGTTCTTTTCCACTTTATTGCACTTATAGAGAAGAAGGGCGACTCGTTCAATTTTTTACTGCTCTTCGAGATGACTTTGAAGCACTTCGGGGCTCTATTCTTCATCGTAATCCCCTTCCCTCTGTTGATGCAGTGGTTCATGAACTCCTAGCTGAAGAAGTTCGGTTGAAGTCACATGGCAACAATCGTTTTCTTTCTCTGCCTAGTCAGACTGTTTTAACTGTGTCATTCCGGTCTTCATCTAGCTCTCGGAGTCGACAGCGCCAAGGTGGGAGAGTTGCCACTACTGAGTGTCGTTATTGTAAACAGAAAGGTCACTGGAAGGTCCAATGTCCTTTGTTATTGCGAAGTCAGCAACAACAACAACAACACGTGCCGTTTCCTAGGCCACATCGCACTGCTACTGTTGTTTCGTCTGGGGATGTGGCATCACCTTTACCTCCTTCTGTTTCCACACCAGCGAATGCGGCATCACCTTCGACTCCTTCCATCTCCACCCTTGCAGACCAGTTGCAGCAGTTCATCTCTTTTCACCAGCCTAATGCATTGTCTTCTCTAGGTTTGACTCATTCAGCATCTTCAGGTATTTCGCCTTCTACCTGGGTTTTTGACTCTGGAGCTACTCATCACATGACTCATGCTGTTGCTTTATTCACATCTTTATCTCCTTCTTCATCACATGCTTCTGTCTTAACTGCTAATGGTGTTTCCTTGCCCTTGGCAGGGGTTGGTTCCATTATGTCCTCTTCTTTGCATCTTTCTGATGTTTATTGCATACCTCATCTTACTCTGAATTTGATTTCTATCAGTCAATTATGTGACTCTGGTTATATTGTTAATTTTTCTCCCACTTCGTGTTCTGTGCAAGATCCTCATTCCAAGAGGCTGATTGGGACCGGCCGTAGAGAATGAGGATTATATGTCTTAGAGCGGCTCCGTGTTCCTGCTATCGCTGCCTCTTCCGTTGATTTATCATCTTTTCGTTTGAGTCCCACTTCATCTAGTTTTTATTTGTGGCATTCTCGCCTTGGTCATGTTTCTAGTTCCTGTTTAAAGTATTTAACTTCTATATGAGCTTTAGGAAGTTTAAATAGTAGTGATATTTCTGATTGCAGTGGATGTAAACTTGCAAAGTTTTCAGCAATTCCTTTTAATAAAAGTTCATTTATTTCTCTTGCTCCTTTTGATTTAATTCATTCTGATGTGTGGGGACCAGCACCTCTTCCCACCAAAGGGGGGTCTCGATATTATGTCTCCTTTATTGATTATTATTCCCGTTTTTGTTGGATTTATTTGATGAAACGTCAATCTGAATTTCTTACAATTTTTCAAACGTTTCGTGCCCTCATTCGCACACTGTTCTCTGCTACTATTAAATGCGTTAGAGGTGATTTGGGTGGCGAGTATACCTCTGGTGCTTTCTCTGATTTGCTTGCCTCAGATGGGACTGTTCATCAGTCCTCTTGTACTGATACTCCCCAGCAAAATGGGATTGCAGAGAGAAAACATCGGCACATCCTTGAAACTGCTCGATCTCTGTTACTCTCTGCTAGTGTTCCTATCCTCTTTTGGGGAGAAGCGGTTCTCACCGCGACTCATGTGATTAACAGAATCCCTTCTGTTATCACTTCTGGTAAATCTCCATTTGAACGTTTATATGGAAAAATTCCAGACTATTTCTCCTTGAAAGTTTTTGGTTGTGCATGTTTTGTCTTTCGTCCGCACAATGAGCGCATAAAATTATCTGCTCGGTCTGCACTGTGTATTTTTCTTGGTTATGGTGAGGGTCAAAAGGGATATCGCTGTTATGATCCCACTGTACAAAAGTTGTAAGTCTCACGTCATGTTGCTTTTATTTAACATATTCCTTTCTATTATGTTCCTTCACATTCTAACACTCTTGGTATGTCTGAACTTCTTTATATTGACCCCTTCTCTCATATTGATGATTTGTCTGTGTCTGATCATATTCCTGCTTTGCCTAACTCTGTTCCTTCTATTTCTTCTACTCCTATTGAAGTTTTGCCCTCTACAGATATTTCTCCTCCCTCTCCTATAGCTGCCTCTCCTTCGACTTCTGCTGATGAGGATCTTGCTACTTCTCGTTACCCTCCACGAATCTGTAAGCCTCCTACTCGATTTGGTTATTCTTTTGATGACTTTGTTTATTCATCTTATTCCTCTTCATTTTCTTCGTTTCTCACATCCATTCATACTCTCTCTGAACCAACCTCCTATAAGGAGGCTCTTTGTGATCCTTTATGGCAACAGGCAATGGATGAGGAACTTTCTGCATTACACAAGACTGGTACGTGGGAGTTGGTAGCTCTTCCTCCAACCAAACGTGCAATTGGTTGCAAATGGGTGTATAAGATTAAGACCAGGTCTGATGGTTCTGTGGAGCGATATAAGGCTCGATTGGTTGCTAAGGGTTTTAGTCAGGAATATGGTATTGATTACGAGGAGACCTTTGCCCCTGTTGCGAAGATGACTTCTGTTCGCACTTTACTTGCGGTTTCTTCAGTTCGTCAATGGTCTCTGTCGCAGATGGATGTTAAAAATGCATTTCTGAATGGTGATCTCGTTGAAGAAGTTTATATGCTTCCTCTTCCAGGTGTTGTTCATCATCCTGGGGACGTTTGCAGACTCTGAAAGGCCTTATATGGTCTCAAACAAGCACCGCGAGCATGGTTTGACAAGTTCTCAACAGTGATTGAGTCTCTTGGCTTTCACTCCAGTGCTCATGACTCTGCTTTATTTGTTCGCTCCACCTCTGCTGGTCGTATTCTTCTCCTTTTGTATGTTGATGACATGATCTTGACAGGTGATGATCTTGATGGTATTGCCCAGTTAAAGTTACGGTTGCACAACACATTTGACAAGAAAGACTTGGGGCCCTTGAGATATTTTCTCGGGATAGAAGTTGTCTCTTCACCGAAGGGTTATCTTCTCTCTCAATCTAAGTATGCTGCTGATGTTCTTCGAAGAGCTCGTATTACTGACACCAGACCGGTCGCAACGCCTTTAGAGCTCAATGTTCATTACACTTCCTCTGATGGTGTGCCTTTGTCGGATCCCACTCTATATCGCACTACAGTCGGAAGTTTAGTTTATCTCACCATTACGCGGCCTGACATTGCTTATGCCGTTCATATTGTGAGTCAGTTTATCGCTTCACCAACCACTGTTCATTGGGCAGCCGTTCTTCGCATTTTGCGATATCTTCGAGGTACTTTATATCAGAGTTTGTTATTGCCTTCGTCATCTACTTTGGAGCTCCGTGCCTTCTCTGATGCTGGATGGGCCGGTGATCCTTCTTATCGCAAATCTACTACTGGCTTCTGTGTTTTCTTGGGTGATTCTCTCATTTCATGGAAAAGCAAGAAGCAGGATGTTATTGCTCGTTCATCTGCTGAAGCTGAGTATAGGGCTATGGCTTCTACCACAGCTGAGATCGTTTGGCTTCGTTGGTTACTTGTAGACATGGGTGTCTCTCTCTGTGCACCTACGCCCATGTATTGTGATAATAAGAGTGCTATTCAAATAGCACATAACTCCGTCTTTCATGAGCGTACCAAGCATATTGAGTTGGACTGTCACTTTGTGCGTCATCATCTTCAGCGTGGCACTGTTTCTCTTCCATTTGTCCCTTCTGCCTTGCAACTGGCTGACTTCTTCACGAAGTCTCATACCATTTCACGCTTTGCATTTCTTCTTAGCAAACTTTCGATGCTTACCACTGTAACATCATCAGTTTGACGGCGGGTGTTAAATTAGGATTATATTACTTGTATAGGGGTAACTTAATCATTTTATTCCTCTTTTATTTAGGGATTACTTTGTATATATTATGGTCTTAATGGAATGCAAAACTATGCTTTTTTGGATTCTATCACTTAAATCACACCAAGTGAGGCCATGATGGCTCAAACCTAATAGCTCTCACTTCCTAAGGCGAGAGATTACGAGTGTGATTACCAATTGCACTATACGTAGAGTGACTCATTTAATCATAACTTAGAAATACAAAAAAATCATGCAAGTCCATCGGAGTTGATTAATAAGTCAATTAGTCTTATCAGAGTTTTTCTTAGTCGAGTTAAAAAACTTGTCAAATTACTTTTACTGATGGACAGCAGTGACTCCATAGTGAGATTTACTTTCTCAAATTGTTTTCCACTGGACATGATCATATGAGTTATGCATGAGATTTAGACATTCATAGTCCTATAAAGTAAACTTATAAAAGCTGATTATCTCCTAAGATTGCTCTGCTATATGACCTCTTCCAAGTGGTGAAAATTTGTTTATGACTCACAAAAGCTCAGAACAAATTTTCCGTTAGGGCATGTTTTGTTGATTTTATTAGAAAATGAATTTCAAAGGGAAAATACATTTTAATAGATTTCTTTTTAGAAAAATAGTTTGGCAGGAATTCATTTTTAACTTTTTATATATTCGTTTGCCACTCATCTACATAAAGAAAAATTGGTTGATAAATGGGTCGAGTTGAGTTGAGTTAATCCATTAAATAAATGAGACAATATTTAAATCACATGTGGTTCAAATCAGCCCATTTATGATTGTCCGGATTAGATCAACTTATTTAATAAATAGGTCAAATTTTGTACAAATTAGACTAAGAACTACAACTTGGGAAGATCGAGGAGTCTGGATCAACTCAAATTAGTAAAACCCAAGCGCATCCCAAATTGTATATCTAGGACCAAACCTGAAATGTAGATGCGAGCGTATTCATGCTCGAGCATATTGGGTCTAAAATGGAATTTTTTATATTATTCTATTAAATATAAATTATATATGATATAAATTTTACATTAATACAAAATAAAAATTACATTTTATAAACTATGCTGGAATTAGTTTTTTGAGCCTGAGTCGAGCTTTCAAGTATAGGCCTAATCCGACCCAATATATATATATATATATGACTCAAATTCTATGTCAAGCTTAATATTTTAGTCTAAACATGAACTCTATCTGAGCTTGGGTCAACCTAAAGTTAAATGGGATTCAAGTCTCCACTTTAGTAAATAGCAGAGAAAATTGGATCCTAGCCCTGGAATTCACATAATCCTGCGCCAAACACGCCCTGGAATTTGGATGACTTCTTCAGTTTCACTCTTCTTCCCATTGCTTAGGGGTGAAATTCGGGTCGGGTTTTGACCCAACCAGCATGACCCGACCCAACCCGACCCGAGAAATCAATCGGGTCAGATCATGAAAGTCGGGTCAGTGGATCAGGTCGGGTTGAGAAGATAGAAACTTGAATTAAATTCGAGTCGGGTCGGGTTGAGGAATTTTCAAATTAATCCGACCCGACCAGATCAAATCCGACCTGACCCGATCAAATTCAGACTAAAATGGGTTCAAAATGCGCTTCGGGTTAGAATTCGGGTTGAGTCGGGTTGGGTTGAGATGTTCGGGTCAAAAGTTTGGATTGAGTCGGGTCGTGTTCAATGCTCAATAGATATAGAATTTTTGGGCCCCACGTAAGTGGGCCCCACAAGAATTCAATGGTCGAGAGGTCAAAGTTGGACCATCGTCGACCGTCATTTTCTCTGGCAATTTAAGAAGCTTAAGTGCTTCTCTGTTCTTTCAACTTTGAACATTGGAGTTGGGTTTAGTTGGTACCGGCTTTTGGCCAAACATCAGCTTGAAAATTGACTAAATTACTTCCCCTCGACTTTCCGGATTTACTTCTTTTTCATCACAAACGTGTCACAACCTTTCAGAGTAATTTTCGAAATAGGTAGAAACCTTATTATTCATAAGATATACTGAGTAATTTATTTAGAACGAATTCTGGACTCTTAGACTTCTTAAGACAAGTTTTTGATCATCACTTCAACATTTTCTTTTGAGGATAAATACTAAAAATCACACTTATAAAAATATGATTTATTGTTTTCATGTATATATTTTTCATCTATTTCAAGTCAAATTTGATGTTTAATTTATTACTAATTATTATTTCCATTTGGTCCTATCAAAGTTGCAAAAGAGTTATAGTGTATTATTTATCTTTGGCTTATTATTAAATTTCATGTGTAAATAGAATTTATATTTAAGCTTTCTAAATTATTTTACATAGAATGATGCCCACAGTGATCTTCTTTATCTTATCACTGATAGGCATGTAATGGCTAACTCTTCCAAAATTGTTATGACATTTTCAATTAAAAAATATATATTGTTTTGGGCTGATGATGGTTAGAGCCATAACCAATCAAGTTAAATGAGTTGATTTGGCGGTTAAGAACCCACCTTAGATACCGGAGATCATGAATTCAAGTTACTTTCAAGACAAAAGAACTGTTCTTCATAGTGTTATCCAGTATATGTGGATAAAAAGGCTTGTTCATGTCTTGAAGATTAGTGAAATGTTCTAAGAGACCCGAAAATCTTGATCTTAAAAAAATCAAGTTAAATAAGTTGAGAAAAAAAAAAAACTCCGATCAATGCTCGATGGGCCATTTTTTATGAGAATGGTTAATAATTGAGTTTGTGGCTACTAATTTGGTTAACGTTATTGTGGTTTTTCATTTCAGCCACTTTCACTCAAACGAAACGAAAATTAGTAAATTACGAATATTACGATGGGATAAAATGAATGGGTCGAAAGTTTAATTGCAAAGTCTAAAATGGATGAGTTGTTGTTTATTTATCATTATCATTAATAAAAAATAATGTAATCAAGTAAAAACCATACCTCCAAACTTTAGATTAAATTTGTTAATAATGCAAGAATAAGAATTAAATGCCTAATAAATAGAATTATTGTCATAAAGGTAACCTTAATTTGGTCTAATCATAAAATTGATCTAATTAATTAATTTTGAAGGGGTCCATATTCGAACTAAAACTTTTTCTACAAATCCATCATCACCGGACAAAATAAGCTTAACTAGACGTAGATAGTGTGTAGGCTGAAATTTTAGGCAAATTACGGAAGAAATCTGCCATTTTTGGCTGAAATTTTTATGGATTTTGAATTTTTTATCCAAAAACTTGACAAAAATTCAATGCTCTAATAACAGGGGTCAAAAAATTGTGGATAATCTTGATATCTCGGATCTCAGCCGATATCTCTCTCTCCTAATTTTTTTCCAACAAATCTCGGCTGTATAATTATGTATCGGCCGATATTGACGAGATCTCAGTGAAATCTCGCCAGTACAGCGATACAAATAGTATTACTGAGATTTATAACCCTGTCTAATAGACTGAAATAACGTTATTAGTTAAAAAAAATGGGCCCAAGTTTGTTGGGGCCATGTTTATATCTTGCAATTGCATTTCCAATGGGATAAGAGCGAAAAAGAGTTGAGCCATGAACCTACTTTTTTAATACGAGGATCAATGGTAGGGATGTAAATGGGTCGGATACAGGTCAGATCTGTGTATAATTCGAATCCAAATCGAATAATCTCGTATCCAGATCTGAAAATCGGATTTGATCAATCAATACCCATATGATTTCACTAATCAATACCCATATCCAGATCTGAGAGTAATAATTCATATCTGTGTATAATTCGAATCCAATCTGATTGCAAGAGCCTATACATATTCGCATCTGGATCATTATTGGATATCAGAGTTCGAATTTGAATTCTTTAAAGATTCAATATTTGGAGGTAATTTATGGAAAAACAACAGTTTTAAAAAAATTGACAGTAATCGAGCAGGTGATAATATCGGCTGATACATGTAACGGTCAATATGTATCGATTTTTTAAGGATATGTATCGGCCTGGCAAACAATATATCGACGCTGTGATCATGATATATCATCCAAAATATCGGCCAATATCCTGAATATTTGGCTGAATTTGAAAAAAAAAAAAAAATCAAATATCGGTGTTGGGTCCCACCGATATATTGCCGATATTTGGCTATGTCGGCAAAATATCGGCCATGATATCGGCCGATATTATGTACTTTTTCCAGTTTTTTTTTTTTAAAAAAGTCTTTTTATTTTTTAATTCAGATAAAATTAAAAAAATAAAACCAGTCCTATTTGAAAAAAATAAAAAGAGAAGAGATAATGATATCTTGTAGGCGATATTTGAACCCCTGCTCAAGAGTTTAGAAATGCACTCGACTCTGGCATACCATATGAAAACATGGACCGCTTTTGGAAATGTTAAGCGGCTGTTTACTTATATTTTTAAGATTAGATTAGAGATCTTAGATTTAAAATTTTTAAGTCTCTCTAATATAGATTTAGTGATTTCTTGCATTCGCAAACTTAATCTCATCTGTAATGTAAGTATAAAATCACTTAGTGTATATTTGACAAGGATTATGGAAATTCAAATTCTTCAAATCATTCCTTAAACTTTAGTTAAAAAATTACTGAAAATAAGAAAAAAATAGATATCATATATTAAAATTTATTAAAATAAACAAATTAAAAGTAAGTTGTATTATAAAGATACCATACTTTTTTTAAAATTTATGTGTAAAAAAATACAGGAAATCCAGCATAAAACCCCAATGAATGATACTTATTGTCCTTAGGACACATCAGGTGAGGCATGACGACTCAAATCTAACATCTTCCACTTCCAGGAGATTACCAATTGCTCTATATTTAGAGTGACTCATTTAATCGTAGCTTAAAAAGACAAAAAAGTCATGCAAGTCCATCGAAGTTGATTAATAAGTCAATTAGTCTTATCAGAGTTCTTTTAGTTGAGTTAAAAAACTTGTCAAATTACTTTTACTGATGGACAGCAGTGACTCCTTGGTGAGATTTACTTTCTCAAATTGTTTTCCACTTGACATGATCATATGAGTTATGCATGAGATTTAGACATTCATAATCCTATAAAGTAAACTTATAAAAGCTGATTATCGCCTAAGATTGCTCTGGGGTGACCATATAGACACCGATGCTTTCTGTTAGGAGACACCGAATTTTAGATTTTAGGTGAAAATTACCATTCTGCCCTTCACGCATGAAGGAATCGATCGGTTGATTCCGGAACGGGTGAAAGAAAATACTAAAACAGATCGATCGCACGATGCAGCGATCGATCTGTTTTCAAATGAAAAATCAGCAGCGTAACAGATCGATCGCATCGTGAGATCGATCTGTTTAAAAATAATTATATTATTTAAATAATAAAATTTCCTTTAAAACTTTATACTTATTTTTTAAGCACTGTGTATTTCCAAAATTTCTCAAATTAAATATCTAGACTAATTAAAATAATCTGATAAAAATACCTTAAGACTTCAAGGTCTTTTGACACTCTTAAATATTTAAAACACAGTATTTTACAAATAAGGGTATCCCTAGGGTATGTCAAAAATACATTTAGGAGTGTTAAAAGACCTTAAAGTCTTAAAGTATTTTTATCAGGTTATCGTAATTAGTCCGGATATTTAATTTGAGAAATTTTAAAAATACACAGTGCTTAAAAAATAATATTAAAGTTTTATCTTTCCTTTAAAACTTTACACTTATTTTTTAAGCATTGTGTGTTTTCAAAATTTCTCAAATTTAATATCTGGACTAATTAAAATAATCTGATAAAAATACCTTAAGACTTCAAGGTCTTTTGACACTCCTAAATATTTAAAACACAGTATTTTACAAATAAGGGTATCCTAGGGTATGTCAAAAACACATTTAGGAGTGTTAAAAGACCTTAAAGTCTTAAAGTATTTTTATCAGGTTATCGTAATTAGTCCGGATATTGAATTTCAGAAATTTTGAAAATACACAGTGCCTAAGAAATAACTTTAAAGTTTTATCTTTCCTTTAAAACTTTAAAGTTATTTCTTAGGCACTGTGTATTTTCAAAATTTCTGAAATTCAATATCCGAACTAATTACGATAACCTGATAAAAATACTTTAAGACTTCAAGGTCTTTTAACACTCCTAAATGTGTTTTTGACATACCCTAGGATACCCTTATTTGTAAAATACTGTGTTTTAAATATTTAGGAGTGTCAAAAGACTTTGAAGTGTTAAGGTATTTTTATCAGATTATTTTAATTAGTCTAGATATTAAATTTGAGAAATTTTGAAAACACACCATGCTTAAAAAACAAGTGTAAAGTTTTAAAGAAAAGATAAAACTTTAACATTATTTTTTAAGCACTGTGTATTTTTAAAATTTCTCAAATTAAATATCCGGACTAATTACGATAACCTGATAAAAATACTTTAAGACTTTAAGGTCTTTTAACACTCCTAAATGTATTTTTGACATACCCTAGGGATACCCTTATTTGTAAAATACTGTGTTTTAAATATTTATGAGTGTCAAAAGACCTTGAAGTCTTAAGGTATTTTTATCAGATTATTTTAATTAGTTTAGATATTCAATTTGAGAAATTTTGGAAATACACAGTGCTTAAAAAATAAGTGTAAAGTTTTAAAGAAAATTTTATTATTTAAATAATATAATTATTTTTAAACAGATCGATCGCACGATCGTGCGATCGATCTGTTACGCTGCTGATCTTTCATTTGAAAACGGATCGATCGCTGCATCGTACGATCGATCAGTTTTAGTGTTTTCTTTCACCCGTTCGGGAATCAACCGATCGATTCCTTCATGCGTGAAGGGCAGAATGGTAATTTTCACCTAAAATCTAAAATTCGGTGTCTGCTGACAGAAAGCATCGGTGTCTATATGGTCACCGATTGCTCTGCTATATGACCTCTTCCAAGTGGTGAAAATTTGTTTATGACTCACAAAAGCTCAGAACCAATTTTCCGTTAGGGCATGTTTTGTTGATTTTATGAGAAAATGAATTTCAAAGGGAAAATACATTTTAATTGATTTTTTTTTAGAAAAATAGTTTGGTAGGAATTCATTTTTAATTTTTTATATATTTGTTTGCCACTCATCTATATAAAGAAAAATTGGTTGATAAATGGGTCGAGTTGAGTCGAGTTAACCCATTAAATAAATGAGACAAGATTTAAGTCAAATATGGTTCAAATCAGCCCATTTATGATTATTTAGATTAGGCTAATTCATTAATAAATGGGTCAAGTTTTTTACAAATTAGATTAAGGACTACGAAGTTGGGAAGGTCGAAGAACTTTACGTTTGCTAGGACTAAGTCCAAGTTTAGATCAACTTCAATTAGTAAAGCCCGAGCGCATCCCAAATTGTATATGTAGTAACAAACCTGCATGCGAGTCTAAAATGGAATTTTTTATATTATTCTATTAAATATAAATTATATATGATAAATTTTACATTAATACAAAATAAAAATTACATTTTATAAACTATGCTGGAATTGGTTTTTAAGCCTGAGTCGAGCTTTCAAGTATAGGCCTAATCCGACCCAAATTCTTTTTTTTTAAGACCAAACAGACTCAAATTCTATGCCAAGCTTAATATTTTAGTCTAAAAATGAACTCGATCTGCTTGGTTCAACCTAAACCATTTTCTTTCAGGGTTTTTTTTTATGTGGACATAGGCTGGGCCTAGCACAAGTTGCAATGAAGCTTAATATAGAAGCCGAGTCGAGTCGATCCATTGGGCTTGATCTACTCAAATTGAGTTCATCCCATTTAATAAAAATAATGTGTCAAGATCCATCGGGTCCGATTTTGTAACTAGTCAACCCATTTAATCTTAGTAAGGTCAACTCATTAAATGAATTAAGTCAGGTATGCATATGATTAAATGTTTAAATTTTATTTGGTCAAGCCATTAAAGACGTGCTTCATAAATTTGTTTAGAAAAGCACTTCTCCATGGGTCATGATAGAAAAAAAAAATTGACCTTCAGAATTTAGATTCCTAGAAAAATCTATAAAAACAAACATAGAAAAATCTCACTCTCTTTATATAGTCAAATCTTTTATATCATTAGTTCAAATCAATCAATGAAGCAGTTAAAATTAAATTAAAAAAATACGTAAATGGTAAATGTTTGAACATAAGGACGTTGAGTTCGATGTTTGGAAAATACTAGGTCCAAGCTTGTTCATTTGAGACTATTAAAAATTCAATTGTTTAGATTGAAAATAAATATAATAAGTTACAACTGAACCAAAGTAGAGCTCAAAACTCGATTTTCAGTTATATGACCTTGATAGTCAAAGTCACTAAGCATCCTTATCTAGGTAATTTTTAATGATGCTTGGAGATTTTGTCCACTAAGATCAAATGACTATAAATAGAATTTTGAGTTCGAATTTGGTCCACTTGTAGTTCAGCATATCTACTTTTAATATAAATGGCTAGTTTTTAATTAATTTCAATTTATTTAAAAAAAAAAAAGAGCAAATAAACCAGGTGTTCTCATACACTTATAATGGCTAAATAGGCCAAAGGCTCTTGTGGCTTTCACGGTTTTGTAATACCCCACCCAAGAGAGGGGGGTTAGTTGCATTACAAAGAGAGAAAAATTCGCATGTATGGGTACAAAGTCCCACATCGCCTAGTGCCTTGAAATTCTTTTGGTCTATAAGTTGGGACCCTCGTCCTTCTATTACAAGGCCTGTTGAGAGCAAGTTTAGGTTGGCTCGCCAATGCAGCTATATAGACACCTGACTTTTCTTTCTCTAAACACCCGATTTCAAAAAAATCGGATGAAATTACCATTTTGCCTTTTGATTTTTTTTTTCGTCCGAACAAATGTGCTTGTGGAGAGGGAGAAACAGTCTCCCTGCCAACTGTAACATTTGCGCGTTTGACTCGGATTTTCAAATGAGGCATTTTCTCAACCTATTTCTACAAAATGTATCAAAATTCATCTAATCTGAATTTTATGAAATCTGGGACTAATTTTAAGTGAAAATGGTATAGTTTTGAGTTACAAAAATATTACCAAAAGAATTAAGAGGAAAGGTCATTTTTCCTTAATTCTTTAGGTACGATTTTTTAAGTCCAAAACTATACCATTTTTACTTAAAATTAGTCCCGGAATTCATAAACTTTAGAGTAGATAAATTTTGATACCTTATTTGTAAAAAATCAGTCGAGAAACGGCCTCTTTTGAAAATCTCTCTAATTTTACGTTCGGAATGAAAAGAAATAAAAGGGTAAAATGGTAATTTGCCACCAAAAAATGAAAATTGAAAAGTCTGGTGCCTGGATAGCCGACCTTCATTTATTTATTGCAAGTTTGGATAGATTTTGGGTCAAGTTAAGACTAAAGATACACGCACGTATATCCACTAAATATTTTAAGAAATAAAACTAAATATTATTCAAACTTGCATATCCAAATATTATAAAAGAAAATACCAAATTACCAACACATGATAGTGTTACATTCAAGTTTTGACTCCTTTTTTGTTTTGAACCGGAGCAGCGGCCATTTCTCTTTATGCATTTTTTGGATCGTAAAGTTTTGATGATGAAAAATAATTTAAAATAATAAATATCTAAAAAGCTCAAAATACATGACTTGACTGGTCAAATCAATGCATTCCCAAATATATTACCATTAGAAAATAATATTTTTGTGAGCTTCATATATTTTTAAAGGCAAAAAAATTTTGATAATAAAAGTTAATCTGAAGTGATTAAAATTTGAATTGTTAAAAAATAATTTGAATGGTATAATCAGAGTGACTCATTATGCGATTCATATTTAAGTATATACTTTTTCAATCAATATAAAAATTTTAAACTTCAATTATTTTAAAAAATGACAAAAGAAATTAAAATACTATTTAATTGATGTAATTCGAATGATTTTTTAAAAATCTCTCAATGAAACATATATCTGTGTTTCCTCTTTTCCTTCACCCATTTTCAAAATAGATAATTAAATATAAAATATTTTTAATTGAAGAGTATTTTCGTAATTTCGTTAGCTCTGATGTAGTCGGTTAAGAGAGAGGAGTCAACTTTGGCACGTGAAAGCGAAAGGACTGGAAGAGGGAAAGGGAAAGGAAAAGCAGTCGTCTTTTCATTCGAGCATGTGAGGTAGGGAACGCTTACCTCCTCCTCCTCCTCCTCCATCATCTCAGCGACGGCCTGCTGTCTGACATTATAGATTGAAGGCGTTTGACGATAAGGGTAACAACAGTGACGACGGCCTACCGTCACATGCTATTGCTGTGCAAGGTGAAGAGTTGGATGGATTAGCTTTTTAATATATGGTTTATAAAAAATATTTTAATTAAATTAATTAAGTTTTATTTAAAATTCTTATAATTTAATTGATATGATTAAAGTTAATTTTTTATAGATCACATTCGAACAAACAAATTTTGAAAATGGACAGTGCTTAAAAAATAACTTTAAAGTTTCAAAGGAGATTTTATTATTTTACTAATTCACTTTCCATTACTGTAGCATCGGCAACATAGACCGTTATTTTTTAAGAACTGTGTATTTTCAAAATTTCTCAAAAATATATCCGGATTAATTATGATAACCTGATAAAAATACTTTAAAACTTTAAGGTCTTTTGACATTTTCAAATATGTTTTCGGCACAGTCGAGCGATACCCTTATTTGTAAAATACTTTGTTTTAAGCATTTGGGAGTGTCAAAAGACCTTAACGTCTTAAAGTATTTTTATTAGGTTATTCTAATTAGTCCGGATATTCAATTTGAAATTTTTTAGAAATTAACAGTGTTTAAAAAATAATTTTAAATTTTTAAAAAAGATTTTATTATTTAAATAATATATTGTACATTTCTGTTCATCTGAATGAATGAAGTGTTGTGGTCATTCGTATTACAATTCGTTTGAATGAACTGATAGAATGAACTCTTGTGCCCATTTGTATTAGTGGTCGTTCGAATAAATAGATTAAATAGTAACATAGAATACTATTCAGCCCATTTGATTTGAACGAACTAAATTTATACTTGTCATTCATTCGAATGAATAAAAAATAAAATGGGCAGTTCATTTGAATGAGAAAAATATGAGATATAATGATAATTTATCATGAAAATTCAGAATGGGATCCGTAGGGACAGTTTTTTCAGTATCTGTAAGTGCTATTTTTTTTTTTTTTTTCAATTTCATCTTTGGCCAAACATGGGTGGGGCCCAGTAGCTGTACGATAACGTTGAAGGAGGTGGGGACGGTTGAGAAAGAAGAAACCAAAGGCCGCAAGCACTGACCACTAACTTTTGTTACTTTTCTTTTGTAGGAAAAGTTATGAAAATGGGTCGGCATGAAAGTTCTGTGAGAGATCCAAAAGAGAGGGCTGGTATTGGACTCAACTCTGGCGTAGCATAGGAAAACATGGACCGCTTTTGGAAATGTTAAGCGACTGTTTACTTATATTTTTAAAATTAGATTAGAGATTTTATATTTAAATTTTTTAATTCTATCTAATATATGAGATTTATGAGTGATTTCTTGCATTCGCAAACTTAAATTCATCTGTAATGTAAGTATAAAATCACTAAGTGTATATTTGACAAGAGTTATGGAAATTCAAATTCTTCAAATCATTCCTTGTTTCATAAATTTGTCTAAAAAAGCATTTCTCCATGGGTCGTGATAGGAAAAAAATTTGACCCTCAGAATTTAGATTCCTAGAAAAATCTATAAAAACAAACATAGTCAAATCTCACTCTCCTTATATAGTCAAATCTTTTATATCATTAGTTCAAATCAATCAATGAAGCATATAAAATTAAATTAAAAAAATACATAAATGATAAACGTTTGAACATAAGTACGTTGAGTTCGATGTTCGGAAAATACTAGGTCCAAGCTTGTTCATTTGACACTATTAAAAATTCAATTGTTTAGATTGAAAATAAATATAATGAGTTACAACTGAACCAAAGTAGAGCTCAAAACTCGATTTTCAGTCATTTGATTTTGATAGTCAAAGTCACTAGGCATCCTTATCTAGGTAATTTTTAATAATGCTTGGAGATTTTGTCCACTAAGATCAAATGGTTATAAATAGAATTTTGATTTCAAATTTGTTCCACTTGTAGTTCATCATATCTACGTTTAATATAAATGGCTAGTTTTTAACTAATTTCATTTTTCTCTTTTTTAAAAAGGAAGAGCAGATAGACCAGGTGTTCTCATACACTTATAATGGCTAAATAGGCCAAAGGTTCCTCTGGCTTTCACGGTTTTGTAATACCCCACCCAAGAGAAGGGGTTAGTTGCATTACAAAGAGGGAAAAATTCACCGTGCAAAGTCCCACATCGTCTAGTGCCTTGAAATTCTTTTGGTCTATAAGTTCGGACCCTCGTCCTTCTAGCATAAGGTCTTTTGGGAGTAACTTTAGGTTGGATCGCCAATGCAAAACTTTGCAGTCTCCTATGGACTCAAAACAAACAATATTATACTGGAGGATCGGGCGCTACTGGCTTCCTATAAAAAGCCCAATCTACAAAAATGGGCTCAAAATTTTAGCCCAGCTTGATTTGATAGGCTGGTATATATTTTTAAATTTATTTAGGCCAATCATATAGACACCCGATTTTTCTTTCTCTACACACCCAATTTCAAAAAAATCAGGTGAAATTATCATTTTGCCCTTCCATTTTTTTTCGTCCGAACGAATGGGTTTGTAGAGAGGGAGAAACAACCTCCCTCCAACTGTAACCTTTAAGAGTTTGACTTGGATTTTCAACGAGGCCGTTTCTCAACCTATTTCTACAAACAATGTACCAAAATTCATCTACTCTGAATTTTATGAACTCCGCGACTAAGAATTAAGAGGTTTTTCTTCAAAAATAGTACCCAAAGAATTAAGAGGGAAGGCCTTTTTTTCTTAATTCTTTGAGTACAATTTTTAAGTCCAAAACTATATCCTTTTTTACTTAAAATTAGTCCCAGAGTTCATAAAATTCAGAATAGATGAATTTTGATATCTTGTTTGTAAAAATCAGAATTCTGATACCCTATTTGTAAAAATCGGTTGAGGAACGGCCTCTTTTGAAAGTCCCTCTGCATAACCCATTCTGTAACACCCCATCCCGAAACGGGCGTGTTACTACCGATACTAAACCGAGATGTCACACATTCCAGGCTACCAACATACAATTTTTTTTTGACTAAACATCAATAACCATAATAGAAAAGGGATGCCATAAGTTCAGTTAACACAACAGTGCAATAGGTGGCTAGTACAGTCATCCACAACGATAAACAATATCCGAAATAAACACAAGGTTCTTTCTAATTAATAAAAGGAAGATAATTAAGCAATCCGAAAGCATCATCGCCTAAGCCTGGTCTTGGGACCCGCTGGATCCCGCATCCATCGAGCCACCTGAAAGGCAAGGGGGTGAGTACTTCATACTCAGCAAGGGAACACATACATATAATCACACAACGTATAGCACACGCTGCATATCTACCACTAAGGAATAACAAAAATCCATGTACATGGTCCCCACACAACACGCACTCGACCCACCGTACGGGCCATTCGGTAGGTACTCAATATGGCCCACGACCACCTTATCTAAACAACCTCAATCCCTTAACCAATGAGCAGACGAGCACATCCTCAGCCTATTCGGTCACCTAGGGATCGCAACTATACCGGCGGGAGCTGTCCCTCACCGCTCCGTCCCTCGATCCAGGCGAGCACCTCCTCAGCCCATTCGGTCACACGAGGATCACGACCCATGCCAGCGGGAGCTGCCCCTCACCGCTTCGTCCCTCGACCTAGGCGAGCACCTCCTCAGCCTACTCGGTCACACGGGGATCACAACTCATGCCAGCGGGAGCTGCCCCTCACCGCTTCGTCCCTCGACCTAGGCGAGCACCTCCTCAGCCTACTCGGTCACACGGGGATCACAACTCATGCCAGCGGGAGCTGCCCCTCACCGCTTCGTCCCTCGACCTAGGCGAGCACCTCCTCAGCCTACTCGGTCACACGGGGATCACAACTCACTCATTCCACCTTTGGGTATCGGAACTAAAAGAGGCTTCTAAGGTTACCTTGGGTGACCCAACCTTCAACCTGATGACCCATCAAGGATTGACACGACTACTTCCCCAACGGACCCATTGGGGACTTCCAGGTACCTTGTCCCCCAAGTCAGGTTACACCTCCCTCAAAGGTGTGTTTGGTGATCACAAGACAGACCGGCCATTTTATTCAAGCTAGGGGCACGCCTACCCATATACAATCACAAGGCAATACACATTCCACCACGCATCCGACGCGTGGCCCCACATAACCCTAGTGTTACTTAACGCCCAAGCCCCCCCCGACATTCTACCCATCCGACAAATGCATGCACGATTAATAAAGGGGTATGTGCAGATACAAATTATATTAGACATGTTCTCAATGAAGCAACATCAAATCCTAGACAATCAAGTATACCACAGTCTACCACATACTAGCATGTTGATATTTCATTATATTATCAATCAATCACATCCAAATTACTTAATCATGCACAACTGGTATAACATCAAGTTCATCTATCATCCTCACATCATTACCGGACACGGGTACGCAAAGTGGTCCCCTCACCGCATGCTTATCTGAACGGTTCCCTTGCCGAGCGGTAGAACTAAATAGAAGGGGTCCCATTCTGCGCATTCCGCATCCACATAATTCGAAGATAAATGAATGCAGAAATGTGTATGCTAAAAAAAATGTGTTAGTTCCCTCACCGGTGTGCGTTTGAAATTCAATCGTGAGAAGGCGGGTCCGTTGGTTTGAAGGGGGCTCGATCTGAAGAGACAAGAGCACAGAATAAGTAAAGGAGATAAAACAGGCTGAACTAAGCTCGAATTGAAAATGGGCCCGAAATGGGCCGGGTCAGAAATCGGGCCCGAAATGGGCCGGGCCCAAAGCTGAAACTGGGCCGAGCCCAAAACTGGACTGGGCCGAGCTGGACTGAGCCGGGCCAGGCCCAGCAGGGCCCACACTCGACTCAGCCGAATCAACTCGGCTGCCCAGCTGAGCTAACTCGGTTGCTCAGCCGGGTTGACTCGGCTGCCCAGCCGAATGGGGGAGAAGAAAGAGGAAGAAAAAAACGCAGAAGGGAGAGGAAGAAGAGGAAAGAGGGAAAACCGGAGGGGGGTTTGGGAAAATCCATCGGAAAACCAGGTGAATCGGAGAAAAGGGAAGGGGAAGACAGGAAAATCGGTGAAAACCGAGGAAGGGAGAGGAACCGACGGAAATGAAGAGGAAGGGAAGAAGATACCTCGTTCGGTCGGGCGGTGACGGTGGCTCCGAGACGCCGGTCGTCGGGACAAAGGGAAAGAGGGCCGGAGGACGAGAGGAGAAGAACCAGGGAGAGAGGGAAGACGGACAGCCGGGAGAGGGAAGGGGAGGGCTGCAGCGGCGCCGCGGCACTGTAGCTGCGTGCTACAGTGCGCGGCGAAGGGAACTTATAAGGGAGGGTTTAGGGTTTAGGGTTTCTCTCTTTTTTTTTTTTTTTTTTAATCAGATTTCCCTTTATTATTATTATTATTATTATTTTTCATGACAAGGTGTTAAATAGTTTAAATTACTAAAATGCTCCTTCGAACTTCTGAGCTCGGGGTCGGGCGGGACGAGGCCTATAACAGGATTCATCCCATCCCCACTGCTACTGAGACCCTAAAATCCCGAAAAATCGGGTCGGGTCGCTACACATTCGTTCAAACGATTCTAGTTTACGTTCGGACCTTCTCATCATGCTAATGAATGCAAAATGGGCTATCAGTTCGTTCGGACGAAAAGAAATGGAAAGGCAAAATGGTAATTTGTCACCCAAAAATGAAAATTGGATGTTTAGAGAAAGAAAAGTCAGGTATCTATATAACCGGTCTTCATTTATTTATTGCAAGTTTGGATAGATTTTGGGTCAAGTTAAGACTAAAGATACACGCATGTATATCCACTAATTATTTTAAGAAATAAAACTAAATATTATTCAAACTTGCATATCCAAATATTATAAAAGAAAATACCAACACATGGTAGTGTTACATTCAAGATTTGACTCCTTTCTTGTTATGAACCGGAGTATCGGCCATTTCTCTTCAAACATTTTTTGGATCGTAAAGTTTTGATAATGAAAAATAATTTAAAATAATAAATATCTAAAAAGCTCAAAATACATGACTTGACTGGTCAAATCAATGCATTCACAAACATATTGCCATTAGAAAATAATATTTTTGTGAGCTCTATATATTTTTAAAGGCAAAAAAGTTTTGATAATAAAAGTTAATCTGAAGTGATTAAAATGTGAATTATTAAAAAATAATTTGAATGGTATAATCAGTGACTCGTTATGCAACTCACATTCAAGTATATACTTTTTCAATCAATATAAATTTTTTAAACTCCAATTATTTTAAAAAATGACAAAAAAAATTAAAAAACTATTTAATTGATGTAATTCGAATGATTTTTAAAAATCTCTCAATCAAACATATATCTGTGTTTTCTCTTTTCCTTCACCCATTTTCGAAATAGATAATTAAATATATAAAATATTTTTAATTGAAGAGTATTTTCGTTAGCTCTGATGTTGTGGGTTGAGAGAGAGTAGTCTCCTACTTTGGCACGTGAAAGAGAAAGGAGTGGAAGATGGAAAGGGAAAGGGAAAGCAGTCGTCCAAAAGAGGAGAGAACAGAGGAGATTTTTCGGGTTAAGAGAGGAGTATCCTACTTTGGCACGTAAAAGAGAAAGGAGTGGAAGAGTTTTCGGGTTAAGAGAGGAGTATCCTACTCAGGGCTCTCTAGAAATAAGTTGAGGCCTAAGATAAAAATTTAAATGGGGCTTTCTTGGAGTTCATGCATAAATTCCATTCGTCGGGACGGTCTATATATCCATAGTGCATTAGTTAAAAAAAAACCATATAATTCCTATAGTTTTGAATAATAAAATCACCTTTAAAATTTTAAAATTATTTTTTAAGTACTATGTATTTCCAAAATTTCTCAAATTCAATATCCGGACTAATTACGATAACCTGATAAAAATATTTTAAGACTTTAAGGTCTTTTGACACTCCTAAATATTTAAAACACAGTATGTTACAAATAAAGGGTATTCCTCGACTGTGCCGAAAATACACTTCCGAAAGTTCAAACGACTAACTGTGAAACCCGTTGAACTCCAAATTCAAAAATAAACAAATATACGAAATTTGAAAACTTAGATCTTTTAAATGATTGTTTAACTGGATTTTTTTTTGTTTTGAAAAAGGGACGAGATTTGGGATGGGAAAAGATCACCTATTTTTGGTAAACAATCATTTAAAAGATTTAAAATTTTAAATATCACATATTTGTTCAGATTTGAATTTGGAGTTCAACGGTTTTTACGGTTTGTTGTTTGGACTTTCGAAAGTGTGTTTTCGACACAGCTGAGGAATACCCTTATTTGTAAAAGACTGTGTTTTAAGTATTTGAGAGTGTTAAGAGAATTTAAAATTTTAAAATATTTTTATCAAGTTATCATAATTAGTACGTATATTTAATTTAAAAAATTCTAAAAATAAACAGCACAGCGAAAGGGGCCTTCATTCATCCGGCCGCCTTTCTTGACTAATGGTCAAGACGGCCCTTTCAGTGAGTCCTTGTGAAAAATAATGGAAACTTCACAATATTTAAAGTCAGTCCATGTGCACACTTTGGTGGACCTCAGCAATTTAGAAGTCGCATCCACTCCAATTATTACCAGTTGTGACCTTAGCAAGAAAGTGAGAAGCAGAGAAGATGAAGTATTGAAGAGCTTCAGACCTTAGATCACACCGTTGCAGCCATGGTTCTGAAACTTCTGCTCTTGTTTCTCTTCATCAAATTTGTTGCTTCTATCAACGACAGCTTCTTGTACCAAGGATTCCGGGGTGCCGACATTACCTTGAACGGCATGGCTGGGGTCACACCCAATGGCCTCTTGAGGCTAACCAATGCTACAAAGCGAGACAAGGGTCATGCCTTCCACTCTACTCCCCTTCACTTCATCAATCCTTCAAATAGTAAGGCTCTCTCTTTTTCTACTTCCTTCGTCTTCGCCATCATTTCCAGTAATTCAGACTACAGTGCCAATGGCATGGCCTTCGTCATCTCCCCCTTTAAAGACTTTCGAGGAGCTTTCGGTAGCCAGTATTTAGGCCTTTTTAATTCTGAAAACAACGGAAACGCAACAAATCATGTGTTTGCTGTTGAGCTCGATACGATTCAGAATATTGAATTCCGTGATATCGATAACAACCACGTAGGCATTGATATCAATAGCCTCAGGTCCAACGTCTCTGCATCTGCGGCATATTTTGCAAATGAAAATGGTGGGGCTGTGAATCTGACCCTCATGAGCCGACAACCAATGCAAGTTTGGATAGAATATGATGGTGTTGAGACACAACTTAATGTTACATTATCTCCGATCCACATACCTAAACCAAGTAGGCCTCTCTTGTCTGCAACCATTGATCTTTCTTCCATCTTTAAAGAGGTGATGTATGCCGGTTTCTCTTCATCTACTGGCGCCATCTTTACATCTCATCATTATGTGTTGGGATGGAGCTTTGGAATGAATGGAGCAGTCAAAACGATCGATGTGTCGAAGCTTCCTCTGCTTCCAAGAATAGGTCCCAAAGAGAAATCTAAGTTTCTGACTATTGGTTTGCCTGCAATTGTGCTAGTTACAGTGCTAATGATCATCTCTGCGGTGGGTTGGTTTGTGAGGAGGAAGATGAAATTTGCAGAATTGCTCGAGGATTGGGAGCATGAATATGGTCCTCATCGTTTCTCATACAAGGATCTATTCATAGCCACGAAGGGATTCAGCGACAAAGAGGTATTAGGCATCGGCGGTTTTGGCAGGGTATACAGAGGGGTACTACGAAAGACCAAAATTGAAGTTGCTGTGAAGAAAGTTTCTCATGAATCAAGACAAGGTATGAGGGAGTTCGTGGCAGAGATAGTAAGCATCGGTCGGCTTAGGCACCGGAACTTGGTCCAGCTACTAGGGTATTGTCGACGAAATGGTGAACTGCTTCTGGTTTATGATTTCATGCCAAATGGAAGTCTAGACAAGCTCCTCTTCAACCAACCCAAATCAACTCTTAATTGGAGCCAACGGTTTCAAATTATCAAAGGTGTGGCTTCTGGGATTCTCTATTTGCATGAAGAATGGGAGCAAGTTGTTATTCATAGAGATGTTAAAGCCAGCAATGTTTTATTAGATGCTAACTTAAATGGAAGATTAGGTGATTTCGGGCTCGCGAGATTGTACGATCATGGAAGAGATCCTCAGACCACTCATGTGGTGGGTACTCTTGGTTATATTGCACCTGAGCTTTCTGAGCTTTCTAGTACAGGCAAGGCAACGACAAACACTGATGTCTTTGCATTTGGGACTTTCATGTTTGAGGTAGCTTGTGGGAAGAGGCCAATAGAGATACATGCATCCGAAGATCGTTGTCTTTTGGTTAATTGTGTGTTGCAATGTTGGAGGAGGGGTTCGATACTTGAAATTTGTGATCCAAATTTGAGAGGAGAGTATGATGTTGAGGAGATGGAACTAGTACTGAAGCTTGGTTTGATTTGCACACACCCCATTTCATCATCTTAGACCGAATATGCGACAAGTGATGCAGATGTTGGACCGGAATGCGGATTTGGCTGAACTTCCAATGGATAGATATTATGCCAGTGCTTTGGCATCCGGTCAAGAAGGGTTCGACGATCTTGTAATCTCATATGCTTCTAATTTGGACATGACAATTGGAAAGTCTTCTTCCTCAGTGGTTGAGTCATTTCTCTCTGGAGGCCGTTGATGTTCAATGACTGTGGCTCATCTTATTGTTATTTAACTAGTTTATTTTATGTTTCCAAAAGGTAGCTTTGCAGTGTCGAATAAAAGAGATTAGTGACATAAGTAAGAGTAGTTCGTTTGTGTTAATTATGAAGTTTAATTTGTTTTAAATATTATTATCAAATTCTACAAATGATGCATAAACATGGCTTGTCTCTTTTTAATTAACCTGCTATAAAGGTGATGTAAAGCTAGGTAGGATTAAGAATACCTAACCTCGAATTATAGCAGAAGCTTGAATATATCTTGAATAACCCGATCACAAAATAATAACCACATCAAATTTCTCAATGAAACTGGGGCACTACCTTGCAGTAAAACTCGTCATGCAACTCAATGATGTTGCGTAAGAAAACTCACTTGAGATGTGGCCCTGAATTTCAATTGAAATTCGCTGATTGTTCAGCACTCGTCTTCCACAAGTTGCAGCAATCAAACTCCAAATAGGTGGTGCTAATCAGTGCCAACACCTGTGAGGTTGTCAGAAAACTGTAGCAATCTGCAACTCCAAACGAACGACAACTTGCTTATTGTGATGGGCTGCCAGACACCAAGTTCTTGCCTGGGTTTTAGAAGAAAACTGCACAGTATTGCAGTTGGCAAATCTTCACAAGAAAACCACGTTGGTTTTAAGAGAAAAAACTCAATTTTTTATTCATCAAAAACTTCCTTTACTCGTTGATTACATCTTCTTATACAGGAAAATAAAAAATAACCTCAACTAAGTAGGAACCGGCCTCCTACATGCTACTTTCGAAACTAATTCAAATCCTACTAAAATTACATAAGTGCCAAATAGAATCCTAAAGAAACTAAAATTAACAACTTCTTTAAACAAAGCAAATTGCCAACTATATTCTTAAATTAAATAAGTTAATCCTAAAAGGCTAATATCAGCCAACGTGGTGCTCTCTTTGGAATTTGGATACTGCCTCAAGTTCACACATGGGCCTGGGTTAGCTTGTTGGGCCTGATGAGCAATGGGCCCGATGAGCTGGGTCTGAACTTCGGCTTGGATCCCGACTTGCTTACGCACGTGAAAGAGAGAGGAGTGGAAGAGGGAAAGGGAAAGCAGTCGTCCAAAAGAGGAGAGAACAGAGGAGATTTTTCATTCGAGAATGCGAGCTAGGGGACGCTTACCTCCTCCTCCTCCTTCATCTCAGCGACGGCCTACTGTCTGACATTATAGATTGAAGGCGTTTAACGATAAGGGTAACAACAAGAGATTGTCATCTCCTATCTTTCTCTGTCATTTGTTCAAACACCTCTCTTTTATCTCTTTATTAAAGAAGATGTTATGATAAGTAGAAGACTCTATAGTCAACACTGTTGGTTGGGTAGGCCTATAATCATGCGCAGGATAGAGTTTGAAAGAAAAAAGTTTATTATTTTTGAAATCTAAGGCTGGGTCTCAAGTTGGTCTTCTACTTATGGGTTGATCAAACGTGAGAGACACTCAAGTATTAATTGAAAACTCTCCCTGTTAGTGGGTTGATCACAATCACCAACATTGATGTTAGGATAGAGTTAGAAACGTCTATATGTCATTTGAAAAAGGTTTCTGATTTTTGAAATCTAAGGCTGGGTTTCAAGTTGGTCTTATACTTTTGGGTTGATCAAACATGAGAGACACTTAGGTATTAATTGAAAACTCTCCCTATTACTGGGTTGATCATAATCACCAACATCATTGATGTTATTTATCCCATCAATGACTAGAGATTCAAGTGCCCAGTTTTTTTCTTAATAATGAAATGTGGCATGGTTTATATTCCTTCCAGTTTTTATTATTATTATAAGCATTTGATTAATGAGAAATAAGCAAACTGCAGAGGGTATATGTGTCTAGTTCTATTGAAAAAAAGTTCTCCATCATTCAATTACCACCCTTCCAACCATTAGAGAATATGCACCAGCACCCCCTGCAAAATTCTGTATGAATTCTAGCCCGTAGAAATTAGAGCTATGAAATGCTTGAAAGATGAAACTGCACTATTCCTTGCATGCTGTTATTTATTATTTGTTATTATGGTGGCTTGTATTTCCAACAATGTGAAGCTGCGAATTGCATACAACTGGAAACAAAAATTGTTCTGAAGCTCACTGCAACTCTTCCTTCTGAAGCAGGCATAGTGTGAGTATTCCTCTCAATTTTCCATCTGGTCCTGGAATCTTCTTACGATGGGATCCGGATTCGAAGGACTTCCAACAGACTTCTTTTTCACTATACATGGTGCCAGCAAGACTGATTGGACAGATGATTGTCTAATGGGTCGACCTGGAATTCAACTAGTACCACTCAACATTAATCAGATCTGTGAATTGGGTTCTGATGTGATGAAAGGTCTGATGAATGGATTATCAGAAAAGATTGTTGCATCATCTATCATCTTGGCTTGGAACCTTATCAAGACAACTTCAGAAGGGAGAATTTTTCCAACTGTTGATCCAACTTCTACCGCCACCGACCGGCCACTAGAAACCTTCTCCTCAGAAATTCAAGCACGGCTTGGGGGTGGAGCACCTAATACAATTCCATATCGCCAAGACCCACTTCTCCATGCACGGGCCATGACTTATACATGTGCTTCTCTGCTGCTGATCACCAAACCTCCGGGGACCTTTGAAAGAGCTTGGCCTGCTGTTAGGAAAGGATTTCATAAATTCTACGAGGTGACATTCCCATACACTTGGTTGCATCCTAGTCACGAAGCTTTGGTGTTCATCCATAGAAAGTTTGCCAACGAGTGGTCAATTTATCGTAGAAGCATCACTGGTTTTTTGTATACACACATGGATACAGAGGCAGATGTTGAAATGCGCCAATTTCTGTATGAACAGCACCTTAGTTGTGCTGGAATGCATGCATACAAACTGTTTGTTGGCATTTGCGATTGGTTGGAAGTGGCAAATGGAGTTTTGCATGATCTTTTGATGCATCGTTGGACTGAATGGGGACTGAAGGAATTAGCCCTGATACTGAAAGACTTTGAGGGGGAAGGAGTCGATGAATCGAGGTCAAGGGGCACTTGGAAATATGCTAGACGATCAGTATTTCAAACGTCTTCAAACTAAGCACTGTAATCAGTTGGTTTATATTTTGGCACATCTGAGTAAACTGGCTGGAATTCCAGAAGGCATGGGTGGTGATGTTCTGCAGATTGTAGAGTTGAAGAACATTGCAGAATGTCATAAAAAGTCTCTATCTGCTGTTGCTTCAAGGGCATATGAAGTCCTACTTTCAAAGAAAAAGTAGAAAGGTATCCAGAGTTGTTCTAATAGGTGCACTTTGATATTATATATTTCATTCTGGGATGGGGGTGGTCTTCTCTGCTTTTGCTGTGTTTGTTCTGTGAATGGTAATTCCATCATTGTTTGGTGAATGGTAATTCCTTCATTGTCTGGTTCATTTCTTAAAAAATGTGTGCAATAATCTATTCTTCTTCTACTAATGCGACTGCATTGAGTTTGGATTCATGCCAAGAAGCAGGCATGGTTTTCTCTGCATCAATGTGTAGGGTAATATACGGGCCTATGAAAACATTCATGTCATCATTTGCATTGTCTTGTACATTATTCTGCGTTTTGCATTTTTCTCAGCACATTGATTTTCATTTTACTACTTTTCACTTTCCGCATTGATTGCATTTTGTCTCAACATGCATATGAGACAACTAAAATAGAATAGAGGAAGTATAATTTACCGATTAAACATTTACAAGAAATGGGAATCATTATATTTAGTTGAATTGCCGTGGGATATCTTCGCTTCGTATTAGAGATGATACTAAGAGCACCTCAATCCAACAATTTATAAAATAACTCAACAACCTGTTCTGGCTTTACCTTAGAATAGTGTTTTTTTTTTTTTTAAAGAAAAATCGTTTGATCCTAACCGAACATGGGTTACTTGTGAATTGAATTAATTTGATTATTTGAATTTGAACATGAACAACGGTTCATTTTAATGGACTCCATGGTACTGACATCATGATTGTGTAATATCCATCACCATAGGCTAAGATCAAAAGACCTTGTTCAGTTATTGATTGAAATTTTTCAGTATAAACCATTTGACATTGATTCCAAGAATTTCCCTTATATATATTTTTTTGTAAGGGGGTTAGGCTCAATCTGTGCTGATCTAAAATATTTAGAGTTTGAATCTACTCAATTACAATTTATATAAAAAGTATGGGTAAAACATAGGGCCTGATTTGAATTCATTTCAAGTTTGATCTTGATCCAATCTCAAAACTCGAGTTATACTCGAGGATTTTGTAATATTTAATGTTCATTTTATTTTTATTAAAAAATATATTATGATTAATTAAACTTTTAATCTCTATGCCGTATAATCTTATCTATTCACCCTAAATTTAATCATAATAATCTATAAATTCTCTCTTCATTCTTCACTTTTCAACCCTATCTTTCACTTCACTACCCTAACTTTATTTCTATTATTTTAAATGATAGAACTTGAAATTTATAGGTTGTATATATGAAAGACCAGTATGAAAATAATGGTTTATAATTATTTTTTTAAATTAAAATTCATATTACCACTATTCATATAAGGAATGGATCTTAACTTGACTCTTATTCATGTCATTATTTGCACATCTCAACAAAAAATGACATAATTAAAAAATATCTCTCTTTTTAATTAGAGAGGTCTGCATTTTTATTCAGTCTTTTATAATTGAACCAAATCATGCAATTCGACCTCATTGAATCTGAACTACACATTAAGACAGTTTGATTTGCTTAGTTATGACTTTGATTTTTTATGTTTGTTCCATTCTCTTTGTTAAAAATGTCAATTTTGAATTTTTGGTATTATAGTGTCGTGATTATAATATGAATTTTTATTTTCATACTTTTTATCATTTACTTTCAAATTATAATGTAAAAATATATTTTGTTATTCCAATGTTATACTAACATCACAATTTAAAATGATGTAAAGCAATTTGATTTGACAATTAAGCTTAATTAAACTAGATCGAAATGATAAATGGTTTGATTAACAATTTCAATTTTAAAAACAATGTGTGAGATCGATACTAAAATTTATTGGGAAATTATATAAAAAGTCTGTCTTGATGAAAAATAGGTCCACTTGATTTTGACAATGGCTGAGTCACGACTTTCTTATGGCTCAAAGTTTAAATAAATATATTTTTTTTAATGAATTATAGTCGGTTAATCTTACAAAATTATATGAGTAGTTGTTTATGTAAGAACATAAAAATATTTCATTAAATATATAAAGTCGCCTAATTTAAATTGAATAAAATATGTAGTTAATGTTGTATTTTTGAACAATTAATAATTTAATTTAATTAAATCAAATAACTAAAAAATCATGCCCCGACCCAAACGTGCATGTGACGGGGATAAATTTTTTTTTTTTTACCAAACACTACAATAAGCAATACATACAACACGTGGGAAGCACAGTGTGTACTAATTTAGGTGAAGCTTAGAATTTTGTCTCTCTCATTTGTAGTGAGTCTTGTTATGTTTTCTTTTAAATTAAATTTTTGAGTTTATGTTAATTTAATTTTGATTCATATAAGTGATTTAATTGCATCTTAAATTTAATTGCCTGCTTCAGTTGGATAATAACTAATTCATAATTCAGACGGGTCTAATATCACAACAGTTTCTTTCTTTCTACTGACGGTGGAAAATTTTCACTCAATTGACTTTATGAAGTTGTGCATTCCTTTAAATGTTAACTTCCCTAATCAAGGAATTGTAAATTGATTGTGAATCATTCTTTTCTCGTTTGTGAGGCTTATAATTTCTATTTATACTGATATAATGCACAACTTCATATAATTTGGAAATGAGCCATTTACCAAATTCTACACTTTATTTCTTTTTACACAGTCTGGATGTGTAGGGCAAAAGTAGTTGAAGTTTCTCTACTGAACCTTGCAATATTAAAAGACTAGACTCTGGTTAGAATAAGTTTGCTTTGGGGTAATGGGTAACTCAGTGATATACAGAATTGCACCCATACGCAGCTAGAGGGTAGGCCTCTGCCTCACTTGAACACTGGATTTGGAATAGATTCATGGTGTTGAAACCAAGAACTATTGAATTTCATCATTATGGATTGGATGCTCATGATTTGTTTAGAGCTTAATGCTATTTGGTGTTGTATTACTTTCAAATGTTTTTGTCTTGATCCTTCTGTATTTTCCAATTGCAGGGCAATCGAGTCTCTTGAAGTTTTCCATTTTGGTTGTTGGAGCTGGATGTTAAGGGTCAAGACTCCGTGACCAGATAGAGACACGTGAAGGTCATCTTCGGTGTCAAAATCATACAGCTAAATCCGGGTGATGGAGATTTCGGACGCATAAGACTTCCTGGAATACCCAAGAACGACCTGGAATGTGCAAGAAGGTTTTGGAACAATGCGGAAGGTTCTGAATGACTCAAGAAGACTCTCCAAGGTGCCAGTTATGTGGAGTGTCTAGTCTTGTAGAAGAATTTAGAAATATTTAGAATATGTAGAACTCTATAGAAGTGTAGAGTCTTATAGAAGTGTATGGAAGAATGTAGAAATGTGTGGTAATTGGAGAGATGCTTAGAATATTCTAGAGTGTCTAGGAGAGTGTGAAGATATTTATGGAGTCAACCATTGGATTAATGCCACATGGCACAATCCTAGCTACAATTGGGCATGGCCTCAACTATAAATAGATATGGGGAGCCCATTTGCACCCAATCCACACAAGCTAGTCAAGGATTCTAGCATAACATTGTGAGTTGAGAACTTGTAGCTTTTGAGTGTTTCTTTTGTAATCTCCTTAGTTGTTCAATACAAGATAGTGTTTGTGTTGATCACATTGGTATTTCATCTCCATCTCGTTCTTGTGTTTGTGTAATTGCTTCCGCTTCTTAGTTTAAAGAATGACCAAATCAATTGTTAGGCTGACTCACTAAACGACGGAGTGATCGAGTGAGTACCACACGAGCTGAATCGCTAAAGGATTCTCTAACCCCGTGACATGGAGCTCTTGAAGTCTTCCTTTGATGATTGAATTATCAAAGTATATCAAAGCATGACAAGTCATTTGCAACATTGACCAACTCATCCTCTATACCCTTAGATCAACTAGTGCCTACACTCCTTATATTTGGCTCATTTTACTTATGTACAGCATTAAGTTAGGTTGAAGAAGGTAAGGGTTTGGGCTGTGATTAATGTGCTTCACTGTGTTGTATGTAGAAGAGGTAACGATTCCCAAAGGGCAGCTCACTACCTCCTTCAAATGGGTTTCATATCGGACTCAACCCCATTTCAGCCCATGACAGGGCAGATTGCCTATAAGAAGTTAAGAACCCTTAATTGGACCCCTAATGTCTAATATGATTTAATTCACATAGAATGCAAGACACCAACATAAAAATATTTATTATTTTTCTTTATAAAATAAAAATGATAAAATGGAAAAGATAGGCATGACCCAATTTCCAACTCCATGTGTGATAACGATGCTTCAAGAGTTTCTTAAGCAGATAAATGTCATTGTAACTTATTTTCTAAAGCAAGAATGTGAAAACAATAAGCGAAGAGTCCAAAGTTAAATGGGATTCAAGTCTCCACTTTAGTAAATAGCAGAGAAAATTGGATCCTAGCCCTGGAATTCACATAATCCTGCGCCAAACACGCCCTGGAATTTGGATGACTTCTTCACACTCTTCCCATTGCTTAGGGGTGAAACTCGGGTCGGGTTTTGACCCAACCAGCATGACCCGACCCAACCCGACCCGAGAAATCAATCGGGTCAGATCATGAAAGTCGGGTCAGTGGATCAGGTCGGGTTGAGAAGATAGAAACTTGAATTAAATTCGAGTCGGGTCGGGTTGAGGAATTTTCAAATTAATCCGACCCGACCAGATCAAATCCGACCTGACCCGATCAAATTCAGACTAAAATGGGTTCAAAATGCGCTTCGGGTTAGAATTCGGGTTGAGTCGGGTTGGGTTGAGATGTTGGGTCAAAAGTTTGGATTGAGTCGGGTCGTGTTCAATGCTCAATAGATATAGAATTTTTGGGCCCCACGTAAGTGGGCCCCACAAGAATTCAATGGTCGAGAGGTCAAAGTTGGACCATCGTCGACCGTCATTTTCTCTGGCAATTTAAGAAGCTTAAGTGCTTCTCTGTTCTTTCAACTTTGAACATTGGAGTTGGAGTTGGTACCGGCTTTTGGCCAAACATCAGCTTGAAAATTGACTAAATTACTTCCCCTTTTCCGGATTTACTTCTTTTTCATCACAAACGTGTCACAACCTTTCAGAGTAATTTTCGAAATATGTAGAAACCTTATTATTCATAAGATATACTGAGTAATTTATTTAGAACGAATTCTGGACTCTTAGACTTCCTAAGACAAGTTTTTGATCATCACTTCAACATTTTCTTTTGAGGATAAATACTAAAAATCACACTTATAAAAATATGATTTATTGTTTTCATGTATATATTTTTCATCTATTTCAAGTCAAATTTGATGTTTAATTATTACTAATTATTATTTCCATTTGGTCCTATCAAAGTTGCAAAAGAGTTATAGTGTATTATTTATCTTTGGCTTATTATTAAATTTCATGTGTAAATAGAATTTATATTTAAGCTTTCTAAATTATTTTACATAGAATGATGCCCACAGTGATCTTCTTTATCTTATCACTGATAGGCATGTAATGGCTAACTCTTCCAAAATTGTTATGACATTTTCAATTAAAAATATATATTGTTTTGGGCTGATGATGGTTAGAGCCATAACCAATCAAGTTAAATGAGTTGATTTGGCGGTTAAGAACCCACCTTAGATACCGGAGATCATGAATTCAAGTTACTTTCAAGACAAAAGAACTGTTCTTCATAGTGTTATCCAGTATATGTGGATAAAAAGGCTTGTTCATGTCTTGAAGATTAGTGAAATGTTCTAAGAGACCCGAAAATCTTGATCTTAAAAAAAAGTTGTTGAGAAAAAAAAACCGATCAATGCTCGATGGGCCATTTTTTATGAGAATGGTTATAATTGAGTTTGTGGCTACTAATTTGGTTAACGTTATTGTGGTTTTTCATTTCAGCCACTTTCACTCAAACGAAACGAAAATTAGTAAATTACGAATATTACGATGGGATAAAATGAATGGGTCGAAAGTTTAATTGCAAAGTCTAAAATGGATGAGTTGTTGTTTATCATTATCATTAATAAAAAATAATGTAATCAAGTAAAAACCATACCTCCAAACTTTAGATTAAATTTGTTAATAATGCAAGAATAAGAATTAAATGCCTAATAAATAGAATTATTGTCATAAAGGTAACCTTAATTTGGTCAATCATTGATCTAATTAATTAATTTTGAAGGGCCATATTCGAACTAAAACTTTTTCTACAAATCAATCATCACCGGACAAAATAAGCTTAACTAGACGTAGATAGTGTGTAGGCTGAAATTTTAGGCAAATTACGGAATCTGCCATTTTTGGCTGAAATTTTTATGGATTTTGAATTTTTTATTGACACAATGCTCTAACAGGGGTCAAAAAATTGTGGATATCTTGATATCTCGGATCTCAGCCGATATCTCTCTCTCCTAATTTTTTTCCAATCTCGGCTGTATAATTATGTATCGGCCGATATTGACGAGATCTCAGTGAAATCTCGCCAGTACAGCCGATACAAATAGTATTACTGAGATTTATAACCCTGTCTAATAGACTGAAATAACGTTATTAGTTAAAAAAATGGGCCCAAGTGGGGGCCATGTTTATATCTTGCAATTGCATTTCCAATGGGATAAGAGCGAAAAAGAGTTGAGCCATGAACCTACTTTTTTAATACGAGGATCAATGGTAGGGATGTAAATGGGTCGGATACAGGTCAGATCTGTGTATAATTCGAATCCAAATCGAATAATCTCGTATCCAGATCTGAAATCGGATTTGATCAATCAATACCCATATGATTTCACTAATCAATACCCATATCCAGATCTGAGAGTAATAATTCATATCTGTGTATAATTCGAATCCAATCTGATTGCAAGAGCCTATACATATTCGCATCTGGATCATTATTGGATATCAGAGTTCGAATTTGAATTCTTTAAAGATTCAATATTTGGAGGTAATTTATGGAAAAACAACAGTTTTAAAAAAATTGACAGTAATCGAGCAGGTGATAATATCGGCTGATACATGTAACGGTCAATATGTATCGATTTTTTAAGGATATGTATCGGCCTGGCAAACAATATATCGACGCTGTGATCATGATATATCATCCAAAATATCGGCCAATATCCTGAATATTGGCTGAATTTGAAAAAAAAAAAAAATCAAATATCGGTGTTGGGTCCCACCGATATATTGCCGATATTTGGCTATGTCGGCAAAATATCGGCCATGATATCGGCCGATATTATGTACTTTTTCCAGTTTTTTTTTTTAAAAAAGTCTTTTTATTTTTTAATTCAGATAAAATTAAAAAAATAAAACCAGTCCTATTTGAAAAAAATAAAAAGAGAGAGATAATGATATCTTGTAGGCGATATTTGAACCCTGCTCAAGAGTTTAGAAATGCACTCGACTCTGGCATACCATATGAAAACATGGACCGCTTTTGGAAATGTTAAGCGGCTGTTTACTTATATTTTTAAGATTAGATTAGAGATCTTAGATTTAAAATTTTTAAGTCTCTCTAATATATGAGATTTATGAGTGATTTCTTGCATTCGCAAACTTAATCTCATCTGTAATGTAAGTATAAAATCACTTAGTGTATATTTGACAAGGATTATGGAAATTCAAATTCTTCAAATCATTCCTTAAACTTTAGTTAAAAAATTACTGAAAATAAGAAAAAAATAGATATCATATATTAAAATTTATTAAAATAAACAAATTAAAAGTAAGTTGTATTATAAAGATACCATACTTTTTTTAAAATTTATGTGTAAAAAAATACAGGAAATCCAGCATAAAACCCCAATGAATGATACTTATTGTCCTTAGGACACATCAGGTGAGGCATGACGACTCAAATCTAACATCTTCCACTTCCAGGAGATTACCAATTGCTCTATATTTAGAGTGACTCATTTAATCGTAGCTTAAAAAGACAAAAAAGTCATGCAAGTCCATCGAAGTTGATTAATAAGTCAATTAGTCTTATCAGAGTTCTTTTAGTTGAGTTAAAAAACTTGTCAAATTACTTTTACTGATGGACAGCAGTGACTCCTTGGTGAGATTTACTTTCTCAAATTGTTTTCCACTTGACATGATCATATGAGTTATGCATGAGATTTAGACATTCATAATCCTATAAAGTAAACTTATAAAAGCTGATTATCGCCTAAGATTGCTCTGGGGTGACCATATAGACACCGATGCTTTCTGTTAGGAGACACCGAATTTTAGATTTTAGGTGAAAATTACCATTCTGCCCTTCACGCATGAAGGAATCGATCGGTTGATTCCGGAACGGGTGAAAGAAAATACTAAAACAGATCGATCGCACGATGCAGCGATCGATCTGTTTTCAAATGAAAAATCAGCAGCGTAACAGATCGATCGCATCGTGAGATCGATCTGTTTAAAAATAATTATATTATTTAAATAATAAAATTTCCTTTAAAACTTTATACTTATTTTTTAAGCACTGTGTATTTCCAAAATTTCTCAAATTAAATATCTAGACTAATTAAAATAATCTGATAAAAATACCTTAAGACTTCAAGGTCTTTTGACACTCTTAAATATTTAAAACACAGTATTTTACAAATAAGGGTATCCCTAGGGTATGTCAAAAATACATTTAGGAGTGTTAAAAGACCTTAAAGTCTTAAAGTATTTTTATCAGGTTATCGTAATTAGTCCGGATATTTAATTTGAGAAATTTTAAAAATACACAGTGCTTAAAAAATAATATTAAAGTTTTATCTTTCCTTTAAAACTTTACACTTATTTTTTAAGCATTGTGTGTTTTCAAAATTTCTCAAATTTAATATCTGGACTAATTAAAATAATCTGATAAAAATACCTTAAGACTTCAAGGTCTTTTGACACTCCTAAATATTTAAAACACAGTATTTTACAAATAAGGGTATCCTAGGGTATGTCAAAAACACATTTAGGAGTGTTAAAAGACCTTAAAGTCTTAAAGTATTTTTATCAGGTTATCGTAATTAGTCCGGATATTAAATTTCAGAAATTTTGAAAATACACAGTGCCTAAGAAATAACTTTAAAGTTTTATCTTTCCTTTAAAATTTTAAAGCTATTTCTTAGGCACTGTGTATTTTCAAAATTTCTGAAATTCAATATCCGGACTAATTACGATAACCTGATAAAAATACTTTAAGACTTCAAGGTCTTTTAACACTCCTAAATGTGTTTTTGACATACCCTAGGATACCCTTATTTGTAAAATACTGTGTTTTAAATATTTAGGAGTGTCAAAAGACTTTGAAGTCTTAAGGTATTTTTATCAGATTATTTTAATTAGTCTAGATATTAAATTTGAGAAATTTTGAAAACACACAATGCTTAAAAAACAAGTGTAAAGTTTTAAAGGAAAGATAAAACTTTAACATTATTTTTTAAGCACTGTGTATTTTTAAAATTTCTCAAATTAAATATCCGGACTAATTACGATAACCTGATAAAAATACTTTAAGACTTTAAGGTCTTTTAACACTCCTAAATGTATTTTTGACATACCCTAGGGATACCCTTATTTGTAAAATACTGTGTTTTAAATATTTATGAGTGTCAAAAGACCTTGAAGTCTTAAGGTATTTTTATCAGATTATTTTAATTAGTTTAGATATTCAATTTGAGAAATTTTGGAAATACACAGTGCTTAAAAAATAAGTGTAAAGTTTTAAAGAAAATTTTATTATTTAAATAATATAATTATTTTTAAACAGATCGATCGCACGATCGTGCGATCGATCTGTTACGCTGCTGATCTTTCATTTGAAAACGGATCGATCGCTGCATCGTGCGATCGATCAGTTTTAGTGTTTTCTTTCACCCGTTCGGGAATCAACCGATCGATTCCTTCATGCGTGAAGGGCAGAATGGTAATTTTCACCTAAAATTTAAAATTCGGTGTCTGCTGACAGAAAGCATCGGTGTCTATATGGTCACCCATTGCTCTGCTATATGACCTCTTCCAAGTGGTGAAAATTTGTTTATGACTCACAAAAGCTCAGAACCAATTTTCCGTTAGGGCATGTTTTGTTGATTTTAGAAAATGAATTTCAAAGGGAAAATACATTTTAATTGATTTTTTTTTAGAAAAATAGTTTGGTAGGAATTCATTTTTAATTTTTTATATATTTGTTTGCCACTCATCTATATAAAGAAAAATTGGTTGATAAATGGGTCGAGTTGAGTCGAGTTAACCCATTAAATAAATGAGACAAGATTTAAGTCAAATATGGTTCAAATCAGCCCATTTATGATTATTTAGATTAGGCTAATTCATTAATAAATGGGTCAAGTTTTTTACAAATTAGATTAAGGACTACGAAGTTGGGAAGGTCGAAGAACTTTACGTTTGCTAGGACTAAGTCCAAGTTTAGATCAACTTCATTTAGTAAAGCCCGAGCGCATCCCAAATTGTATATGTAGTAACAAACCTGCATGCGAGTCTAAAATGGAATTTTTTATATTATTCTATTAAATATAAATTATATATGATATAAATTTTACATTAATACAAAATAAAAATTACATTTTATAAACTATGCTGGAATTGGTTTTTTAAGCTTGAGTCGAGCTTTCAAGTATAGGCCTAATCCGACCCAAATTCTTTTTTTTTAAGACCAAACAGACTCAAATTCTATGCCAAGCTTAATATTTTAGTCTAAAAATGAACTCGATCTGATCTTGGTTCAACCTAAACCATTTTCTTTCAGGGTTTTTTTTTATGTGGACATAGGCTGGGCCTAGCACAAGTTGCAATGAAGCTTAATATAGAAGCCGAGTCGAGTCGATCCATTGGGCTTGATCTACTCAAATTGAGTTCATCCCATTTAATAAAAATAATGTGTCAAGATCCATCGGGTCCGATTTTGTAACTAGTCAACCCATTTAATCTTAGTAAGGTCAACTCATTAAATGAATTAAGTCAGGTATGCATATGATTAAAATGTTTAAATTTTATTTGGTCAAGCCATTAAAGACGTGCTTCATAAATTTGTTTAGAAAAGCACTTCTCCATGGGTCATGATAGAAAAAAAAAATTGACCTTCAGAATTTAGATTCCTAGAAAAATCTATAAAAACAAACATAGAAAAATCTCACTCTCTTTATATAGTCAAATCTTTTATATCATTAGTTCAAATCAATCAATGAAGCAGTTAAAATTAAATTAAAAAAATACGTAAATGGTAAATGTTTGAACATAAGGACGTTGAGTTCGATGTTTGGAAAATACTAGGTCCAAGCTTGTTCATTTGAGACTATTAAAAATTCAATTGTTTAGATTGAAAATAAATTTAATAAGTTACAACTGAACCAAAGTAGAGCTCAAAACTCGATTTTCAGTTATATGACCTTGATAGTCAAAGTCACTAAGCATCCTTATCTAGGTAATTTTTAATGATGCTTGGAGATTTTCAAGATCAAATGACTATAAATAGAATTTTGAGTTCGAATTTGGTCCACTTGTAGTTCAGCATATCTACTTTTAATATAAATGGCTAGTTTTTAATTAATTTCAATTTATTTAAAAAAAAAAAAGAGCAAATAAACCAGGTGTTCTCATACACTTATAATGGCTAAATAGGCCAAAGGCTCTTGTGGCTTTCACGGTTTTGTAATACCCCACCCAAGAGAGGGGGGTTAGTTGCATTACAAAGAGAGAAAAATTCGCATGTATGGGTACAAAGTCCCACATCGCCTAGTGCCTTGAAATTCTTTTGGTCTATAAGTTGGGACCCTCGTCCTTCTATTACAAGGCCTGTTGAGAGCAAGTTTAGGTTGGCTCGCCAATGCAGCTATATAGACACCTGACTTTTCTTTCTCTAAACACCCGATTTCAAAAAAATCGGATGAAATTACCATTTTGCCTTTTGATTTTTTTTTTCGTCCGAACAAATGTGCTTGTGGAGAGGGAGAAACAGTCTCCCTGCCAACTGTAACATTTGCGCGTTTGACTCGGATTTTCAAATGAGGCATTTTCTCAACCTATTTCTACAAACAATGTATCAAAATTCATCTAATCTGAATTTTATGAAATCTGGGACTAATTTTAAGTGAAAATGGTATAGTTTTGAGTTACAAAAATATTACCAAAAGAATTAAGAGGAAAGGTCATTTTTCCTTAATTCTTTAGGTACGATTTTTTAAGTCCAAAACTATACCATTTTTACTTAAAATTAGTCCCGGAATTCATAAACTTTAGAGTAGATAAATTTTGATACCTTATTTGTAAAAAATCAGTCGAGAAACGGCCTCTTTTGAAAATCTCTCTAATTTTACGTTCGGAATGAAAAGAAATAAAAGGGTAAAATGGTAATTTGCCACCAAAAAATGAAAATTGAAAAGTCTGGTGTCTGGATAGCCGACCTTCATTTATTTATTGCAAGTTTGGATAGATTTTGGGTCAAGTTAAGACTAAAGATACACGCACGTATATCCACTAAATATTTTAAGAAATAAAACTAAATATTATTCAAACTTGCATATCCAAATATTATAAAAGAAAATACCAAATTACCAACACATGATAGTGTTACATTCAAGTTTTGACTCCTTTTTTGTTTTGAACCGGAGCAGCGGCCATTTCTCTTTATGCATTTTTTGGATCGTAAAGTTTTGATGATGAAAAATAATTTAAAATAATAAATATCTAAAAAGCTCAAAATACATGACTTGACTGGTCAAATCAATGCATTCCCAAATATATTACCATTAGAAAATAATATTTTTGTGAGCTTCATATATTTTTAAAGGCAAAAAAATTTTGATAATAAAAGTTAATCTGAAGTGATTAAAATTTGAATTGTTAAAAAATAATTTGAATGGTATAATCAGAGTGACTCATTATGCGATTCATATTTAAGTATATACTTTTTCAATCAATATAAAAATTTTAAACTTCAATTATTTTAAAAAATGACAAAAGAAATTAAAATACTATTTAATTGATGTAATTCGAATGATTTTTTAAAAATCTCTCAATGAAACATATATCTGTGTTTCCTCTTTTCCTTCACCCATTTTCAAAATAGATAATTAAATATAAAATATTTTTAATTGAAGAGTATTTTCGTAATTTCGTTAGCTCTGATGTAGTCGGTTAAGAGAGAGGAGTCAACTTTGGCACGTGAAAGCGAAAGGACTGGAAGAGGGAAAGGGAAAGGGAAAGGAAAAGCAGTCGTCTTTTCATTCGAGCATGTGAGGTAGGGAACGCTTACCTCCTCCTCCTCCTCCTCCATCATCTCAGCGACGGCCTGCTGTCTGACATTATAGATTGAAGGCGTTTGACGATAAGGGTAACAACAGTGACGACGGCCTACCGTCACATGCTATTGCTGTGCAAGGTGAAGAGTTGGATGGATTAGCTTTTTAATATATGGTTTATAAAAAATATTTTAATTAAATTAATTAAGTTTTATTTAAAATTCTTATAATTTAATTGATATGATTAAAGTTAATTTTTTATAGATCACATTCGAACAAACAAATTTTGAAAATGGACAGTGCTTAAAAAATAACTTTAAAGTTTCAAAGGAGATTTTATTATTTTACTAATTCACTTTCCATTACTGTAGCATCGGCAACATAGACCGTTATTTTTTAAGAACTGTGTATTTTCAAAATTTCTCAAAATAAATATCCGGATTAATTATGATAACCTGATAAAAATACTTTAAAACTTTAAGGTCTTTTGACATTTTCAAATATGTTTTCGGCACAGTCGAGCGATACCCTTATTTGTAAAATACTTTGTTTTAAGCATTTGGGAGTGTCAAAAGACCTTAACGTCTTAAAGTATTTTTATTAGGTTATTCTAATTAGTCCGGATATTCAATTTGAAATTTTTTAGAAATTAACAGTGTTTAAAAAATAATTTTAAATTTTTAAAAAAGATTTTATTATTTAAATAATATATTGTACATTTCTGTTCATCTGAATGAATGAAGTGTTGTGGTCATTCGTATTACAATTCGTTTGAATGAACTGATAGAATGAACTCTTGTGCCCATTTGTATTAGTGGTCGTTCGAATAAATAGATTAAATAGTAACATAGAATACTATTCAGCCCATTTGATTTGAACGAACTAAATTTATACTTGTCATTCATTCGAATGAATAAAAAATAAAATGGGCAGTTCATTTGAATAAGAAAAATATGAGATATAATGATAATTTATCATGAAAATTCAGAATGGGATCCGTAGGGACAGTTTTTTCAGTATCTGTAAGTGCTATTTTTTTTTTTTTTTTTTCAATTTCATCTTTGGCCAAACATGGGTGGGGCCCAGTAGCTGTACGATAACGTTGAAGGAGGTGGGGACGGTTGAGAAAGAAGAAACCAAAGGCCGCAAGCACTGACCACTAACTTTTGTTACTTTTCTTTTGTACGAAAAGTTATGAAAATGGGTCGGCATGAAAGTTCTGTGAGAGATCCAAAAGAGAGGGCTGGTATTGGACTCAACTCTGGCGTAGCATAGGAAAACATGGACCGCTTTTGGAAATGTTTACTTATATTTTTAAAATTAGATTAGAGATTTTATATTTAAATTTTTTAATTCTATCTAATATATGAGATTTATGAGTGATTTCTTGCATTCGCAAACTTAAATTCATCTGTAATGTAAGTCTAAAATCACTAAGTGTATATTTGACAAGAGTTATGGAAATTCAAATTCTTCAAATCATTCCTTAAACTTTAGATAAAAAATTACTGAAAATAAGAAAAAAAATAGATATCATATATTAAAATTTATTTAAATAAACAAACATTAAAAGTAAGTTGAATTATAGAGATATCAATTTTTTTTTTTAATTTACGTGTGAGAAAATGCAGGAAACCTGTTATAAAACTCCCACGAGTGATACTCACTGTCCTTAAAGCACACCAGGTGAGGCCATGGTGGCTCAAACCTAACATCTCTCACTTCTTGAGGCAGGAGATTACCAGTGTTGTCACGCCCTGACCCGAAAGGTGGGCCCAGAACGCGACTGGTTTTTTTTTTTAAAAAAAAACTAAGACGACAATGAAGAAGTCTAAATGGGCTGGATCAACAGTTAGAACCAAAGTTCACACATGATCCGAACATGTGGACCCAAACATAAATCATAAGTCTACCCAACATAAACACAATCCATAACACATAATTCCAACACTGGAAATTCATTGAATACATCATCAGATTAACTACAGTCGCATGGTAGTTTAATACATTACACTAATGCAAACTAAGTACCACACACGGTACTTTACAAAAACAATGGTTCCAAGAATCAAAAAATAAAGACAAGGGTATTCCCCTCAGTGGGAATCCCAAAGCAGCATCGCAGCTTAACCATCCTAAGTTTCAAACAGAGGGTTCTCCTCCTCAAGTTCATCTCCTGAAAAGTTAGTGGGGTGAGCTAACTAGTCCAGTGAAGGAAATATAACAGTGCAACTTAAGTAAACATCAGGTTAGTAAATAATCAACAGTTGCAATATAATATCTCATGCTTAATAATAAATTCAAGTATAATCTCATCATCATTTCCACAATTCATCACCTTTTCCATTACTGCTGTCATCCAACGTAACGCCTACATACTATTTTGAGACCATCGTATTAAGTCCCGACATGGTCAAAATACATCCTTATAAGTACATTTCCGACCCTCACATGGCCGATACTGATACTCCTCAAGTCAGCAACTGTCGACACCCATAGTCTAGTAGACGTAAACCATCTCACACACATGGCCGATATTCGTTCAATAGTCAAGGGCACGTGGAAGCAGTATTACATTTCTTACATGATCAACATCATAAGCATTTCACAATTAACATAAGCACTTCTTACAACAGTGCATCATATCTAAGCACAAGGGTGGATTCATCAAATCTGAAACCACTCATTGCTCAAGACTCATCTCATAAGAACCTGATTACACCTACTGCAAAGTTAAGTTTCCTCACCGAAAATGTGTGGTATCGCGGTCTCTGTTCAACAAGCAAACAAGTGCACAATCAATCATAAGTTAACATAGCATTCATATGCATACATATAAGTAGCATTTCTAAATCATACTTGTTTTTCCAGAAATCTCCAAGGTAGATGGAATTGAGTATCCTATTTGGTTTCTAACCATTTTAAGTTATAATAATCCACAGTATATAAATAGTAAGGTGCTCAGTCCAAAACTCATATTGTCTTCTAGGCATGACCAGATTGACTTATTGAATTAGGTTTAGATACTCAGGTCACTTCTCGGTTGTCTTCTAGATAGTACCAGATTTGACATGTTGAGTAAGGCCTCAAAGTCACTCGTCCGACAAATGTAACGTCGGCCTGGAAGTGAAGTCACTCATTGCCCGACCAATAGAGTTGGCCTGGAAGTGAATACAATAGTATTGAGGGTTAGTACATTTTTAGTTTATCAAGGGCTTAAACATCACATGCATCAATAATCAAACAATATTTTACACTTCAAAAACTGGGTCCCTCGGAACAAGCGTCGGAACCAGGTACTGTGGCTTCGGATCATCCGAACCATTGCCTAAACTAGTCACTGACTTCGGATCTTGGGTCTAACTTCAGATCATCCGAAGATCGGGTCTCGGATCATCCGAAGTCCTTCCGAACCGAAAGAAATCGAAAAACGGGTCTCGATGGGTCTATGTGTCTCGGATCAAGTCGAGTAAGGCTCGGATCATCCGAGTCAGGTTCGGTCCTTCCGAACTCGGCTCGGAACGTCTGGGCTAGTTAAACTTGCCTCGGACTCTTCGGGGCTTCGGGTGAAGCTCGGAACGTCCGAATGGTTCCTCTCGGACCGTCCGAGAGCCGTCTTCCTCCACTGTCTGCAACAACAGACAGTGACGGGCAGACACTGCATGAAATACGAAACTAGAAACAGTGAGTTTTTCGGATTCGATTTTCACATCCAACCGGTCAGATGGACTTCTTAGTGAGTCCTCTTCCCATAGGAAGTGATTTGGAACTTTTAAACTAAACAGGCCAACCGATTTTTAAAACGAAAAGCACACTGATACAAAGAAAACCAAGTTTTTCCTTAAACTTCAAACTCGTTTTACACACTCAAAACTTGGCCAAATTTGGTTTTTCTTGATTCTAAACCGACTGAAATTGAAAGAGGAATGCAGTGGTTACCTTCACTCGAGTTCCTAGGTTGAAAAATCTAACTTTTGAAAATATTTCCTCTTAAGCTTACTGTTAAGCTAAAACTTGGAAAACAGAGGCAAGAGTGATCGGCTGAGTTTGGTTTTCAAGCAGCTGAAACTGAGACTGAGAAAGGGAGAAGAGATGAAGATTTTCTGGGAGTGAAATCAGATGGAGGAGGCAATGGTCTTATAGAGGTGACCGATCAATCGGAGCAGCTACATGCCGTTGCTGCTTACGTTCGAAACAGTAACTGCAGAAGTTACCGTTGGTTCCATAACAGCCCCTCCAAAAATTCCAATTTTGCAAATAAGTCCCCATTTTGATAAAAACTTGATTTTTAACTAAAGGCATGATTTAAAAAACTCAATAATTTAATCCAACCTCACAGATAAGTTGGGTTTTAAAAACTTTAATCATCATAAAAATTTGGAGATTTAAAACTCACTAAAAACCAAGGATTTAAATAAAAATCACCATTTTATGCTATTTACGTAATTTAACTTGTGTTAAAAAAAATAATTTAAAATATTCATTTTTGGGGTTTGAAAGAATAAACTAAACCGTACTAAAATAGTCTAACACTCTACACTTGTTTCAAAATTTATCTCATTTCAAAAACCATTTAAAAATATTTATTTCTCCCTTTTGGGGTTTTGATGGGCGGTTTTAAATATTATTTTCTGAAAATAAAATTATTTTAAAATTAGAAATAGAAATCCTTAACTAACGACAATAATATAATCCAATAATAATCACATAATAACACAATTTATAAAATAATAACAATAAGCAGTAAATTACCATTTTGCCCCTCCAGCTGGACGAGCTGGATCACTTAGCTTTCGTGCTCAGATTGGGCCACACCTGGGCTTTTCTCAAAGCCCTAACCGAAATCTTTGAGATTAACCTGTCAAACTAAGATTTATTAAGTTAAACTACGCCTAATTTGGGTCAGAGTATTACAAGTGCAATTACCAAATGCACTTTACTTAGAGTGACTCATTTAATCATATGAATTATGCATGAGATTTAGACATTCATAGTCCTGTAAAGTAAACTTATAAAAGCTGATTATCTCCTAAGATTGCTTTGTTGCATATGACCTCGTGTCTAAGTGGTGAAAATTTGTTTATGACTCACAAAAGCTCATAACAAATTTTCCGTTAGGGCATGTTTTGTTGATTTTATGAGAAAATGAATTTCAAAGGAAAAATACATTTTAATAGAATTTTTTTTAGAAAAATAGTTTGGCAGGAATTTATTTTTAAATTTTTATATATTTGTTTGCCACTCATCTATATAAAGAAAAATTGGTTGATAAATGGGTCGAGTTGAGTTGAGTTAACTCATTAAATAAATGAGACAAGATTTAAGTCAAATATGGTTCAAATCAGCCCATTTATGATTGTTCGGGTTAGATCAACTTATTTAATAAGTGGGTCAAGTTTTGTACAAATTAGGCTAAGAACTACAACTTGGGAAGATCGAGGAGTCTGGATCTACTCAAATTGGTGAAACCCAAGCACATCCCAAATTGTATATCTAGGACCAAACCTGAAGTGTAGATGCGAGCTTATTCATGCTCGAGACTGGGTCAAAAATGGATTTTTTTATATTATTCTATTAAATATAAATTATATATGATATAAATTTTACATTAATACAAAATAAAAATTACATTTTATAAACTATGTTGGAATTGGTTTTTTGAGCCTCAGTCGAGCTTTCAAGTATAGGCCTAATCCGATCCAATTTTTTATTTTTTTTTAAAGACCAAACGGACTCAAATTCTATGTCCAGCTTAATATTTTAGTCTAAAACTGAACTCGATCTGAGCTTGGGTAAACCTAAACTATTTTCTTTTCGAGGTTTTTTTATGTGGACTTGGGCTAGGCCCAGCACAAGTTGCAATGAAGCTTAATATGTAAGGACAGTTGAGTCGATCCATTGGGCTTGATCTAGTTCATCCCATTTAAGAAAAAAAAAATGTGTCAAGATCCATTGGGTCCGATGTTGCAACCAGTTTGAGTCTAGTTAACCCATTTAATCTTAGTAGGGTCAACTCATTAAATGAATTAAATCAGGTATGCATGTGATTAAAGTGTTTAAATTTTATTTGGTTGACGTGTTTCATTAATTTGTCTAGAAAAGCATTTCTCCATGGGTCATGATAGGAAAAAAAATTGACCTTCAGAATTTAGATTCCTAGAAAAATCTATAAAAACAAACATAGTAAAATCTCACTCTCCTTATATAGTCAAATCTTTTATATCTTTAGTTCAAATTAGTCAATGAAGCAGTTAAAATTAAATTAAAAAAAAAAAAACATAAATGGTAAACATTTGAACATAAGTACATTGAGTTCGATGTTTGGAAAATACTAGGTCCAAGCTTGTTCATTTGAGACTGTTAAAAATTCAATTGTTTAGATTGAAAATAAATATAATGAGTTACAACTGAACCAAAGTAGAGCTCAAAACTCGATTTTCAGTTATTTGATCTTGATAGTCAACGTCACTAGGCATCCTTATCTAGGTAATTTTTAATGATGCTTGAAGATTTTGTCCACTAAGATCAAATGGCTATAAATAGAATTTTGAGTTCGAATTTGTCCCACTTGTGGTTCATCATTTCTACTTTTAATATAAATGGCTAGTTTTTAATAATTTCAATTTTCTCTTTTGAAAAAAAAAAAGAGCAAATAGACCAGGTGTTCTCATACACTTATAATGGCTAAATAGGCCAAAGGCTCATGTGGCTTTCACGGTTTTGTAATACCCCACCCAAGAGAAGGGGTTAGTTGCAGTACAAAGAGAGAAAAATTCACCCGTATGGGCGCAAAGTCCCACATCATCTAGTGCCTTGAAATTCTTTTGGTCTATAAGTTCGAACCCTCGTCCTTCTAGCACAAGGTTTTTTGGGAGCAACATTTGGTTGGCTCACCAATCCAAAACTTTGCAGTCTCCTGTGGACCCAAAACAAACAATATTATAATGGAGGATCGGGCTCTACTCGCTTCCTATAAAAAGTCCAATCTACAAAAATGGGCTCAAAATTTTAGCCCAGCTTGATTTGATAGGCTGGTATATATTTTTAAATTCATTTAGGCCAATCATATAGACACCCGACTTTTCTTTCTCTACACACCCAATTTAAAAAAAAAATCAGGTGAAATTATCATTTGCCCTTCCATTTTTTTTCATCCGAACAAATAGGTTTGTGGAGAGGGAGAAACAGCCTCCCTCCAACTGTAACCTTTACGCATTTGACTCGGGTTTTCAACGATGCCGTTTCTCAACCTATTTCTACAAACAATGTATCAAAATTCATCTACTCTGAATTTTATGAACTCCGGAACTAAGTTTATTGAAAATGGTATAGTTTTTTCTTCAAAAATAGTACCAAAGAATTAAGAGGGAAGGCCATTTTTTCTTAATTTTTTTAGTACAATTTTTTAAGTCCAAAACTATACCCTTTTTACTTAAAATCAGTCCCAGAGTTCATAAAATTCAAAGTAAATGAATTTTGATACTTTGTTTGTAAAAATCAGAATTTTGATACCTTGTTTGTAAAAATCGGTAGAGAAACGGCCTCTTTTGAAAGTCCCTCTCCACAACCCATTCGTTCAGACGATTCCAATTTACGTTCGGACCTTCGGACGAAAAGAAACAAAAGAGCAAAATGGTAATTTGCCACCCAAAAATGAAAATCGAATGTTTAGAGAAAGAAAAGTCGGGTATCTATATAACCGGTCTTCATTTATTTATTGCAAGTTTGGATAGATTTTGGGTCAAGTTAAGACTAAAGATACACACATGTTTATCCACTAATTATTTTAAGAAATAAAACTAAATATTATTCAAACTTGCATATCCAAATATTATAAAAGAAAATACCAAATTACCAACTAATGATAGTTTTTAGGGCTGCAATCGGGTCGGGTTTTGACTCGACCCGCATGACCCGACCCGAGAAATCATGCGGGTTGGGTTACAAGGGTCCGGGCCATAGGGTCGGGTCAGGTTGAGAAAAAACAAAACCCGAACAAAATTCGGGTCGGGTTGGGTTGAGATCTTTAAATTTCAACCCAACCCGACCTGACCCGGATTTATTAACTTAAGATAAAACCTTTACCCAAAAACCCTAATCTCTCTCTCTCTCTCTCTCATTCTCTTTCTTTGTGTATACAAAGGTAAAGGCAGCAAGAAGAGAGTGGGTTTTTGGGATTTTCCAAAGGAAAACCTTCCCTCAATGAAAGTGCAAATGAAATCCAAAGGAAAATATGCAGGTGATTTTCCTTAACCTTTCTCTCTTCACCGTTATTAAGGGTTGGGGGCAGCATCTGAAAAAGCAAATCCAAATCAAATCGGAAGGCCAGCCAGATTTCAGGTTTTGGACTATCCTTTTTGTTTTACTATTCCCTTTCTCTTCCACATTTCATCTGCTTGCCATTTCATCAACCGGCCAAATCACCATCTGCTTGGACATCTGGTTGTCTGTTCACATCTCCTTAGTACAGTGGACATCTGGACCTAGGGCTGCAACGCGGGTCAGGTCGGGTCGGGTCGGATCAAGGGCATTACAAACTCGGGTCGGGTCTGGTTGATTAAATCGGGTTTTTAATTCGGGTCGGGTCGGTCAGGTTCAATATGTTGTGACATGGGTTAGGGTTGGGTTTATTAAAACCCGACCCGAGTTGCAGCCCTAATAGTTTTACATTCAAGTTTTGACTCCTTTTTTGTTTCGAACCAGAGTAGCGGCCATTTCTCTTGAGGCATTTTTTGGATCGTAAAGTTTTGATAATGAAAAATAATTAAAACAATAAATATCTAAAAAGCTCAAAATACATGATTTGACTGGTCAAATCAATGCATTGGCAAACATATTACCATTAGAAAATAATATTTTTGTGAGCTCTATATATTTTTTAAAGGCAAAAGAGTTTTGATAATAAAAGTTAATCTGAAGTGATTAAAATTTGAATTATTAAAAAATAATTTGAATGGTATAATCAGTGACTCATCATGCAACTCACATTCAAGTATATACTTTTTCAATCAATATAAATTTTTAAACTCCAATTATTTTAAAAAATGACAAAAAAATTAAAATATTATTTAATTGATGTAATTCGAATGATTTTTAAAAATCTCTCAATCAAACATATATCTGGGTTTTCTCTTTTCCTTCACCCATTTTCAAAATAGATAATTAAATATAAAATATTTTTAATTGAAGAGTATTTTCGTTAGCTCTGATGTAGTGGGTTAAGAGAGAGGAGTATCCTACTTTGGCACGTGAAAGAGAAAGGAGTGGAAGAGGGAAAGGGAAAGGGAAAGGGGAAGGGAAAGCAGTCGTCCAAAAGAGGAGAGAACAGAGGAGATTTTTCATTCGAGAATGCGAGCTAGGGGACGCTTACCTCCTCCTCCTCCTTCATCTCAGCGACGGCCTACTGTCTGACATTATAGATTGAAGGCGTTTAACGATAAGGGTAACAACAAGAGATTGTCATCTCCTATCTTTCTCTGTCATTTGTTCAAACACCTCTCTTTTATCTCTTTATTAAAGAAGATGTTATGATAAGTAGAAGACTCTATAGTCAACACTGTTGGTTGGGTAGGCCTATAATCATGCGCAGGATAGAGTTTGAAAGAAAAAAGTTTATTATTTTTGAAATCTAAGGCTGGGTCTCAAGTTGGTCTTCTACTTATGGGTTGATCAAACGTGAGAGACACTCAAGTATTAATTGAAAACTCTCCCTGTTAGTGGGTTGATCACAATCACCAACATCATTGATGTTAGGATAGAGTTAGAAACGTCTATATGTCATTTGAAAAAGGTTTCTGATTTTTGAAATCTAAGGCTGGGTTTCAAGTTGGTCTTATACTTTTGGGTTGATCAAACATGAGAGACACTTAGGTATTAATTGAAAACTCTCCCTATTACTGGGTTGATCATAATCACCAACATCATTGATGTTATTTATCCCATCAATGACTAGAGATTCAAGTGCCCAGTTTTTTTCTTAATAATGAAATGTGGCATGGTTTATATTCCTTCCAGTTTTTATTATTATTATAAGCATTTGATTAATGAGAAATAAGCAAACTGCAGAGGGTATATGTGTCTAGTTCTATTGAAAAAAAGTTCTCCATCATTCAATTACCACCCTTCCAACCATTAGAGAATATGCACCAGCACCCCCCTGCAAAATTCTGTATGAATTCTAGCCCGTAGAAATTAGAGCTATGAAATGCTTGAAAGATGAAACTGCACTATTCCTTGCATGCTGTTATTTATTATTTGTTATTATGGTGGCTTGTATTTCCAACAATGTGAAGCTGCGAATTGCATACAACTGGAAACAAAAATTGTTCTGAAGCTCACTGCAACTCTTCCTTCTGAAGCAGGCATAGTGTGAGTATTCCTCTCAATTTTCCATCTGGTCCTGGAATCTTCTTACGATGGGATCCGGATTCGAAGGACTTCCAACAGACTTCTTTTTCACTATACATGGTGCCAGCAAGACTGATTGGACAGATGATTGTCTAATGGGTCGACCTGGAATTCAACTAGTACCACTCAACATTAATCAGATCTGTGAATTGGGTTCTGATGTGATGAAAGGTCTGATGAATGGATTATCAGAAAAGATTGTTGCATCATCTATCATCTTGGCTTGGAACCTTATCAAGACAACTTCAGAAGGGAGAATTTTTCCAACTGTTGATCCAACTTCTACCGCCACCGACCGGCCACTAGAAACCTTCTCCTCAGAAATTCAAGCACGGCTTGGGGGTGGAGCACCTAATACAATTCCATATCGCCAAGACCCACTTCTCCATGCACGGGCCATGACTTATACATGTGCTTCTCTGCTGAGACTGATCACCAAACCTCCGGGGACCTTTGAAAGAGCTTGGCCTGCTGTTAGGAAAGGATTTCATAAATTCTACGAGGTGACATTCCCATACACTTGGTTGCATCCTAGTCACGAAGCTTTGGTGTTCATCCATAGAAAGTTTGCCAACGAGTGGTCAATTTATCGTAGAAGCATCACTGGTTTTTTGTATACACACATGGATACAGAGGCAGATGTTGAAATGCGCCAATTTCTGTATGAACAGCACCTTAGTTGTGCTGGAATGCATGCATACAAACTGTTTGTTGGCATTTGCGATTGGTTGGAAGTGGCAAATGGAGTTTTGCATGATCTTTTGATGCATCGTTGGACTGAATGGGGACTGAAGGAATTAGCCCTGATACTGAAAGACTTTGAGGGGGAAGGAGTCGATGAATCGAGGTCAAGGGGCACTTGGAAATATGCTAGACTGTTTGACGATCAGTATTTCAAACGTCTTCAAACTAAGCACTGTAATCAGTTGGTTTATATTTTGGCACATCTGAGTAAACTGGCTGGAATTCCAGAAGGCATGGGTGGTGATGTTCTGCAGATTGTAGAGTTGAAGAACATTGCAGAATGTCATAAAAAGTCTCTATCTGCTGTTGCTTCAAGGGCATATGAAGTCCTACTTTCAAAGAAAAAGTAGAAAGGTATCCAGAGTTGTTCTAAATGGTAGGTCTGGTGCACTTTGATATTATATATTTTCATTCTGATTTTGGGACATGGGTGGTCTTCTCTGCTTTTGCTGTGTTTGTTCTGTGAATGGTAATTCCATCATTGTTTGGTGAATGGTAATTCCTTCATTGTCTGGTTCATTTCTTAAAAAATGTGTGCAATAGTCTATTCTTCTTCTACTAATGCGACTGCATTGAGTTTGGATTCATGCCAAGAAGCAGGCATGGTTTTCTCTGCATCAATGTGTAGGGTAATATACGGGCCTATGAAAACATTATCATGTCATCATTTGCATTGTCTTGTACATTATTCTGCGTTTTGCATTTTTCTCAGCACATTGATTTTCATTTTACTACTTTTTCACTTTCCGCATTGATTGCATTTTGTCTCAACATGCATATGAGACAACTAAAATAGAATAGAGGAAGTATAATTTACCGATTAAACATTTACAAGAAATGGGAATCATTATATTTAGTTGAATTGCCGTGGGATATCTTCGCTTCGTATTAGAGATGATACTAAGAGCACCTCAATCCAACAATTTATAAAATAACTCAACAACCTGTTCTGGCTTTACCTTAGAATAGTGTTTTTTTTTTTTTTTAAAAGAAAAATCGTTTGATCCTAACCGAACATGGGTTACTTGTGAATTGAATTAATTTGATTATTTGAATTTGAACATGAACAAACGGTTCATTTTAATGGACTCCATGGTACTGACATCATGATTGTGTAATATCCATCACCATAGGCTAAGATCAAAAGACCTTGTTCAGTTATAATTGATTGAAATTTTTCAGTATAAACCATTTGACATTTGATTCCAAGAATTTCCCTTATATATATTTTTTTGTAAGGGGGTTAGGCTCAATCTGTGCTGATCTAAAATATTTAGAGTTTGAATCTACTCAATTACAATTTATATAAAAAGTATGGGTAAAACATAGGGCCTGATTTGAATTCATTTCAAGTTTGATCTTGATCCAATCTCAAAACTCGAGTTATACTCGAGGATTTTGTAATATTTAATGTTCATTTTATATTTTATATTAAAAAATATATTATGATTAATTAAACTTTTAATCTCTATGCCGTATAATCTTATCTATTCACCCTAAATTTAATCATAATAATCTATAAATTCTCTCTTCATTCTTCACTTTTCAACCCTATCTTTCACTTCACTACCCTAACTTTATTATTTCTATTATTTTAAATGATAGAACTTGAAATTTATAGGTTGTATATATGAAAGACCAGTATGAAAAATAATGGTTTATAATAATTATTTTTTTAAATTAAAATTCATATTACCACTATTCATATAAGGAATGGATCTTAACTTGACTCTTATTCATGTCATTATTTGCACATCTCAATAACAAAAAATGACATAATTAAAAAAATATCTCTCTTTTTAATTAGAGAGGTCTGCATTTTTTTATTCTCTAATATCAGTCTTTTATAATTGAACCAAATCATGCAATTCGACCTCATTGAATCTGAACTACACATTAAGACAGTTTGATTTGCTTAGTTATGACTTTGATTTATCTTATGTTTGTTCCATTCTCTTTGTTAAAAATGTCAATTTTGAATTTTTGGTATTATAGTGTCGTGATTATAATATGAATTTTTATTTTTCATACTTTTTATCATTTACTTTCAAATTATAATGTAAAAATATATTTTGTTATTCCAATGTTATACTAACATCACAATTTAAAATGATGTAAAGCAATTTGATTTGACAATTAAGCTTAATTAAACTAGATCGAAATGATAAATGGTTTGATTAACAATTTCAATTTTAAAAACAATGTGTGAGATCGATACTAAAATTTATTGGGAAATTATATAAAAAAGTCTGTCTTGATGAAAAATAGGTCCACTTGATTTTGACAATGGCTGAGTCACGACTTTCTTATGGCTCAAAGTTTAAATAAATATATTTTTTTTAATGAATTATAGTCGGTTAATCTTACAAAATTATATGAGTAGTTGTTTATGTAAGAACATAAAAATATTTCATTAAATATATAAAGTCGCCTAATTTAAATTGAATAAAATATGTAGTTAATGTTGTATTTTTGAACAATTAATAATTTAATTTAATTAAATCAAATAACTAAAAAATCATGCCCCGACCCAAACGTGCATGTGACGGGGATAAATTTTTTTTTTTTTACCAAACACTACAATAAGCAATACATACAACACGTGGGAAGCACAGTGTGTACTAATTTAGGTGAAGCTTAGAATTTTGTCTCTCTCATTTGTAGTGAGTCTTGTTATGTTTTCTTTTAAATTAAATTTTTGAGTTTATGTTAATTTAATTTTGATTCATATAAGTGATTTAATTGCATCTTAAATTTAATTGCCTGCTTCAGTTGGATAATAACTAATTCATAATTCAGACGGGTCTAATATCACAACAGTTTCTTTCTTTCTAATGACGGTGGAAAATTTTCACTCAATTGACTTTATGAAGTTGTGCATTCCTTTAAATGTTAGCTTCCCTAATCAAGGAATTGTAAATTAATTGTGAATCAGTCTTTTCTCGTTTGTGAGGCTTATAATTTCTATTTATACTGATATAATGCACAACTTCATATAATTTGGAAATGAGCCATTTACCAAATTCTACACTTTATTTCTTTTTACACAGTCTGGATGTGTAGGGCAAAAGTAGTTGAAGTTTCTCTACTGAACCTTGCAATATTAAAAGACTAGACTCTGGTTAGAATAAGTTTGCTTTGGGGTAATGGGTAACTCAGTGATATACAGAATTGCACCCATACGCAGCTAGAGAGTTGGTAGGCCTCTGCCTCACTTGAACACTGGATTTGGAATAGACTCATGGTGTTGAAACCAAGAACTATTGAATTTCATCATTATGGATTGGATGCTCATGATTTGTTTAGAGCTTAATGCTATTAGGTGTTGTATTACTTTCAAATGTTTTTGTCTTGATCCTTCTGTATTTTCCAATTGCAGGGCAATCGAGTCTCTTGAAGTTTTCCATTTTGGTTGTTGGAGCTGGATGTTAAGGGTCAAGACTCCGTGACCAGATAGAGACACGTGAAGGTCATCTTCGGTGTCAAAATCATACAGCTAAATCCGGGTGATGGAGATTTCGGACGCATAAGACTTCCTGGAATACCCAAGAACGACCTGGAATGTGCAAGAAGGTTTTGGAACAATGCGGAAGGTTCTGAATGACTCAAGAAGACTCTCCAAGGTGCCAGAGTTATGTGGAGTGCTCTAGAGTCTTGTAGAAGAATTTAGAAATATTTAGAATATTGTAGAACTCTATAGAAGTGTAGAGTCTTATAGAAGTGTATGGAAGAATGTAGAAATGTGTGGTAATTGGAGAGATGCTTAGAATATTCTAGAGTGTCTAGGAGAGTGTGAAGATATTTATGGAGTCAACCATTGGATTAATGCCACATGGCACAATCCTAGCTACAATTGGGCATGGCCTCAACTATAAATAGATATGGGGAGCCCATTTGCACCCAATCCACACAAGCTAGTCAAGGATTCTAGCATAACATTGTGAGTTGAGAACTTGTAGCTTTTGAGTGTTTCTTTTGTAATCTCCTTAGTTGTTCAATACAAGATAGTGTTTGTGTTGATCACATTGGTATTTCATCTCCATCTCGTTCTTGTGTTTGTGTAATTGCTTCCGCTTCTTAGTCTAAAGAATGACCAAATCAATTGTTAGGCTGACTCACTAAACGACGGAGTGATCGAGTGAGTACCACACGGGCTGAATCGCTAAAGGATTCTCTAATCCCGTGACATGGAGCTCTTGAAGTCTTCCTTTGATGATTGAATTATCAAAGTATATCAAAGCATGACAAGTCATTTGCAACATTGACCAACTCATCCTCTATACCCTTAGATCAACTAGTGCCTACACTCCTTATATTTGGCTCATTTTACTTATGTACAGCATTAAGTTAGGTTGAAGAAGGTAAGGGTTTGGGCTGTGATTAATGTGCTTCACTATGTGTTGTATGTAGAAGAGGTAACGATTCCCAAAGGGCAGCTCACTACCTCCTTCAAATGGGTTTCATATCGGACTCAACCTGACCCCATTTCAGCCCATGACAGGGCAGATTGCCTATAAGAAGTTAAGAACCCTTAATTGGACCCCTAATGTCTAATATGATTTAATTCACCATAGAATGCAAGACACCAACATAAAAATATTTATTATTTTTCTTTATAAAAATAAAAATGATAAAATGGAAAAAGATAGGCATGACCCAATTTCCAACTCCATGTGTGATAACGATGCTTCAAGAGTTTCTTAAGCAGATAAATGTCATTGTAACTTATTTTCTAAAGCAAGAATGTAAAAACAATAAGCGAAGAGTCCAAAGTTAAATGGGATTCAAGTCTCCACTTTAGTAAATAGCAGAGAAAATTGGATCCTAGCCCTGGAATTCACATAATCCTGCGCCAAACACGCCCTGGAATTTGGATGACTTCTTCAGTTTCACTCTTCTTCCCATTGCTTAGGGGTGAAACTCGGGTCGGGTTTTGACCCAACCAGCATGACCCGACCCGACCCGAGAAATCAATCGGGTCAGATCATGAAAGTCGGGTCAGTGGATCAGGTCGGGTTGAGAAGATAGAAACTTGAATTAAATTCGAGTCGGGTCGGGTTGAGGAATTTTCAAATTAATCCGACCCGACCAGATCAAATCCGACCTGACCCGATCAAATTCAGACTAAAATGGGTTCAAAATGCGCTTCGGGTTAGAATTCGGGTTGAGTCGGGTTGCGTTGAGATGTTCGGGTCAAAAGTTTGGATTGAGTCGGGTCGTGTTCAATGCTCAATAGATATAGAATTTTTGGGCCCCACGTAAGTGGGCCCCACAAGAATTCAATGGTCGAGAGGTCAAAGTTGGACCATCGTCGACCGTCATTTTCTCTGGCAATTTAAGAAGCTTAAGTGCTTCTCTGTTCTTTCAACTTTGAACATTGGAGTTGGGTTTAGTTGGTACCGGCTTTTGGCCAAACATCAGCTTGAAAATTGACTAAATTACTTCCCCTCGACTTTCCGGATTTACTTCTTTTTCATCACAAACGTGTCACAACCTTTCAGAGTAATTTTCGAAATATGTAGAAACCTTATTATTCATAAGATATACTGAGTAATTTAGAACGAATTCTGGACTCTTAGACTTCTTAAGACAAGTTTTTGATCATCACTTCAACATTTTCTTTTGAGGATAAATACTAAAAATCACACTTATAAAAATATGATTTATTGTTTTCATGTATATATTTTTCATCTATTTCAAGTCAAATTTGATGTTTAATTATTACTAATTATTATTTCCATTTGGTCCTATCAAAGTTGCAAAAGAGTTATAGTGTATTATTTATCTTTGGCTTATTATTAAATTTCATGTGTAAATAGAATTTATATTTAAGCTTTCTAAATTATTTTACATAGAATGATGCCCACAGTGATCTTCTTTATCTTATCACTGATAGGCATGTAATGGCTAACTCTTCCAAAATTGTTATGACATTTTCAATTAAAAAATATATATTGTTTTGGGCTGATGATGGTTAGAGCCATAACCAATCAAGTTAAATGAGTTGATTTGGCGGTTAAGAACCCACCTTAGATACGTACTTTCAAGACAAAAGAACTGTTCTTCATAGTGTTATCCAGTATATGTGGATAAAAAGGCTTGTTCATGTCTTGAAGATTAGTGAAATGTTCTAAGAGACCCGAAAATCTTGATCTTAAAAAAATCAAGTTAAATAAGTTGAGAAAAAAAAAAAACTCCGATCAATGCTCGATGGGCCATTTTTTATGAGAATGGTTATAATTGAGTTTGTGGCTACTAATTTGGTTAATGTTATTGTGGTTTTTCATTTCAGCCACTTTCACTCAAACGAAACGAAAATTAGTAAATTACGAATATTACGATGGGATAAAATGAATGGGTCGAAAGTTTAATTGCAAAGTCTAAAATGGATGAGTTGTTGTTTATTTATCATTATCATTAATAAAAAATAATGTAATCAAGTAAAAACCATACCTCCAAACTTTAGATTAAATTTGTTAATAATGCAAGAATAAGAATTAAATGCCTAATAAATAGAATTATTGTCATAAAGGTAACCTTAATTTGGTCTAATCATAAAATTGATCTAATTAATTAATTTTGAAGGGGTCCATATTCGAACTAAAACTTTTTCTACAAATCCATCATCACCGGACAAAATAAGCTTAACTAGACGTAGATAGTGTGTAGGCTGAAATTTTAGGCAAATTACGGAAGAAATCTGCCATTTTTGGCTGAAATTTTTATGGATTTTGAATTTTTTATCCAAAAACTTGACAAAAATTCAATGCTCTAATAACAGGGGTCAAAAAATTGTGGATAATCTTGATATCTCGGATCTCAGCCGATATCTCTCTCTCCTAATTTTTTTCCAACAAATCTCGGCTGTATAATTATGTATCGGCCGATATTGACGAGATCTCAGTGAAATCTCGCCAGTACAGCCGATACAAATAGTATTACTGAGATTTATAACCCTGTCTAATAGACTGAAATAACGTTATTAGTTAAAAAAAATGGGCCCAAGTTTGTTGGGGCCATGTTTATATCTTGCAATTGCATTTCCAATGGGATAAGAGCGAAAAAGAGTTGAGCCATGAACCTACTTTTTTAATACGAGGATCAATGGTAGGGATGTAAATGGGTCGGATACAGGTCAGATCTGTGTATAATTCGAATCCAAATCGAATAATCTCGTATCCAGATCTGAAAATCGGATTTGATCAATCAATACCCATATGATTTCACTAATCAATACCCATATCCAGATCTGAGAGTAATAATTCATATCTGTGTATAATTCGAATCCAATCTGATTGCAAGAGCCTATACATATTCGCATCTGGATCATTATTGGATATCAGAGTTCGAATTTGAATTCTTTAAAGATTCAATATTTGGAGGTAATTTATGGAAAAACAACAGTTTTAAAAAAATTGACAGTAATCGAGCAGGTGATAATATCGGCTGATACATGTAACGGTCAATATGTATCGATTTTTTAAGGATATGTATCGGCCTGGCAAACAATATATCGACGCTGTGATCATGATATATCATCCAAAATATCGGCCAATATCCTGAATATTGGCTGAATTTGAAAAAAAAAAAAAATTCAAATATCGGTGTTGGGTCCCACCGATATATTGCAGATATTTGGCCATGTCGGCAAAATATCGGCCATGATATCGGCCGATATTATGTACTTTTTCCAGTTTTTTTTTTTAAAAAAGTCTTTTTATTTTTTAATTCAGATAAAATTAAAAAAATAAAACCAGTCCTATTTAAAAAAAATAAAAAGAGAAGAGATAATGATATCTTGTAGGCGATATTTGAACCCCTGCTCAAGAGTTTAGAAATGCACTCGACTCTGGCATACCATATGAAAACATGGACCGCTTTTGGAAATGTTAAGCGGCTGTTTACTTATATTTTTAAGATTAGATTAGAGATCTTAGATTTAAAATTTTTAAGTCTTTCTAATATATGAGATTTATGAGTGATTTCTTGCATTCGCAAACTTAATCTCATCTGTAATGTAAGTATAAAATCACTTAGTGTATATTTGACAAGGATTATGGAAATTCAAATTCTTCAAATCATTCCTTAAACTTTAGTTAAAAAATTACTGAAAATAAGAAAAAAATAGATATCATATATTAAAATTTATTAAAATAAACACATTAAAAGTAAGTTGTATTATAAAGATACCATACTTTTTTTAAAATTTATGTGTAAAAAAATACAGGAAACCTAGCATAAAACCCCAATGAATGATACTTATTGTCCTTAGGACACATCAGGTGAGGCATGACGGCTCAAATCTAACATCTTCCACTTCCAGGAGATTACCAATTGCTCTATATTTAGAGTGACTCATTTAATCGTAGCTTAAAAAGACAAAAAAGTCATGCAAGTCCATCGGAGTTGATTAATAAGTCAATTAGTCTTATCAGAGTTCTTTTAGTTGAGTTAAAAAACTTGTCAAATTACTTTTACTGATGGACAGCAGTGACTCCTTAGTGAGATTTACTTTCTCAAATTGTTTTCCACTTGACATGATCATATGAGTTATGCATGAGATTTAGACATTCATAGTCCTATAAAGTAAACTTATAAAAGCTGATTATCGCCTAAGATTGCTCTGCTATATGACCTCTTCCAAGTGGTGAAAATTTGTTTATGACTCACAAAAGCTCAGAACCAATTTATGAGAAAATGAATTTCAAATGGAAAATACATTTTAATTGATTTTTTTTTAGAAAAATAGTTTGGTAGGAATTCATTTTTAATTTTTTATATATTTGTTTGCCACTCATCTACATAAAGAAAAATTGGTTGATAAATGGGTCGAGTTGAGTCGAGTTAACCCATTAAATAAATGAGACAAGATTTAAGTCAAATATGGTTCAAATCAGCCCATTTATGATTGTTTAGATTAGGCTAATTCATTAATAAATGGGTCAAGGTTTTTACAAATTAGATTAAGGACTACGAAGTTGGGAAGGTCGAAGAACTTTACGTTTGCTAGGACTAAGTCCAAGTTTAGATCAACTTCAATTAGTAAAGCCCGAGCGCATCCCAAATTGTATATGTAGTAACAAACCTGCATGCGAGTCTAAAATGGAAATTTTTATATTATTCTATTAAATATAAATTATATATGATATAAATTTTACATTAATACAAAATAAAAATTACATTTTATAAACTATGCTGGAATTGGTTTTGTAAGCCTGAGTCGAGCTTTCAAGTATAGGCCTAATCCGACCCAAATTCTTTTTTTTTAAGACCAAATAGACTCAAATTCTATGCCAAGCTTAATATTTTAGTCTAAAAATGAACTCGATCTGATCTTGGTTCAACCTAAACCTTTTTCTTTCAGGGTTTTTTTTTATGTGGACATAGGCTGGGCCCAGCACAAGTTGCAATGAAGCTTAATATAGAAGCCGAGTCGAGTCGATCCATTGGGCTTGATCTACTCAAATTGAGTTCATCCCATTTAATAAAAATAATGTGTCAAGATCCATCGGGTCCGATTTTGTAACTAGTCAACCCATTTAATCTTAGTAAGGTCAACTCATTAAATGAATTAAGTCAGGTATGGATATGATTAAAATGTTTAAATTTTATTTGGTCAAGCCATTAAAGACGTGCTTCATAAATTTGTTTAGAAAAGCACTTCTCCATGGGTCATGATAGAAAAAAAAATTGACCTTCAGAATTTAGATTCCTAGAAAAATCTATAAAAACAAACATAGAAAAATCTCACTCTCTTTATATAGTCAAATCTTTTATATCATTAGTTCAAATCAATCAATGAAGCAGTTAAAATTAAATTAAAAAAATACATAAATGGTAAATGTTTGAACATAAGGACGTTGAGTTCGATGTTTGGAAAATACTAGGTCCAAGCTTGTTCATTTGAGACTATTAAAAATTCAATTGTTTAGATTGAAAATAAATATAATAAGTTACAACTGAACCAAAGTAGAGCTCAAAACTCAATTTTCAGTTATATGACCTTGATAGTCAGAGTCACTAAGCATCCTTATCTAGGTAATTTTTAATGATGCTTGGAGATTTTGTCCACTAAGATCAAACGACTATAAATAGAATTTTGAGTTCGAATTTGGTCCACTTGTAGTTCATCATATCTACTTTTAATATAAATGGCTAGTTTTTAATTAATTTCAATTTATTTAAAAAAAAAAAAAAGAGCAAATAAACCAGGTGTTCTCATACACTTATAATGGCTAAATAGGCCGAAGGCTCTTGTGGTTTTCACGGTTTTGTAATACCCCACCCAAGAGAGGGGGGTTAGTTGCATTACAAAGAGAGAAAAATTCGCATGTATGGGTACAAAGTCCCACATCGCCTAGTGCCTTGAAATTCTTTTGGTCTATAAGTTGGGACCCTCGTCCTTCTATTACAAGGCCTGTTGAGAGCAAGTTTAGGTTGGCTCGCCAATGCAGCTATATAGACACCTGACTTTTCTTTCTCTAAACACCCGATTTCAAAAAAATCGGATGAAATTACCATTTTGCCTTTTGATTTTTTTTTTCGTCCAAACAAATGTGCTTGTGGAGAGGGAGAAACAGTCTCCCTGCCAACTGTAACATTTGCGTGTTTGGCTCAGATTTTCAAATGAGGCATTTTCTCAACTTATTTCTACAAACAATGTATCAAAATTCATCTAATCTGAATTTTATGAAATCTGGGACTAATTTTAAGTGAAAATGGTATAGTTTTGAGTTACAAAAATATTACCAAAAGAATTAAGAGGGAAGGCCATTTTTCCTTAATTCTTTAGGTACGATTTTTTAAGTCCAAAACTATACCATTTTTACTTAAAATTAGTCCCGGAGTTCATAAACTTCAGAGTAGATAAATTTTGATACCTTATTTGTAAAAATCAGTCGAGAAACGGCCTCTTTTGAAAATCTCTCTAATTTTACGTTCGGAACGAAAAGAAATAGAAGGGTAAAATGGTAATTTGACACCAAAAAATGAAAATCGGATGTATAGAGAAAGAAAAGTCTGGTGTCTGTATAGCCGACCTTCATTTGTTTATTGCAAGTTTGGATAGATTTTGGGTCAAGTTAAGACTAAAGATACACGCACGTATATCCACTAAATATTTTAAGAAATAAAACTAAATATTATTCAAACTTGCATATCCAAATATTATAAAAGAAAATACCAAATTACCAACACATGATAGTGTTACATTCAAGTTTTGACTCCTTTTTTGTTTTGAACCGGAGCAGCGGCCATTTCTCTTTACGCATTTTTGGATCGTAAAGTTTTGATGATGAAAAATAATTTAAAATAATAAATATCTAAAAAGCTCAAAATACATGACTTGACTGGTCAAATCAATGCATTCGCAAATATATTACCATTAGAAAATAATATTTTTGTGAGCTTCATATATTTTTAAAGGCAAAAAAATTTTGATAATAAAAGTTAATCTGAAGTGATTAAAATTTGAATTGTTAAAAAATAATTTGAATGGTATAATCAGAGTGACTCATTATGCGATTCATATTTAAGTATATACTTTTTCAATCAATATAAAAATTTTAAACTTCAATTATTTTAAAAAATGACAAAAGAAATTAAAATACTATTTAATTGATGTAATTCGAATGATTTTTTAAAAATCTCTCAATGAAACATATATCTGTGTTTCCTCTTTTCCTTCACCCATTTTCAAAATAGATAATTAAATATAAAATATTTTTAATTGAAGAGTATTTTCGTAATTTCGTTAGCTCTGATGTAGTCGGTTAAGAGAGAGGAGTATCCAACTTTGGCACGTGAAAGCGAAAGGACTGGAAGAGGGAAAGGGAAAGGAAAAGCAGTCGTCTTTTCATTCGAGCATGTGAGGTAGGGAACGCTTACCTCCTCCTCCTCCTCCTCCTCCATCATCTCAGCGACGGCCTACTGTCATCTCAGCGACGGCCTACTGTCTGACATTATAGATTGAAGGCGTTTGACGATAAGGGTAACAACAGTGACGACGGCCTACCGTCACATGCTATTGCTGTGCAAGGTGAAGAGTTGGATAGATTAGCTTTTTAATATATGGTTTATAAAAAATATTTTAATTAAATTAATTAAGTTTTATTTAAAATTCTTATAATTTAATTGATATGATTAAAGTTAATTTTTTATAAATCACATTCGAACAAACAAATTTTGAAAATGGACAGTGCTTAAAAAATAACTTTAAAGTTTCAAAGGAGATTTTATTATTTTACTAATTCACTGTCCATTACTGTAGCATCGGCAACATAGACCGTTATTTTTTAAGAACTGTGTATTTTCAAAATTTCTCAAAATGAATATCCAGATTAATTATGATAACCTGATAAAAATACTTTAAAACTTTAAGGTCTTTTGACATTTTCAAATATGTTTTCGGCACAGTCGAGCGATACCCTTATTTGTAAAATACTTTGTTTTAAGCATTTGGGAGTGTCAAAAGACCTTAACGTCTTAAAGTATTTTTATCAAGTTATTGTAATTAGTCCGAATATTCAATTTGAAAAATTTTAGAAATTAAAAGTGTTTAAAAAATAATTTTAAATTTTTAAAAAAGATTTTATTATTTAAATAATATATTGCACATTTCTGTTCATTTGAATGAATGAAGTCTTGTGGTAATTCGTATTACAATTCGTTTGAATGAACGGATAGAATGAACTCTTGTGCCCATTTGTATTAGTGTTCGTTTGAATAAATAGATTAAACAGTAACATAGAATACTATTCAGCCCATTTGATTTGAACGAACTAAATTTATACTTGTCATTCGTTCGAATGAATAAAAAATAAAATGGGCAGTTCATTTGAATGAGAAAAATGTGAGATACAATGATAATTTATCATGAAAATTCAGAATGGGATCCGTAGGGACAGTTTTCTCAGTATCTGTAAGTGCTATTTTTTTTTTTTTTTTTTCAATTTCATCTTTGGCCAAACATGGGTGGGGCCCAGTAGCTGTACGATAACGTTGAAGGAGGTGGGGAGGATTGAGAAAGAAGAAACCAGAGGCCGCAAGCACTTACCACTAACTTTTGTTACTTTTCTTTTGTAGGAAAAGTTATGAAAATGGGTCGGCATGAAAGTTCTGTGAGAGTTCCAAAAGAGAGGGCTGGTATTGGACTCAACTCTGGCGTACCATAGGAAAACATGGACCGCTTTTGGAAATGTTAAGTGGCTGTTTACTTATATTTTTAAAATTAGATTAGAGATTTTATATTTAAATTTTTTAATTCTATCTAATATATGAGATTTATGAGTGATTTCTTGCATTCGCAAACTTAAATTCATCTGTAATGTAAGTATAAAATCACTTAGTGTATATTTGACAAGAGTTATGGAAATTCAAATTCTTCAAATCATTCCTTAAACTTTAGATAAAAAATTACTGAAAATAAGAAAAAAAATAGATATCATATATTTAAATTTATTTAAATAAACAAACATTAAAAGTAAGTTGAACTATAGAGATATCAATTTTTTTTTTTAATTTACGTGTGAGAAAATGCAGGAAACCCGTTATGAAACTCCCATGAGTGATACTCACTGTCCTTAAAGCACACCAGGTGAGGCCATGGTGGCTCAAACCTAACATCTCTCACTTCTTGAGGCGGGAGATTACCAGTGCTGTCACGCCCTGACCCAAAAGGTGGGCCCGGAACGCGACTGGTTTTTTTTTTTTAAAAAAAACTAAGACGACAATGAAGAAGTCTAAATGGGCTGGATCAACAGTTAGACCCAAAGTTCACACATGATCTCAACATGTGGACCCAAACATAAATCATAAGTCTACCCAACATAAACACAATCCATAACACATAACATGAACACATAATTCCAACACTGGAAATTCATTGAATACATCATCAGATTAACTACAGTCGCATGGTAGTTTAATACATTACACTAATGCAAACTAAGTACCACACACGGTACTTTACAAAAACAATGGTTCCAAGAACCAAAAAATAAAGACAAGGGTATTCCTCTCAGTGGGAATCCCAAAGCAGCATCGCAGCTTAACCACCCTAAGTTTCAAACAGAGGGTTCTCCTCCTCAAGTTCATCTCCTGAAAAGTGAGTGGGGTGAGCTAACTAGTCCAGTGAAGGAAATATAACAGTGCAGCTTAAGTAAACATCAGGTTAGTAAATAATCAACAGTTGCAATATAATATCTCATGCTTAATAATAAATTCAAGTATAATCTCATCATCATTTCCACAATTCATCATCTTTTCCATTACTGCTGTTATCCAACGTAACGCCTACATACTATTCTGAGACCATCATATTAAGTCCTGACACGGTCAAAATACATCCTTATAAGTACATCTCCGACCCTCACATGGCCGATGCTGACACTCCTCAATTCAGCAACTGTCGACACCCATAGTCCAGTAGACGTAAACCATCTCACACACATGGCCGATATTGGTTCAATAGTCAAGGGCACGTGGAAGCAGTATTACATTTCTCATATGATCAATATCATAAGCATTTCACAATTAACATAAGCACTTCTTACAACAGTGCATCATATCTAAGCACAAGGGTGGATTCATCAAATCTGAAACCACTCATTGCTCAACACTCATCTCATAAGAACCTGATTACACCTACTGTAAAGTTAAGTTCTCTCACCGAAAATATGTGGTATCGCGGTCTCTGTTCAACAAGCAAACAAGTGCACAATCAATCATAAGTCAACATAGCATTCATATGCATACATATAAGTAGCATTTCGAAATCATACTTGTTTTCCCAGAAATCTCAAAGGTAGATGGAATTGAGTATCCTATTTGGTTTCTAACCATTTTAAGTTATAATAATCCACAGTATATAAATAGTAAGGTGCTCAGTCCAAAACTCATATTGTCTTCTAGGCATGACCAGATTGACTTATTGAATTAGGTCTAGATACTCAGGTCACTTCTCGGTTGTTTTCAAGATAGGACCAGATTTGACATGTTGAGTAAGGCCTCGAAGTCACTCGTCCGACAAATGTAGCATCGGCCTGGAAGTGAAGTCACTCATTACCCGACCAATAGAGTTGGCCTGGAAGTGAATACAATAGTATTGAGGGTTAGTACATTTTTAGTTTATCAAGGGCTTAAACATCACATGCATCAATAATCAAACAATATTTTACACTTCAAAAACTGGGTCCCTCGGAACAAGCGTCGGAATTAGGTACTGTGGCTTCGGATCATCCGAACCATTGCCTAAACTAGTCACTGACTTCGGATCTTGGGTCTAACTTCAGATCATCCGAAGATCGGGTCTCGGATCATCCGAAGTCCTTCCGAACCGAAAGAAATCGAAAAATGGGTCTCGGTGGGTCTGTGTGTCTCGGATCAAGTCGAGTAAGGCTCGGATCATCCGAGTCAGGTGCGGTCCTTCCGAACTCGGCTCGGAACATCTGGGCTAGTTAAACTTGCCTCGGACTCTTCGGGGCTTCGGGTGAAGCTCGGAACGTCCGAATGGTTCCTCTCGGACCGTCCGAGAGCCGTCTTCCTCCACTATCTGCAACAACAGACAGTGACGGGCAGACACTGCATGAAATACGAATCTAGAAACAGTGAGGTTTCCGGATTCGATTTTCACATCCAACCGGTCAGATGGACTTCTTAGTGAGTCCTCTTTCCATAGGAAGTGATTTGGAACTTTTAAACTAAACAGGCCAACCGATTTTTAAAACGAAAAGCACACTGATACAAAGAAAACCAAGTTTTTCCTTAAACTTCAAACTCGTTTTACACACTCAAAACTTGGCCAAATTTGGTTTTTCTTGATTCTAAACCGACTGAAATTGAAAGAGGAATGCAGTGGCTACCTTCACTCGAGTTCCTAGGTTGAAAAATCTAACTTTTGAAAATATTTCCTCTTAAGCTTACTGTTAAGCTAAAACTTGGAAAACAGAGGCAAGAGTGATCGGCTGAGTTTGGTTTTCAAGCAGCTGAAACTGAGACTGAGAAAGGGAGAAGAGATGAAGATTTTCTGGGAGTGAAATCAGATGGAGGAGGGAATGGTCTTATAGAGGTGACCGATCAATCGGAGCAGTTACATGCCGTTGCTGCTTACGTTCGAAACAGTAACTGCAGAAGTTACTGTTAGTTCCATAACAGTCCCTCCAAAAATTCCAATTTTGTAAATAAGTCCCCATTTTGATAAAAACTTGATTTTTAACTAAAGGCATGATTTTAAGAACTCAATAATTTAATCCAACCTCACAGATAAGTTGGGTTTTAAAAACTTTAATCATCATAAAAATTTGGAGATTTAAAACTCACTAAAAACCAAAGATTTAAATAAAAATCACCATTTTACGCTATTTACATAATTTAACTTGTGTTAAAAAAAATTATTTAAAATATTCATTTTTGGGGTTTGAAAGAATAAACTAAACCGTACTAAAATGGTCTAACACTCTACACTTGTTTCAAAATTTATCTCATTTCAAAAACCATTTAAAAATATTTATTTCTCCCTTTCGGGGTTTTGATGGGCGGTTTTAAATATTATTTTCTGAAAATAAAATTATTTTAAAATTAGAAATAGAAATCCTTAACTAACGAGAATAATATAATCCAATAATAATCACATAATAACACAATTTATAAAATAATAACAATAAGCAGTAAATTACCATTTTGCCTCTCCAGCTGGACGAGCTGGATCACTTAGCTTTCATGCTCAGATTGGGCCACACCTGGGCTTTTCTCAAAGCCCTAACCGAAATCTTTGAGATTAACCTGTCAAACTAAGATTTATTAAGTTAAACTATGCCTAATTTAGGTCAGAGTATTACAAGTGCAATTACCAAATGCACTTTACTTAGAGTGACTCATTTAATCATATGAATTATGCATGAGATTTAGACATTCATAGTCCTGTAAAGTAAACTTATAAAAGCTGATTATCTCCTAAGATTGCTTTGTTGCATATGACCTCGTGTCTAAGTGGTGAAAATTTGTTTATGACTCACAAAAGCTCATAACAAAATTTCCGTTAGGGCATGTTTTGTTGATTTTATGAGAAAATGAATTTCAAAGGAAAAATACATTTTAATAGAATTTTTTTTAGAAAAATAGTTTCGCAGGAATTTATTTTTAAATTTTATATATTTTTTTGCCACTCATCTATATAAAGAAAAATTGGTTGATAAATGGGTCGAGTTGAGTTGAGTTAACTCATTAAATAAATGAGACAAGATTTAAGTCAAATATGGTTCAAATCAGCCCATTTATGATTGTTCGGGTTAGATCAACTTATTTAATAAGTGGGTCAAGTTTTGTACAAATTAGGCTAAGAACTACAACTTGGGAAGATCGAGGAGTCTGGTTCTACTCAAATTGGTGAAACCCAAGCACATCCCAAATTGTATATCTAGGACCAAACCTGAAATGTAGATGCGAGCTTATTCATGCTCGAGACTGGGTCAAAAATGGATTTTTTTATATTATTCTATTAAATATAAATTATATATTATATAAATTTTACATTAATACAAAATAAAAATTACATTTTATAAACTATGTTGGAATTGGTTTTTTGAGCCTCAGTCGAGCTTTTAAGTATAGGCCTAATCCGATCCAATTTTTTATTTTTTTTTAAAGACCAAACGGACTCAAATTCTATGTCCAGCTTAATATTTTAGTCTAAAACTGAACTCGATCTGAGCTTGGGTCAACCTAAACTATTTTCTTTTCGAGGTTTTTTTATGTGGACTTGGGCTAGGCCCGGCACAAGTTGCAATGAAGCTTAATATGTAAGGAGAGTTGAGTCGATCCATTGGGCTTGATCTAGTTCATCCCATTTAAGAAAAAAAAAATGTGTCAAGATCCATTGGGTCCGATGTTGCAACCAGTTTGAGTCTAGTCAACCCATTTAATCTTAGTAGGGTCAACTCATTAAATGAATTAAATCAGGTATGCATGTGATTAAAGTGTTTAAATTTTATTTGGTTGACGTGTTTCATTAATTTGTCTAGAAAAGCATTTCTCCATGGGTCATGATAGGAAAAAAAATTGACCTTCAGAATTTAGATTCCTAGAAAAATCTATAAAAACAAACATAGTAAAATCTCACTCTCCTTATATAGTCAAATCTTTTATATCTTTAGTTCAAATCAGTCAATGAAGCAGTTAAAATTAAATTAAAAAAAAAAAAAAACATAAATGGTAAACATTTGAACATAAGTACAATGAGTTCGATGTTTGGAAAATACTAGGTCCAAGCTTGTTCATTTGAGACTGTTAAAAATTCAATTGTTTAGATTGAAAATAGATATAATGAGTTACAACTGAACCAAAGTAGAGCTCAAAACTCGATTTTCAGTTATTTGATCTTGATAGTCAACGTCACTAGGCATCCTTATCTAGGTAATTTTTAATGATGCTTGAAGATTTTGTCCACTAAGATTAAATGGCTATAAATAGAATTTTGAGTTCGAATTTGTCCCACTTGTGGTTCATCATTTCTACTTTTAATATAAATGGCTAGTTTTTAATAATTTCAATTTTCTCTTTTAAAAAAAAAAAGAGCAAATAGACCAGGTGTTCTCATACACTTATAATGGCTAAATAGGCCAAAGGCTCATGTGGCTTTCACGGTTTTGTAATACCCCACCCAAGAGAAGGGGTTAGTTGCAGTACAAAGAGAGAAAAATTCACCCGTATGGGCACAAAATCCCACATCATCTAGTGCCTTGAAATTCTTTTGGTCTATAAGTTTGAACCCTCGTCCTTCTAGCATAAGGTCTTTTGGGAGCAACATTTGGTTGGCTCACCAATGCAAAACTTTACAGTCTCCTGTGGACCCAAAACAAACAATATTATAATGGAGGATCGGGCTCTACTCGCTTCCTATAAAAAGTCCAATCTACAAAAATGGGCTCAAAATTTTAGCCCAGCTTGATTTGATAGGCTGGTATATATTTTTAAATTCATTTAGGCCAGTCATATAGACACCCGACTTTTCTTTCTCTACACACCCAATTTAAAAAAAAAATCAGGTGAAATTATCATTTTGCCCTTCCATTTTTTTTCATCCGAACAAATAGGTTTATGGAGAGGGAGAAACAGCCTCCCTCCAACTGTAACCTTTACGCGTTTGACTCGGGTTTTCAACGATGCCGTTTCTCAACCTATTTCTACAAACAATGTATCAAAATTTATCTACTCTGAATTTTATGAACTCCGGGACTAAGTTTTAGTGAAAATGGTATAGTTTTTTCTTTAAAAATAGTACCAAAGAATTAAGAGGGAAGGCCATTTTTTCTTAATTTTTTTAGTACAATTTTTTAAGTCCAAAACTATACCCTTTTTACTTAAAATTAGTCTCGGAGTTCATAAAATTCAAAGTAAATGAATTTTGATACTTTGTTTGTAAAAATCGGTAGAGAAACGGCCTCTTTTGAAAGTCCCTCTCCACAACCCATTCGTTCAGACGATTCCAATTTACGTTCAGACCTTCGGACGAAAAGAAACAAAAGAGCAAAATGGTAATTTGCCACCCAAAAATGAAAATCGAATGTTTAGAGAAAGAAAAGTTGGGTATCTATATAACCGGTCTTCATTTATTTATTGCAAGTTTGGATAGATTTTGGGTCAAGTTAAGACTAAAGATACACGCATGTTTATCCACTAATTATTTTAAGAAATAAAACTAAATATTATTCAAACTTGCATATCCAAATATTATAAAAGAAAATACCAAATTACCAACACATGATAGTTTTTAGGGCTGCAACTCGGGTCGAGTTTTGACCCGACCCGCATGACCCGACCCGAGAAATCATGCGGGTTGGGTTACAAGGGTCGGGCCATAGGGTCGGGTCGGGTTGAGAAAAAACAAAACCCGAACGAAATTCAGGTCGGGTTGAGTTGAGATCTTTAAATTTCAACCCGACCCGACCTGACCCGGATTTATTAACTTAATATAAAACCTTTACCCAAAAACCCTAATCTCTCTCTCTCTCTCTCATTCTCTTTCTTTGTGTATACAAAGGTAAAGGCAGCAAGAAAAGAGTGGGTTTTTGGGATTTTCCAAAGGAAAACCTTCCCTCAATGAAAGTGCAAATGAAATCCAAAGGAAAATATCCAGGTGATTTTCCTTAACCTTTCTCTCTTCACCGTTATTAAGGGTTGGGGGCAGCATCTGAAAAAGCAAATCCAAATCAAATCGGAAGGCCAGCCAGATTTCAGGTTTTGTACTATCCTTTTTGTTTTACTATTCCCTTTCTCTTCCACATTTCATCTGCTTGCCATTTCATCAACCGGCCAAATCACCATCTGCTTGGACATCTGGTTGTCTGTTCACATCTCCTTAGTACAGTGGACATCTGGACCTAGGGCTGCAACGCGGGTCAGGTCGGGTCGGGTCGGATCAAGGGCATTACAAACTCGGGTCGGGTCTGGTTGATTAAATCGGGTTTTTAATTCGGGTCGGGTCGGTCAGGTTCAATATGTTGTGACATGGGTTAGGGTTGGGTTTATTAAAACCCGACCCGAGTTGCAGCCCTAATAGTTTTACATTCAAGTTTTGACTCCTTTTTTGTTTCGAACCAGAGTAGCGGCCATTTCTCTTGAGGCATTTTTTGGATCGTAAAGTTTTGATAATGAAAAATAATTAAAACAATAAATATAAAAAGCTCAAAATACATGATTTGACTGGTCAAATCAATGCATTGGCAAACATATTACCATTAGAAAATAATATTTTTGTGAGCTCTATATATTTTTTAAAGGCAAAAGAGTTTTGATAATAAAAGTTAATCTGAAGTGATTAAAATTTGAATTATTAAAAAATAATTTGAATGGTATAATCAGTGACTCATCATGCAACTCACATTCAAGTATATACTTTTTCAATCAATATAAATTTTTAAACTCCAATTATTTTAAAAAATGACAAAAAAATTAAAATACTATTTAATTGATGTAATTCGAATGATTTTTAAAAATCTCTCAATCAAACATATATCTGGGTTTTCTTTTTTCCTTCACCCATTTTCAAAATAGATAATTAAATATAAAATATTTTTAATTGAAGAGTATTTTCGTTAGCTCTGATGTAGTGGGTTAAGAGAGAGGAGTATCCTACTTTGGCACGTGAAAGAGAAAGGAGTGGAAGAGGGAAAGGGAAAGGGAAAGGGAAAGGGAAAGCAGTCGTCCAAAAGAGGAGAGAACAGAGGAGATTTTTCATTCGAGAATGCGAGCTAGGGGACGCTTACCTCCTCCTCCTCCTTCATCTCAGCGACGGCCTACTGTCTGACATTATAGATTGAAGGCGTTTAACGATAAGGGTAACAACAAGAGATTGTCATCTCCTATCTTTCTCTGTCATTTGTTCAAACACCTCTCTTTTATCTCTTTATTAAAGAAGATGTTATGATAAGTAGAAGACTCTATAGTCAACACTGTTGGTTGGGTAGGCCTATAATCATGCGCAGGATAGAGTTTGAAAGAAAAAAGTTTATTATTTTTGAAATCTAAGGCTGGGTCTCAAGTTGGTCTTATACTTATGGGTTGATCAAACGTGAGAGACACTCAAGTATTAATTGAAAACTCTCCCTGTTAGTGGGTTGATCACAATAAACCAACATCATTGATGTTAGGATAGAGTTAGAAACGTCTATATGTCATTTGAAAAAGGTTTCTGATTTTTGAAATCTAAGGCTGGGTTTCAAGTTGGTCTTATACTTTTGGGTTGATCAAACATGAGAGACACTCAGGTATTAATTGAAAACTCTCCCTATTACTGGGTTGATCATAATCACCAACATCATTGATGTTATTTTATCCCATCAATGACTAGAGATTCAAGTGCCCAGTTTTTTTCTTAATAATGAAATGTGGCATGGTTTATATTCCTTCCAGTTTTTATTATTATTATAAGCATTTGATTAATGAGAAATAAGCAAACTGCAGAGGGTATATGTGTCTAGTTCTATTGAAAAAAAGTTCTCCATCATTCAATTACCACCCTTCCAACCATTAGAGAATATGCACCAGCACCCCCTGCAAAATTCTGTATGAATTCTAGCCCGTAGAAATTAGAGCTATGAAATGCTTGAAAGATGAAACTGCACTATTCCTTGCATGCTGTTATTTATTATTTGTTATTATGGTGGCTTGTATTTCCAACAATGTGAAGCTGCGAATTGCATACAACTGGAAACAAAAATTGTTCTGAAGCTCACTGCAACTCTTCCTTCTGAAGCAGGCATAGTGTGAGTATTCCTCTCAATTTTCCATCTGGTCCTGGAATCTTCTTACAATGGGATCCCGCTACGATGATCTTCCAACAGACTTATTTTTCACTATACATGGTGCCAGCAAGACTGATTGGACAGATGATTGTCTAATGGGTCGACCTGGAATTCAACTAGTACTACTCAACATGATTCAGATCTGTGAATTGGGTTCTGATGTGATGAAAGGTCTGATGAATGGATTATCAGAAAAGACTGTTGCATCATCTATCATCTTGGCTTGGAACCTTATCAAGACAACTTCAGAAGGGAGAATTTTTCCAACTGTTGATCCAACTTCTACTGCCACCGACCGGCCACTAGAAACCTTCTCCTCAGAAATTCAAGCACGGCTTGGGGGTGGAGCACCTAATACAATTCCATATCACCAAGACCCACTTCTCCATGCACGGGCCATGACTTACACATGTGCTTCTCTGCTGAGACTGATCACCAAACCTCCGGGGACCTTTGAAAGAGCTTGGCCTGCTGTTAGGACAGGATTTCATAAATTCTACGAGGTGCCATTCCCATACACTTGGTTGCATCCTAGTCACGAAGCTTTGGTGTTCATCCATAGAAAGTTTGCCAACGAGTGGTCAATTTATCGAAGAAGCATCACTGGTTTTTTGTATACACACATGGATACAGAGGCAGATGTTGAAATGCGCCAATTTCTGTATGAACAGCACCTTAGTTGTGCTGGAATGCATGCATACAAACTGTTTGTTGGCATTTGCGATTGGTTGGAAGTGGCAAATGGAGTTTTGCATGATCTTTTGATGCATCGTTGGACTGAACGGGGACTGAAGGAATTAGCCCTGATACTGAAAGACTTTGAGGGGGAAGGAGTCGATGAATCGAGGTCAAGGGGCACTTGGAAATATGCTAGACTGTTTGACGATCAGTATTTCAAACGTCTTCAAACTAAGCACTGTAATCAGTTGGTTTATATTTTGGCACATCTGAGTAAACTGGCTGGAATTCCAGAAGGCATGGGTGGTGATGTTCTGCAGATTGTAGAGTTGAAGAACATTGCAGAATGTCATAAAAAGTCTCTATCTGCTGTTGCTTCAAGGGCATATGAAGTCCTACTTTCAAAGAAAAAGTAGAAAGGTATCCAGAGTTGTTCTAAATGGTAGGTCTGGTGCACTTTGATATTATATATTTTCATTCTGATTTTGGGACATGGGTGGTCTTCTCTGCTTTTGCTGTGTTTGTTCTCTGAATGGTAATTCCATCATTGTTTGGTGAATGGTAATTCCTTCATTGTCTGGTTCATTTCTTAAGAAATGTGTGCAATAATCTAGTCTTCTTCTACTAATGCGACTGCATTGAGTTTGGATTCCATGCCAAGAAGCAGGCATGGTTTTCTCTGCATCAATGTGTAGGGTAATATGCGGGCCTATGAAAACATCATCATGTCATCATTTGCATTGTCTTGTACATTATTCTGCGTTTTGCATTTTTCTCAGCACATTGATTTTCATTTTACTACTTTTCACTTTCCATATTGATTGCATTTTGTCTCACAATGGATATGAGACAACTAAAATAGAACAGAGCGAATATAATTTACGGATTAAACATTCACAAAAAGTGGGAATCATTATATTTAGTTGAATTGTCGTGGGATATCTTCGCTTCATATTAGAGATGATACTAAGAGCACCTCAATCCAACAATTTATAAAATAACTCAACAACCTGTTCTGGCTTTACCTTAGAATAGATTTTTTTTTTTTTTTAAAAAAGAAAAATCGTTTGATCCTAACCGCACATGGGTTACTTGTGAATTGAATTAATTTGATTATTTGAATTTGAACATGAACAAACGGTTCATTTTAATGGACTCCATGGTACTGACATCATGATTGTGTAATATCCATCACCATAGGCTAAGATCAAAAGACCTTGTTCAGTTATAATTGATTGAAATTTTTCAGTATAAACCATTTGACATTTGATTCCAAGAATTTCCCTTATATATATATTTTTTGTAAGGGGGTTAGGCTCAATCTGTGCTGATCTAAAATATTTAGAGTTTGAATCTACTCAATTACAATTTATATAAAAAAGTATGGGTAAAACATAGGGCCTGATTTGAATTCATTTCAAGTTTGATCTTGATCCAATCTCAAAACTCGAGTTATACTCGAGGATTTTGTAATATTTAATGTTCATTTTATATTTTATATTAAAAAATATATTATGATTAATTAAACTTTTAATCTCTATGCCGTATAATCTTATCCATTCACCCTAAATTTAATCATAATAATCTATAAATTCTCTCTTCATTCTTCACTTTGCAACCCTATCTTTCACTTCACTTAACAAATTTATTACCCTAACTTTATTATTTCTATTATTTTAAATGATAGAACTTGAAATTTATAGGTTGTATATTTGAAAGACCAGTATGAAAAATAATGGTTTATAATTATTATTTTTTAAAATTAAAATTCATATTACCACTATTCATATAAGGAATGGATCTTAACTTGACTCTTATTCATGTCATTCTTTGCACATCTCAATAACAAAAAATGACATAATTAAAAAAATATCTCTCTTTTTAATTAGAGAGGTCTGCATTTTTTTATTCTCTAATATCAGTCTTTTATAATTGAACCAAATCATGCAATTCGACCTCATTGAATCTGAACTACACATTAAGACAGTTTGATTTGCTTAGTTATGACTTTGATTTATCTTATGTTTGTTCCATTCTCTTTGTTAAAAATGTCAATTTTGAATTTTTGGTATTATAGTGTCGTGATTATAATATGAATTTTTATTTTTCATACTTTTTATCATTTACTTTCAAATTATAATGTAAAAATATATTTTGTTATTCCAATGTTATACTAACATCACAATTTAAAATGATGTAAAGCAATTTGATTTGACAATTAAGCTTAATTAAACTAGATCGAAATGATAAATGGTTTGATTAACAATTTCAATTTTAAAAACAATGTGTGAGATCGATACTAAAATTTATTGGGAAATTATATAAAAAAGTCTGTCTTGATGAAAAATAGGTCCACTTGATTTTGACAATGGCTGAGTCACGACTTTCTTATGGCTCAAAGTTTAAATAAATATATTTTTTTTAATGAATTATAGTCGGTTAATCTTACAAAATTATATGAGTAGTTGTTTATATAAGAACATAAAAATATTTCATTAAATATATAAAGTCGCCTAATTTAAATTGAATAAAATATGTAGTTAATGTTGTATTTTTGAACAATTAATAATTTAATTTAATTAAATCAAATAACTAAAAAATCATGCCCCGACCCAAACGTGCATGTGACGGGGATAATTTTTTTTTTTTACCAAACACTACAATAAGCAATACATACAACACGTGGGAAGCACAGTGTGTACTAATTTAGGTGAAGCTTAGAATTTTGTCTCTCTCATTTGTAGTGAGTCTTGTTATGTTTTCTTTTAAATTAAATTTTTGAGTTTATGTTAATTTAATTTTGATTCATATAAGTGATTTAATTGCATCTTAAATTTAATTGCCTGCTTCAGTTGGATAATAACTAATTCATAATTCAGACGGGTCTAATATCACAACAGTTTCTTTCTTTCTAGTGACGGTGGAAAATTTTCACTCAATTGACTTTATGAAGTTGTGCATTCCTTTAAATGTTAGCTTCCCTAATCAAGGAATTGTAAATTGATTGTGAATCAGTCTTTTCTCGTTTGTGAGGCTTATAATTTCTATTTATACTGATATAATGCACAACTTCATATAATTTGGAAATGAGCCATTTACCAAATTCTACACTTTATTTCTTTTTACGCAGTCTGGATGTGTAGGGCAAAAGTAGTTGAAGTTTCTCTACTGAACCTTGCAATATTAAAAGACTAGACTCTGGTTAGAATAAGTTTGCTTTGGGGTAATGGGTAACTCAGTGATATACAGAATTGCACCCATACGCAGCTAGAGAGTTGGTAGGCCTCTGCCTCACTTGAACACTGGATTTGGAATAGATTCATGGTGTTGAAACCAAGAACTATTGAATTTCATCATTATGGATTGGATGCTCATGATTTGTTTAGAGCTTAATGCTATTAGGTGTTGTATTACTTTCAAATGTTTTTGTCTTGATCCTTCTGTATTTTCCAATTGCAGGGCAATCGAGTCTCTTGAAGTTTTCCATTTTGGTTGTTGGAGCTGGATGTTAAGGGTCAAGACTCCGTGACCAGATAGAGACACGTGAAGGTCATCTTCGGTGTCAAAATCATACAGCTAAACTCGGGTGATGGAGATTTCGGACGCATAAGACTTCCTGGAATACCCAAGAACGACCTGGAATGTGCAAGAAGGTTTTGGAACAATGCGGAAGGTTCTGAATGACTCAAGAAGACTCTCCAAGGTGCCAGAGTTATGTGGAGTGCTCTAGAGTCTTGTAGAAGAATTTAGAAATATTTAGAATATTGTAGAACTCTATAGAAGTGTAGAGTCTTATAGAAGTGTATGGAAGAATGTAGAAATGTGTGGTAATTGGAGAGATGCTTAGAATATTCTAGAGTGTCTAGGAGAGTGTGAGATATTTATGGAGTCAACCATTGGATTAATGCCACATGGCACAATCCTAGCTACAATTGGGCATGGCCTCAACTATAAATAGATATGGGGAGTCCATTTGTACCCAATCCACACAAGCTAGTCAAGGATTCTAGCATAACATTGTGAGTTGAGAACTTGTAGCTTTTGAGTGTTTCTTTTGTAATCTCCTTAGTTGTTCAATACAAGATAGTGTTTGTGTTGATCACATTGGTATTTCATCTCCATCTCGTTCTTGTGTTTGTGTAATTGCTTCCGCTTCTTAGTCTAAAGAATGACCAAATCAATTGTTAGGCTGACTCACTAAACGACGGAGTGATCGAGTGAGTACCACACGGGCTGAATCGCTAAAGGATTCTCTAATCCCGTGACATGGAGCTCTTGAAGTCTTCCTTTGATGATTGAATTATCAAAGTATATCAAAGCATGACAAGTCATTTGCAACATTGACCAACTCATCCTCTATACCCTTAGATCAACTAGTGCCTACACTCCTTATATTTGGCTCATTTTACTTATGTACAGCATTAAGTTTGGTTGAAGAAGGTAAGGGTTTGGGCTGTGATTAATGTGCTTCACTGTGTCTTGTATGTAGAAGAGGTAACGATTCCCAAAGGGCTGCTCAGTACCTCCTTCAAATGGGTTTCACATCGGACTGAGATATCATTGGAGGATTGGAGTCCAAGGCTGCGTTTGGATGAGAGGTAAATTCTGCAGGGGTTTCCGTTATGCATGGATTTCTCTTGAATAAGAGTTTCTCTTATCTTGTTTGGTAATTATAGTGGAAAATGTATAAGAGAAGGGGTATTCATATTTGTGTTGGTGAGGGGAAATTTGAGATTTTCTCGTCCATTCCCTTTGTTACTAAATGGGGGTAACCCTCTACCTCTCATCCAAAAGCAGCTGGCCATGATGTAGATCCCGACTTCCCTATTTACTAAGGATGGTGTCATCATGAGAATCTTGATCCATACCACAATTTTACTCCTTGTTTCAATATCTTACTGTGTTCTTCATCAGACTAGTAACAATGAAGATGTAGACTGCCTTTTTGACTGAATTGGTGCACTATACTGATTTCAGTTGTTGTTCTTGGTTTTTTCCCTTGTGTGTTTGGTTGGGGGGTGGGGAAGCTAAATGGGGTGAGCGAAGTTGGTCTTTTTTTGGCAAGATCTTACTGTTAGATGGTTATGAAGTAAAAGGAATTTGAATATGGAGACCACCAGCTCTAGGAAAATTCTAGAGTATCCAATCAAAATAGAATACATCACCAATATGATTGGATGCTCTAGAGAAAATGATTGAATGCTTAAAATTTCTCTAGAAGTGATGCTCTTTAGAATTCAGATTCCTACAAATTGTTCTTTTGGCAGAGAGAAAAATGATAGTCTGGTTTCTTGCAAATAAAATCACTTCTCATCTGTCATGTATCAACCATTACTTGGAGCTATCTAGGGGTGAAACTTGGGTCCGGTTATGGCCCGAACGCGCATGACCCGACCCGAAAATCATGCGGATCGGGTTATGAAAGTTGGGTCAGCGAGTTGGGTCGGGTTGAGAAGTCAGAAACCCGCATTGAATTTCGGTCGAGTTGGGTTGAGAGATTTTTAAGTTAACCCTACCGACTCGGTAAAAAGTAGGCTAAAATAAGTTCAAAATGCAAATCAGTCGGGTTTTGGGTTGAGTCGGATTATAATTCGGGTCGGGTCAGGTCAAAACATCCGAGTCAAAAGTTCGGATCCGATCAGATTCCATATATTAGTAACTCACGCCGAGTTAAAAAACCTAACTCGGCCCGATTTCAGCCCTAGAGCTATCCTTGCTCTTTATGTGCAAATGCCCCATTATTGGGCTTGGGCTCATCCCTTGACAGATAGATAAGCCTTGTTTCTGACCATGCATTAGATGTGTTGGGCCACATTGGACTCTCAAATCGGTCTTTTCCTGTGTGCCGCTGGCCTGCCTAGGAAATGACCCATTCAGCGTTGAGTTAGAAAATGGTGAGACTAGGGTCGTGCCGCATCGTGACATTTGGAACCCATCTATCATACAGATTAGCTTTTGATCTATCTATTTATAAAAACTAAGATCATTTTACGTCTTTAGTCATATAGTATCAAGTTCGAAAAATGAATGGGTCAAGTTGAAATTTAAAGATTTTCTTTTATTTATTTTGATAGATGAGCCTCATTTCCATACCAGGTATATGTCGAGATATCATTTCAAACATGATGACAAGAACCTGTAGCACACAACTGGTCAAAACTCGTGATTCTAGTATGAAGGTTGTGGGTTCAATTCTTATCGACATGATATAGGATAGTTGGTTCATAGAAAGAATCTCTCAAATCCAAATATAAAAGATCTGCTCTAGATTGATTGTCTCTCAAATCCAAATATAATTGATCGTATAAATAGCTAGATGATTGATTGATTTCAAACATTTAATACTACTGACTGATGAAGATATAAACAAAATCCAATGAAACAGCTTTTCCAATGAAAGCAAATGAATATGCTGACATTTTTGGTAAAAATGGATGGACATGGTTGGAATTGGAGGCTGCCTATCGTTGCTTTTGATGTTTCTATTCTTCTGTTTTCTGTCCCTTGTTTTTAGAGTTATTCTCTTGGCTGTTTTATTTGTGTGCTTTTAAACTTCATTTTGTCTTCTCTTTTCGAATCAATTAGTTTATATATATATATATATTTCTTTTTTTTTCTTTTAGACGGAATTCATCTTCGTTAGGTCATGGATGGAAAAGTTTCTCTATGGAATAACATGTATTTAAGATCAAGCTCGTCATGATTGATCAAAATATGTACAGTAGAAAGCTTAAAGGGTCAAAATATGTACATAATCATTCAATCATTGAATTTCAATGGTTAAGACGGAAGTGATGAAGGTAAGACCCTCTTCCACGATCTTCTTAAAATTGAAAAATAGAACTTTTTTTAACAAAGTTCTTTCAAAGAAGAATTTTTTTTTTTTTTTAAACATATAGTTTTTTTTTTTATGGAGAATACCTCTATCTTTATTTTTAAGTCTTATTTAGTAATTATTGGAAAAGAAGGGGACAATTCATTTAATCGGTCAATTAACAAATAATCTAAAGGAGTTAGAGTGATGGCTTATGACCTGCTTCAAAAACCGGTGGTCTTAAGTTCGATTTGCACTCCATTTTAAATGGTCATTCCCTATAGAATTATCCAGTGTATAAATAGGAAAACTTCCACATGTGTCAAATATTAATCGGATGCTCTAAAAGGAATGAACACTTCGATAAAAAAAAAAAAAAAAAATCGATCAATCACCAAATAAGGTGGGATGAGGGAAGATCCCTCACTTTCTCTAACTTTCTCCAGTTCCAAACATGGCATACAGAATGACAGATAGTTGCCGACCAAAACAATTACATTACAGTTTCCATTGATTATTATTATTATTATTAAATTTAAAATCATCATAGTTGTGGCCACATTGAAATTTGCATGTGTTTGGCTCATATAAACTATAAAATAATTATGGGTCAAAATGGCAATTTTTTTTTTTTTTTGTTGTTGGTAGGAATAGGATTTGTCTAATGAGAGAAGTCAATGGCACGGTCATCTTGTTGCATTCGTTGGTAGGATATGTTCATTTATTTTAAGGCGAGTGATCTTCACACGGATATTTTGTGTACACATACATGTATTTTATTGTATGTCCAATTTGCCCTCCACCTGCCGTACTCAAGAAAGAAGAATACATGAACAGTGCAATTCAGCCCTCCAAAATTATAAGTCACCTCGCCAAAATTCATGAACAGTGCAATTCGTGCAATTCGGCTATTTGAAATTGCAAGTCGGCTCGTCAAAATTCATGAACAGTGCAATTCGTGCAATTCGGCTCTCCGAAATTAAAAGTCGGCTTGTCAAAATCCATGAACAGTGTAATTTGACTCTCCGAAATTTCAAATCGGCTCGTCGAGATTCACATGAACAGTAAAAATTAGCCCATTGAAATTTTATTGTTCATGCGAAGGGTAAAATTGAGAATACTCTAAAACCCATTTCGTTAAACACGAAATGCCCGTGTGAGAATCACTGGGCTTATTTTAAATGGATAGTCAAGAACATCCAAGTTAAGCAACTTCTACAGAGGGAATGGATGAGTTGTGATTAATAAAATAGTATAAATTTCCTTTCATACATAATTACATCTTTCGGAATTCGTTTCACGTCTCACTTCAACGGGCCACTCTCCACAATTTTATTTGATGTGTGTGAATTGAGAAGTTTTCACATAATCTGAAGAATTAGTCAGGTGAGATGCCTGAACACCTTCGACGATTAAAAAAACTTAACTACATATGAACTTTGAAATATAAAAAATTGTATCCATATATTCTGAAAAATATACCTCATATTTGATTTTATTTAAAAAGAAAGTTAACATGAAGTCTTTTGTGTACTTGAGCATATTGATATACGGGCATACGGTAGAAGTATGAAATGGAATTGTTTTATATATGTTTCAATTCTTTCTTGAAAAATATGATTAAATTCAGTCATAAGCCAAAAAGTTGGAGATGGATTCCGGTGGGTGTATAATGTCTTATCTGAAATATTTGGGAATAAAAAAAATGGCTAAATGATTATATAAATTAATATATATTTATATTTTATAAAATATTTTAAATTGAAATAAAGACTTGAAACTATGTTTTCATTTTAATTTTATTTTTACCTAAATTTAAGAAGAAAACTAACTTTCAAAAATCATTTTTTGGGGGAAAGTACTTTCAAGTAAGAAAAAGGTCAATGATACATTTAAAAAAATTCCATTTCTTTCTCTTTTTCTGAATGTTCAATCTTAAGAACCATATCAATTACTTTGAGAAAATGTAAATGTTTAAATTATGTATTTATTTAATATTAAAGAAGAGACTAATAAGAGCTATTGTAATTGAATAATTCATGAATTATGTGTTATAAGTATAATACGTGTATTAAAATGTCGCATTAAATATACATGTATAATTAAAGTATCTTTGAAAAATACATGAAAATAGTTTTTTTTTTAAAATGTTTAGTACAATTATTATACAAATCTTAAATGGAGAGTTGCTAATTATACCCGGCCTTGGTGTAGCCCCTTAGTAAGATTCATAAGTTTCATGTGACATGCTTTTTGTAAAGGTCAATGTTTCAAATTTCAATAAGTCTTGGTAGAAATCATTTTGATGGAATTAGTTTAGCTAATTCTAAAAGTTATAAAAGTTCAGATATTAAAAAATAATTTAAAAATATTAAAATATAAGACTTAAAAGTTTATTCTATTTACTTAATTAAAGTGGTTTTTTATTTCTATTTAAGCATAGATTTTTTTCAACAGTGACCCGACATAAGAGTACAATTGAATGCGCACATGAATCTTTCACTTGGAAGAAATCATACAGAAGACAACCAGTGACCACCCGCGTCAGGCGGAAGGTCACGGGTTCGAATCCACAAGGCGTAACCTTTGTGTGCCTCAGGAGTAGGGGTCCACCCGTTGGGATTTGACGCTGTATTAAATTCACAAAAAAACAAAACAAAATATAAAAAATTCATATAAAAGAGATATGTTTTGTTATTTTAAAATAAATTTTAAGATTTTGTAAATTATTCAAAAAGCGCTCTTGCTAATTCTATGCTACTCACTAATAACAAAATATTGTTTGATTTATTAGGCCTTCACGATGACGACACTAATATACAAGTATAACGCTGCAAATAATTCACATTAAAAAGAAGAAAAAAAATCATTCAATAAATTTTGTGAGGATTTGTCATCTCAATAAATTTTGGATTTCAAAACTTTTTGGGGGCAATAAATCATACTTATAAGGATGTTTGATGGAACTATTGCAAATTTTGTAAGAATCCAAATATGAGGTATATATATATATATATTTTGATGAAACAAATAAACTTTAATAAAATACAAATATCTATATAAAAAATACATGAGCAGATATATCAGAGAGATTTCACTATCTTTGACAACGACATTATAATGAAAAATAAATATCAATAATCTTAAAAGCTTCTTAAATATATAGACGATATTAAGTACGAAATAACAAAATACCTTTATATCTTAAAAAATTTCAAGTTCCCTTCAACCTTCTAGTTCAAGGGCAGAGCAGATTGCCTATAAGTAAGGGAGTAGATCTCGGTAGATACGAATAGTATTGTCATACTATAATGATATTAGACGATATGGCCGATATCATTAAATATTAGTCATTTTTCAAAAAAATAAAAAAAATCATCTGTGGGTCTGGCCAATTTCTCAGCCCATATAGCCGATATTTGCGATTATAAATTATTTTTTTCAAAAAAAGTTTCCTTTTATTTTTTAATGAATAAAAATTAAAATATATAAAAATACTGATATTTTCAAAAAAAAAAAAAAAAGAAGAAAGAGGAAAGATATTGGCCGAGATGTCAGATTTTTTATATTTTTATCCCGCCTATAACTCTATAAGAACCCCTTTATTGGACCCTAATGTCTTTTATGATTTAATTCACCATAGGATGCAAGACATCAACATAAAAATATTTATTATTTTTCTTTACAAAAATAAAAATGATAAAAAGGAAAAAAATAGACATGACCCAATTTCCAACTCCATGTGTGGTAACGATGCTTCAAGAGTTTCTTAAGCAAATAAATGTCATTGTAACTCATTTTCTAAAGCAAGAATGTGAAAACAATAAGCGAAGAGTCCGAGTTAAATGGGATTCAAGTCTACACGTTAGTAAATAGCAGAGAAAATTGGAATTTTCTTCCCTGGAATTCACATAATCCTGCGCCAAACACGCAGTGGAATTTGGATGACTTCTTCAGTTTCAGTCTTCTTCCCATTGCTCCCAATTCTAAAACGTGTAACCGACCTATTTTGTATCTTGTAAAGATGGCTTTTGTTTCCTGGGCCACGTGTTCGGTGCTCAATAGAAATAGAATTTTTGGGGCCCACTTACAAGAATTCAATGGTCGAGAGGTCAAAGTTGGACCATAGTCGACCGTCATTTTCTCTGGCAATTTAAGAAGCTAAGGGCTTCTCTGTTCTTTCAACTTTGGAAGATTGGAGTTGGGTTTAGTTGGTGCCGGCTTTTGGCCAAAATCAGCTTGAAAATTGACTAAATGACTTTCGCTCGACTTTAAGCATTTACTTCTTTTTCATTACAAACGTGTTCCAAGCTCTTAGAGTTACAGTAATTTTCAGAATATGTATAAGTGTGGCCATCTTAATATGGGAATACTGTTTTACTAGACACGGATTTTTTAGATTTCTCACTTTGCTCTTATCCAGAGAAATCGACTCACTTTTTTAATAAATCAGTTCACTCATCGGTGCACTGTCCGGTACACCGACGAATGAATCAGTTTACTGAAAAATGAACCAATTTATATGTAAAATAATTTGGTCAGTTCACCGATTTGGACTCTCAAGAAATTGGTGCACCGATTTCCAAGTGATCCGATTGGTGCATCTGTTCGGTGTATCGATAAGTAAACCGATTTCTGCAGATGGATGAGGGGCAAAATAAGAAGTTCACTAAAACCCGTGCCTCCTAAAAGATAATGCCCGTATTAGGATAACCATCCTATGTACAAACCTTATTATTCATAAGATATACTGAGTAATTTAGTTAGAATGGAACTCAGGACTCTTAGACTTTCTAAGACAAGTTTCTCACCATCACTTCAACATTTTCTTTTTTGAGGATAAATTCTAAAACCCACACTTATAAAAATATGATTTAATGATTTCATTTATATTTTATTCATCTATTTCAAGTCAAATTTGATGTTTTATTATTATAAAAAACTCCAACAATTCTTGATGGGCCAGATTTTATGAGAATGGTTATGATTGAGTTTGTGGCTACTAATTTGGTTAAATTTATTGTGGTTTTTCATTTTAGCCACTTTGACTCAAACAAAACGAAATTTAGTAAATTATAAATACAACGGTAGGATAAAATGAATGGGTCGAAAGTTTAATTACAAACTTTAAAATGGATGAGTTGTTGTTTATTTATCAATGCATAAATGAACTTATCCCCAATAAAAAATAATGTAATCCAAACTTTAGATTAAATTTGTTATAAATGCAAGAATAAGAATTAAATGCCTAATAAATAGAATTATTGTCATAAAGGTAACCTTAATTTGGTCTAATCATAAAATCGATCTAGTCAATTAATTTTGAAGGGGTCCATATTCGAACTAAAACCTTTTCTACAAATCCATCAATCACCTGACAAAATAAGCTTAACTAGAAGTAGATAGTGTGTATATTATATTATTATAAGAAAGTGCACAAACCAATTCCCTTGTAAATTTAATTATTTTATGATGTAGAAATGTCCGCTTATTTTAGGAGAGTCTTATCCCTTTTAAAAAAATAATTTTCTTGCAACTGAAAAGATCATCTATTTTTTTCACTCCAATAGACTTTTTTCATCTAAGGGCAGTTGGGTTTCTTACAGTTTTGCACATGTAAATTAAAAGGAAAAAGACGTTCCTTTTTTAACACCATCCTCTTTTTTTTTTTGTGTGATCAATGCCTAGTTTCATTGAAATCCTATTTAAAAAAGATATATTTTCATTTTAAATTCTATTTAAGATGAAAATATAAAAACAACCATAATAAAGAATGAGTTCTTATTATATCAGCTTTCTTGATCCATTTCAATCCAAACGAATTCAAAGATGGTAGATAGTTTAATATTATTTCTTAGAACAAGACGTATACTGCCCCATAATCATAAAATTGGTCGTCACAACTCATGTGTCATGCAATTACTTTCCATGATAATAGGCCTAACTCATGACTTAAATCTGAAGCATACTACTTGAAAAATAAATGATTTAGATGGAACTTTTTATTCATTAAATCTACATTTTATTTTCCAACATGGATTTTAATAAAAATGAATGTGAACCCATTTATCTAACAGGTCTAATTAAAACCTAAAATATGATATGGTCTTTTTATGTTAAAGATGTTAGTAAGATAGCCATTAGCATGGCTCGAAAGGAAAGAAAAATTAAGATGTGAGAGTTCAAACTAGAAAATCTCGCTTTCCAAGACAGATTTTTAGCCATCACTCTAACCTCTTTAAGATAATTAAATTTGATTAATCTTCATCTTATACAAATTTTTTGATAATATAAAATTTATTCTCATTCTTAGAGGCCTATGTAGATCATGTATTTAATAAAATTTATTCTATAAAATAAAATGAGTTTACTTGCTTATAATAAACATGTTTGGAAATTTAATTATGCTAGATTGCTAAAGTTATTTTAGCATTTCCCTTTGCACTAGTGATGAAACTTAGGTCGGGTTTTAATATGACTCGAGAAATCAATGATTTGGGTTATGTATTTGTATATTTTGGGTTAGGTCGAGTTGAAAAAATAAAATCTCGTATGAAATTTTAATTGAGTTGAATTGAGAAACTTAAATTTAAGTAACTTGATCCGACGTAACTTGACTCAATTCTCGTAAACCAAATGACATGGTACCACTCTAATTAATTGAGCTCAGCAATTTCGGGTCGGATCATTCAATTAATTTTAATCCGATCTGACGTCACCCGAGTTTCAGCACTAGTTTGCAGATTACATAGAGATGGGACATGCGACACGTGTATGGCATATGAGGCCTTGTAAAGATTCGTTGTATGGAAGAGTGTGGCGGAATCCACGATGGAAAATGTTCCGCTTCCTGTGAGAAAAATAAAATACAAGCCAGACGAGCATTCTTCAGCAGCTCCCAATTGTGGCATTTCCGTAATATCGGAAACACTTTATACATATTTGTAAATTCATACTTGCCGTAACGACCCAACGAACGGGCCATTCACGGCAAGAGGCTGATTTATTACCTCAACAAAAATAAATAAATAAAGGTATTTAAAATTAAATATATAAAATGCTCGGAGAAGAAAAGAATTCACCAAATAAAAAGTATGAAAGGTAAAAAATTTAACAACATTTATGAATGTTAAAAATTTGGTAATTAGTAAACTTTTAGTTTTAAAAATTTAAGAAATATAATAAAATTCATTATGACGACTTTTAGTTTTTAGTTGAGAAAAAAAAATTCTATATGAAAGTAGTTTAATTTTTAAATTAAAAAAAACATAAAATCTTAAAATGATTTATGAGATTTAATACTTTCTAAATTAAAATTCCTCTTTAAAGAAAATCTAACTTTGAGATAGATAGAATTAAAATTTCTAAGAATTCCAACCTTCTCATTGGACCCAAAAAGAGAATAATTACTATATTAATTGCACATTTAAAATTAATCTATTTAAAATATTTTTGTCAGTTTTACTTCAAACCATCAAATCAACATAAGATTAGCTCATTCAATAGTACCAATTTAAAAGTAAGAAGCTGCAAACAAATAAATTGATAAGCTAATGTCAATTGGTTGATGTATTGAAAATAAAAGCTTTTTTTTCTTAAATCGTTTGTATATAAACGTTGATTGAATTAATATAATATTAATTCATATTAATTGAGACAAGTTGCATAATCACACGTTATTTATTTTGTAACTTTATAGAAATTATTAGAAATTTTATAAAAATCAAATGTCAAATTTTAAAAAAAAAAAATTATGACGAATTTAGTGGGTATATCATTAAGTGAAAGATTCGTATAAATCAGAATAGGAATACCATGTGTCCCATCTTGAAATATTATTAAAAATAGTAATGTCATGATTTGAGGACTCCGGTATTATCGTCAATAATTTTCAATTTCTTTCAGAAGTTGTAAGTTGTAACATTTGACTTTCAAAAATGCCCCTAAAATTTCATAAAAAGACGAAAATACCCATCGTCCTTCATTTACTCGTTGTACGGAGAACCGTAAAGCATTTAAGAGAGGGAGAAAGGGTGCTGAGGATTTTCTATCTAGCTTTCCTCTCCTTCTTTGGGAAGGGAGAAAACGGAAGAACGTTGTCGTCGTCGTCAACACCGATCTTCTCTGATATTTATTTCCTTTCCCATTTTGTCCTTCCCTTCTTCACGCAGACATGTTTGCGAGCAGCGGAGAAGCCAAGGCCTGCGATTCATGGAAGCACTACTTTTTAACCACGGAAAAGCTCCGCGATTTTTACTGCCGGTGGCTAAAAGCAGCGGCAGTGTTCTTCATCCTCGCCTCTTTTCTCCTCGTCTTCTACTCGGCCGTTCCCGCCCAATTCCAGTGGTACTGCCTGAAATGCCCTCCCACCGTATCAGAATCTTCCGAACTCGAAATCTGGACCGGAATCGAAACCGGTTCCGGCGACAGGATCGCAACGAACATCTCACATATAATGTTCGGAATCGGTGGTTCGGTGCGGACGTGGGCGGAACCGGCGGCGCTACAGCGAGCTGTGGTGGAAGCCGGGCGTGACACGCGGGTTCGTGTGGCTGGACGAGAGGCCTCCGGCTAATGAAACATGGCCGGAGAACTCGCCTCCGTATCGGGTATCGGAGGACGCGTCCCGGTTCAAGTACACCTGCTGGTACGGGTCGAGATCGGCGGTGAGGATGTCGAGGATCGTTTCTGAGAGCGTACGGCTTGGATTGGAGAACGTACGGTGGTTCGTGATGGGGGGACGACGATACGGTGTTCATTACTGAGAATCTGGTGTCAGTTTTGGGGAAATACAATCATGAGGAGTACTGGTACGTGGGAGGAGTATCGGAGAGCGTAGAGCAGGCTGTGACACACTCGTACGGCATGGCGTACGGAGGAGGCGGTTTCGCTATCAGCTCAGGTTTGGCAAAGGAGGTGGCCCGCCTCTTGGACGGCTGTTTGGACCGTTACGCTTCCTTCTATGGCAGCGATCAGAGGGTTCACGCCTGTTTGACCGAGATTGGGGTCCCACTCACTAGAGAACCAGGATTTCATCAGGTTTGAACTCTTTGTTCTTTCTTCTTCTTATTCTTCTCTTCAATTACTCTCCTGTGATTTTCCTGTTGGCTGTCATTCAGCAATCACCTCCCATGTTGTGGGACCCACCAATGAACGGCTGAGATTACACGAGTTGAGTTGGATTCTGGTATCCATGAAAGGTGATTCTGGGCCTTAATCTATAAATTGCAGATTTGGACCCGACATAGATTTCCATTATTAGTTGCATCCACCCCAGTCCATATGTGTCCCCCCAGTATCCAGGGCATACCACTTTATTGGAATTTGTTTATAAATATATATAATAAGTTTTTATAAATTTTCAATTTTATTTTTATTTTAAAAGACTCTTCTTAAAGTACATGTCTTATTTTTTAACTGAAGAATAATATAAATATCTAATATCTTTATAACAAGTAATAAAATTTATTTTTTTATATTTAAACGTCGATATATACACAAAAGAATAAGATTAATATCACTGTAGCCGTCCTTAGGGGCTTAACTCACCTTATTTAGAAAGAATGGTCCAATTTTATTATTTTAACCGTCAAAATTTAAAAATGTGTCTTCATGGTCAAATTTATTGCTATCTATTTAAAAATTTATAGGGATCAAACGAGAGGCATATTTATCCTTTTTATCCCTATGAAATATTGCATATATTATATTATATTATTATATCATGGTGCGCTTCTTTTCCAAAGTACAATGGGTTGGATTTTATCTGAACAATAAATTTCAGTTAAAATTCAAAATATCTTCTTCTTTTTTTTCTAAATATCAACTTTTTAAAAAATCGATGAAAACCAATTTATGTTAGTCATTAACGTTATTAATTAAAAATTAGGTATTAGGGTGACGCAATTGTGGTGTGAAAAGGTGAAAGAGGGCGATGATGGGGGGAAGAACATGAACATGGTTGGCTTTTGGTGCGTATGTCATGTGGAGTCTGTTTGGGAGCAGTGTCGACGTGTTCGTCTCTCAGCATTTCCGAGTCTTTGCCTTTCTTTTGTGAGTCTGCTTTCTAATTTCGTGACTTTCGTCTATCCAACCCACTTCTACTTCATCTGTAGCTAATTTGTTGCGGACGGATGGACGACTTGACTTAACCGATGACTTCCATCCTCGGCCTCTTTAGTCTTCTACACCTTTGCACAGAGTCACGAATCAATCTGTTTTCAATTTTATTTTTAATTTAAAGTTACTCAATTTTTTTATTTTAACATTTAATAACTTTTGGAAATACTCATTTTTGCATTTGGTAGGATAAAAATTATTAATCAAAAGATAAGAATTTTATGGTGAGATAATTCAATCTTTAAAATTTTAAAGTACAAATAACTCTAATTCCATAAAAAAAAAAAAAAAAAATTAGCTTAACCCTATAGTATCACCTTATGTGTCTTAAAGTTAGTGAATATCATCTATAAAAATTTTACGTTAAGTTTTCTATGATTTTCTATATATAAATTTAAAAAAAAATTATTCTATTAAAGATCATATTTATATTTTTTTACTGATTCAAGAACTCTCTAGTATGTTCCACCTTTTTCGTTGTAACAAACATTAACTGACTTTTTGGTCCAGGTGGCATACGATAGAAGCGGTCTAGTGTCGATGTCGTTAAATATCTGAGGTCACGTTGGCCACTGTTTTCTCATTGTTCTCTACAGTCTTAACTACACTTGTATTGATTGAATGGTAAAAGTTGAACGGTATAAATATGAAATGAATGGTGGTACACAAGTAAAGAACTCTTTCCAAGTCTTGCTCTTGCTGATATAGTTGCCATACGTTTGGATTGGGTCATAGTCCATACGCAAACACGCAATGCGGGAGAGAGAGGCAGGAGGGTGACGGTGTATCACACTGTCACAAAGTTTTTTGGGTGTGGAAGAATAACACGAGAGACATTAGGGAGTCCGCTGTCTATTGATTTGTCACGTAGATATGCTAGGCACACGTGGCGTGTGATTGGCATGGTATCAGATGGTTACGTGTGATTTGCTGTTACGGAGAGATTATCATATCCTGGGCACTGGAGAAACGATTACTCCTGCGCTTTTTTTCACCCCAGGACAGTTAAAAGGTATTTTTTTTTTTTTTTTTAACTTTTTAAATATTGACACATGTTCTGATTAGTCTCATAAATTTTACTATTGGGATTATTTTACTATATTTATTTAATAGTAAAAATATTTTTAATATATATTATAAAAATGAATGACCGAGTATTAAAATAGAATATTTTAATATAAATTAACTTTGAAATCTATAACTAAGACTTGGCCATCAATTTTTGTAGTTTTATATAAAAATAGAATTTAAATAGATTTAGTAGAAATAATTGAAATTATTTACTTTATAGGATCTACTAAGTGTTAGGATGAACGGCTTATAAAAAAAATTCTCATTACTTTTACGGGCTCTACCTAGTCGATAGATCCTTGTCTCCTTTTCTGGCCTTTTTTTTTAGTGCTTCTCCTTTTCGTCAAGCCACATGTGGCTTCAATTCTGCCGTATATACATTACCAAAGGCCAGAAAAGTCTCCTAAGATGAAGTCACCGAAAGATTTTTTTTTTTTTTATCATGTGATTTCTAATGGTGGGCCATTGGAGATTGGACGGTTGTGATTGGTTTGACTCTTTCTAATGTTTCTTTTTTCATGGACAGGTGGACTTACGTGGGAGTGCGTATGGCCTGCTTGCGGCGCACCCCATTGCGCCACTTATCTCTCTCCACCATCTGGACTCTGTGGACCCCATCATCCCTGGGCGGACCCAACAAGAGGGGATGCGGGACCTGATGGGTGCGTCCAGGGTGGACCCGGGCCGGACCTTACAGCAGAGCTTCTGCTATGACATTCAACGCAACTGGTCCGTGTCTGTATCGTGGGGATATACGGCCCAGATCTATCCTTGGATCTTAACGGCCAAGGAGCTGGGCACGCCGCTGCGGACCTTCCGCACGTGGAGGACCTACCATGATGATCCGTTCACATTCAACACGCGGCCGTGGAGACCGGAAGTGTGCCAACAGCCTCTGCTCTATTTCTTCGACGGGTTGGATGAGCTGGGCCCGGGCGGCACACGCAGCTTTTATTCGAGGCACAGGAATGAGCCCAGTAAGGAGTGTAACAAGCCCGAGTTTGCTGTCCCTTTGAAGGTCGACAGAATTACCGTTTTTGCCCCCAAGCTGTCGCCGCTCGTCTGGTCCAAGGTCAGCCCTCTTCTACTCTCCTCCATCTCTCTCCCATACCTACGTAGAATAGAAGAATGTAGAAAACTTTTCATTTGGAATCTCACGTGGGCGCACTATGGCTCAAATTGGCACGCTCTCTTTCTAAGAACTATCTATCACCGTTGTCCTGGTGGGGGTTTTAAACTGAATATTAAATTTTAAAAAAAAATTAATTATCATCATAAATTATAACTTTATTTAATTTGACCTCATTTGGAGTTGATTTCATTGTTAAATATACCCCTCTGAAGATCTACATTTGGACAACTAAAAGAAAGTAGGTCAATACTGTAGGTCATTTTCGAAACCAGAAAATGATTCTAGTGATGGTCTCATTAGAAGTTGAATGGACAAAGTGGGATGAACACTTGGTCTTACCAATGGAAAATCTCAGCCGTTGGTTGCGGAAGGTGGGGCCCACTTGAGTTGATCCCACTTATTGCTGGTCAAAGCCAACTACCCACTTCTATACACCGGTCTTCACGCCCATGATTATTTGGCCCATTCCCCTCCCCTCCTCTCAGTCAAGAGACGAAACTCTCGTACATTTTTAGTGAAATAAAACATCGTCATTATCATCCCTTAAATTCTATTACATTATATTTTAATCTAATACAATTACTATATAAAAGCTATAGTTCTATTAAAAGAGCTAAGATTTTGTGATTAAGTGATGTCAGGTTAATTTTTTGCTTTCTATAATAAAAATATTATATTTGTCATCATTTAAGTAATATGAAATTCTATCATTATAGGTTGCAAAAAAGAAGGGCAGAAAGTAAGAAATATTATTATTATTCATCTGCATGTAAAACTTGTTTTTTTTGGTCATGGTAAAGCATAAACTGGGGCTAAAACTCGGGTCGGATTTTAATAAATTCAATTCAACTCATATCAAAATTTATTAAACCTAATCCAATCCTATCCAAATTGTTGACCTAAGTTACTCAATCCGATTCAAATTTCTGACCCGACTCAACACAAGTATTGTCTTATAATTTAGTGCACTCGGGTTAGGTCGGATCGGGTCAGGTTGATTTTAAATTTCTCAACCCGACTCAATCCAAATTTCATACGAGTTTTATTTTTCTCAATTCAACCCGACCTGAGATATACAAAATTACAAATGCATAATTTAAATCCATTGATTTCTTGAGGTTTTCCCGCCTAGCATCAGCCTTAGGGATTTTTAAATTAAGAAAAGACCACTGATACACTAACACGTTGAAATTGTTTAAAATAAACAGGCTCCACGGAGACAGTGCTGCGACATGCGTCGGAAATCAGGAGGGAACGGAGGCGTCGAAGTCAGCATACGGCAATGCCATCTGGGTGAAAGTCTATCTCCACGGTAGATCTCTTCCCAGTATCCTTTCATCACATTCACAGCCGTTTATCTGAAACTCTTAGCCTCTGTGTAAATATTACATAATAATAACGATAGTTTTAGAAGGAAAAAGTTACGGCGACAGAGATTTTTTTTTTTTCACTAGCCATCTTCACATGGACATTTTGTGTATTCGAACATGGATTTTACCGTAATGTGTAATTTGCCTCCACCTGTTATACCGAAGAAAAAATAATGGCAAAATTTATGAACAGTGCAATCGGCTCGTCAAAATTCATGAACAGTGTAAATCGACTCGCCGAAATTTTTGAATAGTGTAAATTGGCTCGTCAAAATTACAATTCGGCTCGTTAAAATTTAAGAACAGTGCAAATCAGTTCACAGAAATTACAAGTAAGCTTTCCAAAATTCATAAACAGTGTGAATCGGCTTTCTAAAATTTAAAATCGACTCGTCAAAATTCAAATGAATGGTAAAAATCAGTCCATCGAAATTTTACTGAAAGGTAAAATCGACAATACACTAAAATATGTGTCGCTGAACACACAATATCGGTGGGCATTTTTTTTTCCATACAAGTACAATATCCTCTTTTCAAGGAGGGGGAGGGGATCAGATTCCGGTGTCTTTTTGGGATCTGACCGACGACTCACAGTCGCATATGTGTTTACAGTTTACACTATCTTAAGCAATTTTTCTTTAATTTCCCATTTTAAATAACTTCTTTAAGTAGTAAGCTGGATTAGTCGATAATGTAAAATAATAATGAAAACAAAAATTGGAAAAACCTTTTTTGCGCATATGCTTAAAAATGTGGATCTTTCATATACATAACGTATGTTAAAAAAAAGAAAAAATTCTAGAAATTCTAGAAATTAAAAAATAAACGTAAATAGATATTTAATATGAAATTGATGTTATCTAATACTTTGATCATAATAACTTATATCTCCCACTATACAAAAATGATATTTATTCAATTCCACAAACATCTAACTAGTTTTAGAAATGATTTTTTTCTGAAACCCCCTAAATTTACAATTGTCTTAGAGAAAAATTTCAAAAATTAATAGAAGTTAATAAAATAAATTATACATTCCTAATAACCTTAAATGCTTAAAGCTAAGAGCATGCAACCTTTATTTTTCATTATAATTCAAGAGTTTTTCAAAAAAAATCTCAATTTTATGAAATTGTTGAAAAATTAGGAAAATCATAAAAACATCATATAAACTATAAAATTACATTCATCTCCATTTAATTTTGTAATTATCCAACACCATTTCATTAGTTTTTCAAAAAAAAAAACACTCTAAAATGAAAATCTAATTAAAGAAAAAATGAAAATAATGAAAAATACCTTTCGAATGTCAATTACTTGCTTCCAAACCTTCTCAAAATCATACCTAGTAAAATATTCAATGAAAATAGTGGAATGGGCCCAATTTTTTTATTTAGAAATGTCAATCGACGATAGTGGGCCCAAAAGGGGCTATCAACATGACATGATAAATAATGATTTTCTATGACCTTTATATTCAAGTGTAGATAATTATAGGGTCCCCGTTTACGCACCCGGTGTTTCAACTTTTACACACCTATTTCCAGGTGCGGATAACTAATTATCATTTTGCCCCCGTGTTTCCATTCGTTCGAACGAATTCCCAGTTCATTTCGGCATTCGTTCGAACGAATGGACGTATACCCCATCCAATTTTGATTCGTTCGAATGAATGTCTGTTTAAAATCAATTCGTTCGAATGAATGAATCGGGTGAACAATAACGCACGTTACTGTTCACCCTTCACTGACTCATTCGAATGAATTACTAATTTATTCGAATGAATCGATTTTTTTTAAAAATTTAAAAGTTATTTTTTAACCACTGTGTATTTTAAAAATTTCTCAAATTAAATATCTGAACTAATTACGATAATCTGATAAAAATACTTTAAAACTTAAAGGTCTTTTGACACTCCTAAATATTTAAAATACAGTATTTTATAAATAAGGATATCCCTAGGGTGTGCCGAAAACACATTTAAGAGTGTCAAAAGACCTCGAAGTCTTAAACTATTTTTATCAGGTTATCGTAATTAGTCCGGATATTCAATTTGAGAAATTTTGGAAATACACAGTGCTTAAAAAATAACTTTAAAGTTTTAAAGGAGATTTTATTATTTAATACACTATGCACATTATTTTTTAAGCACTGTGTATTTTCAAAATTTTTCAAATTGAATATCCGGACTAATTACGATAACCTCATAAGTATACTTTAAGACTTTAAGGTCTTTTGACACTCGTAAATGTGTTTTCGGCACACCCTAGATATACCCTTATTTGTAAAATACTGTGTTTTAAATATTTACGAGTGTCAAAAGACCTTAAAGTCTTAAAGTATTTTTATCAGATTATCGTAATTCGTCCAGATATTTAATTTGAAATTTTTTAAAAATATACAGTGCTTAAAAAATAACTTTAAAATTTTAAAGAAAATCGATTCATTAGAATGAATCAGTTCTAATAAATCGATTCATTCGAACGAATTGATTTTCTTTAAAATTTTAAAGTTATTTTTTAAGCACTGTATTTTTAAAATTTCTCAAATTAAATATCCAGACTAATTACGATAATCTGATAAAACTACTTTAAAATTTTAAGGTCTTTTGACACTGCTAAATATTTAAAACACAGTATTTTACAAATAAGGGTATCTCTAGGGTGTGCCGAAAACACATTTACGAGTGTCAAAAGACCTTAAAGTCTTAAAGTATACTTATCAGGTTATCGTAATTAGTCCGGATATTCAATTTGAGAAATTTTGAAAATACACGGTGCTTAAAAAATAATGTGCATAGTGTATTAAATGATAAAATCTCCTTTAAAACTTTAAAGTTATTTTTTAAGTACTGTGTATTTCCAAAAATTTTCAAATTGAATATCCGGACTAATTACGATAACCTGATAAAAATACTTTAATACTTCGAGGTCTTTTGACACTCCTAAATGTGTTTTCGGCACACCCTAGGAATATCCTTATTTGTAAAATACTGTATTTTAAATATTTAGGAGTGTCAAAAGGCCTTAAAGTTTTAAAGTATTTTTATCAGATTATCGTAATTAGTTCGGATATTTAATTTGAGAATTTTTTAAAATACACAGTGGTTAAAAAATAACTTTGAAATTTAAAAAAAAATCAATTCATTCGAATGAATCAGTCACTGATTCATTCAATCAATTCGTTCACGGGTGAACAGTACGTCAATCAATTTGTTCACATGTGAACAGTAACACGGGTGAACAGTAACGCACATTACTGTTCACCCGATTCATTCATTCGAATGAATTGATTTTAAACGGGGATTCGTTCGAACGAATCAAAATTGGATGGGTTATACGTTCATTCGTTTAAACGAATGCCGAAATGAACTAGCAATTCGTTCAAACGAATGGAAACACGGGAGCAAAATGGTAATTAGCCACCCGCACCCTGAAACGGGTGTATAGGGGCAGAAAAATCGGGTGTGTAAACGGGGACCCCAATTATAATGAACGTTTAAATAGTCCATAAATATTTAGAGATAAAAAATAATTTGTAATAATCAAATGGAAAGCATAAACGATATAGCTAATTGATTTGATAAAATCGATTTTTCTTGGGTTTTGTATTCATGTATAAGCCTTTTTAGTGAATAAATAAATAGGCAAAAAAAGTTAAAGAATAAAAAATAATTCAAAATGATAAATTTTGAAGAGCCTAAAAACATAATTTAATTGATTTAATCAAAGATAAATTTTGACATATATATAAGTATGAACCTTTTTCATTAGACAAATGGTCGTAGGTATTAAGATCTCAAATAATTTGGAAAACTTTAATACAACATAATTGAGTAATAACTTTTAATGACTTAATTTTGAATTTAACAATATATGACATTCTTTGAGATCTAACAACATATTGTTAGTATGCCATTAAAAAAAAAAAAAAATCTTATTTGGTCATTGTTATGCATTCAATTTAAACAATAAATTGTCAATTAATTAGAAGTTTCAAATCAACCATTCATTTAATTTAATTTGAATCAGGTGAATATGTATTTTTAAGAAGTCTATATTTTAAGAGGTCACGGGTTTCATTTTATTACCATGTATCATTCATCTTAAAATTAAATTACAGAAACGAATGATACAAATGTGGAATCAATTTCTTTGATATTTTCAAATTTATTATATTTTTGTTAGTAAAATATCATTACCCCGTTAATAATGCTTATTTATCAGCAATACGGTAAATTCTCGATAAAATCATATTAAAAACGTGATAAATAATAATATTTCGATAAATTCCCAACACATTACCTGTAAATTCCTTATTAAATTTTTTATGTTATTGATATTTTCATTTTTATTCTTTTTTAATTTCCACGAGATTTCCTTGTTAATTTTCAGATGTAAATCGTAGAATTAGAAAATATCCCGATATTAACAATCTCCTTTAATATTCCGTGAATGAAAATTGTCACAATGCATGAAACCAGGGTCGAAAAATGACCCACACTGTATAAATTCGACCATTTTATTTTATTTTATTTTTTTTTCCAAAAGAATACCGTCTTTACTTCTTTTTTTTTTTTCAGGTTGAATCTTCAAGTCAATTCCAAACTTTTTCTTAAAATTTGTTAAAATTAAATATTTTCATCAACTTTATTTTTTATTTTTAAAATATTGCTCTAAATAATCTTGAATTTGGGCTTTTATCTGAAAATAATTTAATGAAATAATCATGTCTCGTTCCATGGAGAATTTCATCATGAGGCTCATCATCAGTTACAAATTTTCATATTTCCACTAAGATGATTTTTTTTTTTTTGAATTTTATTTAGACAAAAAACTTTCGACAAAATTTAAAAATATTAACAGCATGGTTTAAGTTTAATCCAAAATTTTTGTCAAAATATGTTACATTTTAGCTGAGATTTGTAAATGAGAATTCATCAAAGTAGTTGATGTAGAATCATGTCTCATTGACGACCACCAGCTTCCCATTCTACTTTCCGCAATATTTTTGAAAGAAAATATAATCATCAACAATATTTGAACTCATGACATTTGTTACCGCATAATATTTTTTTTAAGCCAATTTTTTTTCAATATTATTAATAATTAGGCTCAAATATAAATACAAATAGTAAAATTAGAAAAGAAAATCAGATGACTGATGCATTCAGTCTGAGATATCATCTTAATAAAGCTCCTAATCTGCAATTCTGCAAAACATGGACTGGCATCGAGTTAGGGCTGCAAATGGGCCCTCGGCAAGTGTAAAGCCCATTACAGAATTTATTGGGTCTTTAAACAAATATAAGTGCAATTTTCGCCCATTATTCATGGGCCAGGGGTCGAAATCTTGGCTGATACTGTGCGTATCGGCCAGAGATAAAAAAATTTGGCTGATACGGCCGAGATTTTGGCCGACTATCAACCGATTTTTATTTTTTATTTAAAAAAATACAAATATTGGTGTGGGCCCGGTTGATATTTGAAATATCGGCTGATGTTTATATTTTTTAATTTTTTTTATAAAAAAACAGCCTTTTTTATTTTTTTAAAAGACAAAAAAAAAAAAAAGCCACCGAGATTTTCAAAAAAAAAAAATTGAGCGAGAAAAATCTCGGCCGAGATGAAATATCGGCCTAAAATTTGGATTAGCCGAATTTTCGACCCCTGTTGTGGGCGTATCAGCCAAGATCTCGGTCCCACGAATATCGGTCGATATTTCTCTCTCTCTCTTTCTGTTTTTGTCAAATCTCGGCCAAATCAGCCGAGATCTCGCCTGACCGGGCGATATACTCCTGATTATATTAGGTCGACTATCATGCTGGGCGCGGCCTACTAATGTGCTTACAAAGTGGCCCATATGTAACTCTGATCCAGGCCTGCGCTGTGGATTATTACCATCGTTACTCATACTGGTCATTTGCACTTCAACTATTGGTACATATAAGCCTGTGATTAGGCGTTTTAAATTGGTCAATATTTAGTTTTCGAGAAAACAAGACACAATTGGAGGAGTTGGTGTGGGCTTAGTTCAAGTAGGATTAATTCCACTTGATTGATTGAGTTTTGTAGCACCCCCACCCAAAGGTCCCACATAGGTCGGGAGCTTGGGTGGTGGGGGTTTTATTTGAGAGGGGGGAATCTTCCCCATTTTGAGGCCTTTTGGGCCCAAAATCGTGCGGCAAGTAGGGCCCAAAGCGAACAATATCACAATGGGGTAGGGATGGGCCGTCACAAGTGGTATCAGAGTACAGTTCAACACTTGGATTGTGAGGGCTCTCTACTTGTGTGACTTGCTTACCTGTGTGTGGACCCCTGTCAGTATGACGAGACAGAGCAGGGGACGACTCTGATTTTAAAGGGGGTGGATTGTAACACCCCCACTCAAAGGTCCCACATCGGTTGGGAGCTTGGATGGTGGGGGCTTTATTTGAGAGGGGGCAATTCTCCCTATTGTGAGGCCTTTTGGGCCTGGGCCCAAAGAAAAACTGTGCGGGTCGGCTATGACCCAAAGCGGATAATATCATAATAGGGTAGGTCAGGTCGTCACAAATTTAACCATAGTTGAGCCACAATTCAACCTTATTGAACCCATCTTTGGCCTAAGATGATTTGATCTACGAGTTGATTTTTAAAACATCGGACAATATGACAATCTATGGCGTGAATTGGTTTCAGGAGAGGACATATTGCTTCATGTAAGAGAGCACGAGGAATTAGAGGTGCAACTTGGTTAATCATCCCAAACCGAGAAATATAACATTTCTTCATATAACCATCCTACTCTTAAAAGTTTATTAGGCCCACTTATTTTGGGCCTAAAGTTGAGCCTAGCATTCCCATTTGACGTATTCAAAGAGAAAGTGATTAGATGAGGTTAAATATGCCGTGAGTTATGAAAAAGTTGTGTTACTTTTATATCTGGGTCTATTTTTTACTCGAAGAAATCTTTGCCTTTACGACCTAGGTAGCCAAGTTTTTTAGAGAACTCAACTAATTTTAATTTTTGAGATATGAGCAAGTCTCGTTAACCACACACATCGGATAATTCTACTGGGAGTGGCAATTTGGGATAGAGTGAGAATCGAATTCAGGACTCTCGTTTCTTGATACGGGTTCTTGGCCACCACTCCAACCACTTTGAATAACAAATAGTGATTTTAAATGTGACTCTTTTTATTTACTGGGTTTATAATATATAACTAATTTCCACATAAATGGGCCTCTTATAGCCTTGTTGGATTAAGGCAGAATCTTTTTGGAAAATGAGTGAAAAAATTTCATAGGAAAAGTTGATAATAAAACCCAAATACATTTCAATGTATTTTATCACAATCTTAAAGTGAATTGGCCTCTTTTTTTATGTCCAAGGTCTTCGGTCTCTTAAGAGGCACTGGACTAATTTTCGAAACATGCGCAAATCTCAAAGCACTCTATTTATCATTACCTAGAATTTTGCCCCACATCATGTTGAGCATTAGTTAGTCAGCACTGGGAGGTAGCATCAAGTGATAGTTTTTGAATCCATTTTCCTTCAGGTAATGTTTATTTTATATTTATTTGTAAATAAGAACACACATTTTTACACACAGTGATGGTAGAATGACCATGGCTTAAGCTTATTTATGGGTTATATTGCATTTTCAAACAAGTTGAGAATTAAAAAAAAAAGAAGTAAAAACAATAAAAAGGGATGATATTTAAAAAATAAACTCTTATTTTTTTTTTAAAGAATAAAAAGTGACCGATATTTTAAATTGACTGATATTTCATATTTTAAACTTTGAATAAATATATGTTTAATTTATTTTAGATAATGATCGATATTTATATTTATAAATTTTGTATAATAGGCTCCTCTCAAATGACCGATATGTCATTATTTTTATATGACTGAACAAAAAAAGGATAAAGTCGTATCATATAAAAATAATAATAATTAGAATGATTTAATCAAATTTACTTTTAGAGTTACATAGCCCACCATTCTCTTGCGTCTTAGCATTATACTTTCTATATCATCATTGTCATCACTATCTTTATTGTAAAGAGATCAAATCATTATCATTAATAGCATTATCATCATTGATCATCTTTTCCATCCATCTCTTCAATTTAATTTGATTACAAGAATATAAATTTTAAAGCAATCATACTCCACTTTTTGTAAATCCAAACAATTCATATACACAGCCAAAAACTTAAGCCAAAATCTAAAGTTTTAGTTGAAACTTGTGAAGCCTAAATGCATATAATCAATCACTACGCATATGCACCATCCAACTAAATGACCGATATATTAAAAATAATATTTGAACATATAAATGACTGATATTCAATAATTATGATCCTATAATTTTCTTCATTTTTTGAATCTTTTAAAAAATAAAAAAATAGAGAAAAATATTGGTGACTTATCATCCAATATATTAGTATCACCAATATTATAATACCGGCCGATATATCGCTCTCACTCATGCAATAGAATTGTAATTGATCGATTTCAAACGTAAAGCTGAAGACGGTGTTGCTCGTGTAAGCAGAGAGTGGAGGCAACATCAAAAGGCGTTCACAAAGCAAGTTTCCACGAGGATACTATGTTAGAATTTTGAAACTTTATGATTTTGTATTTCACAAATCTTGTATAAATGTACAAATAGGAGTAAATTTCTCCTTAAATTCCTCTCTAATTTCCCTCAATTACTCGTCAAATTATATAACTAATTTCACATATTTGTTAAGTTTTGAATTTGGAGTTCAACAGTTTTTATAGTTCGCCGTTTGGATTTCCGGAAGTGTGTTTTCGGCACAGTCGATGGATACTCTTATTTGTAAAACACTGTGTTTTAAGTATTTGGGAGTGTCAAAAGACCTTGAACTTTTAAAGTATTTTTATCAGGTTATCGTAATTAGTCCGGATATTCAATTTGAGAAATTTTGGAAATATACAGTGCTTAAAAAATAACTTTAAAGTTTTAAATGAGATTTTATTATTCAAAACTATAGGAATTATATAGTTTTTTTTTTCTTTTTAGCTAATGCATTACTATAGCATCTGCAACATACACCGTCCGGATGAATAGAATTTAGGCATGAATAATGGTTCGAACGATCCGATGGTCCGAACGAAGGAAAAATGTTCTTAACTCACATCTGGATGGTGCTGAAGCGGAAGGGTAAAATGGTAATTTTCAGTAAAAATTTGAAAACCCATGTTTGTGAAAGAAAAATTCCGTGTCTAAATGGCTACCCTAGAGTTTACCCCATTACCCCCATCCAAATATAGAGAGAAGTGGGTAGTAGATACTAGATAGTATACACCAACTCACATTTTTACAACGTCTCTTCTCTTGATACTAAAACGTGTGCACCCAATCTATGGTCACAAATACCGATTTTGATAAGGGTTTAAAATTCGGTATCGGCCGACATTTTTCTCTTTCTTTTTTCTTTTTACACAAAAACGACCGATATGATATGGCTGAGATATCAGCTGATATTTGGACCCCTGGTTCTCAGCATATTAATGGTGATCGATAATATCAGAATATTTTCAAATTCTCAAATTTTTATCTAGAAATTCTAGAATTTTTTTTGCGAAAAATATAATATTTAAAAATTAATAAAATATATAATAAATAATAATATTATTAAAATAAAATATTAATAATGAATTTATCGGTATCTTACCGAGAATTTATTGGACATTTATCGAGATATTAGTGCGATACTACCATTTAGCACGATTTGATCAAAATTTACTGCAGTATCGATAAATCTCGGGATATCAACAATGATTGATATTTTGCCGATAAAAACACAGTATGGTAAATTTGAAAATATCGGAGATATTTATTACATTAACCCAATCCACCCTTTCACTCCACCTATTTCCAAATATAAATTTCAAAATATCAAGTTACCATTTTAAGTGGAAAGACTTTAGGTTTACTATAATTAAAATTTTAAAATTTCAAATTATTATAATATTAATTAAACAAAACTCTCCTACATTATCATAATTTTATGAGATAAATGATAAAAAAATTATGATTTACGGTAAATCAAATTTCAAAGACAAAAAAATATACAATCAAAATAATTAGCTGATATTCAAATTTCGCTCACCACTTTTTTTTTCTTTTTTTCTTTTTATGAATATCATATGTATTCTTATTCTATATGAGAAGTGATATTGAGCCATGTATTTCCCGAACACAGGTAAGTCTCATATATTGATCATAATTATTGTTTGGTCATATTCCACTTGTTGGGTTTGGATCACAAGGTCAATATTAAGTTGGGCCCATTAGGCCTAAGTTCCCTTGTAAACCCAGATTATATAAGGGTAAGTTTTACTCTTTAGGGTTAAGCAGAAGTAAGACTTCTCTCCTTGAGATGAGAGGAGAGGAGAGGAGAGACTATAGAGAGATTCATTATAGCACCCTGTTCTTCATCTTCTTCATAGTGAATTGAGCAAATGCACTGTGGACGTAGCCTTCGGGTGAACCGCGTAAAAACCTTGTGTCTTGTGTGGTGATTATTATGTGATTTGCATTCATTCATATAGCAATTGGTATCAAAGCTAAGGATTGTCGAATCCGGGGCAATAAGAAATCACATGACAGATCTGTGTAGATCGGACACTGCTCCAGGGGTGTACTGTTTAACCTACGTTAGTCTAGTGAGGAAAAACCAGCCGGCTAGACTTAAGCCATGAACGGAAGATAGCAGATCGGTCCAAAGGGGTTTCACGGTTTGTGCATCCCAGCACAGTTTCCAGGCAGAAACCCCAGCGGATCTCAACATTGGCAGTCTGAGAAAAGAGCAGTCGGCAGCTCTCCAGATCTGAGTTCTGGAGAGAGGAAGCAGCGACAATTGCAACTGTCCCCACAAGGTAGCCAACACTGACCGAATCCGACCAGCAGAGGATTTCAAATCTGATTTGAAGGGACCAATGAGATACACTCAGATCTGCCCTGCAAAAGTCCTCGAAAGAAACCTACTTGGGTTTTGAATGAAGCTGGGCAAACGAAAATTGTCTCTCGATCTTCTCTCAGTGGAAGACCTGAATCAGATCTGCTGAACTTGGGATCTCTGGCGAGAAATCACACACCTCAGATCTGATTATTTTCAGACCAACACAAGAGGCGTGGATGGCTGAAAACTCAGTTTCGGGTTTTCAGTGGAATTGCAGGGAAGCACATCATCATGTTTGGGTTTCCATCATCGCCACTCTCGTCCATCTGCGGATCTGCGTGAACTGAAGCAGAGGGTTCCAGATCTAGAAGGAGATCAGAGTAGAGTGAAGGGTTTCGAGTTGGAGCAGTCTCACGGCCAGATCCAAGGGTTCTCCAACGAGGACCAGAAGAAAGGAACGACGAAGATCTGGGCAGACAAGCAGATCAGCCAGATCTGAAAGGGATTTCTCTGGGTTTATCAGTTTCAGAGAAATCAGATCTACACGGCCGAGGGAGGCGGATCTCCATATAGATTTGTCTAGCATAGCAGCCAGATCTGAGCTGGGTTTTAGCAATCAATGATCGTGGCAGGACTAGGGATAAGAGTAAGACATGAAGACACAACTCCAAATCAAAGTCAAAAGGCAAAGACTCAGGAAAATGCTACTACTGTGGCAAAAAGGGCCACTGGAAGAAGGATTGCCGGAAACTCAAGGCGAAGAAGGATTTTAGATTCTGGTTGTTCTTATCATATGTGCCCTAACGTGATTTGTTTGAATCATATGAGTCTTATCATGATGGTAGTGTTCTTATGGGTAATGATGCACCATGTAAAGCGATAGGAATAGGGACCATTAAAATCAAGATGTTTGATGGAGTTCTGATAACATTGGAAGAGGTGAGACATGTGCCAACACTAAGAAAAAATCTGATTTCCTTAGGCACACTTTAAGCAAGCGAGTGCATATTCATCGGAAAGGATGATACACTCAAAGTGTTAAAGGGTGAAATGGTGTTAATGAAAAACATCAAATTGTCTAACAACCTCTACAGACTGAAAGGGGATACAGTGTCAGGTGGAGCAGAAGTCTCCACAGAAGAATACCACAGTGAAGATGACTCTCAGTTATGGCATATACTGCTAGGGCATATGAGTGAGAGGGGCATGTTAGAACTCCATAAAAGACAACTGTTAAAGGGGGTTAAATCATGCAAGTTAGAATTCAACAAGTTTTGTTTGTATGGCAAACAGAGTAAAGTGACCATTAAAGCTGCAGATAAACACTATAGAACCAAGGGTATTGTAGACTATGTTCATTCAAATGTGTGGGGACCATCTCCGGCTAAGTCAAAAGATGGAGTTTCCTACTTAGTGACTTTCATAGATGATTTATCAAGAAAGGTTTAGGTCTACTTCATGAGAGAAAAATCAGAAGTCTTCTCTAAGTTCAATGAGTGGAAGGCAGAGGTAGAAAATCAAATAGGCAGAAAAATCAAGTATCTGAGGACAAACAATGGTGGTGAATACCGACATAGTGGATTTCTACAGTTTTGCAGAGATGAGGGCATCACGAGGATTTTCATCGTTCCCAAGACTCCTCAGCAGAATAAAGTTACGAAGAGGATGAACATGACTATTCTGGAAAGAGCGAGGAGCATGAGGATTCATGCAGCTTTATCCAATGGCTTTTGGGCAGAACCGGTCAATCATGCATGCTACCTGATCAACAGGTCATCAAATACATTCCTCAAACTAAAAGCTCCAGAAGAGGTGTGGTCAGGTAAAGAAATGGACTACTCAGTTTTGAGAGTATTCGGTTGTCCAGCTTACGCACACATCCCTAGTGATTAGTGTTGTGATTTTAATTTAACTCGCAAGCATACGAACTAGTTAATAGTGTAGTGTATGAGTGCGAGGTCGTACTCAAGGGAAATCAACAAAATATATGTACGAAATAAAAATGGTACTATTAAAATAATGTGATTTAAAAAAATAATTTTCTAAAACATGGAGTCATAATCTTAATTTAGCAAATTTTTAGATTTAAATAACCAATAATTAATTAATTATCTAACTTTGGTAGTTAACATAACTTTTATCATAAATTTTGATTAAAATGGTGGAGTATATTTAAATGACCTCAATCTAATTTAAAATGTAAATTTAATAAACAAATAAATTATTTCTAACCTAGTTAAATCATTTTGAGAATTTTATGAAAGAATAAAATAAAATAATAATAATAAATTATTTATATATTTTACAATGGAATCGAGACAAGTATCAAATACGGCACGTTATCCTATTTAAAAATAAAATCATGGCCTAGACTATGAAATATTCTAGAATTATATATAATTCAAGTTTATCATTTATTAAAATTCTAATTAGAATAATTACGTTGTCCATTAAATTATAATTTTTCAATTCAAGCCTTAGGCTTGAGTGGGATTTAAACTTGCATTTCCCAAATCTAAAACAAAGTGTTCTTAATAAGAACTTTAGACTGAAAAAACGGTCAAGTCCCACTGATCCTAACAGAGATTCTACTTTAATAATTGGGAACACTATAAATCTAAAGAAAGTGTCGTGAATTTCATTTAAAAATTGGAATATAATGAAATACAATCCTTTGAACATTACATAAAAATAAAATAAAATAACTTAAATGAAATTAATTATTTTTCTCTGTCCTTAGCCGTCCAACTTCAGTCCCTTCAATGCCTTCCCCGGTTTAACCTTCAATGGACCCAAAGCCATCGATTTATAAGAGTGAGAAGAGATGAGATAAGTGACCCTTCAAATTCAGCAGAGATATAGGACCCATTCAAATTCAAAATTTCTCTCTGTTGAGATCGGTTAACTCCTTCATCTCCTTCATCTCTGTTCCTCCTTATCCCTCTCTTTCTTATCTTTCTTTATTATCTGTCATTTGGTTCAAACTCTTTTATCCTTATCCCTCTCTTTTCTCATTTTCTTCCTTATCCTCTCTTTCAAATGAAATTCACTGGTCCCACTTGGTCTTTTGGACTTGGATCCCATACTTGGACTTTTATCTGATCCGGAATACTAGTGGACTTTGGCATATAGGATTCAGACTCGAACAATGGGTCCATTTGTGTGTTTATAAATTTCTATCACTTTTACAATTTAACACAGTCTAAAAAATATTACTATAATTCAAACTCTCATATCTAGCTCTGAATTATAATAATTTACAATAATTTCAAATCAAATTAGGTGGTAAAAATTATAAACTTTCCAAAAATAGGTCTATGGCTCACTTTTCTGCATTTTAATTCATTTTTCTTTTATTCTCACAAATATACTGCAAAACTTGAAAACTCTATTAAACGCATCTAATATTCAACAATCAGCGATCCAAGTTAGACTCCAAGTCATCAGATGCATATTTCTTAGGTTTGAGAAGGGAGTGAAGGGGTACAAATTATAGGATCCAACAAACAGAAAAGTAATTTACAGCAGAGATGTAGTGTTTGATGAAACTTCTATATTGAAAAAGGAACTTGAGAAAGAAGTTCAAGAAAACAACAAACAAAATGTGATTACAGAGTTGGTTCCACCTAGCACAGAAACCACAACTCAAAATCAAACAAAGGGTCAAGATGAGAACAACACGTCAGGAGGTGAAGGACAGATAGAGGTTCAGCAGGAGCCCACCAATTTGGCATAGGGAAGAACAAGAAGAACCATCAGGTCACCTCAAAGGCTTGGGTGGGATAATGAGGAGGTACACTTTGCTCTTATCACTAGTAGCAGTGATCCGACCACTTTCCAGGAGGCTATTGAGGGGAGTGAAAAAGAAGGTTGGATGAGTGCCATGATTGATGATATGGAATCTCTCCACCATAACTTCGTCTGGGAGTTAGTTCCGAAACCAAATGACAGAAAACCAGTTGGCTGCAAATGAGTTTTTAGGAAAAAAGAAGCATTACAAGAAAATGAGAAGCCAAAGTTCAAAGCACGGCTAGTAGCAAAGAGTTACTCACAAAAGGAGGGGGTTTATTATGATGAGATATTCTCTCCGGTTGTCAAGTATACATCTATCAAGGTGTTGTTAGCTATGGTAGCACAGTTCGACATGAAGCTTGAATAGTTAAATGTAAAAACAACTTTCCTTCACGGATATTTGGAGGAATCTATTTACATGGAGTAACCTGAAGGGTTCAAAGAAGCAAGCAAGAAAGATCATGTGTGTAGATTAAAGAAGTCATTGTATGGACTTAAGAAATCTCCAAGACAATGGTACAAGCGCTTTGACTCCTATATGTTACAGATTAGCTACTAGCGATGTGAGTATGATTGTTGTGTATACTATAGAGTGCTTGATGATGCTCTAATTTTTCTATTGCTCTATGTGGACAACATGTTCATCGCATGTAAAGACATGTCAAAGGTAGTTGAACTCAAATCCAAGTTAAGGAGTTTGATATGAAGGACTTTGGGGCAGGCAAGAAGATGTTAGGGATGGAAATCAGGAGAGACAGAAAGGCAGGCAAGCTCTGGTTATCTCAGAAGAATTACATCTCAAAGGTATTTCAGAAATTTAGCATGCAGAAAGCAAAGCTAGTGTCTACTCTACTTGCAACTCATTTCAATTTGAGTGCCAGACAGAGTCCTAGTACAGATGATGAAGTTGTAGAAATGTCAAGAACGTCGTATACTAATGTAGTGGGATGTCTCATGTATGCCATGGTTTGTACTCGGCCAGATATTTCTCAAACGGTGGGTGAAGTTAGCAAATATATGGTGAATTCAGGAAAAGAGCATTGGAATGCAGTCAAGTGGATTTCAGGTATTTGAAGGGCACCAAAGACTTGGGGTATAATGTTTGAAAGAAAACAAAGGTCAGAAATTGTGGTTGGATATGTAGATGCTGATTATGCAGGAGATGTAGATATGAGGAGATTCACGACTGGTTATGTTTATACACTTGCTAGTGGACCCATCAGTTGGCGGTCAGTGCTTCAATCTACTACAGCGTTATCTACTACATAGGTAGAGTATATGGCATTGACAGGGGCTTCTAAGGAAGCAGTGTGGTTGAGAGGTTTGGTGAATGGTTTGATCATTAATCAGAAATCAATCTCCATATATTGTGACAGTCAGAGTGCTATCTATTTGTCAAGGAATCAAGTATATCTTGCCAAGACAAAGCACATAGCAGTGATATATCATAGTGTTCGAGATTGGGCTGCCACTGGTGAGATCTCCATTCTGAAGATTCACACAGATGAGAATGCTACAGACATGCTTACCAAGCCGGTTGCCGCAAAAAAGTTTAGGCATTGCCTAGACTTATTCAATCTCTCATCATACTAGAGATTGGACTTGCACCTTAAGGTGCAGGAGTGGTGGGAATCACTCCCACCAGGGGGTGGTGCTACACAATATTCCAATAGTTTTCAAAGGTTGGACATTTTTTGCCAAGGTGGAGATTGTTGGGTTTAGCTCAAAAGGTCAATATTAAGTTGGGCCCATCAGGCCTAAGTTTTCTTTTATACCAAGATTATATAAGGGTAAGTTTTTGAAATACCTTGGCCCGAATTAGGCGTAATCAGCACCGATAAATCATACTTTGACCGGTTAATCATGAATGTTACAGTTAAGGCTTTACGAAAAAACCTAGGTTCGGCCCAGTCAGACCTCGAAAGCTCGATGATCCGGCTCATCTTGTAACATCCCAGATTTTTCAATACAATAATATATTGGCTTTTAACTAATTAAATTATTTAATTTGTTGAATTTAAGATTTATGGATGAAATGGATAAGAATTGGGTCAATGGCCCAAGTATGATCCAATGAATCAAGGATAGAATTCGGATTGGAAATAATTGGGTATGTGTGATTAAATGGGTCAACTACCCAATTGGGACCCAATGGGTTAAGATGAATTGATTTTTAAGACCCAAGGCATGGGATCCACCTCATCAAGTGAGGTGGCATGTGTATGAGGTGGCATGTGAGTGACATGGCCAAGGGGAACCCAAATCCACCTCATCAAGTGAGGTGGCAAATGATTAAGGTAATCTACATGGTCGGCTAAGCGATTGTTGACTTGGTCAACTATGGGTGAGTTCAAATGTGTTGAGTGGCTTGAGTTGGAAATTGAATCCGTATGAGTTGAATAAGAATTCATTAATGTTGAGTTTAAGGGCTTGAGTTGGAGAAATGAGTTCAAAAAGATTGCATGGAGTGAGCCAAGTTGCATGGAACACGAAGAGGCTCTAAGTGAGTCAAAGGGGGAGATGGAGGGTTTCCATCTCATGGAAACCCTAGGTATGCACGTTGGGAACCAGGAGGTACCTTGGTTGTGCCAATGGACTCTTTGGTTAGACCAAACACTAATGAGGGTAGGTGAGGGAGTCTAGGGCTGATTACAAAGGACACACACCAAACCCTTAGTCGATTTTTCCATCTCAAAAATATAAAATTTTCATTTCTCTCCCTCTCCCTCTCTCTCAATCAACACCTTTGGCCGACCCTTCCGTAGAGAATTTTCCATCTTATTATCTCTCTCTCTCAACTACCTTGGCCGAATGCTCCATTGAAGAACAAGGAGGTCCTCATCTCTCTCTCTCATTTTCGGCTCTAGACTTAGAGAAACCGAAGAACAAAAAAAGAAGAAGAAAGCACTAAGGAAGAATTCAGAGAAAAAGAAACGAAGGAGATGCGGAAGAGGTATGTGTTGAGTTTAATGTTATGGGATTATGACAAAGGAAACCATAGGTTTGGCTATGGTGTAGCCGAACCTATGGGTTCCATATTTGATTGAAAAAGGATGGCAAAAATTATAACGTCATGGACCTTGAAATCCATCCAAGAAGGGTTAAATGATTGAAGAAAAGAATGGTTGGAATAAATGGTTAAAACCGTTGAATAATCATAAAGTTGGTATCCATTCAAGGAATGGGTAGGTGTTGAGGACCAACAACCAAAGGGGATTGAACGAAGAAGTATGTTTGATGACATGAGAGTAAATGAACTAAGGAAAAGACCTTAGCCTTGGCTAGGGGGGATGAAGTAGGAACATCAGAATTAATAAGAATAATATGTTTTAAAGGAGAATGTCATGAAGAAAAGGAATGTAAAAACATGCTAACAAGAGGACTGTCCACCGGTGTGCACTGTCTGCGGACGGGTTTCTGCCGTCTGCGGGACAGGTTTCTACCGTCCGTGGATGGGTAACCAACATAAATAGGGTGTTGTCCCCGGACCGGTTGCATGCTTGTAGACGGGTTTCGACCGTCCGCGGACGAGTAATAAATTGGACAAGGTTTGCTGCGGACAGGTTACACACTCTGTGGGACAGGTGTCTACCGTCCGCGGAACTGGTTTTTATCATCCGCGGACGGGTGTGGACCGTCCGCAGGACAGGTAATGGACTGGACATGGTGTTGTCTGCGGATGGGTTAACATGTGGGATGGGTGTCTACTGTCCGCAAACGGGTTTTTATCGCCCGCAGATGGGTAACGGGTGTGGACTGTTCGCGGGTAGTGGATAGCGGCTCGGACCACGGCTGTGCCATGTCTGCGGAATAGTATCACCCTTCGCGGACGGGTTTTTATCGTTCGCGGGATGGATTTCGACCGTCCGCGGACGGGTAACAGACTTGAGTATAGTGCTGTCTGCGGATGGGTTAAAGTCTGTAGGACGGGTTTCTGTCGTTCGCAGGATGGGGCAGCGGACAGGTAATCGACTGAATTTTAAAAGTGAAATTTTAATATAATTTTTCCAGATCGTTTAAGATGAGTAAAGGATGATGGAAATTGATTGGGTAATTAACTTAACATATGTGTGTGATGAATTCGTTAAGGTAACGAAATTTCACAAACGGGAGTACGATCGGCTTTGACGTGATCGGTGATTGATATTTTCACGAAAACATCAAGGATAAAATACTTGGACATTGTAGGATTCCTTCCTTATTCAAATACATATGGATTTTATATGCTTTTGTACGTTTCAATGTGATAATTACTTTGAATTATGAAATATATATGTATATGAACTGTTTCCAATAGCATATTGTAATTTGAAAGAAACAACATCTTTGCACACAGCATCTCATGTATGGCATGGGAGGGAACATATGAGAGAAGTTCACGTTCCATTCAGGGTATCCGATAAACAAATGTGGGGAGAGATCCGCACTAATTCTGATTGACATACGGGAAATGATATATGATGTTTGAAATGAAAGAGGAGTCGATGCTCCATTCGGTGGGACCGATTAATATATGTGGGGAGAGATGTATGATGTTTGAAATGTAAAAGGAGTCCACGCTCCATTCGGTGAGACCGATTAACACACATGGGGAGAATGCATGATGTTTAAAAAGGAAGTGGGTGGGAGATCATTGGCATATGATCTATGATATGGCATTACATTGGCATGATTTGATATGAGTGTCATGCACTGTTTAAAAACTACAAAAGGTTTTATAAGTATGATATGTTTTTCTATATTGATTTTATACTAATCTCATGTATGACCCCACTTGGAACTCCTACTGGGCGCGTTGACTAACGCCCTATTTCTACCTTAGATGATGGTACAGGGAATGGAACGGGTGATGGATGTGAAAGAATCCAAACTTAGGAGCTTGGATAATTTATGCTTACTTTATTTACGTTTTATTTCGAACAATGTAATTTGAGTTATTTGCATTTTGGTACTGTAATAACTTAGATATTATTTTGCTATGGTTTGATACTACATTTGGATATTAGGTTCAGTTAATTTATTGGTGATTGACTTCCTTGCTAATTAATGGATAGGGTCACTATTCTATTCATATGATAATTTCACAATGTGTTTATTCAGTAAATATAACTTTAAAGTGTGTGAACTGTTTTAGTGGACTCGGTCCACGGACACGCATTGGTGGCCCGTTAAGGGTCGGGCTTTGGAAGTTCGGACTTAGCTCGCGTCGTGGCGTCCCACTCTCTCTCACTCATTATTTTTAAAAAAAAAATAGACTCAGATTTTCGGCGAGTGAAAAAGGGCGGAGAGTTACACGTCCAGTTGGAAGGACAAAATGGTAATTTACCATTTATCAATATTATTTCTTCTATGTATGTAATTGTTTGATTATTGTTGAATCATATTATTTCCCTTAATCAAGGACTTTGATTTATAATTACAAAATTATATTATTTTCAGAAAATTGTATTTAAAACTACCCGAAAAGACCCCGAAAGAGAAGAAATAAATGTTTTTAAATGATTTCAGGAATAAGAAAATGTTGAGAAAATTATGTGATGTTAGGTTTTAATATGAAAATATAGTTTATTTCTCCAAATTTTGAATTTAAAAGTTTTAAACCCTTTTATTAATCATGAGTTAAATTAAGTAAATAGTGTCAAAATGTGGATTTTGTTTTAATCTATGGTTTTTGGTGAATTTTAAATGTTTAAAATTTTATGATGAGTAGAGTTTATAAAACTCAACATTTTTGTTAAGTTGGAATTAAACTAATCAAGTTATTTAAATCATGTTTTAAGTTAAAATTTAATTAAGACCAAAATAGGACTTATTTGCAAAAAATCCAGAAGGACTTATTTGCAATAAAAGTTATTGTCTTATTGTTGCTGCTGGTACGTGGCCGAGGAAACCCATGCAGCGCCCGTGGGCTGCCGGTGAGGTGTCTCTCACCTGACATGGTAAAAAACTCTATAAATCTACCCTCCCTCCCAACTGGTTTCACCTCAAATAAGAATTCAACTCTCTAAAAACCAGACCAAACCATCTCCCTCTTTGATTTTCAAAATTTTTCACTGTAAGCTTAAGGGGAAGATTTTCCAAGTTTTGGATTTTCAACTTCAGAGATTAAGTGAATGTAACCATTGTATTCGTTTTTAAATTTTAATAAGTTTAGAATCAAACAGAAGTAAATTTGACTAAGTTTTGAGTGTGGAAAATGGAATTGAAATTTTAAAAAAATCTTGAAAATTCTTATGTCATTTTGGTGTTCATACTAAAATCAGAGATTTTGAATAAGTGTTAAGGCTTTAATTTATTCCCTATGTCAAGAGGACTCACTGAGGAGCCAATCTAATCAGTTGGATGTGAAAAACGAACCTCGAAAATCCATTGTTTCTGGATTCTCATTTCACTTATCAGTTGCCCTTATTGTTTGTTGTTACAGACAGAGGAGATAGACGACTCTCGAAAGGTCCGAGAGTTGGGCTTCGGATCGGGGTTTCGAAGTGTCCAGAGGCTAACCGTTTTCCGCCTCTGCTGGCTGGAAGTTCCGAGCTTGTATTGGAAAGACCGAACTGCTCAGAAGTTCCGAGCTTCTCTCAGCATGTTCTGTGACACACCGAGACTCACAGAATGCCCTATTTTCTGTTTTTTCCTCTCGGAAGCACCGTTGGAAGTTCCAAGACTTGAGCCTCGGAAGTTCCGAAAGACAGAACCATGTTCCGAAGGTTCTGTGGAATAGTTTCAGGCAGTGGCTCGGAACTTCCGAAGCCACAGTAATTTGTAAATCTTGGTTTGATTTAAGATTTCATGTTTTAGACCCTAGGTTTTAATGTGATATTTATACCCCTTTTTTTATAATTAAAAATGATACTAACCCCTTTTCTCTTAATACTATAGTATATTATTTATTATATTCACTTTGGGGCCGATACTCTCTATTTGTGGCTGACTCAGCCCCATAGCTATCTGTAGCTGTACGATTTCCCTCGCCGCTAGGTAGAAAAGAAGGATTCAGGCACTGAGTGACCTCTATGCCTAACTACTATAAGAGTAGTCACCTGAGCACCTTATATCTCTAGAATTAACTCTATACATTGATCTGGTCATGCCTAGAAGACAATATGAGAAGTGGACTGAGCACTCTATTATATATATATTGCTGATTATTGTAAAATAAAATGGTTAGTAACCAAATATGAGACTCAGTTCCATTTCCCCTCGGATTTTCGGAAAATAAGATTTGAAATACTATGAGTATGTATTGCTTGTTATGCTATGTATTTTGACTAATCATTATCTGTATATTTGTTTGTATGCTTGACAGATACTTCGATACCACACAATTTCGTTGAAAAGACTTAATACTGCAGTAGGAATAAATCAGGTTAAAAAGGGATCTAGTACAATGAGTGGTTTCAAGGATTTGTTTTGATGAACCCACTTATATGCCTAGACATGATGCACTATTGTGAAAAGTACTTATGGATAATTGTGATGTTGATCACATATGATGATGCTTATGAGTTGTGATATTATTAATACTGCTTCCACGCACCCTTTGCTATTGAACCATTACCGAGTTTGTGTGTGTCGGTTTACGTCTACTGGACCAAATGGGTCAGTTACTGAGCTTGTATGTGTCAGTACCGGTTTTGGGTGGGCCGGAGATATACTTGGAATAAGTATTTTAACCGTGTCTGGACTTAATACTAGTGGTCTCAACGTAGTATGTAGGTGTTACGGTGGATGTCAGCAGTTATAGAATTATGATGAGATTTTGGGCATGATGAAACTATTATGTTGATAATATTGATTTTGACTAACCTGATGTTAAATAAACAGCATTGTTATGTTCTTTTCATTGGGCTAGTTAGCTCAGACTACTCACATTTCAGGAGATGTACCCGAGGAGGAGGAACCTCCGTATCAAGCTTAGAAAGGATAAACTGTTGCATAGCCTTGGATTCCCTTTGACGGGGACTTGTTGTTAATGTTTGGTTCTTTAGAACCATAATTTGTGTAAAGTACTGTACGTGATACTTATTATGTGTTGGCTTGTATAAACTACTATGTGATCCATAACTATTCTGATTTGTTTAATCTAATATTTCGTTTATGGAAATATGCAATTGTATGTTATGTGTATGCATGTGGGTACGTTCATGGTTTGTATGTGAGATCACATGTTGAGGACATGTGAGGCTGGGCCTAACTCTTGATCCAGCCTAGTTATAAGTCTTGAGATTAGTTTATAAAAAAAAAAAAAATCAGTAGCGTTCCGGGTCGGGGCGTTACAATTTTACTCTTTAGAGTTAATCTGAAGTAAGACTTCTTTCTGTGAGATGAGAGGAGAGACTATTGAGAGATTCATTGTAGCACCATGTTCTTCATCTTCTTCATAGTGAATTGAGCAAATGCTCCGTGGACGTAGCCTTCGAGTGAACCAAGTAAAAATCTTGTGTCTTGTGTGGTGATTATTGTGTGATTTGCATTCATTCATATAACACCACTATCCTATAAAAAAATCATAAAGAATGAATTTTTTCACCCATTAGCTAACAAAAATCGTAAGGCTAAAACAACTAGCTGATATTCTAATTTTCCTCGCCCATTGTATGATTATGTTTTACATATTTCATAAAAAAATGTGTGGTCAACTTTAAGACTTAATGAATAGTCTCCCAAGAGTTTTAAATATGAATTATGGTTAGACTTAACAATGGGTTATATATGAATTAAATAGATCAACTTGATCGAAATTCATTTTTCCATTTACTCTGGTTTATTAAACAGGTTAATTTCTCCCAATCGAATATGATCAAAGGGGTTAGCTTGAATGCATCCATTTACAATGAGGTTGGTGTCAACTTGACCCATTTAAATAAAAAATTATAAATGTTCTACCCATATCCCTTTGACAAAAGATGGGGGTGATGGGCTTGGTCAACTTTTGCTTGGTCTGTCTAATTGTTGACAATCATGACTTGATAATATTCTTAAGATAGAAGTCACTATAAAAAATTAGGCGTTGAGAGAATGTTGTTTTAAGTGTTATATGGAGTTATTGATTTTTTGAATTAACCGATGTGGGACTATTATCACTTCACATCCGCTCTAACGTGCAATTTGATCTTATGATTGCACGTGAAAACTTCACACACGTGCAGTTACATTCTGTGATTTCATGTGGAAACTTTAGACCCGCCCTTATATCCAACTGGACTCTATGACTACACACATAACCTTCTCTGATACCATGAGGAATAAAATCAAACCACAACAAAACACAAGATTTTACATAAAAAATGGTGAAAGGAAAAACCACAAAGAAGAGGAGATGATTTGTTATTATGTCACCAAAAAATTATAGCAGGAATATAAATATATATTAAGAGTTTCATGCTGATTCGAACCCTCTCTCCTCAATCAACACTGGTTTTTGAATCTTTTAATTCCAAGTACTTATTGTTTTAATATATGAGAATTTACTAGAATAATGTAAATTTGATCTTGAAAGATTGAGATGAGCTTAGAGATTTTATGTGGTGCTTTAAAAGCCCATGATGTAATGGAGTTTAACTTTTTTTGGAAACGCTCAAAGGATCAAAGGGCTGCAAGTTGTGATTTAGGAGGAGATTGTAACTTTGACAAAGTATGCAACATGAGATCACATTTCTAGCTCCATGTGAGGGCACAAATGGCCATGTATATGTTGGTAGCGGTTTTCAAAAGCAAAAAAGTCCAAGCAAAAGTTCTTTAGACTGCGTTTGGACGAGGGGATGTAAAGAGAATAAGGTGTTACTTCTCATTACCTTTATTTGATAATTAAAAGATAAAGGTAAAAAATATCAATTTTACCTTTATTTATCTTTCCACTCTTACTTTTTAAAATTATTTTGAAACAATTAGTATTTATAATTAATTACCCATCTCTTGTTACTTACCTGTTTTTCCACCTCTGTAAAATTTATGCTTCATCCAAACACAACTTTAGAAATCGAGCACCATCTTAAGAGATAAGATCCTAAATGAGTAAGAGTTCGAACTTGAGCAACAGATGGAAGATCCAGAAGGAGTAGGAATAGGAGCTAGCACGAGAATGAGTAAGAGCCAACACTTGTCTTAGAGAGTAAGAGCTAACACTTGAAGAATTGGGAAATTTGGGGTTAACAAATGGGTCCATGAACAGATTTAGGAACGCCTGTGCATACACGAGAAGTGCTACGGTGAACAAAGCAGGCCAACAACTAAAGGGCAGCCCTACTGAAATAGACCTACGACTCAACCTAGGGCGAAGAGATTCGTTCATAAAGGATGTGACGTTGTAGCCATGAGAGTGGAAAGAGCGCGGGAGGGGAGGAAATATTAAAGCTCATTGATGAGTTCATCATGGCACCCACCCACCTAGTTAGATGATTCATATCTAATTTAATAAAGAACATATATTTTGGATTTTGTCTAAATTAGAATTTTATACTTTTAAAAAGTATTAAAATCAGGAGTTGTAACTTTGGATCTTAGAATCTTAATGATTAAGCTAGGATGTTTAGAATTCTGAAATGTTTAATTAGAAAAGGATTTCTTTCATTTTCTGGACATAATTACATAATATAAAAAAAGAATTCAATTTATAATTTATTTTTTCTTTAAGATCAACAAGACACTCTTCAACAGAGGACCATATATGTCTTGGGTATAAGGGCAACTGAAATTTCAAAGTGAAGTGGGCCAGGAAGCAAAGCTAGTGGAACTGTGGAAGCTCTACTCAGTTGTGGGTACTGGGGGTAAAACTTGGGATGAGTTTTAATTCGGTATGTATGATTTGATATGAGAAAAAATCAGTGTGCATTGAGTCATGTATTTATAAATTTAGGATTGGATCGACTTGGAAAATGCATATGAAATTAAAGTTGAACTAAGCTCAAAAATCTAAAATCAATTCGTATTTCCGACTTGAATTATTCCGATTTGACATGAATTTTAAGAAATATAAAAAAATTACTGTTGATTTTTTCTCAAATTTTGACTAAAACTGGGTCGAGCAGTAGGATAAACAACTCGAGTTGGATCACGTTGAACTCAATAAATTTTTAAATAGGTTGAATTAGACTTACTAAAGTTCGACCTAATTCACCCAAATTTCAGCCCCAGTGGGCAGCTAGTAATATCTAATCATCTGAATAAAGTAAGATTAAGAGATTAAAGAATATTAAAGCATGTGTACATTCATCAAAGGATAAATACCTTTCAAGATTGACACCACTCTTTCCATTTCGTGGTGCCCTCGTTACTATCTTACAATTTTAATCATCGAGTTAAAAAATTGGTGGAATTCTTATTTGGTGGATTGAATGGGTAACATGTGTTTTAAATTTTGCGATTGAATTATTTATCAATATTGGAGCTATTTAATGATTTCTATTAGTAAATTTTAAAATATGTTAAGTGACAGAGGTGTTTTTTCTTTTTTAATTCTTAGAGGTACTTTTATGAAAAAGACAAAATTACTCATGTATTAATTGTAATTTTATCTTTTGATTATAGTAAATCACCTTGGGTAGCTTTACCTTTATGATATGAGATGCTTGTAAAATTTAAAGAAGAAAAAAAATAAAAAAGGGTGTCTCTATTATTTGCTTTTATCATTTTTATATGCAGTTTAAACCATGCTTTTGATTACCACAAGTTACTCCAATAGTCTTGTCTCTTAGATAGAGTTGCTTTAAAAATAAAAAAGAGAGGGAGAACTATTCTTATGTATTTCAAACAATAAGACTATGAAATAAAAAAATTAAAATAATTGGATGGCTTAAACATAATTGAATGTCAGATCTTAAGTTTGAATTCATCTAGATCACGAATTATATAAAAATAAAATACATTTTATCAAAAGTGTGTTATACTTTTTAATATAGTGAAAATAAAATGCACCTTTTAGAGGTGCTATAATTTTTAATATTATATATAGCAATTAGAAATATGTGCAGATACTCATTCATTGTGCAAAGGCTTCTTGTGTGCTCTAGGAGTACCCTCTTTTTCTTTCGAGGATTGTTTTAGAGGGCAAGCTCAACTATTTTAAGATGGTTACATGGAGGATTAAGTCTGCAATCTATCTGCTCATCTTAATCTAATTTAACAATTCCATAACAAATATATTTAATTCAATGGTGAAGATCATTTAAGCAGATATTTTAAATGTCTTCTTAACAATTGAAGTGTAAATAAGTTATTGGGATTCACAAAAGATAAAACCCACCTTCTCAAAAAAAAAAATATATCCTGCTATTCTTACATGTTTAAATAACAATTTTTTTTGGTTGTTTTTGAATTTACATGTGGAAAATCGCAGGATACTAAGTGTAAAATCCTCACGAGTGAGTCTACTACTCCTAGCTTACACAAAGATTAGGCCATGGAGATTCGAACCTCCAACCTCTCACTTCTTAAAATGAGAGGTAACCATTGAGGTACACCCGTATAGATATAAATATCAACTTTACATGTGTTGATATACATTATAGATATTTTATATATGATAATTTCTTATTTATAACCAAAAACATCATGTGTACTTGACTAATTAAATTTTTAAAAAATAGTCATCTAATTGAGAAGGGCCTGAACGACATATTACTGTGGGAAAAAAACTCTTGTGACATGAATACCGTGTGTTCCAGAGGTAGTGTGCTCGCCTATGAAGATTTTACACTGAGTATCCTATGATTTTCCATATTAATTTCAAAAAAAAATACTAAATTTATTCTATTATTTATTTATTTATCATCTCAAAATAATAATAAAATATATTTGATTTTTTTTATGTAAAAAAAATTAGTGTCTCTGTTCTTTTACATTGTTACTCGAGAAGACGTTGGATAGAAACCGTGATGGGGCTCTCCACGGGATGTCAGCCCCATGTAAATCATGCTTTCAAGCACGGGGGCAAAAAACGCTAATATAAACAAACTGAAAAAGAAATTGTTTTTAAAAAAATAAATTTAAAATGTAAATATCAGTTGATATTAGGCCGATATTTGGTCAATATTAGGCCAATATTAGACAATATTTTAACCCCCGCTTTCAAGATTTCTAAGAGGTTGAGGCCTGAACTGTTGCAGACTTGGAGATGAATGGCCACGGGAACAGGATAACCATCCATTATACTTCAGCACTTTGACGCTCTTGAAAATGGAAAATCTCCATATTCTTATGTTAGCAATTTTGGCTGCATTTGGAAGATGTAACCCTCATTATCCTTATTTAGTAAATAAAGGGTCTTTCCCATTTTTGAAGACCCTTTTTAAACAAGGTGTGTTTATAATACTCCCTGATCAAAGAGAACCCTGATTAACCCTTGGAAAATTTAGCTTATGTGCTGCTCATCAACCACACATTCCAATGTCAATACCATCATTTGCATACTCTAGTTAAGCCAAAAAGAGTGGGCTCTTGGGTACTTCTATATTATTCCATGAGAGATGTTATTTGTTTGTAATTTTTTATACTTGCTTCACGGTAAACCTGATGCACAAGCTTTTGAGTAGTTTTGTATATTTGTGAGATTAATTTTACCTTTAATATATGGTGAAGATATCCATATTATATATAAAAAAATCCTAATAGTTTTATTTTGTGGTTTTTTAATAAATAATAAAGAAAAAACAATAGCATCAGAGGTTGTTTACTAATTTTTTGAGAAAAATAAATTTTCATGAAAATTATGATTGGACTTGATCCAAATCATCTAACAAGCGCTGTAAAAATTAATGCCATGTTGGCCGGTGAAAACTAATGTTTTTGTTGTTTAACTCAACATTTCATCAATAATGATATTGATGAACATTGTCATTTGAGCAAATATGACATTCCTCTTTTTCTCATTAAATTTTCAAATCCTTTCAATGGAAAAATGATTAATTGAATAAAGAGAAAAGTCTCATTCTTTTGTATCTTGACAAAGAACCCTTTTTCTATGAAAAAATAGAAAAATGCCTCATTTTTTATTCTCTTCATTTTTCATCTCCTAAAAAATAACAAACAACCCTCTAGTGTTACTATCAATTTAAAAAGAAAAAAAAAAAACCATCTGTCCACTTTGATTAGTACAGGTATCATGTGCTTACATTGTAAAAATAATAAATATACCCTTCAATTGCACATTTATTAGTACCCATTGCTGTAAAAACTTTTTCACCTAGATAACTTTTCTAGTTCTTGACAGGTCAAGTAATTAGTAATTACACATGCCTTTATTGACCTTTACATAGCCATATCTATGCCCTCTGCTAATCTTCCATAATTACACACACCCACATTATCACTAACACTGCAACAAAGCTCTCCTACCCTCATTGACCCTAATAATAACTTCATAGTACAATAATCACAACACAGAAAGCTCAAACATGAAATGACAAAGGAAACAACACCCAGCGCTACCTGAAGAGGTGGCCCTCTTTTTCAGTGTCAGTTAAGAAAGAAGTACTCATCTTGCAATGAATCGGATTCATAAGTACAAAAAACATTGTAGTTCTTAGCAACACCGTACCAAATCTTAAGAAAAAGAGGGAAAAGCATTTAAGAAAGCAATTAATGATACTCATGATCAAGGACACAAAACGTGGCTCACTCTACAATAGCCTTTAGATAAAAGACATTACCCAACCAAAGCCTACCTAACTACCAAGCCAATGGACAAAGCATTGACCTTCCCTCACGTTTAAATCCCCCACACCGACAAAAACAACAATGCATACATAAGAGAGATACGTAGACAAAATAGAGAACAACCTTGGCGATAGTTTAAATTGTTTAGGTTAGATTTTAAGTTCAAAAGATTATTTTAATAGATAGATTGATTTAAATCTCTTTTAAATTTTTAAAAGTCTCTACACAGTTTCAATGTTGGATTTGTTGACTATTTTAATAATCTCTTTTTGAATAAGATTATTCGACAGTCATGTCGTTCTACTATCCCATTTGCTTAGAGTTATCTTGAGTTCAAATAAAGTGGTCTGAGACCTGACTCTGATATTAAATGTTAGGACTGAATATTCAGGTTAAATTTCTAGTCAATTAACAAGAACGGCGATGCTTTTAAACACTAAAGTTGTTATCTGAAGTGGTGATGGAAAAATATTTATGTCAACCCTAAAAAATAAGACTAAAGCTAAGAAATATCAAATGGACAATGAGTCTAGAACTCTTCCGGTCCTTCGACCCCAGCCAAACAACCACTTACCTTCGCTTGCAGCCACCCCCCCTCCTCCACTCGCTACCATCAATTCGTCCCTCCCTGTTGTCATGTTCCTTTTCTTAACTATCGTCCCTGTTTCCAGTTCTTTCATTTTTTTTCTTTTTTCTTTTTTTCCACTTCCTCATTTCCTAAATTTTCTTTTCTTCTATTTTATTATCGCACCCAAGCCAACGTTCCCTTGTTTTTTATTTATTACCAACACCTAACAGTAACCCAAGTCCCACCTTTCATTTAATTTACCACTACCACGTCCCTTACTCATTCAACGTCCTTTGCCATGTTTCGTTCATATTTCTTTATTTTATTTTATTTTATTTTAAACCCCATTAGCCCATCTAATTCCCAATTCCCATTAATCCTACTTATTTAGTCCATTAAATACCATTTATTTGGTCCTTAAAACTGAGTCACCCATCCACATTTCAAATCCGATCTTACCCGCTACGTCAACTGGTATCAGAACAAGATTTACAAGACTGATCAAAAGTTTTCCCTTCTTAATCAGGTGAGATATTCTACATCAAGCAATATTCGGAGCCTAAAAAAAGGCCAAAAAAAAAAGAAAGAAAGAGGTCAAGAAAAAAAAAGAAAAGAAAAAAAAGTGGATCTCAAATTTAATTGCTTCCTACATGTCGATGCCATGGGAGCAAAAATTTCGACAGGACATGCAATATTTGAGAACAGTAGTGATGAGACTCACAGCTAAGTTTGATCGCTTGAATGGTCGTCACTGAGATTACCGTCGTGAGAAGTTGGACTATTCATTTTTCAAAATTCATCTCTCACAATACCAATGGTGCGTCATTACTCATCATTCCCAATGAGGGCTATAGAGCCAAAATCGGTCGAGATAGATGAGATCCCAGCATTGGTCAAATCAGAGTCTTCTTCGAGGTTCATGCCCTCTTTCTTGGAATGTGTGTCAGTTTCATTGAGATGTATGTCTGATTCCCGTGTGTGACACTCTCCTCGGCATGCGTGCCCAATTCATTGCATCTCGTGTATGTTCCTCCTTCAGACATGAGTGTATATTCCTCCTTCAGACATGAGTCCACAGACAGTGCCCATGTTGGAGAACGAACAAGTTGCATTGCCAATGTTACAGTTGATGCAATCAGCAAGATAGACCCACAATTGGTATTGCAACTACCATAGGAACCAGAGGTATCACATGTATCAAAGAAGTTGAATTTTTATCAACAGTGATCCTTATTTGCTCCTTACTAATGTCAAGCCACTCCTCATTGAACACTTCTTGAATCAAGCAGCCCCTCCTGACATCAGGCTACCGCAGACACAAGAAATGCTACCTGAAATGCTCGAACCTTTGAAGCGCAAAGTAGCAACCATTAAATATTGAAGGTTCTCATATTGGATATGCACTCGAGGACGAGTTCCTTTCGACCAAGGGAGACTGATGTAACAAGATAAATGGATATAGTTTTTTTTTTTTTTTTTTGAAATCAAATTTGAAATTTGATAGCCACTTATTTTTGTATTTTCTCTTGTATAAATACCCCTCTTGGGGATGTAGTTAGGAACAACAAATTATTTCCAAGCACACAATGATTCTGGGAATCGGTCCCAGGGGGCTAATTTGTCTGATTTATTACCTCTTCATACTGTAACTAATGATCTCCTTGTCAGCAGAAGTACTAAGATTATATCTCTAGAAATTCAACCAAGTCTGCATCAACTATAATACTAGCATCTCCTACTGAGATTCTCTCTCCAGAAAGTCAGCCAATTTCTACAACAACTGCAATATCGTCTCCTCCACTTCCACTATGGAAATTGAGTACAAAGATTTGTCCTCCAATAAGAATGAAAGATTTTTTCACTTACCATGTTGTATCCTATCAAATAGAAGCTTGCCTGACATATGACAATTTTACTCAGTCTCATTTGGCTTTCTTAAGTGCAGTATCTAGTGTATATGAGCCAAAGACATTTTGTGAAGCTAACTCTATTCCTGTTTGGTGACATGCTATGAAAAAAGAATTGCAGGCACTTGATGATAATAAAACTTAGAGTATTGTCAAATTGCCTCATGGAAAGAAGACCATTGGGTGTCGCTGGATATACAAACTAAATATAAGAGTGATGGAACTGTAGAGAGACAAAAGGTGAGACTAGTTGCCAGATGATTTACGCAAACTTATGGAAAGGATATAAAAAAAACATTTGCACCAGTTGCAAACATGAACACCTTCCGAGTGCTTCTCTCTTTTGCAACAAATTAAAGTTGGGAATTATCTCAGATGGATGTTAAAAATGCATGTTTGCATGGTGATTTAGAAAAAGAGGTTTATATGAGTATTCCACCTTATCATCCGCAAGAATCGAAAGTTGGACTTGTGTGCAAACTTGAAAAGGCCATATATAGGCTTAAGCAGTCTCCTCGTACTTGGTATGCTAAGTCAGTTCCGTTCTCATGAGTAATGGGCTTAAAATGAGTGCAGCTGATTCTTCTTTGTTTGTCAAGAAAGGTGTGTCTGGTACAAATGTTGTTTTAGTGTATGTTGATGATGTAGTAATCACAGGCGATGATCAAAATGAAATTATAAGACTTAAGACTCTCCTACACAAAAGATTTGTCATCAAAGACCTGAGAGCATTAAAATATTTTCTTAGATTAGAAGTTGTATACTCAAAGAAGGGAATGTTTCTCAATAAAAAAAATATGTGCTGAAATTGTTATAGAATACTGGAAAAATAGGAGTTAAACCCTCGGATACTCCAACTGACACTGGCAATAAGCTTGGTAGTGATGGTAAATTGTTATTTGATATTGGTCAGTTTGAGAGATTGGTTAGTCAATTGATTTATATAACCATTACTCGACTAGATATTTCTTATGCGGTCAGTTTAGTCACCAGATTTATGCATGCACCTAAAGTTACATGAATGCCGTCAATAGAATTTTACAATATTTGAAAGGTTCATCAGGAATGGGTATATGGATGCGTAAAAATGGAAATAGTTCTATTACTGCTTACATTGATGCTAATTGGGCAGGTTGTCCAGTTGATTGACGGTCTACAACAGGATATTATACCTTTGTAGGAGGTAACCTGCTAACTTGGAAGAGTAAAAGGCAGAATGTTGTTACAAGATCAAGTGCAGAAGCAGAGTATCGTGCTATGGCCTCAACCACAAGTGAAGTTATTTGGCTTTGGTCTTTATTGCAAGATTTGAATTTTAGTTCTACTTAACAAACATAAATGTTTGGTGATAATCAGGTTGCGATACACATTGCTTCAAATCCAGTATTTCATAAGCAAATCAAACACATTGAAGTGGATTTTCATTTTGTTCGAGAGAATTTGCAAGTTAATGTTATTTTTACTTCGTTTGTTCGCAGTGATCAACAATTAGCTGATATATTCACAAAAAATATATCTGCTGTTAAATTCCAAGAGATATTGTCCAAGTTGGGCTCCATCGATATCTTCACACCAAATTGAGGAGAAGTATTGAATAAAAAAAGAGAGTTTGAATAGGAGTGAGACTCCTAGTTCAACCCAATATTCCCTGCAACCCATAATAGTCTCCACCAACATCCCTGCCCACTACCAGTCCTTCGTCCCCAGCCAAACAACCACTTACATTCGCTTTCAGCCAGACAGACCCCTTCATCCACTCGCTGCCATCAATCCGTCCCTCCTTCTTGTCCTGTTCCCTTTCTTAACTCCCGTCCCTGATTCTAGTTCTTTCTTCTTCTGTTCTTTATTTTTTTCCACTTCCTCCTTTCCTTCCTTTTCTTTTCTTTTATCTTATTATATCACCCAAACCCACATTCATTTGTTTTTTATTTATTACTAACACCTTACAATAATCCAAGTCCCACCTTTCTTTTTATTACCATGATAGCATCCCTTCCTCATTCAACGCCCTTTGCCATGTTTCATCCATATTTATTTATTTTATTTTATTTTAAACCCCATTAGCCCATCTAATTCCCATTAATCTAACTCATTTAGTCCATTAATTACCATTTATTTAGTCCTCAAAACTGAGTCACCCATCCACATTTTAAATCCGATCCTACCCTCTTCATCAAAATGATTTGATCCACATTTTTATGTTAACATTTAAAATTAGGGATGTAACTTGCATTATGTTCAGCCCAAACACAGTTAGCTTGATTCGAAATATGGGTGGACTAACTCAATCTATTTAAAATATAGGTTGGTATAGGCTGAAAAAGCTTGGCCCATTTTTAATTTGGTCTGAATTAGGGTCATGCTTTGTATAACTTGATCTCCATGAATTACTTGAATTATATATAAAAATACGCCTTAGTTTTATATTTTTATTTTATATTTATTAGGTTTAACTCTATAATGATTATGGTTTAGTGGTGAAGACTTTGTTTCTATAGTGTATCTTTGCTTGAAATATACTAATATAATATATAGACCAAATTAACTAATTAATTATACGGGATTCCCCGTGACCCAATTTAATCTTGCTCGAATTGGTTGATCTGAATTAAAAATGGATTCGACTTTCCAAAATGGATTGAATTATTAGAAGGTTGAAAGAAGTCGAAATATGAATTAAAACGAAAATTAGTGATTGGAATTAAATATGGTCAAAGTAAGATTTGACTCTCAATTTGATTATACAACTCAAATTGTACCTTTATTTAAAATAAAGTGTTATAATTTTTTTTACAAAATATAAAAACTATTAAAACACATTAGTAGAATTCATCCTTAAAAATTGGTTAGTAAGGATAGGGAACTCATGTGCTTACAAACCCGATAACCCAAAGGTTCAGTGGCGATGCAGGACTTTACTAACATTTTCTCTCAGCTCCAGGGCAAGAGATACTCAGTTTTCCCCCTCCATGCAAGACTAGAGTTACAAACTTGATCTATCCCTGTGATACTCCCACTCTATTACCATATTTAAATATATGAATAGAACTCATCCTTAAAAACTGACGGCTAAAGAAAGAGAACCCATGTGTTTATATACTTCAAAATCTAAAGGGTGCCCATCCTAACACATGCATACTCTTTTAGGAGACACGAATTTTAGTGAACTTTCCACTTTATCCTCCATCTATCCGCAGAAATCGGTTCAGTGCACCGATTTTGACTCTTTTCATTTCCAAGTAAATTGGTTCACTCATCGGTGCACCGGATAGGTGAACCGATTAACTGGAAAGTTAACCGATTTTTACATATGAATGGAAGACAAAGTGACAAATCTAAAAAATCCATGATTTCTAAAAAAGTTTTTCCAATGGCCACCTAATCCAAATGTCCATTCAAGAATTAAGACTTTGATAAAAAAAACTATCTATTATTAATATTTTTCTTAATAATTACACCCGTTTTCACAGATAGAATAACCGGTGAAAATGCAGTGACGATCATTCTCATTCATAATGGAAACTGGCGGGTGAAATTTCACCACCCACTTGGCCCCACCACGGCCCACCCAGTCAACTCTACTCCAACTGCATCCCACGTGAGAATCAAATTGGTGTATCAGAAAAGAAAAGGGTAAAAAAGAGGAAAGTTTGAAGCAGAAAGGGAACTGCTGAAATAAGGAAGGCAATAATTAAATATTATGTTGCCGGTTAGGGTTGATTGAGATCCTTCCCGTCCCACCTCACCTCTCTCTTTCCTCTTTTCTTTCCTTTTTTTAATGCTATTTTCCATACCTTGTCGGGACTGGCCCCAGAGTCCAGACTGTGACTTCTTCCCACCTTCTCACGCGCACGTTATCCCACACACGCTCTCTCTCTACCCTCACCTTCTTCTTCTATGCAACCTCCACTTTTCTCTTCTCTCTGTACCACGTCCAAAATTAGGGTTCTACCAATCACAAGGCATTGGAGTGATGGATGGTAAAGAAATTGACTTTATTTTCAATTTATATTAAAGGGACATTCACTCCTTGTAAATTTACTCAATTTCTTTAAATAAAAAAATTTTATACATGTCTTCAGTGTTGGCAAGTGTGGACATCTCAGGTCTCTAGGCACTGCAAGTTCTGAAATTGTGAGTAAAGTTACTGATCATATTGGTTGAGGCTTTAAGTGATGGGCCACTGTACCTATAGACAGAGTCGGCCTTGCATATCTTAAAAATTAGTAAAATATTTTAAGAGATCTTAACACCTTGATCAGATCATACTTGAGTTGAATCAACTCAAGTACAATTATTCTAATTTAAAATATTATAGATTAATTTAACTTATTTTTTGTTTAGATAGAATTGGAGTATTTTTATATAATTCAATTTGTCCAAATTATTTGAACAATATAAATACATACTTCTTATTTCTTATTATTATTTAATTATTTTTAAAATCACTATTTATAATGATTATATCTTCATGTTGATAATTCATTTTTATAGATGTTTCTTCACTTGAACTATACTACCACAAAATAAATAGATTCAATTGACTATTTAATTACGTCGATTGACACGCGACTCAATTTAGTTTTCTATCGAATTAATGTGAACTAAAATTTGACTCTCAACTTCATCCACCCACCCAAGTGTACTCCTAACCTAAACCTTCTTAATCTCGAATTATTTCATAAGATGCCTGTTAACAAGCATTTATGGTTATGGTATTTTCGGAGAAAAGATTGATTGCAATTATGAGTGAAATTTGGGAGGGGTTTTAATCTGATACAGTGACCTGATGCAAGAAATCATTGGGTTGGCTTATATATTTATAAATTTAGAGTCAGATTGGGTTGAGAAGTTAAAATCAACCCAACCAAACCGAATTTACTCAATCCAACCCGAGTTTCAGAAAATATAGAAAATCTACGGTTGATTTTTTCTTCAAATTTGGGATAAAAACGGGTTGGGTTGTTGATCCAACAACTCGAGTTATGTCGGACCAGCAATTTAGATTGAGTTAGGTTGAACAATTTAGGCGAGTAACTCAGGTCAAGTCGAATCGAATCCAATCGAACTCAATAGCTTTTATATATGTTGGGTTTGAATTGGATTTATTAAAACTCGTCTTAATCCATCTGAATTTCAGCCTATCATTTGAAAAAAAGAAAAACTATTTAGAGATAGGTGTCCCAATTAATTCTCATATTTAATAAATTAAAAGCATAAGCCCTATTTTTTGTTATGTCACTGTTATGTTTTGTAATAAAAGTGATAAATAATAATTGTTACATATTGAGTCTCTCATTGATTATCTAAATAAAAGTTCCTATGACTGTAACTAAATAAGCAAAAAGAAAATAAATTTTAAACCGTCGAGACTAAATTATTTGGAGATCTAAGGCAAAATCTATCGATGAATCACCGCTCAGTGCTCATCAATAGCAGTCACAGTTTGAGTAACTAGTGTTTGGCTGTTAGCGTGCCAACTATCTACGGAGATTTTTATTTATATTTATTAATATAATAATTAAAAATATTTTACAGGTTCTATTTTTAATATCAAAGGAGGTAAATGAGTATAGAATCTTAAATTTTTTTAGATTTACGTACGAGAAATTCAGACACCGTCCTATTGAAATCCTCATCGATGAGCCTATTATCTTTAAGACACATCAAAATTAGGACATAAAAGTTCGAATCCGCAATCTCCCACTTCCTGAAGCGGGAAGCTACTAGTTGAGCTACACCATGTGGGTTAGGATATTAAATTTAGATAAAAATAAATTTTGAAGTTATTATACTTCTCAATTATTTCAATTTTATAATATTTGTAATATAATGTTAAAATTGTGAATTTTTAAAATTAAAAGTTCAAAAGACTAAATTGACATCATATTTTTTATTAAAAACAATAATGAGTACCTTCTTACACCTGAATATAGAAAAAAGATAGGTCTAGGACATACTCAGGGTGAAAGGTATAGATATACTCAGAGATCATGTTAAAAGAGTGAGACACTATATTACTAAAAAATTATGATAGTTGAATACATCATAATAAAGACTATCTAATTATCTAAAATAGAGTAAAATTTTCTTATATAGATTTAAAAGTATCACATTAAGGTGAATTACTTATTTATTTATATTTTTATGATTAAAGTGTTCGGGTCTTTTAAAGCACCTGATTAATCTTTGGGACATATGTAAACCTTAATATTCATACACACTAGATAATTGTACATAATAGAGCCCTTTGGAATGGAGTAAGAATAAAACTTAAACTCCTACTTCTTGAGATGGATTCATGACCATCACTGAAACTCCTTTATATTATATGAATTTTTATTTAATTTTAAAATGAGTCCTCTAATTAACTTTTTGTTCTTACAAAATTTCTAAAAGAAGTTAAAAATATTACAATATATAAAAGAAGCCTTCTATCAAATCACCTTAACTTCATTTTAAAATCAAAACAATCATTAATTAAATATTTATGCATATAACATTTGCTTCAACAATAAAAGTATATGAGATGAACACTAATTTTAACGAAATCCAATTTTGAATAAAAATATTATTTTGAGTATTTTAAAGGGTATCATTCCTCCCACAAGTATTTTGTATAATCCAACACGGGATTTACTATATTGTCTATTTTGGCCTTCGTATAACTTAAAGGAAAGGGTTCAACGATTCAATTCGAAAGACAAAATGAACAATACATTAAATCTTGTTTTGAATTAAACAAAATGCTAGTGGGAGAATCGTCTGTCAATTTAAATTGAATATTAAATGAGTCTTATATACGATCATGTACGTGTATATATACATACAAGGAGAGAAGGACCAAAACTAGGTTTTTCACATTTCGAGCATAATCTAATACAGGAGAGAAGGAAGCAACTTGTCCCAAATTAGAATTCACTGCGAACCGAATCTTTCCCATTTTCAGCAAAAATACCAGTGAGAAAGAAAGAGAGAGAAGAGATAACGGTATTATCATTCGCTCTGGCGATAGACTGAGGTCTCGATTGCTTGTCGTATGCCAGCTGAAGTCTGATTGCTTATCGTACACCACATCTCGGAAAGAAAGAAGAAGGCCAGCTCAGAAAGAAGCTGTACTGGCTGGCTGTTGTCTGAAGGCGCGGCAACGGCTCTCTTTTGTCAACTAGGGTTTCACGTCGACAAAAGCTCTTGCCCTACAGCAAAAGCCAGATATCTCATTCAAGGTCTGATCCTTTTCCTTGTATTTTAGTCTTTCTCGAGTTTCTAAGGTTTGGGCATTTTCTTTCCCAACTTGGGTTTGGAAGGTTGCAGACTAGCACTGGCCGGTTTTGTATGATTTTAAGTGGTTTGATAACAAGACAGATGGGTTTTACTGAATTAGGTTTTTGTTTGAAGTTTATTCCTTTCTGCCATTGACATGAGATCCATTCCTTTGACAAAGGAAAATCAAGAGGGAGGTAGGGTTCCTTTGTTGATATGGGTTTGATGATGAGTTCGATCATGGCTTGAAATCTTCCGGAACAGATTTTTTTGTCCTTCTCCGAAAAAAAAAGACAAAAGAAAAAACGAGAGGAATAGAACAAGGAAGAAAGTGAAAGCAGCTTGTTTCTGCTATTCTCAGCTGCGGCATCTCCCATAAAGGAGAAAAGCAAGCAATCAAGGGTCTTGTACTTGGGTATTCCCCTTTAGATCCTACAAAATCAATAGCACAAAAAAAAAAAATAGAATAATTAGAGGAAGAGGAAAGGTTTGTCTTGTTGGTGACTCCCTTCCTCTTCTTGGAATTGGTTTCGCCCAAATAGAAGATCTGGCAAATCGGTGGTGGGCTGGAAATGCGGCCATGGGAGGGGTCAATCCCTCTGTCCCTTCCCTCCATCTCCGCAAAGCAGACGACGAACCTGCTTCCGGATTGGGCTGCCTTGGATCGACGACAGAGCAAGAATTCAAGCAAGGCACCAACACCAACAGCAGCACCACCAACACCAATACCAACCAAAATCCAGAGGAAGGTGGCTATAGCGATCGAGAGGGCGATGAACATACTGCAGGCCAAGACAATGTTGAGCCAGGAAGCGCTCGACGGCCGCGGGGCCGCCCTCCAGGCTCCAAGAACAAGCCCAAACCACCAGTCATCATCACCCGGGAGAGCCCAAATGTGCTCCGCAGCCATGTGTTGGAGATAGCCAGCGGCAGCGATGTCGTCGAGAGCATCGCGACGTTTTCACAGAGGCGGCAGCGCGGCGTCTGCATTCTCAGCGGTAGCGGCATCGTCACCAACATCACCCTCCGTCAGCCGGCGGACCCCGGGGCCGTGGTAACACTTCATGGGCGGTTTGAGATACTGTCTCTGTCTGGAGCCTTTCTTCCATCACCGTCGCCACAAGGCGCAACAGGACTGACCGTATATTTCGGTGGTGGGCAAGGACAGGTGGTGGGCGGGAACGTGGTGGGACCACTAATGGCGTCTGGGCCGGTGATGGTGATCGCAGCGACGTTCTCCAATGCGATCTATGAGCGGCTGCCGGTGGAGGAGGAGGAGGCAGCTGCCGACAGGATTCAATTGCAGCAATCTCAGCCTCATGGATTGGGTGATCCTTCTTCACTTCCGATGTACAATCTGCCTCCTAACCTTCTTCCCAACGGGCATCTGCCCTGTGAAACGTACGGTTGGGCTCCTCGTCCTCCACCATCTTCTTATTAGGATAAAACACAGGCATCATCTCTCTCTAAACTTCCTTTTTCCATCCTTGTTTAGTTTTTATTTTATTTTTAAATTTTCTTTTATGAATTTTCTATGTTTGTTCACGTCATTTAAAGTAGCATGTACACAGAAAGTTCCAGTGAGATAGACTGTAGGCAGTTCTTGTGAAATCTAATCCAATGTTCTTCTCTTCTTCTATTCTGTTTTTTTTTTTTCTAATATTTTCCTTGTCTTGTACTTGATGGGTCTCTTTTGATTTTCTTCCTAGAGAAGAAATCTTTAAAAAAAAAATCCATTCATTTTTCTTTCAAAATGAAACCTGTCCACGAATCAGGTAAGCTGCCTTCTTGTTTCTCTCCTCTATTAAATTTTTCTTGGAGTTCGAAGAAAGCAGAGGAGTGGGATGTTGATCTTGATAGGCTACTGACATGACATTAATGGCCCATTTAAATGTCTCTGTACCCATATAGATGATAGTGTTAGACTTATATACGTAAGTATGGGCAATAGAATACAAAGAAAGCAAGTTTGGTGAATGATGAAGAGACTAAAGTAAGTTTGGTTTGATGTTGGGATGCCTTCCTTTAGTGGGTAAGAATTAGGAATGGATGCTGAAGTTCGCTGATCTGAATCTTTCCACAAAGGGTCATTTCATTACAAGTTGGGTTGAGATTGTTGGTACTTTGGAGTGCATCCTTTCACATCAAAAGATCATTCCAACCCACGACTTGGATTGTCTTTGTTGATGGAAAAGGAAATATCGATTCTTGAGAACTGTTTATGTATCCTTGAAAGCAAACAAGCAATTGGCGAATCTAGAGATGCCATCTTCCTCTCAAATTTGCTATTGAAATTGCGTTAGTTTCGAGATTCTCTTGGTTTAATCCATTGGTCATAATAATAGGGTTAACATGAATTATAGTTAATTTAAAAGAGGGAAAACAAGTTTCAAGTTTTTGTGTTTATCTTTATAGATTATGCTTTACAGCATCAAAATCATGTCTTGTTTTGGATAGAAAAAAATATTGCAATCATTACTAAATTGTACTCCCTCTCTTCCATTTTAATTGTCTCATTTGAAATATTTGTATTTTTTAAGGAATTCTCTATATAAGCCTAACACTCATGTGATCTCATCCATTTTCAACATATTTTATACTACTCAAATACAAATGAGACAACTATTTTGGGACAATTTCAAAATTCATATAGGACAATTAATTTGGGACAGAGGGAGTATTAAACTCTACTATTTTTAGAGACAAACTTCACAGATTATTAGAATCATCGTCATCTTTATTTGAAAATGATAAAGAGAGAAAGTTTGAGGTCTCAAATGATTTTTTGTTAGGGTTACAGACGAATTCCACATTAAAAGTGTAGATGGAGATATAGAGATTTATAAAAAACTTATTCATTCCACTTAACAAGTTAGTCTTTTGAGATGAATACTCAGTTTTAATAAATGGTATCAGAGCCAGTTTCAAACTATTTCATGTGGACTTGGGAGATCCCCCATGCGGATAGGATGGCTGGTCTCATTTCAGGAGGAGATTGTTGGGGCTGTGAACAAGTCTCACTTCGAGATTTAAGGATTTATAAAGGACTTGAGTCACTCTACCTTTGTAAGATTCATTTTTCTTTCATGTATATATTTACGTGTTTAAGAGAAGTTGGAGAAATATACATGCATACATACATTACATAAACTTGTTAAATTATTTGATTTTACAACGTTAAGTATGTTGATTCTAGGAGGGTCCTTATCAAAAGTTTGATGAATATTGTCTATTTCCAAGGTATTTAGTATACAATAGACACCAATGGACTTTAATGTTTATTATCAACCATCCTAAGGCTTAGAAGAGAGCATTGTAAAGCCAACAAGATGAAAGACTACATTGAGTAAGTCACCCACGAGATTAGCAATCACAGGGTCATAAATCACATGGGTCTCTCATTTGGTCCATAATTAGTAGTCAATAGATTTATTAGTGAAATTAAGAGCATAATAGTTTACCTATATGTCATTTACCGTCACCAGATGGTGTCTTTGTGCACAATTATGTCAATACTCCACTCTCCATAGTAGTCATTGTCAAACACAAATAGATGTCCATAGAAAGACTTGTTCTCTATTTTTAGTCAACGAACACTAAATCCCCTACTTTGGAGTTTCCTTTTTAAAAGATAAACACCAACTCTCTATACAACTAGCAGACCTCGCTGGCAGAGTTGTTTATCTGCTTGACTAGTCAAGCACTGACTAATTCATAGATCTCGGGGCTTCGATTACCAAGGAATAGAGAACAAATAATGCCCGAGGATTGGTGCTCCATTGTTGTTATGTCCATATCTATATGGTTATAATTATCTACGTTTTCATTGTGCATATGATGTAGCACCTGGCGGATTGTTAGCTAGTGTGTATTATTTTTTAAGAATATAGTATGGTGTGGATCAACCCGAAGAGGTCTACATAAAAGTATTTGCCCCAAGGAGGAATCCTAAAGTCCCATTTGTTTTCTGGATTTGGAAAAATGCTGATTTTCAAGAACGAGAATCTTATGATATGTTGGGGATCTCTTAAAAAAATCATCCATGCCCGAAACATATCTTGATGCCTGAAAGTTGGATAGGATGCCCCTACTTAAGGAAACTACTGCTCTCAATTTCTATGCAATACAAGATGCTCATTGAATGAGAACTATTCCTAGTTTCTAAAGTCTAACATATCCTGGATCAAGTTATCATGTATAAGACATCTATGGGAAGCTCAATAAATAGGTGCAACCGTATGTATTTTATCAATCATAATAATTAACATGAGTAATTGATGTATTCAGTTATCACATATGAGGAAATTGGAACTTTATGTCATGTATTTGTGTTGTGAAAGATTCATTTATATGATTTATCTAATGGATTCTCCGGGCAGGTTGTGTTGTTGAATTAGAATAGAGCTTGATATACATCATATTTCATTGTATCTCACTCATCATCATTTTCAAATCCATTTTTTGAGTTTACTTCTCTATTGGATCTTATTATATAATTATTTGTATGTAACATCACTATCTATCATGTCTTTCTTTATCCTTTCCCTCAATGTTATTATTGATCTACTTATTTTGATGGTACATACAATGTGTAATGTCTCAAATCTATGAACCGAGACTATCTATAGTCTTTATTCATGATGACAGGGAAGAGATGTTGTAATGCTTATTTAGGTTGTCATGCTAATATAAGTTTTAGATCCGAGATTTTAGGTCAGATTAAATATTGCAATGATAGAAACCCTACAAAATCCAACTCTCAATTCTTTCGACCACTCTCAAGAAAAGAAAAATTACACTAATTTCAACATGATAATTTTGATCGAGTCAAAATTCACCGAAGAAATTAGGTGTTCAATCGAACACAAAACGAACTTGGAATTGTATTCATAATATAATGATTTATGCAATTAATTGTGATCTAAAATCAAAAGCAAATTAAATAATCATATGCATGCATAGAATTTAAATCCGACACTAATTCTATTCGACATTTATTGAACCTTCTAAGAACTAATTTGGTTGCAAGTTTTAAATTTAATTATGAATGGAAAAAATGCAAGACACGAAATTAAATTCACCATGAAAAATTAAAACACAAAACTTCAACTAAATTGAGTTCTAAAGACACAAACCCAAATTAATTCAATTGGACTGGATTGGTCCTATTTTAAGAATCAAAAATGGACTCACCTCAATGGGGAGAATCAAATAAAGTCTAAAGCTTCAAATAACTCAACTCAACTGTAGTTCCTACAAAGCTTGGCCTAAACCTCAATTTATAGAGTTTATTCTAAAAAAATAATAAAACAGAAAAAAAAAAAAAAAACCAATCTCGAAATTCAGAGTCCAGTCAACTCAGATCGATTCCATCTCTTTCTACCGACAGTGTGTTTCCTTTTCTTCTTTTTTTCTCCTTCTCTGTCTTCCTATTCTTTCTTAGGTTTTTCGTCCCTACTCTTTGAACACTGCTTTCTAAAGCTCATCCAAATCCTTAGCTCGATTCTCTAGATTTTTTTTTCTCTCTTTATGTTATTCTTTCTTCGCCTACAGTGTAATACCCCGCCCCAGAGGGTGCCAAAATCCCACATTGCCAGTTGCGTTAGAAATTCCCTGCTATATAGGTGGTAGCCTTCCTCCTTCTAGCATGAAGGCTTTTGGGAGCAACAGTGGGTTGGCTCGTCAATTGAAAGCCGTGTAGCCCGTGTGTGAGGCCTAGAGCAGACATTTTCATGTTAGCGGGACGAGTCGTTACAAATGATATCAGAGAATGGTTGAACTCTCTGCCTGAGGGTATGTGCTTGGTTGTTGTATGTGCAGAGCCGAGGACGGCTCTCTGGATTTAAGAGGGGTAGGTTGTAATACCCCGCCCCAGAGGGTGCCAACACATTGCTAGTTGCGTTAGAAATTCCCTGGTATATAAGTGCCTTCATTCTTCTAGCTTGAAGCCTTTTAAGAGCAACAGTGAGTTGGCTCGCCAATTGAAAGCCGTGCAGGTCGTGTGTAAGGTCTAGAGCGGACAATATCATGTTAAAGGGACGGGTTGTTACATGCAGAATCTTCACGCGGCCCTGGCTTGAATTCTGCTTCGGTCTGCTGAATTCTCACCCGTCCTTCTCTCTCGGTCTTTATTGGCCATTGAATTCCTTTCTCAGCTTTCTTTCTTCGCTCGGCCTAGGATTGTGTCGGTCCTGCTTTCCCCCTTTTTTTATATTCGCTGCAACACCAATCCTCTCGCTGACAGCATCAATTCTCTGTATTTCTTATGTTTTTTTCTTTCCTATAATCCTAGATTTTTAAGGCCTACTGTTGTTTGAAGCTATTTTCCAAAACTCGGCAACACCGTTTGTGCTTGTTTCCAAACTCAACTTCATGTCTCGACTCAGTTACCAAATCTGCCTTTTCTGTTGTTTCTCACACGCCAACAGGTCCTCCTGAGCTGGTAGACTAATATGGATGTTGACATGGTACTCAAGGTGGGGTATTAAAGGAAACTAGAGTCCTAGTTGACTTGTGTTTTTATTCTAGAGTCCTATTTGACTTGTGTTTGTATTCTAGAGTCCTAGTTGACTTGTGTTTCTATTCTAGATTCCTAGTTGACTCGTGTTTGTATTCTAAATATAATCCCTAAGTCATGAGACTCCTTCCTTAATTGTGATTGTATTATGAATATAGGGACACGGACAACGGAATAGATCATCAAAATTTTCAAGTTACTTCATGGGGCCTCTCTTCCCTCCATTGATTCGTGCATAAATTTGGAGAGCCAATTTGTTAATCCATTCTAATGGGGTCAGCTCATCTTCAATTGGGTTCACGTCCGGTTCGTAGGGTTCGATGCCTGCATCACTCCCCCTTGGTCGGGAAAACTCATCCTCGAGTTTAATTGATGTGCTAGGGAAGTATCTCACAGTGCTTTCGGACGTCATTTCCTTCGTTGTCACTTTGACTGGTGTTGGAGAGATGGTATGTGGATTTATTCACAATCTCTTAATTAATTGCGAACCGTCTTTGTAGAGGTCAGTTTTCTCCTGCCAAACACAAAGTTATTCAAGGCAAAATTGTTTGTCACTTCTCTGCATAAACTCTTTTCAAATGGGATCTACATCGGGTTCCCATATAAGTTCAGCACCCTCAACATGATGAGTTGATGGAAATGTATGTTTCACCAATCTTTGTGAATGTACGACCATTTTTAAATCTGGAACAAATTTCAAGGCCAATTTTTGAGTGGCTTTTACCATAATTTTTTCTTTTGGATCCATAGATGGCACCTTCTTAGTCATAGTATGATGTGCCAGTTCAATTGTATTTTATGTTTGCTTCTCTTCCAACAAAATTTCATCCTTGATCTAACAATGCAAGCACATTTACATAACCATCAGTGTCAGCATAATCATCATATACTCGTGAAGATAAGTCAAATTGTTCTTCATCTGTTGGAGAACTCAAAATTTCTTCACAGAAGATTGACTCCTTGTCAAATCTCAATGATTTTTCTCTATTCTCTTCTTTTTTTTTTCAAAAAACAAGATGTAAAATGTCTTGAAGCCCTCACTTCATTCAATTCTTGCTGAAGCTCGAGTAACTCATGAGCCACTTTATTGAGTTACTTCTTCAATTATATAATCTCCCGATCGCGTTGCGTTTCTCTGTCTTTCTACACCATCTGGGTTGTAGCTTGTTCTTCCCATCGTTACTATAATGTGAAAGATGCAAGTATGGACAACCCTAATAGAATCATGTCCTGCAAAAATAGAACACCACCACTTTCCAAACAAGATAATCAATGCACAGAGAAAGCAATGATGTTCACAATTCAACATGTCGGTACAAGTTCCAGCTCTGATTATGAACTGATGACGAGGAAGAAAGGTTTTAATGCCTATATAGGTCGTCATGCTAAGATAAGTTTTAGACTGGGATTTTAGACCAAAATCAAGGATTTCAATGAAATAAACTCTAAGAAATCGAACTTTCAAGAAAAGAAAGATGGCACTAATTTCAACTGGATAGTTTTGACTGAGTTAAAATTCACTGAAGAAATTAAGTGTTCAAACGAACATGGAATTGTATTCCAAATGTAATGGTTTATGCAATTAATTGAGATTCATAATTAATGCAAATTAAATAATCATGTGCATTATGGAACCTAGATTCCACACTAATTTGATTCGACATTCATTGGTTACAAAATTGTAATTTTATTAAGAATGGAAAAATACAAGACAAAAAATTAAATTCACCATGCAAAATTAAGAGAGAGATACCTAAATTAAATTCAATTATAAAAACACGAACCCAAATTAAATTTAAAAAACTAAAATAGGACTAACCTCTCTTGAGAGAGTCAAAGAAAGTCTTCCTACAATAATTGACCTAAGCCTCAATTTATATGGTTTATTTAAAAAAAAAAGCAAATTAAAAAACTAGAGAAAAAAAAAACTAAATTCTGTACCTTGAGTCCGGTCAACTAGGACCAATTCCGTCTTTCTACACGAAAGATGGGTTTCATTTTCTTCAGTTTCTTTCTTCCTTTCTTCTCCTTCTTTGTCTTCCTCTTCTTTCTCTGGTTTTCCGTCTCTTCTCTTTGAACATCTCTGGCTTTTCTTCCTTTCTAAAGCTCGTCCAAATCCGAGCCCGATTCTCTCTCTTTTCTCTATCTCTCGTATCCCTATTTGTTTTTACTTCGCCCGAAAAATCGTCACTCGGCCATGGATGGATTTTTTTTTTTCTGTTCCGGTCTGCTGGATTCTAGCCTGTCCTCTCTCAATCTCTGCTGGCTTTGAATTCTTCTTTCGCAGATTTCTTTCTTCGCTCGACCTGGGATTGAACCTTCTCTGCTTTCTCTTTTTTTGTTCATTACAACACCAATCCTCTCGCTGACAACATCAATTCTATGGCTTTCTTCTGCTTTTTCTTTTCCATAATCCTGGAGTTTAAGGATCTACTAATGTCTGAAGTCGTTTTCCAAAACTCGACAGCATCGTTTGGGCTTGTTTCCAAACTCAGCATCACATCTCGGCACAGTTGCCAAATCGGTCTTTTCTGCTGTTGTTTCTCACACGCCAACAGGTTCGCCGGAGCTGCTGGGTCTCGTGTGGTATTGGCGCTCCAATGTGCACCACATGGGACTAATGCAGATGCTTAGATGGCTTTCAAGGTGGGGCTCTTTTCCCTTCATCTACTCGGGTGTAAATAGGGAGAGCCAAGTCGTCAATCTGATCTGATTGGATTGGCTCATCTTTAATCTGGTTCACATTGGATCAGTCGGATTCCATGCTCCCGTCAATTTATAAATAAGTTTTTCTCAATTTATCATTTATTTTTAAATTACTCGTGTTTCACTACAACGAAAGAATTTAATTTGCAATTTGAAAATGAAGTACAACTTTAATGGTTAAATTCAATAGTTCATATTTTTAATTGATTTATATTAGTCTATAATAAAGTAAAGCCTAGACTGATATATTTTTTTAGTTGATAATGGTGCTGATATCTGACACTGAAAGCTACTTATGCCATGATAAATGCGAAGTCCTTATTTAATGGTTTCTTGGAATATATCAAAACAAATTCAAAAAGAGATATTACTAAGGAGAGTAAAATAAAAAGAAAATGGGTGGTGATTTAGACACCGTGCTTTTTTAAGAGAAGACATCGTTTTTCTAAATATAAGGTGAATCTATTATTTTGCCCTTTGATTTTTAAAAAAAATTGAAATCGAGTCTCATCATTTTTCGCTCGTTCAGATGGTGTGTAAAATACGTTCGTTTGGATGGTCTTATGACGTCTATGGGTTGTGGAGAGTAATTTTTAAACAAAGTCATTTTTCGACCGATTTTTACAAAAAAGGTATCAAAACTCATCTGCTCTGAATTTTATGAATTCCGGGACTGATTTTAAGTGAAAAGGGTATAGTTTTGGACTTCAGAAATCGTACCCAAAGAATTAAGGAAAAATGACATTCCCTCTTAATTCTTTGAGTATAATTTTTTAAGTCCAAAATTATACCCGTTTAACTTAAAATCAGTCTCGGAGTTCATAAAATTCAAACTAAATGAATTTTGATACCTTATTTGTACAAATTAGTTGAGAAACCGCCTCGTTTGAAAAGCTGAGACAAACGCACAAATGTTACAGTTGGCAGGGAAGCGATTTTTCGACCGATTTCTACAAACAATGTATTAAATTCCGGGACTGATTTTAAGTGAAAATGGTATAGTTTTGGGCTTCAAAAGTCATACCCAAAGAATTAAGAGGGAAGACCATTTTTACTTAATTCTTTGAGTACGATTTTTGAAGTAAAAATTATACCATTTTTCACTTAAAATCAGTCTCAAAGTTCATAAAATTCAGACTATATAAGTTTTGATACCTTATTTATAGAAATCGGTTAAGAAACGGCTTCGTATGAAAATCCCTATCCAAAGCCCACAAATTCATAAGAGCATTGGAACAAACGTATTTTACACTGAAATAATCACCGTCCGAACGAACAAAAATGAACTGAATGTTCGTTCGGACGATAGGACCTGATTTCAGTTTTTTAATAACCGAAGGGAAAAATAGTAATTTCACCCTAAATTTCAAAAAACGGTGTCTCAAGAAAATATATTTACGTTAAGAATCAAAGAAACCAAGACTCGATAAATGAAAAATAAATAAATTCTTTCAAAAATAGGATAATAGAGCTTGGAAAAAAAGCAAGTAAATTTATGTTTTGACTGGTTAGATGTATTTTCCCCTTTGGATTCATAATTTTTTTTTTGAACAGGTGTGATAAATGTGAATGAGATTTTTGTGTTATGGAGAAGATACTATAAGGTTAGGAATGATAAATATGCCTAATGTGTAGATAATTTGTTAATAGGTCATAAGATAATGAATGATTTTAGACATATTAGGTACTTTCTAAATATTTTGTGTAAATATCTATTGCTTATCCAAAGAAACATAAAGTTGAGCTCCTTGCAACATTTAATTTATCATATTCACAATGATCAAGAAATTTGACAAATTTTTTTTAAAAATTTACATGTGGGAAACCGCGTGATACTAGCGTAAAACTTTCACGGGTGAGGCCATTATCCTAAGGTGGAACTTTGGCAAAATTTTAAAGGAGAAAGAAAGTTTAGAAGTTCTCAATAATATTGAATGAAGATGATGCCTTAACATCAAGAAAAAACTCTGAATTCTAAGATGTTCTATGACAGAGGCCATCTCCTACAACCAGCAATGGACAATTAATTAAACTATGCTTTATGTGAAATCAATATTTGGTGTCTCTTGCGAGTATAATCATCAATAAATACAGTACAAAACAAATAAATCTTGCATCCCATTTATTATTACTTCTTATATTGTTAGAGATATTTTGGAGTAGGATATCAGGGTTAGGTCAATTGAAGGCAATGTCAATCTCTAGATTTTAAGATAAGTACGTTAGATTTGAGATTATATTAGGGCTACAACTTGGGTGGGATGTGTGGAGTTTTGAACTACCTTGAGCTCAATGTGTAATTTAAGGGCCCAATCCTAGGACTCAATATGTGTCATTCTCTATTTTTGAAAATGTTTTACCAGCCAACACCATCTATCATGGCATCCCTAAGTAGAGCAATTACTCTTCTCCCTAAACCTAATCTTATGTCCTTTCCCAAACCAGATTCTGAATGCACTGCCTTTCCTCCTGACTCATCTGCCACCAACTCAATTAGATCAAACAAATTTTCTTTAATTTACACACAACCAATGTTCTCTTCTCTTGTTTGGCTCTAATTCTGAATCACAAACTAATTCTTAATCCCCCATAATCGTAGTTGTCAAATCTGTTTCAGAACTTGTTCGATTTTGAACATTTCGACGTTCTACCCATTTTGAAAAAAGAGGGCAAAAAGTTTTTGAAAATAAAAAAAAATGATAAAATATGAAGATAAGAATACAAACTTATAGATATTTAAGTTGATTATATATATAATTTTATACTAATCTACATAAATAAAAATATAAATTATCATTATATAACTAGTTATGGTTTGCAATCTCAATTCACAATAGTGTAACCATTAAATACTAATTCAAGAAAATATGAATTTTACTCAAATAAGAATTAAATACAAGTAAAAAAATTCAAACAATATCGAAGAAATAAACTTGAATTCTCATTTTACTCAAAGATAGAGGTTAAAAGTTAAAAAACATAGACACACCATATGAATTGAAAACATACTTTATGAACTACAATGGGACCAAATTTCAGCCTAATGTTCAATTTCTAGCTACTTGATCTAAGGACACCTGATGACTTTGACAGTTAAGATCAAGTGACTTTTAATTGAATTTTAGACTCAAATTTTTGGTAAGTGTGGTTCATTGCCAAAGAAAACAAAATAAGATATAAATTAAACTCCAATAACTCCCATTTTAGCATTCCTAAACACTACAACTTCTAAAACAAAACTCCTAAGAAATCACTAAAAACAATGAAAATTCCTCACTTTAAACGAGGGGTTTTAATCTCAGGAGAGAATGATATTGGACATATTGGCTGATATTTCTCTCTCTACTCGATTTTTTATATTTTTCAAAAAAAAAAAAAAAATTTTTAGGAAATTAAGAAAATTATAAGTTTCATGAATATGTAATTTTTTCATTAAATATCGGTTATTTAAATGATCAAATATTGTTTTTAAATTAATAACTCGAGAATTTCAATTATTTTTAAATAATTATAAAAAATTATAGTGAGGATACTTATTCGAAACTTGGATTGAGAAAAAAACTCAATTTCAAATTCACCCAAAAAATTAAAAGGTAAGAATCTCAAATTCCACGAAAGAAACAATGTCTCTTTCTCAAAGGTAATCCAAAGTTTTTAATGGATCACCAAAACTTAATTTCACTTAAAAGGAAATTAAAATAAGACTCTAATCTCACTGATGTTGTGGAATAAATCATACAAACCACAGATCAATGACACACAACACATAAATTTACGTGGTTCGAAAAAAACCTGCATACGTCTATTGAGCGTGATGCACGATTCCACCATGAAAAAAAATACTGGACAACTAGTTACAAAGATTCCCAACCATGTCCATGTGTCCTCTTCATAGGCTTTCTTTTCTCTAGCTAGAAAAAAGTCCTTATATATTGTGTATTACATAAAACACAGACCAGGCCTGTGGGCCTTACATAAACACACCTTAGCCCAATAAAAGCCTTTCGAACCAAACCCAACAACTGAAAAATTCGACAGCATGCAAATTCTCTCAATTAAATATAAAATTCATCAGATGAGTGGACTTTTGGCTCTGCTCCTTTGAGACTGCATTTGTCTCTGCTTGCTCTCTGAGCTATCTCTCTTGGTCTTCATTTTTTTTTTTTGGCCAAGGAATCCATATCTTTTTGTTCTTTTGGCCTGGCCCAGGTTGTGGGTTTACCGTATTTATTCTTTGGGCTCTCTTGAATGCTTATACTAACCTATTCATTCAAAAAAAAATATAAAATGAGTTTAACTCTAGAATGATAAAATACAAGAAAAAAATAATTAAGTTCAAGAACAAAACTTAAAATTAAAACACAAAAGACAAAGAAAAGATTACTTACAAGAGAGAGACAATTGAATTTCAAATTGGATGCTCAACCCATTGGCGCGCACATACACCCATGTAGGTCATGTGGCACATCCTTTCCCAAATAGTGATATGCTAAAAGAATCACAACTAATCCCCTTAAGAGAAGTCTCCTTTTTTTCTTTTTCTTTTTTGAGGTTCGGAGGTGTCAGGCGTCGCACCTGACTAGTCCTCCGGGGTGTGTGAAAATCTCCCTATCCGCACACACCGGGTAAATTGATGGGACCTTACTTTATACATATTCTCATGAGAAGTGACCTTTCATTGGAAATCTCATGGTTTGAACCCAAGACCTCCCTCTAGAGATCTTGCTGCCAAACCAATTTGATGAAAGCATCATGGACCTTAACTTGATTGTGTATATTGCATTGGACTTATAGGCAAATTTGACCAAAGACACTAATTGGACCCCGTCTAATTCGCCCGTCATATTTTTGAACATTGATCATATCGACATTGTTCTTGCCCCTCTTTACTCCTCTTTGCATATATGCAGCAAAAATATTTTAAAATATTTTTTAATTGATAAATATTAATCAATAATTATGTTTCATAAATTTGTTTTTATTTTCTATATTATATGAATTTAATAAAAAAATATTAATTCTCATAAAATTGTTAATATATCAGGTTACTCCTACTTACAATTACCAAATAAGATTTTTTACCTTTATGGTAACTTCTTACTTTACCACTGTAATTACCAAATAAAATAAGAGTAACTCTTGTTCAAAAGTGACCCCTAATTAAGAGTAATCCCTTTAAAATTTACTACTCATTCAAAGACAACCTAAAGTCAATCCTCTTCCCTTATTTTTCTCTCCGGAAACGTGTCCACCTCTGTCGAGTATCCTTCCAACGAATTTGGTCCAACTTCTCCAAATTGGCGTGTTTTGCAAGATGTGGAAGCATTGAGATGCAAGTTAGAGAACTTATGGATTTGGGAAGTCAATGCATTATTTTTGGGAGTCTTTTTAGCAATTTTAACAAATGAATAAGGTCTGTTCATGTGTCATCCTATTGGACGCCCAGTGTTAATTTAGAGTATTTTGATTGGTCCACATGTAACCCAGTTGGCAGCCATATGAGCATGTCAAATGGGGAAGGATTTTTACAAGGTTTTATTTCTAAATATCATAGGATAATTTTAGGAAATGCTATAACAGTTTTTTGCCATTATTTTTCTTATTAAGACTTGTAATTTTTTAATTTTATTCAGTTGAATAATATCAATACTTAAGAGCCCATTTTCGCCCTTAAGTAGGTCTCATCTTGCAGCATTAGATTTTGCATGAACTTTAGAGAGCAAATTTACTTAAGTCTACTGAAAACATGGCAGGTATCATTCTCTCTCTTGGATTGAAAAGAATTCACCCTCGAGTTCATAGTTGTAAATCGAGGAGCCTCATGATGGAATGAGGATGTCTTCCTTCCTTTTCACTTCTTTCTTCTCTTTGGAATATGTATTGGCATGCTTGAATGATCTGTACATCACTAAAGGCAGAATATATAGACTGAGACCTGTTACAACAAAAATATGGTAAGTCTTGATAGTTAGAAGATTGGGCAATAAGAGCCTCCCACATTGGATCGATATAAATCCCAAGCAAATATTTCAGAGAACTTGGATCTAGATCGAGATGGAGAATTGTTTCTTACAATTTCCAAAGATGTCATGGCATTATTCCTCTTAATTGTTTCCTAAAAACCTAGTGTTTCAAGCAATGTGTCTGGATAATAACTAATTCCTTTAAAAAATACTACTTTACAAAAATATCAGCTACTAAAAATAATAGTATATAAAAATAGCATCTAAAAGATTAGTAGGTTACCAAAATTAGCAAATGTCTCAAAATAGCAGGTCTGATAGGATGTAGACTCTCATCACCATCTGATGAAGGTTTAAGATCAAAATGGATTAATCATTCTAAGGTCTTCAATACAATCTTGATTTAGTTCCAATCAAAGGAGATTCGAAATAAGCTCAATTGGTGCAATGGCCCGGCCCTTAAATTAAAAGATTTATGATGTAATATTAGGGGTTTCACGTGTGAGGTGTATCTGAGGGTCCCACCTAAGTACACGTGGTCTGTAGATAGTACCCCATCAGAAAAGAGTTGGAAAATAAAATTAAAATAAGTTTTTAATTTATTTTATTTTGGTTGTGTCGGACCGACCGACGGTGTGATTTAGGTTCGGGTGTTTAAAACCCCCAACTCTCACACCTTTGACTCTTATTCACTTCCCTTCATCTCCATTGCCCAACTCCTCCATATCAGCCGATGCTTGTGCTTGTTTTTCCTGTGATGACGTGACCTGGAGTAGCAGATTAATCGAATTGGATAAAACTAAAAATAGTAAATAGGTCTCTTGATTGTGTTGTGTGAAATTATGTGTTATTTTCTTTTATTTTTATTGTTTAAAATAAAATAAATAAATACACAAAAATCTAAAATTTAATTAATTTAGGTTCCCCAATGCACACACCTTTTCCCTCAATTAGAATTTTCAAATTTGTCCCCTTCGAATTGAAATTAAGTAAAAAGGAAAATTTAATTAGCAGTTAGATTTTTTATCTCCAAAGTTAGAATTTCAATTAGAATTATTTAAAAAAAAAAAAAATAACTTTTTGGTGGATCCATGGGACCCACATCCCTTGGTTTATTTTTTAAAATAATTTACCACATCCCTTATAATAATTATAATAAAACCACCTGGCCCTTGACCCCCATTTCCCTTGCATCCTTCCTTAAACCCCAAAATCCAAAAGTCGATGGAAGTCCAAATCTCCATCGCCGCACCTGGTGGAAAGTTTCCCAAATTCAATCCCTTTCCTTCTCTTCTCCAAAACGGCAATACCTTCCATTTCAAACTCTCCAATCTAGATCCTTCTCGGACTAGCCTAGCTGATTTATTTTTCTAGAGAAATCTATATGATTTCAACTGAGTTTTCCTCCTTATAAGTGTTTCTCTCCTCTCTTGTTTTTTCTCCATCGTTTCTTTTCTTCCTCTCATCTTTGAAGGCTCAGTTTACACTTGAGAAGCAGAGCGCATGATCACCCTTCCATCGTCCTTGTTTACACTCTACCGCAAAAATAAAAAAATAAAAAACAGGTATCTTCTTCTTTCCTAATGGGTTTTTTTTTCTTCTCTTTTACTTTTGTAAATTCAAACCTTATTACCCCTTTCATGTGGTCCCTTCCCTCCTTTCCAAAGATGATGAAACTAGCTGTAGCTTTCCCCTCTTTCACGGTACACTTCCCAAACATTTTTTGTAATACCCTGACCTAGATTAGGCGTAGTTTAGCTTAATAAATCTTGTTTGACCGGTAAATCTCGAAGTTTTTTATTAGGGCTTTGAGAAAAGCCCAAGTGTGGCCCAATCCAAGCTCGTGAGCTCAGTGATCCAGCTCGTCCAGCTGGAGGGGCATTTTGGTAATTTACCGCTTTTAGTTATTATTTTATAAATTATGTTGTTATGTGATTATTATTGGATGCTAATGTTCTCCTTAATAAAGGATTTGTATTTCTGATTTCGAAATAATTTTATTTTCAGAAAATGGTATTTTAAGACTGTCCGTCAAAACCCCGAAAGGGAGTAATAATTATTTTAAATGATTTTGGAGATAAGTTAAATTTCGAAACAAGTGTTTGGTGTTAGGCCATTTTAATTTTGGCCTAGTTATTCTTTGACACCCCAAAATGAGGTTTCTAAATTATTTTATTTAACATTTGTTTAATTAAATAAATAGTGATAATTTGTGATTTTTATTTAAATTAATGGTTTTTAATGAGAATTAAAATCCAAAATTTTTATGGTGATTAAGGTTTTCAAAACCCAACTTATCTGTAAGGTTGGATTAAGATTTTGAGTTTTTAAAATCATGCTTTTAGTTTAAAATCGGTTTTTTATCAAATCTGGGACTTATTTGCAAAAATCAGTTTTTGTAGAGGGCTTACTTGCAACTAGACTTCCAAATAGTGATTTCACTGTTCGAAACGTCGGCTTCGGCTGCATGCAGAAGCATGCAGTGGCCACCAGACCTCCTTTCCCGACCAATTTTCTTATAAATGGAACCCTTTCTCAGCTGATTCAACTCCCACTACATCTCTTCTCTTCTCCCTTAGTCTCAGCCCTCTATGAAACCAACCAGCTGAGCTCCCTTACAGCTTCTGTTCTTCTTTGTTTTTCACCCGTAACTTGAGAAGGAAAAAATTTTCAAAGTCCGGATTTTCCAGCTCAGGAACTCCAGTGAAGGTAATCATTGTATTCCTCTTTCAATTTCAGTCAGTTTTGAATCAAGAAAAATCAAATTTGACCCTGTTTTGAGTAAGAAAAACCAGTTTGAAGTTTAAGGAAAAACCATGGGTTTCTTGTACCCGTGAGCTTTCAGTGTTAAAAATCCAGTGGCTTACTGAGTTTCAAAGCTTAAAACTATTCCCTATGGAAAGAGGACTCCTAGAGGAGCCCATCGGACCAACTAGGTGTGGAAACCGAATCCTGGAAACCCTCTGTTTCTGGATTCGTATTTCGCACAGTAATTGTTGTCACTGTCTGCTGGTGCAGACAATGGAGGAAGATGACTCTCAGACGATCCTAGAGTCGATCTTCAGAAGATCCGAGGGTCAGACCTTCGGACTGTCCGAGCAGTATCCCTCGGACGTTCCGAACTTCACCCGAAGCCCAGTTACGCCCGAGGCTAGCATGACCCACTCGGACGACCCGAGTAGAGTTCGGAAGGACCGAACCCTACTTCGGACGTTCCGAGCCCTCACTTCGGATGTTCCGAAGTGCACAGACCCACTGAGACTTATTTTCCTCTGTTTTTCGGTTCAGATGGACTTCGGAAGGTCCGAGACCAGATCTTCGAACGATCCAAAGTCAGACCCATGATCCAAGGTCAGTGAGGTGTGGTTCGGATAATCCAAAGCCACAATACCTGGTTCCCAGACATGTTCCGAAGGACCCAGTTTTTGAAGTGTAAAATGATCTTGTTTGATTATTATTGATTACATGTGATGACAGTACCCCCTTGTTAATCTAAAATGTGTACTAACCCTCTTCTCTTATTACTATAGTATATATACTATTGTATTTACTTCCAGGCCGACTCTATTGGTCGGGCACTGAGTGATTTCACTTTCAGGCCCACGCTATATTTGTCGGGAACTGAGTGATCTCGAGGCCTTACTCAACATGTCAGATCTGGTCTTATCCAAAAGACAACCGAGAAGTGACCTGAGAATCTAGACCTAACTCAATAAGTCAATCTTTTCAATGCCTAGAAGACAATATGAGTTTTGGACTGTGCACCTTTTTATTATATTATCTTGTGGATTATTATAAATTAAAAATGATAGAAACCAAGTAGGAGACTTAATTCCATGTACCTTGGATATTTTTGAGAAAACGTGAGATTTCAAAATATTACTTGTATGTATGTATTTGATGCTATGTATATTGATTGTGCACTTGTCTGTTTGCTAAAAAGAGACCGCGAAACCACATATATACGGTGAGGGAACTTAACTTTATAGCTTGATGTAAACAGGTTTATTTGATGTGGATATTGAGTAATGAGTGGTTTCAGATTTGATGAACCCACTCATGTGCCTAGACTTGACGCACTATGGTAAGAGTGTTTATGATGCTGGTAAATGCTATGATGTTGATCATATGAAATGTGTAAGACTGCTTCCACATGCCTTGACTATTGAACCAATATCGGCCATATGAGAGATGGTTTACGTCTACTGGACCACGGGTGTCGACAGTTGCTAACTTGAGGGTGTCAGTATCGGCTATGGGAGAGCCGGAGATGTACTTGAAAGGATATATTTTGACCGTGTCGGGACTTAATACAATGATCTCAGTGTAGTCGGTAGGCGTTATGTGGGATAATAGCAGTAATTGGAAAAGAAATGATGAATTATGGGAATGATTATTGTACTAACCTGTTGTTTATTTTAAAAACTGCATTGTTATATTTCCTTCACTGGGCTAGTTAGCCACCCCACTCACCTTTCAGGAGATGAACCCGAGGAGGAGAACCCTCTTTTTCAAGCTTAGGGCGGATAAGCTGCGGCGGTATTTCGGGATTACCACTCAGGGGAATACCATTGTCTTTGTTTTCTGGTTCTTAGAACCATTTGTTTTTGTTAAGTACCGGGTGTGGTACTTAATTTGTATTAATGTGATGTATTAGACTACTGCGTTTCTGTAGTAACTCTAATATGATGTTTTGAATGATAATTCAATTGTTGGAATTTTTGGTGATCATATTATGTGTATGGATGTATGTGTTATTTTTATGTCTAATTGTTTGGTATACTTATGGTATATTTTTGAGTTTACATGTTGGGATCATGTGTGACCTTTGGGCCTAACTGTTGATTCGGCCCAGTTAGAATGCTTGAGTTAGTTTAATTTCAAAAAAAAAAAAATCAGTCGCGTTCCGGGCTCACCCTTCGGGTCGGGGCGTGACATATTTAACTGATAATACATTATGAATTAATATTTACCAAACCTTCCTAGTGACTTTTATCAATCCCTAACTTTACTTACATTATTCTTTGTGATTTAAATTATTGTGTTTTAAAATTTATTATCTAAATTATTGATTTCACTAGTTTTGGAAATAAATAAATAAATAATCCAAACAAAACCCATATTCTGGCCCATTCTTTTCAGTCGAACCCGTTGGTGGGTTTATTTTATATTTTCATCCACCTAAATTGATTTTCTTAGTTCATGATTTAATCTTGCAAGTTATTGTCCTTTATACAAGATAATCATATTTTTATTTTCTTCACCAATCACCCTATTTGATTTTATTATGTAATGCTTTGAAATTTTACAAAGACTTCTCCAAAGTTTCATTTATATATATATATATATATATATATATATATATATAAAGATGTCCTTCAAATAAAAAACTGATCCCTTTCAAATTGAGTCTTTCTTTATTATCAGGTTGTTTTGATTTGGTTCTATACGATTAAAGTGTTTAACGTCTAAAGTTTCAAATCTTTTTTTTACAAGTAGTACCTTTACCCAAAAAAAAAAAATGAATAATAATAATAACAGTAATAATATATTGATATCATGGTAAGCCCCAATGACCAAGCTTTCTTGGTCTGCTACTAGTAATATTCATTTTATCTTGCATTAGTGGGTCAATCATGGCTAAGATTAAACTTAAAACTTTGTGTTGGATTATTGTTTGAAAATCAAAGTACCTCTAATTTTTGTAAAATTCTAAGTTTCAATAATCTATTCATTGGTTCAAATCTTAGTGATTTTTATCCACCTATCTTTTCTTTTTCTTATTCAAAATCATAGACCACCAATGCGGACAAGGAACCTGTACAGATTTCTTCCTTTTGTTGTCTTGTTTTACTTTACTAATTAAGTTATTTAATAACTTAACTTGTAGATACTTATTCTTATGTAGTATCTATGGTTTTATCTCATCCATCTAACTGCCTTTTTCTATTATTTTGGCCATTCACCTATCATCTTCCCTTTAGGAAGATAATTTCATTTTTCTATAGAGAATCTAATTCATTTACTATTGGTACTTTGAGTAAAGATAGTAGTAATTTAAAGGAGCAATTACTTATTGCTTAGACAAAATTTTAATTGTCTTGTTAGCATGAAGTCAGATTAGGCATGGTTGACCATGCCATGTTTAGATTCAGCCTTCACCTTGAACCTTGAACCTTGAACCTTAGGTTGACTTTAGATTATAGTTGGGACAGCAATATACCTGATATTTATTTAATATGAACTATTAAGAGGGATTTAATAATTCATGTGTTAAAGGTACTTGGAACCTTTAAATAAATGTGCAGCACTTCCCGGGCGTTCTATTGATTGATTTCAATTAGGAATGCGCTTTGATTCATCACCTACACTTCGCGAACTTTTTAGGTGAGGGAAAATAATACTTTGTACCTTTATCGAGCATGAAAATTCTCTATGTTATTTGTATGATTGAGTAATAGAAAAGAATATTGTATGACATGTATTTAGAATGTAATATTGGATCTATGAAATAGACTAAGTTATATTTTAGAATAGTGGTTGTAATCTGGTGCTCATTCACAGTAATGTAAGGAATTTGGCGAAGTATTCTTATGGCCGTGAGGGGACTCAGTTTACCTTGATAAATGGAAATCAACTATTAGCCTTGTTGAAAGATCGAATAATTATGTTCGAATTGGTTGAATGTTAGGTTAATTATTATGATGTGATAAATGATGTTTTTGAGGTTGATTTATATATTGTTATCATGATGATAATGTTGTAATATAATTTATTCCTATGTACATGTGATATTATTGGAGCTAGTTTTGATTTTTAAAATATGTATATGATGTTTATGTCAAATTGAGATTATAATCATGTTTGGAATGATGGCAATGATTTTACTCATGGCATGTTAATATAATTCATAACATATGGCATGATGATAGAGATGATGCATAGTAGGCATGGCATTGAGCATGTCATCTTCATATTCATGGGATGGGTATGGAGGTGTTGGCTGTGACCTTTTATGATGACCAAGACGGTGGTAGTTTCAGGCCTCGCTTTTAGTGAGAAGTACCACACATGTGGTAGATTTGGTTTTTAGGCCATGAAAGATCACGAAAACTGATATTTGGTGGTAGTTGTGTTATGTAGGCATTATTTGATATGGGAAGTACCACTTTGTGGTAGGTTATATGCCTCGCTTCGGCGGGATGGCCACCAAATACAGTGGATATGTTGTGGAGGAATGAGACATTGAACATTTCATTGAGCATTGTGCATTGCATGGCATGGATATTAAAAGCATATTATTTGATTATATTTTAAGTTCATATTTATAGAAAATAATGGTAATATTATGTTGGGTATAAATTATTATATTCCTTCACTAGGTTTGGAGCTCACACCTCTTACATTGCAGGTAATTCTCTAGACCTAGGATTTGAGGAGACCACTGATGTTTAGAGTTTGTCAAGGATGCATATTTAATTTCTTAGTACAGTTGTGGACTCGTGTGATTGGTTTATTTTATTTGATATTACGTATTTTGAGAGATTTGATTGGTTAACTTGAAATAATTGAGAACTTTGAGGATATTGATTTTATTTTATTTTATGGAATGGGATGTGAGTAGTGAAATTAGATGTGATGTTGATGATAGATGTTATTTATTGTCAATGACATTATGGTTTCATGCGATGTTTAAAGATTGGCTTGACGGATTTGATGGCTTAATTATTTCAATTATAATCTTAAAAAAAAAATATATATATATATATATATACTTATTTTCCCCTAGCCACAAATCTGTGATATAAGGCCAGTTAGATGCGTAATACGTTGAGTGACGCCTGTTCAATTTCCAGCTAAGCGGGCCACGACCCGTTTAGGCTGTAGATAGGGGTGGGGCGTTACATTCCCTCTCTTCACCATTTTCTCAGCCCTTGCATGTGTTGGATGTGAAGAGATCTTACCCTAAGCTTCCATTTGAGTGGATTTTCTCATTTTCAAGGTAAGGTTTTCATCTCTTCTCACTCTCATTCCTCTTTTTCAATGGGGCTTTCATGGGATGTAGTGAAAATGGGGCTTGAAATGGCCAATGAGCTTTGTTTGGAGAGAATTCCATGGAATAAATTGGGATTTTCGAATTTGGGGCTTTGCTTGGATATAGATAATGAGGAAAATGGTTTTGGACCTTGGAAAGTAAGATTTGGGAAATCTCTTGTGTGGATGAATTGGAGCACCAAGTTGGAGAAACTTGGGTTTCTCCTAAGTTTGAGCTTGCATGGAGTTGGTCTTGGGTCAAGAATCCAAAGGGGATAAATATTTGGGGTTTTGCTTTTAAGCACTAGTTGGCTTTGAACAATGCACTAAATGAGTTCCATTTGTGTTTCTATGTTGATTAGAGCCCCCTAATATGAACCTCGAAGCCGATCAAGTCGAGAATCAACCCGGCACCTCATAAAAGCTTAAAGTGAGGAAAGCTACACACTTGTTTGGATATTTAGAGATTTCTATGATATGTAGAGATTCTTATATGCATTTTCATAATTAAATGTATGATGATGTGACATTTATAATAGATGAAAATATTTAATTAGAGATAATTCTTCTATGATATAAGGTGTTGCTATTTTTGCATTATGTGTAATGATGATGATTATGAGGTGTTGAATGGAAATGAACCCTATTGAGGGGTTATTTGGTTGTTTGATAATGAAATGTGGATTTGATGTTGAAGTGGAGAATTATTGGGCAAATTGTGTTAATCACCATGGGTTGGATTAATATTGGACCCAAATTGCAAGGATGATGTAATAGAGGTTGCGTAGGTCCAATTGAGTATCCCAAGCATAGGAGATTACTCTCCTTTCAAAACTAATCTAAACAATATGAATTTGAATGTATGAACTTATGAAATCTGTTATGCATACTATCATGCATTGCTTAAGGGTGTTTGTATGAGCTTGGTGTGTTTGAGAGCTCATTTGTATTGAGTTTGATATTCATGTGTATTGTGTACTCACATCTAACCTAAGATAGGATAATTTTAGTGAGTTAGGAAAGATGTACTTATTGGACATGAACAATTTAATGATGCTATGGTGAGAATGGATCATAGGGTAGTAAAGTGAACCTTACCCCATTTGAAATTCCCACTAATGTGAATGCTAAATTCCTTCGAGGGGGTTGGGATGATAATGAAACAGATATTATCTTAGTATTCTTATTGGGACGGTGGCATTGGCTACGGAGACTTGTTCTCGTAGGATTGCCGTTGAAAACATGTTCAATGTTTTGAAAATTTATTTGAACATTCTAAACTTTGAGAATGTAATCTCTATTGTGGTTGGACGTGAATGGTTGTACCTTCTTTTACTATGTTGAACAAGTGGATTAATTGTAGAGGCTAAGATTGGCCAAATAGTTCAGTTTTTACGGGAGCCTTTGCCAAAATTTCGGTAGGGATTTTACTTACCTAAAAAGATATGAAATTATTATTGTTGTGTTAACATGTGTGATTCCCACTTGTACCTATTATTTATTTGGTGTATTTGGGGAAATGAAATTGTTTTCTGCGTCATATGTCGATTTTGGGTCGGGGCGTGACATCTTGGTATCAAAGCTTAGGCTCGTTTTCCTCTAAGGACTATGTGTGTGGAGTCAACCACCAACCGTCTAGGGTGAACAATGTTTGACATTGTTGATATTATGTTATTGGGTGTGGATGCATGGTTGCTTGGTTGGTTGTTGTATTTTGGATTTGATGCCCTATTATGTATGAGTTTGGCCAATACTGATATGACTGTTACATTTTTCAGAGAATGGCCAAGGGCAAAAGCACTACCAACCACACCAACCCAAACCCCGACCCCAAGCTCAATGATGAGGCTCGTGTGGAAGCAAAGGCCACTGCTCGAGAAGCGGCCATCCAAGTCGAGGTTGAACGTCGAGTACAAGAGGCCTTAACGAGACAGGCCATCGATATGGATGTGAGTGTAGCCAGAAACACTCAAAAAGAAACTCAAACAGATACAGAGGTGAACTCGGTTCCCTAACACCGGGCACCTGTGGCCTTTTGTGACTTCAAAAAACAGTCTCCCTCGATGTTCATGGCCGACCCTAATCCTCTAGTTGCAGAAGAGTGGTTAGAAAGTATTGAGATGATCTTTGACGCCATGGATATTGAGGATGACGCTAAACGCATCAAGTTTGCCTCTTTTCAGTTGGGAGGCGAGGCTCGCCATTGGTGGAAGACAATGAAAATGGCTCAGACAGGCAAGAGTATCACTTGGGAAGGATTTAGGAAGATATTCCGAGCTCAGTACTTCCCTAATATCATCAAGGAAGCAAAGTTGAATGAGTTTTTGGTGTTGACACAGGGAGATATGTCAGTGTCTCAGTATTTAGTACGATTCATTGAATTGTCGTGCTTTGCACCAAATATTGTAGTAGATGACAATCCCAAGGCTCGCAGGTTTGAGCAAGGCCTTCATCCAAGCATCATGAGTCAAGTCACACTTCTCCGGTTGCCCACATTTGCGGAGGTTGTGGACTGAGCTTTTCCAGCCGAGGCTATGGTACGACGGATGGGGACAGTGCAAGTGCAGCCGTCTTCAGAGAGCGGACATAGAGTGTTCCGCCATGGGAAGAACAATAAGAGTAAGAAGAAATTTGGGTCCTATCAGTCTCGCGGATCTTTTAGTCAGCAGAATCAATTTACAGGGCGAGATGATGAGATCGGGACTAACACGGTTGAGTGCCAAATTTGTGCCAGAAAAGGGCATACAACTAAATCATGTTATCAGAGGTCTGGGCTTGAAAAACGAGTTTCCTTCAATTGTAAGAAGGAAGGATATATTTCTAGAAATTGTCCTCAAAGTGCAGGTACTAGTCATGCAGTAGTACCCCAGCAGACAACGAGAGCAGCACCTATCATTGCCCAGAGACAAGTTCCACGGGCATCAACAGGTAGTTCTCAGAGGTCAAGTCGAGGCAGAGGCAGAGGCCATCAGAGCTGTGGTGCTTCTAGCAGGATATTGGCTGTTATTCCTCATATCGGAGAGACTGCTGACACCCCAGTTATGCATAGTATCTTACCTTTCTATAGTTCTTGGGCACATGTTCTTTTTTATTCTGGTGCATCACATTCATTTATTGCATCTTGGTTTGCACACCTTCTGGGACTTAAGACAAAGTTAGTTAGCACACCCTTGAGAGTCACTTCCCCGCTGGGACAGGAGACAGTAGTTGATAGAGTGTGCAAAACCTGCATTATGACTATTGGTGATTTAGAGTTGGAATTCGATTTATTAGTGATGAATATGACCGGCTTTGATATAATTTTGGGCATGGACTGGTTATCAGCCCACAGAGTTATTATAGATTGTTTCGAGAGAAGGGTATCTGGTCGATCATTGACGGGTATTGATTTTGCTAGCAGATTGAGTCTAACCTTCAGTCCAGTGGCTAGTGTTGTTCACGGTGACGCAGTTGTTCAAGGCATGATTGCCAGTTTGGGGTGGGAGGATGTACGGGACATTCAAACTAATATGCCTCGAATGGTACGAGATTTTCCATTTGTTTCCTGAGCGGCTAACAGAATTGCCTCCACATCGAGAGGTAGAATTTGTCATAGAGTTGATGCATGGCACCAGCTGAGTTAAGAGAGTTAAAGACTCAGATTACAGAGCTTTCTTCTATCAGCTTCATTCGCCCGAGTGCTTCTCCTTGGGGCACACCGGCTTTGCTTGTCAAGAAGAAAGATGGTACTATGAGAATGTGCATTGACTACCAGAAGCTGAACCGGGTGACAGTCAAGAACAAATACCCATTGTCCAAAATCGATGATCTCTTCAATCAGTTGAGAGGAGCTAAATACTTCTCTAAAAAAGACCTCCTGTCTGGTTATCACCAGTTGAGGGTGAAGGAGAGTGATATTCATAAAACCGCCTTTTGTACCCGGTTTGGACAGTTTGAGTTTGTTGTGATGCCCTTCGGGTTAACAAATGTGCCTGCTACTTTCATGGATTTGATGAATTGTATCTTCCAACCATATTGGACAGATTTGTGGAGGTGTTCATAGATGATATTCTGATTTATTCAGCGATAGAGGCTGAGCATGAACAACACCTGCGTATAGTGTGACAAACCTTGCTAGAGAATAAGTTGTATGCAAAACTCAGCATATGTGAATTTTGGAAGAGAGAGGTGTAGTTTCTAGGCCATGTGATTTCAGCAGATGGTGTGGCAGTAGACCCTGCCAAGATAGAGGCAATTGTCAGTTGAGAAAGACCGCGGAATGTGTCAGAGATTCACAGGTTCTTGGGGTTAGTAGGTTATTATCGCCGGTTCGTTAAGGACTTCTCCAGTATAACAGCACCTTTGACAAAACTGACACGTAAAGGAGTCGCCTTTGAATGGGATGATGCATGCCAACAAGCCTTCACCAATTTGAAGGAGAGTTTAACCACCTCCCCAATGTTAGTGGTACCAGAGAGAGGTTGTGGCTATGTAGTCTATTGTGATGCCTCCTCAGTCGGTTTAGGTTGTGTAGTGATGCAAGACAACCGAGTGGTAGTCTATAGATCCCGATAATTAAAACCTCATGAAAAGAACTATCCCGTGCATGATCTTGAGTTGGCCGCGGTAGTGTACGCACTTATGGTCTGGCGACATTATTTATATGGTGAAAGATTCGAAGTGTTATCCAACCATAAGAGTCTTAAGTACCTATTCACCCAAAAGGACGTGAACATGAGACAACGGCGTTGGGTGGAGTTTTTGGAAGATTATGACTTCCTGATTTCGTACCACCCTGGTAAGGCCAATGTTGTGGCCGATGCGTTGAGTAGCAAATCCCGAGGTATAGTGGCCAGCCTAGGGATGGGACTATGGCAGATGCTTGAGACAGCATCAGATTATGACTTGTAATGGGTCGAGCATGGTAACTCAGTTTGGATGCGGAATTTAGTTGTGCAACCGATGTTGGTAGATAAGGTACTAAAAGCACAACGAGTTGACCCATTGGCTACAGATTTGAGACAGAGAGTGCTTCAAGGGCAAGGTCCTGTTGGTTGGGCAGTTAGATCAGATAGTGGGTTGACCTTTCAGGGGCGACTATTTGTACCAACTACAAACTAGTGTAGAGATGAGGTACTTCGCCAATTTCATCATTCTCGATTTGCTGTACACCCAAGTCGTAATAAGATGTATCAGGATATCAGACGACAATTTTGGTGGAAAGGTTTGAAACGGGATGTGGCAAAGTTTGTCCGTCAATGTCAACGTATCAGCAAGTGAAAGCTGAACACCAAAAGCCTGGTCGAGAAATACAGAACCTTCCAGTATCACAATGAAAATGGGAACACGTTACTATGGATTTTGTGACAAGTTTACCGAGGTCACCTAGGGCAAGATTCAATTTGGGTGATGGTGGATTGATTGATCAAATCTGTAACGCCCCAACCCGGATGTTGGTCCGGAACACTATAAATATTATTTTTTTTTTTTTTACTTTAACAACTTCTAACTGGGCTTGAACAATCGTTAGGCCTAGAAATAAATGGCATGCTCTTTATATGTGGACTCAAACATATACCATATGTCTACCCTTTTTCGAGTATACATCATACAAACAAATATTTCCATCATAAAAGGGGTAATCTCATTCATAACAGAGTTTCTAGCAGTAACAATGTGGTTCATATATGATTACAAAACAAGTACCACAAGATGTACTTTACAAAACATGGGTTCAAGAACCAATAAACAAAATAAAGGAAATTCCATCCATGGGATTCTATGTAAACTGCATCCACTAATCCATCCTTAAGTTTGAAGTGGATGTTCATCCTCCTCGGGTACATCTCCTGAAATATGAGTGAGGTGAGCTAACCAGCCAGTGAAAAGAACAAAACAATGCAGTGTAATGATTATCAGGTTAGCCAAAATCAACATTTTCATCATAATATGGTTGTCATGCCAAAATATCAACTCATTCTCATATTACTGCTGATATCCAATGCAACACCTAGACACTACACTGATTACAAGCATTAAGTCCCGACACGGTCAAAATACAGAATCTTCTAAGTACATGTCCGACACACTTGGGCCGGTAGTGACACACCTGGGCCAGCAACTGACACATTTGGGCCTGTAGACGCAACCAACACACCTGGGCCGGATATCGACACACCTGAGCCAATAATAGTTCAGTAGTTAAGGGTACGTGGAAGCAGTATAATTATAAGCATTTCATAATCCCAATATATGATCAATATCATAAATATCAACAAGCATTTTTCACAATAGTGCACCATGTATAGGCATATAAGTGGGTTTGTTAAGTCTAATCCTTGAAACCACTCATTGCCCTAGATCATTTTAACCTGATTTACTTTTACTGAAATGTTAAGTCTCCTCATCGTATGTGTGGGGTATAGAGATATCTGTCAAAACATGAAAACAAGAACACAACGTATTCTACAATCATCAATCAAGCATAATACACATAATCATAGTGTTGCAAATCATTTTATCCCATTTTCAGAAAAACTTCAAGGGTAATGGATATAAGCCTCCTAAATGAGTTACTATTCATTTTAGATTATAATAATCAGCAATATAATAGAATGTTCAGGCCACTACTCGTATAGTGAGTTAGGCCTAGAGATACAAATATAGGTTGCTCAGGGCCACTACTTGTATAACAAGTTCGGCCTAGAGGTACACTCAGTGCTCGAACCCTTTTTTCTATCGAGCGGTGAAGTTAATCGCTTAGCTACTGATAGCCACAGATAGAGAGTATCGGCCTGAAAGTTCAAATATAATATAGGTTTACCTGATAATACTAATGAAAAGAGGTTAGTATCACTTTTAATTAAGTGAGTATAAATATCACATTAAAATCCATGATTCAAATCATAAAATCCTAATTTAGACTAAGTTTCAAGATCTGATCTGGGTTCTTTGGAACATGCCTCTGAATCTGGTAATGTGGCTTCGAACCTTTCGAGCCACTGCCTAAAACTGAGCCTTTACTAGACCTTTGGAACCTAAGTTTTGTCCTTCGTAACTTTCGAAGTTCAGGTCTCGGAACTTTCGAGCTTGTTGATCTTCCGAGAGTCGTCTTCTACATCAGTTACCTGCAACAGAGCAGTAACGGGCGGGACAGTATGAAATACGAATTCAGAAACAATGGATTTTCTGGATTCATTTTCACATCCTTTGGGTCGAATGGACTCTACAATGAGTCCTCTTTACTTTTGAAATCAATTGAAGTCCTTAATCTGATTAAAACATCGGATTAAAATGAAAAATCAGTAAGATACAAGAAAATCTAGGTTTTTCACTAAACTTCAAAACTGATTTTTGGATTCAAAACTCAACCAAAATGACTTTTATTGGATTTTAAACTGACTAGAATTTAACAACAAAGATAATGGTTACCTTCGTTTTAGTTTCTGGGATGAAAATCACTAAGTAGAAAAATCTCCCACTTAAGCTAACGGTAAAAACTGACAATCCAGAATAGAGGTTTCTCTTTGAGAATTCAGTGGGAAATTCATCTGGAAATGACCTGAATTTATAAGCATTGGACGGCTAGGGTAGTAGGTACCATGCAAGGGTGAGGAAAGACTACATCATCTCTGTCACCTACGATCATAGCTTGCTGAGTTGACGCTCATGTAGCTACTTCATCTCATCACCTGCTACGCAAGTGTTTGCATAAGTTCTGGGTATTTGCATTTCAACCCTTTAAAAGTTATTTGCAAATTAATCCAATTTCTTTAGTTTTTTATATTTAGCTATAAAATTCTTTATTTAATTTAATCCATCACACCCAAAATGTTGGGCATTACAATATAAAGGTATTATAAAAATTTGGACATTTATATTTTATCATAATTACTTGATTTAGACAAAATTCATGTTTTTGACACTATTCATTTAACTAAATCTGTATTTATTTCAAGAGTTTAAAGTCTCTATTTTCAACATTTGGAAAAATAAAACAATGTATTAAAATACAATCTAACTATACATATATTTTTCTAAATTTTCAGGCTTCTAAAATTATTAAAATAAGCGTTTCTTTAGCTTTAGGGATCTTATCGGGTTACATTTAAATATAATTTTCTGAAATAATAAAATAAAGATACTTATAAATTTCAGAATTTAAATCTCTAACAGGAAGATCAATAACACTCAAATAATAATAAACCAACAGTTATTCAACAATAAAAATATTGTTAATGGTAAATTACCAATTTGCCCGGCTAACTTCAAAGAGTTGGATCAATGAGCTATCAGCTCTGATTGGTTAAAACTGAATTTTCACTAATCCCTCACTATAATCTATGCGATCAATAGGTTAAATCATATTATTTAAGCCTAATAGGGTCAGGGTATTACAAAATCAGCCCATTTTATACCCATGAAGGTGACAGACTCAATAGAAACACTAAGTAAGTTGTACATCAAATATGTTGTGGCTCGTTACAGGGTACCAGTTTCTATTGTTTCAGATAGAGACCCAAGGTTTATTTCAAGAGTTTGGCAGAGTTTGTAGAGGGAATTGGGAACTCAGTTATGTTTTAGTACAGCATACCATCCCCAAATCGACAATCAGTCAGAGAAGACCTCCAGATTCTAAAAGATATACTACGTGCATGTGTAATAGAATTAGGAGGGAATTGGTAAGAACACTTAGCCCTGGTAGAATTTGTGTATAACAACAACTACCAATCAAGTATTCAGATGACCCCTTATGAGGCATTATATGGGAGATCGTGTCAATATCCTTTGTGTTGGTCAGAAGTGGGAGATAAAACCTTATTGGGCCCTGACATGGTACGATAGACATCTGATCAGGTCGCAATAATCATACAACGCATGTTGACAGCGCATAGTCGCCAAAAGAGTTATGCAGACCGTAGACGACAACCCTTAGAATTCATTGTTGGCGATCATGTATTCATACGGGCGTCCCCACGGCATGGGGTAAGGCATTTTGGGCTCAAGGGAAAGTTGTCCCCTCAGTTCATAGGCCCATTTCAGATTCTAGAGTGGATCGGCGAGGTGGCTTATCGACTGGCATTGCCTCCACAGCTCGCCCGAATCCACAATGTATTTCATGTACCGATACTTCAAAAATATATACCTAATCCAGCACATGTGATTAATTGGACTGACGTGGAACTCGACGAGGATGTAACGTTCGAAGAAGGTCCCATCAAAATCTCAGAGACTAGATTCAAGAAACTCCGACGGCCGGACCATTCCTTTGGTCAAAGTTGAATGGAGACATCGTGGAGCTGAGAACGCCACGTGGGACCTCAAGTCCATGATTAGGGAGCTGTACCTGCAGCTTTTCTATCCTTCAGGTATGATTTATTGATTGTTTTAAATTTTGAGGACAAAATTTATTTTAAAGGGGTAGGATGTACTGGCGCGGCCCTTAAATTAATAAATTTATGATGTAATATTAAGGGTTTCACGTGTGAGGTGTATCTGAGGGTCCCACCTAATCACACGTGGCCTGTAGATAGTATCCTGTCAGAAAAGAATTGGAAAATAAAATTAAAATAAGTTTTTAATTTATTTTATTTTGGCTTTGTCGGACCGACCGACGGTGTGATTTAGGTTGGGGTGTTTAAAACCCCCAACTCCCACACCTTTGGCTCTTATTCACTTCCTTTCATCTCCATTGCCCAACTCCTCCATATTAGCCGATCCTTGTGCTTGATTTTCCCTCTCTTCACCATTTCTCAGCTCTTGCATGTGTTGGATGTGAAGAGATCTCACCACAAGTTTCCATTTGAGTAGATTTTCTCATTTTCAAGGTAAGGTTTTCATCTCTTCTCACTCTCATTCCTCTTTTCGATGGGGCTTTCATGGGATGTAGTGAGAATGGGGCTTGAAATGGCCAATGGGCTTTGTTTGGAGAGAACTCCATGGAATAAATTGGGATTTTCGAATTTGGGGCTTTTCTTGGATATAGATAATGAGGGAAACTGGGTTTTGTTTGGACCTTGAGAAAGTAAGATTTGGGGGAAATCTCTTGTGTGGATGAATTGGAGCACCAAGGTTGGAGAAACTTGGGGTTTCTCCTAAGTTTGAGCTTGCATGGAGTTGGTCTTTGGTCTAAGAATCCAAATGGGTATAAATAATTTGGGGGTTTTGCTTTTAAGCACTAGTTGGCTTTGAACAATGCACTAAATGAGTTTCATTTGTGTTTCTATGTTGATTAGAGCCCCCTAATGCGAACCTCGAAGCCGATCAAGTCGAGAATCAACCCGGCACCTCATAAAAGCTTAAGGTGAGGAAAGCTACACACTTGTTTGGATATTTAGAGATTTCTATGCTATGTAGAGATCTTTATATGCATTTTCATAATTAAATGTATGATGATGTGATGTTTATGATAGATGAAAATATTTAATTAGAGATAATTCTTTTATGATAAAAGGTGTTGCTATTTTTGTATTATGTGTAATGATGATGATTATGAGGTGTTGAATGGAAATGAACCCTATTGAGGAGCTATTTGGTTGTTTGATAATGAAATGTAGATTTGATGTTGAAGTGGAGAATTATTGGTCAAATTGTGATAATCACCATGGGTTGGATTAATATTGGACCCAAATTGCAAGGATGATGTAATAGAGGTTGCGTAGGTCCAATTGAGTATCCCAAGCATAGGAGATTACTCTCCTCTCAAGACTAATCTAAACAATATGAATTTAAATGTATGAACTTATGAAATCTGTTATGTATACTATCATGCATTGCTTAAGGGTGTTTGTATGAGCTTGGTGTATTTGAGAGCTCATTTATATTGAGGTTGATATTCATGTGTATTGTGTACTCACATCTAACCTAAGATAGGTTAATTTTAGTAAGTTAGGAAAGATGTACTTATTTGACATGAACAATTTAATGATGCTATGGTGAGAATGGATCATGGGGTAGTAAAGTGAACCTTACCCCATTTGGAATTTCCACTAATGTGAATACTCAATTCATTCGAGGGGGTTGGAAAGACAATAAAACAGATATTATCTTAGTATTCTTATTGGGATGGTGGCATCGGCTACGGAGACTTGCTCTCGTAAGGTTGCCGTTGAGGAGTAGGTCTCTCACATGTCATGCGTTATAAGGCACTCTCACGAATATTTAGCACTTCAGATGTGCTTGGATAAGAAGGGCTAGATATACATTCATCCTATGGGGGATGGTATTAACGTGAGTCACCGTTTAGTAAGTCGTGGGCTCTAAGTCATGTTCGAGGTTGAGATATATTGGTTATGATGACCGTCTGTCCCATTGTAATATCTTTTAAGAGGGGAGTACCCATAATGATGATGTGGTAACATGATTACATAGCACAGTTTGGATTATACTCTCCATTACATACATTATATGTTGTGAGTTCGTTAGTGTGTAGCATGCGTGTATTTCCTCATTGAGCTTGTTTATGCTCACCTCCTTGCAATTTCAGATACCATTGCTCCGGCGGGGTCCGAGGGACCAAGATGACGTCCATAGACTACACACCTTATTGATCTACCACTCACTTGACTATCTTTTTGATATTTTGTCATTTTGATTGCATGGTTATGTATATTGTTGTTAAGTTAGAAGATAAGCCATTTATAATTATCATTGAAAACATGTTTAATGTTTTGAAAATTTATTTGAACCTTCTAAACTTTGAGAATGTAATCTCTATTCTGGTTGGTCGTGAATGGTTGTACCTTCTTTTACTATATTGAACAGGTGGATTAATTGTAGAGGCTAGGCTAAAATTGGCCCAATAGGCCAATTTTTTGGGAAGACTCTGCCGAAATTTCGGTAAGAATCTTATTTCCCTAAAAAGATATGAAATTATTATTGTGTGTTAACACGTGTGATTCCCACGTATACCTATTATTTATGGTGTGTTTGGATAAATGAAATTGTTTTCTGTGTCACGTGTCGATTTTGGGTTGGGGCGTGACAATTGGATTGAGAAAACCAATTTGAAATTCACCCAAAGAACTCAGAGATTTTTAAGAATCCAAATTTGGACAAAAGAAAAATGACTCTTTGTTGGAGGAAATTGAAGGTTTTAATAGATCACCTAAATGTAATTTCACTTAAAAAGAATTTAAGAACATGCTCTAATTTCACTGAAAAATTTGACACCATGCAAAGTCTGTCAATGAAATAGAATGTCTAATTGAATTCTAAAAAATTAAATATAAGAAAAAATAATTAAATTCAAGCATAAAAATTAAAATTAGAACACCAAATGAAGTGATAATTTACCTGTCGCGAGAGAGATAATTGTACTTCAACTTGGATGCTGTACCCCTTGGACAGGCAACTCTGTTTATACTAGTAGACAAACATTAAAATAATATGCGAAAATGGCAAGATAGGTGCATGAATCACCTCCTTTCCCAAACCATGCTAAATAGATTACAACAATCTCCTTTGGACATGTCCTTTTCACATCATTATTTCTAATAAAATTTTTTTTTAAAAATAGATTCACAAATATCAATAAGGATGAGCATCCAAGCCTTTTTAAAGAGAGTTGTAGTTTTATCTCTCGATTTAAGAAGTGAGAGGTCATGGGTTCGAGTTCACATGGCCTAACTTTGGTATGCCTTAAGGGTAGGAGTTAACCCGTGGAAGTTTTACGTGAGGTATTCCATGATTTTCTACACGTAAATTCAAAAAAAAATAGAGAGAATTATTTGTTATGCCTAAGTGTAAAAGGAATCTTCTTGATATGAATTGAGAAGGTGCAAAGATAATTCAGTAATTCATTTTGCTCTAAGCAAATACACTTTTAAAACTAGACTTATGGTAAAAAAAATTGGTAAATCAGACCCTAACCCATATATTTATAATATAAGTACTTCATTTTACTATTTTAAACTCATTCTGACTATTTAATTAGATCTCTGTCATTCCCTTATCACCATTTCTTGTCAAGCCTGCCTTTCCTTCCCTCGCCTCTCATCTAGTCAACCCACCTTATCCAAGGTAGGCCCTAAGATGTCCTAAAATCTCAGGGACCTTAGGAGTTTAAGTATGTGAAGTCCTTTCTCTCTAGAAGCCTTAGGCAGCAGCCTACGCTGCTAATGCCCAAAACCGACCCTGACCCTAGCCATTATCCTACTACCCTCAACTACTTATATAATTGTTTGGCTGTGGTTTAATTCAGATCTCTTGTCTACTTTTTAAATTTAATTGTAATGGCAATATGATGTAGCCCCGTTCCTCTGCAAGCCCAAACGTCGCTGCAACCTCTTCTTCCATCGTCCTTCATTTACCCAGGCCCTTCCAAGTGACCTTCCCAAGCCACATCCAATCATCCTCAACCTCATCTTTTCCTTTATTGCATTGATTGGCCTTGTTGACCAAGCATAACTCTTTCCTTTTACTTGTAGTGGGGCATACGGATACTTGAATTTTCTGTCTCTACACATGTGTTTTCGATTTTTTTAGTGAAATTACAATTCTACTCCTACATTTTAACTCATTCGAACAAACTGCCAGTTCATTCTCAGTTCATTCGGATGATTACAGTCATCCAAACAAATACCTCAGTGTATTTTTAGTTCATTCGAACAAGTATTCATTCATTCGAATGAACATATATATGTCAATCTTTCATAAAATTCGACTCATTCATTCGAATGAACCAAACTGTTCATTCGAAAGAATGAACACTCGTTCGAAAAAATGAAAATTACAGTAAGGTGTTTGTTCGGATTAGTATATTCATTCGAACGAACTGAGAATGAATTGAAAATTCGTTCGAATAAATTTATACGCAGGAGTAGAATGGTAACTTCACCTAAAAATTCAAAAATAGGTGTGTAAAGACAGGAAATCTGAATGTCTATATGACTGACCTTTATTTATTAAATGCCACTTAAATCACATTTAAGCCCCACCATCTTAAACCCATTAGCCCAAGGACCCCTATTAACCACCGTTGACTACCTATTCCCATTAAATACCCATTAATCCCTTCCTCAACCCACTAAATGCAATTAAAATATCCCACTACACCTTTTACCTATCATTGACGACATTAAATTCTCCCACCAAATTTTCCAATTAAACCCCACCATTAATCAAGCGTTGCCTCTTCCAAGTCCCCATTCAACTGAACCCACCAAATTTTCATTAACCCCATTGACCAAGTCAACGTCTTCCACTTTTAAAATTCTTAAATCCCAATTTTACCCACCAATAGTTACCCTTTATTGCCCTCATTAAATCACTTTAAATCCCCATTAAACTCATTTACTAAGTCAATAAAATCTTATTGATTGAGTCAACCGTCCTATTTTAACCGAATCCTCTGTGGCGCTGCGTCACAGTAGTTTCCATCTTTTGCTAAGGGCAAGTGGTGTGGGATGGCTATAAATGGCTAACTATGTCACTAAATATAGCCAGTCATATAATTAAATAGTATTTTTTTTTATGACATGGCTGGCTATAATTTTTAGCCAGCCTCGTCACACGGTATAGTGTTAATTAGAATGGCTACTTTTTAATATTTTTTATTATTATTTTTTATGTACATTTTTTTAACAAATTTAAAAAAATATATATACAAAGACAGAATAATTTTAATTTTTTGTTTCTCATATATTTTGTTTACAAATGTAAAGGAAAAAAAAATCAAAAGGTAAAGAGTTATTTTTTTATTTTTTTATAAAAAATAAAATAATAAAGTAAAGAAAAAAATAATTATTTGCCCTAATATACAAATTATACCCAAAAACAAAACAAAAAATCCAAAATAATCAAATAAATAAATAAAAAGAGAAAATCAAAAAAATCAAAAACTATATACAAGTTATATATATACATACATACATACATATATATATATATATATATAAAGAGGAGAGAGAGAGAGAATGGCTGGCTACATGGTTGCTACCTATAGCCATCCATTTAGCCATAAGTAATGTGGGCCTCACATTTAGCCATTACTACACCACACATGCACGGTGGCCATATGGCCAGCTACATGTCAGTGGATCAGTTTTACTATTTGTCCCATTTGAATTTCTACTTTATATGTGTTTGCATTTATTTTTTATTATAATTTTAATCATTAAAATAATTTGAATTCGTCGATCTCTTATAAAAGCTGTCAATCTGAAGTTCTGAACTGATGCCTCTTCTTTGTTGGACCCACTGGGCAATGTTGATCCTTACGTCCAATTCAGTTCTTTGCATCTACCATTACTTTATAACTAAAACATTATAATATGATAACAACTATAGTTGGTGCAGAACTTCTAAGGCTATCTCACACACAATCTTCATCATGATTCACAATGCCCCTAGAATTTTAAATACTTTGAATTGGATAACCCAGTACTCTCCATGAATAGTATCAATTCAGTTTTTCTATAATATAACTCTATTTTGTTCTCAGCTGGTGTTCATTATGAATCATAAGTTGTGGTGTGTTCTATCAAATACATACTTCGATTGTTTTCATTTCTTTTCTTTTCTTTTTTTCCTTTTTCTTTTTTGCCTTTTTTTGTTTTTCAAACGAACAACTGTTAAATTATAGATCGTTACATTTGGATGAGTGTAAAGGGGTGAAAACGAGGGTAACCGTCGTTAACCCCATTTGGTAACAAAGAGAAGGGGAAAGAAAATTTCAAGTTTTCCCTCTCCAATACAAATTCAAAAGTTCTTTTAGCGAGAGGTAATCACTTTACCTCTCCCTTAGCCCTTCACTGCAAGAGGTAATCACTTTACCACTCCTTTAGGACAGTTTTTTTTATTTTCTTATACTTTTTCCATTGTAATTACTAAATAAGATGTGGGAAATTAATATTCAAGAAAAACCTTTGTTCAAGAGAACTTTACAAAACTTACCTCGCATCCAAACACAACCAAAATTTCTAATATATTTGTGAATTGTAATTAGGATATAATCTTTCTTTATATGGTAATCATAGTCACAAATACCATTCTCAGGATATTGACAGCAGTTGATAATATCGTGATATTTTCAAAATTTTAGGTCGTTATTAAGATATTAATGAGAAAATCTCACAAAAAATATAATATTTAAAAATAATAAAAAATACATTAAATTAAAATATTAATAAAATAAAAATCTTAATATGAAATTTACCTGGAATATATCAGGATATTATCATGATATTCTTATTTATTGCGTTTTTAACGCGAGTTTATTGAGAATTTACCGCCTTACCAATAAATACGTATTATTAATATGATAATGATATTTTACCAATAAAAAGATAGTAAATTTGAATAACTACATGCAAAGTAAGATATTTAAGATCTCACACGCCAACGTACTATATACATCTACATATATCCATGTTCTCCAGTGGAGCATAGCTACACCAAAGTTCACTGAAATAACTTACGTTCTGTCCCTTCCAGAGAACCTTTCAAATTTGACTTTTCCTCAAGCTTTCGTAGAAGAGAAATGATTTGTTTTTAGAGACCTTATCTTACCATCATCCATGTAAACTAGTTTATTGCTTAGTAGATAGTTAGACATTTTTTGTTCAGATGATTTTGGGGGATTTTATGTAGAATTGGAAATAAATAGAAAAACTGAAAACAACTTCATTCGATAAATTGAGGAAAAGTCACTTAAAGTGATTTTAGGATGAATAAAGAATATTGAAAATAGCTCTGCTCTGCTCGGAATATTGAAAAGTTAAAATAAGAGAGACACGTCTTGGTAAAACTGATTCTGACTCAATTATTCGAATCGAACCGAGCAATCTAAATGGGTATGAATTTAAAATTTTGTAACTCAAATCCAAAACAGACCCGAACCGAAACTAACAAATAATGGGTTGAAGATTATTAACTCAAACCCAAAATAAATGAAAATGTATTAGTTATGGTTTTGATGATTCTTGTGTGGATTCAGATTTGGTTTGCATTTTAGTTAGCATGGGAACTCTGATTAATTCTTGAATCTCCTTAGGAAAATTATTCTTGTGGGAAGGGTTTCCAGAAGCAGACTCAGACAAATCATATGTGCAGCAAAAATTAGCCTCCATACAATACTCACTCATGATGTTGATGAGGAGAAAAGAGGATATGAGCTACAAAACATGCCTCAATCATCATCCATGTATATGGTCTCTTGCTTAAACAGACCACCAAAGATCTTTTTCACCTCTGGTTTTGGTTCTGTTGATTTTGGTTGCTGTTTTGGTTTGGAATTTGGTTGTTTGATGACTGCCTTCTTGGGTGTCAGTGTCCGAGCTTTAGCTTGGCCCCTCACCGTAGCGATCTGCGCTTTCGGAATCTCATCGCTCTTCAAAGCAACAGCAGATGCAACCTGTGAACTTAATTTCTCCCATGATAATCCATCACCCAAATCTTTGGCCCTGTTCATAAGACCTTCTAAAGAAGATCCAGCAGCCTCTGCTTTCTCTCGGGCTTCTTCAGCTAAGCTGGTGGCTCGTGTTTCTTGTTCTGATAGCTTCTTTACCTCTTTTTCAAGCTTCTTTGCAGCATCGGCTGCTTCGCGAGCTTTCTCTGAAGCTATTACTGCTTCCTCTTCTGCTTTCTCTTTTGCTAGAGCTTCTTGATATGCTTTCCTTCTACCATCTTCAGGAATGGCACTGAAAGGAAATATACAAAGGGATTTCTTGTGTCTCTTTATTGGTTACTCAACTGATATGCTTAAAGTAAATGAGTTTTAATGAAGTGAAATGGGTTACCTGAAAAGTTCATCTATGGGCTTCGAAGGTGAAGATGGATTTGTAGAAACCTCAACAATCTGAAAAAGGAAGAATTCACAAAGGTACAAAGTTACATTCAAAGTAAAAAGGGAACAAGATTTCAGAATTGCCCAAGAAAAATTGTAAAAATGGATCATTGGCACAAAATTAAATAACATTTCTTACTCATTTTCACAGATTTTGTCCTGTCAACTGGTGTATCAGAAAAGGCAGATAAAGCTGATTTGATCAAACCCAACAGGCTCGAATCATCGGTTGGCCAGACAAATAGCATTGGAAATGGATAGAGATATCTTCTTTAATAATTTGGTGGAAGAAAGAAATATTTGTAATAAAATGAATCCAAGTATATTTTGAAGTTTCCTCACTCAACCAGACCAAAGATCGTCACTAGGTACATAAATAGCGATTACCTTGTTTTCAGCCACCGATGTATTAGAGAAAACGTCGGCCACGAGCGATGCAATCTGTGATTTAGACACCTGATAAATGGAACATAATAGATTAATTAACAGATGAAAATAAAAATCAATCAAAATCTAGTTTAAAAAAATTGGGTTCCACAGTTACATTACTTTGTACACAGTTTCGCTTGCGTTCTTGCCACTGCCCTCTGGCTTGACGGTGATGGTCCCAGAATATTCCGTTGAATATTCGTCAGTGAGGGTGGCCTTAATGAGGGTGTAGCTGATGTCCGTCTCGACGATACTCTGGATGAACTCCGTCAGTGATAAGGGCTGGGAGCGGGAGAAGAGGTTGGAGAAGAAGGACGTAATCCCGTCGAGTACGTTGTAGGTGGAGGATGAGAAGGACAAAGCATTTGAGTCGTAGACAACCGCAACATGGCCAACCCCAGCCAGCTGGGCAGCCTGGATGACCTGGAGAGCTTCGGTGGTGGTGACCGCAGCAGTGGCCCCGTTCTCGAACGGCCCGATCGTGACAACCACCTTAGAGGCGTTGCCAATGGCTTTGGCGATGGACTCGGTGTCTTGGAAGGCAGACTCCACTGCATTCAGCCGCCGTGATTCTTCCAACGAGATCAACTGCCAAGTCCACCAAATTGCACCTATTATTTGTCTACGAGGCCCACATTTAGAGTCCGTTCAGTATTGAATTAAGGCCCAGTCGTCAACGACTCTGTCCAAAGAGAGGCCCAACCAGTGGAAATTGGACTCAAAATTGTGAGAGGCCGATATTTATCCATATCGAACGAATATCAGCTATTTACATTTTTTTAATTTTTTTTTTTAAGAAACAGCCCTTTTTGTTCTTTTTAAAGATTTTTTTCAAAAACAAAAAAAAAAACACCAAGATTTCAAGGAAAAAAAAAATTTAAAGAGAGAAAGATCTCGACCCAACCGAGATCTCGGCCGAAATGAAAAATGGGGCGAAATCTCGGTAAAGCCGATTTTTCGATCCCTGTCTAAGAGGGTCTCTTACACTTACACACCTAAATACAGCCCCCACAACCCCAAGCACAATGTCTTTCAAATCCCTCCTGGCAAACTACGAGTTCTAATTAAGGGCCTAAACCTGGCCCGTTAGATGCAATGGAACAAACATCACCGTTGGTGCACCAGGCATGGACCTAATTCAGCCTGTTTATTAAAAGCTTGTTAAGTTTTATAAAATGTGTAAATTGGAAAATTGGAAATGACATCTAAACAATGTACATATATTGCTCTTGGTCTAAAAATAATTTCTACTATTGAATTAAAAATGTTTGATCCATTTAAGACATATTAGAAATTAAACATGTGCTGCACCAATTGGTAATAATAATAATAAAAAAAAAAAAAAAAAACAAGGGTCATCACCTTCGTGTGGATGTACCTCTAACTAGCTGATGGGTGGATTAGGACCTTCAGGCTCATGCCTTTCTTAAAGAACAGGCTTGGACATTTGGAGAAGAGCCAGAGCCCATTGGGCTTTTCATACAGCTCAAAACTTCTTTCTAAAATAATTGGGGTTGGGCTACAATTTGTGCACATATAAGGGTAGACAGCTTTTGAAAGTCCCTGATTCTGGCCATCCAAAATGGAGCCCACCTTCTAATTATGAACTATCCGGTATCAGAAATTTCATATAACAGGGCTCATAAAGAGGATGCATAAAATAGCAATTTGGTGTGATGGTGGACTCACTACAAAGATAAGAATAGTAATTCATCAACAATGGTGAAACATGCAATTTAATGACCATATTTTTGTATTATTTGATCACTTTATACTGAACAATTGATATTTTCTATCAAAATTATTCTCCATCGAATACACCTTATTTCGGGCCAAATGGGCCCGCCCATACTAAACACATTCCATAATGAATTTTGAAAAACTAGAAATCTTTCTAGCTTAAAATAATTTAGTCAATATTTTATAGTTTAACTGAAATTTAAAAACATTGACGGAAATTTTTAAAATTTTCTTATTTAAATAAAAAAATTTGACCAAAATTATATCTCATTCAAGGAAATTTACTAAACCGGGCCGAACATGGAACCGAACTCTACCATCAGCAGAAGAAAATGAAAAAGTGGGCCCCACTAGTGGTCGACTGTTGGGATAGACTCCTCGAAGAGGCGGGCGGGCCCACATTGTCAGCGAAAATGCAAAACCAAGCGAACCTTATACTTGGCGGCGAGTCGAGCGAGTTCCTGTGCGGCAACCAGGTTGGGCACTCCCGCCCTGACTGAGAATCCCTGCCTCAGGAGCGTCTGCGCGATTCGAATCCCGGCCTGTCCCGTCGCTCCCGCTACGAATACCGTCTTCGCGTCCTTCCTCCTCTGGTTCCCAAACTTCAGAGCCGTAGATGGTTGCCCTACCACCGGTACCAGCGACTTCACGTCTGGGATCTTCCCAAAATCAAAGAAGAACCCGTTCGCCTTCTTCGACTCCTCTCCTTCCGACTCCTTCTCCTCTCTCTTTCCGATCCCAAAGTTCAGCTTGGCCGAAACGAGTGGCGGCGTGGATTTGGGGTACTTGACGGAGAGACGAGACCGTGGGGTGGTGTTCAGGAGAAAGGAATTGGAAGTGAGAGTGGGAGCCATGAGAAGAGTGATTTTCCGAAGTCTGGATTCCGCAGTCTCTGCTACTCTCGAGTCTTGGCTGAGAGGAAGAGGCTCTGAAATCAGAAATGGAAGTTGGAATTTTCCGATTACTGCTTATCTGAATCACTGGACTGGAAGCGGCAACAGACGCTGGCCAATTGGATTGTGCCACGTATACACATTTATCTGGTATAAGTCCTTGGCCACCAGACGTTTTTCGATGGTGTGATTATGATCGCTGTTCGAAATGAGAGGGACCCGTTTGAAAATGACATGTATCCTTCTAAGATCATAAATGATCGTGGCCGTCCAAAGTTTCAAGATTTTATGAGAGGAAAAGTTCTGAAGGCATTGGTTTATAAATGACATTTTTTTTGGAAGTATATAAAAGTTCACCTGTTAAAAATTTAAATTATTTATTAATTTTTAAATGAAAGGATGTGATACATATATCTTTTTAGATTTTGTAAAAAAATTTGACTCTACCATTAAATGGATCAAATAAGAGAAGTGTGATAAATTTTATAGATTTTTCAATCAAATCTTTTTTATTTGATCTATTAAAAAATAAATCAAATTGTTTTACGAAATATAAAAAGATACAGGTATTACATCATTGAATTTAAGAATTAATGAACATTTTGAATTTACTCTCACCATTAGGATAACAACATAAAATTATTCCTCACAATTTGGTATAAGCAAATTACATTTTCCATTATTCTACAATCTCTCACGTTCTTGGTATGATATTGTCCCTAGGAAAGAATAAAAGAGTTTTCATGCTTAAGATATAGGGAATTTTTTTGTAAAAATACTTCAAAACTTGTGAAATATGGTCAAAGTGCCGAAATTTTTCTTTTGATGAGAATGCCTCATCTGTCCACATGGAATTGTGAAAGACGAAAATGTTATTTGCTTCGCTAGTATAACCTAACGCATTTGAGATCATGGGACAAGGTGAAGTTGCGTTAGCACATTACACCCTATTTGTACTATATCAACACCGTCTATCTGCGCTAGCACAACTTAACTCCTCTACACAAGAATAACCCCACTATTTGCACTAGCGTAACACCATCTATTTGCAATAGTGCAATCGAGCCAAATTGCACTAGCAAAGCACAACCTATGTGCACTAGTGCAACATATCTATTTGCACTTGTGCAACTTGTTCAAGATACAACCGCACAATATGACTCATTTACGCTAGCCTTGTTACGCCCCAAACTCAGATGTGGGTCCAAAACGTGACTTTTTTTTTTAAACAACACTAAGCCGTTAATCATTTTAAAAGATTTCTCATAAACACATGAATCACACATGTGTTCCGCCATTCTAGTCACCACTACTAAACTTAACTTAACTGTCCTTACTTTGGCCGACGCAACTAACCTACCATTGTCGATATATTGTCGGTTACGTCATGTCGTCGAACACGTCTGACGATATATCGCCCATGTCGATGTATCATTCTAGCAATAGCAAGTGTTGTCTGTTCAGTTCGTCTCAATTGACTTTCCATCTTTACACTTGAACTACGTGAGAGATGATAGAAACATATGAACATACTACTGTAATATACATAAATAAGTCAGAATATACAAATATAGGTTCTTATGCCATATAAAACATATTTATTACAAACACATTAACACATTTAAAGCAAGGAAATGGTTTCCACATGCGGAAAACCTTAAGAACTTTTAAATTTCGACTTTCAACGAGGCACCATTGGTCCCTCCAATCTATCATCTGGTTTATATCTTCCATTGTAAGGGATGTGAGCAACAGTCCAGTGGGGAAAACTCACTATAAAATCCAATAGTTATAATGCAGCAATAAATAAGCAGTGCATGCTTCAGAATTAGAAATGCATGTAATCAGCATATCTCATTCTCACCCTAGGATCATCTTCTAAGGTTTTTATTCAGGTTGTACGTATTGCTAACATCGGGGTAGGTCTCCAGCCGTGTTAACAACACCGGGGTCAGCCCCCATTTGAAGTTCCAAAAAGAACTAACATTAATTGCTCCACGGAAATAATGCAGCAACTTGCAAATGCATAAGATCTCCATGACCCGGCTTACTAGCACATCCAATCCACTGGTTCAAGACGGCGCTCGGCCAACATTAGTAGTTACGGCCTAGTGGCCAATATCAATTTTTCAAGGTTATTATCTTTAACAGACTTAACCTAATATCATACGCATTCTAAGTAAATACATGACAATGTAAAACCATGCATGACTCTCAGTGCCCTTCTTACATAAGGACTTATTCCGAGATAACCTAATGAGTTTTGATCTTACCATTTGAAATATTCATATCAGTAGTCTTGAAATCAATAATAATCAATATTCACACAAACATATAAAACGGGTTTAATAACATGAGTGCCTTCGTACAGTTTTTACCCAGCAATTCTCAAACACTCCATGGGTCCATACTGCGTTGGAGACTACAAGTCTTCGACTCCCCGATACCATTATTAACACCTACATTCTACACAGTTAGAATATTTTACATCCCTTACATGTAAGCAGTGTCAGGTCTCATAATCTAGACCTATATAGCCTTTTTTATCTTAAATGTCCATGGGTCCCATTTCAGTCTGGTGTTAGTGGGTTTAACATACAATACAGTATAACATCAATTCAAGTCTCCTCACCTTCTCCAGTTGAGTTTTTCACAGAAAATCTGTAAGATAAACTAAAGCGTATAAATTTTCTATTTATCAGTATAACACATAATAATTTTCCAAACCCCATGCTATTTTCCATAAAACATAATATGTGTAATGAGTCACATAGGCTCTTTCTACTTATTTATATTATGTCAGAAAGTTAGTTATCAACCATCTAAAATATTATAATAAAATGAAAAATGTAAATTACTCAGTGCCCTATCTTCGTATTGCCTACTAGAAAGACCACGGAGATGTATGGAGAATTCGGCCCAGAGGATACAGTACATGAATTTAAAGACATAAGGAGAGAAAATAAACACACAATAGTCAGCTGGGGTTAATCTTTTCTCTGATTTTACTTATGGTCGAAAACTATATTTTGAACGTGAAATAATACAAATCTTAAAGGTGAAATTTAAATTTTAAGAGGAAACCTATCTTTCTCTCCATTTAGAAAATCTCATTTGTAAAACCTCCAATACTGAGTCATTCTGCTCCTAACTTGCTCTGGAGTTAATAAAAAATAAAAATAGAATCGTTTTGATACCTTGGATGTAAAATCCCGTCTAAGATTGACTAAGTTTGAAAACCCTCGAAGAAACACGGGAAAACCAGACGCTTGCTGCTGTTGTTGAAACCGAACGAAGAAAGAAAGAAGAAATGAAAAGAAAATATCGAAAAGGAAAGAAAGACGCGCTAGAGGTTTGTTTGCTGTTTTTTCTTCCTTTTTTTTAACTTTTTTTCCAATTCTTCTTTCCCTTCAATACCTTAAATAAGCAGCAAGGCTAAACCCCAGCCGCCTACGTTGCAAGCTACAGAGGTAGCTTGTAGCATTTTAATAAACATACATTAAATATTTTATTATTTTATTAATATATCTTTTCTTTTTCTTTTCATTTACCTCATTTTCACCATACACGTTGCAAAGCTACAACCTTCAAGTACGTTTAAAACTTATCTTCTTAAGATATTTAATAATATTTTATTATTATCTTCTTTTTACTAATTACTTCTACGTCTCATCTCTCATTTGACTATTTCAGAATCCCACTAAACTGACACAATTTTTCCACTAGGTCAGGTATTAAAAACTAAGTATCGTATTAAAATTTAGAGTTAAATTTATGCCAAAAATCCAGTGTTTTTGCTAAGAATCACTGTTTTAACAAGATCTCCTAATTTTGAACAATCACTTTAAAAAGATCCAACCTTATAGGTTGATAGAGTAAATTCGTCTGATAAAAATATTCTAAAGTTTCAAAGTGTTTCGAAGTCAAAAACCACATTTTCCAAGTGAAAAAATATTCAACGACCCATATTTCATGGCTTAAAGTAAATATTAAAAACTCACTATTTTGGAGTGTAAAGAAATAAACAGCTTAGTTATACTACAGATTGAGTACTGATTCTCTCCGTATATTTTTAGGACTTTCTCTACCATATCAAATTGGGGTTTTACCACTTAAAAACTTAGGGGTAAAATAAATTAACAAAACTATAACGAGATTGGCATGTCATTAGGTTCGAAATTTAAAAATACTTACTAATCTAAAATTTAAAGTTCAAACTAAGTCAAATGACTGAGTTTCCATACCAGTCAAGGTTTAAGCCTAAAATTATATTTATAACTTGCCCATATATCTTTGAAACTTAATTAAAAGAGCTATCAGATTTGGATCGAGTCAAACTCATATCTGTTGGAAAACTTATTTGATAATCTTCACGATTAGAGGAAAATAAATCATAATTAATGGTTAAAAATTATTTAATTAATCACAATTAATTATAATTATCCCTTAAATTGGGCTAGGGTATTACAAGCGTAACCTAATTCACAAGCGTAAGTGTCCAAAGAAAGGTTGGGCGAATATGGCTTGCTAGTGTTGCTTGATTCGAATCAACTTTTTCTCCTCTTCATGCACATTCATCCACTCCTTTGCTTGGTTTCTAATTTGATGCATCTACAATCTAGGATCAAAGCTCCATCCACCCAAAGCGTGCCAATTTGGAAAGGTTCCTTCATTGAAAGATAGGAGATAAGATAAGGTGTCGAGGTCATAGCATATGACTTGGCATATGACATGGAATTCTCACCACTTCAGCTTCCTTGTTGCATATAGGCCACCAAATGTGAACCTTAGAGGCCCAAAACATATTTAAATAAGACCTAACCCATGGTATTACCTTATGGACATAGTCTGTGGTGAATTTAGGTCCATTAGAATTGTAACACTCCATCCCGCTATGGACATGTTACCACCGATCCAAATACACACATAGAAATCAATCTAAACTATCAACAACCACAATCACCTAAGCCTGATATTGGGACCCACTGGATCCTGCTTCTATCTAAGCACCTGAAAGGCAAGGGGATGAACTCTGCATGCCCAGTAAACGAAACACACACACAGACATATATATATATCACACAACACATATCATACATTGCATATTCACTACAACATGAGCTATAAAAAATGTCCATATGCATGGACCCGCGAATACACACTCTAATTACCATGCGGACGACCTGGCACATACTTGATAAGCCATACAACCACCCTACTTCTAGGATTACCACCACGGTTGTCCGCACATCTCGCGAACCGGTACCATGAATCGTATCTCACCTCTTAACCCGTTCATGGGCGAACAAACACTCAAACCATTGGGCCTACGAGAGATCATCCTCAACTGCAACATCCTTCGACCGATATGTGGGTGAACCAATACTCAACCAACTCGGCTACCTAGGAAATCTCTACAACAACTATACTCCTCGACCAACACGTGGGTTAGCAAATACTCAATCCACCTGGCTAGACAACAAATCACTCGCCCGTAACGTGGGCGAACAAATACTCAACCCATCTGGCCACCCAAAATCCTCTACCATAGTCCCATCCTCTGGTTTATAAATGGGCGAACAAACACTCAACACACCTGACCACTATGAATGACTCATTCATCACAGATATCATGACTACTTTGACTGCTAAAAGGTGAATCAACACTCAACCCAAGTGGCTTCCAAAAGGTTTCCATATAACCTGTCTCTACCTGTGATTCCAGGGCACCTTGCCCTCCACACCAGATTGCGCCCTCCCATAGGTATGTCCGAGAACAACTACGGGTAGACCTGATAGTCCAACTCATACTAGGGAGTACATCCGTCCATATCTACTACCTAGTAGTCCACAACCAAACCATACCTCTTAACACGGTTTCCCATATCCTCACAACCTTAACTACCCGATAAGATAGGTGAGTCTCTAATCCTGATGTAGCTTTGCACCCATTCCACACCAGCATCCCCAAACAATATGTACATGCTTGCCAAGGTATCTCTATGCATATTATCAACATAGCATACTACTTGCTCATCATACACAATAGTCAAGTACACACTATTCCATATCACACGCTTGCATACTAACAACTCCATATGTTATCATTCAATCGTACCACATAATATCACATGATTATACAACACATCATTATAGACACACACCCATCATGCTATTATAGTCACATAACATGAGTACACGTGAATGGGTCCCTCGCCACATAATCATCAGAACAGCTTCCTTGCCAAATGGCTCAAAACATATAAAGGCCATAATTCCATATATTCCATGTCTGTATAGTTAAGTAGATATATCTAGAAATGCACATGCTAAAATTGTATGATAAGTTCTCTCACCTAGATGGAAGAAGTTGTGAAGTGCCACGGGAGAAGTCTAAGTCCACACATGCCTTCCCGAACCGACAAAGCTGTGAGAATCCAGTGGACATCAAAACACATCGGTCAAAAATTCTGAAAATGGGCTAAGTCCATACACACCCTTCGGAACATTCGGAGCAAGGCTCAGAAGTTCCGAAGCTATGACCCTCGGAAGGCCCAAAACTAGGTCTTGGATCTTCCGAACACTCGGAGGACTCCAGGGCCGAAGGCTGTCCTGGGCTCAGAACCAAGACAGGTTCCAAGGTACGTTTCGAAACCTGGTTTCGAGGCTATCTCCCGATGTTTGGCAAGCGGCCTGGGCTTAGTCTTGGAACGATGGTTTGTTCTGAGACAACTTCCGAAGTCAAGCTCGGAACATTGGTCCAGAACAAATGTGTTCTAGGACCAAGGCCAACTCAGGTCTTCCCCCTTCAGAATTGATAAACACTGGAAAATGATAATTTTACCCTTTAATATTAGATTAGATAATTCTTAAATTTTGTTTATTTTATATTATTATTGTAATATATTATATTCTAAAATTATATTTATTAATATATTATATTAATTAATTTTATCTAATTAAGTGTATTTTTATGTCTTGTCAGGTTGGTGAATTGTTGTGCATGCATCAAGTCCCATTCAAAGTCTAATCGACGACAATTCTGCAATTGGAAACAGATCTTGCAGTCATGATTTTTGTTAAGTTACAACAGAGGAAGATTGAAACAAATTGGAAAGGAAATGAGATAAAAAAAGCTGCAACCAAGAGGTTGTTGCTGAATCAGAGACCAAACAGCCATCAGGTTTCAAACAATGGATCACAAGTCGATTGGTGATATTTGCAAAGGTTGGATTGTTAAACAATTGCCAAAAGATATAAAATAGCAGCAGATCTTTCTTGCAGCAATGTGTGTGCAACATGATGTGTTTTAGCTCACCCTTTGACTCACCATACAGCAGTAAAAGAGAGATGGTGCAGCTGTCATAGAAACTCCATTAAGACGGTGCAAAAGAGAAAGAAAACAAAAGAAAGCATCAGCAGAAAGAAAAGGAAATCACCGCCTGAAAAAAAATAAAATACAGCAGCAAATGTGTAGCAGCTGGGTGCAAAACAATGCTAAATACAAGAGCAGCAAGGTAGTAGTAAATGGAAAGAAAATGAATGAAAAATAGCAGCAACATTTGAAGAGCAATAACCATTGTTACAAATCTGTATATGCCCGGAGAATACAACGTCCATATCAGTTTTCACGGCAGAGCAAAACAGAGAAACCAAAGCAGAGGGTGCAGGTGTGAAAACCAGAGAAAGTAGAAAAAAAAAAAAAAAAACCAGTAGGGCAACCAACAGAGAATAGAAATAAAGAAGAAAAAAAAATAAGACAATGAAAGGGATGTTGTTGTTCGTATGAAGAAGTTGCTGGCTGATGGCTATAACTGAGAATAGAAGGGTGGCTGGCTGAAAATAGAGAGGAAAGAACAGAGAAAAGAATAGAAAGAGAAGCAGGTACCGAGATAACAAGAATAGGAAGGAGAAAATAAAGGGAGTGAAAAGAAGTTGCCTTGTACAGTCTAACCGACAGGGGCCACTTCTTACTTATTTCATCCCTTTGTTTCATTATAAATAAAATGTTTCGGCTACAGAAATAATCGAACTTGGTTGAAGAAATTGAAGGGTTGTGCATTGGAGAGGAGGAGAAAAGGAGATAAGAGAAGATCAAGAAGGCTATGGGAATTTTAATTTCTACAAAGGCTTTTCAAGTTGGTGGATTTTGAATTTTAACATTATTTTTCTTATGTTTTCTTCAATTCAATTCAATTCCATGATTTGTAATTTCTATTTCATATTTCAAAAATAAAATTGAGGTGTGATGAAATATTTAGTCTACAATTTTCCAATTATTCAATTGATGTATGGTGATTATTTGATTTGATTTTTATTCTTTAATTAAGTCTATGTGTGGATTTATTTTAAGTGTTTCAAATTAAATGTGATGAAAATTTAGATTGAATAGACTTCATTCTTCGATCTAAGCCTCTTATTTTAAGAGTTCGATGAAATATTTTATATTTAAAGATAAAGTTTAAATTCTATTCATTCAAAGGTTTAATTTGAGATTTTTAATTTAATGAAATCCATGGATTTAATTCTTAGAATATTTATCGATGAAAATTTTGAATGCATGATTGGTAATTTACGTGAGCTCCGTATTCTAGGCATTTGTTTTATTTTTAAAATATGGAAAATAATGTCTCATTTGTCAAGCCCCGACCCGAAGGGTGGACCCGGAACGTGACTGATTTTTTTTTTTTTTTTGATTGACAACACAAGCATTCTAACTGGGCCGGATCATCGGTTAGGCCCAAAGGTCACACATGATCCCAACATGTGGACTCAAACATGTACCATAAGTCTGATACCAACCAAAGCACAACAACGACACATACATCCAAACACATAATATGATCACAAAATTCCAACCATTGAAATATCATTACAAAACATCATTAGAGTCACTATAGAAACGTAGTAGTCTAATACATCACGTTAATACAAATTAATTACCACACCTGGTACTTAACAAAAACAAATGGTTCCAAGAACCAGAAAGCAAAGATAAGGGTATTCCCCTCCGTGGGAATCCCAAAACACCGCCGTAGCTTATCCACCCTAAGCTTGAAAAAGAGGGTTCCCCTCTTCGGGTTCATCTTCTGAAAGGTGAGTGGATGAACTAACTAGCCGAGTGAAGGAAATATAACAGTGCAGTTAAGTAAACAATAAGTTAGCAATAAACAACAGTTGCAATGAATATTTCATGCTTGATCATCACAAATAAGCATAATATTATCATCATTCACATAATTCATCATTTCTTTTCCAATACTATTATCATCTAACGTAACGCCTGCCAATTACGCTGAGACCATTGTATTAAGTCCCGACACGGTCAAAATACATCATTTCAAGTACATCTTCGACTCTCCCATGGCCCATACTGACACCCTTAACTCAGCAACTGTCGATACCCGTGGTCCAGTAGACGTAAACCATCTCTCATATGGCCGATATTGGTCCAATAGTCAAGGCACGTGGAAGCAGTCTCTTATACATTTCATATGATCAACATCATAGGCACTCTTACCATAGTGCGTCAAGTCTAGGCACATGAGTGTGTTCATCAAATTTGAAACCACCCATTGCTCAAATATCCATATCAAATACACCTGTTTACATCAAGCTGAAAAGTTAAGTTCCCTCACCGTGTAAGTGTCGTTTCGCGGTCTCTGTTCAAACAAACAGACAAGCGCACAATCAATACCATATATAAATATAAATAGATATATATATATATATATATATATATATATATATATATATATATATATATATATGCACACATATAAGCAGTATTTCGAAATCATACTTGTTTTTCCAAAAATATCAAAGGTACATGGAATTGAGTCTCCTACTTGGTTTCTATCTTTTTTAAGTTATAATCATCTACAACATAATAATATACTGAAAGGGAGCTCAATCCAAAACTCATATTGCCTTCTGGGCATTGACCAGATTGACTTATTGAGTTAGGTATAGATTTTCGGATCACTTTTCGGTTGTCTTCTAGATAGGACCAGATCTGACATTTTGAGGTAGGCTTCGAGGTCACTCAGTGCCCGACAATATAGCGTCGGCCTGAAAGTGAGATCAATCAGTGCCCGACCAATAGGGTCGACGTGGAAGTGAATACAATAGTATTTACACTATAGTAATAAGAGAAGAAGGTTAGTAAAATTTTAATTAACAAAAATGGGTACTAACATCACATGCAATCAATAACAAACAAGATTTACACTTAAAAATTGGGTCCCTCGGAACATGTCTCGGAACCAGGTATTATGGTTTCGGATCATCCGAACCACACCTAAACTAGTCACTGACCTCGGATCATGGGTTTGACTTCGGATCGTCCGAAGATCAGGTCTCGGACCTTCCGAAGTCCATCCGAACCAATTAAAATCCGAAAACAAGTCTCGGTGGCCCTGTGCACTTCGGAACATCCGAAGTGAGGCTCGGAACGTCCGAAGTAGGGTCAAGCCAGCCTCGGGCGTAACTGGGCTTCGGATGAAGCTTGGAACGTCCGAAGGGTACTGCTCGGACTGTCCGAAGGCCTGACCCTCGGGCCGTTCGAAGATCGACTCTAGAACCGTCCGAGAGACTTCTTCATCACTGTCTGCACTAGCAGTCAGTGACGGCAGACAACAGGTGAAATACGAATCCGGAAACAGAGTGTTTCTCAGACTCGGTTTTCATATCTAGCCGGTCTAATGGACTCCTCTGGGAGTCCTCTTTCCATAGGGAATGGTTTGGAGCTTTAAAGCTCACTAGGCCATCTGATTTTAACATCAAATCCTCACGGGTAGAAGGGAACCCATGGTTTTCCTTAGATTTCAAACTGGTTTTTCTCACTCAAAACAGGGTCAAATTCAGATTTTCTTGATTCTAAACTGATTGAAATCGAAAGAGGAACACAGTGATTACCTTCACTGGAGTTCCTGGGCTGCAAATCCGGTCTTTTGGAAATTTCTCCTATAAAGCTTACGGTTGGTAAAACAGGGAAGAACAGGGGCAAGAATCTGCTAGGTTTCTGGTTTTCAGCTGAGAGCAGAGAGAAGGGGGCCGGATGGCCAGTGTATGCCGCTGCATGCAGCGGTAAGGGGACATCGAAACAATGAAACCACTGTTCACCGGTCTGGTTGCAAATAGGTCCCCTGGGATTTCTGGTTTTGCAAAAAGGCCCCTGGTTTAGATAAAAACTTGATTTTAAACTGAAAACATGATTTTTAAAACTCAAAACCTTAATCAAACCTTACAAATAGGTTGAGTTTTGAAAACCTTGATCACCATAAAAATGTTGGAATTTAACTCTCACTAAAAACCATTGATTTAAATAAAAATCATAATTTAGCCTTATTTATTTAATTAAACAAATGTTAAAATAAACAATTTAGAGACCTTATTTTGGGGTACCAAAGAATAATTAGACCATTATTAAAATGGTCTAAAACAAAATACTAGTTTTCAAAATTATCTCATTTTCAAAACCATTTAAAATAATTAATGCTCCCTTTCGGGGTTTTGACGAGCGGGTTTAAATACCATTTTCTGAAAATAAAATTATTTTAAAATCAGAAATACAAATCTTTTATTAAAGAGAACATTATCAATAAAAAATAATCACATAACAACATAATTTATGAAATAATCACAAGAAGCAGTAAATTACCAAAATGCCCCTCCAACTGGACGAGCTGGATCACTGAGCTCACGAACTCGGATTGGGCTACACTTGGGTTTTCCTCAAAGCCCTAACCGTAATCTTCGAGATTAACCTGTTAAACAAAAATTATTAAGTTAAAACACGCCTAATCTGGGGCAGGGTATTACATCCTTGATTCTTTGAGCCAGTTCCACTGTAAATATGTATGAGGTAGTTTAGGTGTCTTTAATTTTATTTTTGTTTATAAATCAAAAAACTCTTGAAATTGATGAACTAGTTTGGAAATAATTTAATTGCATCTTAATTGTATTTTAAATTAGATTGAGATTGTTTATAATTTTTATATTAATTCCTCCATCTTCATTAAAATTAGTTAAATTTCAGATTCTATATTTAAATCTAGAATGTTTCTAAATTAAGATTAAAACTCAGATTAGATAAATTATTTATAATTTATAATTTATCTAAAGTTCTTAAAATACTTAATTCAATGGTATAATTTTCACGGATATATTTTCCTAAGTTCCGATGGGTTCGACCTCGTACTTAATCGCTATACTATCTAAATGGTTAGTGCGCTTGGGAGTTATAAATTTAAAATTTGCATAATAGGAGTATCACGATAGGGAAACCAAAAAATGTGAAAAACGATGGGAAAAACCCATTTTTCTCATAAAACGCCCTTCTAACAGTCCGAAGGTCCAGTTTAGATAGCAAAAACATTTCTAAAGCCAATTAAACACCAAAGGAAAGATTAATTACAAATCTAATTAAGGAAAGCGAAGAGAGAAAAACCAAGAAAGGGAGATATGGGGGAGGAATTACCAAAAATTTGATGTGTTTTGCTCGGGAAATAATGGAATCCATGAAATCAGCAAGAAAGAATGTCGTGAACGCGAAGACCATGGAAAAAGCATGTGAAATCAACGGAGAGACGAGTTCCCGCGATAGGTTGACGGCAAGGAGAAGATGAAGAAGGCTAGGGCCGACTGGTTGTAAGGAGGGAAAGGGATAGGTGCTAAATTTTAAGGAAACTAAATATATATATATATATTGTGGGTTTGGGTCAAAATGCGGGTCGGACTTAAAAACATTGATTTCGGCTATAAAATAGATCCGAGTAATTTTCATAAATTCTAGGACAAGGAACAAGTTTAAAACCAAGCTCTCGTTGAAAACAAACATCGAGAAATAATTTCGATAAATCATTTTCCATTGTTAATAAATTTAAAAATTGCTCGGAAAACCGAACGGAGGACTCCCATTGTGGACAAGTGTGGCTCACTACTTTTCACATGTGTAGCTATCTGAATGAGGTGTGTGCGCAAAATTTGGAAATCTAACCATATCATTCTAAGGTTTTGTGAATTTTCAAACATTTTATCATAAATGATAAAAAATTACTAACTTACTCACGAAAATGCCACTCGAGCTCTCAAGCCCGGAACTTGGCGCACACACTCCCAGTTGCTACTAAGACCCCGAAAACTAACTCGGAGATCCCTAGATCTCCCAAAGACCCCAAAATAACGGGGCGGATCATTAGAAGAACCCTTCGAAAGTCCTCTGTTAGCAACATCAAGTTTATCATAGAAATGGGGAGTAATTCCCCAATTTCATCCAACCGGTCTTCAATTTCTTCATGTGGATCATTTAGGCTTAGATGACCTCATCAGAGGTTTTGATTAATTCTTCCCACCCCAAATCAAGAACACAATCTTGACTCAGTTGATTTGAGTCATGAGCGAGTTGTTCAACTTCCGTCAAAAGGGTCCCTTCTTGATCATGATGCCACCACCACTCTGATCATAATCACATCAGAATAATTAAAAACATCAATTTTTACAAGTACTCTTAATGATCCAATAGTTGGACTCGAAGGACAATCCAGTCTTTCTAAAATGTGTTGATCAAGTTACTTAACGAGTTTTAGGTTTTATAATAGGGAAATGCAAGAAACCAATAATATTCATCAAATCAGTAAAATGATATTTTAAGAAAATGGAAAATGCGAATCTTCTTTTTTATAGAATAAGAGCACTTTGTCAAAAATATGAAAATTAGATATTTTTCTCTTTATCCCAAGAAATTATTTTCTAAGAACGGAAAAAGTGAAAGAAGAAGGTTTTCACTATTCATCGAGACAACACCTTATTTATTTTCAACAAAGATAACGATTTTGATGCAGACTACAAAAACGTTGAGATTCTATACCTCGACATGACGTTGGATTTCATAATACTTATTGGATGAAATGAATTGAACATAAACATATTTTTTTCCATAGAATTATTTTCTTTGTGAAAATAAACAAGCAAACTCTTACAAAAATGGACAAGTTCATGCATGAACTAAACATTTATTGTACATGTACTTGTACAATTTGTGATCCCACCATCAAACAAAGTAAACCTAACACCTAAGACAAATTTCATAGAGTTTGAGACAAAGAAACAACAACCGTTCTACATACTTGGCAGTCCTGAATCGAAGAAACCTACTTTAAAATTGAGGACAGAGAGAACTATCAAAACATGTTTCATTGGGCCAGATTACATGGTCCATCACATCAACGGCAATTTTCTCTGAGGATTGGGGCCCGTTTACGATGTCGCTGAGCAAGCAATGGTCCCATCTATCAATGGTCTCTGGATGGAAGGCCGGCCTTTGATGGCCAACTTCACTGTCGAAAGCCCATTCGCAATTAACATTCAGAGTACTGATTGGATTGAGAGAATCATGCAAGTTCGTGTGCTCTTGTTGCAAAGAAAACTGAAAACCATTGATGTTAATTGCTTGAGGAGTCGCATAATTATCGACAGCGTTGAGTGTCGGCTGTGATGTTTGAATAGCAAGAAGATCTATCTCCTCTTGTAGATCAGCAACCTGCAAGATTATGCAATTTGAATCAAAAGAAATTCCTATTTATGAATTTAGAAGGGGGAAGATAGAGAAGAATAGCAAAATAAAAGAAAAAGAAACCTTCCAACTAAGTTTCTTTCCTTTCTTTTACTATATAGAGTATAAAATGAGGAAGGAACTTCGATGGATGGTATTGCAGCATCAGAACCTGTTGCTGAAGTGCAAATATGTGAGCAACACAACCATATATAGGATCTCGGATTCTGGCCTGCGCTTCGTAGGAGATGGTGATGGCCGCTTCGCTTCGGTTGTGGATCGGGAGATGGGAGAGAAGCTTGGAAACATTGCTTGCTCCAAACACTTTGTGAATTGCAGAAAAATGTGTTGCACCTTCATCATAACAGAAGTAAGGTGCAAAAATACAATCATTACTGCACTTTCTTCTCAAGAACCTGCATGCTCCACATGATGTTCCATATCCGGCCATCCTCAGATACTGAATCTGTCAATCTACTTCAATGGGTAATCACCCTTTTTATTATTAGAGGATAGGAAATCAAAATGAATCTGTCAATGTACTTCAATGGGTAATCACCCTTTTTATTATTAGAGGATGGGAAATCAAAATCTAGTCTTTAGTCTTTATAACTATCACACTGGAGTTTGAAAGGGCCTAGATGTTAAAAAGTAAGGTCCTTTGTGGTGGCAATTACCATTCCTACTTTAGCTATGAAAGTGACTTCGAAATTCTCTTGGGTCTCCTTGGTGGCCTACATTGTCATGCTCAAAGCTCCTCTGCTTTCCTCTGCTTTCCCTAAAAGGGCCTTTAACCAAGATTCCTTACACTAAGACTACGTGATGGAAGGCCTAATTATCTATATTGACAAGATGGGTTCTTAGATGGGAAATTAGTGTGAGAAGAAAAAGTTATTTCCTCAGAATCTCAAGTTTCCCTAACCATAAATGACAAGAAGAGTGTCACTTCAAATCTACAGAACGTATGATAGGAGATAAGAAAGCAACTAGTAGATTGTTTGATAGGATGTATGTCTGTATAGCATGAAATAAGAATTCAGAATTCTCTTTCTTGATAATTAAGAAAATTAAGCATAAAATAAGTTTAAGATGAAAATACCCCACAAGGGTTTTTCCCTAGATTTCAAACTCAGCATAAGAGTTCAAGCAGAATGAATAGAAACACACAAAATGGGAAAAATAAGATGTGATTTCATGTATTATGCAATAAAATCGTTGGAACATTAAGAACCCTTTTTGGATAATTGACTGTATTAAATTTCTAAAGTATAAAAAATATAAATCCAAGTCCATTTCCCTTTTGTCTTTAACTTCAAGTGGGATCTTCTCAATTATTGATGTCTCTGTTGAGAATACTATTTCTAGTTATTTGCTTAAGCTTCTTAGCCATGTTAATTGACTGTTACAATCATTATTGAGGAGTTGTACTAATCATTGGTTTTGCATGGAAACATGAACACAAACACCCATCTAAGTACAAAATGAGTATTACTTCCAGTTTTTTCCCCACTAAACTTGAGAAAGACAACAATATTGGGACTTAAAACCAATTTTTTTTGTAAAATTTGTTTATCATAAACATGATAGTGAACAGCATGTCTGTATCTATGTGTTGTTCATGACTTGAAGATTTTGTATTGCATAGTCTTCCTGAGGGATGGGAAGATTAAAAAACAAGAGAGGTGATGATGAACATGAATTACTATCTTTTAACAAAGCAGGAAATCATAACCAAATCAGTATAAAAAAATGTTGTAATGGCCAATATTAAAATCTTCAATGGCCTGTAAATTTCCAAGGGGATCCTTTTTTAGCACACCACGTGACTGCCGTGAATTAGGACCTAAAGGGTGTTTTATGTGGAGTTTCTTAGCTTATGATTGGTTAGAGTGGTGAGGCAGACGGCTATTTGTGGAGAGCATCACCATCATCCTTGTGCTAATCTGCTGTTTAAATCCTAATTAAATCATTAGTAGTTGTTGGCCACTTACTTTTGGTGGTGGCTATGGGCCACATCTGTCTTGCTAAAGGCAACAAATCATGAAAGAGGTTCATCCAATTCTGCCTAGAGAGGGTCACCGTAGTAATCAGCAGCTACAGTAAGCTACATGCATTTATCATGGCTTCTCCACTTTAAGGTTTGGCAGAAAAGCTCCAAAAAAGTAAAGGCGAAATGGACAAACAAAGGTAAAAGGTAGAGACAAAATGCACGCATTGAAAATTCCCTTTTCCATGTCTTCACAAACTTTTTGTGTCTCAAGGCATGCCTCTCTCTCTCTCCTGCTCATTTCTGATTTACAGCTAAATGATTGACAATTCATTAACAGAATATGAAACCAATAGAGGTATACAACCTTCAATATCTGGAGCATCACCCATTGGGAAAAGTCATTTTTGTGAAAATAAAAAATGATTTTAATGTAGGACATGTCATGGATGATTATGTGAATCATTTTGGTTGACAAAAGTAAACTAGTTAAAGTATTAATTCAACAAATTATATTAGATTTAGTAGTTGTGTTATATTTAGCAGAGAACTAACTCCGTATCATATTTAGAGAGATGTCAATATTGTATTTTCATCTCTGATGAGGCCAATAAACTGGAAAATGGAAGAGATGGCAACTTCGTTTTCGATCGTGATAAGTGAAGGATTAAACTAGCCAGTCTGAGCTCAGAATTAGTAGGTTTGGTGTATGTGGACCCCACACATGGGCCCATGGCCCACTTGAGAGCTTAATGGATCTCACTTGGAGGAGAAGGTGCAATTAGCTGAAAATTAGCTACCTAACTAAATTTTCTCATTGGCAGAAAGTATACCAGTTTTGAAGACATAATTGGGATATCAAACGATATCGAATTTTGATTAAATTTACTTTTTTGGGTCCAACGGATTCAATTTTGTACACTTTCGATTTACGTAGTCCAAGTTATACCAAATTTTATGAATCGGTGTCAAAACCTACCCGTGGCCAACTTCACTCCTACTTTCACTCTCAATGTATGCAACTCTTCCAGACTCCTCTCCTTAATTTGCTCTCCATTGGCATCTCCATTAGTCCTTTGCTAGGGTTGTTTCCACCCACTTAAAATCCTATATAAGGATGTCATGGGCAGCCACCAAAGGCACCAAGTCTAGGTCAAGTGAAGGCACTGAGTAAAGGCTTGAGTTTGGGACTCCCAAGTGTGGGAAGTTCAGGTTTTTAATGTTAGTAGATCTCCGCTTGAGGCTAGTTATTTTTTGTACTTGATTGACTTAAATAAAATTTTACATTGTGTTTTATTTAGTTCAATTGAATTGGTAAGTTTAATTGCATTTTAATTTTGACTTGCATTTTTTATTTAATTAAATTAGACAAAAGCTAGAACTTTGGGACTACTCTTTTCTTCAATGGTGTGTGAAGCATCCAATTTGGACTGAAATCACTCTCGATTTACAATGAGTTGATTTCCCTGTTGATCAAGGACAGTTCTTAGCACTATTTTGGACTATATCAACCACTTATCTTTATGGTCAATTTAGGAAGTCAAAAGAGAACTTATTTTAAGATAATAGGTGCTTAAAATAGGACTATACTTATAAGTTCGATTAAAATTCTTTTTTTTAGCAATTAGTTAGGTTGACAAATTCAATGAAAAAAATATTGAAAGGCTTTAATTCTCTCTCTTTCTCCTTGAATTTTAGAAGAAGATTGTGCCTTTTCTCTGCCACTTCTAGTTAAGTTGCATCAGTTGGTTCCAACCCAAGCCTTGACCAAGATCTAACCCTAACCATGACTCATGACCTGATCCATGATCCATCAACCCAAGACCTGATCTGTGATCCATAACCCAATTGACCCATCAACCCAATCCGTTATCCAAACTATGATCCAACCAACTCATGATGGTCAACCAAACCTAACTAATGATTCAATCCATGACTTAACTCATGGCCCAAGGTTTAACCTAATCAAATATAGTAACTATTATCCATTACTCGACCCATGACTCAATCCAACCCCTATGCCATGCCTAAATACCTCTTAACCCATGAACTAACAAAAAAATACCTAGTTTATGAGTTTTTCGATTAGATTGAGGTGAATTATGCCAAACTTGACTCAATTACATCTTAGTACATAATATTATCATTTTACGTAATAGTAATCTAACCTTTTTATCTCCACAAAGGATAGAAATTGATAATCGTGGAAAACAAAATCTATGGATCTAATTTTCTATGGAAAAGAATTTTCAGAAATCAATTTTTATCAAAAGTAGTTGCGCACAAACATGCACTTAATGTAAATCAAGTTGTTAATCGCACAAACACTCATTTAGCCCATCTCCATTTTCATCCTTTTTTCATGAATTAACATGTACTTAGATACCATTCCACATGAAGTGATATTCAATCTATGATTTAGTTAGTATAAATATATAATTTAAAAAGAAAAAAATAAAAAGATAAAGTTATGGTGATAGAGATGTGCATGCTCTGTTGGATGAATAAATTCACTCTAAATGATAGAATTAGAAATGAACACACTAGCGACGGTTTAAAAATATTTTTAATAGATGACAAATTGAGAGAAGCTTGTTTGAACTGATTTAGACATGTAAGTAGAAGATCGAAAGCAATCCCAATTCATAAAGTTGAAAGACTACAAGTTGCAAGTAAAAGGGAGAGAGGGATAGACTACTAAAAACGTGAAACAAAGGGATATAATAAGACATGATAGATAGTAAAGTGATTAAATGTATAGCTCATGATACGTTCAAATAGAGAATTAAAACTTAGAAAGTTGACCTCATATATATGAGATTTGTACATTGGTCATGTAGATGATAATGATGATTGTATAAAATACCATTCAGCGTGTCCGGAGTGTTGAGTGGGGCTGGAATTTAATTTGGGGCCATGTTAATTAGCGAAATCTAATCTACAGGATAACAATGACGTGTTGCTGAATAGGATGCATATCGGCACAGAATGTTGATCCTTATTTATTGTTGCCTACATGCTAAGTTTGGATTAAGCAACACACTTTGAGATCACGTCAATATAGAAATAAGGAGGGATTGTTGCATATTAAGTAGATGTAGGGCTGAAATCGGGTTAGGTCGGGTTGGGTTTTAAAATCCGACCCGAGTTACTAAAATGTGGAGCCCGACTTGACTTAATTCGAACTTTTGACCCAAATGTCTCGACCCGACCCGACCCGCCTTTTGAATCCATTTTAGCCTAAATTTAACCGGGTCAGGTCAGGTTTGATATGGTTAGGTCGGGTTAACTTGAAAATCCCTCAACTCAATTCAACTCAACTCGATCCGACCTGAATTCAATGTGGATTTTTGTCTTCTTAATCTGACCTGACCCGCTGACCTGACCCGGTTGATTTCTCGGGTTGGGTCATGAGGGTCGGATCAAAACCCGACCCGAGTTTCAGCCCTAAGTAGATGTATGCTTGTCTTGGACGTGTGCTTGCATTGAGTAGTTCGTATGCAGGTGGAGGCTTCATGCACTAAGGTTCTTGCTGCAAACGAGGTGATGTGCTAGAGCATTTAACTGTTGTTAGTGAGAGAGACACCAACACTCAGGGAAATATAGAATAGCATCCAGCCTGGCTATAGGTGAAGTATGCGGGCGCTTAAGCCCCCAAATAAAAAGTGCCCTCAAGTTCATAAGCTCATTTATTATATGTTAAATAGTTAATAATGCATATTAAAACACAAATTCATTGTTGTCTAGTTCAGTTAAAATGGTTGTCTTATAAATACAGTACCTAAGTTCAAATCTTGACTGTATATAATAATAACTATTTTTATTTTTATAGGTTTCTTAAAAAATTAAAATAATGATAGTAACAATCATAATAATTATTATTATAATCCTCATTTTATTGAGTTTAATAATAATAATAAAATAATTTTAGTTAATAAAGAATCTTTTAAAATATATCTATCATCTAAATAAAGAGAGAGAAATCTATATTGAGTTGATAATTTTGAATTAAAAATAATTTAAAGCTTTTAAAATTTGAAGAGATAAAAAAACATAGTTTTATTCATTTGATCAATGTAGATTTTATTAAAAGTAATATACAAGTATAAATCATTATAATTAAGATAATTTTTAATTTTTTAAAAAATACAGAAAAATTGAAAAATTAAAATAATAATAATATCTTCGTTTCAAATGAGAATTTGCATTAGTGTCGCACTCAAATATGATAAAAGATATAGTACCAAAAGAATGAATTGCCAAATTATATAAAAAGAATAAATTGTTGTTTTCCAAATGCATGAATTACTTATAGAATAATGTTGATTATACCAGTTACAATTACCTATGCAGAAATAAGTTTTTCAAAGTTAAAACTGATAAAATTTTATTTTCAGTCTATAATGTCATAAGAAAGATTGAATGGATTAGCTATCTTATTTATTGAAAAATAAATGTTAAAAAAATTGAACATAGTAATTTAATTAGTAATTTTGTATCTCAAAATAATAATAGATTTTAAATAATACTTTGTTATAAATTTGATTATGATATTTTATTTAGTTTCACACATTGTAAAAAAAAATTGTATGATTTTATTTTTTGTGAGTGTATAAAGGCCCCATCTTAAAAACTCTCCTACGGCTCCTAAAATCTCAGAGCCGACTCTTATAGCATCTTGTGTGCGTTCTTTGTGAGGACTGAAGCAAGGAAACATGAGAGACAAACCGCGTGGGTAGCAATGCAAGGACATCGGCCACCACAGGAAGTAAAGGAGAGAGGTGTGAGAGATACATACGATAATCAGTAAGAGAAGGATACAACAGTTTGTGAGAGGAGACTGATTCGGGTTCTCAAGAAGGTAATTCTTCAGGGATTGAGAGTGAAAGGTGAGAGGGGTGTACAATGGTATCAGGGCTTGGATTTAGGATTTGGGATTTAAACTAGTGGTTTATTTAATTTCTTGTGCGGTAATTCTCTTTTTTTCTCTCATAGTAAAATTACACACTTTGTGGACGTTGGCAGGATTTTGCCGAACCACATAAATCTCAGTGTTTGATAAATTATAGTTTGTTTTGATTGATTCTTAATTGTGCTTTGATTTATATTTCTAACAAATAGTATCAAGAGTTTCAGGTTCCAGCCAGGAAAGATTGGATTATCGAAACTCAGGCCCATGGCAGTAAAAGGAATCTCGACAGCCAAGTTCGATGTGGAGCCTTTTGATGGTAACTTTAGCATGTGGCAAAGTACGGTTAAAGATATTTTGGTGTAACAAGGGCTAACAAGGAGAAACAGTCGTCAGCCATGTCTAATGATGACTGAGATGAACTTGAGATGAGGGCAGTGAGCACCATCCAATTATGTCTAGCACCAGATCTAAAGTATAATGTGTTAGATGAAACTTTTGCTCGAGAGTTGTGGAAGAAGTTGAAAAAATTAAAAATGTCAAAATCGTTCACAAATAAATTGTTCTTAAAAAAACTATTATGTCAATTACAGATGAAAGGATTAACGAAGATAATAGATCATCTCAATATTTTCAACAAAGTTATCATTCAACTCTTAAGCATTGATATGGAAATTGAAAAGGAGGACAAGGCTCTTATTCTTTTCACTTCTCTTCCATCCACCTTTGATACATTGGTGACCACACTATTGATTGGAAAAAACACTCTCAAGGTTGATGATGTCACAGTGGCTTTGTTGGAGACTGAGATATTCTAAAAGCCAGGAAACACATCTCATGCAGAAGGGTTGGTGGCTAAGGTTGAATCAACTCAACAACGCAGAAAAGGAATAGACAGAGATTCTGGAAACAAAAGGTGGTCATGCTAAAAATCAAAGGTGATGAATAATGGAAAGGTTAATGTTACTACTGCCACGAGGAAGGACACTTGAAGAGGGAGTGCAATCAAGAAGTCATGATTACGAGGAAAACAATAAAAGGGAAAGTCTCAATACTCCGGTCAAGCAGGCGTCGCACATAATGTTTCAGATGAAAGCGGTGATGTGTTTGCAAGCACCACAGGTACAGATTATGTAGTTGACATATGGGTTTTAGATTCTACATGTTCTTATCATATGTGCCTCATAGAGAATTGTTTGATACTTATAAACCCTATAATGGAGGACCAACCCTAATAGGTAATGATGAGGCTTACAAAATCATTGGAATGGGGACAATTAAAATCAAAATATTTAATGGTATGGTAAGAACACTGGGTGATGTGCGGCATGTCCCTGACCTTAAAAGGAATTTAATTTTCTTGAGTACACTTGATTCAAATGGGTTCACCTTCACGACAACGGATGAGGCTCTAAAAGTTGTTGAAGGGATTGTTATGAAAGGAAATAGACAAGAAAATTTATACATACTAGGAGGAAGTACAATTACAGGAAAGTGACAGGAACTTAGTAGTTTAGCTGTATGAAGAAATAAGGGAACCCACAAGGCACGAGTAGGTATGTCTTTAGAAATATGGTTTCGTTTGCATTAATTAGATGTGGGGATTCGTCTTGTTTCCATGGTGCAGGTAATAGTAAATATGGAAAGGCGAATTTGCTGAAGACCCACACGAAGAATAACGCAACATGAATTTTAACAAAGCTAGAGTCTACACAAAAGTTCAAGCAGTGCTTGGACTTCACCAGTTTTTCACATTAATGAAAACTATTGGACATCCCAGGGTGTGGGGATGAGCATCTTACACACGATGAGAAACTATATGTTGTGCACAAAATTTTGTCTCAAGTTGTCTCCGGAGTTGATTGAATTCTCGTGAAGGTGGAGACTGTTGAGTGTGGTGCTAATTTAATGTGGGGCCCGAAGCAAAGGAGAGAGGCGTTAGAGATACATATGGTAATCAACAAGAGAAGGATACAACAGTTTGTGAGAGGAGACCCATCCGAGTTTTCAAGAAGAAGGTAATTCTTCGGAGATTGAGAGTGAAAGGTGAGAAGGGGTGTACAAGGGTATCGGGGCTTGGGTTTGGAATTTAAACCCGAGTGGTTTATTTAATTTCTTTTACGGTTATTTTATCTTTTTCTCTCATAGTAAAATTACACGCTCCGTGGACGTGGACAGTATTTTGCCGAACCACGTAAATCTCGATGTCCGATTTATGATGGTGTATTTTGATTGATTCTTATTGTGCTTTGATTTAAATTTCTAATGCAAAGCTAAGTGGGATGGACGGAGGACTTCATGGATGATATAACTAAAGGGAAACTCTTTAATCCAATCATCACAATTTTGTAAGATACCCATGAAAAATCAATGGTTTTATACAATCAAATCTTCAGCTTCTAATATTTGAAGGCCAATATGATCATATAAAGTTCAAATTTTATACAACCAATGTTCTTTTTCATTATTTATATATTCCATTAGAATATGTTACCTATCTCAATATTTAATGAGTAGCCTCCTTGACTAAGGAGATCAGAGAAGTCTTCTCCCTAAAATTTTCATTTGAGAATGTCCCAAAATCTGAAATATCAACTAAAAATTTTTCAGCCTAAATTCAGATCAAAATATTTATCTTCAAAAATAACAACCAATATCATTAATATTTTTAAGTTTCAACCAAAAATTTTCTAACTCAAAAGTTTTCTTAGTCAAAATTTGACACTGAGGACTTGTGGGTCAACCACCTCTACACACTCAAACTAAGATTTGAAGCGAGTTGTATGAGAAGGGCTTTTAATCGAATCGGCCCATACCCATAGAAAGGATCCAACTGCCGAGCCGGGCTGAGTTGGAGAACACTTGGCAAAATAAGATACTGAACCTTTATATTGATGTGGATCACTTTTATTAAAATCTGATATTGATTTGGATAAAACTTTTAAATCTTAATTGATATAATATATATCGGTTGATATATATTTTTGGATTAGATCAAACAGTTGATATATATTTTGTATACACTATAAATTATATAAAAACCAGATACGTATTAGCCAAAGATCTCAGTCCATATCGGTCCATGCATATTAGGATCTCAACCAACACGTATCGGGTTTCAATATTTTAAGATATTTAAGGTAACTGTTTTCAATTTTAGGAGTGAGGCTAAGGATTAGAGGTTTCTAAATTTAATGGATGTGTAGTTTAATTGTTTTACTAATTCCTGTCTAATTTTTTCCTATTTTTCTAATTATCTCTAATTTATCTAATATCTAATTTCTATTTTTTTTTTTAGTTTAGTGGATGATTAACACCTTTCAAACGTGGTTAAATATTATGTCAAATCTTTGCTCCTGTAGGTTTTTCATTTTAAAATATTTTTTTACAATTTTAAAATAATCCAATTTCTTCATGCTAGTGACAAGCATACATTTAATGCATGTGACATTGGTAAAAAAAGTGGTTGCATATTTTTCTTTCTCCATTTCTCAAATTATTGCATAATTTTTTTTTATTACTAACATCATTCAAATTCAACCATACAAACACTTTTTCTATTTGTTGGTATTTTTAACGAATTTCTCTTATTGTAGATAATAATATAGTTATCATATCCATTTTTTAGAACCTGTCTCGATTTTGTCTCTATAGTAGAATATTTGACATTTCCACCATTTCAGAAAAACGATATTAAATTAAAAAATATTCAAATATGAAGAAAATATTAACAACTAATAAAAATATTTTAACGAATTATTTTCACCATTTTACACTAATCTACAGAAATTAAAAAAACAAATTACCATTAAATACCTATTTTTGTTTTAATCTTAAGTCATACCAGTGTAATTATCAAATACTAATTTAAGAGGAGATCGATAGAAATTCAGAAAAAAAAATCCAAGAAATATCCCAAAATCAACCTTATTTTATTAAAAATCAAATGTTAAAACTCAAAACACAAGGGCCCATGTGGCATTCACATAAGTAATGATGATGTGGAAATTTGTCCATTCAACTTCCATGTAGCAATGAGCTTTCTAAAATGGGCTTTGGAGGCACAAAACACCATGAAATTTCTCTCTTTTTGGACTAAATCTTGGTCTTGAGTTGTATCGGTCGAGATGGCGAGATCTCGCCTATACAGCTGATATATCTCGTAGCGGCAGAGATATCTCGGGCGTCCAAAACTCGAGATATCTCGGCCGATACGAGATGTAGTAGCCGAGATTTGGACCCCTTCTTGATTCATATCTCTCTCATTTGGGCTCAAAATTGATTGAAACTGAGTCCATTTGAAAGCTTGCAAGGCCCTCTCTTCCCTCCATCAATTTTTGAGTGGAATTGTAGTACAATTTCCTCTATGGAGTCAAATTGGGCCCCACTATCATCATATGATGCGATGGCCACATCAATAACTAAGACTCATGTGAAAAAGAGTCTAACCCTAATCTAGCTCAACAACCTGATCCAACCCGATCGGATTGGATCATTGAAGGCAATTGTTCTAACGCCACAGCCTGGGCTAGTGGTAGAAAGTGTCCTCCTTCGATAAGTCCAAAATAGGAAACCAACCATGGAATTTTTCGTAGATTGATCTATCTCTTAGATCAAAGACGATGTGGATGTGCTTTTGATTTATATTTTTATTTTTTTGTATTTCATTTAATGCTATGAGGACTTGTATAATCCTCTTATACAAGTCAATTTCCTTTACTTTGTATTCATATTTATGTGTTCTATGAATTTCATAGTCTCCTTTTCAAAAAAGAAAAAACTTAATCAAACCCAAATCTAGTTTGAAGAATCTCGATTGATTCAGTATTTTTATTAGAATTTAGATATAAAAAAAAAGAGACTATGAAAAATTTAGGTAAAAAAGTGAAAAGATGAGTGTAGAAAAGAAACAAACTCGAAAGAAAAATGGGTCATTGGTAGTGGGAAAGGAAGGGGCAGTGACAAAGATGAGTGTAGATCAAAAGAAACACCAACTCGAAAGAAAAATGAAAAAGAAAGAAAGTAGCATACAAGCTGCAGTATTGTTAAATGGGTTGCATCCAGGGTGATAAAATTCGTCATGGCTGATGCATATCGGCCGATAAATTTGTCTTTTTTTTTTTTTAATATCAGTATTTTTATATGTTTTATTTTTTCTTAATTAAAAAGTAAATAAAAAACCCAAAAGGAAGCTGATTTTTTAAAAAAAAAAATTGAAAAACTTAAATACCGGCCGATATCTGGGCCATATCGACCCGGGCCCACCACCGAATTGAAAAAAAATTAAAAAAAAAACCGACCGATATTAATAATATCAACTGACATTTAACCAATAAAAAAACCATTTTATCGGCCTTATTGGCTGATAAATAATAGTACGGCCGATACAATACGTATCGGTCATTAAGATTCAGTTCCAAAAATCGTATTGACCGTTTATTTTTTTTCCCTGGTTGCATCTAAGACTTGGCGAAGGATTGAAGGAGGAGACAAAAATGAGGCGATTATGGTTGAAGGCAGTTCGGGTGTTCATGGGCCAGGTTCAGATTGGGTTCTATGATAGCTGAACTCGTTTATAAATACAAAAGCCTGAGCTTGTTTGAAGTCTATTGGGCTTTGTAGGTTAAATCCTAAGTCCACCCATTTAGAAAAACACTAAGCTTGAGGCAGCCTTTTTGAGGCTATAAAAAATCTAACCATTTCGATTGAAATGAGCTACAAGTGAACCAAATTTAAGATCAAAATTCAATTTCAAACCACTTAATCTTAGTGATCAAACTCACAAGGTGTCCTTGTCTAGGTGATTCTTAAGAACGTAGAATGACTGAGACCACTAAGATGAAGTACCTAAAAATTGATTTGTAAGCTCAAATTTGGTCTCCCTATAGTTCATCGTGTCTATATTCAATTTGAATGGGCATTCTTCTAATTAATTTCAAAATATTTTTTAAATAAAAAATGACCTAGATACACACATACACATATAATGGCTAAACGAGCTAAAAAGTCTTACAGGCTGTCACAATCTTTTTGCAAAAGTATGAGCCCAAACTGTTTATATAAATGGACTAAAGAATTGAGCCCTAGCCTGGCTTGATGGGCTGGCATATGTATTCAGGGCCCTTTGTTTATGATGAGTGGAGTGGGACTTGGACTAGGGAAGAATCCTAGACGGAAGTGGCTTGAAGAAACTCTTACAAAACTTTCTTGTTTTCCTAGTGCATTACAAGCAGACGAAGAAACAAGAGGTTTGAGTGTCGCTTATGACAAAGATGATTGGAACTTTTAAACGGATTAAGATTTTTATGCTTCTGCAATGTTGTCTTTATGTGTGGGGACATATATGTGGGCTGTAAGACAAGTTGGCTCAAGTTCGGTGGGTTTTAAGGGTTGAACCCTCTCGGCCCGGATTTAAGTTGGATTTTTTCTCATTCAACCCAATTCAACCCTAAAATAGAAAAGTCCTAACCCAACCCTACTATTTTTTTCGAATTAAGTTATGTGAGTTTGGTTAAAATCAAATCCAAGTTTCACCCCTAAATTATATTTAATATTGACGATTCTAGCAATTAAATTTTAATTTACAAAAATTAATGGTAAAGTTATTATTAAATATCATACTTAGGGCCGCAACTCGGTTCGGGTCCCGACCCGAGAATCATGTGGGTCGGGTTGAGAAGACAAAACCCCACATGAAATTCGAGTTGGGTCGGATTGAGAATTTTACAAGTTAACCCGACCTGATCCGACCTAACTCGATCCAACCCGACTAAAATGAGTTCAAAATGCGGGCACTCGAATTGCAGCCCTAATCATACTCTTAAATCAATCGATAGCATTGATCCAACGGGTTAATATGTCCCAGTATCAACCTATCAATTTTTATAAAAAGTAATTGGTTAATAATAAAATATTTGTAGAATGAAATTCTACCATGATAACTTGTAAAAAGTATCCAATCCCTAACAACTGTATTAAATGTGTAAAAGTTATATGGATGGGAGATGGGTTAAATTTTACTTCTATCGAGTTATTCTATCTCACTGAGATGAGTTATAAAAAGATAAAAGGCTTATTAAAGTCAATTTTTCAACAATTAAAATCACATAGTTAGCATGATCAAATGCATGTGAAACGTCATCCATTTTTTATTTACGTGGCCATTCAATCATTTTATCTAATCATGTTAGCGTTTTTTTAATAAAATGTTTAAAAATATATCTCATTAAAGAGATTTTGTTATTACAACCCTATAATTAATAAAGGATACTTTGGACAGAGATACTTGCAATTGAATATAGAAAGCCAGTGTAACTTTTACAATTACTAAAACCATAAGGGTAGTTTATGCAATTGAAGAAAAAGGGTGGAAGTATTCTTGAATTGATCTAAGAAATATTCTCTCCATCCCATTTTATTTGTCTCATTTGAAATATTTGTATTTTTTAATAAACTTTCTATATAAGACTAGTATTGCATGTGATCTCATTCATTTTCAACACATTTTATACTATTCTAATATAAATGAGATAACTATTTTAAGGCAATTCTAAAATTTATATAGGACAACTAATTTAAAATAGAGTATAAAAGAATCGTATAAGTCAATATAGTTCAATACATATGGACCTAATACAAATTGCCAATGCACGTGGTATCAGCCAATTTTCAAACCCTACATATTCTTTTCAGTGATTTGTATAAGATGACTTGTGAAATGGCATTTTTCCCTCATTGAAATTGAGGAATTCCGTTCAAAATGCCTCTATATAAGTTTAATAATTAGATGGCTTCATTATTCTAACTCAATTTAGGGTTTTGAGTACTTCAGCATAATTGGATAAAATGAAAACTTTGTATAGACAAAATACGGGTAATGATTTTTGCATCTCTATTTTCTCGTAGGGGTGAAACTCGGATCGGGTTTTGGCCCGAACCCACATATCCCGACCCGAAAATCATGCGGGTCGGATTATAAAAGTCGGGTTAGTGGATTGAGTTGTGTTGAAAAGTCAGAAACCCGCATTGAATTTGGGTCGGATTGGGTTGAGAGATTTTTAAGTTAACCCAACCTGATCCGGTAAAAAGTAGACTAAAGTGGGTTCAAAATACGGGTCGGGTCGAGTTTCGGATTGAGTCGGGTTATAATTCTGGTCGGATCGGGTCAAGAAATCCAAGTCAAAAGTTTGGGTCAGGTCGGGTTGGGTCAGGTCGGATTCCATATATTATTTACTCGGGTCGGGTTGAGTTTTAAAAAACTCGACCTGACTTGGCCCGATTTCAGCCCTATTTTCTCCCATGATGCATTCCTTTAAAAGAAATTTTCAAATTTGTCCATACTTCTATTTTCTCCTCTTTTTTCCTGTTTCCTAAAAACAATGACACATTTGAAAATTCCTTTTAAAATGATATACCATAAGTAAAAATAGGGATAGAAAAATCACTATCCAAAATATTTATCATTTCATCATTCATTTTCGCAATCCAAAACTAATTCTTAGACACCTAACATGAGTTGGAGCTTTGGTATTGTAATAATCCATATAAAATGTACTCTCATCTTTACTCCAATTCCTAGTGAAAACGTTTAGTCGTCTTTCTCGAAGGATCTTGACTATAAAAGTGTCTTCCGTTACTCCACCCTTCTCTTATAGAAACAAGTTTTAATTTTTTAATTTTAATTCCATGTGGGGGTTATTTACCATTTGTTTGAAGTTATTGAATAGGAAAGAGGGGCAATGGCTAGAGATTTAACACAAGACTATAAATTGGTGTTTTTACACTAATATCTGTAGTTTCTCATATGTAAATTAAAAAAAAAATACAAGACTATAAATTAGTGTTTTAAAAATCTATGTGCAATTTTTCCATTTGATAGTTATTATACTTAACAAATGCAACTTGTTCCTTCCTTCAAACATATTATTTGAGAATTTTTCATAAAATAATAATAATGACTACAAGAATGAAGATTATATCTATTATATATAATCAATCAATAAAAGCATATAATTTAATCCATAAAAGAGTTTTAGCAAAACATTGCTAAATTTTTTTGAGTAAACTCTTCAAAATAGAACGGACGTTTGTATGATAAAATAGGGAAATAGCTTACTTTATAAAGAAAATGCCTATTTTAACATGAATTTAACCTAATAACTTTTATCTAAATATCTATTTTTAAAATAATTGAGTGGAGTTAAACTTAACATATCCATACATATTCTCTTAAATGGATCACAGGTTGAAGAAAAGTGTAAAGTAAATGAAACAACGAGTTGAGTTAAATTTCACCATTTGTTTAGAATCTTATTATGATTTTGACATTTAAATTATTTTAATAAATATAAACATTTATTTTATTATAATTAAAAATAAAAGATAAGATTATCCAATAAGAAACCGTGAGTCCAGTGTTTCCATTCTTACTATCGTTTTTATGTGTAGAACAACAACTCAATAGTGGTCTCAAATTATGAATTGTGAGCTAATGGTGTAATAAAAGATTTTCATAGAAATTTGTGTTTAATAAATACAAATATTGTCAATTTTTAGATGTTAAGGCTCAATTATAGTCATCCATTAGACTATACATTCTAGTTAGGAGCTAATTAATAGTCTCGTTGCATAAAATTTGTTATTTTAATTTAATAACTTTGCCATTATTATAAAATTTAAATATTGATATCTTTAATTTTAAGTATAATAATCTTCACCGACTCTGCACCATTTTATCCATCCTCTAAATTTAAAATCCCCAATCTACTAAAATGGATAATGCACTATTTAATTATCAACAACGAATCTATTTATTTGATTTTTAAGTCTAATTCATCAAATTCATGTATTTTATTTTTTATATTTTATAATTTAACTTCTACTATCCAATTCAAATAGTATTGGAACTTCATCAAAGATGGGCCCACCCTTGATCCATCTAGAAGTTGGGCCACGGTAATGATGAGCAACAATCGCGCGATTTCCCGACGACGTTACCTGAGGGCGGTCTGTCCTAAATCGTGACGTCGGATGCGTCCCACCGTCCATTCGACGGACGAGAGCTGCTCAAGCCCTTAGATTCAGCCACGTGGCCCCACTCCCTTAGACGGATGCAAACCTATTTATGTTCCTCTCTTAATTCCCAACTTCTCGTCCGCTCTTCCATTTCTTCTCCCTCTCCCTCCTCAAACCCTAGTGCCCTCTGCAACGAAGATCCTTTCCCGCCTCATGCTTTTGCCTTCCGATCCCTCCATATTTACCTCCCTGCCACTCTCTTCTCCCCTTTCCTCTTCTCCTTTTCAAAATTTCCTCCTTACCAACAGATCCTGACTGTCCGAAATGGCTGCGACCACCAGCGTGTCCTCTGTCTATGTCCATGTCATTGAAGATGTCATCAGCAAGGTCCGCGACGAGTTTCTCAATGTTGGAGTCGGCGAGAACGTCCTCAATGAGCTGCAAGGGGTAATTCTGCTATTTCCGTTATTCTTTAGGGTTTTCTTGGAAATTCTCCAAATTGCTGGTACTGACTACAAAGAAAAGGAACCCATTCTTTCTAATTTCTTGAATCTTTTGAGTAACTTTCTTTTGCTGATTTTGTGGTCATTTCCAGCTTTGGGAATTGAAAATGATGCAATGTGGAGCGATATGTGGTCCGATTGAGAGGGCACCTGCTCCGAAGGCAGCTGGACCCATCACGCCAGTGCACGATCTCAATGTTCCATATGAAGGGCCAGACGAATACGAAACTCCCACAGCTGAGATGCTCTTCCCCCCTGTAATTTCCTCTCTCTAAAATTTGGTTGCACATGGATATTTCAAGTAGATTGAAAAGTAATTTTTTTTTTCTATGTTCTTTTTGGCATATTCACTTTTACCTCTTGATTTATGGGGTTTCTGGGCATTCCCGAGATTGCAGTCAGTTTGAATGTTGTTGCAGTATGGATGGTTATTGATCCCACTGTGCATTCGGATTGGTGTCAGTCTTGGAAACCACATTTGGGAGGAAACTTTTTTTCTGCTTTCTCCCACCAACCCTTTCTCATATTGATTTTTGGATGGAAAAGATTAAAAGAATAACACCTCAGGTTCCATTTAGATGCTTGAAAAAAAAGTAACTTTTCTTTTTCTTTGGGTGTGGTGGAATCTAAAGTACTTCCTTGGAGAGTAACCAAATTTTTTTTATACGAAATTCTAAAACCTGCTTGTGTTTTTAGTTGGAAAATCGCTTTTTTCCCCAATAAAGTACCCTTCATACATCCAAATGGGGTGTAAAGTATGTTGTTCCTCTAGACTGCCCTAAATGCATGGGAGGAGAGACGTCTGTCTTTTATCAAAATATTCAGCCTAATTATAGCTTGCTGTACAGCCAGAATTCTACTCATCCTAAATAGTAAATATTATTGCTTGTTCCTGTCATCCTTTGTTCCTTTACAACTCAGTATAAATGTATAATCATTTAATTCAATTTCATCATTGTATATAGGTTATGAATGTGCGTCCTCTTTGGTACAAAAAAATTTAAGCTGTAATTTCTCTTTTTTTTTTCTTTTCATTTGGAGCTTTGATTATTTTACTGTCATGTTGTTTCACTGGTTGTCTTTGTTAATTTCTTGGTCTTGAAATGTGGCTTTTTGATGTGGTGTTCCATTTGCAGACACCTTTACAGACTCCCATTCAGACGCCTTTACCAGGAATAGAGAATTCCTTATATCAACTTCCTGGAGGAACTGGCGAATATGCTCCAATGCATGAAAATAGGAGTGCTGCAGATGTGAAAAATGGGAGGCCTAGCCCATATATGGTATATCTTTTGTTAATTATGCCTATTGTATTTTGATATTGTCGGTAAGTGGATGATTGCCTGTTTTGCCATGCACTTTCTGGAAGTATGGAAAAAAGAACTTGATGGGATATTGTCTTTCCAACTTTCTGCTCCGAAACAATATTGACAGTAAGCACTGATGATGGAGTGCATAAAATGCAAAATAGATACCGTTGCCTCTGAAAAATAGAAGAAAAACTAGCATCCTGATTTCCTGATATTGTGATTTCTACTTGTCGTGTTGCTTCAAATTCTGAGGAACATATAAGCATTCAGTTTGCCTCAATCGCCATGCCACACATCTTGTTGTTTAAGTTTCATGTTCAAATTGCAGTCTTGAATTGTCTTGAATTGAGTTATAATTTGTTTGCATATGAATGATATAAGCCAATGGAAGATGACTTTTCCCACTTCCAAGTGATTTTTATTTTCCCCTCTTTTTGCAGCAACCACCTTCTCCTTGGATGGGCCAAAGGCCCCCACTTGGTGTTGATGTTAATGTGGGTGAGTATGGTGGACATTTCAATGAAACATGAATTTGAGAGCTCCACAGACCCAGAACTTTTTTGTAGACAATATTTGTTGGCTTGATCATGATGATGGTGTTTTTGTTTCGTAGCATATGTTGAGGGACGGGATGAAGTGGATAGAGGTGCTCCCAATCAACCTTTGACACAGGTTATTTTCACCTGCACTTTCCATTAATATAGAGTTTTTAGTCAGAATGCTGGAAATTTTTTGGTAGATCAGAAATGAATGGATTTGGGTTTTTGGGCTGTTCTCATTCATCATGGACTAGGGTAGGATCTAATGCACTTCTTTTAGATACTTACGGGATGTCTTGCATGCCATTTGATTTCTTTTACAAAGAAACAAGTTTTCGTTGGCATGATGCTAAGCAAGTATTGATGTTTGCTTAAATTTTTAGGACTTCTTTATGATGTCATCTGGCAAGCGGAAACGAGAAGATTACGCTTCACATGTTAACCAAAGTGGATATATACCACAACAAGATGGATCTGCAGGGTCCACGTTAGATGTTTTTGGGCTGGAGGTACTTCATCTTTTATATCAATGATGTTCATACTTAAACTATTGTGCACATTACTTAATTAACTTCAGCATTATTTATACTTAAAATAATAAACTTGAGCATTTTCTTGTTGAAGTCGTCAACCTATTTTGGAGGAATTATACTTTCATGAGCCCTAGAAAGCTATCCCTTCTCTAATCTGAAATTCAAATTCCCTATATAATAAGGGCCCAACATCAGTAATTTGTGCACTTGAATATGGCTAGCGAGAATTACAGGCTTCATGCGAGTGACTTTGGTCAATAGATTGATAGTAGAGTGATATGCTAAGGGTTTAAATCCTTTTAGGCCGTGTACCTTAGTATTGTCACATGGAACTAATGACAATAAATATGTTCCTTGGACATAGTTGGAAAGGGATAGAAATTAAGGGTGTGTTTCTAGAGATCAAGTTTCTAATGGAACTAGCTGGTAGGCCTGAGGCCTTTTCGAATTAGAAAAAAAATGTAATTTTGGCAAATTCTTGAGTGATCAAGCTGGAAGAAAAGTGTGGAACTTCTGGGTCATAGTTGGATTAGATTTTTCTTTAAGGCCAATTGCCCATTTGATGCTTGCAGGACTCAAACCTGCAACCTTGTGGTTGTAGAAATGAGTAAAAGGGTGAATATCTTCTTTCCTAAAATTCTAGATCAAAGATAACGATTGTTTGTTAATCATGTGATTTTGACATGTGCAAATTTCTGGTAAACAAGCGATTGGAATGGCTGTATTAGTTATCTATATGTGTGTGTGTGTGTGTATTTCTTGACCATGGTAATGTGAATCCACAACCGATGTAGGTGCAGCAAGGAACACTTATCTTTTTCTTTGGCTTATCAAAAGATGGTTGGCTAAGCCCAACTCGGTTTCTGCACAGCAGTCAAAGGTGCACCTCAGTTGCACCTAGATCCTTGCCTTAGGCTCTAGGGCCATTTTGTGCCCCTTGCATGGGCTCCCATTTTTTAGAAACTTTTTCTATACTAAGCCTGCCTTTTAGTTTTTTTTTTGGCAGTAGTTAGCTTTTGTATTAGTGCTATGTGTGTATCTTGTATATTTTGACATTGTAATCTGACTTGAATCCACAAACGTTACGGTTGCAGCAATGAGCACTTACCCTTTTCATTGGCTTTTCAAAATATGATTGGCTAAGCCAACTAGGTTTCCGTTGATGAAATTTGTCAGTCAAGAAATTAAATAGTGATATGCATATCTTAATATGGATGTTTGAAGTAACAAGAAAAGTTAAAATGTGGGAGTTGGTATACTAGAGGAAATAGATGGGTGATTTAATGAAATGAATATCAAGGAATACTGTTGGATGCTTTTGGCTCAAGCAAGGAAGAATGAATCAGTCCTGGTGTGAAGAATTGAAGGACTATAAGTTCAAAGGACTGTGAAAGTCAAGACCAATGAACATCTGGCTGAAGTACTGACAAATGACATTTTAGCAGATGCCACAGATGCATGACATTTCTACTGAAGTTAAGTGTTTTTGTGTTATTTCATTATCTAAAATTCACTCCACAACAAAAATAAATTGCTTGTCATCTTATATTCACCCTTTACTTGGCAACAACTCACAAAACTTAACTAGCTTGCCTCCATTTAACCACCTACCATCTTGCTGGCAATATTTAAATCAAATTCTCTTCTTGATTCTGTAGCTGCACCAAATGTCTAGTTCATATTAATTTTAGCCCACTTCATCCTCCTGCCTTTCAAACCCATAAAGATAGCACCATGAATAATGTTTTTGTTCAACTAATCTTCAAATTGTTGTTCTCAAAAGCTTTTGTCCATTGCTATTGTTTGATTGACTTCCCGTCTCGCTAATGAACGCAGTTTTATTTGCAAACAATAATACAGCAGACCCATGCTTAAGCAACCATTGTTGATTTCAAGGATGAGTTGGAATGAAACTCAGCTCGCTCAAGCACAAAATTTCATGTAGGGACTCAAATCTATAACCTGAGTATCAAAGTAGAATCTTGAAACTGTGAGTTACTATTTCTATTTTCCCGTCGATTTGGGTGAGAGAGCCTTGAATTGCAATGTGGAGCGTGATGTGATTTGGAAGTGGTGGGTTTGCCAGAGGTGCTTGTCTTTTGTTGGGTGGTTGCTCTTGATAAGATCCCCATGGAGGAGGCATATCATTGTGAAGGGGTGCGTCTTACTTTTAAGGAAGACATGAGTTTTGTTGATCTATTCATATATTGCTCTGTCTTGTCGGTGGTAGTTTGGTTTCACGTTCTATTTTTCTTCAATATATAGTGGATTGCTCTGAATAATGTGTGTAGCTTTATGAATGCTTGGTAGTCTTATGGTTAATATGGAAAAAAAAGAATTACAGGTGCATTAGGTATAATTACAAGTATTAATTGAGTGTCTTTGGGCCTCAGAAATCTTCTGCTAGTGGATAATCAGATATTAGCAAGTGTTAGTGTTTTTTATTTTGAACAATGGTGATAATTTATTGCCAGAAAAACAAAGAGGGGAATGATACAACAAAAAAGACCATGGAGGCCAAAACTGGGGAAAAAAAGAACAGAGCAAACTTGATAGGAGAGGTTAAAAAAAATAAGGCTGCAATTGCTGTTGAAACAGGACAATGTTAGAGGAATATTAGGAAGAGCAGACTTCGTATTCTGATGTAGAACAAAGTTTGTTTTATTTTTATATTTATTTATTTTTTCTCTCCCTTTCCTAATGTAATTAGGTTTCTTAATTAGTTTCTTAATTTTCTGTCTTAGCATATAAGCCTTCCTAAAGGAAGATGATGGATTTCATAATACAATAACACAATTTTTACAGTAGTTTTTGTTTCACCTTTTCTCTTTCCTCTTCTCTCGTTCCGTCTTGGCGAAGACATGGATAGTTTCCCGATCGCAAGATCTGACTGCGTGATAGAGACTGATCGAACTTTGGGATTCCCCTCATCAGCCCACCAACCTCTCCCGCTTCGTCAAGTGGTATCAGAGCAACCTCCCTACATTGTTAGGAACGATCCTGTTCTCAGAAAAAAGAAAAATAAAATAAGGGTTCTGAAAACCCCTTTCCCATTTTCCTCCCCTGGCTTCGTCTTGTCCGACGCCCTGATGACGAGGCTCCTTCACCTTTTTCGTCACGCCGCCGCATCACATCAAGACTTCTAGATCTCTCGTTCTGCTTGTCTGCATGACTGGACTGGACTGGAGCTCTGTGGCTTCTTCTCCGTTTCTGCCATGAGCGCTGTAAAGGTTCACCCTCGCTTTCCGCCATTGCTCAAGCTCCTCAAGCACGACCACCTGTCTGCAAGAACAAATGACCACATCAAGGATGGGATTGTCCTATTGTCTCCAGAATCCACCAGCGTGCCAAAGGAAGGGTCGCCCAGACCGCTTGACTAACCCAACATCAGGAGCGATAGAGACGAGAAATTCGTCTGCTCTTTTTACCTTCCCTGTCTGTCTGAAAAAAGGGGGTCGGGCGTGGCTTCCCTTGGTGGTTGTTGCCTGGCTTAGCCACGTCGGCAGACGAGATCCTCTTTATTGTCTTAATCGTCTCGTCCTCTCGGCTCTTGGACTCAATGGCATCCAACTATAGTGATGACTGTGTTACGAGATCTGAGTTGAGAGAAATGCTTGTTGAGCTTCGAGTGTTCATACTTGAGTTCGTAAAAGAAATGTTTCAAGAAGAAAGAGACCGACACAAGTAGGAGGTGGAAGGTAACTCTGAAAACTTAAATCAGGTTGACTCGACCTAAAACTCAAACACCACCACCACCACCACCACCACCACCATCGCCAATACCATCTCCACCACAACACATGTTCCCCGACCTTCCCCTATTCACAGTACATATGGCGACAAGGATGGAGAGCGCCTATCTATGGTATACGGTAAATTGTTATTCCATCCTAAGGAACATCCCATTCTTCAAGAGCGGTTTGTGGACGTCTTGGCGACAGAGTTGATTTGTCCTAGCTGGAAACCGTGTGCGGCCCCTGTTTATTTAGTGGCAGAGGTGGATAGCTCTCGTTGTACGTGCATTGACAGTTGCACAGTTAATAGCAGTCATTTGGCTATCTAAGATTGGCTTCCACCGTAGTATGGTACCTCGAGACAATCTCCCTTCATATGGCGACAATTCAGTTGTTTTACTTGATTCCAACTCTGAGGATGGGTTCTTTACAAGACCGGGGGACTGATGTAGAAAAGAGTTTATTTTATTATTTATTATTTTTCTCTTCATTTCCTAATGTAATTATGTCTCTTAATTAGTTCCTTAATTTTATCTGTCTTAGCGTATAAGCCTTCCTTAAAGGCAGATGATGGATTTCATGATACAATAATACAATTTGAGTTTTTACAGTATTCTCGGTTTTCCTTTTCTCTTTCCTCCCATCTTGGTAAAGACGTGGATGGTTTCCCGATCACAAGGTCTGACTGCATGACAGAGACTAATTGAATTCTGGGCTTCCCCTCCACATCAGCCCATCAATCTCTCCCACTCCGTCATATTCCCTACCACCACATGTGATCTTCTAACCCCCTTCTTAGTAAGTGTATCAGCCTCACTGTTAACCTCTTTGGGAGCATTAGAAGAGAGTAAGAGACTAGAAGAATGTCCAGAATTTGTTTTCAACTATGTCTGCTAGAAACCAAGGATAGGCCTTCCCTATTAACAAATGTTGGTGTTAATGTATTGGCCTTTGATGTGTGAGTAATTTGGGCTGTATTTTTGTGTATCGGTGCTTGCTTGGACTCTCTTTGGGTGGTCTCCTAGTTTTCCTTTTTTCCTGTTTCTGCCTTTCCTTTATCCTTTTTAATAAAATCTTTGTTGCTATTTTATAAAAAAGATTTGAGAACTAAAGATCTTGGTGTCAATGTCAATGTTCTCTAAAAATAACTTCGATGCTTGTGTGGTGTATCATTTGCTTTATCTATCCTTTGATTCTTTCTTGGGGGAATCTTAGTAACTACTTGAAAAAGGATTTTTCTGGCACTGTGACAGGTGTTTACAACCTGTATTTTGCTCCCTTCATCACCAGTTTGGAATACATTGCATCCTTAAACAAACCTGTCATTGTATTTTCTCAACATTTTGACTGAATGAACCTTCTTCAATTGGGGATTTATTCTTGTCATGTCTAAAGTACCCGCTCTTTCTTGTGTTAACTTGGTATATATTTTCCCTTCTTCACATGGAAATGAAAAATAATTTATAATCCAGGGATCCTTTATAGATATTTACCGTATAATGTGTATTATGAATATTCAGCTGTGCATTATTTTATATTATTATTATTATTTTGGATAATGTGGGTATCCCCACCCTACGTTAGAGAACGAAACCACCCATAAGCCTCATGTATTAGGTAAGCTTGGGAAGAGTCGAACCCATTCAGCTGCACATTATTGGTTCAAAATTTATCATCGGATAACTCTTAATGACCTCGTACCTGATGACTGACTGGCTCAATTATTGGTAATGAGATATTGCGACTGAATGCATCTACCACTATTTTTTGCTGCCCATGATGCATTAAAAGAGATTATGACCATACAACAAATTGCTTCACTTCAATGTGTATGGTTGAGTTTATGTTGTGCATTTCAAGGTAGTGGTCTAAATATGGTGGAGCTCTTTGTACACACACACACACACACACACACCCCCACCCACCCACCCCCACCAGGGACTATTCCTAGCATATGATGTCCTCGTGTGCAATGCAACAAATAATTTTTTTGAAAGATAACTTCATTATATTATCATGTCCTTTCAAATATTGTTTTAAAGATATTAGCAGCTACTGATAATATCTGGAAATTTTCAAAATTTTGGGTTTTTACTGGGATATTTCGTGAAAAATACAAAAAATTAAAAATAATAAAATATACAATTATAAATAAAAATAAAAATGATTCTTACAATTGAAATAATCATTAATAAATTTGTGATTAATTTGCAAATACACTATAAGAAATAAATTACTTTGATAATTATCTAACAAAACAAAATATAATTCATTATTTGACATTTCTTGAACCATAAAATGCCATCTAATGCCATAGAAGTTCATTGCTAAATACCATCATTGAAGTAAAACAAAACCAAATTACTGATCCTTAACTTAAAAATAATAAAGAAAATACTGTTAATATTGCCATATTATCAGATTTTTGCAAAAAAATACCAAATTTTGGCGATAAGAATGGGAAAAATAATGTAACCCAGAGGGGCTTGGCCTAAAGGTCAAGAAGCTCCTCTCATGAAGGGATGTCTTGAGTTTGATTCACGCTCAAACCCCTTTGGGTCACTCCCCATGGGTTACTCCTCATTGTTTGGACTCGGTATGTGTGTGTAGGGAGGTGTGCACATGCCTAGAAGGATTTAGTCGGGTAAAGTCCCCTATGGGTGAGACGTCTGGGGCACCTTCGGTCATTAAAAAAAAAAGGGTAAAATCCTAATATTAACTGGAAACGGTATTTTCTCAATATTTTGTGGGAAAAATGAAAATATTGCCGATATTTGTTACATGTGTTCTCACGTGTGCACTTGATCTTATTTTTCGAGGACTTGTAGTCTACATATAGCAAGTTTGAACGTACAATTAATACACTCACTAGACTGGATCCTTAGCACATCCTTACATGTGCACCCTTGTGCACACCCATATATAGAGGCCACTTGAGATCATGGAGATGCAATCATCGGAGAGATCTATACTTGAGTAATAGATCTACCAAATATTGTGACTTGATTGTATCAGTCCAGCCATGTTTTTGAAGGCTATGAAGATTCCACTATTTTAGAATATGATATCTTTCCAATGATGAGTATAACTCAGGATGGGTTCAAATTTGGATTGGTTGGGGCGAGAGGGGAAGGGAGAGGAGAGGGAGGGAGGGAGGGAGGGGGGGAGGATCTTTAGGGAGACTTCTCAAGTCTCTCTATTTAGGGAGGCAGCTCTTTAAATATTGAGGTAGGCCACATATTTTCTAAAACAATATGTAGAGAATGGCAAGGACATTGGTTGTGTAAAATTTGAGTCTCATCAAATCATATGGGCCTTGTGATTTTAAGCTTTGATGATTTGATTGCTAGAAAGCTATTGAATTTTCATGTCTCATCTCATAAAGTTATGATTATCGGATGAGGAGTTTTTCTTGAATTATATCATTCATAAAGTCTTCTATCTATCTCACCCAATCATGTAGGGCCCATCCCAATGTAAATATGTAGTCTCCTCGTTGAACATGGGTATCCCAGTCTCCCTAGACCTGTCTTTTTGGAAAGGATCCAAGTTAGGATGTTTGTGCTTGCCCCACGTGTATGGAATTGTATCTTTTTCAATTGTTCATGTATGTGCATATCTTCTAAAAGACCTTTTCAAAAGTATTGTTTCGAGAAAAAAAGGAGAGAAAGAAAGGAATACCTTTTCCAAATAAGTTGCTCGTTATATTAGCCTCATATGCTTTTTCACATATTTGGAGGCTATAGGTTTTGGTCTATTAGAATGTTTCTGCTTTGACCGTTTTGTAAAAACACTATTATGAAGTTGGAATTATTTTCAAATCATTGAAGGTGGGTTCCCCCATGTTTTGCTTTGAGCCCAAAGTAGAAATTTAAAATGAAGTTCTTTGGGGTACATTGTTTATAGAGAATATAGTACTAGTTAGTATGACAATGAATGAATTAAATAATAGCCATCTTTCCCCAAAAAAAATGTGGAAGAGGAAAGATTTCAGGGCAAATGATTGATTAGAACAAAGATGCATGTTTTATCATCCATTTATGTCCCCCCAACTACCCTCACCCCACGGGCTAGCTCAACTGCAAGGCGCATTGGCTTAGCAACTAGAGTTCCTATGTTCGAATCCCATAGCAATCCGATGCCCATGACTTGCGGGGTGCTGCGTGTGTTTGAAGTTTATCCAATGCCCTTGTACTTGGAGAGAGGTGGTGGTCATGAGGTTCTTTATTATTATTTCTAAAAAAGGACAAGTCTCAAAATCTAAGTTACATGGATATGTGTGTGTTGAAGTCCAACATGGATGCAATGTATCATACTCGACAAACCAAGAATAATAGGACACATGGACATGATACCCTATTTACAGAAATTTAAATGAAAATAATGTGCAAAAAAACACTAATAGAAAATAATATACTAATCTTATACACTGTAGGAAAAAGGGTTTGAGAGTTTTTTTATAGGACACATGGAAGCCGATCTTTATTTTTCCAATTTTTTTTTTTTTCTAATTTTGCCATCACCTTTTTCATCTACGACCACCCCCTAACCCATTTTTCTCTCCTTACTTTTCTTTATTACTCCCACATATCTGTTTAATTCTCTCCGTTTCTCCTTATTCCACTCCCAACTCCAACATAATAAAAAACCTCAAATATACTAATATACTATCTCATGTTTTCACTCTCTTTATTTCTCTTATATTTATTCCGCTCATCTTTTCTAATCCTAAATTGGTGTTGATGACAAAAAAATTCTTTCATAGAAAGCTATCGAATCTACAATATTGGTTTGGTTCCAAGGTAAGAGCTTACTCTCCAATTAGCAACATTATTGTAGACCAAAGGTAATATTTGTGCTCTGCATTTGTCAATTTTAATATTTCCACACAAATGGTCTTTGTACAATATTTAAGTTGGTTTTTTTTTTTTCCCTTTTACCTTTTCTTTTTAAATACATATTTCATGGTTCCTTCATCTATGTATTTTTCAAAGCTGTTTATTAGATTTCTTCTTTAAAATATTATCAGTTCTAAATCCATGATTTGATTTTGAATGTACCATTTAGACCAAATTAGAAAAGAATAAATCATATGAGTTGTTTCAATTGCTGGTGTTGTGAGTGTTGCAAATGCATCAACAATATCCTTTATTATTTATTTATCAATTATTTTTGGTATTTTAACACTATTGGTTTTTGAAATAAACGAGCAATATATTGCAAAATCTCCATTTTTCTTTTACCGATATAAATGTTTTTACATCCTTTGATTTGGTTTTGATTAACGAAGGTTTTCTTTCATGATACAATTTGGTGGGGACTAATACAAAAAGGACAACTTTTAAGAGCCAACATTGATAAAATATAACAATATTGTCAAAATCGTACGAGTCGCAACTCGTACGATTCGACTCGACTTGGAGGGTCTAGCGAGTCAAATTGCATCCTTAATCGGTAATGCCAAAAAATCTCATGATTCTTGGATTGACTTGCACGATTTGCAAGTCAACCCGATGAATCGTTGTCTCGTGCGATTCAGGTGGAAGAGGAAAAAGAGAGAAAAAAAGAGGGGAAAAAGATGTACCTGGTGTTTTTCCTCTTCTTTTCTTCTTCTTCATTTGTTCCTTCATTGTCGCAGTTACAGAGTGTTGCTATTTTACTCTTTTTCCACTTCACTTTACTTTTAAAGTGGGTTTAATGTTTACACGAGTTCGAATCTAAGGGAACCTTTTACTTTAGAGTTCCGTGAGGTTACTGTTTATTTGGAGTTTTCGTGAGCCCTTTTACTTTGGAATTTCCTTGAGGGTACTATTTACTTTGGAGTTTCCGTGAGTTTCTTCCGTGAGATGTTTTGTTAGGGCCTTTCTTCTCTTTCTATTTTACGAGATACTGTTCTTATTTTTTTTAATTTTTTGTCATTATTTTTCTATTTTAATTAAAAAAGCATCTCTTTTATTTTTTCTTTTCAATCTTTTTATCCATTTAAAAAAAATTAAAAAATATTTCTATTATTTTTTATTTCTTTTTTTGTATCTATTTTAAAAATAAATAGTTCTTTTTAAAAAAATAAAATTATTTGATGACTGTTATTACTTATTAAAGTTTATTTGATAAATTAATCAAATAAACTTTAATAAGGAATTAAAAAATCATCTTATTATTCTATGTTATGTTACATTAATTATTATATAAATAATAATTTTAGAAAAAACATTATGAATCTTACTATTCTACGATTTTCGATTCACGATTCACACTCCTAGACCGTTTCATGATACGATTCAAGTTTGACAACATTGAAATAAAGTATATGATAGATGTTGGTTATTAGTAAATATGATTTTTAACATGGTAGATGGAAATATGATAGATTGTTGATCATGATGGCACTAAATTATGTCTCATTTGTTAAATTTTTTTAGTGGTAATTTTTTTATTGTTGATCATGATGATAATGGATTGTGTCCAATTGATTACTACGTTTTTGTCTTATTAAAATTTTTCATTGGTTATGATTATATTTATTTCTATGTATTCTATTTTAAACATAAAAAGAGTGATTGAATTTATTTTAGGTAATTTTTAGTAATAATATTAATTATATTTTATTTTAATTATTATCAAAATTTATCTTTTATGTTTATTGTTTGTCTTTATTTTCTAATTGGAGATTCTATCTTAATAAATAATGAAAATTTAGAAAATGAACTTATTATTTATTTTGTATATATATATATATTATACTATTTTAAAATTTTATGTTATTTGTAATTTATTTTTATATATTTATTATTTTTACCCATAGTAGTCATGGCACAAGGCACGCTCAAGGCACAAAGGGGTCTTGGAGCCTAAGGCAAGGCACACTTCTAGGCACGGGCTTTTTTATTGTAGGTGGCTATCCTGTTGGGGGGGGGGGTGGTTTGGGGCGGGGTTAGTAGGGCTGTGCTATAGGTTCCCCACCTCCTTCATAGTTAATAATAATAATATTCCTTACAACTATTTGTAAGATATTACTGTGAAATGCTTTAAATTTATTTTGACTCGCTATAAAGAAAATGCATCAAATGTAAAAGCACGTTTAATAAATAAGAAGTTAATAACAAAAACCTAATATATAAAACCAAGCAATAATAAGTCAAAATCATAAAAAAGTTGTCATTCTGATGATCATATCATCAACAATAAAAGTAAAAGGAAAGATGTTTTTATATAAGATGGAAACTATGATTTACTACATATATTTTAACACCCAATAGGGAAGAATGAGTAGTTGCATTTTTATTATATTTTAACACTTAAGAGGGAAGTTGTGTTTTACCATTACATTTTAATACCTAAGAGAAGAAAGAAAATACACTTCTGTATAAGGTGCAAGGCGCAAACCTCCTTTCTAGCCATTGGTGCACCTTTGACTGCTATGTTTTCACGGGTGTGTAATACGTTTAAATGACTGCTTTACTCTAAGCAAGCAAGTGAGAAATGTATTAATATTTTAATTAGGTTTTAAGAGAAAGGTGTTGTAATAGTTCAATTATCTTTGAGAAAATGTTAAAGAGCACTACAAGAGTTCATGAAGAAGGCTACAAGTGTCTGCAAGTGTTCGATATGGGTGTGTCACACATCATGGTGTTCATGTAACATAGCTGAGTATTATTCTTCAGAGGGTCTTTGAGGTTTACAATCTTATGGTAGATAGCCCTATTTTCCACCATTTGAAGCATTTGGTGGAGTGTGGCAACGAAGTTTTGGGGCAAAAGGTGAAAAGTAGGTGAAGTGCGTGACTCCTGTCTCTTCCATGAGGAGTTTCATGATTTTCCTCATTTCAATTTCTCTATAGCTTGGAAGTAGTGGATTGGTTTGACCTGGTCCCTCGCTTTCTCATTTTGTTCTCTCTAGAGATTGGTGTTGGTGTATTTTTTTCTGGAGTGTCTTTGGTTGGCAGGTATGCTTTTGTAGTGTTGGCCCTTGTTTCCCTCTTTGTTGGTGCATTGCTTGTACCCTTCTCTAATAAAGTTACCATTTAAAAAAAAAAGGGTCTTTGAATGAAGAATTGAAGGGTATGAGTAAAAGGGTGTGGGAAGGCCTATTAATGAATTGGATGAGGTAGTAAGAAAGAACATGATTGATTGTGGAACGAATTTTTTTGATAGGGTGAAAATTTAGAAGTCAAAGGTGACACCTAATGGATGGGCACATGGTTATGATGATGTTGATGATGGTATTAGAAATGTGAATGAATCCGTGTCAAACATAGCAAAGGGGTACCTTGGTCAAACTCCTGATATTGGGTAATTTGTTAGCCCATCTCAAATCTTTCAACCACAATGTTTTTCTAATGGGACTCAGTTGACTCAATTTGGTCATATATTGGCTTAGTTTGTGGCATTGAATAAATGACCAGAGGAAGTTCATCTGGTTAGCAAGGTTAATACTAAGATGGATTTCTGGAGTAATAAAAGATAGAAGTAGAAATAAATATATAGGAGGAAACCTCTAGATTTGGTGGAGATGGGTGTGTTTTGAATTGAAACTGAGTAGTAGCTAGAAAATATAAATTTGGAAATGAGTTTGTGAAAGGAAACATAACGAGGTCGCTCTAATGGATATGTAGTAGATGTCATTTAAGGTTGTTTCTTTGCATCTACAAAAACTAAAAACTGCCCCAATATAAAGTGCTGAAGTGTTACTGGTTCAAGGAACTAGTTGAAGGGGAGTATGATGAAAGCTCGGATTGAAGTCTTTAGAATGACTTGGTAGATTGCAGAAAGATGGAGCTTTTGATAGGTTCAGTGGAAGAGAACTTATTTAGTCTAGGGTCCTTCCCAGGACTTAATCCTAATGCAAAACCCTTATTTATATCAACACCGGTCAACCACAATAGATAAGAGTCGGGAGAAGAACAATGAGAAATGGTGGGAGAATCCCTCCTTTCAAAAAAATAAAAAATGGTGTGAGAATCTCTTTATCTTTTTTGGATCACACTTGAAATGAGATGAAAGATACCACGCTATTGGCCATTTCAAAAAAAAAAAAAAGATACCCCATTGGCCACATGGTCGGACTCTTGGGCTTTTTGGAAGCCACCTAGAAGCTCCTAGACTTCAAACAAAATATGTCATTACCCAAAAGACTTCATGGATCTGTTGTATGATTGCAAATTCAGTAATTGACCAATTATGTTACAAGCTCTCAAAAGGGCTAAAATGAGTCCTATAATTACCTATCATTCAGACATTAATGTAACATTAATGTTCTATTCTAAATGAAAAAAAATTATACAATGACATAAATACGTAACAAATGGGTAGACATTCAGTTTTGAGCATATGGGGATGACTTGTTGTCCAAGTGGCACCATATGATTTGTGTTTGAAGAACTGATGGATCTCAAGTTTAAACATGTGACCACTAATGAGGCTCAATTATGAAACACACAAATCCTTAAGAATCTTAGTCATGGTGGGTTTGTAGGACTTGCAAGTAAAATATTGTTAGGAGGAGAATGTATTATTCTTATCTTTGATTAACTGGACAGCTTCAATACCTTTGCTTATGGTTGCTATTTATACATGCAATATTTGGTTGCATGCCAGCTGGATATGCAGGCCTTGCAACCCTCAATTACTGCTCACCACAAAATGAACCTCACTTCCAAAAAAGAGTAAAACTTAAGGCAAATACTATTGCCGTTTCATTGGAAAACAGATACCAAAGTCCATGGATATCCAGCCATTGAATATATATATATATATATATATATATGACCTTCACAAAAGTCTATCTGAACCAATCTATGTTATCTGTCTAACAAATAAATCTGAGCCTCAGCCTTTCATATTACAACAAATTTACTAAGATCCCAAATTAATTTAAATAATTAAAATAAAATCCAAACAACCCATGGGTCTAGATGTGGGCCCATGTGAATCAGGTGCCTTGCATTACTGCATTGTCACCAGTTTCTTCTAAACAAAAGAAAAACATCCAATGAGGTACCAGTATCTGTTTACCTCTGTCTTGCATCACTAGGACTGTCAGAAATCTTAAATTGTTTCTTGCTCTTCATATTTGTATCTATATCCATTATCTACATATTTCTGCATCATAGCTGGTGGGCCAGAGGGCAACATTGCCAATTGTCATTCTTTTAGTCATTTTGTGACATCTATTTCTTTTGCATTTCCTTTTTAGATTATTGAATCAAGCATGAATCTGCCCATCTGCCTGATCATTTTCTGCATCTTCTATTTTTTACATTTTTTTATCCACTGTCATTCTAATTTACTTCTCTTGCCTCTCGTAGCTTGTTATTCATTTGTATTTTCTTTTTGTTGTATATTAGCCTTGGCTGTTATATATTCTTTTGTATTGTAGTCCCCTTAATAAATTCATCACCATCAACCCACACACATCATTCTGAATATTGACTTCTGAACTTTTTTCCTGTTCATATTGTTGGCATTTAGGATGGTCAAGTGAAAAATGTTTCAGATGGACATAGCAGATATGCTGTGAATGTAGGGACACCATCAATGCAAAATGTGAAGGGCGCTCCAAGGATTCCTCAACAGGATGGGATCCATGATGGTTTTGATGATGTAAGCTACTACATCTCTAGCAAATGTCTTTGTTCTTCAATTTCTTTTATTTTGTTTTTTTTTTTTTAATTTCAACTTAATTGTCTTTCATTTTTCTTTTTGAAGTTGTTCCATTTGCCAAGTGTTTCCAATGAAGAATATAATACGCCAGTGGACAATGGTAAATTTTGTTGATAAATCTCATGTCAGGAACTGTTTTGATCAGATTTTAGTCATTAGTTGTCAGTGGATCTACTTGCCATTTACCTTATAAGTTATTGTATTTTAGATCTACATGCAACTCCCAGCGTTGGCACACCAAAACCAAATAAAAGTGAAGTTGCAGATGATGAGGAACCACCCTTAAATGAAGCTGATGACGACGACGATGATTTGGATGATCTGGAACAAGGAGAAGAGGAGCCTAGTACCCACCATTTAGTTCTGGCACAGTTTGATAAGGTAATTACGGTCTTTCTTCACCTACAGCTTGCATTGAGGATGTTGATATCTGCATTCCTCTTCTAAATTTCTAGGTTTAAGTTGCAGCATTAATTTCTAATAAAGCAAGGAATCAATTCTTGCAATGTTTTCCACACTGATTCGCAACTGTGATTCCTGCTTTCTTGCATTGGTGAAGGTGACACGGACGAAAAGCAGATGGAAGTGTGCTCTTAAGGATGGTATAATGCATATCAACAATAAGGATATTCTTTTCAATAAGGTGTGTTGTGGCTTTCAAGATATACCTTGTATTCGATATGCTTTTTTGGTATTTCATTGTTTGTTGAAGAAAGATTCTCTCTTGAAGTTTGACTTACCATACTTTCTGCAGTTACTGAGGACACATCCAGATATATGGCTTTAGTTTTATATGGATAATGATTGTCACACCATGCATTAGAACTAGATTTTTGTGTACTGGCTTTTCATTTTCATCTAGTCAAGTCTAGGAACTACATCTTTATGCTCTATTGTTAGTTATGACAACAGGAGAAAGTGATGTGTTTCTTGCTAAAAGAAAATCAAGATGGCTGCACTCATTTCAGTGACTAAACATCTGAAACCTACTAGTTTCTAGTGAGTAAACTACTAATTTACTGTCTGGATGATAAGGGTTACTAACCAAACGAAGGTGGTGATTCAAGCAAAGTGCTTACCACCTCTCTGGCTACCATCTTACGTAAGTAAAATTGACTGTCCTTCCTGCTAATGACATGAATGATGATTTTGAAATGTTTTCGTTTTCTGCAACTGGATAATTAAAGGACCATGCTTGAGTAAGTTTGTTAGTCCTATTAAATATAGGCAAAAATTGTGGGAGGAGAATTTTTTATCTTTAATAGAAGTTTAAGGCAGTTCAAATTGCTAAGTGGAACTTGACATTTTGTTGCTTGTCTTACAATATTTTGTTGTGGGACCCACTAGAGTCACCAAATTGACTATGTGGGACCCATGTTTCGTCATAGTTGATCAGGATCTTTCCAGTTTGGAAAGCTAGTTGTGTAATTTGTAATTAGTTATACTTTGATTGATTCCATTCCTTTCTTACCATCGTAATTGGCTCTCCTGTAATTATAGATTCATGTATCATCTTCAGCTTTATTCAATACAATACAAAAGAGAGAGGAATTCTTCTCCATAATCTTTCTTCTCCTTCTTTTCTTATTATTATTCTACATGGTATCAGCCAGAACGAATTCCTGGACACTTTAGGAGGTTTTTCTTATTCTGTTTTACTGTTCCTCACTAGAGTTACTGTTTACCCTCGGACTCTAGCCTCTTCTCCGACTCTCCGAGGACTTCCGTAACGGATTCTCCCTCCTTTCTTCTTCTGCAGATCTGGAAATTTCTGTCTCTTTTTGCATATCTGAGTTCTCGGTTCTCTGCAGATCTGAGTTCTCGGCCTACGATTCATCTACTGGAAAATCTTCTGCCGGTGGGACCCCACCATACCCCTTCTGTTTTTTGATGGCCTATCCATCTGTACCATTGGATCTCTGATCTGACTCGTGTGGGCCCTCTGATCTTTTTTTTTTTTTTTGTGTTGCTGCCTGGGGGACAACTTCAGATTTTGCAAGTTTTTGGGTCAGATCTACTGGCATTTTGTCTGGTTTTGCTTGGAACTAGGTCTCTTACATTCACCCATGACTCTGCTTTCATCGGACTGGACTTCCCCACTTTCCATCACCGGTGGGCCCCATTTCTGCAGTTTTTTGCTCTGGCTGCCAGGGACGTCTGTACACCCTGATTTGGTTATTTTTTTCTCTAGATCTACTGGCTTGGTTCTTCTCTTCCTCACTGTTGTTGCCCACTACTATCACCCCTACCTCTGGATTACATCGCACCTGGGTGCTCCACATTTCATCACCAATGGGGCCCACTTTTCTGCTGTTTTCTAGAGACCGGGATGCCTGTAATCCTAGTTTTTGGTTTTTTTTTTCTTGGATCTGCAAGGAAACACATTACTTTGGGCCCTGGCATTTGGACTACTATATTCATCAACAATGCATCTACAACAAATCTGAGAAGAGGCAGATGTGGACCCCACAAGGCACACACCGAAGCAAAAGCTTGGGGTCCACATCTGCCTCTTCTTAGATCTGCTGCAGCACCTTAGGCTTGGATCTACTCTTCTGGTTCTCGGCAATGGCTTCTGTTGCTTGGATCTCACTCTCCAGCTCTCAGATCGGCCTTCTTCTGATCTCCACAGTGACGCCCCTCCTTGCCCTTTCAAACTACACGGCTTCTGTTATTTTCGATGTTTGGTGGGACCCACTTCTACTGCATCTTTCACTCTGAATAACTGCAGGCTGCTGTGCTGGGATTTTCTTGGTCTTCTTTTTTACTTCTTCTCCCATATCTGCCTCTTTAATCCTCTGATTTAGTTGCTGTTGCGTTATTGTCGTTGCACCTGCCTGCCTTTCTATCTACAAAGGCTTCCGCTCCTTCTAGGGGTTGGTGGGACCCACATCGATGCCTTCTTATGTCTGAGTGGCTGCAAATTGGTTTGTTGGACTTTTATTGGGCTTTCTCCTCTTCTATTGCCACCTCTTTGTTGTTATATCATGTGCTTCCTTTCCTTTTTCTGTTTCCTTAATTACCAATGACATCTTCCACTGTTTCTTCTCATTTTTGGGTAACTGATTTCAGGGCCACAGACCATACGGTTGGTATGTCTAATCTTTTCTCTTCCCTTTCACCTGTTTCTTATGGTCAAGTAAAACTAGGTAATGGATCATTTACTAATATTGCTGGCAAAGGGACGATCACTGTCTCTTCGACCTTGAATCTCTCTTCTATGTTGCATGTTCCTCATTTATCTAGTAATTTGTTATCTGTTAGTGCACTCACTAAAACTTTGAATTGCTCAGTCACATTTTTCCTTCTCACTGTGTCTTTCAAGATCTGACCACGGGATAGGTGATTGGTGGTGGTCGTGAGGTTGGATGCTTGTACCTTCTCGATCCACAGGCTGGTATCTCTGAAGGTTGTTCGACCTCCTCCTCACCAGATGTGTGGATTTGGCATTGCCGGCTAGTCTCCAACTCTATTTTGAAGAAGCTTATTCCTTTTCTGTCATTTTGTCATTTTGAGTGTGAACATTGTCAATATGACAAACATACTAGACCTACTTTTCCTCCTCCTCTCATTGACCGTGCTTCTACATTATTTTCTCTTACCCACTCTGATATTTTGCAATCTCCTTTTATGTCTTGCACTAGTTTTTCTTCTATTTTGTTACATTTATTGATGATCATTCTTGCATGACATGGATCTATATGATGAAACATAAATCTGAGGTGTTTGATCATTTCCGCACGTTTTACAATTGAGTTGCAACTTAATTTGCTTGTAAAATTCAAATTTTGTGTAGTGATAATGGGGGAGAATATTTGTTCCATTCCTTTGTTAACTTTTTGCAAAACCATGGTGTCGAATCCCAACTTTTTTATCCATCTACACATCAACAAAATACTGTAGTTGAACGGAAAAATCAACACCTTCTTGAGGTAGCCCGTTCTCTTTTCTTTACCATGCATGTCCCATCGTCATATTGGCCTGAAGCTGTCTTAACCTTGTGTTACCTTATTAACAGAATGTCATCATGTGTGCTGCTAGACAAGTCCCTTGTTGACATTTTATCCGTACATAAAACCATCCCAATTCTTCCTTTACATGTTTTTGGGTATGTATGTTTTGTTCACCAGTTTTTTGGCGATAAACTCTCCCTGGATTGTATGATGTGTCTTTTTGGGTCATTCACCCTTTCATAAAGGCTACAAGTGTCTTGATCTCCTCACTGGCAGACACTGTGTCCTTGGATGTCACCTTTTTTTTGGAAGGTCCCATATTTTTCAGCACCATCCATTTCTTCCCCCTCCTGTTCGCCCTTTTCTTCCTGCAGATATCAGCCCTTCTAGCATTGTCAAGCCCACTCTGGTGTATCAACGTAGGCAGCTTCGGCCTCCACCTGTAACAGTCTCGCTCATCTGCCCTTGGTCCGGATCCATCTACCATTGCTGAGTCTAATCTTCCCATTGCGCTTCAGAAAGGTAAGTGTACTTATACCAGTTATCCCATTGCTCCTTCCTATCACACTTTTTTTACAACTTTAGACACCATTAAGATTCTAAAGAGGATTGACACTGTCCTTTGGGATCCCTCCTGGAAAACCACCATGGATGAAGAATTAGCAACACTTGTGAAGAACAATACCTGGGAGATGGTTCCTCTACCTCTAAGAAAGACTCAAGTTAGGTGTAAATGGGTCTTTGCCTTGAGGCATAATACATACGGGTCCATTAATAGATATAAAGCTCGTCTGGTTGTTAAAGGCTTCGCGCAGACATATGAGGTGGACTACCATGACACTTTTTCACCTGCCGTTAAGATTATCTCTGTGCGCATCTTGCTCTCCCTTGCCACCACTTATGTCTGGCCCCTTCACCAGTTAGATGTGAAGAATGTTTTTCTCTATGGTGATGTTCAGGAAGAAGTGTACATGCTTCATCCTCTAGGTTTTATCAAATAGGCGGAGCCCAACTGTCTGCAAACTCAAGAAGGCTCTATATGGCCTCAAGCAGTTTTTTTGGGCCTGGTTTGAAAAGTTAGTTTGAAAAATTTAGCAATGCATTGATACCATATGGCTTTGCTCGCTATCAGTCAGTTCATTTCGCCTGTACCACTTTGTTCTAATGATTTTGGTAGTCTATGATGACATTGTCCTCACAGGTAACAATCAGGCAGTCATTTATGCCTTTACAAGTTTTCTTCATTGGACATTTGATATTAAAGATTTGGGGCCCCTCTGCTACTTTGTTGGCATTGAAATTGCTAGGTCTTCTCGCGGAGTCTACCTCTCTTAGCGGAAGTATACCTTAGATCTCCTTAAAAAAGCTCGTTATTCTGAATGCAAACCTATAAATACTCCATTGGATGCTAACACCAAGTTATCTGCACCAGATGAGACTCTTCTTGACACTCCGGCCTTTTTTCTAAAAACTCGTCAGCAAGCTCATCTATCTCACCATCACGAGACCAAACTTATGTTGTTTGTGTTGTCAGCCAGTTCATCCATGAACCACGTGACACTCACCTCCATGTTGTGTTTTGTATCCTCCAGTACCTTAAGGCTCATCTTGGCCGCAACTTGTTCTATGCACATCAGCCTACCTGTCCAGTTCGCGGGTATTTAGATGTTGTTTGGGCCGGGTCTTTAGATGATCGTCACTCTACCACCGGCTACTGTGTCTTCTGGCACATTTAGTTGTCTGGCGAAGCAAGAAGCAATCCATTTTTGCTCGGTCTAGTGCTGAGGCCGAATACCGAGCCATGGCTAATACTGTATCTAAGTTGTTGTGGTTCCAACAGTTTCTTACTGAATTGGGCTTTACTTCTTTCGACCACTCATCATGTTCTATGATAATCATGCAGCCACCAACATAGCCTCTAATCCTGTCTTTCATGAGAGGAGTAAGCACAATGAAGTTGATTGTCACTTCCTGCTTTAGCATATTTCTGAAGACTGACTATTCACTCCTTATCTGCACTTTAAAGATCAGCTTGCGGACATATTGACCAAGGTAGTTCCTCACACTCAGCTCTCTTCGGTTGTTAACAAGCTGAGTTTACTTGACATCTTCGAACCATCTTGAGGGGGAGTGTTGTTGGACTCACTACAGTCACCAAATTGACTATGTGTGACCCACATTTGGTCGTAGTTGACCAGGATCTTTCCAGTTTGGAAAGCTAGTTGTGTAATTTGTAATTAGTTATTCTTTGATTGATGCCATTCCTTTCTTGCCATTGTAATTGGCTCTTCTGTAATTATAAATTCATGTATCCTCTTCAACTTTATTCAATACAATACAAGAGAGAAGAATTCTTCTCCACAAACTTTATGGCCATTTATATCTCAATCATGAAATGCTGTTATATGACTATCTTCTTTATTAGCATCTTCTAAAATCTGATTGTTGATTCCTTTAATCGAAGTTCGAGGCAATGAATTATATAATTATCGTCTATATGAGCATGTTCTAAAAACTGATTGTGTTATCTTCTTCGATGTAAAAAGTGTCAATGAATGGATTTCATGTTCATCTTAAAGATTTCCCTAAATTGCATCTCAATGTTTTTAAAACCAGCTCGACCTACTAATTAGACCACTGTTCTACTACAACTAACTAAACAAATTCTGAACTAACCCCACTACTTGACTTGAACCTGTTTTGAATGAAGTGTAGACTGAGAATTTAACCTAGCCCATTGCAGATCTCGTTCTGCACTAGGTCAAATTTAGAATATCTAGTGTTAGAATCTACCAGTTGCCAAACATGCCCTTTTATAATTCACTTAATTTCGTATGGTGTCTTTTCCTGTTGATATACACTTCCTTACTTGTGTATCTTTGTCCATGACTCCACATAAATTTATTCACTTGTCTTCATTTTCACCATTTAACACCATACTATAAAATTGCTCTTCTAATTACCATGGAACTATATTATCATGCAACACTCCACTTGCTTCCCTACACCTATACTATGAGCCATGTCCAAAATAGGCATTCCAGATGCATCGCTATCATCCCCAACATCTCTGCAACCTTTTTTGATGGAAGTGCCCAACTTTGTATGAAGTGGACCATTTTTTATTTCCAACTTAACCAAGTTCCATTTTATTAGTTGTTCATCTCGTCCTTTTTTAATAGCTTCCAAAACGAGTGGTCTCTTTTGTATCTTTCAAGCATATTTGGCACATGCAAATGAGATTTTGTGCAAGAAATAATAATTGTCAGTGTGTAGATTACTGCATTTCATTTGATTAAATGGACCATCTTCTTTATCATTCGAAAGGTAGGTCTCTTTGTAGGTTTCAAGCAGATTTACCTTGGTTTAATGAGATTTTGAGCACAGAATGATGGATAGAGCAAAGATCTTGTTAGTTAAGGCTGTAGATTTGAATTTTGAAGGGCTGATTGAATTTGTATGTGAAATAGAGAGTTCTATGATAGGAACCTGAATACAATTTGGAAGAAAATGGGGCTTAGGGATTTAACTTTGAGGGGAAATCAACCTCTGTCGGTTTCACTTCGAGGAGAAAGTGACCTAGGCAAAAGCTGATTTGGGGGGAAAACTCTTCTCTACCATTTCATTATAGCCTATAAATAGGCCTAGGGTTACAACTCAAATAGAAATATTTGAAAAGTACAAATGAATTCCCAAGAACATCCCTAAAATATTTTACTATTCTTTATTGACCTGGATCCTATCAAGTCAAATGGTTATATATATATATAATGTTGTAACTAAGGGAATATGATGTAAAAAGGGTAAAATGATGGAGTAAAGAGAGGTCAATGAAGGTGGGTGGAAGTGGTGTGGGAAGGCTATAGGTGGTGCTTGACTAGGAGGGAAAAGGTGTAAAAGATGGTGATTGATTTAGTGGTGTGAAAAGAGTTGGTGATTAAGAGATCAGTGATCTCGAAGAGCAGAGCAATCTGTAGTGGGGAGGGGTGAGAGGGGAGCGATGGGGGTGATAATGGTGGTGGGTGGGGGTGATGAATTTGAAGGTTGATGGAGGTGTTGATCGAGGGAGGGGGGTTGAAGGGATGGTGGTGGCATGGGCATCAATGAACAACAATAGCATTAGTGGGGGTGAGTGAGCAACAAAGGGCGGTGGTGGTGGTTGCTGATGCTCAACTTCTTATTCTTCATCTATTCCTCAAATATACTTTTTTTTTTTCAAATAATTCGATGACGAGGGAATGGTGGAGTAGGTGCACGAATGATGATGCAGTGGTGGTTGAGATGTCGGCTATGGTTGTGGTGGCAAATTTGGTGTTGCTCCGTTCTTTTTTCTTGAAAATAAAATGGGGTTGATGGAGATTGTGGTGTGGATTGAGGCAGGCTTTGCTACCAAAGGAACCTGAATAAAAAAAATGGATGAAAAACGGAAGAAAATGGGAAGTGAATTAAAAAAGGGGGTGGGGGGGTGGTGGTGGTGGTTAAGGATTTCACTTTGGGGGAAAATCAACCTCATTTGGTTTCAACTCCTAGCGAAAGGCTGATTTGGGGGAAATCTCTACTATTTCATTACTATTCAACCTATAAATAGGTTTGGGTTGCAACTCAAATGGAAATATATGGAAAGTACAAATAAATAACCAAAAGATCCCTAAAATATTTTACTAATCCTATCATTCTACTTTTCTGGTGAATGCTATTGCGGAAGTAACTTGGTGATTTTATTATGTCATATAAGAAGTCATGGAATATCCTGTGGTGTTTGGTGCTTCCCATCTTTGTTGTCTTTCTCGAAAAAAGAAGAAGAAGAGGTTGGTGCTTTACATTGGTCTCAGGTTCTACCTTGATCTAGGTGGAACCTTCTCTTCACTTGTTTTGATTGCTACTAGGGACAGCAATGTAAGCCCTACTTATTGACTATTTTGCTTCCTCTAGAACAAACATTTCACCTCTAAGCACTTGGAGGATGGTTCATTCTTTTTGCTCGCATTGGTCCATTTTTCTTGCAAATCACCAGGTATTTTCAGTTTTTCACCAAGTGACACATCTTTTCATTTCTGCCACATCCTAATGGAGCCGTTGAGAGGCCAATTTGGAAGTGGATTCTTTAGCTAAAGGCATAGAATCAGTGGAAAACCTTATATTGCATATAGTAAATACTACATGATGGTTATTGATTAATAATTTATTGCATAGTTCGAAAACTCGAAACTTGGATTTGACTCAAATCTTATCGAATTAAGTAACTTGGCCATGTTTTTGGGCTTGAAAAAACTTGGTAAAATTCATTGACTTGCTTGATTCGAATCTCTATCGAGTCAAGTCGAGTCAACTCGGGTAAACTATTGTTTATTGCATGAGATAATGTCATATGATATATGAGTGCCAACTCTAAATTGATGGATTAAATGACTTTGGTGACGTCAATGACAATGGTGACTATGATGATGGCACTGTAGATGTTTTGTTCTTTGTATGATAAATTCATTTGAAGCATCTTAAGCATGTTGTATTAATAATCATTTGATTTTGTTTTAAAGAGAAGTTTGTCTCATAGAATTTTTCTTCTGTGAAATGCAAAATTATGTCTTTAAAAAAAAAAAAAAAAATACTTGGTTCACTTAGCAAGCTCCGGTTCTTTTTCAACAGTTGATTTTCTTCATGCATTTTTCCTTTTATGTAGTGAGATGATTGTAAAGATCTCATTTACATGGATGTTTGAGTTACAATTGTCGGTATGCTATTGCGAATTGGATGAGTATTTCTCTTCATTTGAAACCCTTTTTTTTGTGTCATAAGACACAGGTGAGTGTGTGCCTTCTTTTGTATTGATCTTCTCTATGAGACCGTTTGGCTCATGGATCTTGTCCACAATTGAGCTTGTTACTCATCAATTTGATGGAAATGAGTTGGTTATCTTCTGATCTTTGGTAAGAAATGAAAGAGGTAGACAAAGTTTTACATCTGTCTAGTTTTAGCTAAAAGCTTCATATTCCTGGATCAGCTATTTTCCCCATTGGCAACATGCTGGAAAGAAATTTAATTTCTTGCATGACCTATGTGCCTGGTCCTGTAAGTCTTCTTTGCTGGCATTTCTTGATGATCTCATTCTCCATCAAGTTATTCATGGTGATGTTTCTCATCAATGTGGATGGTATATGCTGGCTGAATGATGCTTCCCATTTTCTTACATTGTATTCTCTAAATTGCTATTATTTGCATGCTTGATGGTTACGTGTTCTGCAGTGCATTTAGTGTTTAATGCCATTGGAGAACTAGAACTAGAACTGAATCATGCAGGAAACCTTTTTTGTGCTTTTACAGTCACAAAGCAACCTTGATTGCTTTTAGGACCTATTGTATGTTGAGTGGTGTGGGGAAAAAAGCCCACCCTACTTTAGCAAGGACCATCTATTACTACCTTAGAAATAATTTTATGTGTTCTGATTAATCCAGTAACTTAAGTGGAATTATGCACAGGCAAATGGGGAGTTTGAGTTTTGACTTCCAGAGAACTTTTGCCAACGAACTGGGGATGTGGAATCACCACTTGAAGAGCTAATGTTGTTGCATTGGGTTTCTGCGCTGGAGTTTTTTTTTTCCTCTTTTTTCTTGTTGTTTTTATTTGAGGAATTAAGTGATGATGGGTGAGGGAGGAATGGGATGTATAGAGAAAGCTCTGTGACCGACCTACACAAACCGACCGAGCCGAGTTTGGCAAGTCTGTAAAGATATTTGGTATTAAATTTGCTTTGTAAAATTATTTTTGCCTTGATATAATTATAACTGCATCATTTGTTAATGACTGCTTTAGCATTTCTCTAACCTTGAACATTTCCTGTGTGGATTGTGAATGAAAATATGCACTTTGAGTTTATCAGTTTTAGATGAAAGTCGATGGGGAACTATGTTGCTACCACTGCATTTACTTGTATTCAGCAGTCATTTATTTATGTTAGTCTTTGGTGTTGAATTGTGTTGAGGCAGTGCAGTTTTGCTGCTAAATCATTGTCATTGGAATTTTGCAAATGGGGGATGAAGATGGCGTGAAAGTCTGATATTTATACCGGTTTATTAAATCAATGTGCACTAGGCTGTTTCTATGTTGGCATGGATGATTATCAGGGAAAATATGAATTATTATATAGATATGCTTGTAAAGCCATGTTATAGGGGGCAGGCCTATGTTTCACTTGGTTTTCACCCATCCCCACCTCCCCCCTTTGCTTGCCCTTTTCAGCCACATCCCCTTTGAAGGGATTATAGTGAAATGGCTGAAAATCTAGTTGGTCATTACTTATTCATTATTCTGTGCATCATCTAAGTGGAAAAAAAGTACGTCAGTGTCTCTTGTTATCGTCAACACCAATGTCTATCATCATTTCTCAGCATAAATCCTTGAAATTAACTCATGGGCTATCTATTGACTATCAATGTTCATCCATGAAGAATGTAAGAGGGATTGGTCTGACGGTCAAGAAGCTCCCCTCATGAAGGAGAGGTCTTAAGTTTGATTTACGCTTAATACCTCTCTGCGCTATTCGATGTATGTGGGATTGGAAGGTTTGCATATGTTTTAAGGACTAGTTGAGTTAAAATGTCTTTCGTTCAAATAAAGGTGAGACTCTTGAACGCCTTAGTCAAATTCATCCATGAAGACATCGATTGGGTAAGAGCCCATGAGCCTGACCTAGAAATCGCAGCAGATGTGACACTAGCCTGGAGAAGAAAATCCGGAGTAAGCAGTAGCTTTGACTGTCTTGTAGGAGGAGGTGGAGGGGTTAAAAGATCGAGTTCATAAAATGATTCCCCCCCGATGTTATCACCTTTCATGTTTCATTCAATTATTTTAACAATATTAGTTTATAGAGTTTGATTATTTTTTATGCTTATCTAATGAGGTTAAAATACTCGGATAGAGAAGAAAACTTTCTTATCTTTGTCTTCTATGCATTTTATCAAATCACTAGGTTTCTATTATATGATCTTTAAAAGCTTTTATATCTCTCTTTCACCTACGTCATTCAATTTTTTAAGTAAATTCTCCCCTTCCAAATTCATTGTTAAAAAAAGAAGCTAACAATTTAGGCACCACTTTTTAGCATAAAGAAGATACTCTAATGATTCTACAGACCTCAATAAAAAAAAAATATGATAAAAAATAGTGCAAAAATCTCAATGAAAATTTTAATTTGCAATTTAAGATCCAAAATCAAAATGAAGATAGGATTTAAATCTCACTTATATGCATCTTTCTTTGAGTTAATGTGAATCCCACTAGTGGCAATCAGGCCCTTCTTTTTGGAAAGAAAAAAAAAAGGAAAAAAGAAAAGAAACTAAGCTTCTTCTTTTTATAATCCATATTCTTTTTAATTCTTCTTATCTTTTCTTCATTTTTCTTTTTGTTTTCCCTCTTCTGATGTCTTTTATTCAGTAACTCATTGAATTGTTGCATGTAACTTCTAAAAACTATATCCATAACACATGATTAATCAACATGAGGACCATTTTGTTCATAAGACACTAAATGCCTCCAATTCAAACTAGATCGATCACCTGTTGGCTACGGATCACAAGCAAGTTTATTTTTGAAATAAATATAGGCCCAAATCGACTTTGTATGCTACACGATATTTAAGGATAAACCAGGCCCAATGTTTAAATGTAGCCTCAAAATTTGTAGGAAATTGCTTAAAAAATTACATAACTCTTATCTCTATTTTTGTTTTCTCTTTGAACCATTCAAAAGTCATCTCTAATTTTAGCATCGTACGTTTTCTAAACATATTCAATGAATAACAATGACTTTGAAGAGTAAAAGACAATTTCAAGTAGCAATGTCTTAGAAAAGCGGTATTCTTTTTTTAAATAAAATCTAATTTTAAAATACTCCCAAAATATTATAATTTAGAAAAATAACAAAAATGTCATAAGGCCATCCGCTTGTTTTTTTTGTTTTCTTCATTTAGATTAATTAAGAAAGAGTAGTCCATTCAAGTTTATATTTATAGCATTGCAGTATCTTCAAAATTTTCTAACATCAGCTAAAATGAGTGAATTTTTTTTTTTTTTTTGAAGTGGTTCATATATTAATATAAATAGGGCACCAGAGGTGTAAATTCAGAAAAAGAAAAGCAAAGAACAAAAGGCTGAAAGAGAAAACTTAAACTAGATCAACACATTGTTAGTACCTGACCAAGTCTATGTATTGTCCATTTCATGACCGAGCGTGACTGTGTCTTTGACCTTGCCTTGAAAGAATGTGAAGATGTCAGTGCATTGAAGAATTCACACCGAACATGTGATTGGCACACAGGTACATGAACATTAATGGACCTTAAATACCTTAAAAGTCAATGGTTAAATGGAAAATGTTTGACTTTCAGCCTCGAGGCCTCAAGCTTTTGAAGCCTCAAAGATTGTCCTTATCTGAGCGAAAATATATGACAAGTGTATTTTCAGCGTGGGACCGCAAGGCCATGTGTCCCTTAACCCAAATATCTTACAAGATATGATAAGACAAACTAAAAAGAGGGAAAGTCTCCTTTTGATTTCAAAAGATCCTATGCTTCATCATGATTGGAAACCTTATGGAAATATGGAAATCTTAAAAGGCTCCTATGGATTTGATGAGATTATGAAAAATCAGTTTGCCATCTGATACTCATGAACAAATCTTTTGAAGCTAAGCATCGTGGATGGCAATTTAATACATATTTAGAAAGTCCCAATAAAGGATTATTAAGAAATCATTTTTGCCACCTCATGATTTGGTAGTTAAATATTCTGATTGGCAACACGGACGCTGGCCATTGACTAAAATCATTAGAAGTAAATGTTTGAAATCTGGAAATTAAAGTGAGCTGTACTTCCAAATACAGGCTCGAGGCCTTGAAGGAAATCTGGAGGCCTCGAGACTTAACTGTTCCAAGACAGTTCTATAAATGTATGGCTGGTTGAATTCAAAGGGGAGTCCCAAACATTGGAAAATACAAAACAGTTATCAGAGAGCTTTCAGCCCCTCGTCACTCCATCTTCATTATCTTTTAATAAGGATATAATCATGTATTCAATACTTCATTAATGATGAAGTGTGTATGTTTCTCTAGGACCCAAAATCAGTCATATCCATGTCCTAGTACCCATGTTCCGTTGTGCCAATACTCAACAAAGATGGACCTGATCTAAAATAAGAAGGTGCAGCGACATCTATAAGAAGAACACACATTTTGAAGAATTGTTAAGGCCCAAGGCAAGTGTTTTTTATTTATAATTGTATGGTGGATTAGATTAGTGTGATTGAACCACCTTAAAAAATAGGTGTCAAGGATTAGACCAGGGCAGTCGAACCTTTCAAAACTAAGTTGTATTGTTTGGGTGTGACTCCCATACATAGTGGATTTGGGATAGCCCTAGAGAGGGTGAGACCAACAGTGGATGTAGGTTCAGGTGAACCGAACCACTAAATATCATTGTGCATGTGTGGTTTGCTTTAATGGTTTGATCCATTTGTTTATCACTTACACACACGTTTTAGGAGAAACAGATGTAATGTCCCATGCAAACGTCAATTCAGCCACCGACGAAGGCATAACCCAAGCCATACCAAACTGCTAAGACACAATTCCACACCGCACTAGCGAAAGAACAGTGAATAAACAAATGATTCAACTCTTCTGATGCATGCAGACAAAACATACACGCACTAACCATAGTTCTACCTCTTTTTAATATGTTTAAAAGATATTTTTGCAATATCTTCTTGAATATGTGTTGTTAAAAACTCAGAAATTGAAAAAGAAATCTCATGATAATTTATCTAGAGATGAAATAGTTGAGGCTCCTTTTTATAAACATAGCAGATTATGATTGAGTTTCAATTATATTAAGGCTTCTGATGTTGAAATTATTTGCATTCTTTTTGTGTCCTGTGAAAAATCAAGGTCCAAGATTTGTTTTTTTTTTTTAAGACGAAGGTGTCCAGGCCTCGTAGATTACTGGACTAATTTTCAGTGTAAACCTATCTATCCATGCACACCGGATAAAACTAAAGAGAGTGACTCATTAAAGGAGAGTGAGAATTGAATTCAACATTTCCGACTTTTAGAAGTGAGTTCTTGGCCATCACTCCAATTCCATTGAATTAATGTCCAAGATTTTTAGAACTCTAAATGAAATGATACTACATTTCCCTAAAGGATGGCCATTTCTTCTTCACCTAATGAAGATACAGAATCATGATAATGGGACACATATATCTATTGGGAGCTGAGAGATTGTGTAGAGCTCCTACTTAATCCTTATTTTTCTGCTAGCAGCCATTGCCATTGATAATATCAAAGTCATAAACCATCATTGGATTCAATTTTCATACTTAAATCATTTCCTCAGATGTGGGGTAAAAGTACATATTACAAATGGGTATGCGATATTTCGGTTCTCATCATCAGAACCAAGAATATTGACAAACATCTATTTCATGATTCAATTTGCTGCAATCTCAATTCCATCTTCCAAAACCAAGAAATTGGAAGATGAAGTATCATGTTTCAACCTATCTAAAAACGCCACTCAAAAGTCTGAAAACAAAGGCAAACAATACAACTCTCATTCCAATGTCTACTTCATTTCACGCCCAACACGCATTGTGATTTAAAACTACTTATGATGGCTAAAGGATCAATCGGAGTGGATACCGCTGGATGTTTCCAGCCACCGGGCGGCGGTGTTGCCCCTGCCCTTTCACCACCCACATGATCAGCCTTTTTCTCTTCATTTTGCGGCTCTGCCAGCGGTGGTGGTGGTATAAAGGCGGGGGATAACAATGGAATTGGCGCGAGTGAAGGCGGCACATTCCCTAAAGAGGAGGAGGAGGAGGTGTCTGTGTTTGGCTTGAGATCAAGAAACCCCGGCGCATGCTTTTGTAGCCTGCTGGGTGGCTTCTCCCTCTTCTTCTTCTCCCTGGATTCTTTCTTGAAGAAGAAGATTTCTTCCATTTTCTTTGAATTGGGGAAATTCCGAGAATTGGGTTCTCTTGTATTGAATCTTTGGGTTGGGAATTTGGAGGTTTTATAGAATTTTGGGTGGAAGAAACGGTCAAAAGAAAAAAAAAGGAAAAGTTGCCGTTTTTGGAGAGCGAGGTTGGCGGGAGGAAAGGTTTCAAATGGCAGTTATAATGTGTGTAACCAACGGATACTGATCGAAATTTGGGTCGCGTAACGCGTGTTATCGGTTCTTGATTACTTTGTTCATGTAATTTGTTTTTAGGGTTTATAACAACTTTTTGCATGTTGGAGTTTTTCTATAATGGACTTCCTATTTTTTCGGCTTTTTAGACCCTATTTTGTGGATTGTGGGTTTTTTTTTTAAAATCCCAACAATATAAAATTGTCTTTTTTAATTAATGTTTTAAAAATCAATCTATATTATCAAACTATTGTATAAGAATGTTGAGTCAAATAAGATTCAATCGAAGAATAATTATAGTTAAATTTGATCAAACTCATCACATCAACATATTATCATAAAGTATACTGCTTAATTAGTTAATAAAAAGTACAATAATATATAAATAACTAAAACATGGTAATATGTGGAATACAAAACACATAAAACAGAAAAAGTTAATAATAGATTTTTCACATTTATTTCAACTATAAATAACAAATCAGATTAACAATTCAATATAATAAGTTTCAGATATTTTGCGAGTTATTGAAGGTAATTGTGTCTGACAATGGTTTGAGTTGAACGAGGGTTAAATCTTCAAGTGGGGTGGGTTTTAAAGCATTATTCTCAACCATTCCTTGCTTGTGAAATACTGTCAATATTGGGTGAATTCATTTATTAATCTCATTATTGGGTGAAATTGAGTTTTTGTTATAAATTTATTAATAATGATTTTATTGACTACAAAAAATTTGAAGGGAATGGATAAAGAGTGACATACTAGATTTCAGAGTGACTATGGAATAGTTTATGATAGTACCAATTGGAAAATAAGAACTCGAGGAATTGATCACAGATGGATGAGATATTGGTTTTTGATGATAGTAATGATGATGATTCATTAATAATGATTTTAATAATATTTAAAATGAAAAAGATTTTTTAGTCAAACTTTTTAATTTATTGTAAATATGAATATTCAAACTAAGAAAGAAATAAAAAAAGTATATATTGAAAATTTGGTGAAACAACTTTAAGACATAATTAAAATAAGACTAAAACAATGCCAAGATGGTTGAAATGGATTAAATGAGAGACCAAACATCTTCGCCAATACTTTTATTTTGGTTTTTATAATGAAAGGAATGGAAGAAAATTACGAGTTCATGGCCTATAATAAATAAAAAGAACTCTATTGGAATCTTATAAAAAATTGCAATTTATTTTATAATGATGGAACAAGTTTGCTTATTCGATTTCAGGTTTGAGTTTCGTAGGTACTTGATGTTCATGGCTTTCAAGAATGGCTTCTCTCAGATTTGTCCTATGATTTTTCCCTATGGATCATAGGGTTTTTTTTCTTTTTATGTACTTTATATTGTGGTTTAGTGACTTGCTATTTTTGTTTTAACTTTTATTTTTATAATGCAATTATTATTTATGTTTACCTATATTAATTTAAATACAGAGTGAGAAAGTTTTATTTACCCAATGAGAATCATGATTGATGTTCCATGAATCAAAATTTGCTGTGACTTATCCAAAGAAAAATCATTATCAACAACCATAATAGATCTATTTATCCACTTTATTTGACATATACACTCATGGTTATGAAAAGAGATTGAAAGAATAGGATTATATGAAATATAAGAGGGTGAGATTAGACAACAATGGATGTAGTTTCTCTTTGGCTCGCAAAATTTTTGTTTGATGTTAGACACCCATTTGCTCCTAATAAATACTTAAAAGTTTTTTTTTTTAATTAGGTTAGCGAGACACATAAAAATACATGTCATTAGATAGATTGTGGATCCCACAAATTTAAGTTCATTTGATTGGTAATTATGCATATAGAGTATATAAATTTTCACTATTAATTGATGATCCAACCTATATAATCTAGGCCTTTAAATTTTAATGTTTATGGGTCATTGATATTTAAAAATTTAAAATCAAGGGATAAGATCATCAGATAGAGGTGAAACTTCATAAAAGAACTATTTACATAGTTTTTTTATATTTGACCCAACAACATGGACTCTAACCTTGCTAAAGAAAATCTTAGTAGAACTTTTGTTTTTAAATATATTAAATACAGTAATTTGACAAAACGTCTCCAATCTCTAAAATAAATTATGCACATATATTTCCCTTCCATGTTTTTTTCTTTTCTCTTTTTGATATCCTTTCAGCTTTCCATAATATTCATTTTTTGCATAAGCAGAAATTAATATTTATAATCCTCTGTTATATAATATTGATTTAAAATTTCAATCAAACTCGATATTCTGGCATGTATTGTGCTTTCCTGGTCCCATGAATACTGACCAAAAATAGGATCCATGATTGAGAATTTAGCCAGCAAGGCCAGTATCCATGCATTCCCATTTCAATTTGATTGGCATTTTATCCTCCATTACATCACTTATTCGATGGCAGATAATGATTTGATAGTTGTCCCAAGTGAGGTTTAGTGATTCACAAGTCATGCACCAAAGAATCGATGGAGGTAAGAGAGGACCTCGTCAGCTTTCCAATGCAGTAAGAATGACCTCAATCGGGTCGGATGAGTAAGATATCAAGCTTGCAAAGTTGTATGGTGTATTAGGCACCCAAATGGCGTCATGTGGGACCCATTGCTTGCATTGCAGCCATAAATACAAAAATCCACCTAATCAACCACATCATTGCATATATGGCAACCACAAGGACGATGACATAGCAAGAATCTCACCAAAAAAGGCAATTGCATGGGCGCATGAAACCAAATTGGGCATCAGATAGATTTGGAAATTTGGAATTTGGAAAGGGAATCAGTGTCAGAAAACATAGTTTGAGTTTGCAGACAGATTTAAAGTATCAAACAATATCGAATTTTAATGAATTAGGTTAGTTTGGAAATATTTTTCAACAATCTTTCCAACATGACCAAGTTTGTAAAGTTCTGATTTTCGTAGCCAATGTTATCCAACGATTTTATAAACATGTGTCAAGAGGTAGCGTGAACATGGAAAGTCAGCCATGCATATCTTTGGAAAATTTGAATCAATGGTTGGGATTTGTTTGTGTTTTAAGTGGGTGGAAAAAATAGTAGAGATGGATTTCACTTTTGTAAACAATTTTTTACAACTTTGTGTATAAATAGGGCCCTTGGGTTTCATCGTAAAACATCAAAGTCTTAGAGTGAAATCGAAGTCGAATGAAATTCAAGCCTTTGTGCGAAATTTCTTCTCTCTCTCAAGTGTGAGTTGGAGTCTTCTTGGGTCTTCTAGAGTTTTTTTAAGTTTTGAATCCTAGTTCAAGGAAGAGTCTTAGTCTAATTCGGGTCTACTTTGGACGACCATAATCTCCAATTGGCTTGTAAGGATTCCATTTTAGAGTTCTAGAGTATTTATTTTTGTGATGACCGGCACCTCGGTAGGGGATGTGTGTGTGGCGTGGAATACATAGAAAGAAAAAAGAGGGTGGCTCCTCGGTGGAAAAAAGTCTCACATTGCCTAGAAGGTTGTTTGGATCTTGGAATATAAGTAACACTCTTCTTTCAACTAGTATGAGACCTTTTGGAGTGTTGTATAGGCCCACATCCCAATGCAAAACAGTGAGGGTACGTGTGAACCCATAACGGACAATATCATGCTAGTTAATATCATGCTAGTTGGGGTGGAGTCATTACAGTTTTTTAGATGATTTTGAATGGTGTCAATTTCATCTAAGGGGCCATCGACATCATCTCCCAAGTCCAATGGGAATTGGAGGGTTTGGTTCATCCCTTAGTCTAGTGTGATGAAGGATCGCTTCATGTCGAAGTTGGTTTGATGATCTCTCTACACAGTTCGATTCATTGGGTCCGAGTTCTTTCAGAGTTCTACCGAATTTATGAAATGACTCTCGAAGGATTTCTTATTTCATAAAGTAGAGGCCTAGATAGGCGTTAAATTTGATCCTACTCTTCCTTAATATATGATTAGCTTTTATAAGATTTTGTGAGGGTAGCCCATGCTCAAATAGATCTAAATAAGCTATTCACATTTGAAGTCTGTTATAAAGTTTTTTTTAAAGTTGCCTCACAATTATAAACTAGCAAGACTTTGGGCTTATCAACCAACAATTAGGTTCGTATTTGGCATTTGTCAGATTTTGAGTCCATAAGATTTTTAATTTATCATATTAAAAGAAAATATTACTAGATTAAATCTTGGTGCTTGGCAGTTATGAAAAAAAATTAGCAAATCAAAATCTGTTATTTGGTAATTACTGAAGATTCTATCAGATTCTATTTTTGTCTTTTGAAAAATATTATTAAATTAAAATTATAGATGTTTCAAAAAAGTTTAAGCTAAACTAAAATTAAAAAGTAAATTGAAGAATATTTTCATGAGAGCTTATGACGTAAAAATCTGTAAGAATAAATTTAAAATAAAAACCAAAACCAAATGCCCAAATCTATACTAATAAAACTAATTTTCATTGAAATTTCATTTTCTTGAAATAAAAACAATGAAAACAAAAAATGATAAATGATAGAGAATGATATCAGAGATTGAGAGGATTAAAACTCAATGAAGAGCCAATGGTATTTCTAAACCGTAGAATCATTTTCATGAAAATTTGATATAAAAAAAAAACAGTATATAAGTTTAAGCTGATAAAATTTCATCCATACATAACACTTGTTTATGTTGTCAAATAAAAGAATGAGAAAATGCTTAACTTATAATCTTCCGTTTCAAGAAGTGGGAGCTGTCAAGTTCGAATTCTTATAGTCTTATCTGGTGTGCCTTAAGGACAGTGGGTATCACCCGTGGAGGTTTTACGTTTGATTTTCCATAAGAATTTATCGAACGAACAACACTCCTTCGTATACGTCAGGAGTCCATTGATAAGGGGCTGGGGAAAGATTGAACCCAATTCCTACCGTGATGGATACAAGTGTCATAAAAATTCCTGGAGAGTTATACGTTTGTGTATTGGTAAGACCAAATAAATAAGATTGATATGTCATAGAATAGAAATGTACATCTATACATAATTCAGGTGGGATGAATCTAACTTGCTTCAAATTAAATTTTTTAAACAAAGTTTTAATTCCAAATGTAACTCACATTTAGACTAGGTCTCATGCATGCTTAGGTTTAAATGTCCAAAATTTATATCTGTTTGGAATACACTAATAAAAAAAATACTTCTCTAACTCCTCGTCTTATTTAAAATGGGGCAATTAAATTATCTTAACACCTAATTTTTAAGTGTAAATAAATCTATTGTATCTTTGGTGTTTAATTTAATAGTGAGAATATATAAAAAATTATTAATATAAATTAAAATATAAAATTTTAAAACCTTGTATTGATCATTAAATGAGCTTTATACATGACCGAACTTTCTACATAATCATCTACTAGTTTCACTTATAGTGGAAGTCATTCTAATGGTAAGAATAAAAATAAATAGTGAAATTTGAAATATACAAGATTTATCTATTAAAAATTTAAGTTTCTAGTTAATTTATAAATACATATATTTACATTAACATATTTTCAAATTTTATGAAATTATTAGAACTTATGTTGAATAAGTCGGATAAGAAAAACATTAAATTTTATAGATTTTTTAATAAAATATTTTCATTTGATATGTTTCATAATATTACAATATCTGAAAAATATATGTCCATAAATATGTGTTTCAGAAATATCCAACACTAGTATTTAATACGTTGAAAGGATAAAATAAAATGATTCCTCTTTAAAATATTTCAATTAATCTACTTATGTCCCGAATCAGACGGGTCGGGTCGTCTGTCGAATTCGAATTGATCCGTTGCGGTGAATTGTCTTTCACGTCCGAGAGACATGGGCTGCGTTTGGATGGGGGTAAGAGGGGGTAACCCTCCATTTTCTCTTGTTACCCTCGTTTGGTAACAAGAGGGTGAGGATTCAAATTTTTACCTCTTTCATCACCATTTTGAATACCCTATGGGGTTTGGGGTATTTACTCTTGAATACCCATCCTTACCCTCTGTTTTGCTGTTTCATGAGATTTTTTTTATATTTTATTTATTTATTTATTTTGGTGAGTACTTGGCTTTTTTTTTTTTCTTAAAAGTACTGTATTATTTCTATTTGATAAATTTCATATCATCAAACAACAAATTGTATTTTTTTATGAAGAGATATATAGAATTTTTTTATTCATTTATTGAAATTTAAAATAATAATAGTGATTTTTTATTTATTTTTTAAGGAAACCTTATCCCTATTTATCCCGTACCTTCTTCTATTTTTCAATTATATATTATATAATTGAAAAATTAATAGATTTCAAATAATTAGCAATTTATTTTTTATATTATATAGATTTTCAATATGATGCATTTGGATGAGTGGTAAATTTTTACAGGGGTTATCACAGGTTACCCTTGAGTAGGGGTAATTGTAAGTAGGGGTAACCTGACATATTAACAATTTTAGAATAATTAATAATTTTATTTAATCCATATAATATAAAAATAAAAATAAAATTTCCAAAACGTATTTGTCAAAATGTCCTATTTTTAAGTGGTGATTCTGTCGAAATTTCGATATAGTCTCAGAACTCTGAAAGAGTTTGAGGTTTATGGTAATTAACAATTTATTCTATTAGAAGTTTATTTTAAAAATGTGTCAACATTTTTAACATGATGCATTTTGATGAGGGGTAAATTCTTATAGGAGTTACCCTTAAATAGGGGTAACTGTAAACAGGGGTAACTTGACTTATTAACAATTTTATGAGAATTAATAATTTTTATTAAATTTATATAATATAAAAAATAAAAATAAAATTTTATTAAATATATTTGTCAAAATGTCTTATTTTTAAGGAGTTCAGCCCGTGACCATTTTTAATATTAATTTTATATTTATTGTGATTTATTAAACTATTATAATAGTTTATTATATTATATATTTCATGTTACCAATAAACAAATTATATTTTTTTATGAAGAGATATGTTAATATTTTTTTATTCATTTATTGAGATTTAAAATAATAATATCTATTTTTTCTTTATTCATTTTTTTACTGTTAGAATATAAGTGTTTATTTTAAATTATAATTATAAAAAAGAATCTATAAAAATTAGATAATATTAGATTTACTTAATAAATATTATTTAATAATTATATTTTATAAATTTTTCATAAAATTATTAATATATTAAATTACCTCTGCTATTAGATACCAAATAAGATTTTTATTTTTAAACTAAATTCTTACTTTACCACTTTAATTACGAAAGACGATAAGAGTAGCTCATTTTCAAACATGACCCCTGCTTGATGGGGTAACCCATTAAAAATTACCCCCGTCCAAACGCAGCCATGGATATGATATGAAATTCGTGACACGTGGCTAGTTGGAATCGATTCCCTACTCTACAGTTGACACAGGAGTAGGAAGTAGACTCAAAATGTGTCCAGTGGGCACTGCTATTGCTCATCTCTGGTTGCCAGTCTGCTGGTCTGTAGCCAAAGAAGAAGGAAGAGAATCCAATGGCTTCCATTTCAGTCCCTTTTCTCAGTTCCAGAGCCTTTCCTTCTCATTCCGCCAAGACCCATCTCCTTCATTTCATCATCTCCCAACGCTCTCCATCCTTGTTCTCCAACCAAAATTTCACCAAAGCAAGCAGCAGCAGCAGAATTAGCATTGGAAAGGGTTTCCAATCTTCCGGAATGGCACTCATTTCTGGGGGTTTACTGAGACGTAAGGTATAGATTGTAGAAGAGGGGTCTCCATTCTGTTGACTGTTGGGTTTTGAGGAGAAAGGATATTCCCATTTATGAGGTTCTAATTTGGATGTCTGCTTTTGTGCTTTTGGGAATATTAATTAGGTCCAAGCCCAAGGAGAGTATTCCTCAGGGGATGAAGCTGTTCCATTTGATTCTGAGGATATAGCTCAAGAGGCTTTTGCCTGGTCTTCTGTCATTCTGCCGTAAGTTCTTTCCTTTTCTATTCTTTTATCATCTTCAGTACAACTTGTGATTTCTTGAATTATTTTTTCTTTTCCCCCCACTTCTTGCTTCTTTTATGCTTCATTAATGAAATGTTGGAATCTGAGAAAAATGGAATATGTATTTCAAAAACGGTACTATTTGGAACTTTTTTATTCATTTCATTTTTTATTCCATTAGGTTGGCTTCTTTATTCTTTCTTTCAGAATGGGTTCTCAGTGGAAAATAAGAGATGGGACTGTTAGGGTGCGAATGAGAGTCCCAAATTGATTGTGAGAGGGAAAATTAAGGACTTATATGGGACTAAATTGTGGAAATATATTTAGATTATCCTAATTATAATGTGATTAGGATTCTAGTTTGGGTTTACCTCTAATTAAGAGGTGTATTTGATTTATAATTAGTTAAGTGTTTGAGTCTGATTATGATAACCCTATGGTCGGCTAGAGGCTATATATACATGTAATAGTTTAGATATTCAATACAATTTTCTCTTTTCTAACATGGTATCAGAGCAGTTATGATTTTAGTTTGAAGGTTGATTTCTGAGTTTCACTTCTCTCCCTCTGCCTGAGGAATCTCGTTGGCAGAGGGAGGGGATTCTAGCACTTGCTTCCATCGACCGTGTTTTCTTTTCTCCCTCGGCCGGCGGCCATACTTGGCATAGGGAGGGAGAGAGAGAGAGAGAGAGTTGAGCAGAATGGTCTCAAGCTCTCTCAAATCTGCGTTCTCGCGGCTGGTATCTCCCTCGATTTATGGGTTCCTGTTTGTAACCCTTTGGCTCTGTTTGCAGAAGCCCCTTCTCAGATCTGCCTTCTGCAACTTCCTCATTCCGCCGGCTCTACACTGTCGTGTCGGATTTGCCCACCGTCACCATCTTCCGCCCAGATTTACTGCAACCCACTGCTGCAACTCCAATCAGCAGGCGTTCGCCCATCTCCATTTCAGCGCCTAGATCTAACCCTGGTTGACCCAAATCTGCCTTGCTCGGTCCACTGACCAACTTTGCAGATCAGATCCTCACATTTCTGGCTCGCAGAAGACCCTTGTTCCTTTGAACCCAGATCTATTCTAGATCTGGTATTCATTTTGTTTTTCACACCGAACAGAAGTCAGAAGTTTCCTCGCTGGAGAGCAGAGGCACGCACAGTGCCTCCCAATTTCTACTCTCGCGTTTGGGGGTTTTGCCCAAAGGGACCAGATCTCCACTGAGGCCTGCACATTTTCTCAAGCGTATCTTCCAGTATCCTGCTGCATTCCCTGTTGCAACACCTCTCTTCAGGCGTGCGAACCCTCTTCTTCGGATATGAGCCGGCGGACAGAGGCCGCACCCATCTCTGATTTCTCAGGCCGAACCCAGATCTGATTTCTCAGATCGGTTCCACATCCATATCTGAACTCAGCAACTTGAGTCCAGTCGTTGTCGCCGCCTCTGTCTTCCGCTCGAGTGAGCCCAGATCCGTTGGTTTGCTGCTGAGATCTTGTTTCAGATCTGATCGCTTAGAGGGCTCTCTCGCATCTGAAGCTTCCCCGTCCAGCGCCTGCCACCACATGAGATCTACATCTGCATCTTGAGACCTCGCCGCTTGCTGCTATCTCTTTCGTCTTACCGATCTGCGCCCCAATCTGTCGTTCAGATCCACGCATAGCAGATCTGTTCTGTGCTCTTGTTGGTGTTCTCTTCCCAGATTTGACTCTGCATCTCGCCGGGACACCCATCGCTACTCTACCAATCAATCCCACCGCCAGTTCTGGCTTTTGATTTCAGTGGGAATCCACAGTCTGTGCGCCTTCAGATCGGTAGTTCCAGGCGCTTCTGCTGAGTTCCAATCGATATCATCGATGTAGATATCTGGATCTGGCAGCTAGATATCGCAGTAAAGGCCATTAATCTCTGCCCAGAATCTTCTCGTTGTGTTTTGGAGTGCTTCTTTTCCAGCTGAATCATTCCACTCAACAATGTTGTTGTAGAAGGACATCAGTTTCTTGGTTTCACACAGTTTCCCCCATGGAATCAGGCATATGGAAGTGCAGAATTTCTTCTCCCAAGAAGGAACAATTGACTGCCAAGACCCTGAAGAGGGCTTCCTGCCATTAGACCTTTGACATCCTCTCCAATCACCCATCTTTGCAAAAGATAAACAGAAGAACAACATGTTTTTTTTTTAGTGTTTCTTCTCGCCACGATCGATGAGATCCGTGCCAAGAAGAAAGGGAGAGAGAACATATGAGATGTGTGATGGCCATCGTTGTTAGTGCTCACAATGGAGTACTGTTTTGGGTGACCCGTTGGATCACCAATTTGGGTGTTGCCATTCGAGCATGCCTCATTGTGTTGTTTCTCCAACGGCCTGTTTAGTTGAAGAAAGGGACGCAAACCCTTCTCCTCCTACTTAGCTGTCTATCGAGCCGCCTTGTTTTGTCGTTTCTCGAAAATGAGACGGCATGTTTTGGACACATGTCCATTTGTTGTGGAATTCATCCACTCCTTTTATCTAGAGGACTCATTCGTCCCCCTCATTTGCTGGCCTTTCATGGTTACAACCTCATTTGCTGGCCTTTTATGGCTAAAGCCCCATTTAGTGGCCTTTCGTGGTTGCAGCCTCATTTGCTGGCCTTTCATGGTTACAGCCCCATTTGTTGGCCTTTCATGGTTACAACCCTATTTGCTGGCCTTTTATGGCTTCAGCCCTCATTTGCTGGCCTTTCATGGCTTCAGCCCTCATTTCCTGGCCTTTATGGCTACAATTATTGTTCACTGGCCTTTTCGATCTGATTGATCGATGTAATGGTTTCAGCCCCTTGTTTTGCAAGTCACTCATTGCCTGCATTTATCGCATATTGCGATCATTGTTTACTGGACAATTGTCTTACGGCCACTGCCGTCGTTCGAGCCTCTTTCTCTATTTCAGGCCACCATCGGTGTTTGTCGCCTGTAATTTTGCGCCAATCAACGCTGCCACATAAACACATATTTGCAGCCAGTCAACGCTTCCTCTTCAACAAGTTTTGCAGTCAATCAGTGTGCTGCTTTAACAAATCTCCATGGCTAGTCAGTTGCCACTTTTGCAGTTCACCTGCTGTTTCTTCACGTTCCAAGCTTTACGTTCATCCACGCTTCAGCTTGCGGGGGCGTGTTGAAATATATTTAGATTATCCTAATTATAATATGATTAGGATTCTAGTTTGGGTTTACCTCTAATTAAGAGGTGTATTTGATTTATAATTAGTTAAGTGTTTGAGTCTGATTATGATAGCCCTAGGGTCGGCTAGAGGCTATATATAGATGTAATAGTTTAGATATTCAATACAATTTTCTCTTTTCTAACATAAGTGACTCCACCTAATAGGCTGGTCTTTTGGGCTAGAAGCCCAGTCCTAACAAGTATCAGAGACAGGTCCCCGAGACACAATATGTGGACTCAGGGATCCCCTAGCCGAACGGGATGGTTGATGATGTTCTATCCTCTTGAGAGCCTCATTCAGGGGGGAATTGTTGGGGTGTGAATGAGAGTTCCACATCGGTTGTGAAAGGAAAAACTAATGACTTGGACTGAGTCACTCTACCTATCACGCTAGTCCCCAGCCCAGTCCTAACAATGACTTCCTTTTACATTTCCAATTTAAGTGTCGGACCATCACATCAACGATATATTCTTGTCCTCTCAGAAGTTTCCTTCATTTCCTAGTTCACGTGCATTGTATATTTCATTGAAAATCCTGTTTTCAAAGAAAATTAGGTTTCTCACGAAAATTGAGGTAGTTTTCCCAAAAAATAAGTAGTTTTTGAAGCTATTTTTTTATTTTCCCACACATTGATGCATGTGCTGCGTAACGGATATTTTCAAGGCAAGAGGGTAGGGAAGTTGATTTTTGGTCCACCTCCTAATGTGTGGAAACACACAAACATACCCTTACTGAAATGGTGTTTTAGGAAAGTTTCTCTAGTTTCTGTGCTCATATGTTTCGTAGAAAATTCAATCAGACCATCGATTTTCAAATTTAAGGATTTGAAAATTCTAGTATTTGTAGAATTTTGAAAATTCGTCCAGGGGCCTCTCCTGTTTGGTAGGTGTGGACTATTAGCTAAAATCTGGGTATTCCATAAAATAAAACGACATGCAATGGAATTCCATCCTAACATTTCATATAGGATTATTTAAAGCTATTTAAAATGGAATTATGTGGGATATCATAATTCCCGGCCTCAATTCAGATATACCGAAGATAGAATTCTTTTATTTTTGTTTGATGTTTGTCCCGTTAGGGCTTGTTTTTTCTAGAAGAAGAAATCTTACATTTTTTGCTCTTTTTTTCCATAAATTTCTGCTGAGTTTATATGGAAGCCAGAATATAGGCTGACATTGATAATGTGTACAAAGTTGAATAAGTTCCCCTCACTTGATACCCTTTTTGAAGAAAAGTTCTCTCTAAATATGAAGAATTGCTTAAAAATATCAAGTTGTAAGAATCTTCTAAAACTGAAAAAGTTATGATGATGGTACCATAAACACGTTGACAAGAATTAAAATACTGGCAGAATTAAAACATGGATCTCTTAAGAGCAACTGATGCGGAACACCACAACCAGTTTCTTTATTTAGACATTAGTTTTATTTAGCATTATTGTATTTTTCTAGTCCATTATTTAGATTGGTAATTTTGGTGTTATTTGAGGGTATTTTGGGCAATTTTATGTAAAAGGGGTATTTTAGTCTTTTTCTCCATGTAATGAGTATAAATACAAGATGTAATCCTCATTAGGGATGGAATGAATGAAGAAAAACAAAATTTTCTTTGGAAACCTTGTTCCTTGCGCATGATGTGTTGTTGAGAAATCAACGAACCCCTTAGTGTGAAGCCACTGGAAAGGGTGAGAACCTCTTCCAAAACCAGGTACTATTCTATCTTCTTCCTCTCTCCACTTCCTCTTCCTCTTCTCTTTATTTACTTTTCTTTTTCCTTGCCCAAACCTCCCAAGATTCGTCCTTGCCTTTTTCTATTCCTGCCCCCCCTCTGTAACTCATCTTCCCTTTGCCGCCATTCCCAGATTTCCCCTTTGTTGCTCCACTGTTGATTGCCGTGTTACCGCTTTGCCGCCATTCCCAGATTTCCCCTTTGTTGCTCCACTGTTGATTGCCGTGTTACCGTGACCACCTATTTCCCCTTACCTTGATGTCGCCTCCCCTCTATTGTCCAGATCTTGTTTGGCCACTTTTCTTTGGGAGCCCAGCCATCGCCACCATCCCACTTGCCATAGTTGCTTCCGCCCACGATCGTTGCATCTTCCACCTGTTCCCCCCAATCCTAGCCGCGCCTGCGATTTCGTTTGAGAAACAGAGAGTCGCATGAACCCTTTTGTGCCTTCATCCCCACACGTCCCACACCGTGGGACCCCCTTGCAGTTTTGGCCTTGACTCCCACCCAATTTTCCCCTCTTTGTTTATTTCAATGGAAACCTAAGTCGTATCCACGTGCCTAAGCTCCTAAGTTTAATAACTATTCATTATCCGTGATAACTAGTCCTTGACTTTTTGGCCCGATATTCATCGGGATCGAATAGTTACTTAATTCCCTCATCACCACATTTAATCCATTACACACATTATACTGTGGTAATTTTTTATTAATTAATTGGATTTTAATTTCAGCCCATTTGTTCAGTCGAAGTGGCTGGGCGCACACATTCGGGTTTTAAGCTTCGGTGCTCCAGCCCGTCAGTTGACCCGGTTTCTTCAGTTGGTTCAGCCCATTATGTCGATCCAACAACCGCACAACTGCAACGGGTAGTCGTTCCACCACCAGCTTCTGCAGCAGAGTCAGAACTAGGCGCTTAGTCAGCTCCCCTACCACTACCATAGCAAGCTTATCCACCACTACCAGCAGATTTAGGGAGCATTATTTTGACCCTTTCATAACCTCATTAGGCAATTAGGTTACCATATCCCCTGTCCTGCATCAAATTTGGTACCAGAGACAGGTTGGGTAGTTTCCTTAAACACTCACGGTCTTAGGTTGCATCATATATATATATATATATATTTTTTTTGAAAAAAAAATCATTCTCGCCATTGCATATAGTATTAGGACACAACATCTAGTTATAGATATTTTCTTCTTAAAGTCATGAGTCTAGACATGTTAGGAGAACAACCCCTAGCTTGGTGGAATCAGGCCCTCGCCCAGTTGACTGAACTCCAAGGAGTTGGTTGTGGTGGGTACCATTAGTCAGATTGGCATCAAGAACCTACCGAGATCGTGTCTTGAACACCGTATGCGTAGAAACCTCTAGCTTTGATGGACGCTTAGACCTTAAGGTTTTCCTAGATTGGGTGTTAGACATTGATCACTACTTTGAGTGGCATAACATGTCAGAAGTTCGACGGGTAAACTGAAATTGGTTGGACAAGCCCAGCTTTCCTGGTCCACGGTGGAACAAAAAACCAGGAGACTAAGAGACAACCCCCTCAATTTGACTTGGGACGAAATGAAGGAGTTGTTAAAGCAGAAATACGTCACTCTCAAATACAGGCAAAGACTCAAGACTAGGAGTCAGGAGAGAGCTCTGTTCATAGTAGAACAGTCCAAGGATGAGACTGATCTTGAAGATGAAAAGATAGAGATTTTTGAAGGTGTAGAATCTCCCAGGGATAAAAAAACCTGAGGAGACCAGAAAAACTCCTCTTCTTTGGTTAGGTGTGCTTTCACTCAATCCCAACCCATAGACCTCATCCCAGTGTCAGTGTCACCTAGTCCGTCTGAGTTTGTACATGCATCTGCACAGCGCATTCACGATTTGCACGCTGAAATTAACTGTCAAATTAATATAAGTGATGAATAATATAAGTTTGCGGCAGATAATCATTGGAGATCCAAGGAATTTGATGTGGATGATCATGTGGAGGACCTCACACCATGTCCAAGTCCAACACTTTCACTTCCAAGCTCCACCCCACATCAGCATGACCCTGACCCTCCGACTGACCTTCCTAATCCACTACATGACGCATGGCATGCACCTGTCCAGCCCACTCAATCTGTACCTCCCTTACCTTCCTTGCCATCCAAGAGAGAGAAGATATAATTTATCCTTGTCGAGGAAGTTGTTTCCACACATGCAGGAGGACATCAGCTATATCCTGTGACATGGAAGCTCAGGCCCATGACAGATATTACTTGGTTGCTTGAGTGTGAGCCACATCAACTTGCTTCGGATTTACTGGAGAGATTTAGGAGTCTTGTCACATCAGAGGTGTATTCTATCCACATCTTGTTGCTGCCGCCATCCAGAGTTGATCGTGACGTTAGTCTAGAATTCCGAGTATACCGTCGATGGCGGAGGAGAGTCAATCCAACATTCTTATTGTGGCCCGACAATGTTCTGCTTGGTTGATACCTGAAGGCCTCACGTGTGTGATTACACATTGAAGACCCCACATTAAGAAGATGCGCACGTAGGTAGATTTTTGTATTTTCATCTTGAACTCGAGGTCGAGTTCTTTTTCAGATGGGGAGATTGATGCGGAGCAACACAACCAATTTCTTTATTTAGACATTAGTTTTTTTTAGCATTATTGTATTTTTGGTGTTATTTGAGAGTATTTTGTGTTTATTTGAGGGTATTTTCGGTAATAGGGGTATTATAGTCTTTTTTCCGTGTAATGAGTATAAATACAAGATGTAACCCTTATTAGGGATGAAATAAATGAAGAAAAACGAAGTTTGCTTTGGAAACCTTGTTCCATGCGCATGATGTGTTGGTGAGAACCTGTTAGTGCAAAGCCACAGGAAAGGGTGAGAAGCCTCTTCCACAACTAGGTACTATTCTATCTTCTTCCTCCCTCTCCTTTTCCTCTACTCTTCTCTTTGTTTTCTTTTCTTTTTCCATGCCGAAACCTCCCAAGATTCGTCCCTGCTTTTTCCTATTTCCGTTCCTCTTTAATCCATCTTCCCTTTGCTGCCATTCCCAGATTTCCCCTTTGTTGTTGTCGTAACCCCATATTCCCCTACTGTTGATTGCCGTGACTCCAAACCCTTCCCTCTTGTTTACCGTGACCACCTATTTCCCCTTCCCTTTCCCTTTGTCGCCTCCCCTCTACTGTCCAGATCTTGTTCCGCCACTTTTCTTTGGGAGCCCAGCCATCGCCACCATTCCACTTGCCATAGTTGCTTCCGCCCACGATCGTTGCATCTTCCACCTGTTCCCCCCGTTCCTACCCACGCCTGCGATTTCGTTTGAGAAACAGAGAGTCGCACGAACCCTTTTGTGCCTTCACCCCCACACGTTCCACACTGTGGGACCCCCTTGCAGTTTTGGCCTTGACTTCCACCCAATTTTCCCCTCTTTGTTTATTTCAATGGAAACCTAAGTCGTACCCACGTGCCTAAGCTCCTTAGTGTAATAACTATTCATTACCCGTGATAACTAGTCCTTGACTGTTTGGCCCAATATTCATCGGGATTGATTAGTTACTAAATTCCCTCATCACCACATTTAATCCATTTAAACACATATCTTAGTATTTGCATGATTATGTGTGGTAATTTTATATTAATTAATTGCAAAATTTAATTTCAGCCAATATTAGATTTAGGGAGCATTATTTTGATCCTTTCATAACCTTATTAGGCATTTAGGGTTACCCTATCCCCTGTGCGTTAGCAACCCTACCTTCAAAATTAAGAAAAACAAATCAAAATACCAGTAGAAATTAGTTTAAGTCCTTTGAAGTGCTCCCAAGTCCTTTGAAGTTGGATTCAGCTGAAGCAAGCAAGATGAAGGAAGAAGGCTCTTTTAATGACCATATGGTTTACTCAGTGGTAACTCCATAGAACCCAAAACCTTCATCTCTTAATCTCAAAGCTAACTTTTAATCTTTCCCATATAGGTCTTGGATGTCCCAATCTATATGTGTAGACCTTCTGTCAGGTTCGGGGCCTGTGTTTTTTACCTACATCACATTTCTAGTTGAACTTCTCTAAGTACCTCTCGACTATATCTTCCACCTGGTCCATGTTTTCATCATCACCATTTCATTACTTTGTCTTGTACTCTTAGTAGTTAGTACGAAATTATGCTAAGGGTCTCCCTCTGTAAGAAGCTACTGATGTGTTTTTTTCAGTTATTGCTAGAATGACCATGACTGGAGTCTACCTCTGCTATTGGCTATTGCATGATGTATATGTTACAGATGAGATTGTCATAAACTATGTTCCATGTCATTCATTAATCAACTCTGATATAAATGGACTCATTAAAGGAATTGCAGATAAACTTAAAACTCTAAACTAATTCAATCTGTAATCAGAGATTAACACTAACTTGAGTCCTAATCAATAAGATATCTATCTTAACAAGATGTAGCATGAGAATCATCGAATGAATTCTCAGAATTAAAGACTTGGAAGAGATTTTTGATAAAAAGTGAAAGAAATTCTTTTTTTGAATTGGATATGGAGAATAATCATAATGGCAATTATAAAAGATTCTTTCCATGACCTGGTGCACGAGTTTGAATAAGGCTCTCTCACTCAAGAAATAATTGTTTGTAAGTTAAAAGCAGTAAATCTGCTAAAATAAAAAGTTAAAATTGCCCTAATCTGTTGCTATCTATCGTAAAAAGAAGAAGTTAAGTTGTTCTAATATCTTTCGATTACATTACTAGTTAAAGTTCTGTTGCTATCTATCGTAAAAAGAAGAAGTTAAGTTGTTCTAATATCTTTCGATTACATTACCAGTTAAAGTTGGATATTAGTTTTAATGATGTTGTTTTCTAATCACTCCATCCAACATTAGAAAGAAAAACTAAATCTCCTGGGAATTCATTTGTTGATGAAACTTGAGAAGTCAATAACCAACTCATTGGATAACATATATTCTGTATTTCATTTTTTTCCCTTTGCTTGCTCTCTTATGGGGAATCCAAGGATTACTTGTCTTTCTGCCCATTCCAGATTTAATTTTTGACAGTAACAGAAGTAGCACTATCATAAGCCATTTCTTTTCTGTTTTTTGTTATTTATTTTTCAGATTGGATATTTTTATCCTAAAAATATAGAAGCATTTACTAGGTCTATAAAAATTATGCTCTTTATTTTTCTTACCGAACTTTTGCATATGTTGTCTTAAAACAAAAATAGCTTCATTTTGGACCTACCTAGCATAACACCAAATAATTTATCTGAAACAACCTATCCTCTATTCCTTTACTTTTATTGGGATCAGCTTTTCTTCATCTCTTATATGCCTTACATGATCTAGGTCTCTATTTCTCCACGTCCTTATTTTAGCCAACTTATAAAGCACTTCCATCCCCCTTCCCTTTCCTAATCAGATATGTGAATTGTCATGGCTTGATACCTGACCATAGTTACAACTTTACTAGCATTTGTTTGCTACATAATGTCCCACAACCATGTTCTCTCTGGGATATTTTGTCCTTTAGGTGTACTGAGGAGCATCCCTGGCATTTTGTTTATTGTAAGTTACATTCGGTTCCACATTTTATTAACTTTTTTGGGGTGTTTTGTTCCTTGAGGGTCTGTCACTTAAGTTTTGTGATCTGTAGCATCAACCCTGTGGCTGTGTGCAGATATCCAATTCACAGGCTATATACTAAGCACAATACAGGTTGATGATCATATATATTCTCAAGTAGAAGAGTACTTATTTGTTGAGGCCTACTTTTGTCCAAATTGTAGGTTTTTGTTCCCTGCTTTGGGAGGTTTACTATTTGGCTATGATATTGGTGCCACCTCAGGTGCAACCATCTCTTTACAGGTATATTGGTTTGTTCTGCTTAATTACTTGGCCGTCTTCATAGTGGTGTATTATATGTGGATCCTAGAAGAGTACACATAGATATAGGAGGTCTCACTTTCCATTACAAATGTTATACCACCATGCAGCCACTTTATTTGAAATCATGTAGAGCAAATAGGAAATTAGAGAACAGCATTGCAAAATCTTGAGTTTTATTAGTTATTAGTGGTTCCTCTTTTAATATCCCAGACCTCAAATGTTGTAAGCTAATTGAATGGTTTTCGTTGTTTATCAGTCAGCTGAACTAAGTGGAACGACATGGTTCAACTTGTCAACTATAGAGCTTGGCCTTGTGGTATGCTTAACCTTAAAGTATTCTCTATAGAAGTTATATTCTATTACTAATAGAACATATTTTCATATCATTATTTCTTTTATGTCTACAAATTGAGAACCTTGATACCAAGTTCTCCAATAACCTCAGATGGATCTTACAGTCATTTCCTTAGGGTTAAGAAAAAGCGACTCATGTCCATTTCCTTTTTTTAATATGCAGGTTAGTGGTTCCCTTTATGGAGCACTTCTTGGTTCTCTCCTAGTTTACCCCATTGCTGATTTTCTAGGTACATCTCGTTCTGCCCCCTTCATAGTGTTGAGCCCTTGCACTATTATTTTGGTTGCAATGAGATCTGTTCCAGATCTCAAGCAACTTGATGTTTTGGAAGATGTATATCAGTCATTCTTCTATGCATTTTTCTAGTGCAGAAATAAAGAAACAAAAATGCTAATTGGATCCCCTTCTATTCTTGATGTCTCAACCCTTTCTTTTAAAAAGGGCTTTTTTCTAAAAAACCCAATCTTTTGAATTTCTTTGCAAGAAGCCCCTATGTTTTCTATAATACTAAAAAGCCAATAGGTTTTAATTAAATTTCTAAAAAGGCCCTTCGACCATGTTTACTGAAGGTCAACTTCTCTATGGAACTCTTTTTGCTTATAACAATGCACACCATGTGGTTTTTCCTATGAAGCCCACATGGGGCCTTCTTGTCACCCATCTTCTCCCTTCACACCCACTATATGTCACACTTGTCATGCCCTTAATTTGGTTGTGATCATAGTTATATTCACCATTGAATTGAAACTAAATTTCTATGTCATCGTTGATTTTAAGCCTTAAAATCCAAATCTATGATGATCTAAGTTTGTTGATTTTTGAGACATTGTTAATCTATAAATAGTAATTTTTACTCAGCCTAATCTCTTTAATAGTGTTGACCTCGAAGCGAGCTCTACTAGTTACATCTATAAAGTGTCAAAGCAAAACATTAGAAGATCACTATTTGACATAGCCGATAGGCTTTTTAGAATTTTAATAAAAAGTTAGGGGCATTTTGGAGTTATATATAGGGGCTTTTTCAAATAAAGCCAAATGGTAGGGGCATATAATTATCCCGTGTTTCTAGAGTTGAGAAACCGATGTAAGATGGAATTATGCAGTGCTTTTCAATACTATTCTAGCGTCGAACTAGAAAGCCTCTTTCTTCGGAGTCTGAATTTGTTGGGATTTAACCCCCGATTCAAATAGTGGAAGCAAAATCAAAATCAATCAAACCACACAAGATCCACACGAATTTAATGTGGTTTGGCCAAAGCCTACATCCACGGTCAATAAACGACGAATTCCACTAAATCAAAGAGGTTACAAATACAAATCCAACCAAAATCTCTCTCTCTCTCTCTCTCTCTCTACAAAACTCTCTCTAACAAAACCCAACTAAACTCTCGTTGGTGCCTGAGAGGGGGCATACTGCCAAGCCAAAACAACACCACACGAGAGTCCCTTTTATGCAAAGTTTTTCCCAACCGGCAGTCATACTATGTTTTGCATTCCTATCCCAAACCGAAAATAGAAATACAGAAGAAGTAGGAAAAGGAGAGATAAAATAGGAGAGGGCCGTCTAATCAAACGTGGCTCCAAATCGAGCCACCCCGACAGAATTTGCTTGGGGTTTTTTATTTAAGATTGACACTTGGCATCTTTTGGGGCCTATAAACCATATCAGGTAACATGGATTTTATAGATTTGCTCAAATATAAATTTTTTTTTCAAAAGTTATTCCTAAAATTTGATATAAACCTATGAAAATGAATGGATAAGCTTGAAGGTTCTTATTTTAATTTAAGACGTCTGTTTTCAGTTTTGGTCATCCATTTTGTGGCCTAATATCAGATAAAAGAATTTTATTTAATTTTTTTATATATTTAAATAGATCTAATAAACATGTTACTTGATATTTTTGATGGGCTTAAAAACTGACTCGTGTCAAGTTATTAAATAAAACCCACTGGAAGCATGAAGGTGGGTGGGTTTCTGATTATTATTGCCTCAAATTATTACATAACTGAATGCCAATATTTATTTGGATCACGAAATTTGGAGAAACTATGACCCTAGTTTATTGTGATTTCTGGTTTCATATTTTTGTACTTTGTGCCGAATTTACTTCCAAATGAATCTGAAGTAATGCAATTTGAATTATATTTTTATATCTAAAAGAACCTTAAACAAGTTCATCAGAATATTTTTAGAATTTCTCAATAATTTTTCTTTACACTGCTTCATGAACTTTTGTTTGTAAAGGAAGAAGAAGAGAACTAATTGCAGCTGCAGTTCTGTATATGCTTGGTGCTTTGGTTACTGGGACCGCTTCTAATCTTGGCATTCTTATACTTGGGCGCCTTCTGTATGGGATTGGTATAGGTTTGGTGAGCGTCACATTTTTTGTTCGGTATGCTTGACAGGTTCTCATAAGTTTGGCTCAATTTTCTTTTGCGATGAAACCATCATGGTGCATTTACCTTGAGGGTTAAAATAATTTTGATTGCATTGTGCCAGCACTAACTAGCCTTTAACCATTTTATGAAGCTCATGCTTGCAAACTTATTATCAGGAGAAATTCTCATAGAACTCTTTTTTTTGTACTATTCTCAGAATATATTCTGGAAGATATTTTAAATAAAAATAAGCTGATGTTGTTAGAACCCTATAAAGTATGGCTTGAGAATGGGTATATTTTTAAGAACAATACGTTTTAAGACCTGAAACATATAATGAAAGCCTCAAACAATGGAAATAATTTGAGATATCATGGTATATTCATAATGTGTTGAATTTTGATTCATTTATATACATGCTAATGCCTTAAAAGAAAAGCACTGTACGGATTAAAATCTAACTACATGTCAGAAACATGTGCATATTGAAGTGGAAGCAAAATTCCAAATTGAAAAGCTATTGATGCCAATTATTATGTGGAGAAAGTGCAATTCAAACATTGAACAGCCAGAGAGACTCAAAACCTGCTATGCACAAACACGTACATCCACATGCAGGTTCGGACATGGTACGGGGATGGACACGGCATGGGAACCAGAGAGAGAGAGAGAGAGAGAGAGAGAGAGAGTTTACTGGCAGCCATGCGTAATCCTAAAAGTTTCTATGGTGGTGGAAGCTGTGAAGTGACAAAAAGTTCCATATTGGTTAATTTGTGAAACCAATGACTTTATAACACTTGAGGTACTCTTCTATGGCTACTCAATGTTTACCTTTTGAGAGTGAGTTCTAAGTCAAGAATGTTATCAAGTCATGGTTTTCTAACATGGTACCAAAGCAGATTCTGCGTGCAGTGTGAAGGCGGGTGTTAAGTGACAAAAAATCCGACATCAGTTAATTTGTAAAATCAATGACTCTATTTAACACTTGAGGCACTTTCTCTCAATGGCTAGCTTTTGAGAGTGAGTTCTACCTTAAGAATGTTATCAAGTCATGGTTTTTAACAGAAGCTTCTGTAGTTTTGCGGCGGCAAAAGTGGAACCATTCCTCTCTCGTTTGAGATAAAAAGGGGAGAGACACTCTTTTAAATCATCGAGGTTTTGATTAAAATGACAATTTTGCCCTGAAATATTAACATAATACATGGACTTCTATGCCGTTATCTTATTGACTGCTTTGTCCTTAAATATAAATTTAAATAATGTACTGCTTAAAAAATATATAAAAACGAAAAATAGATAGAGATTTTAGATAACTTCTATAAATACAACATTGTACTTGACCTAATTATAAACTATAATTATGATCAGAATATAATTAAAATTATTATATGAAATAGCTTAAAATTAATTAAGATGACCATATATAAACATATAAATAAATTATGTCCTGTCCTTGCCGTCCCCATTCCCGTGTCCATTCTCCATTCTCGGGCATCATAGCTCAAAACAAACAGAATAGAACCCAAATTTGTCTCAATTGAATCCCTCTTGATTCACACAAATTTCTGTTCTACAATCTCCCATATTTATGGAGAAAAGGACCTCCAGAACAGAGAAACTATTTAAACAAATCCCTAAAATAATATTAAATTGCTAAGGGAAATCAAGTCATGCACTGAGAAGGAATGCTAGCCCATGGAGTTGGTGGTGGTCTAGTGCTGATATAGACTTTCTGATTCCAACATTTTTTTAACATCTATATCAGATTTTTGTCATTTACTGTTTGCACGACATATTACAAGTTACTGATGTTCCAATGACAATGTAATGGTTCCAGAAGTAAAATTTCTTCACCATGCTGCTTAACTTTTTCATTGCTCTCTTTCCATATGTAACACTTATACATGATGCCTTGCCTTGATTATTCTGTGATCACTTGAAGTGAATATTTTCAGTTTCAGTTACATGTTTTCTCATTTCTCATGCAGGCCATGCATGGTGCCCCTTTGTATATTGCTGAAACTTCTCCATCTCAGATACGTGGAACATTAATATCTCTGAAGGAGCTACTCATAGTTCTTGGGATCCTGGTATCTATTTTATAGTCTTGCATTAGAAAAAAAGAAGAAAAAATACTATGTATTTCTCGATATTGTTCAGGAATGACCCTAGTACACATGCAACCTGCAAAATGTGGATAAACGTTTGAAGATGCTTTCTGGTTATAGGAGGGGCTCGGCATGGATTGCATGTGATCCATCTTGTCTGGCTGTGAGCAATAAGCTGTGGCTTCTACTATCCACCACCCAATTGAGTCATAACTGTGTCATCTAGGCCCAGTAATACTGCCTGCATGTGCACAGGATCACTCCTCTCTCAATCTCTAATATCCCTCTAAGATGTGCTGAGCTTCAAATGAGTGCTTGTGCAGTTGGGTTACCTTGTGGGCAGCTTTGAGATTAATGCTGTTGGAGGATGGCGTTACATGTACGGCTTTGGTGCTCCCATTGCAGTAGTAATGGGGTTAGGCATGTGGATTTTGCCACCATCTCCTCGTTGGCTACTTCTCAGGGCTGTTCAAGGCAAGGCCTCTATTGATGAATACAAAGAGAAAGCAATCAATGCCTTAAGCAGACTAAGAGGTCGGATTGTTACTGATGAAGCATCTAAGAAGCAAGTAGAAGAAACTCTTGTCTCCTTGAAGTCAGCCTATGCAGATCAAGAATCTGAAGCGAGTGTCTGGGAAGTATTTCAAGGACCAAATTTGAAGGCCTTTATTATTGGTGGGGGATTGGTCCTCTTTCAACAGGTATTTATTATTGTCATTCTAATAGAGGTACCAGATCTGATCTGACTTTGTTACAGTTAAACCGAGTTTTGTTCCCACATTTTGAGTGCAGTTCCTTGGATTTGATCAATAATTATGTGAAGTCATGAACTATCCCTGATCCAACATATTTACATATGTACCATTATATGTAGGTATGTAATAGTTTGGGTCAATCTGATATCCCACTTGGATCTTTGAAATAGATGCTGGACTGGGCAGCATTAATTCAAATGGGGTCAGATACATAACCATATCTTGACTTCTAATTAGTAATGGGTTTGGAGTTTGCACTGGGATCAACCCTGATCCATCTACTCCTGATCCACCTTATTATGAACTTATTTCATTATGTCAACGTTAGATGTCTCTGGAGCTTCCAAACTTGGGTCTTGTGTTACTTTAAATACAGTATTTTACTGGTTTTATGCTTACATGATGTATAGTGGATTGGTATCTTTTTCTCATTAAGTAAGTTGGGATTGACCATGACAGATTACAGGACAGCCAAGTGTCTTATACTATGCAGCTACTATCCTTCAGGTACTATATCCTCAAATAGCAACTTTTCATATGAAATATGATGAAGCTACTGAATGACAAAATTTAGCGATAACAATATGGTCTTCATGTTTTCCTTGCCAAATTGTATCTCAGAGTGCAGGATTTTCAGTTGCATCTGATGCTGCTCGTGTTTCAGTGGTAATTGGAGTGTTTAAGGTATGCAAACTCATCTACTTGATCGTTGATTCGCCCTTGTGTAGTCCTGCTCAGTTACATTTACCAGCTCTTTATTTACTTTTTTTCCTACCTACTTTATGACGTAGTCTCGACTTGGTTTGGATGTACCCGGGATCTCCCAATTGAAAAATTCATACGAAAAGCCAAAAGAAAGGGAATGATTCAAGAAAGGATCAAAACTTATAAAATCCAACTTCGCTAGCATAGAAAATACAAGATTCAAGCTTTTCTATGCAAGTTCTATAGTGGGATAAAGCCTTCAAGAAGCTCACAAGTATGTATTACGAAACCAAACTTTCAGTTGCTTTGGACTATCTTGTCTCCCCTCTCTCATGATTGATTCTGAGAAAAATGGCCAATGCATTGGCTATCCCTCCCTTATATTTTGTTCATTTAAAAACAAAATAATTTCAAATAATCCTTGGGCCCCGCCCATTCTGTTTAGTAATTACAAGAATTTTTCCTAATCCCCTAACAACTAGGCTATCTGAAAACATAATTTTACTAAAATGAAGGCATTCTAAATTGTTTCCAACAGTAAACAATAGAAATAAACAAAATAATGGGAAATGGGTGATTTCAATAAGTCTGACCCTTCGTCAATAGTGCCTCTTGCAACTACTCAAGACTATGCCATGGACCCCTGTACTCAAATTAGAAAGCCCTGAGATTGTCTGGAGGTCTCCAGATGATCCAAATAATGTTGGGCCATCTCCAAACTATGGCCTTCATTGATGTTGTCATACATAATGTGTTCCTGATAGCATTGTCATTGTTGTCCAGTTGCATCCCTAGTTATTCATTTATGGTTATATTTATGTTTTATATCTGGATACATTTTCATTTTATTTTGTTTGTGGGGAAGTCACTGTACTTGTTTGCCAACATCTAAGTTGAGTGAATTCCAGACTTACCATGATTTGGGGCAGAAAAAATAGATAAAGAAGATAATGCTCAATGTGATTCACTTTTCTGACCACCTCCAATACATGGTGGTCTCTTCAGAAATTTTCAGCTGTCTTGCAATTTGGTTACATCCAAATACAGCTTTGATTAATTTCAGTTGGAACTATTGTATGTTAAAGCAAAAGTGCTTTGGAAGAAACTATTTTCCCTAATTGCCTGATAGATTTTGACATGCAAATTACTCGTATAATATTTTGAAAGTTGGAGATTTCTTGTTGCCGTGAATTTTTGATTGATTAAACTTAAGTACTTTTGGCTCTTGGATTAAAAATTTCAACTATTCTGGCTGCAGTTACTGATGACTGGAGTAGCAGTTCTAAAAGTTGATGATCTTGGGAGGCGACCTTTGTTAATTGGTGGCGTGAGCGGAATTGTATGAATTCCATCCTTCCATTATTGTTTTCTGAAGTCGTAGCATGTTTATCAAATTCTTTTGATACCTTTGTTATGTCAACATTTCTTAGTTTAATGCCTTTTTTCCTGATTAAAATTCTTATATAATGTTATGTGCACTCTCTTTTAACTCATAAAATGAGATCATATAGGTTTTATTCCTTTTTGAGTGGCACAGGTAGTTGCATTGTCTCTTCTTGCAGCTTACTTCAAAGTTCTTCAAGGCCTCCCCATTGTTGCTGTAGTTGCTTTACTTCTGTATGTGGGTAGCTACCAGGTAATATTTTTCGTCTTGTCCTACGTATTGTTTGCATGTGGTTGAATCTCTGTCTGTTTTATTTCTGAGTAGCTTGAGTACGGTATATATTGGAATTTGACACCTGGGTGAGGCATCTGATTTTGAAAATTCTGAAAATGCTCAATTTATAGATTTGACCTAATATTAATCTCTATTTACATTCTAAGTAAAATGAATGTGACCCCAAGGGTTCAAAATTTTGTGTGGTGCGCCCTAAAGGGAAAGTTTCTAACCAGAATGGATCTCAAGAGGAGAGGGTTGTTGAGAGCGCAGTAGGATTTTAGTTGCTCCCTTTTGCAGAGCTCTGGAGGAAGATTTAGATCACCTTTTCTTAGTTGCCCGGTCACTTGGAACTTATGGATAAGTTTCGCTAACCTGTTGGGTGTACCTTAGGTCTTTGCCAGAACCTATGATGGGTTAGTGGAATCATGGCTTCTATCGAGACTTAGCCCTAGGAGGCAGCCTTGGACACGATCTCAGATGCAGTCTTTTGCACCATTTGGAAAGAGAGAAACTCCAGAATCTTGAAGGAAAATCAACTGAGTTTAGTGAGTTGTTTTAGAGGGCTAAATGGAAGCTTTGACTCCTTTCTAGTAAAATGAGTTCAAGCGACTCAAACCCGTCGATTTCCTTTCATTGTGGGAAAATTGCATTAGTAGAAACCATAGAAAGCCGAAAACCTTAGTCAATTGGTTGCCTCCCGCCTCAGGAAGCGGGAGGTTGTGCGTTCGAACCCCCATGGCCTAACCTTGGTGTGCCCTAGGGGTAGTGGGCTCACCCGTGGGGGGTTTTACGCTGGGTATCCTGCGGTTTTCCACACGTAAATTCGGAAAAAAAAAACACTTGTGCCCACCACAACAAGATGTTTTGAAATTCAATGTGGATGGAGTTTCTAGAGGAAAACCAGGTGCAACTGAAATAAGAGTCCCCAGAAACCACAATGGTCTAACATGTAATGACCCATCCCGCTAGCACAATATTGTCCGCTTTGGGCCTACACACGGACCCGCACGGCTTTGCTTTGGCGAGCCAACCCACTGTTGCTCCCAAAAGGCCTTGTGCTAGAAGGAAGAAGGCTACCATTTATATAAGGGAATTTCCAATGCAACTAGCAATGTGAGACTTTTTAGGCTGGAGTATTACAATCTATCCTCCTTAAAACCAGAGCCGTCCCTGGCTATGCACACACAACAACCAAGCCCATACCCTCAGACAGAGAGTTAAACTAGCTCTAATACCATTTGTAACGACCCGTCCCGCTAGCACAATATTGTCCGCTTTGGGCCTACACACGGACCCGTACGGCTTTGCTTTGGTGAGCCAACCCACTGTTGCTCCCAAAAGGCCTTGTGCTAGAAGGAAGAAGGCTACCACTTATATAGTAGGGAATTTCCAATGCAACTACTAATGTGGGACTTTTTGGGGTGGAGTATTACATAACATCCTTAGTATTCACAGAGTCATTTGCCATTTATGTGTTGGCCATGGCTGCACCAAATGAAATAGAATGTTATAGATTAATCAAACACAAAATTTGTCCCCAATTTAGATTTCTCGTCATCCTTTGTAAGGCTGTGAAATGGACAGCTGGGGCTGGCTGTGTTTTTAGTTTCAATCATCCCTTTTGTGGCTTCTTATTGTTGATTAGGAGGGCTGAAATTCACTATATGCTAACTTACAGCTTCCTTTGACTTGGTGGGGTCGAAATTCTCTGTTTAATACTCACATTACAGTATGCAGTTTTTGAAAAAATGCCATCTTCACATACTTTTCTGAAGATACTTCATTTACACACGGTATTTATCGTGAACATTTAATGCACGCATTATACTTATAACATATTGTTCACAAATTATATAACATTCTTGGCTCTTATATATTTTATTCCTTTTTATATTAAATACATTCATAGTTTAGACTTTTTTTTCCCTAGGTAATTGATGTTGTTCTAAAAATCGAATGTTTAGAATCAAATGAATTTTTTTGTAAATATTTCATTGTGCTTTTCTTTTCTTAGCAAAATATATTATAAATAAAACATTCTTTTAAAAAATGGTTTTTAAAGTTATTTTTTTCTCTAAAATTTTGGTAACAACAAAATTGAAGTGAAAATGTAGTTTTAAGTCTTTCTTTAAAATTAAAATACTTTACACAAATTGTAAAATGCAAATATGTTAATTTTGTAATAATTTAGCCAAAACTTTGGTTTCTAAACCTTTGAAATAGGATGTATCATACGTGTACGTATCTGTTCCCACATTTTTGACATATCTACTTTTTATGGCAGAATTTTTAATCATATTTTCCAAGAAAAATTGAATTGTACACGAATTATTTTCATTCCATACTTTTGCCATATGCTAAATTGCTAACTGTGATAAGCCACTAAGAAAATATCTATAGTTGACTGAAGAAGATTCAGGTAAGAGAGAGAGAAAGGTCACTGGAGGTTGATTGATTAACATGGATGTTTTATCCTTCCTCTTAATTCTTTTCCATTCCCCGTCTTTTCTTTTTTCCTGCAATATTCTATATATATATATATATATATATATATATATATATATTTTTTTTTAATAGTCAATGCTTAATTTGTGTCCAAACATGTAATTGTATCAGATACCCAACAACATTCAAGTAACTATTTTTTATTAGTATTACTTGCATAAGTCTAACAGTGTCGAATAAAGTTTTTTCTTCTTCAGTTCTATAAATGCATTCTTCCATCACGCGTAAAGGTTCTATTGATGTTGTCTTTGGTGCAACTGAATATTGCAATTTACATTGTTTTATTATGTTATAACCTATCTGATGTAGGACAAGGACACAGACATTTCCCACAGATCCACTTCTATTTATTTTTATTTATTTCTTTATTTCTTTATTAGGAATGTAGGACAAGGACACAGACGATCCCCACGGATCCACTTCTATTCATTTTTATTTATTTATTTATTTCTTAATTAGGAAGTTTTCTTATTAGTTTAGGACTATAAGATAACCTTAGAAGTTTTTATTTTCGTTTTAGAAAGAGTCCTTGTTTCAGTAGGATGAGTAAGATAGGAAAGCCAGGTCGGTGGCCTTCCCAATCTATTTTCGTTTATTTGTTTTCCTATAAATACCTATGGATGCAAGAGAGAGATACACACGATGGATTAATTAAAAAAATTATCTTTTAAGGCATAGCCTTTTTCCTATCTTCTTTCTTTCTTCTTCTCCTGTCTAGCTACATGTATATTTTCTTCTTCCTGCCTAGTTACAGGCGTGCTCCCGCATCACTATCATTCAAGTAACTATTTTTTATTAGTATTACTTGCATAAGTTTAACAGTGTCGAATAAAGTTTTTTCTTCTTCAGTTCTATAAATGCATTCTTCCATCATGCGTAAAGGTTCTATCGATGTTTTCTTTGGTGCAACTGAATATTGCAATTTACATTGTTTTATTATGTTATAACCTATATCTCATTTAGCTCTTGCCAAATTTAACTTGTACAAGAAATGTGGTCCAAATAATATCAAGGATAAGAAATTTATTAGCTGACAGGATTCTATGCTTTAAATGATATCAGATATCTTTCGGTCCAATCAGTTGGCTAATGGTGTCAGAGATTTTTCCAATTCGTACAAGAGGACGGGGGATAAGTCTTGCTGTGCTTTCTAATTTTGGCTCAAATGCCCTTGTTACATTTGCATTCTCACCACTACAGGTATAATCCCTGCAAACGCTCACACTTAATCATATTGTTGTATTCATATGATATGTAAAAGGAAGATCCTATACTTACCCTTAAGCTATTCCCTTTTTATACCCTCAAGTTGATGTGGCAAATCACAATAGGTTGGCTTTTCAAGAGTTGGATACTAATAAAATGATTTTCCACATCAGCAAATGGTATAAGCACTTTCCTATGCAAAGTGGTTGCTATAGATTTGTGTTACTCCTTTATATACAGGGGTGGTAATTGGGCGGACTCGGGTTGGGATTTACTAAGAAAAGCCCGAGCCTTACCATTTTTGGAGAATCATGAGCCCATCCGATTAAACTCGATTATTTTGAAAGTCAATTTTTTTAATTTAGTAACATTTCCAAGGTAGCGCTTGGCCAGAGAGAGAGAGAGAGAGAGAGAGAGAAGTTTATGTAGAACAAACCGTGCTGGACCTGTGCCAAAAAAAAAAAAATAAATAAAAAAACCCGGCCCATTATTTTATTTCTTATTTGTTTTTTCGTTTTTAAATTATGTTATTTTTAGAGTTAGGGTTAAGATAAGATTAGGGTTTGTCTTACTTATAAAGATGCATTAGAGATGTATTTGAAGATTATTATTGATGAAATGAAAAATTGAGAGTTTTCTCGTCCTCCTCTCTCCCTACGGGTGATTCCCGTTTCTCTTTCTCCCTCCCGTGGATTCAAGCTTCTCTCTCTTCTCCCTTGGGTGGATTCCCATTCTTTTCTTCTCCTTTGAACTGTGCTTCACAACTCTTGCACGCTTGCTACCTGCAACCTCTGTTTTGGCCATCAGATCCTGTTCAGGCCATCAGATCTGGCAGCCACAACCCTCCAGATCCCTTCACCTGCTGTCACCATGTCCAACGCTCATCACATCCAGATCCACTCCATCGTCGATCCAGACCCACACCCTGCAACCCACCTCTTTGTTTCACCATCATCTTCACTACACCAAACACACTGCCTCCCTTCAATCCAGCCAGATCTGTTTGAGCCCAACCTGCCCTTTCTTCACCAACCCCTTTCAATCCCAGATCTAACACAACCCCTGTTCCGTTTCCAAAAAACAACCATCTCACCCAAGACTCCTTGCCGCCTGCAACCCATGAACCAGTGTCTTCCCTAACCTCTTAGATCCGACCCATCACAACCCATCCATTGCCCCAAACACTAAACCTAGAGTCTCTTCCTTGTCTTCTCGTTCCCAGATCCACGTGTGCCTGCGCAACCTCATCCATACCTTCACTTTCCCGAAGCTCATCCCGTTGAAGCCACCTTCTTTGTTATTTTCTTAAGGGCCCCTTACCTTTTACTTCTTTAATGCCATTAATTAACAGCCCACCAACCTTTGACTACCACCCTCCATTCCCATTCAATAACCGAACCCCATATTCTCACTTCCCCAAACCCATTAATTCACCACCAACCCATTACACCCTTTGACCATTAATGATCTTCAACCACGTTAAGCCATCATCAATGTAACGACCCGTCCCGCTAGCACAATATTGTCCGCTTTGGGCTTACACACGGACCCGCACGGCTTTGCTTTGGCGAGCCAACTCATTGTTGCTCCCAAAAGGCCTTGTGCTAGAAGGAGGAAGGCCACTACTTATATACCAGGGAACTTCCAATGCTACTAGCAATGTGGGACTTTTTGGGGCAGGGTATTGCAATCTACCCCCCTTAAAGCCAGAGTCGTCCTCGGCTCTGCACACACAACAACCAAGCCCACACTCTCAGGCAGAGAGTTGAACCATGCTCTGATACCATTTATAACGACCCGTCCCGCTAGCACAATATTGTCCGCTTTGGGCCTACACACGGACCCGCACGGCTTTGCTTTGGCGAGCCAACTCATTGTTGCTCCCAAAAGGCCTTGTGCTTGAAGGAGGAAGGCCACTACTTATATACCAGGGAACTTCCAATGTCACTAGCAATGTGGGACTTTTTGGGGAAGGGTATTACAATCAACTTGTAACAACCCACTCATTAAAATCACCCAACACTACTCCTACATCCCATGTCCAACCTTCGTCATCCATGGCACTTTAAACCAGATCTAACACCTTTAATTCCCATTTAACCAACTTAATTTCATTTAATCCCATTAAATTCAATAAAAGCCCGATGGGCACCGATGGGTTTCGGATCAAAGCCCGACCCCAGACCGAAGGGCAAAATGTTTTATCCGAGCCCGTAAGATTAGCTCGGGAGCAGGCCATGTTGGGACAAATGAACACCCTTATTTAAATATCTCTAGTCTTTGTCTTAGACGTGTTGAGTAGCATGGAGGAATATTACTGTTGATTAGGCATTGTTTTACATTTATATGATCAGATTGGCAAGATTTGACTTTTGATTTATTAAAAAGTTCACAAGTTGTTACAAAAGATTAGATTTAGATTACAAGAGATTATATTTGATGGAAATATATAAATGAAAAAATTTGAATGAGGATTCTAAGTCAAAGATGAGCTAATAATCATCAAACTATGCTTTTGTTCTCTGTTGTTGGCGTTTGACATGATGAAAATATACAATAGAATATGTTGCTTTCTGTAAAGGAATATGTCTTGCAGGACTCTCCTATGCCTATTGTGACTTTTCGTGCAACTCACTTTGTTTCATGCCAATCATGGGAGAAGATGGGCATGTGTAGGGGAGTTGATGGATTAGGGGTTTCTGACATTTCAACCCCAGTATGGACATCGGTGGCCAAAAGATTATTGCCATACAAATTCCATTTATTTTCATGTGCCAATGAATGGAACTGAATAGCTCTGCTAGGCAGAACATATACCAAAGTCAAAGTGCATGGTGGATTTTTTAAATTTTATTATCATCACAATTCACAAAGTCATAGTCAAAACCAATTTTTTAATGGTTGTCTAAGTTCTATGTTTCCTCTCTAACCTATATAAAATCACATTCTGCCAATCTGTCCTTTAGACCACCTTAATTCATTTAATTGCTTGTTTGGTTCTTTTTTACTTTTCAATTATGTACTTGTACCTCTTGTGTTTCTTTATCTATTAATATATGAACCTTTAAAAAAAAATCATTTAATGGCCTTTCTCATATACTATACTATTTTTTTGGGGGGTGGGGGGCGTGGGGGGGTGTTGTTTATCCATTAATATATGAACCTTTAAAAAAAAAAATCATTTAATGGCCTTTCTCCTATACTATACTATTTTTATTACAATTTTATTTTATTTTATTTTAGGGATGGGAGAGGAGGTAATCTTCAAGAAGCTTTCAAATAGGCCCTGCAATGATTTCAGGGTGGGTTGAAATATTGAACAAATAGGGCCCATGCCATTATTGTCCAGCACATAAAAGTGTAAACAGAGAACGTATATAGAAGGAAACAACTGGAAATTGATACTATCATTTGAAAGCTTCTCCATGATTTCAGAAGCTGCCAACCGTGAGGAAAGTCTAGTCCTCTTATAATTGAACTAACCTTAGCTACTTCTGTTTCTCACTACCATAATAACTTTCAAATTTAGACTAATTATTTAAAATGTTAACTTGTCAATGTTTTTATTTTTATTTTTTTGGAATGGTTTAGCTCTTTAACTTCTGCCCTGTTTTCCTTTATACCTGTTGGAAGCATGTGATACTTGGCTCCTTGGATAAGTAGCTTGATAGGAAATCCAATGGTATTTGATGTTATTAAGCACTTGATAGTAGCTTTTTAATGTTAAGAATGGGTAAGAACTTACTTTTGGTATAATACTGTGTTTTTAACATATTGTTTTCATATTGATGTTTGCTTTAAGAGATTATTTATTTGAGAAATATAGTCAGAGGGGAACACTATCCACATAATAACTTTTCCCACTGAAAATGCATTGTGGAAAAATAACCTTCCAGTTATCTGATCTTTACCATACAATTTAGGAATGGATTTTTTAATGATAAAAAGAAAATTATGTCAGCGGATGGGATCTATGATACAACTCTATTTGGAGGAAAGATAGAAGAAAAGAAATGAAACACAAACACAAACTACAAACAGAAAAAATATCGGCTTCTTTGTCCACCAACTGATGATGAATCTTCCAAACAACAGACTAAAATCCTTATGATTCCCCAAATTTCCAAACTTAAATCTGATAGATGCCAAGGGAAACTGCTTGAGGAGTGCCAACTGATTGTGTTCTAGAATCCCTGTTGATGATGGCTTGAGAAAACTCTAGGGACTCAAGAAGTTTACAACCTCTGTGCAAAGCTTTAACTTCACACACATTAACATTTTCTCCTAAGGAAGTCTTGGGAAAAAAGAAGCTAGATTTGAAGAAGCGTCTCTAATAATGCCACCAATGCCATGAAGTTCTAGATCTCTACAAAAACTGCAATCAGAATTCAGCTTCAATTGATTATCAGGGGGAGGTTTCCAGTGAGGGAGTATTTGAGTTATGGGAAGATACTAGACAGGAAGACCAGTCATGATGAGAATCTGCTTTGGATAACCGAAGAAAGTCTGTACTGACAAGAGCCCATGATACAACATAGCTTTTAGTGCATGAGATCATCTGTTGAGCGGATGGTGATTTATTTTTGGAAGCTTGATTATTACGCTCTTCGAAATCATCCACAAGACAACCACAAGCATAAGCTTCCAGATCAAACAACACTTGAAGCTTCTGCCTACATATTGATAAAATAAATCAAACTGAGTGTCACAATCCATTTAATAATGAAAAAGCTTGAAAAAGTAGCTAGATCTGATAGGAGAGCTCAAAATGGATGAAGAGGTAGTTGACCATTTCTACTTTATTGAGATAGAGGCAGGATGTGTTCACCTGAATATAGTTCCTACTGTGCAAGTGGTCAATGGTCAAGATCTTATTCAAGCTGGTCTCCAAATGAAAGCTAGATCCTGGGAGCTGATGGAAATCTCCAGAAGCTGGATTCAGGGTCGTAGTTAAACCATTAGAAATGATTTTTGTAAAGAAATATTTCATTGAGATAATGCCAAATATATCAGGTTGCCAAATTCTGCAGTTGGTGAATTTGGATGTAGAAAAACATGCTGAAGCATAGAAAGAATTGAGGTAAGCTGATTCTTTTCTGTTAAATTTCTCTGAAATAGAGGGGTCCTGACTAAAGAAAAGTTAAGACCTTCAATCATATTTCACCATTTTGCTATCCTTATTAATAGCTGTACTGTATAACAGAGGAAATTGCAGTCTAAGCAAAGAATTACCCAGCCAAACATGTATTTATAAGAGAATCGAACTCCCATTGGCAACATGAAAGGAGATGCACTCAGAGAAACTCTGGGAAACATAAGTAATAGCTTTGGAAATGTCTGATGAGGAAGAAGGATTTGTAACCTGCCAACCTGTTAGAGTAGGCCTATGTTTGGAAATGAGAATGGATGTTGAAAGCATAAAGGAGTTGCATCTACGTGCCATGAATACTTCCATAGCATAGCCTTATTCATACTAGATAAGGAGCAGATTCCCAAGCTGCCTTCTCATATAGGGCAATAGACCAATTTCCAATTAAACAAATGAATTTTTATGATACGTGGAATTATTCTGAAGTATATTTATGTGATTGATGTAGTTTTTAGAGTATTTGTGTGAATTTTTTTAGTATTTCAAACATTATTATGAAAATTGTATTTGTTACCAAAAAAAGTTAATGAATTATAATACTAGAGAACATGAGTTCATGTCAGGTCCTTCCTCATTTTGGTTTTTTATTTTCTAAAATTTGTGGACATTTTTAAAAAAATTACGATATACTTTATACGTATTGAAATTTCGGAGGTCTAATACTTTATGAAAATGAGCATTTTTTAAACAAATATGCTCGCACTAGGTTTTTCAAATTTTCTTATTTTTCTGGAAAAAAATTAAGAAAAAGAAAGAAGAAGAGAGAGAGCATGATGCGCTCAGCAGATTTTAAAACCCTTATCCCGAATAATAATAATAATCAAGTAAATAACTAAGTATTGGAACTTTGACTCTAGCCATTTTTTTTTTTTGAGCATTCAAAGAGAAATTCATTAAAAGAGGAGTAAAAGTGTAAATATAGAGATAAGATAGACCTCAAGAGGGTAGAAAATAAAAAGAAACATCAAAGATAAAAGATAAGCAATAATCACACAAGAAACACGCCCGCCCAATGGTTGTCAACTCCCAATTTAGCGAAATAGTCCGCCACACCGTTAGCTGACTTTCCGACTTTAGCAAACAATATTCCCAATTCTTTGGCTAAGACTCTCACCTCCCTAACTGCATTGATCAATCTCCAAGGTGGACGCCTCAATCCCGAAGCCCATCTGAAAGCATTAGCCGAATCCCTTCAATAGTCAAATTACCTTGACAAAAGTCTTTCCAAATTATAAGTGCTCTCCTTATGCTAAGAATTTCTACTTCATTAGAATCCATGATACCAACCGCTCATTGAACATTAAAGCCACCTCACCCTTATGATTTTTTAGCACTCCACCAATACCTGCTGGCCCCGGTTTCCCCTTAGAGGAACCATCAATATTAAATTTCCAAGAACCCTATTGAGGGGGGCCCCATAACTCAACACGCTTTGCCTTCTGACGCTGAACCATAATACAACCCGCCCATGATAACATCAAATCATTGATTTTTAGTTCACTAAACATGGGGTCCGCCAGTAGCCAAACAAACCAAGTCCATTTTGCTTTTTCGAAAAGATCATATTCAGATAATTTACTTCCTTCAAAAAGTCTTGCATTTCTTTCCTTCCACAGGGACCAAAGAACCACAGCCGAAATAAGGTTCCACACAAATTTTAGTCTAGGTTTCAACCTTGAAAGGTGCCAAGCACCTAGAGATTGAGCACAAGTATTTGCAAAAACCCAAGGAATACCCAGAAAGTTAAAGAATTTTGTCCATAAACTTTTTGCCACTCCGCAATTAACAAATAGATGATTGACATTCTCCGAAGAAGATTCACACAAAATGCAGTTAAGTTCGTCCTCATCCCGTAGCAAACCTCTTCTCTTCAATTCTTCCTTTGTCAATATTTTTTCCATCAGAACACACCAAACAAAAATTTGAACCCTTGGCGGTGCACCACTAACCAAGCTTGATTTAGCTATACTCACATTATTGAAAAGTTGACTTTGAGCAAGATTCACAATTGCACCCACAGAGAAAATACAAGAGAAATCACCAGACCAAATCAAATTATCAGACTCATGCGGCGAAAAAGGAAATTCCCCCAAGAGACTTAAGAGCTCGTTTCGACTATTTGTTTCAAAAGATCTTAATACCCTTCTGAAATCCAAATGCCAAGAGATTAAACCATTCTCGCATCTGACAAAGTCCTGAGCCATAGTATTATGATTCCTTGAAATTCTGAACAATCTTGGGAATAACTCAGCGAAAGGTCGATCACCGATCCAAAGGTCTTTCCAGAAAAGTGTTCTATCTCCTTTTCCTACTGAGAATCTTAAATGTTGTCTGAATAAGCTACCAACTAGGTCCAAACCAGAACCAATTTTCCACCAAGATTTGATAACTGGAGATCCAAGATTTTCAACATGCGCCTAGAAACCAACCTCCATCCCCCACCAAACCAAATCTAGCTGATAGTACCTTCACCCAAAGTGCACCTCTCTCTCTCCCAAACCTCTTAAGTCCATTTGCACAATAATGCTTGGTTTTTCAAATGCAAAGGAACTATGCTCAGCCCTCCTTTCAGTTTAGGTTTAACCACTTCATGCCACGCCACAAGATGAACTTTCCTTTTAGATTCTTTATCTCCCCAAAGGAACTTCCTGAAAAGTTGTTAAATTCTCCTCTCAATGCCCTTAGGTAGTTGAAAGAGAGAAAGATAGTAAGTTGCAAGTTAAGGAGAACTGCCTTTATGAGGGTGACCCTGCCACCTAAAGATAGCATTTTCCTGCCCCAACCGTTCAATTTCCTTTCAATTCTTTCAATAACTGGAGACCAGAAGCATTTGAGTCTTGGATTTCCACCAACCGGCAAGCCAAGATAAGTGAAAGGCAGTTTACTAGTGCCACAACCAATACTATCTGCGATCACTTTTAGTCGATCGTCTTCAAAACCAATACCAGTGAGAGAACTTTTCCCAAGATTTATCCTCAGACCAGAGACCAGTTCAAAACATCTTAGGATAGCTTTAAATCCCAAAAGCTCCTGCGTAGTAGAATCACAAAAGAAGAGCGTATCGTCGGCGAACTGTAGATGAGTAGTAATTGGACCATTAGGATTAATCTTGAAACCCTTGACAATATCAAGATCCTTAGCTTTTTCCACCAACATATTCAGACTTTCCCCCACTATAGTGAAAATGAAAGGAGATAGAGGATCTCCCTGTCTCAAACCTCTATTCGCTTTAATTGGAGTCGTTGGTGAGCCATTTACTAAAATTGCGTAGGACGAATCTTCAATGTAGGCTTTCATCCATTTACACCACAAAGCTCCAACCCATCCTCTTGAATAAGTATCCTACAAATGACCAGTCTACAAAATCGTAGGCTTTTTCCAAATCAATTTTAAACAAGATTCCTGGGTTCCTGTCTTTTTGTCTCATGTGAACCAACTCATTGGCAATAAGGATCCCATCTAAGATCTGTCTATCTTTCACAAAAGCTCCTTGGGTTTCGCCAATGATCTCTGATAATACCTTCTTCAACCTTTCAGCTAAAACTTTAGCTAACAGCTTGTAAACACTACCCAAGAGGCTAATAGGTCAAAAATGGGAAAGACTATCCGGACTCTCTCTTTTAGGATGAGAGTAATAAAAGAATTCTTCAATTTTTTGTTGTTGAAGCCAAACTGATAGAACTCCTTGAAATATCTAGCAAAATCTGAACTCAAGACCGGCCAACAAGCCTTAAAAAAAGAGAAGTTGAAACCGTCAGGACCGGGAGCTTTGTCCCCTGCCAACCCATCCAAGGCCAGCTTGATTTCCTCCATGGAAAACTCCTACTCTAGCCAAAGTGCCTTTTCATTACTGATCTGCTTGAAAGAAATGCCATCCAAAGTGGGGCGGGAAGCATTTGAAGCACTCAAGAAGCTGAAGAGAGCTTAGCAAATACATCAGGATCGGGGCCACCAAATCCAGGGATCGGCAAGTGCAAAACACATGGGGTATGGGCAGGGCCAGCACCAAAAGAGGGTGGATGCAGACGACGAGAGAGGGGAGAAGAAAGGATCGATAATACCCGGTCAGAGCTGAGGAAGGCTAAAGACCCAACTGGCTCGATGAAGAAATGATGAGATGACTGAAAGTGGTTCAGCATAGCATTAATCGGATCCCAGGAGTCAAGCACCAATCGCATCAAAGGATCCCCTGACACCAAGGAAGAGAGTGGATGAAGAGAAAGCCTCTGCTGGTGAATAGTCCAAGAGAAAATGAAGAAAACTGAAAGCTGCCCCAAGGTAGAGGAAAAAGCCCGCAAGGAGGAGATGCCAGAATCATCAAGACCACGATCACTCATTAAGAAACCACCAGCAAATCTGATGTCGAAGATAGGGCGAGTGACATCTAATATGAGGTTTCTGCTTCTGTAGCTGATTTTATTCTGTCTTTGCTTAGAATAGTTGGTTTTATGGAAGGGATTAACACATCTCACCCATAGGATCAACATTCTTGATCAAAATATCATGATATGATAAAATGGATAACCTTGTAATTAAATAAAAAAATGAATAACTTGGAGGTGTTGGCCTAGGGCCAAAATCCGTCTCAAGAAGTGGTTACGCTTCAGGTGAGACGCTTGATCACCTTGGTTAAAAAAAAATCATATACAATACCTTTTGCCTTTTAGCTTGGTTTAGCCTTCTATTCTGCAATTTTAACATGTATTTTACACATTGATGCTTGCCTGATTGTGCAATTCATGGCTGTACAGGCGCTACTAGGGCCAGCGAACCTTTTCATACTCTTTGGGGTTATTGCTTTGATCTCACTTGTATTCATTATCTTCGTCGTCCCGGAGACGAAAGGCTTGAGTCTGGAAGAAATTGAGTCCAAGATCTTGAAGTGAGTCTCTCACATGCGACAAGTAATGTGAATCAGTTGTCTTGATCTTCCCAAGCCAGTGTAGGAGTTCGTATTTGGTTACTTAGATTGTGCATTCCGGGGATCATCCTCTCCCTTGCTGGAACTTTCTGTCACAATATAATCTTACATTCTTAGCATCTTTGATAAAAAAATACATGCCAAAAGCATTCCATGTTCCAAACTATTAATAAAGTTACAAATCTTGTTTGTTTTGTCACCTTGTTCCTTTTGTTGCTTTTCCTCTAATAGACTGAATGGCAATATAACATCACATTCAATTTATTTGTTTGGATAACATGGGTATCACCGTTCTGTATTAGCGGTGAGATTATACACGAAATCACCGTAAGTTTCGTGTAAATTGGACATCATCACATCCAATTTATTGATGTGACACAACGCACAGCTGTAACCTGAACTGACTGGGCTAAAAAAAATTGAGGATGATTCATATGTTTTTTGAACCTGAATTACTATTCCACTACTAGTCTGACTATGGGTGCTTGGCCTGTGCTTATATTTTTAGCCTAGATAGATTTTTCAGTTCTGCTAAAACTCAGTCATATAAGTTTTACTTGAAAAATTAAAGAAGTAAATTCGGCCAAAACTTTGGCTAATATTTTCAAAATAGACAGAAAATTTGGGCCGGGATTTCTTAAGACAAAATAGATTTTTGTTTGTAATATTTCCTAAAACAAATGCATATCAAGTGGGTTATTGCCAAGAATTTGACACAAATTTTGGATTTCCACTGCAAATAATTTCTAAGCATACAACAGAATAACGTCAGATTATCAAAAATGATATGCAGCAATAAACTTTAAACGATATTTAAGTCTTTTTTTGGATCGAATGACATTTAGTTGTTATTATCGTCGTTATCATCATAGCAAGTTCATCTTTTTCATTTGACCTTATCATAAATCATATAATCTATCTTTTTCTCTATGTTTTTAATGGTCTTTTCTCTTGTACTTGCAACTTATAGTCTTTTAAGCCAAATGCATTGAGACTCATTGTCATAGTAAAACTAAGGAATTGTGCATTGCTAAGAGACCTCAACCAGAGATTTTAATATCGGTTGATACGATATTAAACCTTTATATATCGATATAGATGGTTTTAAAACAAAAAAAGAGAGATTTTTTTTTTTGGCCGATACCGAGATTCTAATCCCCGAGTCCTCAACCATATCCAAAGTCACCGAAAACGTGGTGGAACTACAACCATTCACACACATGTTTGTTGGTTCCACTGGAAGGAGATCCGTGGCATGAAAGAAACAGTCTTGGTATTGGAGGAGAAATGGAAGTCTTAGAATGGGAATCTCTCCATTCTTCATCTTTCTCTTCCCTTCTTCATCTTTCTCTTTTGGCTTCTCATGCTTCACTCACTATCAAGCTTTGCAAGGCAATGTGACGTGACGCCCTGCTTGATTTCTTTCCCCTCTTCTGGAGATTTCTTTCTGCCCTTCACGTCCACTAATGTATGTTGACCAGGTTATAAGCAACGACCTCTCAGTTTAGCTGGTTAGAACCCAGATGGATTAGTTTGATGGTTAAGATGTTTGCTTTGAATTAAGGTTTTGAGTTCAATTCACATTTTATCCTCTCAGGATTACTTTCTATCGACTTACCCAGTGTGTGGATTGGGAGATTTATATATGCTTCTTAAATTAGTCTTACTTCTAATGTGGGTGGGATATCCATGTCACAAAAAAAACTTACTCGGCTACAGCATCCACTTAATAACTTGACCATTATTTCATTAAATGCATATAGAAGATGGATGAACACAGTAACTGTAAAACGTAGAATTAGAAGTGAACGCATTAAAAGAACAAAAAAATAATAAAATAATAATAACAGAACCTACATTTTAATTTTTAATTTTTTTTTGAAAAAATATAATAGGGGCTGGACTGCAAAATTTTGGTCCTTTTGTGGATAGGAATAGTAGTTTTGGAAAAAAATTAAAACTTTGTACAGCTAACCACCGGGACAAATAGTCTACTTTGAGTGGGATACTAGCTTGAAAAATATTTCTTTAACTGATAGAATTTACTTTTGCATAAAATTTTAAATGTATTAAATATTGCGTTTAACTTCACTGAAAGAGTTCTAGTTGGCACATAGATTTTTAATAATATTTTTATATTTTTGAATAATAAGTTGTCTAAATAAATTTATAAAAAATCTCTTATAACTTAGTAAAATGAAAGGCTCAACAGCACCGATACATGACTAACTTGATTTACTCGGTGAAGTTGTCTTTTATTTTAATACTTTGATGTAAAAAAGTGATGTATATTTTAATATCTTGATCTGATTTTATCGTCTAGATTGAAAAATCAATGACTCTATATAAAACGTGAGGCACTCTCCTCTCAATATTTAGTTTTTGAGAGTGAGTTCTAATTATAAAATACTAACATGATTTTCTTCAAACTTGTCTATTAATTAATATTGAGAAGGTGACTATCCATGTGTCTGCCTCTGTAGAGTTTGCCTATTTCTAGTTTTAGAAATTATTTATTTTGAAAATGCAAAACGAATAGTTGTTTTGCAGAGATATCGGTCAATAACAGAAGTACAAAGTACAACAGTCCACAACAGTCCAACTCCAAGGCCAAGGCCAAGATTCCAACATCAAAAAACAGGCCAAACAAATGCCAAATACGGCAATAAAAAGGCATAGACGGGTAACGGTTGGCACAGTTACGACAAGATATCTAATGCAAAATACTTATTCAGATTACAGGTTTAAATAGTACTTTAATGGAGATAAAAAAAGAAAGAGTTTTAATTCAAGTAAGAATGAGGAAAGTAATTATATTTTAGTTCGGCCCCCGGCAGCAGACTCAAAGAGTCTGTCGAGTGGGATTCTCTGGCCCTCAGAGAGAGGACGAACCGTACTAAAAGTATAATTGCAAATTAAATAACTCTAATATAAATACAAAAAGAGAGATTTTATACCAGAGAATTTTGCCAGAATTTCCAGATGTTCTTGCAGAATAGAACTATTACAAACTAAGAACAGTCGTTGAAAGGGAAGGAACAGAGGATTACAAGATTATTCAAGGCAGATGAAACTTGGCTCTGACACTGCTTCTACTTCTGTAACTTATAAAACTGCTAATGATAGTTTGACATCTAGAGTATCTACCTCTTCTTTTAATACTGCTTTTAATCCTGAACTCAAAACACCTGTTTCTACTCAAATGGTAACAATGGATTTAAAAAATTCTGAAGAAATAAATTTTAAAGAAATTGAACAATCTATACAAAATTGGTCTATACCTAAAATACCAGCTGAACAAATTTATTTAGGATCTTTTGAAGATACTCATGATTTTATGATTCAAACTGTCGAAAGAACTTATTGCTCTCAAGATGAAGCTTATTTATTTCTTTTAGATGATAAAGAAAAAATTGAAAAACTAAGAATGAGATATAATTATTTACACATAGGCCTAGTTCAAATAGCAATAAAGCCTTTAACAAGAAAAGGAAAACATCCCCTCTTTATCTTTTCTTAGGGACGCGAGACATAATAAATTTGCTGATGCCTTATATGATTTAGTTTCCTCTAATTTTGCTGATATAGTTGTATTCCTAATTTAAACATTCATAAAATTGTTCAATTAGGAGTTAAAACACAAGGTTTTGATATGGATCCAAGAAGTGAAAATATAGGAATAATGTATAGAATATATTATAAAGCCATGAAAACATTTAATTCAAATATTGCTTATAGTAATTTAATAAAAAATGAATGTAATATAAAGCTATAATTCCTTATAGGCCAACACTTGACAAGATTTAAATAATTAGAGACTGAAAATTAGAAGAATTATATATACCTACACCAAAGATAGAATCTAAAGCTAGTAGCATAATACAACATAATGATGGAACAGTACAAATAAAATTTGAAGAAGAAGAACAAAAAGAAACTTTTACACCACCAGTAATACCTCCTATTTATCATACTTTTCCAAGTTATCCACAATTTAATACAAACCAAGAATATGAGCAAGCTAACATAGCACAACCTGTCTATAGAAGAGCTGAATCTTAGAAATCCGAAACTGTTAACTTATCACCTGAAGATATGATAGGAGTAATAAAAGCTAATAACATGGAAGAAATAGAAAATCATTTCGAAATAGAAGAAAATGTTCTAAAAGCTGAGATGATGTTTGACTCAAGAATGGATGAATTATTAGAAAAATTTGATATAGAAAAATTTAAAAATTTCAAGAAGTATTTATAAGAGATTTAAAAATACTTAAAAAACAAATGACTTTCTTTGAATGGTATGATTTTAAATTAAATAAAAACAATCAACAAGAACAAAAATACTTAAAAGTACTAAAAGAAAAAAATGAATACTTGGACAACTATTAAAGGAGAAATAAAAAACAGCATGCATCCTCCTCAAGAAAATTTTAGAATATCTCAGACAGTAATAGCCTCTCCCTACAAGGACGTTTCAGCCATAAATAAAAAGACACAAATAGACCCTGAATTCTTTGCTTGTATAATAAATCAAAATAATTTTACTAATGTTGCTGAACAAACTACTAGAATAGAAGAAAATCTAAAAGAAAAATTTAAAGAAAAACTAGAAGACAATGAATTAGTCATAGAAAAAGGTTTTATAAAACCACCAAAATAAATCCTGAAACAAGACTAAAGAAGGAACCTATAAGGATAATAACACAACCTCAGCCCAATACTTCTGAAAGCGAATTAATAATGCACTTAATTAATAAATTAAAAATGTTAAATTCAAAACCTTCAGTCTCTATGGTAACTATTGAAGCTTTAGAAGAAGATAATAATTTAAATATCAACAAATTAAAATTCAACAAAACCCCTAACAGAAGACCAAATTTTTTAAAATTAGAAGAACCTCAAACTATAAGTCCTAATTCTTTTGAGGTCAGTTGCCTTTATGAATGGAATCTAGATGGGTTATCTGTAGGACAAAAAATGCAATTACTTCAAAAAATGCAAATGTATGCTAATGTTTTAAGCACAGTAGGAAATAGTGAATTAGACGTAACTGAATTAATAATATCAGGATTCACTGGACCACTTAGTGATTGGTGGACAAATTACTTAAAAGATGAACAAATTAGACTAATAAAAGAAAATGTTAAAAAAGATGAAAATGGAGAAATTATATTCATGGCAAATGGTGAACCTATAATGATAGTGTAACTTGCTTACTCTTTAATATTGGAAGACAATTTATTAGAAGATACCCTAGATTAGGACATAATATGAGAGATTATTTAATAAATTTAAGATGTAGATCTATGACCCAATATTCTGAATATCATGATTATTTTACTAATACTGTTTTTAAAATGGCTGATGCTTCTAATGTTTTTTGGAAAGAAAAATATACTGCTGGTTTATCTACTCTATTTGGAAAAAAGGTAAAAGAAAAATTAATAAAAAATCCTACAGGAGAAATTGACTATAAAAAATATACTCTAGGAGATTTACATCAAGTAGGAAACCAAGTAGGATTAGAATTGTGTAACACTATGAAATTAGAAAAGAAAATAAAAACAGAACAATATTTTAATAAAAAAGAAATGGGTGATTTTTGTGATCAATTTGACCCCTTTAAAACAAATAAAAAACAGGTAAAACGAAAACAAAATAAAAAAGAACAATTTGTTAAACAAAGTTATAAAAAACCTTACCAACAAAAAAGAAAAGAATCAAATACTAAAAGATTTCAAAAATCAAGAAAACAAGATAAACCTGAATCAAGTAAAAGAAAACCAACTTCAAAAGATAAATGTTATAAGTGTGGAAAACTTCAAAAGATAAATGTTATAAGTGTGGAAAAATAGGTCATTTTGCTAACACTTGTTATAAGAATAAAAATCGAAACTACAAAAAAGGAGTTAAAGCTATTTTAGAACAATTAAATAAATTAATTTTATCCTCAACAGAAAGCGAAAACGAATCTAAAAGTTCTTTTGTAACTTATGAATCAGAAAGTGAAAATAATGATATAAACAAATTAATGGATCAATTTGATGTTAATAAAACTAAAAAATGTAAAGAAGACCCAAATTGTAAATGCAATATTTGTTTAATTAGAAATTATGAAGATTCAGATGGATATGAAGATATAGATGATTTAGAAGATCCTGATTCTCCTTCTATGAATGTTTTAAGTAAAAAGGACCAATTAACACTCGACACTATCATGGAAATAAAGATCCAGAAAAACAAAAAGAAATGATCTCTACAATAATTGAATTACAAAACGAAAAAAGTCCTAAAATAACTCAAAAAATTCAAAATACAATAAAACCCATAAGAATGGAAAACATATATAAATGTTAGATAATTTTGAAGAAGAATCCAAACCTATAACCATAACAGATTTGCAAAAAGAAGTTAAAAGTTTAAATAATGAAATTAAAGATTTAAAAAGAAATTTAAATTTGTGCAAAATGAGACTAGAAATATTAGAAATAAACGCTGACATCCCTTTTCATGATAAAACTGAAAGCTCAAATCCTGAAAACATAGGAAATATAGAAGATACATTACTAAATGAATTAACAATAATAACTTATAGAAAATGGCATGTAAAAGTAAATTTAAAACTTGAAGATGGTTATAATAAAAAATTAATAGCTTTATTAGATACTGGCGCAGATATAAATTGTATAAATGAAGGCATTTTACCTTTAAAATATTTTGAAGAAACAAAACATAGTGTAAATTCTGTAAATGGAAAAGAAATAAAATTAACTTATAAAATTCCCAAAGTTATAATCTGCATATAAGAAAAATGTATCCCTAATATACTATTATTTCAAATGAAAGGAATGACAGAAGATTTAATTTTAGGAAATCAATTCTTAAATGAAATAGCTCCTTATTTAACAACTAATGACGGACTCCTAACAACATCATCAGATGGAACTGAAATTATCTTCAAATTTGTTTCTCAAGCAAAGACAAAAACAATAAACACTGTAAACAGAATTATTCTACAAAAGGAAACATTTAAAGCTGATCTCCAATCCTCTATAAAAAAATTGCAAATTACTAAAAACATTAAAGACCCATCCTTTTTACTTCAAAAACAGGCCTTTGAAAAAGAGCTCGCTATAAAATGTTGTTCTGAACTTTCTCACGCATTTTGGAGGAGAAAAGAGCATACGGTTTCATTACCCTATATAAAAAACTTTCATGAATCAAAGATACCAACAAAAGCTAGAGCTGCACAAATGTCAATTGAGCAATAAGAAATATATAAAACAGAGATAATGGATTTAAAAAAGAAAAATTTAATAAGAGAAAGCAGTTCTCCTTGGAGTTGTACTGTTTTTTATGTTAATAATGTTGCTGAACAAGAAAGAGGAGTTCCTCGTCTTGTTATAAATTTCAAACCATTAAATAAAGTCTTGCAATCAATAAGATTTCCAATTCCAAATATACAAGATATTTTGCATAGAATATATAATGGTAGAATATTCTCTAAATTCGATTTAAAATCTGGATTTTGGCAAATTCAAATAAAAGAAAAAGATAAATATAAAACTGAATTTGTTGTCCCTTCTGGACATTTTGATTGGAATGAGATGCCCTTTGGTCTAAAAAATGCTCCTTCTAAATTTCAAAGAATAATGACTGAAATCTTTAATCCTTTTAATCAATTTATGCTAGTTTATATTGACGACATCCTAATTTATTCTGAATCAATTTCCCAACACTGGAAGCATTTAGAAATTTTTAAGAAAACTATTATTAAAAATGGTCTTGTTCTTAGTCAAAGAAAAATGAAATTGTTTCAAACTGAGATAACTTTTGTAGGTTTTAAATTAAAGAATAATGTGGAACCTGTAAACAGAGTAATAGAATTTAACAAAAAATTTCCTGACGAAATAAAAGATGTAAAACAATTAAAAAGGTTTTTAGGTTGTTTAAATTATGTTTCAAATTTCTACAAAAACTTAGCTAAAGATAGAAAAATTCTGCAACAAAGATTAAAAAAGAATCCTTCTGCTTGGAATATTAACCATACTAAAGCTGTTCAAAGAATTAAGCAAAAAGTTAAGAATCTTCCCTGTCTAAATTTAGCAAATCCTGAAGCCTTTAAAATCGTTCAAACAGATGGCTCTGAAATAGGATATGGTGGAATTTTATTACAGAAAGAAGATAATCAAGAGCAAATTGTTCGATTTATTTCTGCTACTTGGAATCCAATGCAAGCTAATTATTCAACGATTAAAAAGGAACTTCTAGCAATAGTTTTAAGTATTCAAAAATTCCAACTTGACCTCTTAAACAAAAGATTCTTATTAAAAATAGATTGTGAATCTGCTAAAGAAATTATTGAAAAAGATGTTAAGAATCTGACAAACAAACAGATATTTGTTAGATGGTAAGTGTGTTCGATTTTGATATTAAATATGTTAATGGAATCAACAATTCCCTTGGTGACTTCTTATCAAGAGATTTTCTGCAGAAAACGCAAAAGAATTCTTCAACGAAGGACAAAAAATAGCGAGATTATATCTCTACTTTGTAGGGATTGTTTTTTTCTACTCTTTCTTAATTTTCTTGTCAAACATCTGATAAAAATCATTTTGGTCATTATTTTAGTCAAATTCTTCTTCTAAATGCTGCCTCATCAGAGGCCTTTGAGGCCCTCTTTTCCTTTCTTAAAAGCCCAACAATTGCAACAGATAATGAATACTAGTACCCCCTTCTCTCCTAGACCATCGAGACCTAATCTGTATGAAAGACATGCTCTTTGGGGAAATCTTTCTTCTCCCCAATTCAATCCTTCAACATCTGTTCCTATCGCACTACCTTCTGGTCCAACATCTGAATTTCAAACTTCTTGAAGAGTAGTAGATTCAGGATGGCAGACATCAGGCAAATTATGTCCGCACTTCTCATCCATACACTTTCATCTTGCCATCTTGATTGAAACCAACAGTTGTGCTCTTGATCACTTTGTTAAGGATCAAGGACAAAATCGTTTTGAAGGATATTTTCCAACCAACTGTGAAATTGCTTATTCAAAGTTAAAGATTTTGAAAATTATTATTGAAGAACAATGGGAAACCCTCCTTTTCCAACATAAGACTATTTTAAAACTTGGTTTTCATGATCTAGTTTTCAAATATTGGGATTATATGAATGCATGGGAAAATGTTTTATTTACCAGATTCTGTTTTTCTTCATTCTTGGTTTATTCGTATAAAAGTTGAGAAATTTGATGAAATTCCTCTTTGGTGGTTTTCAAAATTCTGGACCCCTTTTGGAGCTCAAAAACATGTTCTTCCACTAACTGTTAAACCAACATTTGAAAAATATGTTTCTCTTTTGAAAAATGAAAATCAAGATTTATTTAAACAAATGAACCTTGCTTTTGATGATTGGTCTACAATGATGTTTTATGCTTATTTTAATATCCCTTGGATTTGCAAGTGGGTATTTGAAAAAAGAATGGATTTATCTCCTCCTGTTCTATCAAGAAAAATTGAAGTTAGAAATTGGGAAAAGTTTTTGTTTGATGAAATTATTGCCTTCAGAGCTGAAATATGTGAAGCATCTGCAACAAATGCTATTAGATCTAGCAGTAGCTTCCTAGAAGCACTTAATGCTTCTTCAACAAATGCAACAAATGTAACAAATGCAACACCTGCTAGAATAACTTCCCCTTTTTCAAAAAAGTCTTTAACATCTCCCACTTCTTCCTCTATCCCTTCTTCAAAAATTTCAAAAGAATCTCTCCTCATTGCTGCTGATATGCTAAAACTCAAAGAAGACTAGATGAGAGAAGTTCTTGCTCAAATTGGGAAACCCGAGCAATCTGAGAAATCTGAAGAATCATTCGCAACAAAGGCCCAAGTCTTCCTTGCTGAAAATCAGTTTGCTGCTCTCCAACAATTGCCTGAAGATGACATTGAAGATGAAGAAAAGTCAACACCTGCCAAAGCAAATCCTTTCATTTGTGTCAAAGGAAAAAAAAAGAAGTAAGTAGATTACATGTATAAATACAACATCTGTATTTTATACTGTATCTACCCCGACTATTAGACAACAAATGACAGCAGATGACATCAGCATTTGAAAAATGAACAACCACTCTTGAAAAAGATGCCTTCACCGATTGTCGGTAACATCTGAACCCTCGCTTTATGCAGCTTCCTCCATCTTTCAACACGTCTCTCATTTTTGCCGAAAGATGAAAACAATTGTCAACAAGATTCCTCTTCTTTTGTAACTTTTATCAAGATGCAAACACCTGTACCTTATCTTTTCTCTTTTGATAATCTTGTAACACCTGTCTCCCTCTAGAATTCTCTCATGCATCTATAAATGAGACGATCCTATAAGAAAATGGTACAGCTGTTTTTCAAAAGTTGATGAAAATTACCCTTTGTTCCTTCGTTTGAAGGAAGTGGGCTGTAGAGTGGGATTTTCAAATGAAGCCGTTTCTTGACCTATTTGGACTGTGGGACATTTTTAAGTGGAAGGGCAAAAGAGTAATTTCCATCAAATTGTGGAAAACGGGTGTGTAGGGAAAGATTTCCCGAGTCTGTATATGGGCTCCCATAGTATTTTCTTTCTTACATTCACATCTAACTTTATTTAATTTTTATTTGATTTTTCAGCATTGTTAGATTAATCAAAATTAGTAAAAATATATATCCAATTGTATAACTTCACATTCAATTTATTTGTTTGGATAACAGTGGTATCACCATTCTCTGTTAGAGATGAGATTATACACGAAATCACTAAATTGGACATCATCGTATCCAATTTATTGATGTGACACAACGCACAGCTGTAACCTGAACTGACTGGGCTAAAAAAATCTGAGGATGATGATTCATATGTTTTCTGAACCTGAATTACTATTCCACAACTTGTCTCACTATGGGTGCTGGGCCTGTGCTTATATTTTTAGCCTAGATAGATTTTTCAGTTTTGCTAAAACTCAGTCATATAAGTTTTACTTGAAAAATTAAAGAAGTAAATTCGGCCAAAACTTTGGCTAATTTTTCAAAATAGACAGAAAATTTGGCTGGGATATCTTAAGACAAAATAGATTTTTGTTTGTAATATTTCCTAAAACAAATGCATATCAAGTGGGTTATTGCCAAGAATTTGACACAAATTTTGGATTTCCACTGCAAATAATTTCTAAGCATACAACGGAATAACGTCAGATTATCAAAAATGATATGCAGCAATAAACTTTAAACGATATTTAAGTCTTTTTTCGGATCGAATGACATTTAGTTGTTATTATCGTCGTTATCATCATAGCGAGTTCATCTTTTTCATTTGACCTTATCATAAGTCATATAATCAATCAGTTCATTGTCTGTCTTATCTTTTTTTCTATGTTTTTAATGGTCTTTTCTCTTGTATTTGCAACCTAAGGTTCAAATATCGGCCGTACATACTGAATATCGGTATTTAATTATTTTAAAAAAAAATATCGATACGATTTTTCACGGTTTTTACACGGGTTTTCATGGTTTTTCACTGTTTTCAACGGTTCAGGGTTTACGGGTTTTACGGGTTTCACGGTTCTGATATCGGAGGAGAGAGAAATATACCGATATCGGAGGAGAGAAAAAAAAATCTGGCCGATATTTACATATCAGCTAATATATCAGTTAAGCCGATTTTTAAATCCCTGCTTGCAACTTATAGTCTTATAAGCCAAATGCATTGAGAGTCATTGTCATAGTAAAACTAAGGAATTGTGCATCGCAAAGAGACCTCAACCAAAGATTTTAATATCAATTGATACAATTTTAAACCTTTATATATCGACTGATATCTGATATAGATTGTCGATATCAAATAATATAAGTGGTTTTAGGGAAAAAATTAGGAGATTTTTTTTTTTAGTGATACCGAGATTCTAATCCCCGAATCCTCAACCATATCCAAAGTTACCGAAAAGGTGGTGGAACTACAACCATTCACACGATTGTTGGTTCCACTGGGAGGAGATCTTGTTGAGATTGACTCAAATTACACAATATTCAGACCGTGATTTTCTCTCAAAGAAGATCATGGTGTGTTGGCATGAGTGGGTCTCTCGACAACTTAGAAGGCAACACATGACTGTATAAAGATAGTACAGATACATGTCAAGATCTAGAGATATTCGTGGCATGGGCTGGATGTGCCACAAGAATAGTAAGCTACTAGGAGTGTGGGCCAACAATGGGTTGGCAGCCAACGTGGGTATTCTATTATGGTGCAACAGTAGTCTATATAAACAGGCATCCAACGTGGGTTTTAGGGGGTGTGTGTGAGTGGGCTACACATCAACGGCAAGATGTAGATCTTGGCCGAGTGCTGCATGTGATGAGGGCCTGACATGGCCGCATGCAGAAGGGGTGTGTGGGGGATCACACCATCAACAGCAGATCTGATACTGTCTGGAGGACAGCTCGACGGCCGAAGAGGGGCAGATTCAATAGTGCAATACCGCTGCAGATCTGGATCTTCAGATCTGTGAGTGGCAGTCAGCAGAAGTGCGGCTGGAGAGAAGAAGCCCCTTCGCCAGAGCAGAGGTGGAGATCTGTGTGTGTGTGGGACACACCATCATCGGATACTCTCGCGTTTGAGAAGCATGTCGGGAGTTCCTCGTAGGATGCAGGAAGCGTAGAGGGAGGAACACAGAAGTTGGGTTCACTATTCTGGGTATGAGAAAGATTCACATCAACTGAGAGGTGACGTCGATGTGTCTTATACAGGGGTGTACAAAGGGGCTCGGGACTTCGAGTTTGGACTCTTGACTCAAGGGAGTCATTATTATTGTACATGTATATTCTTTCTCATATAGTGAATATTCTGTCGTTCCGTGGACGTAGGCCAGGTGGGCCGAACCACGTTAAAATATTGTATTGTGCTATGTGTTTATTTCCGTTCGATTTTTCTTGTTTCCGCTCGTAACGCTAACAGATCTGTGGCATGAAAGAAACAGTCTTGGCATTGGAGGAGAAATGGAAGTCTTAGAATGGGAATCTCTCCCTTCTTCATCTTTCTCTTTTGGCTTCTCATGCTTCACTCACTATCAAGCTTTGCAAGGCAATGTGACATGACTCCCTGCTTGATTTCTTTCCCCTCTTCTGGAGATTTCTTTCTGCCCTTCACGTCCACTAATGTATGTTGACCAGGTTATAGCTAGTAAGAACCCAGATAGATTGATTTGATGGTTAAGATGTTTGCTGTGTGAATTAAGATTTTGATTTCAATTTATGCTTAATCCTTTCAGGATTGCTTTCTATCAATTTACCCAATGCGTACATTGGGACGTTTATATATGCTTCTTAGATTAGTCTTGGGATATCCATGTCACAAAAAAAAACTTACTTGGCTACAGCATCCATTTAATAACTTGACCATTATTTCATTAAACGCATATCTAAGATGGATGAACATAGTAACTGTGAAACGTAGAATTAGTAGTGAACGAATTAAAAAAACAAAAAAATAATAAAATAATAATAACAGAACCTACATTTTAGTTTTTAAATTTTTTTTGAAAAAATATAATAGGGGCTGGACTGCAAAATTTTGGTCCTTTCGTGGACAGGAATAGTAGTTTTGGAAAAAAATTAGAACTTTGTACAGCTAACCATCGGGACAAATAATCTACTTTGAGTGGGATACTAGCTTGAAAAATATTTCTATTAACTGATAGAATTTACTTTTGCATAAAATTTTAAATGTATTAAATATTGCGTTTAACTTCACTGAAAGAGTTCTAGTTGGCAAATAAATTTTTAATAATATTTTTATATTTTTGAATAATAAGTTGTCTAAATAAATTTATAAAAAATCTCTTATAACTTAGTGAAATGAAAGGCTCAACAGCACCGATACATGACTAACTTGATTTACTCGGGGAAGTTGTCTTTTATTTTAATACTTTGATGTATATTTTAATATCTTGATCTGATTAATAGATATGAAGATGCAGTAAGATTTTATCGTTTAGATTGAAAAAAATCAATGACTCTATATAAAACGTGAGACACTCTCCTCTCAATATTTAGTTTTTGAGAGTGAGTTCTAATTATAAAATACTAACATGATTTTCTTCAAACTTGTCTATTAATTAATATTGAGAAGGTGACTATCCATGTGTCTGCCTCTGTAGAGTTTGCCTGTTTCTTAGATTTAGAAATTATTTATTTTGAATTAATTTATAAAGTTGGTGTGAACTTTTAATTAATCCCTTTAATATATTATAGAAAGACATTAAATTTCAATTTTTAAATTCAACCAAGATTATCATGTAAACATTATTAATGAAAAATCACAATAAATCATCATGAAATGATAATCTCTTCATCCAGTCTTCTACATGCGGAGTACTAAGCTGTAAAGTGGCAAAAAAGGATCAACCGAGGATGAATTAAATATCTCAACTAGTAATTTCCTATCTCAGAAAGTGGGAGGTTTCAGGTTCGAGTTCCTATGTCCTCATCATCTGGTATGCCCTAAGTAGAATTTTGCACTAGGTTTCATGCGATTTTTCACAAGTAAATTCAAATGGAGACTATGGAGTCACACTGCTTAAATGTACAAACATACTTGTATTCAAATCAAATCAAAGATCAAGCAAGTGTTTGTGTGCATTGATTGAACAGGATTTGAGATGTCTTGTCTTAGGCTTGTTTGTGTTAAATCTATTCCGTTGCCCATTTCTAATCTCCAAACAGTGACATGCCTGGGTGACATGATCCATGTAAAAGTTTTCTTCTGAGTATTCATATAAATCATTATTTAAAAAATTAAAATGACTTGGGCCCATCGGTTCAACTCGGGTTGACTCGACAAAAGAGTTTTTCTACATTTTTTTCAAAATTTCTAAAAAATTTAGCTGAATTTCTAGACTTGATTCGATGTCGAATTGAGTCCGAATTTTGAATTCTTAAATTCTGCATAATCATATAAGAGTGGTAAATCCACTCCTTGTTAAAAATGACTTGGATAAAAGTTTTTCTCATACAAAAGTCATCTCGTCGTATGACAGATCACTCTTGTCTGAATTTAAATCTAGTCTGCACATTGGATGTATAGTTACTGAATTGAGAATTATAAAATATAATTATTTTAAATTTTTATATTTTAATACACAAAAATTAGAAATTCGGGTTAAATTGATGAGTTAATTTTGAATAGTTGAATGATCTACTTGATTTCTTAGAAGTTTATCCATCTATTATAACCACAGCGGAGGAAGAACCTAAATTACGGTAAGCCTAGGCAAGATTACGGGCCTCATTCATTGGTGCACCTAAATTATTTAAAATATTATTTGGAGAACCATATACATACCTGGGAAATCTTTTCCTATACATCCGTTTTTCAAAAGTTGATGAAAATTACCCTTTGTTCCTTCGTCTGAAGGAAGTGGGCTGTAGAGTGAGATTTTCAAATGAAGTCATTTCTTGACCGATTTCTACAAATAAGATATCAAAATTCATCTACTTTGAATTTTATGAACTCTGTGACTAATTTTAAGTGAAAATGGTATAGTTTTAGGGTTCAAAAATCGTATCCAAAGAATTAAGGATTTTCCGGAGGATGTGGAATGTTTCATCAAGTTTTGGAAAACAAGTGTGTAGGGAAAGATTTTCCGGATGTTTATATGGGCTCCCATATTACTTTCTTTCTTACATTCACATCTAACTTTACTTAATTTTTATTTGATTTTTCATCATTATTAGATTAATCAAAATAAGTAAAAATATATATCCAATTGTATATCTTTTATCTTAAAAATTAAGGAACAAATGACTCAACCGATCCATATCGGTGTAACTCAACTGGTTGCCTCTTACCTCAGGAAGCGATAGATTGCGGATTCGAGCTCCCATTGCCTAACCTTGGTATACCTTAAGGGTAGTGGGCTCATCCCTGGAGATTTTAGTAGGACTGTGTCTGAGTTTCTCACACTTTAATCCAAAAAAAATTTAATTAGGAATAAATGACTCAACCGATCCCATTTTTTGAAAATATTATTATCTTTGTGATAATTTATTCATCTATCTATTTTTTTTATTATAAGATGAGACTTACCTTATTAAGCACAACCCATTCGAGTACCAAGGATTTCAACGTAGACATATATATATATATATATATATATATATATATATAAAAGACTTGTTGTAAACCAAAACCAAAAAGTTTGAGCATTTAGTAAATCTTCTTATCTAACTAACCTTGTATTACCTTTTTGAAGTGACATAAATTTTATTTTGACATTATAGCATGTAGTTGACCATTATTATTACTTATTAGGTTCAGGATCGTCTTATCTTATTTTTTTATTGTTGGTTTTGTTACTCTTATTGGCCAGTGGGTAAACTTGTAGCTCATGTTTTTCACCTTTAAAATTATTTATTTTATTTACATGGTGTTGACACTAAGGTTAGATAAAATGTTTTGAATGGATCTACTTAAAACCTACATTATAATTGTTATAGAATATTTTTTCCCAATTGAGTGATCAAGGGAGCCTACTTTCATGCATATTATGGAAAAGACCTTGTCAATACAAGAACAAAGAGATTCATATATTAGATCAGCATTTGGATATGAATTCATAGGAGGATAAATGAGATGCAAGCTCAATCCCACATATAAACTCGCATGGCTTCACCTAATTTGTTTTAAGAGTAGTGAGTATCACCTGTGGAGATTTTACACTACGTTTTTCATAGTTTTTCATACGTAAATTTAAAAATTACAAAAAATTGGAATGGGTTTTACATGCGAGTCCACTTTTGTAAAAGAAATCACTGGATTTTAAATATCACTTTACTTATAGTCTTATAGATGATAGATAACAAAATCAATCATTTATGAGACTTAGTTACTATTGAATTGAAATATATTATGGTAGTTTTAAAATTTTCATATATCATAATATATCGAATTGTAACAACAACTTTTTTTCATGATAGTTTAAAATACAATTGAAAGAAAAGTCAGCAAAACACATGATCAAGATTTTCCCAGGCTTGATTTGAATGACGAATTTAAAATTTCTTCATCATTTGGAGTTTTAGAAATTTTTTAATCATTCAAAGTTTATCTCAAATTTATCTCTCTCACATATTATTTTTTTTCAAATATAAATCACGAAATTGTTGGAATTTTCTATGAAAATCCGAATTGTTGGAATTTTCAATCATGATCCACCACAATGGAACCCACTAGATGGAGAGACTCATGAAAGTAGGTGGTATGTCATAAATGTTTATAATAACATTGTCTAATTTTTAATTTTTAATAATTTTATTTAGTGTGTATAAATAAAGAGGTTTACCTATTTTCAAAACATAAACAAATAATCTAACTAGTGAGACATCTTGATCTAGCTAACTTTTAGCAGAGGAAATGAGCCTTAAAAGCCTAACTACCCTTTTGATCAAATGGCCCTCTGACTAGAAGGCTCCTATTTGGAACTTTCCATACCCCAACTTATCCTCAAACCATAAATGCCACCAGGTTCTGCCACGTGTCATTTTGCCATCTTCATTGTGTGGCCGTTACGGACTCAAAAGACAATCAACATGTTTTGAATTCCCAACCAACACTCAAGCATGCGCTTATAAGTCCTTCCCATTTTCTTCCACACCACCAACACTGCAAGTACTTCACGTCGTTTCTTTCCGATCTCTCCCACATTCGACCAGGACCGTACCTTCTTAGCAATCAATGGATGCCGGCGTCTCTACCTTTGGAGCTGTCAACAGAGTACCGGTACTTTGTTTTTCCGGCCCTTTTTTGCATCCTTTTTTCTCCTTTGATTGTCGTCGATGAAATCTAGTTCCGTTTACTTTCCTTTCTGAGTTGTGGATTCTTGGGTGCTTTTAACTCTTTGTTTTGACAGATGGGTTCTTCATTTTCTCTTTTTGTTTCATTTTTTATCTGAATTTGTTGGCACTGTTTGGAATTCTGTGTTTAGTTTCATTCATGGATCAGTGTAGTTGGTTATCTTTTTGAAATTTGTTTCTAGTAACTTTTTTAGTACTGATTATCCTTGTTAAGTTTTGGGTTGAATCCATTCATGGGTTTTCTTATTTCTCTACTTTGATCCATGGATCTTTTTTTTTTTTTTGGTTAATGGTCTGTTCATTCCATTAAGCATATAAAGGTTATTTAAAGAACCTCAGTCACAAAGCATAACATACCACATAAAGCCTACTTTGGATGTACTTGTGACTGACTTCTGTAGTGGTTCCAAATCACGCGAGGGCAATTTATCCTATCAATCCATCTGTGGATGGTTTATGTTCAATTTGAATTTGGATTTGGTTTATGTTAGTTTCTGGGTATGTTTTGATTTGAGTATTTGACATTGGATTAACTGGAGCAAAAATGGAGGTTGTTACTTCGTTTGAATTATGTGGTCGATTGGGTATGAAAAAGGGGTTTTCTTTGATGCAGCTGAGCTTGCACAGCTCCGGCTCTGGGGCTTCTGTCCCGAGCTCGGCATTCTTGGGTACCATCTTGAAGAAGGTGAACTCTGGTTTAGTGCACCCAAAGGTATCGAGTGGAAGTTTCAAGATTGTGGCAGAAGTCGATGAGGAGAAGCAGACCAAAAAGGACAAATGGAAAGGGCTTGCATTTGACACATCTGATGACCAACAGGACATCACCCGCGGAAAGGGATTGGTCGATTCTCTCTTCCAAGCTCCAATGGGAACTGGAACTCACAATGCTGTCTTGAGTTCCTATGAATACATCAGTACCGGACTAAGACAGTATGTATAACCACAACCATGCCTTATTTCTTTACAAGCCTTGAAGTTCTAACTTCCTGATTTGTAGTATAGGTTGGAATTTTATTATCACTGACCCAAACCTATGTAGTATCAACCAGTCTTCAGTTTGATGGATCCTACCTACTGCTGATGGACCATGCCATAGAAGTATCATGATCTGGATGGTTAACCAGATTGTTGATGGCAACAGTAGGCTGTATCTCAAGATTAGACTATATTCGATGTTCCTCATGTCTAATACGGGGCTTTTATTCCATTAATGTGGAGTATCACTATATTCCTTAATCATCTGTTTTAGGGTTGCAAATTGAATGGTTTAGATTGCCCGGAGGGTGACAACCTTGCAGCTTGCTTAATGAAATCAATGGTGTCAATTGCCATAACAATGTGTATCAATTTTAAATACTTGGTGTCTTCTCTACAATGAATATGCCAGTTAATCAGTGATATAATTCCCTCTATTAGTTGAGTATCTTAAGCACTAGATGGTGGAATATAATTTCTCATAGTTCAAGCATGTAATATTTAAATGAAACCATCACCAGTAGGTTGGTTTGCTCTAGTTGAGAAAATATTTTGGTCATTGTCTACCCATGGTTGGGCCCATGAAGTTACCTGTAATGGACCAGAGCATGTGACAATTAAAAAACTTGCTTTTGATGATGTGATTGGTAAACTTGTTCAGGTTCAATATGGACAATACCATGGATGGGTTCTACATAGCTCCTGCTTTCATGGACAAGCTCGTTGTCCACATCTCCAAGAACTTCATGAAACTGCCCAACATTAAGGTATGGTAGCTATGAAATTTTCCTTTTTGTTGAAATTTCTTCTGGGTTTGCTGCTTGAAGCAATACAATTTTAATTATTCTGGTGGATGACTACAGGTTCCTCTCATTCTTGGTATATGGGGAGGCAAAGGTCAGGGTAAATCCTTCCAATGTGAGCTCGTTTTCGCCAAGATGGGAATCACGTGAGTAATCTGTTATCTTGTTCTGTTTCTTAACATTTCATGAACTTCTGAAGAAAAAAAGAAATATAATGATTAGAAAATTTTTAAATTTAAAGAAAAAAGGAAACATCCACTTGTGATTTTTATTTGATGTTTATGTAGTCCTTTCTATAACTAGATGATATGATAAGCATTAGGGTTTGTTTGAAAGATAATAATATACTCTGTATTTTCATTAATGGTGTATTTAGCACATCCAATGGAATGATTGGTTTGTAGATAGACTAAACCACACAGTCTGATTCCATTACAAGATGTTCCTTTGTATATCACCTTTGGCTTTAACTATCAAAAGGACTTGTCCTTGCATCTATCTGGAGGGCTATCCATTCATATAAAGATGGTTTTTACTAGAAATTCTAATTCAACATCAATTTCGAAATACTTGTTAAGACACTTGTTAATTAAAGCCCAATCAATCTAGATACACCTGATAGAAATCACAACCTTTGATAAGTATCAACCAACACCTAATAACACAAATTAATGCTCACCATTTAGTCTTGTAAGTAGAAAATGTTCGTAGCTGCCTTCAGGAGGAAATGGTTGTGCTCGCTTGCCCTCTTCAACATGATGGTCATTTTAGGGTGGAAGGCCGATGTCGTTTGGATGAAGACCTGAAAGTTATCCCTAGGAAATCAGTGTGCATTTGATGCCCAAACCACCATTGATGTCCATTCTAGTGGTGGTTAATGGATATTCAAGTGACCTCTTCCACATTTGTTAAGCACGGATCACAACTGTTAAACCAGCTCAAGCTGTTCTTGTAAAAGATTTAAAATTAATTTATCCTTTAGTAGTACTATGAAAATTGGATCAGTTGGACCAATTATGCCAAATTACATCGCTTCAATGGCCAGGTCAAGTGCAATGTGGAAAGGAGACTTTAGAGACCGTGTCATGAACAGTAGTAAATTAATTTTCTTCCATTCTTTCTCTATTTTTCTTTTGGGGCGAAAACTATTGTTCCTAATCCTGTATCATGCAATTTTCATTGAAACTCTAAGCTAGTAACATAAACTATCATGAATCAACTGGTTGAGTAGGATGATTAAATTAATCTTAGATACTTAACTTCCTATTTATTTCTTCTTCTTTTGATTTCTTTTACATAATTGGTATTTAAATTTTGTTCTGGTGATCAGCCCCATTATGATGAGTGCTGGAGAACTAGAAAGTGGAAATGCCGGAGAGCCAGCAAAACTGATCAGGCAACGGTACCGTGAGGCGGCAGATATCATCGCCAAGGGGAAAATGTGCTGTCTCTTTATCAATGATCTTGATGCAGGAGCAGGGAGGATGGGTGGTACTACCCAATACACAGTTAACAATCAGATGGTGAATGCCACCCTCATGAATATTGCTGATAACCCGACAACTGTTCAGCTTCCTGGTATGTACAACAAGGAAGAGAATGCCCGTGTTCCCATCATAGTCACTGGAAATGACTTCTCAACATTGTATGCACCCCTCATTCGTGATGGTCGTATGGAGAAATTCTACTGGGCTCCAACCAGAGAAGACCGAATAGGTGTCTGCATAGGAATTTTCAAGTCTGACAATGTCCCCAAGGAGGACATCGTCAAGCTTGTTGATACCTTCCCAGGCCAATCTATTGGTAAGTCTTGAGAAGTTCATGAATATTCATTATCACCTTTAATGATTCATCACTATAGGTACAGGTATATATGAAACATTCTTATATTGCAAACATAAGAATTTTTCATCATCATCACCACCAATCACCACTTTTGACCATCTGGGTTTGACTTTTGGAGTTCTTCTCTTTCATGTACTCTGTTATAAACCACGACTTCCATCCCTCCTCTACCCATCTTTTCTTTCTTTATCCCTTCATTTGAAGCTTTTAATGGCCTTCCAACTAATTGTACCTTCAACTTCTAACCTCTCAATTTCATACTGGGGCTGTTTCATTTCTTCTACAAATATTACCAAACCACCTTCAATGGACTACTCGCATTTTTCTCATCTATTTCGGCTATGGTCAATTCTAATTCTACCTGTAGGTAATTCACTCATTGATCTTAGAATGTGCATCTCTCACCACTGCTTTGTCCATTTGTCCTTTTCTCATCACCTTACACACCACTTTTTAGAACATTGTAGGTGAGATAAGTGTTCTATTAAAATCTCCCTTTAAATTGTAAGAAATTTTCAATAGAACAAGATTTTAAGCTTGACATATTGACAGCTATCCAAACATTGTAAATATAATTATATATTGCAAGATGATTTCAACCAAATATCCAAACTATACAGAAAATTACATATCAAGATAGTCAAAATATTTTGATAGTGCAAAATATGGCACGCTTAGGCATGCATATAAAATTTCTTCTGTGCATTCAAATTTCCTGTTCCTCGTTCTTCTTAAATAATTGGGTTTTGTGGATTCTCCATATATTGAAGTCTAAATAACGAGGATTCATATCATCACCATCATTGAGGCCTTAACTATTGGTAAGGATTTGTAAGAAATGATTTTTTTTTTGGATAACATGGGTATCCCTGCCCCACATTGGAGGTGAGACTAATCCCGCTGATACACGGAACCACCCGCAAGCCTCGTGTATTAGGTAAGTCTAGGAGGAGTTGAACTTAAGACCTCTGGTCTAATTGGAGTTGAAACAGTGAGACTCAGATCAAGTCAATTGGAGTATTGTTTGCCTAAGGGAAATGGAAAAAAAAAACTGATTTCCTTCTTGAGAACCTTTCCTCAACTTATAATTTTGTCTGCAGACTTGATTACATGAATTTCTAGTTTACTTTGGGACAAGAAGCAAGGCAGCTAGCCTGTGCGGTGCATCTTTGTGCCAGATCCTTTCCTGAGTTATACTTTCCATTTTTCTCTTTTTAAACCATCTCCGTTTCCTTTGGTGGTGTAACAAAAGCTATGGTTTATGATATGGTTAAATGGAAAAGCGGAACTTGAAAAGCTGACCATAGATAAATGGGATAATGGGAACTAATGATGATGATGAGGACGACATGATCCATGAATTTTTATGGGTTCGTGGACATCCTCATCATGATACCTTCTTTTACCCATACCACACAAGCATCTTTAAGTGTATTGTTCATTTTCAACAATTTCACAGATGACATCAATCTTTGTAAGAATTAATATATTTTTTCCACTACTGTTTAGTGTTCATAGATAAAGGTGGGATATCGGAATAGTTCCCCAACACCCACACACAAATATACCAGTGAAAATCACCAAAATGATTTGGTAGAACTTTGGAACAGGCAAGAATGCAAGGTCCTACCTAGTATAGTTTCTTCTTTCCATGCAACTCTACATGCATAGAACTACATATTCTGCTAATACTGTCTATTGCTTGCTATTCTTGATACATACATACACATCCATAGAAAATTAATGAATATAAGTGGAACTTTCATATTAGTACTATATTCGATTTGCAGACTTCTTCGGTGCCCTCAGAGCTCGGGTGTACGATGATGAAGTCAGGAAGTGGATTGAAGGTGTGGGAGTTGAGAACATCGGGAAGAAGTTGGTCAACTCAAAAGAGGGCCCACCAACATTTGAGCAGCCTCCTATGACCATTGAGAAGCTTCTAGAGTATGGTAACATGCTGGTACAGGAGCAGGACAATGTGAAGAGAGTGCAGTTGGCAGACAAGTACTTGAGTGAGGCTTCCCTTGGAGATGCCAATCAAGATGCAATTAAGAGTGGAAGTTTCTATGGTTAGCATCTTAACTTTAGAGGCATAGATGGGGTGGTTTGCAACTGCCTTTTGCACTATGCTATGGTTTGAAACAGGCGTAGGACAGAAAGAGTAGTAAGCATAGAAAAGATTTTCTATAACTGTAGATGGAAGGAAATAGAACATGATTTTGATATTATTGTTTGGATGCAGGCAAAGCAGCTCAGCAAGTCAACATTCCTGTTCCTGAAGGTTGCACTGATCGATCTGCTTCAAACTTCGACCCAACAGCAAGGAGTGATGATGGAAGCTGCATGTACACCTTCTAAGATCCCTTAGTCTTGTTCTCAAATAGGGAAGCCATGAATTTATAAGGCACTTCTTGGAATGGGAGGAATAAGTAAGGCACTTCTGTATCCATATAAAAATGTAGTTTTTTTTTTAATTCTATGTACACTATTTCCAATCTTAAATCTTAATTAGGCTTTGCTTCTATAATCAATTTTTTGTCTGCCTGTCTATCAAGTACATTTCGTAAAGAAGTCACAAGCTAGTTTACCTTAGTACAAGGAAATTCTATGCATGGTCTGGGCACTGGCTCTGCCATGGTTCGCCATAAGTTCAAGATGCCAAATTTTATATGCATTTGAGGAGGGTGCACTTTTTTCATGTTCAAGCAACAGTTGATCTCCTTCGATGTGCAGTTCCTGTATGCACAGTTTGGGAAAACATGCATATATGGTTAGGAATTGGGAGCATTGAATTTTGATCTAAACATGCAACTGGTCTATGCATGGGTTTATTTAGTCAGGATTTGATTTCGATCCGACTGAATTTTCAATTGGATATGTGGACCAGATACATGCTTGATAATTCATCAGAACACAGATCTGATCTAAACATGGTCCTCTGGGTCTTTATTTTTCCATTCCATGTTTACATAGTAGGGTTGTAATTATCATGGTCATTGTCATTTATTCCATTATCCATCATTTTTCTACTTTTCCAGTTACAAATCTTCTTCATAGCTCCAAAACCTATTATACTTTCAAGTTGTATACGTGTCAAATCTAGATTAAATGAGGGAAAGCGCCCCTAGCCCAAAAATCTAATAAAGTCACCTTCCATGTTATAGGTTGAGATAGGGCTGCCGAAACTTCAAATGGGCGAATATTGATATGTGAATAATCTATATAAATTCTCTCTTTCATTGCTAGGATCCTAGTGTCATACTAACATGCTATGCCCCATTTTTTTAAATGTCAGAAAAATATGGGTCATATTTGTCACAGAATCCTCATTGGAATCCATTTCAGTACGACATGAGAGGGTCAGGATGGTCTGATGTAGATAGCTTAGTTTTCTTTTTGTATTTCAAATAAGGAAAAACTCAGTTAAGGTGAATAGCTTTCATGGTATGCCATGAACACTTTATACATGTTATCTATTGCCACTGAGCTCTAGAGAAGACCTATTCTGTATGTTTGTGGCAATCAAGAGGAGGATGTTGCTGCAAGCGTCGAGTCCAATTCAACTTTGAGTGAAGATGGTCTGACCCAATTGGACTGGGCTGACAAATTAGCTCTCCAATTTCATCGTCGGATTGACGGAGGAAAGAGTGGCCCGCAGGCACCACCCATTGGAGCCCCATACTGTTCACGAGTTGAAGCCCTGTTTGTTGGGTCATCCACGTGTGGGCTCCACACGGTCTGATCTTAGCATTCTAACAAAATGCAAGCCCGGCTGAACCGTATACAGCTAGCATCATTGGGACTTCAGATTTGCCCAAGAAATCAGCAACAAAAAAATTCAGCCATTCCTAAACTATTGCCTCCAATGAATACAAAGAGGGAAAGAAATCAAAAAATAAAATAAAGAAAAAGATGGATTAGAGTTGGCCGATCCTAGGCTGTTTAAACAGCAAGTTGCTGCTAGAATCCCATTACACACCAAGGTGGATTTGAACACTTTGAAGGATCAAGAGTTGGTGGATTAAAATCAGCCAGCAAGAGTCAATGGGAAAATAAGAAAGAAAGCTGGTTGAAGGCTTGACCGAATGAAGGAGGAACAGAAAGAAGAATGGAGAGGAGATAATGAAAGCAAATTAAGAAAGAGACAGTCATGCAGCAGTGGAGTTTTTAGCAGTAATTCTTTTAAGTTTTATTTTTATTTCAAAATTAAATCCACAAGTCATATGGACGTTAGCTTGCTTTAGGATTTAGAAATTGACTTATTTTGTTTTATTTCATTTTTGGTAAGCATGGCCAACCATGGCCTTAGTCTAGATTATTTAAGAGCAACTTATGTATTATGTTGAGACAAACTTTTTTTATTTTATGAATTCAGAAGAATTTATCAAAAGCATTGAGCTTTCTCCATATTGGTGAGTTTTCATCCCTTTTGATTTTTAGTTTATTATTGTGTTGTATTAAATTCCACAAGTAAACGAAGTCTTAGGAAGGTTTTTCGCATTTGTAGAGTGTGGGTGTTCCAATCACGCCAACTCCCAATTTCTCATTTGTGTCAGTCCGAGAACACCTAATTTCTTTGGTGAGGTTGATTCCGCCAACAGTCCTATTGAAATTAGCCCCACCTTCATTTTTCTTGAGAGTGATCGAGAGATTTGAGAGTGGTCCTTTGGGTTTCAATCTTGAAATCTGTGATTCGGCTTAAAATCCCGAGTCTAAATCTTCATATGCAGCTTGGCTTGCATTAGATGTTGACCACTTGTTTGCGGCATTTCCAGTCGCAAGATGTCTTTGGACTAGATTTACTGATTTGATGTGTGTCTTTGGACTAGATTTACTGATTTGATGGGTGTCTCGTGGGTCTTTGATAGGTCATGTGGAGGAATTGTAGATAGCTTGGTAATTTTGAGTCTAAGATCTAAAATGAAGGCAACCTGAAATATTATTCCTGTGGCCATCTTGTGGTCTGTCTGAGGAGAATGAGATATTCCAATGGCTAAATGGAGAATTTATGCTTGGCTCTTGGCGAGCAAAGACTTGAAGGGTTGAAAAATGATGGACTTCTAGAGTTCTTCATGGGAAGGTTGTATGAATGGCAAACTTAGAGGCTAGAATTAATGTGATTTGGTTTCCGCCCCCTTCCCCTTCGAGGGTCTTCAAATTTTGATGTAGATTGGGCAATAAGAGATAAACTGGGGTCAACAGGGATAGGAGGGGTTTTACGTTGTTCGACTGGTATCTCGTCCCTAGTCTATTCAAAATCTGAGTTTGAGAGACTCAAATGAAGTAGAGCTTTTAGGGATTAAGAAAGCTTTGACCTTGTGGAATACCTTAGGTTAGGGGAAACTAATTATTAAAAGGGATTTGGCGAATTTGATTAACTGGGCCAAGGGGCTGAAGTGACCTCCTTGGAAACCGGTTTCAGTTGTCAAGGAGATCAGGGCATTGTGTTTGGGTCATGAGGCCTCTTTTGAGCTAGTTAGAAGATCAACCAATGAAGTGGGAGACTTCTCGGCAAAGCACGGGGTGGACTCAATGAACGAGGGTGTGTTTTTTCTTTAATTTTTGTGATGTGGAATTGTAAAGTACTGTGGGTTTCGTCTATTGGAGAATGGAGACGATTGATGTTTTATACCTTTTCTTTTGGGAACATAATCATTTTGTTGTACTTTTTCTTTTCACCTTGGATTTAAGTCTCTTATACCCATTTTATGTATTTGTACTGTTTTTCCTCTATTAATGTATTTTTTGTTTCTGCTAAATAAAGTACGAAATAGCAGGCTTAGTTGAGAGATGCATGTTGAAGTTCACTGAAATTCTACTGTATTGGCTGATATGATTCAATACGAGCTGAGTGATATCCTCATTTTTTATATTTCTAAAAAATAAAAAAATAATTTAATGAGCTGATGTCAACAGATAGGCAATTTTTGCATCAGTTTTTACAAGGAAATGATCACTAGAATGGAAGGAAATAACAGCAACCCATGCTACATCCAAACAAGTAACAGGTGGACAATAAGGAGAAAGTCACTACTTACTATTGTGTATTTGTAAATTTTACAAACTTTCTACATGGATGAAATGCTGAAGTAACCCTTGAATCAGTCCATGTCACATTTGATAATTGGTGGCATCATAAATTGCCGAATTATTTGGTGGTGCTCTGCTCTAGTTTCGAAATTTTCTCAAATCTGACCTTATAAAATTGCTGGCACTAACAATTTGATCAATGGAATTGGGTGAGCAACTATAACTGATGTATTGGGTTGGACCACTTGAAAGCGGGCCATCATCTGTCTGGGCCACATTTGGGTCTACTAATTCCTGCAATTTCCTTTGATGGCATGCCTAGCAAAAACTACATTGGGTCTATTGCAATTCACACCAGTTAATACATATTTTTGCAGCAAAATTTGAGACTGGGGAAATGATGAACAGGTGTATTTGTGTTTCCTATCACCCAGTTGCGCCATCTTACAGCCATACCATGGATATTATCTAGCCGTCAATTTCATCACATTAAGTTTCTAAAAAGTCTTTAAGAGGCAATTATGAAACTTGTTCATGTCTACATTAGCAATCAACCAATGCTCTGGACCAGTGATTTGGTCTTCCAAAGCTATCAACCGATGCTCTTTGATTCCAGTAGTAAACCTAGCGATTTGGTCTTTCAAAGCTTCCCCTCGAGCAATCGGCTTTTCTGGACAGCGGGCATGGGGAAAATCTTTGGAATAATTAATTTAATTAAAATTAAATAAGTGACCGTTAGGAGCCAATAGCTCTTACATTGAATTTTTTGAAAAAGGTTCACCTTACTGAATTGAGAGCCATTTCAGCCGCATTCATCGAGAAATCCAAATTACTATAAATATGAGTGTCAAATGGAAAATCAGATATGCTAAAAATAGTAATCATTTAGTGATTTGAGAAAAAACTTGAATGTTGAAAATCACCCGCCTAACTGCGCTCACTCTCTAATTCCAAACTCTCAGCACTTCTTCTTTCTTTTTCTAACATATTTAAAAATTTGGTGGGTTGAGTGTGATGAAATATTCAAATATAAATCCATTAATAAATGTTGTTGGAGTGATGGCTACGAATCCAAAGGATCACTCTTTATAGAGTTATTTAGTGTCGATAGGTAAGAAGACTTGCACATGCCCTCAGAATTAGTCGGGTGCTCCAAGAGAACGAAGACTTTAATCATAAAAGAAAGAGAGAGATACCAAACATAAAAAATCCAAACAAACAGCACACATACTTGCATGAGTGTTTAAAAGAGATAGTTGGAGTTGTCTTACATAAGATAGGTGGTAATAATCTTATTTATTTTGCATTATATTATGGATTTTGTGCGTCAATCTTGTTGACCAAAGTTTTCTGCATTCGCATTCTTCAACAAAGCCTTTTGATATGATGTGTTAGCCAGTGGTCGGAGGCCTTGCAACTTTCCGGGAGGAATCAACGTAAAGTCGAACTCGGCGTGGATTATAATCCATGGTAACAAAGTAATCGGGCAGAATGACTTGAAAGATGGCCATTGGCATGTCTTGTTTTATCTTTGATTCTGCTTCTTCTACAGTCAGACCCACTACTTCCGGCCATGTCCTTTTATTCATTGACAAGGAATGATTCTCTCTCTCCACATTCACTCCACCCGATACCAATGCTGCAAAACAGTAAGCAAAAGAACAGGTTCATCGCATTTGTTTTTCTTAATTCATTTGCAAAGCCGAGGAGAGTTTTATTTTTTACAAATATTCGTTATTTATTTATTTATTTTATTTTTTTGAAAAAAAAACGAAAAACAACCCAGTTTTTTTTAAAACATTGGAAAACACAAATGTGAGCTTGAGCCCATGACTGATATCTGGATTTTTTTTTTAAATGATAAATGAAGATATCACCTATTGTATCGGCCGAGATTTGTTTCTCTGGTATAGATTATAAAATGCATAAGTGTCTTAATATTTTAATCCATTCATACTTTGATAATCTCAGTCTTAATAAAATTAAGTAAAACATTTAATTATTGTAAAATTTCCATTATATTAGAAAAAGTGAATGGTGTATTTCAAAGAAGATGGAGAACCTCAACATTTCGTCTGTGGCTTTTTCTTTCTCACCTAAAGTCACTAGTTATCGTTTCAAACTAGCCCACTATTAAAAATTTAAAATAATAATTATAGTATATTGCGACAATTACACTTGGATGAAATGTATTCAAATGTTACAGTATTTTAATATTGCGATTTGGTGTTTATGTTCATGTAATGACGACAACAGAACTACGTGCTAGGTCCGAGCCCCATGGTCTCATTTTGTGTGTTCTAAAGGTAGTGGGTATCATTCCTGAGGATTTTATGCGGGGTTTCTCACAGTTTCTGATGCAGGCCAAGCTGCATATGAAGATTTAAATCTGAGGTTTTACGCTGAATCAATGATTTCAATGATAGAAATCCAAAATAAGGTGTTCTCGGGTTCTCACACGGGACAACTCGAAGAACCTCTAATGAATTTAATTTGAGTGTAGAATTGAAATTTAATTAATTTTAAGTTTTAACAATAGCAAGACATAAACACATTCACCATGCAAATAATTAAAATAACTTAATTAAATATAATTCAGACACAAACAAACTAATTTCAAAAGATAATATCGACTCAGCTTTCCCTTCAAATTCAATAAAAAATCATCTAATTACAAAGTGTGGCCACATATTTATAGGCCTTTCTTTGCATGTAATAAAAGAAATAAATAAAAAGAATAAAATATCCAATCTTGACTCGGACGGTCCAACCCCTTATTCTTTACCTTCCTTTCTTTATTTGATTTATTTCCCATGCTATCTTTCTTCCTTCATGCTGCTCGATCAGCACAACAGGCTAATTTCTTTTTATTTTCTTTCTATTTTTCTAATCCTTCCTTCCATTCCTATTTCTCCTTTCTTATGTGTTCGGCTGGCAACATATCTTCCTGTCCATTTTGATTTGAGATACGGGCTGTTTGGGTAACAACAAATATTTCTTTGCTATCTTGTTGTTTTTGACAACTTTCCCATCTTCTTCGTTTGAACCATTGAGCATGCACCGTGTGGGACTTAGTGGGACCCACTAGATAGCTGACATGGCCCTCAAGATGGGCCCCTCTTTTTCCACCATCGATCTGATCGTATATCTGGAGAACATACTCATCAATTTTGATTAATTGGGTCAACTCGTCTTCGCTCGAGCCATCGTCGGGTTTATTGAGCCTAATGCTTGCATCAGTTTCCCACACATAAATTCAACTTTGACCATCCATCACACCCAACTTTGACCATATTTTGACCATTTGACCCTTAAATTTTTAGGTTTGACCAGACAACCTCCGGAGCTTAGATTACCAACCAATGATTGCCACTTCATCCTCTGTCCCTACTCTCACAATCCCTAATTTTTCAAGCCATGTCTCCATCAAATTATGGAGTCAAATTACCTTTTGTAGCAAACTCAAATCAAATCATTCCTTGTAGGCCAAAATCATTGTCGTTTCATTGATGACACTTACCCATGCCCACCTTAGTACCTCTCCATTGATGACCCTACCAAATCTACCTCAAACCCCGAGTACACCTCCTTGGTACAGATAGAGCAAACTCTTGTAGGCATCCTCAATGCTACGCTCTCTGAGCCAGTCCTAACACAAGTTGTTGGACTCTCCACTTCCAGTCAAATTTGGGATTTCTTACAGCGCAACTTCTCTCAACAATCATTGGTGAATGCGACCCTTTTCCGTATTCAGCTGAATTCTATTTCCAAAGGCGACAAATCAATCTCTGAGTATCTTCAGTATGCCAAGTCATTTGTCGATTCACTTACTGCTATCAATGCCTCTGTGACCAACGATGATCTTGTCACATATGTTCTTCGGGATCTTGGCTCAAATTACTCCATGTTGGTCACTGCTATCATCAACTTTCCGCCGCTACTAGTGTTTTCGGATCTTCGGGCTCGACTCTTATCCTTTGAGTCCAATATCTCTCACCTGATTGTCCAATATCTCTCACCTGATTCTGGGATCTTCGGGCTCGACTCTTATCCTTTGAGTCCAATATCTCTCACCTGATTCTGAGTGAATCTTCTACAAGCAGTATTCATCCTCATCCATACGGATCTCTTCTCTTCTCAAGGGCGTGGGCAATCCTCTCGTGATGGTCGCACTTGTCGTGGTGGGCGCGGTCAATCTGACTCATCGCCCACATCTCAGCCTGGTCGTGGTGGCTCTGGTCATGGTAACTCAGGTCGTGGTGGCTCTGGTCGTGGCTACAACAATCGAGAATGTGCCCCTTCATCCTTAGGAATTTTGGGACACCACCCTCCTTCTTATGTCCAGTGTCAGATTTACTTCAACTTTGGTCATGCTAGTGCTACTTGCATCCAGCGCTACCGCCAAGAGCGTCAGTTTGAAGAGGATCTTACATCTACCTTCGTCGGCATGCAACTTGCTCAACCTGCTGATCCCAACTGGTATTCCGACACTGGTGCGACCAATCATATGACTGGCAATGCCCACTCCATGAGCAACATTTCTCATTATGAAGGTATGGATCAGGTTGTGTTAAGCAACAATGACTCTCTCCCTATTGCGTATACTGATACTTTATCTCTTCCTTCAGGCTCATCTTGTTTCTATCGCTCTAAGTGTTGCATGTCCCTCACATGTTTAAAAATCTCCTTTCCGTTGCTCAGTTCACTAAGGACAACTCTGTCAGCTTCACTTTCTTTCCATGGGGATTAATTATTCGTGACTTACAAACATGTGCTATTTTATTTCAGGGACGATGTGAATCTGGTCTTTACCCTCTCAAATCTTCTACTGCACCTCCCCATGCATTGACGACCATTGGCTCCTCATCCTCTCTTTGGCATCAGCGTCTTGGACATCCGACTTCTAAAGTTCTTCAAGTTCTTTCTTCATTTACGTTCTTCATTTAAATTTACTCCTTCTAGATTTTGTACTCATTGTGCTTTGGGTAAGTCTAAGCGACTGCATTTTTCTATTAATAAAAATCATTTTGCTTCCCCTTGTACTTTAGTTCATTCAGATGTATGGATGTCCCCTGTTCCTTCAGTCACTCGTTTTCGATATTATGTACTATTTATTGATGACTTTTCAAGATACTCCTGGATATATCCTATGCTTAATAAGTGTGAAGTTTTTAATCATTTTACACATTTTCTTGCCATGGTTGAAAATCAGTTATCTTCTCTAGTCAAATTTTTTCAAAGTGATGGCAGTAAAGAATATGATAATTTTGACTTTCATCATATGTATGCACATAAAGGGATACATCACCGCTTATCATGCCCCCCACCCCTCTCAACAAAATGGACTTGCTGAACGGAAACACCGTCATATTTCTGAAATGGGACGCACATTACTTCTCACCTCTCATTTCCCTAATCGGTTTTTATTGAGGCCATGAGTACAACTATGTATCTTATTAATAGAGTGCCAACCCTTGTCCTCAACTGGTCCTCCCCTTTTCAACTATTGTATGGCACTACACCGGAGTATATGTCCCTTCGCACCTCTGGTTGTGCTTGTTATCCATATATTGGTGATTATTGTACCAACAAATTGCAATCGAGATCTATTGAGTGTGTTTTCATTGGCTACAACAGTCGTCCCAAAGGATACAAATGTCTTTATCTTTCCACTAACAGGGTCTATATCTCATGACATGTCTTGTTTAATGGAACTGCATTCCCATGTGCTTCCAGAGCATTCGACACTGACTCTTCATCTTCGTCGGGTATGGTCTTCATCCCAGTCATTACGATGCCTTTAGCCGCTACTTCACCACCATCCCCACAAACATCTCCTCCAGTGTCGCCATCTTCCTCCGCGGCCATTACCGAGTCATCTACGCATGCAGCCATCCTCCACTATTGCTACTTCCACTGCTTCATCTCATGTGCTTGCTCCTGAGCTGCCTGCTCCATCTTCAACAGTCAATATTCATCCTATGCAGACCAGGGCCAAATATGGTATATTCAAACCTCGAAATCATGCTGATTTTGTCACTAGACATCCTCTACCGCAGGCCTTTGCCTCTATGGTCTGTAATACCCTGACCTAGATTAACGACTAATCATGTGATTAATGACCGTTGATTGTGTTTAATGGCCAGTTAATCTGAAAGATTAACAAGTGGGTTTTGTTAGAGTCAAAGTTCGACTCGATTTAAGCTCAAAAACCTATGGATCCGACTCGTTTATTGCAGTGGCAAAGTTGAAATTATCTTAAGTTTCTCCAGCTGAGACCTTAAAAAAAATCCTTTGTATTTGGAAAACCCTTTAATTGTGATATTTGATTTGTCAAAATTGCATACAATTATTTAATTTTTGAGACTGAAATTCCAACTTTTAGAAGTGTAAATTTTGAGTTATGAAGGGTGTCAATGTTAGATTTTAAAGTTTAAGAGTGCCTAAGCATTCTAAATTTTAGAATGATAAATTATTGACCCGACTGTAAAGTACAAATTTTTAAAAAGTGTTATTTAAAATTTGAAAATTTACATTTATGTAATTTTTTTTAATCAAATAATATTTAAGTTTTGAAATTTAAATAATTTTGCATAAATCATTAAATTTTAAATGGATTCTTTCTCTAGATTTCTCTAGTAATCATAATTTTAAATTATTTGGTAAAATAATTTACTTTAGTGAGAACATAAAAATACTTAAAATCCCAGTGATTTATGATGAGTGCAAAATAAATACATATTTTATCCCTAAATTTATTATTGTTAGTATCTCATTTTATTTAATTTTATCTAATTGGTATAATTTTGTGTTTTGCAGGTTTAAAAGTGAGGATGACAGGAAAAATGCTTAAATATAAAGTCTGGGCTCATTATGAGTTATTTTGGACCTCCAGCTCAATTATTGAACCTATTAAGAAAAGCCCATGAAGAAATCCACATGTGTGAATAATATTTTCATCATCTCAAGAAGAAATTCGAAATTTAGAAGTCAATATAAGAAGATTTTCGAATTTGGGAAGTGGATTAAGGAAAGAGAGAAAATAAGGAAGGGAGAAAAATAAGGAAGGTTTGATATATGTTCGGTATTTTGGTCATAAATTTCTAGTCTAACATCCGATTGATTTGATTCTTTTTGCGTTGGAAAGAAGACTTCAAGAGCTACAACTTTGTAGTTTATGACTTTTTTTGATTCAGAAGTTAAGAAGGTCAAAACTGAGCTTCAAGATGATGCATGTATAAAAAATGGGATTCTACACCCACTTTCCTTATACGAATTTAGCTCCTTGCCTCTTTAAGTCATTCCATATTTAGTACAAATCATATCTGCCCTCCATGTGTCCCTTACTTTATTTAAATCTTTGAATCCAATCCATTCATTCCACCTCCTTTCATCTATAAATACTAGCCCTCTCCCATTGAGAAAACTGAACTTGGGCATTCAAGCAAAGGAGAGGAGAGGAAGAAGAGGAGGAGAAAGACTGTGGGATTTTCAATCCACATTGGGTTCTAAGGTTGGTGGATTTTGATTTCCATTGTATTTTTCTTATGTCTTTATTCCAAAATTTCAATGCATTATAATTTTTAATTCCAATTTTTATTAATTATTAAAAGGCAGAAAAACCCTTAGAAATATGGTTTTCCACTTATTTATTTTTGTATGATGAAAGTTTGATTTTATTTTAATTCTTTTTATGAATTTATGTTAGAGATTATTTTAAGTTGTTCAATGAAAGCAGAAAAAATCTTTAGGATAAATAGAACTTGATTTTTTCAGTCTAAGGCTCTTTTTAAGATCAGAAAAACTTTTAGATTCGAAATTGCAAGTTTAAATTTTATTTAGCCTAAGGCCGGATTTGAATTTTCTTATTTTAATTGATTTCATAAATTTCATAATGAGGATTTTAATAGATGAAGAATTTGAGTACATGATAAATAATAAATGTGAGCTCCGTATTCTAGGCCTTGATATTATTTTTAAATATGGAAAATAAACCCTCCATAATTCTTTGACCCAGTTCCACTGTAAATATGTACAGAGGTAGTTTAGGTGTCTTTAATTTTATTTTTGTTTATAAAAACTCAAATCTTTGAAATTGATGAATTAGGTTGGAAATAATTTAATTGCATCTTAATTCTGTATTTTAAATTAAATGGAGATTGTTTATATTTTTATATTAATTCCACCATCTTAATTAAAATTAGTTAAATTGTTAGATTCTATGTTTAAATTTAGAATGTTTCTAAATTAAGATTAAAATTCATAGATTAGATTAACAATTCCACGTTCATGATTTATCTCCATATTTCTTAAAGTTCTTAAAATATATAATTCAATGGTGTATTTTCATGGATATATTTTCCTAAGTTCCGATGGGTTCGACCTCGCACTTAATCGCTATACTATCTAATGGTTCGTGCGCTTGCGAGTTATAAATTTAAAATTTGCACAACAATTTATTTAAACTATAGAAGCTATATAGTTTAATTTATTATTAAGTGGATAAACATGAGATTTTAGACAATTTTTTCAAAAACAAAAATGAAGTGATTATTCATCCTACCTACAGCCTCATAGCCGTAGGTGGTGTGGACGGCTTCCCACCACAAAACGCCTACATGCGTTTATTATAAAGAAGAGAAAAGTGGAGATGGAAAAAATAAATACAAAAAACCACCTTCCTCTTTCTTTGCATCGGTTTCCCTCCTTTTCCCATTTCATCTTTTCCTCTTGGCCTTCTTCTTGCTTCAGTTGTTCCCTTTCTTCCCTTTGTTTCATTTTTTTCTTCTTCTCTCCAACGTTTCAAGCAGCAGCAAGTCAGCAACCCTTGTGTTTTTACCGCGTGTGATCGGGGTTTTCAAACTACGCTATTTCTCGACCGATTTCGACGACTAAGATCTGTGGTGAAAAACACAAGCTGGAGAAGGTGAGGAGACTCAACTTAACTCGTACTATGTGTCTGTGTTAGAAACTATTACTCTAGGAAAAAAAAATGGGACCCATTGGACGTCTAGAGTATAATAGACTCAATAGGATATTAGTGTGAATTGTTCGTTGATTGTGCATTGTTTTAGGTGAATATGCATAGGGTTCATGCTATAGTCATTGATGCATGTAGTATGTGTTATACTAGTTTATGCATATGACTCAAGTATTGGTTATGTGAATAGGTGATATATGTGGATTTAATCATGCATGAGGTTTATGTTAGGATCAGTAGTGCATATGATATGTGTTATATTAGAGCATACATGTGGTTCATACCATAGTATAGGTGCATGTGGTGGGTGCAGTGTTTGATCATGCATAGAGTTTTGCATGAATGTGATTATACATGTGCTAACAAGTTTGTGCAGGTGATTTTATATTATTTCCATGTTTATGGATAATTGATAGTTAATATACATATTAAGGTATACACACACACTTGTACATTCGATCGAGCTCTTGCAAGATGCTGCATTTTGTCTATCTTGACTTAATGCATTCGAGGATGAGTGGGATTCCTCGACAGGGTTGAGTGGGATACCCTGGACCGGTACAGTTGGGGTTGAGTGGGATACCCCAGTGTACTAGAAGCTTCGTTGTAACCTTTTAAATGATAGATATGATTTATTTGATTATCATGTGTTAAACATGCATTGTGTTATTGATATTATGAGTATATGCGTGAGTATGCATGGGTGTGTACGTGAATAGGAAAGAACAAATGGTAAAGGTATGCCATTGTGTTCTAAGTGTTTTCCTTTTAGACTGCATTGTAAATTTGATATTCTAAAAAATTGGAGGGATTTGTTAATTTGAGATCTCTTCACTGGGCTGGAGCTCACGTCCCTTACATGCAGGTCATGTACTGGATGTGGGAAAGGAGAATCCCTCTGCGATGTTTAAGAGTTGGAATCTAGTGCTGTTCGAGGGTAGGATTTATTCTTGTTTAGTTTCATATAAAAAAATTATGTAAATTTTAGGTGATTATGCCACTTATGGCATAGAGACTTTATGTATAAGTCATATATGTGTAATATGATAATATGTTGTATAATTGATTGTATTATGGTGTGTATTTTGGATTTTTAGAGTGCCAGTCGACGGGTACGTGGAAATTGTCGACAGTTTGAGCAGATTACCATCAGTCGACTAATGCAAGAGAATTTATGTGAGATGTCTTTTCAATGTGCCCCTTTGGGGACATGATGTTTTAAGTCGCAAGTATTGCCCACATAAGCGTGTGCGAACGTTTCTATGAGCTTAGGGAACCGCATGAGAAGCCCATGGATTTTTGATAATTGGATTTGTTTAAAAAAAAAAAAAATTTATTCACATTCTGGGCCCACTTCTCGGGTCAGGGCGTGACATGGTCACTTCTTCTGATGTTTAGTCTACTTGTTATACTCAAGCGATCTGGTCCCCAGAATGGAGAAAAGTCATGAATGAAGAGTTCAATGCTCTTCTTAAGTAAGACACTTGGTCACTTGTCCCTCCTCGACCTTATTCCAACACAGTTGGGTGTAAATGGGTCTTCAAAATAAAAAAGGAGCTTTGACGGTAGCATTGAACGATACAAAACACATCTCGTTGCGAAAGGCTTCCATCAGCAAGCTGGTATTGACTATGATGAAACATTCAGCCCGACAGTGAAGCCGACCACCATCCGCTCTGTGCTCAATGGCGTGTCTAATTCTTGGTCTCTTCATCAGTTGGATGTCAAAAATGTCTTTCTTCATGGTTCTCTCACTGAAGAAGTTTATATGGCCCAACCTGCAGGATTTGTTGTTCCCCGCTGACCCCATCATCTTTACAAACTTCACAAAGCCATCTATGGACTCAAGCAAGCACCTAGAGCGTGGCTTCAATGGTTCAGTTCCTTTCTTCTATCTTATGGCTTTCTTCAGAGCAAAGCTGAGAGCTTCATGTTTATCTTTCGTCGAGACTCTGCTATTATGGTACTTCTTCTATATGTTGATGATATTATCTTGACAGGGAATGCCTCATCTCTACTTCGCTCCTTTATACACCGGCTGGGTACAAAATTTGAGATCAAAGATCTCGGTATGCTTCATTATTTCCTCGGTATTGAAGTCGCTCCAACCTCAAGGGAGCTTCATCTCACTCAAAACAAGTATACCCTAGACATCCTTCAGCGCAGCAAGCTCCTCGACTGTAAACATTGTTCCACACCGACTGCTTCTAAAGCTCAATTATCTCATACCTCTGGTGACTTTCTCTCTGATCCTACTACATATCGTCACCTTGTCGGTGCCCTTCAAGATCTTACTCTCACTTGACCAGATATTGCATATGCAATACATGTTGTCTCTCAGTATATACGTCAGCCATGCACGCCCCACTTCAATGCTGTTATAAGGATTCTTCGTTACCTTAAAGGGTCTCTTGGTCATGGCATACCTATTCAGTGTACCACTCGTGCTTTGCGTTTGGTTGCCTACTCTGATACTGATTGGGCATGATACCCTGATAGTCGTCGATCCACCACTGGTTACTGTATATTCCTTGCCTCTACCTCAATCTCCTGTTGTGCCAAGAAGAAACCGACAGTCTCTCATTTTAGTGTTGAAACCAAATACATGGCTCTTGCGTATACTTGTGCCGACACAGTATGGATCAATAATCTTCTCTGCGAACTCAGTTTTCTACCTTCTTTTCCGACAGTCATCTACTGTGATGATATCAGTGCTACTTATACGGTAGCCAATCATGTGTTCCATGCTCGCAGTAAACACTTTGAACTTGTTTACCACTTTGTTTGTGAACGTGTTGCTGCCCACACTCATCAGATTCAGTTTGTTTCATCTCTTGACCAGCTCGCAGACATCTTTACAAAAGACCGCCACGACAACGTTTCTCACGGCTAAGTTCCAAACTCGTCTGTTCCTCACCGTCGAGTTTGTGGTGGAGTATTAAGTGAAACTAATCTTCTAGCTGATGTGTTTCCTAATCCCAGTGTGTTTACTAGTGTTACTAGACTTGTGTTCTTGTACTCTACGTGTAATCTCATATCCATGGGACTTCTTCCCTAAATTGGACTATATTGTATATATAAGAAGGGCATTAACAATGGAATATATGACAGAAATTATCAAATCTCTTCCTGAGATGATGCTACAATTCAAAGCATGGAAAATTTTCTTTACAAATAGCAGAAGATTTATGAAAGAAACCAGCCGTAGAAGAAACCTTGGATAGAGATTTTTATGTGTAAGGAAATCATGAAAGAGAGTCAGAGGTAGGACTTACTTTTCTGCTCTTTGTACAACGGAAAATCTATTTGCTCAGTTATCTCCACTGCTTAATTTTTTCTCAGCCGCAATGAAAAGATGAGAAGAAGAGAAAACAGTGAGATGTTGCAAATACTTACAAAAGCATTAATCTTTAAAATATTGGGAGAACATTCATGTATGATAAACTAGTGACATGTCTAAGAAAATGGAATAATCTCATATTTAATTTGATTAAACATTGTTATAGTCTTAATTATCTCATATAATATGTAACTTAATTATCTCATATGTACAAGAAAACAGGATAGCTCAAATGTAACTTGATTATCGTTGTTGTAAACTTCAGTAATTACATGAATTCTAAGAAAATCAGAGAAATTAAGTAATTAGGATGTGAGAAAAAAATAAAAGATTTAAAGGCATTAAAAACTATGTTTTTTATCAATCTGATTAAGATAATTTATTTCAGTTTTATATTTACACACAATACTTTTCGATGAACCCATCAGATTGGGCCAAAATGAGTCTCACATGTGATATAAAAGTTTTAAGATTAGAAATATAATTTAAAGATATTAAAATTTGAAGATCTTGAAAATTTAAGTTTATTAGTCCAATCAAAATGATTTTTTCAATGTCATATATATGTATAGACCTTTCTAACAAACTTATGATGTTTGACCAAAATGAGACTGAAATATAGTATAAACTATAAAAGTTTAAAGATTGAAAAAATAATTTAAAGAGTTTAGAAAGTGTGGCATTTATTAATACAATATTTTTTTCCAATTTCATATTCATGTTGAAGCATTTCCAAATAATCTATAATATTGGATTTAAACTAATTCTATATTTTTTTAAGGTGAAATTAGGTGTGAGGGGAATAAAAATGTAGATATTAGCCTTATAAACGTGCTCATCAAGTTTACAATGAGCTGATTCCGATTGATAATTTCTAAACCAAAGGATATTAGGGTGACACACTTATTACAAATTAAGTATTTATTAAAATTGTTCTTCCTAAAATGAGTAATCAATCTTCTTCCAGATCTTACATTTACACATTTCCTTTCAATTGGGCCCATGTGGAATGGTTCATCGCCCACTTATTGGTAAAGAAAAATGTGGTGTACATGTGTACGAATGTATATACAGTTGCACCAAGGCCGGGTGCAAACAACCCGATGGTCTCACTTGAGCTCATATGGATGAGTGAGTTTGAAAAGCTATAGCTTATATATGGTGCCTATAGAATTTCATCTTGATTGAATAAAAGAAGTTATTTTTTTTAAGACTTTCAAAATTTTATATTTATTTAATGATGAAAAATTGTTGGATTAGATCAATGGCTTTTAAAAGACAATTTCGTGTCATATTGGACACGGGTGCAATTAAAGGGGGTTGGTGGGTGTGAAGGGGAAAATGGATCCATTTGATCCACAATGGATCCCACAATCCAAAGTTTGTACCAATGTAACAAATATGGTGGATATTTTCGTTTTTATCACAAAAATATCAGCAAAATAACTTTTGCATGTTAAAACTGTGAGTTTATCGCATTTACCATTTCTAACAGTAAATTCCCGTTAAAAACATGTTTTTATTGCAAGAAACGGTAAATTCTCGTGAAAAATGCTTGGGCCAAATATACAATTTTTATTTCTGAAATATCATCTATATTTTCAAACTCTGGCCTCATTATTTATTTGTTTTTTATTTTTATTTTTTCCCGTTAAATTACCGATAAAAATTCGAGAATTTGAAAATATCCCATTATTAACAATTGCCGTTAATATACCAAGAACGAGATTTGTGATAATGATATATATTGGCTAGTACTTAGTGTATTATCCATACATAGCATGACTTAGTCAATACATGCCATTTAATGGCCGTATCATATCGGGCTATATTTGACAAGCCTATATCTCACCCATCCATATTTTTATTTTTTTCCCAACAAAAAGTTGCCACAACGACCATTTTTCACATTGAATCTTGCATTGGATTTGATTTTAAAAAGTCTGCACGTTTGGAAGGTATTTTCCTTTATAACCTCATTTTTGTTTAGATTTGTCCATTTTTTAGTTAATTTTACCATTTTTTTTTCAATTTTTGCTCTTAGATAATCAAATCTCGTGGTTTTATGTAAAAACTATTTTATAAAACGGTATTGATTATTTATAGGTTTGAATGAAGACTGTTTAATGTGATTGATGTAGTTTATAAGGTGTTTGTGTGATTTTCCTAGTTTCTTTTTTCAAAATTTAATGAAATCTTGATTTTTAACTTTTATATGAGTTACTTCATTTTGGGGTTTCTTGCAGAAACAATTTTATGAAATAATAGTTTTTACACAATCAAATGAAGATGCTCTTAGCATGTTTAATATGGTTTTCATGAAATTAAAGTTTTTTAGAAAAAATCCATGAATTTGCAACAGACAATACATATGATTATGGAATACTATAGAACATGAATTTCATATTAAATACTTACTAATATTGGTTTTCCATTTTCTGAAGTTTTTAAATATTTTTAGTTATTTAAGACATACTTATTTATATTGAACATTTTTCTCTCAAAGGTCTAACACTTTATGAAAAGGAGTATTTTCTTAATCAAAATAGGCTTACAATAAGTTTTCTATTTTTCTTAATTTTTATTATTTTAATATTTTTCTAAAAAATTTAAAATATGTAAATATATGAAGGGGACCACCACATGATGAAACTTTTGATAGTGATTTTGAAGTGAAAGAAACCATTAAGGAGACTTAGAGACAGCACTTACTTTGCTCTTCTATGGCTGGTGAAAATTGTGCCTCTTCATGTTCCACTGCTTCATTTTTTTCAGACATGGCAATGGAAAAGATGAGAAAAGTTGAAAAGAAAAGAGAGCAATGAGATATTGCATATACTTATTTTAAAGGTTGATCCTTTAAAATATTAGGAGAACATTCATGCATAATAAACTAGTTACATGTCTAAGAAAATGGAATAATCTCATATTTAATTTTATTAAACTTTGTTATAGTCTTTAGTAATGACATTAATTTCAAGAAAATCAGAAAAGCAAGTGCTTAGGTTGGAGAATATAAAAAATTAAACGAATAAATTAAAGGCATTGAATTGAAGAGTTTAAAAACTATAGTTTTTAATAATTAAGTCAAGATAATTTATTATCATTTTATATTTTAGGATCTAACTCGCTAAAAGTTGATTTTAGGGTTGAAATTCAGTCTTCTTGTAGCTCATCAAATTTATTTTCAATTTATATAATTACTTCTTCTGCGAGATTAAGAAAAATAAAATAAAAAGAAAAAGGGTTAAGTATGACCCATAAACACCTAAATGTCTCGTACATGAAGAGGATTCATGAAGTTTGGTCTCCTAGTTATCCTTCCTTTATATATGTATACCATCTTATTATTGCCCTATAAATTAAAATTGCATTAATTTGAACTCATTTAAAAGTACAATAATTGTTGGATTAGATTTAAATTCTAAAAATATATTAATATTTCGACCTTTTAGGTTTACCATATCAATATCTAAGTAGTATTGCAATTTTTTAAAATCAAAATCATAAGGTTAAAATGATCAAATAACAATATAACCGTTAAATAAATAAGTAGAACTCATTCTTAAAAACACGCTTGTAAAAATAAGGTGCCCATATATTTATAAACTTCAAGATCCCAAGACACATGTATGCTAATAATAATGTCACAAATTCTTTTTCTTCGTAGGTTTATTTATTTGTGATTATGACTTAAGTGTGGCACAAGCAGATCAAGAAACTTTTCACAGAGATCTGAGGTGAAAGAGAGTAAGAGGGAGGACTTACTTAGCTTCTCATTGGCCGGCGGAAATTGAACCCGGTGAAGTTCCTCTGCTTCATCTTTCTCAGCCATGGCGACGGAAAAGATGAGAAGAGAGGAGAAGAAGATAAAGCAAACAGATGTTGCAGATACCTTCATTGACTTGAGTATACAGATTAAGGAAGATGCTTAGAAGTGTGTATAAATTTATACTCTCTTAGATCATTTGTGGCCTGATTTCTTCATTATTTTAGGTAAAAGACATTAAAGGCCGGCTACCGTTGGACAAATGGATGAAGACATGAAATTGTGCATCCACGTCTCCCCAGCTGATGTATTTTGCAAAGCCGATAAAGATTATAAAATACACCAATATTTATCAAACATCGAATAATGCTCGTATCTTATATCATTTTCGTAGTAGTTATCATGAAGATTATTTAATCTTCCGCCCATCTAATTAAAACGAGCAAATCATCATTGATGAAAAAGTATAGAAAAGTTACATAAATGGCAAATTAGCTTATCCTCACGATAAAACATGCAAACATGGGTTTAAATCCCAACCGAAATTTCGATCTCAACGATATTTGCACTCATGCTTGTAGGAGTTAGTCTCACAGTCAAGAATTTATCTAACAAAGTTAGGTCTTGTGTTTCTTTCATCCTCAATTATAAAAGGCCACTTATTGTAAATTGAGAGGTTTACAATATGTTCGAAATATTAGTTGGAGGAGACACTTGAATATTTTAATTATAAAAAAATAAATTATTATGAAAATGAAATTAAATAATTATTTCACTTACCTATTTACATAATATTTCTGATAATTTTTTAGAAATTTTAAAAATTCAATTAATTATAATTTTTCATGTGAACAATAAAAGGGTGGTCAGTCGATTGACTTTATCCATTATAATTATTTGTTGGATTGGAGAAAAGTCAAGATTTTTTTAAGTAAAGCCATTCTACAAATGATTCCATAAATGTCATTTGTCGCTTTCTAATTAACCTACTACAAATATAATTGAATAATGCCATTGTCAGACTCAGTTTGTCAATGTTTTGTCATGTGGCAATTTTTGATAGATAGTAGAAAGGGATTCGATTACGATGAATATTATTCATTTTGTCTTATTGTTTTTGTGATTCAACTATCTCTTATGTAAATTTTAATTAAAGAAGTATATATTTTTATTTTATAAGAGAGATATAGATTTGTAATAAGGATCGTCCCTTCTTCCTTCTTCATCTTCGAGTATAATTGATCAGTTTAAACTCCATGTATAAACTGAAAGAGAATCATATAAAATCTGTGTGTTGTGGTTTGTTTCTCTATATTTATTTAATTTTTTTTTTTTTATCTTCCATATTGCTGTTTCCTTCAGATAAGAAAAATATTTTCTCCCAACACGACGTTCATTTTAGAGAACAGATTAATGAATCGTATAACCACAATAAATTAGAATATGGGCGTTGGATGAATGGAATTTAATCCATAGAACACTATTAAATGTGGATATGTACTAATTCTGAAGATCTTCAGATTTCTTGATATTTCTTACTCTCGTGTATATAATGTTTTAGTAGAAAAACAAGAGAGAGAGCAGGGTTTTAGTTTATACTCGAAAATGGATAGAATTTGAATTTATGCCAACAAGATTATCTTCCCTGCCGGTGTTAGGGGATGAGAGAGTGACCAAAGACCAAAATATTGAAACAAGACCGTCCTTAGAGGCCTTTGCCGTTACCTTCCTGCCAAGTGCCAACTATCCAACTTCAACTTCTCTATTGTGAAAGGTCGCGACTTGTAGACAAATGTGACAAACGCCCCAATTCTTAATCAACTTGAAGCAATTCCATCATCTTTGATTCACAAGGCTAGAAGAGTCTGAGAAAATGTACGGGTTTGAAAAATTCGTCCCCACGACTTTTCATTTGAAATTAGAACAACAATTTCATCAATCCATCCGTTGAAATTTCATTACCGACAATAATGCAGCCGATTCAACCCATCAAGCTCTTATATAATATAATAATACATATCCGTCAATACATATCAATAGTAAAAACAGCGATACATATCAACATATACAATATCTATTAATCAATATTTTGAAACCCAGATATCTTGGCCGATACAATTGGTATCAGCTGTGCGTAGATGATCTCGCCCAATATGATCGATATATATCGGCCAATATATTAAACATTGCTGCATTTTTTTTAAAAAAAAAAAAATTTTGATTCCTTCGTGGACCCGACCGATATCTCAGCCGATATTTCTGATTTTAATTTTTTTTTTTAAATGAGCCTTCTTGCAAATTTTTTTTCAACTCAAAAAAAATAAAAAATAAAAAATGGCCAATAATTTTGAAAAAATAACAGGAGGAGGAGAGAGAATCATATCGCCGAGATATTGGCCGATATCTTGACTGGAATGATTGCTTCACCCCTATATAGAACCGATGTGGGCGTATCGACAGATATCTCGGCTGGAACGGTTTCTTCACCCCTGTATAGAACCGATATGGGCATATCGGCCGATATCTCGCCTGGAATGATTTCTGCACCCCTTATAAAACGGATAGAGATAAATTTATACTCTTAAAATATTAGTTGTGGAAAATTTACTCCAGACCCAGATAATTTATTTTGAATTTTATGTGAGTTAAATAGGCCATAGGTTAATATAAAATATTAAAATAAGGTATAGCCAAAGGCTCCATTTTGAGGTTTATTGGGTCCTTTGCCCCGTATAGGCGGACTAACGTTCTCTAGCAGCATGACTGCAGGCATTTTTCTCAAATCAGGTGATACATATTTGAATGAGTTTAATAATTTATTTATTTATTTATCATATATTTCTCTTTAAAATAGAAGAATTTTGAGCTTCCAAATCTTGATAAGGACCATAAATCAACTTTTTGGATGGCTCAGATTAAAGCTGCTATACAAAATAGAAGTTAAACATTAATCACTTATTATAATTTGCAACGAAAATCTAGATTCGAATGTGTAGATGTAGAAAAAACAAGTGTCTATAAGTTGCACCTTTAAAAATCATAACAATCAATTCAAATTAATTTTTTCTTGTTGTTCTATTCAATGACAAACCTTTCAAATCAAATTGTGTGTCTAATATAAAGTGGATTTTACAAAAAAATTATAACGTGGACATATTGTCAACCATGTAAAATCGTAAGGACAAAAGGTCACGATATGCACCAGGAAATGGGTAAGGTGAAAGGATTGCAGTCTATCTTTAGTCAATAAGTAAAATGACAAAAAATCCTTCCTCTGTACACTTGTTTTTAAAATTTCTTAGCAAATTACCCATTCAAATGATTGCTACAGCGCTTCATTCATTCAAATCCTTCAACTATTCATTCATTTCTAAAGCAAGAAGCAGTAATATTATTTAAATATTTATTTTTAAAATTTTAAACCTATTTTTTAAACATTGTGTATTTTCAAAATTTCTCAAATTAAATATCTAAACTAATTAAAATAACCTGATAAAAATACCTTAAGACTTTAAGGTCTTTTGACACTCTTAAATATTTAAAACACAATATTTTACAAATAAGGGTATCCCTAGGTTATATCAAAAATACATTTAGAAATATCAAAATACCTTAAAATGTTAAAGTATTTTAATCAGGTTATCGTAATTAGTTTAGATATTTAATTTGAAATTTTTTAAAGATACACTGTTTAAAAAATAATAGTCTATATTTTAAAATATAAACGAAAAAGATAGGAGAAAAATATAGGAAAATTAATTGATTGTTAGATCATTTGAAGACACTTTGCAAAAGTTAGGAAAGCCTTTGAAAGTATACTATCTGGAAAGGCAGAGAAGCATTTAAAAGTATCAATCAATCCATCAGTAACTATCAATAGTTTGATTGGTAGACATATTGACAATCAGTCTACCTTTCAGTTGACGTATAGTAGACTGATTGGCAGAAGCTACAAGAGTGATTTCTTCAATCCAATCCAAAAGTTTTGAAAAAATTAAATTTCAATCTCAGATTAGACTGAAAATTTTGGCCGGTCGAAATTTGTAATTGAGTACGTGAGACACACGTAATGGGAGCATTGAAGAGAGAGAAATTTAACAAATTTTAGTTTATTAATTCGAGAATTAAATTACAATATTAAGAATGTCATAAAATTTGATCTGAATTCATTACTCAGTTTGACTTAGCCTATTTTAACGAAGGACTCAACTTGACGTGAACTCCATCATAAATAGGTAAACTAAACTAACTCGTTCATTTAAATGTCTATTATGCAACATATCTAATTATGTGAGATTTACACATATTTAAGAAATAGTTTTAATACGTATCTTGCTATAAAAGTCTATTTAGTCATATAAATGAGTAAATGTAAATTAAAATAAATCTGAATTGATGTAAAATATACTATTTGTATTTAATAAAATACACAATATTTCCTTTTTAAATAAAATGTATTAAAAAAGCTAGAGATATATAATTTAAATATATTGTTTGAATTATTTTTATCTAGTCAGTTAGAATTAGGTTAAAATCTTATCTCAACAAATCAAAAACAAATTTATTGATGAATCATTGTACAAGTCCATTGCAATCCTAAATAGCAAAAAATATATATTATACAATCACAAAGAAACAAAATCTACTGAAATTATTACTCAGCAGAGAAATTGGTCTAAATCTTTTGTTACAAACTATGAATCAGTGAGTCCTTATGAAAAATAATGGAAACTTCACAATATTTAAAGTCAGTCCATGTGCGCACTTTGGTAGAAAATTCAGTGCATGACCTCAGCAATTTAGAAGTCGCATCCACTCCAATTACTACCAGTTGTGACCTTAGCAAGAAAGTGAGAAACAGAGAAGATGAAGTATTGAAGAGCTTCAGACCTTAGATCACACCGTTGCAGCCATGGTTCTTAAGCTTCTGCTCTTGTTTCTCTTCATCAAATTTGCTGCTTCTATCAACGACAGCTTCTTGTACCAAGGATTCCGAGGTGCCGACATTAGCTTGAACGGCATAGCTGGGGTCACACCCAATGGCCTCTTGAGGCTAACCAATGATACAAAGCGAGCCACGGGTCATGCCTTCCACTCTACTCCCCTTCACTTCATCAATCCTTCAAATAGTAATGCTCTCTCTTTTTCTACTTCCTTCGTCTTCGCCATCATTTCCAGTAATCCAGACTTCAGTGCCAATGGCATGGCCTTCGTCATCTCCCCCACTAAAGACCTCTCAGGAGCTTCAGGTACCCGGTTTTTAGGTCTCCTTAATCCTGGAAACAACGGAAATGAAACAAATCATTTGTTCGCCGTTGAGCTCGATACGATTCAGAATACTGAATTCGGTGATCTCGAAACTAACCACGTAGGCATTGATATCAATAGCCTCAGGTCCAACGTCTCTGCACCTGCGGCATATTTTGCAAATGAAAATGGTGGGGCTGTGAATCTGACCCTTATGAGCCGACAACCAATGCAAGTTTGGATAGAATATGATGGTGTTGAGACACAACTTAATGTTACATTATCTCCTATCAACATACCTAAACCAAGTAGGCCTCTCTTGTCTGCAACCATTGATCTTTCTTCCATCTTTAAAGAGGTGATGTATGCCGGTTTCTCTTCATCTACTGGCATCTTCTTCTTTACATCTCATTTTGTGTTGGGGTGGAGCTTTGCAATGAATGGAGCAGCCAAATTGATCGATGTGTCAAAGCTTCCTCGGCTTCCAAAAATAGGTCCCAAAGAGAAATCTGATTTTCTGACTATTGGGTTGCCTGCAATTGTGCTAGTTACAGTGCTAATGATCATCTCTGGGGTGGGTTGGCTTGTGAGGAGGAAGATGAAATTTGCTGAATTGCTCGAGGATTGGGAGCATGAATATGGTCCTCATCGTTTCTCATACAAGGATCTATTCATAGCCACTAAGGGTTTCAGAGACACAGAGCTACTAGGCATCGGCGGTTTTGGTAGGGTGTACAGAGGGGTACTACAAAAGACCAAAATTGAAGTTGCTGTGAAGAAAGTTTCTCATGAATCAAGAATCAAGACAAGGTATGAGGGAGTTCGTGGCGGAGATAGTAAGCATTGGTCGACTCAGGCACCGGAACTTGGTCCAGCTACTAGGGTATTGTCGACGAAATGGTCAACTGCTTCTGGTTTATGATTTCATGCCAAATGGAAGTTTAGACAAGCTCCTTTTTGACCAACCCAAATCAACTCTTAGTTGGAGCCAACGGTTTCGAATCATCAAAGGTGTGGCTTCAGGGCTTTTCTATTTGCATGAACAATGGGAGCAAGTTGTTATTCATAGAGACGTTAAAGCCAGCAATGTTTTATTAGATGCTAACTTGAATGGAAGATTGGGTGATTTCGGGCTTGCGAGATTGTACGATCATGGAAGAGATCCTCAGACCACCCATGTGGTGGGCACTCTCGGTTATATTGCCCCTGAGCTTTCTAGTACGGGCAAGGCAACGACAAGCACTGATGTCTTTGCATTTGGGGCTTTCATGCTTGAAGTTGCTTGTGGGAAGAGGCCAATAGAGATACGTGAATCCGAAGATCGTTGTCTTTTGGTTAATTGTGTGTTGCAATGTTGGAGGAGGGGTTCAATACTTGAAATTTGTGATCCAAATTTGGTAGGAGAGTATGATGTTGAGGAGATGGAGTTGGTACTGAAGCTTGGTTTGATCTGCACACACCCCATATCATCATCTAGACCCAGCATGCGACAAATGATGCAGATGTTGGAGCGGAGCGTAGATTTGCCTGAACTTCCAATGGATAGATATTATGCCAGTGCTTTGGCACTGGGTCAAGAAGGGTTTGACGATTTTGTAATCTCGTATCCTTCTACTTTGGACAGGACAATTGGAGAGTCGTCTTCCTCAGTGGCTGAGTCATTTCTCTCTGGAGGCCGTTGATAGTGTCGAATAAAACAGATTAATGACATAAGTAAGACTAGTTAATTTGTGTTAATTATGATGTTTAATTTGTTTTAAATAGTGTTATCAAATTCTACGAATGATGCATAAACATGGCTTCTCCCTTTCTAATTAACTTGCTATAAAGGTAATTGAATAATGCCATAAATGTCATACAATTTGTCAATGATTTTGTCAATTGTCTTGTATGTATATTGATGATATACACACACGAGAGTACATATGAAAATAAAGAAAGACAATCGAAAGAACAAACAAGAGGCAAGAGAATTGAACGTTTAAGGCCTACTTATGCTGTCACTTAAATAATTTTTTTATCTTGGATTAGGCACTAGACCAATGATTTTCCAAAGAAAACCAACTCTCAATTCTCTCAAACACTCAAGAAAAAAGAAAAGAAAAAAAAATGATACTAATTTCAACAGGATAATTTTTTATTGAGTAAAAATCTCACCGAAGAAATTAGTGTTCAATTATAAGCAAACGAATTTGGTCCCGAAATTAAAATTCGATTAAGTAATGGAGAATAATGCAAAACATGAACAATCAATTCACCATGCAAAAATCAAACCAAAACTTAATAGAAAATTTAATTCTAACACAAACCCAAATCAAAATTAAGAACCATAAACTAGAACTCACCTCTAAAGGAAGATTCTAAACAAAGGTCAAGGCCTCAAATAACTCAACTGATGTGAACCTACTAGATTTCTTGACCTATGCCTGAATTTATAGGCTTATTTTCAACTTAAAAAAAGGAGATAAAAAAATAAGAATTAAAATCAGATTACCGAGTCTGAGCGTCTCAGATGAGCCAACTCTTCCTTTTTCTTCTCTGCTACCACTATTATGGGTCACTTCTCTATTTTCGTTCTTCCTTTCTTTGGTTAATCCTTTTTACATCACTCTTTCTTTTATTTCTCTCTCTTTGATCTCTCGCATCGATCCTAGGATTCTCTCCTTTTTTATTTCAGTCTATCTCGCTGAAACTCATATTATTCTCTTTGCTTTTTGTTTTTGGTTGCTCCTTCTTCTTTCCTTTTTTTCGAACTCGGCCCAGATTTCAACTAGATTCTCGTTCGCCCTTCTTTCGTTGTCATTTTTCACTATGGTTTTTCTCTCTTAAATTCTGATGAGGGCATCAGGCCCAATGAGTCATATTCTGTGGACTCATCAGTGGACGTCGTTCATGTGGAGGAAATTGCTTTATTTTCATGGCCTAATTTGATCTTGACAACCACCATTGGACTTCGTCTAATTATCTAGTTCATTCTCACAACCCGAACCCAATAACTTTACAAACCATGAGTGACCTAGGTAAGCATGCTAAGTCCAAATCCAATCATAGCAGGCCTGGCCCAACTCAGATAGCTCCACCAAAGCCCATTGCCACCCAAGACCCTAAATCCTTTCTATCTAGGACACATGGATGATCCACATTCAATTCTCCCTATATGGAATGCCATGTGGCATGCCATTGTTGGCATGTGCACAGTGTTAGGAGAAGACTTCTACATACTTATTTTAGTTTGTGTTTGATGTAGGCTAGGTAGGATAAGAACACCTAACCCCTACTTGTAGCGGAAGCTTAGATAATTACACAGTTAGAGATGAACTCAATGAATAAGAGAATACCCCGATGATAGGGAACTTGAATTGTGACTGAAAGCGATGTAAATAGTTCATTAGATTTGGCTTTCATTTGCAATGGGCTCGCCTCTCAACTGTGTGTAGCGACCCAAACAACTCCTCACAATTGTTTGGAAATCAGGGACCAACAATGGTTACTGGGCTATGTTGGTTTGAATCCAAGTACAGCCAACAACGCTGTTAGCTCTCCAAACAGGTGTGCAGGCCTTCTCAACCCGTCACAAGGTGCTGCTGATGACAGAGACAAGCTTCAACAGAAGCAGCTAATGGGATCGCCCCTGCTCTGTTATGAATTGCCTCATCTGGGCTGGGGTTTCCCAGCAAGGATCTACAACAATATCTCACAAACAAACCATGTTGTTTAATGAAAAAAGAAACTAAGCTTTCATTGATAAAATCTTCTCCTGCAATGGAAACAGGTATAAGGAGATTGGATCTGAGAACGCTTTGAAACCTTCCTGGCTGTCTACAACAAACAGAATCACCAACTAGGTGAAATCAGCCATGGGTATTCAACACACGACTAGCGAGAATTGCTGGTAGGAGTCATCTGCAATGAGGACTTTTCCTCTTCAACGAGACGGGTTTACAGGTGTCAGAGCTGAACTGGAACTTCAGCAAAAATCTGCCACTTATTGTAGTGCTCTACTGCTACAAACTAAAAACAAACCACTGTTTGAGTTTTGTTTCATAAAAAAATCTCCCCTAAAACTGGGTGATTACATCTGTTTATATAGAAAACTATCTACCGATTCATAACATGGAAGCCGACCCTTCCTTTGAACTCAAATAACAATTTTCTAATTAAAACACAACTCTTAAATTAACTAACTACTTAAACTAGGAAACTCTTGTAAATAGAAAACTACTACGTATAGTTTTAAATAAACTAATTCTATTATAATTAGAATATCTCCACCGAACCACTATCCTGACTCAAGATGAGTCGGCTGCAAACACATGTCTCGAGTGTGTACATCTTCAAGGGCTGTTGGGCCTGCCATGTTTGGACTTGGAATGACCCAAGCTGCTCACGTACCTGCCCGATCGAAAATAAAATTTCATCTCTCAACTCGGGCACCGAACTTGCTAAATTGCTAATATATCTGCCCGGGTCAAAATTAAAATTTTGATTACGTCCACATATTCCTGCATTAGTGTTTTTAAAATAAAATCCTAGCCATCCATTATGCCCAAATGGCAAGATCGAGCATTCCCATTGGCTGGTATGTGTAGACATGGATTGGTCCCAAATGAGGCAACCTATCCTTGCATATTTCTTTCTCCCTTTTCATAGGATGTTTTAGAGGAAATAGTCTTCCTTGTTGAGTTCAACCAAAGCAGGGATATTTCTATATTTTCACAACATTTTTCCTATAAATGTATGCAATTTTTGAATTTCACACATCAATTAAATTTTTTGGAGAATTTCAAATTCTAGTGGGAGTTTGCGTTTTGCGAGGCTTCTCAAGCCAAGGCCAGACAGTGATCCGAAAGAAGTAAGTACAATGGATTTTTAATTCAATTAATGTTTCATGGCTTTTAGATTAAGCACTCCAATTTCAATTTTATTATCCTTTTTTATTTGATTTTGTATTTCAATTTAATTTAATTAAAAGATATCTTAACTATATTTCCAATGAGTGTAATTGAATTCCTGGGAAATGTGTCGTTACGAGATTCGTTATTCAACTCATAGCAAGGTAGAATCCTTTCATAAATTTCATAATTGGTCCATAGACGGGATCGTCTTTGGCTCTATTATCTGGGCCTATCTGGGCGTATTGTTGAAAATTCGACCCATGCCTGCATTAGTTGTTCATCAAAGCGAGTGTTCTTGGGAATTTAGTGTTTGCTTCGTGAATGCTTTAGATTGAATTCATTTTATTATTTAGCCATGCATTTTAGTTTTAAGTCCTTTGCTACAATTTTTTTCAATTTCGTGGACTTTGATTTGTTGTATTTAATTTACCAGACTTTACTTCTATGAGCTGGCGTATTTAGATTATCTTTCGTCTCCATGACTTTTGTTTGCCACATGCAATTTGTACACAAACCAGATTGTTGAACAGTAGTGTGTTGTGATGGAGTAATCATTTAGACCTTGATTTTCATCGATAGAAATCGATCTGGATGTGTTTTCAAGAATCAATAATTTTTGTAGGTTAATTCAAGCTGGGCAGAATCAGTTTTGCGACTTTGGTGCATGTTGAACATAATTCAATTTTGTCCTCAAAACAGACGACTGACTGCAGAATTTTGTGGATAGTCTAGAGAACTCATAAAAAATTGAATTTTTTTATGGTGGATAACACTCTCATTAAGCTTTCCAGAAATATTGTATTTCCCTGATTCTGAGCTTCCTTGCCAAGATATCGTATTTTACTAGACAGTTGCAGAACTGTGAGACATACTGCAGTTTGGGATTTGGTTTTCAGTTACAATCAATTTTTTATTAGTTAAACCTGCTCCAATTTTTTTTTTTTTTAAGTTTTCAGCATCTCTAACTCTTCCTGTCTACTTTCTGACCATATATAGCACGCCTGAAACAGAGGTATGTAGCTTCGGTTATGAATTTTGTCGTCCCAATCCGCAAAACCAGACTCGATAGAAACTATAACTGTTGTTCCAAATTTTACACTGTACTGCAGAGCTGATTTGAAACATCATTCAGTTCTAGAAAGATCCGAAATCTTTATTGTTGGTAGATCTCCCAATGATCTTTCAGAAAATATGCAGAATATCAAAAGCGGAGTTCTGTAGCTCTGATTACAATTTTTTCGTAAAAGTACATATATTAGGACACAACATCAACCTGTTTGTTGCGCAGTAAGCCAACCGACGAGACAGTGTTTGGGCAGATTGCAAATTAATTTTAAAGTAGCTTCTTGCAGTGTTTTTCTGATGGATGTTTAGCACATATCGATTTTTCAATACCGATAGCCTTTGGATTAGATTGCGTGGTTGACACTGGATTTCACTATGCTGTGATCTTATGCATGTGTATAGAACACTGTCTTCAATCTCTAGGTTCCAGTGTCTTTTCTTGCCTTGTTCCGCCGCCCCTTTCAATGGCTGGAAGGTTAAGACCCAAAATAGTTTAGGCAAAAATCAGATGTCACTCCAACACACCCAAAGCCTGCATTGACATGGATGTATGGTGACAAGCGTCAAGAGGACTCTCATCAAGCGGTGTGTAGCCTTAGAGGTAGATGGTAGCAGGTATGATGGCATTTGGCTCTGCAGAAGCAACAGAAGGAGGGGGTAATTCATTCACCGGGTCATCCTCGAGCCAGCAGCAGCATCAGGCCTCGAGCCACCAGTAGGACCAAGCCTCGAGCTAGCAGCAACAGCAGGACCAGGACACGTGGTAGCAGAGCCTAAAGTAGGAGGCTTGGTAGCAGGGTAGGGGACCCCCGCAGCAGCAGCACCACCACCACCACCGACCGTGCCACCAGTAGGTTCGGTAGCAGGATAGGGGACCCCCGCTCCCAAGATCCTAGCCGAGGAGGGGAGGCTTGCCTTGGAAGAAGATGAGGAAGAGGCTTTGAGAACAAGATCACAGCCATCCGAACCACCGAGGGATTTGCATCAACCGGAACTGTGACGCAGTCGACAGAGGCAAAAGCTGAAGCTATCATTTTGACCGTTTCCTCATTGCTAACTTTGTAAAAGGAATTTAGGTCGAAAGCATACTTCAAGTGGCATGCAATTGCACCAGATTGTTTCCTCTGAGCAAGAGCATCAGAGGGATTGCACCTCTTGTGATGGGAGGCTCTGTCCGCTCCAAGAAGAAGGAGCCTTTGTTGGATTGAAGGCGGGATGAATTCCTGTTTTTTCTTGTAGATGTAGTCTGCGATTTGCTCGATTTGTGCCGATTCATTAGAGCATTTAGCCATCTTTCTGTTGAAATTTTCAACTTTTTCATTGAAGATCTTTTCTTTTGCATCAGCAATCAGATCATCACAAGCAGCAAGGGGGATATCAACCCCCTTCTTTAGGACATCAATAAGAGCGCTGATTTTGACGCTATCGGACCAGAAATCCGAAAGTAGGGTTAGCTCCAAGCATTCGGCTTGGTATCTTAAGTCTTGGGAGGGATTAGGGAACGGGTCAGGAGGGTCAGGGGGTTTTTTGAGGGCTTTTGGAGACTTTTTCCTGCCCATAGCAGCATGGAACGGGTAGAAGGAAGGGGTCTCAGAAGAGCACAAAGCGTAGGGGGAGGTTGTAAGAAAGAAGATGGTGTATGTGATCAGTGCAGGGCTAACAATGGTAGGAATAGTGGGTGCCTTTTTTGTCTTAGTGCTTCAAAGACCATCTTCTCCGCCACTGTGCTTTCTCTTCTTTTATTTGGAGTTCTATTCTGCATCACTTTGGCATCCCATGGTCTATGCCTACTTCGGTTGCTCATTTGTCCTTCACCTGGATGATTCCTCACATTTTTACCAAATGCTCATTGATGTGGCATTTAGCTCTCGTTGCCACCACTTGGAGCTTGTAGTGGGAACAAAACAACTATATTTTCAGGAATAGTATTGAATATCCTCAAGGTGTATTCCAACAAGTTTTGACCCAATGCGCTACTTGGGCTTCTTCCCTCCCTAAATTCCACTATTTCTCCATCTCAGTCATTTTGAGAGCATGCAAAGAGTGTTTTGATTTGTCCTAATGTCTAGTCTTTGGAATCCTGTATTTCTTAGGTGTATTGGGCTTTGGACTTGGTTTCCTTTGCTTTTTTTTCATCTTGGTGTTCTATGCATCTCTCGTGCCTTTTCTTATAAATTCAATCACCGTTACCATTAAAAAAAATGAGAAAGAAAAAAAGCGGCTAACCAACCCCATCTGAGCACTTTAAAATTTAAAGAATTACACTCTGGGAGAGACTGGATCTGAAAATTTGTACAAGGACTTATAAGTTGGTGCTTGATTCTGAAATTCATTGGGCCACAACTTTCAGACCAACTGGTTGAACCTCTAAGCCCGTTGCTTTTGCCCGCTCTGTAACAGATTTTGAAAAAAAAAAATGATGTGTCCATTGAGCCATTTTCAACCTTGAAGTAGGTAGAGAATCCCTATTTTCTTTCCCCACATCCACAGGGCCAAGCAAAACACATTATCTAGGTTCTATTTTTTTTTTTTTTTTGAGCAGGCCACATGATGGATAAAGGTCATCTCAAGTCCAAGATTTTTCAGTTTAGGCTAGAATTCAGGCCCAAACCAGATATATGGGCTCAAAGTTGTTATCGGCCCTTGAAAGCTTCTCACCTTTTTTTCAGTTAACATGGAGAGAGTGTCCTTTTTAGGGCTTTCAACGTGCCAACTATCAACCCTCAGTGCGACTAGCTTTGGGCAGGGCTAAAGTGGAGTTTATGTCTCTAAAATGTTTCTTCTATTTAACAAATGAACATTTGTAATAATGATGATGATGATGATAATAATGACAAAATTAATGGCTCAAATCATTTTCATCATAGAAGCTATTAACCTATCCACAACTTTTTCTGAGTTTTCCTCAACCCTAATGATTTTTTTTATTTGCTATTTTTCAATCCGTCATGTCCTTTGTCACCTAATCATAAAAGAAGGTTCAAATAAAAATAGATAAAACATTAAAGAGAAATGATCAGTTGAAGGAGACCAACCATAATAAGGCCATTGATCAGGTATAGGAGATATTATTAGTAAATATCTTTACTTAATGATTTCATTTTGATCTTAAAAAAGAGAAGGTAGAATGATTTACTGGTGTCATATTTGATAGTTTGATAAGTAACATGATGAACTACCCAACTATCCAAAATTCATTTATCAGTATTGAATCCCAGAATCATAAATTAGAAAAGTATTTATAAATTCATTAGTGAATGCTATTGGAATGATGGCTACGAACCTATTTTAGGAAGTGAGAGTTTTGAGTTTGTTTCTCATTCTACTTCAAAGGGTCACTCCCTATAGAGTTATTTAGTGTCGGTAGATAAGAAGGCTTGCACATGCTCTGAGGAAATAACAGCAACCCATGCTACATCCAAACAAGTAACAGGTGGACAATAAGGAGAAAGTCACAAACTCACTACTACTTACTATCGTATATTTGTATATAGAGGTATATGTAGAATTTTAGTAACTTTCTACATGGATGAAATGCTAAAGTAACCATTGAATTAGTCCATATCACAATTGATAATTGGTGGCATCATAAATTGCCGGATTATTTGGTGGTTCTCTGCTCTAATTTTGAAATTTTCTCAAATCTGACCTTATAAAATTGCTGGCACTAACATTTTGATCAATGGAATTGGGTGAGCAACTATAACAGTTGTATTGGGTTGGACCACTTGAAAGCGGGCCATCATCTTTCTGGGCCACATTTGGGTCCACTAATTCCTACGATTTCCTTTGATGGCATGCCTAGCAAAAACTACATTGGGTCTATTGCAAATCAGACCAGTTAATACATATTTTTGCAGCAAAATTTGACACTGGGGAAATGATGAACAGGTGTATTTGTGTTTCCTATCACCCAGTTGCGCCATCTTACAGCCATACCAGGGATATTATCTAGCCGTCAATTTCATCACATTAAGTTTCTAAAAATTATTTAAGAAGCAATTATGAAACTTGTTCATGCCTACAGTAGCAATCCCACCAGTGCTATGAACCAGTGATTTTGTCCTTCCAAAGCTATCAACCGGTGCTCTTTGATTCCAGTGGTAAACCTAGCGATTTGGTCTTTCAAAGCTTCCCCTCGAGCAATCGGCTTTTCTGGACAGGTCATGGGGAAAATCCTTACGCGGGATAACCTTCAAAAGAGGGGCAAGACTTTGGTTAGTGGGTGCCTTTTCTATCTTTGGAATAATTAATTTAATTAAAATTAAATAAGTGACCTTTAGGAGCCAATAGCTCTTACATTGAATTTTTTGAAAAAGGTTCACCTTACTGAATTGAGAGCCATTTCAGCCGCATTCATCGAGAAATTCAAATTACTATAAATATGAGTGTCAAATGGAAAATTAGATATGCTAAAAATAGTAATCATTTAGTGATTTGAGAAAAACCTTGAATGTTTAAAGTCACCTGCCTAACTGCGCTCACTCTCTAATTCCAAACTCTCAGCACTTCATCTTCTAACTTTCTTTTTCTAACATATTTAAAAACTTGGTGGGTTGAGTGTGATGAAGTATTCGAATATAAACCCATTAATAAATGTTATTGGAGTATGACTACGAATCCAAAGGATCACTACTTATAGAATTATTTAGTGTTGATAGGTAAGAAGACTTGCACATGCTTTCAAAATTAGTCGGGTGCTCTAAGAGACCGAAGACTTTAATCATAAAAGAAAAAGAGAGATACCAAACATAAAAAATCCAAACGAACAACACACATACTTGCAGGAGTGTTTAAAAGAGATAGTTGGAGTTGTCTTACAAAAGATAGGTGGTAATAATCTTATTTATTTTGCATTATATGATGGACTTTGTGCATCAATCTTGTTGACCAAAGTTTTCTGCATTCGCATTCTTCAACAAAGCCATTTGATATGATGTGTTAGCCAGTGGTCGGAGGCCTTGCAACTTTCCGGGAGGAATCAACGTAAAGTCGAACTCGGCGTGGATTATAATCCATGGTAACCAAGTAATCGGGCAGAATGACTTGAAAGATGGCCATTGGCATGTCTTGTTTTATCTTTGCTTCTGCTTCTTCTACAGTCAACCCACTACTTCCGGCCATGTCCTTTTCTTCAAGGAATGATTCTCTCTCTCCACTTTCACTCCATCCGATACCAATGCTGCAAAACAGTAAGCAAAAGAACAAGTTCATTGCATTTGTTTTTCTTAATTCATTTGCAAAGCCGAGGAGAGTTTTATTTTTTACAAATATTCGTTAGTTATTTATTTATTTTATTTTTTAAAAAAAAAACGTAAAACAACCCAGTTTTTTTAAAAACATTGGAAAACACAAATGTTAGCCTGAGCCCACGACTGATATCTCAAATTTTTTTTTTAATGATAAATGAAGATATCACCTATTGTATCGGCCGAGATTTGTTTCTCTAGTATAGATTATAAAATGCATAAGTATCTTAATATTTTAATCCATTCATACTTTGATAATCTCAGTCTTAATAAAATTAAGCAAAACATTTAACTATTGTAAAATTTCCATTATACTAGAAAAAGTGAATGGTGTATTTCAAAGAAGATGGAGAACCTCAACATTTGGTCTGTGGCTTTTTCTTTTTCACCTAAAATCATTAGTTATCGTTTAAAACTTGCCCACTATTAAAAATTTAAAATAATAATTATAGTATATTGCGACAATTACAGTTGGATGAAATGTATTCAAATGTTACAGTATTTTAATTTCTCTATAATATTGCGATTTGGTGTCTACCATTATGTTCATGTAATGACGACAACAAAACCACGTGCTAGGTTCGAGCCCCCATGGTCTCACTTGGTGTGCTCTAAAGGTAGTGGGTATCATACCTGAGGATTTTATGCTAGGTTTCTCACAGTTTCTGATGCAGGCCAAGTTGCATATGAAAATTTAGATCTGAGGTTTTATGCTGAATCAATGATTTCAATGATAGAAACACAAAATAAGGTGTTCTCGGGTTCTCACACCGGACAACTCGAAGCACATCTAATGAATTTAATTTGAGTCTAGAATTGAAATTTAATTAAGATTTAACAATCGCAAGACATAAACACATTCACCATGCAAATAATTAAAATAACTTAATTAAATATAATTCAGACACAAAGAAATTAATTTCAAAAGATAATATCGACTCAGCTTTTCCTTCAAATTCAATAAAAATTCCAGTCTATCTGATTATAAAGTGCGGCCACATATTTATAGGTCTTTATTTGCATGTAATAAAAGAAATAAATAAAAAGAATAAAATATCCAATCTTGACTCGGACGGTCCAACCCCTTATTCTTTACCTTCCTTTCTCTATTTGATTTATTTCCCATCCTATCTTTCTTCCTTCATGCTGCTCGATCAGCACAACAGGCTAATTTCTTTTTATTTTCTTTCTATTTTTCTAATCCTTCCTTCCATTCTTATTTCTCCTTTCTTATGTGTTCGGCTGGCAACATATCTTCCTGTCCATTTTGATTTGAGATATGGGCTGTTTGGGTAACAACAAATATTTCTTTCCTATCTTGTTGTTTTTGACAACTTTCCCATCTTCTTCGTTTGAACCATTGAGCATGCACCGTGTGGGACTTAGTGGGACCCAGGGGTTTAAAAATCGGTATCGGCCGATATATTGGCCGATACGATATGTCGACCGATATATCGTTATTGGCCGATATATTTTTCTCTTTCCTCCTCGTTTTTTTCAATATCGGCCGATACGATATGATATCGGCCGATATTCACATCTCCAAAACCGATATATATCGGCCGATATTTCGACCCCTGGTGGGACCCACTAGATAGCTGACATGGCCCTCAAGATGGGCCCCTCTTTTTCCACCATCAGTCTGATCGTATATCTGGAGAACATACTCATCAATTTTGATCAATTGGGTCAACTCGTCTTCGCTTGTACCATCGTCTAGTTTATTGAGCCTAATGCTTGCATCAGTTTCCCACAAGTAAATTCAACTTTGACCATCCATCACTCCCAACTTTGACCATATTTTGACCATTTGACCCTTAATTTTTAGGTTTGACCGGACAACCACCGGAGCTTAGATTACCAACCAATGACTGCCACTTCATCCTTTGTCCCTACTCTCACAATCCCTAATTTTTCAAGCCATGTCTCCATCAAATTAACGGTGTCAAATTACCTTTTGTAGCAAGCTCAAATCAAATCATTCCTTGTTGGCCAAAATCATTGTCGTTTCATTGATGGCACTTACCCATGCCCACCTTAGTACCTCTCCATTGATGACCCTACCAAATCTACCTCAAACCCCGAGTACCTCCTTGGTACATAGACCAAACTCTTGTAGGCATCCTCAATGCTACGCTCTCTGAGCCAGTCCTAACACAAGTTGTTGGACTCTCCACTTCCAGTCAAATTTGGGATTTCTTACAGCGCAACTTCTCTCAACAATCATTGGCGAATGCGACCCTTTTCCGTATTCAGCTGCATTCTATTTCCAAAGGCGACAAATCAATCTCTGAGTATCTTCAGCATGCCAAGTCATTTGTCGATTCACTTGCTGCTATCAATGCCTCTGTGACCAACGATGATCTTGTCACATATGTTCTTCGGGATCTTGGCTCAAATTACTCCATGTTGGTCACTGCTATCATCAACTTTCAACTGCTACTAGTGTTTACGGATCTTCGTACTCGACTCTTATCCTTCGAGTCCCATATCTCTCACCCGATTCCGAGTGAATCTTCTGCAAGCAGTATTCATCCTCATCCCACGGATCTCTTCTCTTCTCGGGGGCGTGGGCAATCCTCTCGTGATGGTCGCACTTGTCGTGGTGGGCGCGATCGATCTGACTCATCCCCACATCTCAACCTGGTCGTGGTGGCTCTGGTCATGGTAACTCAGGTCGTGGTGGCTCTGGTCATGGCTATAACAATCCCGGATGTGCCCCTTCATCCTAAGGACTTTTGGGACACCACCCTCCTACTGTCTAGTGTCAGATTTGCTTCAACATTGGTCCTATTACTGCTACTTGCAACCACGCTACTGCCAAGAGCGTCAATTTGAAGAGGATCTTACATCTACCTTCGTCGGCATGCAGCTTGCTCAACCTGTTGATCCAACTGATATCCCGACACTGGTGAGACCAATCATATGACTGGCCATGCCCACTCCATGAGAAACATTTCTCATTATGAAGGTATGGATCGGGTTGTGTTAGGCAACATTGGCTCTCTCCCTATTGCGTACACTAGTAGTTTATCTCTTCTGTTAGGCTCATCTTGTTTCTATTGCTCTAAGGTGTTGTATGTCCCTCACATGTCTAAAAATCTTCATTCCGTTTGCTCAGTTCACTAAGGACAACTCTGTCAGCTTCACTTTCTTTCCATAGGGATTAATGATTCATGACTTACAAACATGTGCTATTTTGTTTCAGGGACGATGAATCTGGTCTTTACCCTCTCAAATCTTCTACTGCACCTCCCCATGTATTGTCGACCATTGTCTCCTCGTCATCTCTTTGGCATCAGTGTCTTGGATATCCGACTTCTAAAGTTCTTCAAGTTCTTTCTTCGAATAAATGTTTACGTTCTTAATTTAAATTTACTCCTTCTAGATTTTGTACTCATTGTGCTTTGGGTAAGTCTAAGCGACTGCCTTTTTCTATTAATAAAAAAATTATGTTTCCCTTTTACTTTAGTTCATCAGATGTATGGATGTCCCATGTTCCTTCGGTCACTGGTTTTCGATATTATGAACTATTTATTGATGACTTTTCTAGATACTCCTGAATATATCCTATGCGCAATAAGTCTGAAGTTTTTAATCATTTTACACATTTCTTGCCATGGTTGAAAATCAGTTAACTTCTTTAGTCAAAATTTTTCAAAGTGATGGCAGTAAAGAATATGATAATTTTGACTTTCATCATATGTGTGCACATTAAGGGATACATCACCGCCTATCATGGGCCCCATACCTCTCAATAAAATGAACTTACTGAACGGAAACACCGTCATATTTCTGAAATGGGATGCACATTACTTCTCGCATCTCATTTCCCTAATCGTTTTTTATTGAGGCCATGAGTACAACTATGTATCTTATTAACAGAGTGCCAACCCCTGTCCTCAACTGGGCCTCCCCTTTTCAACTATTGTATGGCACTACACCGGAGTATATGTCCCTTCGCACCTCTGGTTGTGCTTGTTATCCATATATTGGTGATTATTGTACAAACAAATTGCAACCGAGATCTGATGAGTGTGTTTTCATTGGCTACAACAGTCGTCCCAAAGGATACAGATGTTTTCATCTTTCCATTAACAAGATCTATATCTCATAACATGTCTTGTTTAATGAAACTGCATTCCCATGTGCTTTCCGAGCATTCGACACTAATTCTTCCTCTTTGTCGGGTATGGTCTTCATCCCAGCTATTACGATGCCTTTAGCTGCTGCTTCACCACCATCCCCACAGACATCTCCTCCAGTGTCGCCATTTTCCTCGGCATCCATTACCGACTCATCTACGCCTGCGACCATCCTCCACTACTGCTACTTCCACTCCTTCATCTCATGTGCTTTCTGCGATTTTGGGTTGTGCTTCTGCCACTCTTCCTTCCACTTATTTGGGGCTCCCTCTTTGCATCGGATCTCCGGTTTTGTCTTTGTGGGAACCCATAATTCATAAATTCAGTAAGCGATTTGCTTCGTGTAAAAGAAAGTATTTGTCCTTTGGTGGCAGGATCACCCTCTTCAAGGCAGTCCTTGCGACTCTCCCTATCTATTTCCTTTCTGCCTTCAGATGCCCAAGTAAAGTTATTCAGTCGATGGAGAAAATCATGAGGAACTTCCTGTGGAATGATCATGAGGATAGAAGGAAATTTCATTTGGTGAAGTGGGATCAAGTTTGTCTCCCAATTAGTGCCGGGGGTCTTGGAGTGAGGCCTATCAAGGAGGTTAATATTTCTCTGCTTTCTAAGTGGCTCTGGCGCTTAGGGACCGAGGGTGATTGTCCTTGGAAGAACATCCTTATTCAGAAGTATCGTCTGGGTAATTAGGGTTGGGACGTTCATCATGTTTCCCATGGTGGTTCTGGTATGTGGAGAGCTATTGTTGCTTGTATTGACAAATTTAAATATGGAATCAAATTCATGGTGGGGCGTGGCAATAAGATTAAGTTTTGGACAGATTCTTGGTGTAACAACTCTACTTTGGCTGTCCAGTTTCCCTCGATTTACCGTCTTTCTCATTTACTAGCAGGGAATGTGTCTGACTTCTACTCCATCCACAATAGTCAGATTGTTTGGGACCTTAACATGCGGAGTAATCTTTCTGACCTTGAGTTTGATGAGATTCTGAGTTGCTCCACTTGATCTTCTCCTACAGGATTCGTAGTTCTACTGTGGACAGTCTTGTTTGGTTGCTTGACCCAATGGGTGTTTCTCTGTCAAATCTTTCTTCACTGGCAACACTTGGGAGATTCGGCCTGTCGTAGTCAACCCAATATTTGGGCCTCCAAAGCTCCTCCTAGGATTATCGACTTTTTATGGACTGCTGGTCTGGGGAAAATCTTGACTCAAGACAACTTGCGTAAAAGAAGAAAAATTATTGCCAGTGCCTGCCTCTGTGTCTTTGTGCTTCGGAAGAAATGAATCACCTTCTTCTTCATTGTCCATTCTCTTCTGCAGTTTGAAACTCTGTGATGGGTAAGTTTGGTGTGCTATGGGTTATACCTTCTTTAGTGGCTGAGTTATCTTATGCTTGGGATATTTCTTCAGTCTCTTCAAAATGTGCCTCTTTATGGCGGCTTTCTCTTTTTGCCATAGTTTGGAGTTTATGGTGGGAGCGCAACAATAGAGTCTTTAAGGATCGTGCTGAGTCAAGTGAAGCAGTTTCGAGAAGAGTTTTTTCTTTGTGTGCCTCTTGGGCCTCTACCTTTGTGGAATTCAAAAACGTTTTTGCGAACGATATCCTTCGTGCTTGGAAAGAATGTGCTGACTTAGTTTAGCTTTATCCTTTCCAGTATGTGTGTGATTGTCACGAGGCTGTGTTGGGTTTGTGTTGATCTTTTGAGTTTTTCTTTCTTTTGTATTGCACCTCTGGTACCTTTTCTTATTAATATATTAACCATTCCAAAAAAAAAATATTCATCCTATACAGACCAGGGCCAAATATGGCATATTCAAACCTCGGAAGCATGCTGATTTTGTCACTAGACATCCTTTACAGCAGGCCTTTGCCTCTATGGTCACTTCTTCTGATGTTGAGCCTACTTGTTATACTCAAGCGATCTGGTCCCCAGAATGGAGAAAAGTCATGAATGAAGAGTTCAATGCTCTTCTTAAGCAACACACTTGGTCATTTGTCCCTCCTTGACCTTATTCCAACATAGTTGGGTGTAAATGGGTCTTCAGAAAAAAAAAAAGCTTTGACGGTAGTATTGAACGATACAAGACACGTCTCATTGCGAAAAACTTCCATCAAGCTGGTATTGACTATGTAATGCCCTGACCCAAATTAGGCTTAAAATAATATGATTTAACCTATTGATCGCATAGATTATAGTGAGGGATTTGTGAAAAGTCCAGAGTCGGCCCATTTAGAGCTCGATAGCTCACAGATCTAACTCATTTAAGTTGGAAAGGCAAAATAGTATTTTACCATAAATATTATTATTAGGTGATTTAATTATTGATTATTATTATTATTATTATATGTTGTTTGAAATAATTGGGTTGTCAAAGCTATGCATTGGTAGTGATTTTAGATGATGAATTCATAGGACCTTTTGGTCTATAGTTTTGATTTTCAGAAATACTTATAAATGTGACCTTGGAAGGTCCCTAATTATGAAAATAATTATAGAAGTCATAAAATTTCAGAAAAATAACCAGTACTTAACCAGGCTCCGACAACCCGAAGCCTCCCTGTGTGCTGTGATCCGTTCACCCACGAGTCCCTGGTCTCCAACCAAAGCTACTGATACCACTTGCTAGCGCTTACAGCGTGATAAACAAGAATAATCGAACGGAATAAAAATAAGCAATCCAACACAAGCAAATTTACGTGGTTCGGCCCCACCCGGCCTACGTCCACGAAGAGAGATAATATTATTAGGAGACAATGAATTACACAATACAATAGAAAGGCGATGAGTTTTAAAAGGATTTAAAACTCCCCTCTTCAACCCTTCCTGCCTTTTGGTCTTTTGAGTTGACCGATCAAATTTGGATTTCCCCTTCACTGTGTGCTGTTATTTCTTCTCTCAACACTACACTACAGATCTGCCCAAAGATGTGTCCGCACTGCAGACACGCTGGCAGCCCTTCTAACTTCCAGCAGCCTGCCAGTTGTTGGAGACGATGACCTCCTCTTTGGCCGCCACCTCTGCTCAGCGTTGCTGCCTCCTGTACGCACAAGCTGCTGCCTCTGTAGTGGCCAGATGTACTCAGATCAGATCTGCTCACCTTTTTGTGTGTTGCTGCTGTCCTCACACTCTTTGGAATACCCATCTGTATCCCTTGTGTTTCCAGCCAGATTTCTTTCTCTCTATGTCGTCTCTCTCTCCTACTTCCAGCAACCAGCACTAAGCTTCCTTTATAGGTGACCTAGCCAATCTCCTAATTAGGAATTGCCTATGCAATCGGTGCTGCTTCTTAGGCAATTGCTGCGTGTGTCACGCCCCGCCTTTCAACACTTGGACGAGCGTGATCTGACTGTACAAAATTAAATCACCTGCTGCCCTAAACGGGTCTTACTTTCAAAATCTGTGGCTAAATTCAAACAAACGTAATTACATTCACAAGCCACCAAAAAATTCCTCACGTCCACAACCTGCTTGAAGACATAACATCTCATTTGAGCTTCTAAAAAACTTAAAGGGATAAATATCACTCACATAAAAATTTCTAAACTCACATTCCCATAACAATCAAATTAAAACGTTCTCAAAATTAATCCATACTCGAATTTATTATCCAAGTTTTCACAAATAAAAATAAAACAAATAAACAACTTTCTCAATGTCTCAAATAAATAAACGACTCTCTTATAACCTAAATAATAAATTATGCAACTAAGCGTTTCTATGAATTCTGCATCGACTCCTCGCCTTCTAAGCTCAATTCTGATTATCGTCCAGACCCAAGTCCAAGGGATTGCCTGCAATGTAAGGGATGAGCTCCATGCCCAGCGAAGAAAACAATAACACAAACATAGCATATGATATTCCTACTTCCTCAATGATATTTCAAATAAGCAAGCATAACAATTTATTACATGCTCATGCCTTTGCAATATGTAATGCTCAATGCGAAATGCCATATTCCAACCCATTATTACATCTACTGATATTTTGTGGCCTTCCCGACGAATCGAGGATAACACAACATTGCCTTAATGGCCTTCCCACATAAAGTGAGGATAACACAACCTACCACCAAATAACAGCCCTCATGACTTGTCACGGATATCGCATCTCATATACCATAATGCTCTTCCCACATAAAGTGAGGCTAACAATACTACCACCGTCGTGGTCTTCGTGACAATCATGGATCGCACCCTCATACCCAATGCTATGAATATGAGAATGCTATGCTCAATGCCGACAAACATGCTTAAATATTCATAACATGCCTATGAAATCATAAATCTCAATCTAAGCAGATTATAACATCATACGAATATCTCATTTGTCATAGCATGCATAAACCTTGAAATAAACATAACACTAGTCCATGCATCACAATATTTGAATTATATATACCAACATTCAACCATGTCCAATCAAGGTTAATAATCAGACAATAACATACAAATAACCATCAATCTACGAATATAACTCATTGGATCTTTCAACAATATTAATGGTTAGACTCCACAATCCGGGCGGACTGAGTCTCCTCACGGCCAATAAAATGTTTAGCCAAATCTCCCTTACATTACTGTGAGTGAACACCGGATCTTAACCATTATTAACATACACCCAGTCTATTCTAGATCGAACAGTTATATTCTAGTCACACAACAAAATACAATATTCCATTGCCTAAACACATAAGAATATAAGGAATCATGTTTCAAAGTATGTAGTGAATTGTTTCCCTCACCTAGAAGTTTGTGAAGTGCAAAACGATGTACCCAAACGCTTTCCAAGAGATATCAACCTTGAGAACCAAAGTTTGCTGCGAATATGATTTAAAGATTTCACGTGTTATTAAAATGAGGATTATTTATTTTCTTCGGCAATTTACATTAAGGTGAAGTATGTTGCTGCCTCAACTTTAGTCCATGGGTTATCTAAAGGTCTATGGTTAAGGGTAAAGGTTGAGTCTATACACTGCATGGACGAGCCATGCTTAAGCCAACTTGGTACTAACAAGACAATGGAAACTTTCCCTAAACAATAAGTAACTGCCCTTTTTAGTTACTAAAATAATTTTACTTGAAATAGAATAAGTAAAAATAACAATAGTTACAATAAACTATTTAGTAGTTTGGCTTAATAGAATGTCCCACATATGAAAAGGTTGGAGTTTAGGGAATGCCTAACTGAAAACTTAAGGTCTAGTTATTGAATCATACCTTTAAACCTTGTAAAATAGAATCATACCTTTAAACCTTGTAAAATAGAATAATAACACTACTACCGTTAATGATAATAATAATAATTTTCCACATCATGGCTTGCTTTCTTTTCTCAAAACCAGTTTGAATAAAATCATAAACCAACGAATTTATATTTATCTTTATAATTTAAATAACCGTAACAAGATGCTACAGTATTGAGAAAAGAAAAGAAGTTTGTAAAATTGAATGAAGATGGGATAAAGTTTGGACATCACATAAAACATTTACCTTTGGAATAAGTAAGGAAAACATGTAGTAGATCTGATTTTGGCTTGGTTTTAAAGGATAGAAATGTATTTAACAGATTTTGAAGTGCATGATTTTAACAAAAAAAGGTTTCAAACCACAACTAATTCAAATAAACCAAACATGTGACAGTTGTGAGGTAACCACTGCATCTCGAAACTTACAATTACACATCAGTAAAACAATATACAAAAATGCTCTAGTTATCAAGAATCTATTTAAAATCTGTAAACCCAGTAGGGAGTAAAGAAAAAAATCTGGTAAAGGTGCTGGCAGCACCTTTGTGAAATAAAGATTGGTTTGGTACTGTTCACGGATGAAGGATGGGACAGATTCTGCAAACTCTTAAATCAGTCCACATTTAGTTATTTTGGGGAAAAAACAACTGGACAGCTACTGTTCACGGATGAAGGATGGGGTAGATTCTGCAACCTCTGAAATCAGTCCTATAAACGAGCATCAAATACTACCTAACTCGAACAAGGTGACTGACTGGTTGGGCAAAAACCAGAGAGGGTAGGACAGAGGTTCCCATAGCAGCAGTAAAATTTGAGAAATAAAAGAGAACCTAAAGAATATATGGAAATCTTCGAAGAGAGAGGAACTTACCAAAAATATAAAGGGAAGAAATCAGAGACTCAACTGGCTGCTGTAGATACTCCTACAGGTGGCTACTTCGTCGACTTTGAGAGGGGAGAAGAAGATGTCGATCGGAAGAGGAAGAGACACAAGGGTCCTGTGGTCGTCGTTTCGAAAGGGTAAAGGAAAAGAAGGCTTCGCACGGTCTTTTAAAGGGAGGAGAGTTCTATTGGTAAAGGAATCCCATCGGTGAAAGGATTTTGGACAGTTTCCATTTAGGTAGGGATTTGAGTTCCAAACGAAAAAGGAAAAAGAAGAGTCCAATCTGAATAAGGAATCCCATCGGTGAAAGAATTTTGGACAGTTTCCATTTAAGTAGGGATTTGAGTCCCAAACGAACAAGGAAGAAGAAGAGTCCAATTTGGATAAGGAATCTCATCGGTGAAAGGATTTTATACAATTACATTCGCTAAGGGAAGGTGGGTCCCTTTAAATTACTGATTATCCTTTATTGCTCTTTTATTAATTTTGTCAATCATCAATTAAATTCTAGACACTTAAAAATTGGAATTTATTTATTGATTTCACATTCTTAATTGAATATTTTCAATTGAGATTCTAACTTAGGAGAATTAAAATCTAAGTTGATAATTTATTTTCCATTCCCTAAATTTAATTCGAAGGGGGTAAATTTGTAAACTCTCATTGAGGGGAAAGTGTGTGAAATAAGCGTCCAATATTAAATCCCTAAATTCAATTATATTTTCCCCAAACAAAATTATCAAAATAACTAACAAATCAATTTAGACAAAACATTAATTTTCTAAATTAATTTTACCCGCCACTACTAACCCGTTACCTCAGGTCGGGTCATTACAGCGTGTGTGTTCTTGCCAAGAATAACCCACGACTGAGATTAGAAGTTGCCGTGTCACAAGTGCTGATTTTATTAGGAGTTTCCATCTTAGACTCCTATTTGATTTGGGTAACTTCTAATTGGGACTTCCAACTAGATTTTAGGAATTGAGCCACCGCCGTCCAACATAGACTGGATGGATTAATTTAATTAAACAATTTTTATATCTAACAAATGAAGATAAGGTTTTTAGAAATAAAATATTATAATATCATTTAATTGTATTATCCTTAACTGACACCTTGAAGTTACCAGCAAAAGGTGTGGCCAACGTGTAGGCCTCCCTTTATTACTTGCATGCATTTGAACCTATAAATACCCCCCCATGTGTAGTATGTTTACAAAGAAACAAAAAAAAAAAAAAAACCGTTGTACGTCCCTTTCATTCCTGTCCCTTTCATCCCTTCTTTTTCAAAAACATTTCTTCTTACGTTTGGCCCTCCAATGCCAGTAGACTTTTGTGCAATTGAGTGGATTGAAGCATAAAAACACACAGTCCGTGGCCATCTAATTTGATTTTATCACAGGTAATTTTTAATGTTTTAATTATTTATTTCTCTTATGATTTTAAATGAAAATAATGAAATGTTAAATTTTATCATTTAGAAATTGGTATTTTTACACAATGAAGTTCTCTTATTTTATGAAATGATGAGAAGTATTATTAGAAGTTTTTTTGAAAATAAGCTTCTAATTATTTAAGAATGAGATTGATTTTTTTTTTTTAAGCTTTTAATATCTTTTAATGTATGTTAATTAAGTTATTATTTTTTTTTAAGAAAGGATATGATTAAGTTGATTTTCTTATATATCTTAGAAAATCTGAAACATATATATATATATATATATCTTAGTTTTGTTTAAAATTAGTAAATTGACAAATTCTAATTTAGTTTTGTTAATAAATTTAAATTCAATAACCTAGAAACTTAAACTACTTTTAGACCACTTAAATTAATTATTCAGGTTAATACTTTTTATAGGTGTAATTTTTGAAATTTGTTTAAAAGTAATAATTTGAGACTTATATTTTGATTATGTTAATGATTGTCTAAAGACCCTTATTCTCTTTCCTCCTCGTTTTTTTAAATATCGGCCGATATTTTGATATCGGCCGATATAATACAGCCAATATCAAGGCCGATATTGTGAATATCGGCCGATACGATATGATATCGGCCGATATTCACATCTCCAAAACCGATATATATCGGCCGATATTTCGACCCCTGGTGGGACCCACTAGATAGCTGACATGGCCCTCAAGATGGGCCCCTCTTTTTCCACCATCAGTCTGATCGTATATCTGGAGAACATACTCATCAATTTTGATCAATTGGGTCAACTCGTCTTCGCTCGTACCATCGTCTAGTTTATTGAGCCTAATGCTTGCATCAGTTTCCCACAAGTAAATTCAACTTTGACCATCCATCACTCCCAACTTTGACCATATTTTGACCATTTGACCCTTAAATTTTTAGGTTTGACCGGACAACCACCGGAGCTTAGATTACCAACCAATGACTGCCACTTCATCCTTTGTCCCTACTCTCACAATCCCTAATTTTTCAAGCCATGTCTCCATCAAATTAACGGTGTCAAATTACCTTTTGTAGCAAGCTCAAATCAAATCATTCCTTGTTGGCCAAAATCATTGTCGTTTCATTGATGGCACTTACCCATGCCCACCTTAGTACCTCTCCATTGATGACCCTACCAAATCTACCTCAAACCCCGAGTACACCTCCTTGGTACAGATAGACCAAACTCTTGTAGGCATCCTCAATGCTACGCTCTCTGAGCCAGTCCTAACACAAGTTGTTGGACTCTCCACTTCCAGTCAAATTTGGGATTTCTTACAGCGCAACTTCTCTCAACAATCATTGGCGAATGCGACCCTTTTCCGTATTCAGCTGCATTCTATTTCCAAAGGCGACAAATCGATCTCTGAGTATCTTCAGCATGCCAAGTCATTTGTCGATTCACTTGCTGCTATCAATGCCTCTGTGACCAACGATGATCTTGTCACATATGTTCTTCGGGATCTTGGCTCAAATTACTCCATGTTGGTCACTGCTATCATCAACTTTCAACTACTACTAGTGTTTACGGATCTTCGTACTCGACTCTTATCCTTCGAGTCCCATATCTCTCACCCGATTCCGAGTGAATCTTCTGCAAGCAGTATTCATCCTCATCCCACGGATCTCTTCTCTTCTCGGGGGCGTGGGAAATCCTCTCGTGATGGTCGCACTTGTCGTGGTGGGCGCGATCGATCTGACTCATCCCCACATCTCAACCTGGTCGTGGTGGCTCTGGTCATGGTAACTCAGGTCGTGGTGGCTCTGGTCATGGCTATAACAATCCCGGACGTGCCCCTTCATCCTAAGGACTTTTGGGACACCACCCTCCTCCTACTGTCTAGTGTCAGATTTGCTTCAACATTGGTCCTATTACTGCTACTTGCAACCAGCGCTACTGCCAAGAGCGTCAATTTGAAGAGGATCTTACATCTACCTTCGTCGGCATGCAGCTTGCTCAACCTGTTGATCCCAACTGATATCCCGACACTGGTGAGACCAATCATATGACTGGCCATGCCCACTCCATGAGAAACATTTCTCATTATGAAGGTATGGATCGGGTTGTGTTAGGCAACATTGGCTCTCTCCCTATTGCGTACACTAGTAGTTTATCTCTTCTGTTAGGCTCATCTTGTTTCTATTGCTCTAAGGTGTTGTATGTCCCTCACATGTCTAAAAATCTTCATTCCGTTGCTCAGTTCACTAAGGACAACTCTGTCAGCTTCACTTTCTTTCCATAGGGATTAATGATTCATGACTTACAAACATGTGCTATTTTGTTTCAGGGACGATGTGAATCTGGTCTTTACCCTCTCAAATCTTCTACTGCACCTCCCCATGTATTGTCGACCATTGTCTCCTCGTCATCTCTTTGGCATCAGTGTCTTGGATATCCGACTTCTAAAGTTCTTCAAGTTCTTTCTTCGAATAAATGTTTACGTTCTTAATTTAAATTTACTCCTTCTAGATTTTGTACTCATTGTGCTTTGGGTAAGTCTAAGCGACTGCCTTTTTCTATTAATAAAAATCATTATGTTTCCCTTTTACTTTAGTTCATCAGATGTATGGATGTCCCATGTTCCTTCGGTCACTGGTTTTCGATATTATGAACTATTTATTGATGACTTTTCTAGATACTCCTGAATATATCCTATGCGCAATAAGTCTGAAGTTTTTAATCATTTTACACATTTTCTTGCCATGGTTGAAAATCAGTTAACTTCTTTAGTCAAAATTTTTCAAAGTGATGGCAGTAAAGAATATGATAATTTTGACTTTCATCATATGTGTGCACATTAAGGGATACATCACCGCCTATCATGGGCCCCATACCTCTCAATAAAATGAACTTACTGAACGGAAACACCGTCATATTTCTGAAATGGGATGCACATTACTTCTCGCATCTCATTTCCCTAATCGTTTTTTATTGAGGCCATGAGTACAACTATGTATCTTATTAACAGAGTGCCAACCCCTGTCCTCAACTGGGCCTCCCCTTTTCAACTATTGTATGGCACTACACCGGAGTATATGTCCCTTCGCACCTCTGGTTGTGCTTGTTATCCATATATTGGTGATTATTGTACAAACAAATTGCAACCGAGATCTGATGAGTGTGTTTTCATTGGCTACAACAGTCGTCCCAAAGGATACAGATGTTTTCATCTTTCCATTAACAAGATCTATATCTCATAACATGTCTTGTTTAATGAAACTGCATTCCCATGTGCTTTCCGAGCATTCGACACTAATTCTTCCTCTTTGTCGGGTATGGTCTTCATCCCAGCTATTACGATGCCTTTAGCTGCTGCTTCACCACCATCCCCACAGACATCTCCTCCAGTGTCGCCATTTTCCTCGGCATCCATTACCGACTCATCTACGCCTGCACCATCCTCCACTACTGCTACTTCCACTCCTTCATCTCATGTGCTTTCTGCGATTTTGGGTTGTGCTTCTGCCACTCTTCCTTCCACTTATTTGGGGCTCCCTCTTTGCATCGGATCTCCGGTTTTGTCTTTGTGGGAACCCATAATTCATAAATTCAGTAAGCGATTTGCTTCGTGTAAAAGAAAGTATTTGTCCTTTGGTGGCAGGATCACCCTCTTCAAGGCAGTCCTTGCGACTCTCCCTATCTATTTCCTTTCTGCCTTCAGATGCCCAAGTAAAGTTATTCAGTCGATGGAGAAAATCATGAGGAACTTCCTGTGGAATGATCATGAGGATAGAAGGAAATTTCATTTGGTGAAGTGGGATCAAGTTTGTCTCCCAATTAGTGCCGGGGGTCTTGGAGTGAGGCCTATCAAGGAGGTTAATATTTCTCTGCTTTCTAAGTGGCTCTGGCGCTTAGGGACCGAGGGTGATTGTCCTTGGAAGAACATCCTTATTCAGAAGTATCGTCTGGGTAATTAGGGTTGGGACGTTCATCATGTTTCCCATGGTGGTTCTGGTATGTGGAGAGCTATTGTTGCTTGTATTGACAAATTTAAATATGGAATCAAATTCATGGTGGGGCGTGGCAATAAGATTAAGTTTTGGACAGATTCTTGGTGTAACAACTCTACTTTGGCTGTCCAGTTTCCCTCGATTTACCGTCTTTCTCATTTACTAGCAGGGAATGTGTCTGACTTCTACTCCATCCACAATAGTCAGATTGTTTGGGACCTTAACATGCGGAGTAATCTTTCTGACCTTGAGTTTGATGAGATTTCTGAGTTGCTCCACTTGATCTTCTCCTACAGGATTCGTAGTTCTACTGTGGACAGTCTTGTTTGGTTGCTTGACCCAACTGGGTGTTTCTCTGTCAAATCTTTCTTCACTGGCAACACTTGGGAGATTCGGCCTGTCGTAGTCAACCCAAATATTTGGGCCTCCAAAGCTCCTCCTAGGATTATCGACTTTTTATGGACTGCTGGTCTGGGGAAAATCTTGACTCAAGACAACTTGCGTAAAAGAAGAAAAATTATTGCCAGTGCCTGCCTCTGTGTCTTTGTGCTTCGGAAGAAATGAATCACCTTCTTCTTCATTGTCCATTCTCTTCTGCAGTTTGAAACTCTGTGATGGGTAAGTTTGGTGTGCTATGGGTTATACCTTCTTTAGTGGCTGAGTTATCTTATGCTTGGGATATTTCTTCAGTCTCTTCAAAATGTGCCTCTTTATGGCGGCTTTCTCTTTTTGCCATAGTTTGGAGTTTATGGTGGGAGCGCAACAATAGAGTCTTTAAGGATCGTGCTGAGTCAAGTGAAGCAGTTTCGAGAAGAGTTTTTTCTTTGTGTGCCTCTTGGGCCTCTACCTTTGTGGAATTCAAAAACGTTTTTGCGAACGATATCCTTCGTGCTTGGAAAGAATGTGCTGACTTAGTTTAGCTTTATCCTTTCCAGTATGTGTGTGATTGTCACGAGGCTGTGTTGGGTTTGTGTTGATCTTTTGAGTTTTTCTTTCTTTTGTATTGCACCTCTGGTACCTTTTCTTATTATATTAACCATTCCAAAAAAAAAAATATTCATCCTATACAGACCAGGGCCAAATATGGCATATTCAAACCTCGGAAGCATGCTGATTTTGTCACTAGACATCCTTTACAGCAGGCCTTTGCCTCTATGGTCACTTCTTCTGATGTTGAGCCTACTTGTTATACTCAAGCGATCTGGTCCCCAGAATGGAGAAAAGTCATGAATGAAGAGTTCAATGCTCTTCTTAAGCAACACACTTGGTCATTTGTCCCTCCTTGACCTTATTCCAACATAGTTGGGTGTAAATGGGTCTTCAGAAAAAAAAAAAAGCTTTGACGGTAGTATTGAACGATACAAGACACGTCTCATTGCGAAAAACTTCCATCAAGCTGGTATTGACTATGTAATGCCCTGACCCAAATTAGGCTTAAAATAATATGATTTAACCTATTGATCGCATAGATTATAGTGAGGGATTTGTGAAAAGTCCAGAGTCGGCCCATTTAGAGCTCGATAGCTCACAGATCTAACTCATTTAAGTTGGAAAGGCAAAATAGTATTTTACCATAAATATTATTATTAGGTGATTTAATTATTGATTATTATTATTATTATTATATGTTGTTTGAAATAATTGGGTTGTCAAAGCTATGCATTGGTAGTGATTTTAGATGATGAATTCATAGGACCTTTTGGTCTATAGTTTTGATTTTCAGAAATACTTATAAATGTGACCTTGGAAGGTCCCTAATTATGAAAATAATTATAGAAGTCATAAAATTTCAGAAAAATAACCAGTACTTAACCAGGCTCCGACAACCCGAAGCCTCCCTGTGTGCTGTGATCCGTTCACCCACGAGTCCCTGGTCTCCAACCAAAGCTACTGATACCACTTGCTAGCGCTTACAGCGTGATAAACAAGAATAATCGAACGGAATAAAAATAAGCACAATCCAACACAAGCAAATTTACGTGGTTCGGCCCCACCCGGCCTACGTCCACGAAGAGAGATAATATTATTAGGAGACAATGAATTACACAATACAATAGAAAGGCGATGAGTTTTAAAAGGATTTAAAACTCCCCTCTTCAACCCTTCCTGCCTTTTGGTCTTTTGAGTTGACCGATCAAATTTGGATTTCCCCTTCACTGTGTGCTGTTATTTCTTCTCTCAACACTACACTACAGATCTGCCCAAAGATGTGTCCGCACTGCAGACACGCTGGCAGCCCTTCTAACTTCCAGCAGCCTGCCAGTTGTTGGAGACGATGACCTCCTCTTTGGCCGCCACCTCTGCTCAGCGTTGCTGCCTCCTGTACGCAAGCTGCTGCCTCTGTAGTGGCCAGATGTACTCAGATCAGATCTGCTCACCTTTTTGTGTGTTGCTGCTGTCCTCACACTCTTTGGAATACCCATCTGTATCCCTTGTGTTTCCAGCCAGATTTCTTTCTCTCTATGTCGTCTCTCTCTCCTACTTCCAGCAACCAGCACTAAGCTTCCTTTATAGGTGACCTAGCCAATCTCCTAATTAGGAATTGCCTATGCAATCGGTGCTGCTTCTTAGGCAATTGCTGCGTGTGTCACGCCCCGCCTTTCAACACTTGGACGAGCGTGATCTGACTGTACAAAATTAAATCACCTGCTGCCCTAAACGGGTCTTACTTTCAAAATCTGTGGCTAAATTCAAACAAACGTAATTACATTCACAAGCCACCAAAAAATTCCTCACGTCCACAACCTGCTTGAAGACATAACATCTCATTTGAGCTTCTAAAAAACTTAAAGGGATAAATATCACTCACATAAAAATTTCTAAACTCACATTCCCATAACAATCAAATTAAAACGTTCTCAAAATTAATCCATACTCGAATTTATTATCCAAGTTTTCACAAATAAAAATAAAACAAATAAACAACTTTCTCAATGTCTCAAAATAAATAAACGACTCTCTTATAACCTAAATAATAAATTATGCAACTAAGCGTTTCTATGAATTCTGCATCGACTCCTCGCCTTCTAAGCTCAATTCTGATTATCGTCCAGACCCAAGTCCAAGGGATTGCCTGCAATGTAAGGGATGAGCTCCATGCCCAGCGAAGAAAACAATAACACAAACATAGCATATGATATTCCTACTTCCTCAATGATATTTCAAATAAGCAAGCATAACAATTTATTACATGCTCATGCCTTTGCAATATGTAATGCTCAATGCGAAATGCCATATTCCAACCCATTATTACATCTACTGATATTTTGTGGCCTTCCCGACGAATCGAGGATAACACAACATTGCCTTAATGGCCTTCCCACATAAAGTGAGGATAACACAACCTACCACCAAATAACAGCCCTCATGACTTGTCACGGATATCGCATCTCATATACCATAATGCTCTTCCCACATAAAGTGAGGCTAACAATACTACCACCGTCGTGGTCTTCGTGACAATCATGGATCGCACCCTCATACCCAATGCTATGAATATGAGAATGCTATGCTCAATGCCGACAAACATGCTTAAATATTCATAACATGCCTATGAAATCATAAATCTCAATCTAAGCAGATTATAACATCATACGAAATATCTCATTTGTCATAGCATGCATAAACCTTGAAATAAACATAACACTAGTCCATGCATCACAATATTTGAATTATATATACCAACATTCAACCATGTCCAATCAAGGTTAATAATCAGACAATAACATACAAATAACCATCAATCTAAATATAACTCATTGGATCTTTCAACAATATTAATGGTTAGACTCCACAATCCGGGCGGACTGAGTCTCCTCACGGCCAATAAAATGTTTAGCCAAATCTCCCTTACATTACTGTGAGTGAACACCGGATCTTAACCATTATTAACATACACCCAGTCTATTCTAGATCGAACAGTTATATTCTAGTCACACAACAAAATACAATATTCCATTGCCTAAACACATAAGAATATAAGGAATCATGTTTCAAAGTATGTAGTGAATTGTTTCCCTCACCTAGAAGTTTGTGAAGTGCAAAACGATGTACCCAAACGCTTTCCAAGAGATATCAACCTTGAGAACCAAAGTTTGCTGCGAATATGATTTAAAGATTTCACGTGTTATTAAAATGAGGATTATTTATTTTCTTCGGCAATTTACATTAAGGTGAAGTATGTTGCTGCCTCAACTTTAGTCCATGGGTTATCTAAAGGTCTATGGTTAAGGGTAAAGGTTGAGTCTATACACTGCATGGACGAGCCATGCTTAAGCCAACTTGGTACTAACAAGACAATGGAAACTTTCCCTAAACAATAAGTAACTGCCCTTTTTAGTTACTAAAATAATTTTACTTGAAATAGAATAAGTAAAAATAACAATAGTTACAATAAACTATTTAGTAGTTTGGCTTAATAGAATGTCCCACATATGAAAAGGTTGGAGTTTAGGGAATGCCTAACTGAAAACTTAAGGTCTAGTTATTGAATCATACCTTTAAACCTTGTAAAATAGAATCATACCTTTAAACCTTGTAAAATAGAATAATAACACTACTACCGTTAATGATAATAATAATAATTTTCCACATCATGGCTTGCTTTCTTTTCAAAACCAGTTTGAATAAAATCATAAACCAACGAATTTATATTTATCTTTATAATTTAAATAACCGTAACAAGATGCTACAGTATTGAGAAAAGAAAAGAAGTTTGTAAAATTGAATGAAGATGGGATAAAGTTTGGACATCACATAAAACATTTACCTTTGGAATAAGTAAGGAAAACATGTAGTAGATCTGATTTTGGCTTGGTTTTAAAGGATAGAAATGTATTTAACAGATTTTGAAGTGCATGATTTTAACAAAAAAAGGTTTCAAACCACAACTAATTCAAATAAACCAAACATGTGACAGTTGTGAGGTAACCACTGCATCTCGAAACTTACAATTACACATCAGTAAAACAATATACAAAAATGCTCTAGTTATCAAGAATCTATTTAAAATCTGTAAACCCAGTAGGGAGTAAAGAAAAAAAATCTGGTAAAGGTGCTGGCAGCACCTTTGTGAAATAAAGATTGGTTTGGTACTGTTCACGGATGAAGGATGGGACAGATTCTGCAAACTCTTAAATCAGTCCACATTTAGTTATTTTGGGGAAAAAACAACTGGACAGCTACTGTTCACGGATGAAGGATGGGTAGATTCTGCAACCTCTGAAATCAGTCCTATAAACGAGCATCAAATACTACCTAACTCGAACAAGGTGACTGACTGGTTGGGCAAAAACCAGAGAGGGTAGGACAGAGGTTCCCATAGCAGCAGTAAAATTTGAGAAATAAAAGAGAACCTAAAGAATATATGGAAATCTTCGAAGAGAGAGGAACTTACCAAAAATAAAGGGAAGAAATCAGAGACTCAACTGGCTGTAGTACTCCTACAGGTGGCTACTTCGTCGACTTTGAGAGGGGAGAAGAAGATGTCGATCGGAAGAGGAAGAGACACAAGGGTCCTGTGGTCGTCGTTTCGAAAGGGTAAAGGAAAAGAAGGCTTCGCACGGTCTTTTAAAGGGAGGAGAGTTCTATTGGTAAAGGAATCCCATCGGTGAAAGGATTTTGGACAGTTTCCATTTAGGTAGGGATTTGAGTTCCAAACGAAAAAGGAAAAAGAAGAGTCCAATCTGAATAAGGAATCCCATCGGTGAAAGAATTTTGGACAGTTTCCATTTAAGTAGGGATTTGAGTCCCAAACGAACAAGGAAGAAGAAGAGTCCAATTTGGATAAGGAATCTCATCGGTGAAAGGATTTTATACAATTACATTCGCTAAGGGAAGGTGGGTCCCTTTAAATTACTGATTATCCTTTATTGCTCTTTTATTAATTTTGTCAATCATCAATTAAATTCTAGACACTTAAAATTGGAATTTATTTATTGATTTCACATTCTTAATTGAATATTTTCAATTGAGATTCTAACTTAGGAGAATTAAAATCTAAGTTGATAATTTATTTTCCATTCCCTAAATTTAATTCGAAGGGGGTAAATTTGTAAACTCTCATTGAGGGGAAAGTGTGTGAAATAAGCGTCCAATATTAAATCCCTAAATTCAATTATATTTTCCCCAAACAAAATTATCAAAATAACTAACAAATCAATTTAGACAAAACATTAATTTTCTAAATTAATTTTACCCGCCACTACTAACCCGTTACCTCAGGTCGGGTCATTACAGCGTGTGTGTTCTTGCCAAGAATAACCCACGACTGAGATTAGAAGTTGCCGTGTCACAAGTGCTGATTTTATTAGGAGTTTCCATCTTAGACTCCTATTTGATTTGGGTAACTTCTAATTGGGACTTCCAACTAGATTTTAGGAATTGAGCCACCGCCGTCCAACATAGACTGGATGGATTAATTTAATTAAACAATTTTTTATATCTAACAAATGAAGATAAGGTTTTTAGAAATAAAATATTATAATATCATTTAATTGTATTATCCTTAACTGACACCTTGAAGTTACCAGCAAAAGGTGTGGCCAACGTGTAGGCCTCCCTTTATTACTTGCATGCATTTGAACCTATAAATACCCCCCCATGTGTAGTATGTTTACAAAGAAACAAAAAAAAAAAAAAAACCGTTGGTACGTCCCTTTCATTCCTGTCCCTTTCATCCCTTCTTTTTCAAAAACATTTCTTCTTACGTTTGGCCCTCCAATGCCAGTAGACTTTTGTGCAATTGAGTGGATTGAAGCATAAAAACACACAGTCCGTGGCCATCTAATTTGATTTTATCACAGGTAATTTTTAATGTTTTAATTATTTATTTCTCTTATGATTTTAAATGAAAATAATGAAATGTTAAATTTTATCATTTAGAAATTGGTATTTTTACACAATGAAGTTCTCTTATTTTATGAAATGATGAGAAGTATTATTAGAAGTTTTTTTGAAAATAAGCTTCTAATTATTTAAGAATGAGATTGATTTTTTTTTTTAAGCTTTTAATATCTTTTAATGTATGTTAATTAAGTTATTATTTTTTTTTAAGAAAGGATATGATTAAGTTGATTTTCTTATATATCTTAGAAAATCTGAAACATATATATATATATCTTAGTTTTGTTTAAAATTAGTAAATTGACAAATTCTAATTTAGTTTTGTTAATAAATTTAAATTCAATAACCTAGAAACTTAAACTACTTTTAGACCACTTAAATTAATTATTCAGGTTAATACTTTTTATAGGTGTAATTTTTGAAATTTGTTTAAAAGTAATAATTTGAGACTTATATTTTGATTATGTTAATGATTGTCTAAAGACCCTTATTCTCTTTCCTCCTCGTTTTTTTAAATATCGGCCGATATTTTGATATCGGCCGATATAATACAGCCAATATCAAGGCCGATATTGTGAATATCGGCCGATACGATATGATATCGGCCGATATTCACATCTCCAAAACCGATATATATCGGCCGATATTTCGACCCCTGGTGGGACCCACTAGATAGCTGACATGGCCCTCAAGATGGGCCCCTCTTTTTCCACCATCAGTCTGATCGTATATCTGGAGAACATACTCATCAATTTTGATCAATTGGGTCAACTCGTCTTCGCTCGTACCATCGTCTAGTTTATTGAGCCTAATGCTTGCATCAGTTTCCCACAAGTAAATTCAACTTTGACCATCCATCACTCCCAACTTTGACCATATTTTGACCATTTGACCCTTAAATTTTTAGGTTTGACCGGACAACCACCGGAGCTTAGATTACCAACCAATGACTGCCACTTCATCCTTTGTCCCTACTCTCACAATCCCTAATTTTTCAAGCCATGTCTCCATCAAATTAACGGTGTCAAATTACCTTTTGTAGCAAGCTCAAATCAAATCATTCCTTGTTGGCCAAAATCATTGTCGTTTCATTGATGGCACTTACCCATGCCCACCTTAGTACCTCTCCATTGATGACCCTACCAAATCTACCTCAAACCCCGAGTACACCTCCTTGGTACAGATAGACCAAACTCTTGTAGGCATCCTCAATGCTACGCTCTCTGAGCCAGTCCTAACACAAGTTGTTGGACTCTCCACTTCCAGTCAAATTTGGGATTTCTTACAGCGCAACTTCTCTCAACAATCATTGGCGAATGCGACCCTTTTCCGTATTCAGCTGCATTCTATTTCCAAAGGCGACAAATCGATCTCTGAGTATCTTCAGCATGCCAAGTCATTTGTCGATTCACTTGCTGCTATCAATGCCTCTGTGACCAACGATGATCTTGTCACATATGTTCTTCGGGATCTTGGCTCAAATTACTCCATGTTGGTCACTGCTATCATCAACTTTCAACTACTAGTGTTTACGGATCTTCGTACTCGACTCTTATCCTTCGAGTCCCATATCTCTCACCCGATTCCGAGTGAATCTTCTGCAAGCAGTATTCATCCTCATCCCACGGATCTCTTCTCTTCTCGGGGGCGTGGGAAATCCTCTCGTGATGGTCGCACTTGTCGTGGTGGGCGCGATCGATCTGACTCATCCCCACATCTCAACCTGGTCGTGGTGGCTCTGGTCATGGTAACTCAGGTCGTGGTGGCTCTGGTCATGGCTATAACAATCCCGGACGTGCCCCTTCATCCTAAGGACTTTTGGGACACCACCCTCCTCCTACTGTCTAGTGTCAGATTTGCTTCAACATTGGTCCTATTACTGCTACTTGCAACCAGCGCTACTGCCAAGAGCGTCAATTTGAAGAGGATCTTACATCTACCTTCGTCGGCATGCAGCTTGCTCAACCTGTTGATCCCAACTGATATCCCGACACTGGTGAGACCAATCATATGACTGGCCATGCCCACTCCATGAGAAACATTTCTCATTATGAAGGTATGGATCGGGTTGTGTTAGGCAACATTGGCTCTCTCCCTATTGCGTACACTAGTAGTTTATCTCTTCTGTTAGGCTCATCTTGTTTCTATTGCTCTAAGGTGTTGTATGTCCCTCACATGTCTAAAAATCTTCATTCCGTTGCTCAGTTCACTAAGGACAACTCTGTCAGCTTCACTTTCTTTCCATAGGGATTAATGATTCATGACTTACAAACATGTGCTATTTTGTTTCAGGGACGATGTGAATCTGGTCTTTACCCTCTCAAATCTTCTACTGCACCTCCCCATGTATTGTCGACCATTGTCTCCTCGTCATCTCTTTGGCATCAGTGTCTTGGATATCCGACTTCTAAAGTTCTTCAAGTTCTTTCTTCGAATAAATGTTTACGTTCTTAATTTAAATTTACTCCTTCTAGATTTTGTACTCATTGTGCTTTGGGTAAGTCTAAGCGACTGCCTTTTTCTATTAATAAAAATCATTATGTTTCCCTTTTACTTTAGTTCATCAGATGTATGGATGTCCCATGTTCCTTCGGTCACTGGTTTTCGATATTATGAACTATTTATTGATGACTTTTCTAGATACTCCTGAATATATCCTATGCGCAATAAGTCTGAAGTTTTTAATCATTTTACACATTTTCTTGCCATGGTTGAAAATCAGTTAACTTCTTTAGTCAAAATTTTTCAAAGTGATGGCAGTAAAGAATATGATAATTTTGACTTTCATCATATGTGTGCACATTAAGGGATACATCACCGCCTATCATGGGCCCCATACCTCTCAATAAAATGAACTTACTGAACGGAAACACCGTCATATTTCTGAAATGGGATGCACATTACTTCTCGCATCTCATTTCCCTAATCGTTTTTATTGAGGCCATGAGTACAACTATGTATCTTATTAACAGAGTGCCAACCCCTGTCCTCAACTGGGCCTCCCCTTTTCAACTATTGTATGGCACTACACCGGAGTATGTCCCTTCGCACCTCTGGTTGTGCTTGTTATCCATATATTGGTGATTATTGTACAAACAAATTGCAACCGAGATCTGATGAGTGTGTTTTCATTGGCTACAACAGTCGTCCCAAAGGATACAGATGTTTTCATCTTTCCATTAACAAGATCTATATCTCATAACATGTCTTGTTTAATGAAACTGCATTCCCATGTGCTTTCCGAGCATTCGACACTAATTCTTCCTCTTTGTCGGGTATGGTCTTCATCCCAGCTATTACGATGCCTTTAGCTGCTGCTTCACCACCATCCCCACAGACATCTCCTCCAGTGTCGCCATTTTCCTCGGCATCCATTACCGACTCATCTACGCCTGCGACCATCCTCCACTACTGCTACTTCCACTCCTTCATCTCATGTGCTTTCTGCGATTTTGGGTTGTGCTTCTGCCACTCTTCCTTCCACTTATTTGGGGCTCCCTCTTTGCATCGGATCTCCGGTTTTGTCTTTGTGGGAACCCATAATTCATAAATTCAGTAAGCGATTTGCTTCGTGTAAAAGAAAGTATTTGTCCTTTGGTGGCAGGATCACCCTCTTCAAGGCAGTCCTTGCGACTCTCCCTATCTATTTCCTTTCTGCCTTCAGATGCCCAAGTAAAGTTATTCAGTCGATGGAGAAAATCATGAGGAACTTCCTGTGGAATGATCATGAGGATAGAAGGAAATTTCATTTGGTGAAGTGGGATCAAGTTTGTCTCCCAATTAGTGCCGGGGGTCTTGGAGTGAGGCCTATCAAGGAGGTTAATATTTCTCTGCTTTCTAAGTGGCTCTGGCGCTTAGGGACCGAGGGTGATTGTCCTTGGAAGAACATCCTTATTCAGAAGTATCGTCTGGGTAATTAGGGTTGGGACGTTCATCATGTTTCCCATGGTGGTTCTGGTATGTGGAGAGCTATTGTTGCTTGTATTGACAAATTTAAATATGGAATCAAATTCATGGTGGGGCGTGGCAATAAGATTAAGTTTTGGACAGATTCTTGGTGTAACAACTCTACTTTGGCTGTCCAGTTTCCCGATTTACCGTCTTTCTCATTTACTAGCAGGGAATGTGTCTGACTTCTACTCCATCCACAATAGTCAGATTGTTTGGGACCTTAACATGCGGAGTAATCTTTCTGACCTTGAGTTTGATGAGATTTCTGAGTTGCTCCACTTGATCTTCTCCTACAGGATTCGTAGTTCTACTGTGGACAGTCTTGTTTGGTTGCTTGACCCAACTGGGTGTTTCTCTGTCAAATCTTTCTTCACTGGCAACACTTGGGAGATTCGGCCTGTCGTAGTCAACCCAAATATTTGGGCCTCCAAAGCTCCTCCTAGGATTATCGACTTTTTATGGACTGCTGGTCTGGGGAAAATCTTGACTCAAGACAACTTGCGTAAAAGAAGAAAAATTATTGCCAGTGCCTGCCCTCTGTGTCTTTGTGCTTCGGAAGAAATGAATCACCTTCTTCTTCATTGTCCATTCTCTTCTGCAGTTTGAAACTCTGTGATGGGTAAGTTTGGTGTGCTATGGGTTATACCTTCTTTAGTGGCTGAGTTATCTTATGCTTGGGATATTTCTTCAGTCTCTTCAAAATGTGCCTCTTTATGGCGGCTTTCTCTTTTTGCCATAGTTTGGAGTTTATGGTGGGAGCGCAACAATAGAGTCTTTAAGGATCGTGCTGAGTCAAGTGAAGCAGTTTCGAGAAGAGTTTTTTCTTTGTGTGCCTCTTGGGCCTCTACCTTTGTGGAATTCAAAAACGTTTTTGCGAACGATATCCTTCGTGCTTGGAAAGAATGTGCTGACTTAGTTTAGCTTTATCCTTTCCAGTATGTGTGTGATTGTCACGAGGCTGTGTTGGGTTTGTGTTGATCTTTTGAGTTTTTCTTTCTTTTGTATTGCACCTCTGGTACCTTTTCTTATTAATATATTAACCATTCCAAAAAAAAAAATATTCATCCTATACAGACCAGGGCCAAATATGGCATATTCAAACCTCGGAAGCATGCTGATTTTGTCACTAGACATCCTTTACAGCAGGCCTTTGCCTCTATGGTCACTTCTTCTGATGTTGAGCCTACTTGTTATACTCAAGCGATCTGGTCCCCAGAATGGAGAAAAGTCATGAATGAAGAGTTCAATGCTCTTCTTAAGCAACACACTTGGTCATTTGTCCCTCCTTGACCTTATTCCAACATAGTTGGGTGTAAATGGGTCTTCAGAAAAAAAAAAAGCTTTGACGGTAGTATTGAACGATACAAGACACGTCTCATTGCGAAAAACTTCCATCAAGCTGGTATTGACTATGTAATGCCCTGACCCAAATTAGGCTTAAAATAATATGATTTAACCTATTGATCGCATAGATTATAGTGAGGGATTTGTGAAAAGTCCAGAGTCGGCCCATTTAGAGCTCGATAGCTCACAGATCTAACTCATTTAAGTTGGAAAGGCAAAATAGTATTTTACCATAAATATTATTATTAGGTGATTTAATTATTGATTATTATTATTATTATTATATGTTGTTTGAAATAATTGGGTTGTCAAAGCTATGCATTGGTAGTGATTTTAGATGATGAATTCATAGGACCTTTTGGTCTATAGTTTTGATTTTCAGAAATACTTATAAATGTGACCTTGGAAGGTCCCTAATTATGAAAAATAATTATAGAAGTCATAAAATTTCAGAAAAATAACCAGTACTTAACCAGGCTCCGACAACCCGAAGCCTCCCTGTGTGCTGTGATCCGTTCACCCACGAGTCCCTGGTCTCCAACCAAAGCTACTGATACCACTTGCTAGCGCTTACAGCGTGATAAACAAGAATAATCGAACGGAATAAAAATAAGCACAATCCAACACAAGCAAATTTACGTGGTTCGGCCCCACCCGGCCTACGTCCACGAAGAGAGATAATATTATTAGGAGACAATGAATTACACAATACAATAGAAAGGCGATGAGTTTTAAAAGGATTTAAAACTCCCCCTCTTCAACCCTTCCTGCCTTTTGGTCTTTTGAGTTGACCGATCAAATTTGGATTTCCCCTTCACTGTGTGCTGTTATTTCTTCTCTCAACACTACACTACAGATCTGCCCAAAGATGTGTCCGCACTGCAGACACGCTGGCAGCCCTTCTAACTTCCAGCAGCCTGCCAGTTGTTGGAGACGATGACCTCCTCTTTGGCCGCCACCTCTGCTCAGCGTTGCTGCCTCCTGTACGCACAAGCTGCTGCCTCTGTAGTGGCCAGATGTACTCAGATCAGATCTGCTCACCTTTTTGTGTGTTGCTGCTGTCCTCACACTCTTTGGAATACCCATCTGTATCCCTTGTGTTTCCAGCCAGATTTCTTTCTCTATGTCGTCTCTCTCTCCTACTTCCAGCAACCAGCACTAAGCTTCCTTTATAGGTGACCTAGCCAATCTCCTAATTAGGAATTGCCTATGCAATCGGTGCTGCTTCTTAGGCAATTGCTGCGTGTGTCACGCCCCGCCTTTCAACACTTGGACGAGCGTGATCTGACTGTACAAAATTAAATCACCTGCTGCCCTAAACGGGTCTTACTTTCAAAATCTGTGGCTAAATTCAAACAAACGTAATTACATTCACAAGCCACCAAAAAATTCCTCACGTCCACAACCTGCTTGAAGACATAACATCTCATTTGAGCTTCTAAAAAACTTAAAGGGATAAATCACTCACATAAAGATTTCTAAACTCACATTCCCATAACAATCAAATTAAAACGTTCTCAAAATTAATCCATACTCGAATTTATTATCCAAGTTTTCACAAATAAAAATAAAACAAATAAACAACTTTCTCAATGTCTCAAAATAAATAAACGACTCTCTTATAACCTAAATAATAAATTATGCAACTAAGCGTTTCTATGAATTCTGCATCGACTCCTCGCCTTCTAAGCTCAATTCTGATTATCGTCCAGACCCAAGTCCAAGGGATTGCCTGCAATGTAAGGGATGAGCTCCATGCCCAGCGAAGAAAACAATAACACAAACATAGCATATGATATTCCTACTTCCTCAATGATATTTCAAATAAGCAAGCATAACAATTTATTACATGCTCATGCCTTTGCAATATGTAATGCTCAATGCGAAATGCCATATTCCAACCCATTATTACATCTACTGATATTTTGTGGCCTTCCCGACGAATCGAGGATAACACAACATTGCCTTAATGGCCTTCCCACATAAAGTGAGGATAACACAACCTACCACCAAATAACAGCCCTCATGACTTGTCACGGATATCGCATCTCATATACCATAATGCTCTTCCACATAAAGTGAGGCTAACAATACTACCACCGTCGTGGTCTTCGTGACAATCATGGATCGCACCCTCATACCCAATGCTATGAATATGAGAATGCTATGCTCAATGCCGACAAACATGCTTAAATATTCATAACATGCCTATGAAATCATAAATCTCAATCTAAGCAGATTATAACATCATACGAAATATCTCATTTGTCATAGCATGCATAAACCTTGAAATAAACATAACACTAGTCCATGCATCACAATATTTGAATTATATATACCAACATTCAACCATGTCCAATCAAGGTTAATAATCAGACAATAACATACAAATAACCATCAATCTACGAATATAACTCATTGGATCTTTCAACAATATTAATGGTTAGACTCCACAATCCGGGCGGACTGAGTCTCCTCACGGCCAATAAAATGTTTAGCCAAATCTCCCTTACATTACTGTGAGTGAACACCGGATCTTAACCATTATTAACATACACCCAGTCTATTCTAGATCGAACAGTTATATTCTAGTCACACAACAAAATACAATATTCCATTGCCTAAACACATAAGAATATAAGGAATCATGTTTCAAAGTATGTAGTGAATTGTTTCCCTCACCTAGAAGTTTGTGAAGTGCAAAACGATGTACCCAAACGCTTTCCAAGAGATATCAACCTTGAGAACCAAAGTTTGCTGCGAATATGATTTAAAGATTTCACGTGTTATTAAAATGAGGATTATTTATTTCTTCGGCAATTTACATTAAGGTGAAGTATGTTGCTGCCTCAACTTTAGTCCATGGGTTATCTAAAGGTCTATGGTTAAGGGTAAAGGTTGAGTCTATACACTGCATGGACGAGCCATGCTTAAGCCAACTTGGTACTAACAAGACAATGGAAACTTTCCCTAAACAATAAGTAACTGCCCTTTTTAGTTACTAAAATAATTTTACTTGAAATAGAATAAGTAAAATAACAATAGTTACAATAAACTATTTAGTAGTTTGGCTTAATAGAATGTCCCACATATGAAAAGGTTGGAGTTTAGGGAATGCCTAACTGAAAACTTAAGGTCTAGTTATTGAATCATACCTTTAAACCTTGTAAAATAGAATCATACCTTTAAACCTTGTAAAATAGAATAATAACACTACTACCGTTAATGATAATAATAATAATTTTCCACATCATGGCTTGCTTTCTTTTCTCAAAACCAGTTTGAATAAAATCATAAACCAACGAATTTATATTTATCTTTATAATTTAAATAACCGTAACAAGATGCTACAGTATTGAGAAAAGAAAAGAAGTTTGTAAAATTGAATGAAGATGGGATAAAGTTTGGACATCACATAAAACATTTACCTTTGGAATAAGTAAGGAAAACATGTAGTAGATCTGATTTTGGCTTGGTTTTAAAGGATAGAAATGTATTTAACAGATTTTGAAGTGCATGATTTTAACAAAAAAAGGTTTCAAACCACAACTAATTCAAATAAACCAAACATGTGGCAGTTGTGAGATAACCACTGCATATTACACATCAGTAAAACAATATACAAAAATGCTCTAGTTATCAAGAATCTATTTAAAATCTGTAAACCCAGTAGGGAGTAAAGAAAAAAATCTGGTAAAGGTGCTGGCAGCAGCTTTGTGAAATAAAGATTGGTTTGGTACTGTTCACGGATGAAGGATGGGGCAGATTCTGCAAACTCTTAAATCAGTCCACATTTAGTTATTTTGGGGAAAAAACAACTGGACAGCTACTGTTCACGGATGAAGGATGGGGCAGATTCTGCAACCTCTGAAATCAGTCCTATAAACGAGCATCAAATACTACCTAACTCGAACAAGGTGACTGGCTGGTTGGGCAAAAACCAGAGAGGGTAGGACAGAGGTTCCCATAGCAGCAGTAAAATTTGAGAAATAAAAGAGAACCTAAAGAATATATGGAAATCTTCGAAGAGAGAGGAACTTACCAAAAATAAAGGGAAGAAATCAGAGACTCAACTGGCTGCTGTAGATACTCCTACAGGTGGCTACTTCGTCGACTTTGAGAGGGGCGAAGAAGATGTCGATCGGAAGAGGAAGAGACACAAGGGTCCTGTGGTCGTCGTTTCAAAAGGGTAAAGGAAAAGAAGGCTTCGCACGGTCTTTTAAAGGGAGGAGAGTTCTATTGGTAAAGGAATCCCATCGGTGAAAGGATTTTGGACAGTTTCCATTTAGGTAGGGATTTGAGTTCCAAACGAAAAAGGAAAAAGAAGAGTCCAATCTGAATAAGGAATCCCATCGGTGAAAGGATTTTGGACAGTTTCCATTTAAGTAGGGATTTGAGTCCCAGACGAACAAGGAAGAAGAAGAGTCCAATTTGGATAAGGAATCTCATCGGTGAAAGGATTTTATACAATTACATTCGATAAGGGAAGGTGGGTCCCTTTAAATTACTGATTATCCTTTATTGCTCTTTTATTAATTTTGTCAATCATCAATTAAATTCTAGACACTTAAAATTGGAATTTATTTATTGATTTCACATTCTTAATTGAATATTTCCAATTGAGATTCTAACTTAGGGGAATTAAAATCTAAGTTGATAATTTATTTTCCATTCCCTAAATTTAATTCGAAGGGGGTAAATTTGTAAACTCTCATTGAGGAGAAAGTGTGTGAAATAAGCGTCTAATATTAAATCCCTAAATTCAATTATATTTTCCCCAAACAAAATTATCAAAATAACTAACAAATCAATTTAGACAAAACATTAATTTTCTAAATTAATTTTACCCGCCACTACTAACCCGTTACCTCAGGTCGGGTCATTACAGCGTGTGTGTTCTTGCCAAGAATAACCCACGACTGAGATTAGAAGTTGTCGTGTCACAAGTGCTGATTTTATTAGGAGTTTCCATCTTAGACTCCTATTTGATTTGGGTAACTTCTAATTGGGACTTCCAACTAGATTTTAGGAATTGAGCCACCGCCGTCCAACATAGACTGGATGGATTAATTTAATTAAACAATTTTTATATCTAACAAATGAAGATAAGGTTTTTAGAAATAAAATATTATAATATCATTTAATTGTATTATCCTTAACTGACACCTTGAAGTTACCAGCAAAAGGTGTGGCCAACGTGTAGGCCTCCCTTTATTACTTGCATGCATTTGAACCTATAAATACCCCCCCATGTGTAGTATGTTTACAAAGAAACAAAAAAAAAAAAAAAAACCGTTGTACGTCCCTTTCATTCCTGTCCCTTTCATCCCTTCTTTTTCAAAAACCTTTCTTCTTACGTTTGGCCCTCCAATGCCAGTAGACTTTTGTGCAATTGAGTGGATTGAAGCATAAAAACACACAGTCCGTGGCCATCTAATTTGATTTTATCACAGGTAATTTTTTAATGTTTTAATTATTTATTTCTCTTATGATTTTAAATGAAAATAATGAAATGTTAAATTTTATCATTTAGAAATTGGTATTTTTACACAATGAAGTTCTCTTATTTTATGAAATGATGAGAAGTATTATTAGAAGTTTTTTTGAAAATAAGCTTCTAATTATTTAAGAATGAGATTGATTTTTTTTTTTTAAGCTTTTAATATCTTTTAATGTATGTTAATTAAGTTATTTTTTTTTTTTAAGAAAGGATATGGTTAAGTTGATTTTCTTATATATCTTAGAAAATCTGAAACATATATATATATATATATATCTTAGTTTTGTTTAAAATTAGTAAATTGACAAATTCTAATTTAGTTTTGTTAATAAATTTAAATTCAATAACCTAGAAACTTAAACTACTTTTATACCACTTAAATTAATTATTCAGGTTAATACTTTTTATAGGTGTAATTTTTTGAAATTTGTTTAAAAGTAATAATTTGAGACTTATATTTTGATTATGTTAATGATTGTCTAAAGACCCTTATTTTCAATTAAAAGTGATATTAACCCTTTTTTGTCCTGTTATACTATATATAAATATATATGTTTTCACTTCCAGGCCGATACTTTTTATCTGTGACTGACTCAACCCGATAGCTATCAGTAGCTGATCTATTAACTTCGCCGCTTGGTAGAAAAGAAGGGATCGGGCACTGAGTGTACCTCTAGGCTTAACTCACTATATGAGTAGTGGCTTGAGCACCCTATATTTGTATCTCTAGGCCTAACTTTCTATACAAGTAGTGGCCTGAGCACCCTATATTTGTATCGCTAGGCCTAAATCGCTATATGAGTAGTAGCCTGAGCATTCTATTATATTGTTAATTATTATAATCTAAAATGAATAGTAACCCATTTTCGGAGACTTATATCCATTACCCTTAAAGTTTTCTGAAAAATAGGATAAAAGGATTTGAAAAACTATGATTATGTGTATTATGTTTGATTGATGATTATATAATTCGTTATATTCTTGTTTTCATTTTTTGACAGATATCTCTATACCCCACACATAAAGTGAGGAGATTTAACATTGCAGTAGGAGGATATTAGGTTAAGAGGATCTAGTGCAATAAGTGGTTTCAAGAATGAACTCACTTATATGCCTAGACATGATGCACTATTGTGAAAAATACTTATTAATGTTAATGATGTTTATCATATATTGTGATAATGATGATGAAATGCTTATGAGATATGATGATATTGATACTGCTTACACGTACTCTTAACTACTGAACTATTATCGGCCCAAGTGTGTCGATCACTGGTCTAGATGTGTCAGTTTACGTCTACTGGCCCAAGTGTCTCAGTTGCTGGCCTAGGTGTGTCAGTACCAGCCCAAGTGTGTTGGAGATGTACTTGAAAGATTCTGCATTTTGGCCGTGTCGGGACTTAATGCTTATAGTCAGTGTAGTGTTTAGGTGTTGCGTTGGATATCAACAGTAATATGAGAATGATTGATATTTTGGCATGACAAACATATTATGATGAAAATGTTGATTTTGCCTAACCTGATAGTTATTACACTGCATTGTTATGTTCTTTTCACTGGGCTGGTTAGTTCACATCACCTACATTTTAGGAGATGTAACCGAGGAGGAGGAATCTCCATTTCAAGCTTAAGGATGGATAAACTGTTGCAGTTTCTTAGAGTCCCATGGATGGGATTTTCATTTACTTTGTCTGTTGGTTCTTGGAACCATGTTTTGTAGAGTACCTCTTATGGTACCCATTTTGTAATCATGTATGAACCACTTTGTTACAAATGAGATTACCTTTTTTATGATGGAAATATTTGTTTGTATGATGCATGCTTGTAAAAGGGTAGACATATAGTATATGTTTGAGTGCACATGTAAAGAGCATGTGTGACATTTATTTCTGGGCCTAACGTTTGTTAAATCTCAGTTCGAAGTTGTTAAGGTTAAAAAATAAAATAAAAAATAGTAGCGTTCCGGGCCCACCTCCGGGTCGAGGCGTTACAGACTATGATGAAACACTCAGCCCGGGAATGAAGCCGTCCACCATCCGCACTGTGCTCAGTCTTGCTGTGTCTAATGCTTGGTCTCTTTATCAGTTGGATGTCAAAAACGCCTTTCTTCATGATTCTCTCACTGAAGAAGTTCATATGGCCCAACCTCAAGGATTTTTTGTTCCTCGCCGACGCCATCATCTTTGCAAACTTCACAAAGCCATCTATAAACTCAAGCAAGCACTTAGAGCGTGGCTTCAATGGTTCAGCTCCTTTATTCTATCTTATGGCTTTCTTCAGAGCAACGCTGCCAGCTCCATGTTTATCTTTCGTCAAGACTCTGCTATTATGGTATTTCCTCTATATGTTGATGATATTCTCTTGACAGGGAATGCATCATCTCTACTTTACTCCTTTACACACCAGTTGGGTAGAAATTTTGAGATAAAAAATCTCGGCATGCTTCATTATTTCTTGGGTATTGAAGTCACTCCAACCTCAAGGGAGCTTCATCTCACTCAAAACAAGTATACCTTTGACATCCTTCAGCGCAGCAAGCTCCTCAACTGTAAACCTTGTTCCACACTGACTGCTTCCAAAGCTCAATTATCTCATACCTCTGGTGACTTGCTCTCTGATCCTACTTCATATTGTCACCTTGTCGGTGCCCTTCAATATCTTACTCTCACTTGACCAGATATTGCATATGCAGTACATGTTGTCTCTCAGTATATACGTCAGCCATGCATGCCCCACTTCAACGCTATTATAAGGATTCTTCGTTACCTTAAAGGGTCTCTTGGTTGTGGCATACCTATCCAGCGTACCACTAGTGCTTTGCCTTTGGTTGCCTACTCTGATACTGATTGGGCAGGATGCCCTGATAGTCTTCGATCTACCACTGGTTACTGTATATTCCTTGGCTCTACCTTAATCTCCTGTTGTACCAAGAAGAAACCGTCAGTCTCTCGTTCCAATGCTGAAACCGAATACATGACTCTTGCGTATACCTGTGCCGACACAATATGGATCAATAATCTTCTCTGTGAACTCAGTTTTCTACCTTCTTCTCCGATGGTCATTTACTGTGATAATATTAGTGCTACTTATATGGCAGTCAATCCCATGTTCCATGCTCGCAGTAAACACATTGAACTTGATTAGTACTTTATTCGTGAACGCGTTTTTGCCCGCACTCATCAGATTCAGTTTGTTTCCTCTCTTGACCAGCTCGCAGACTTGTTCACCAAGGACTACCACAACAACGTTTCTCACAACTATGTTCCAAACTCGTTTGTTCCCTACCATCGAGTTTGCGGGGGAGTATTAAGTCAAACCAATCTTCTAATTGGACTGTATTGTATATATAAGAAGGGTATTAACAATGGAATATATGACAGAAATGATCAAATCTTTTCCCGAGATGATGCTACAATTCAAAGCATGGAAATTTTTCTTTACAAATAGCAGAAGATATATGAAAGAAACCTGCAGTAGAAGAAACCTTGGATATAGATTTTTGTGTAAAGAAACCATGAAAGAGAGTCAGAGGTAGGACTTACTTTTCTGCTCTTTGTACAACGGAAAATCTATTTGTTCAGTTTTCTCCACTGCTTAATTTTTTCTCAGCCGCAATGAAAAGATGAGAAGAAGAGAAAACAGTGAGATGTTGCAAATACGTACAAAAGCATTAATCTTTAAAATATTGGGAGAACATTCATGTATGATAAACTAGTGACATGTCTAAGAAAATGGAATAATCTCATATTTAATTTTATTAAACTTTCTTATAGTTTTAATTATCTCATATAAATATGTAACTTAATTATCTAATATGGACAAGAAAACAGGATATCTTATATGTAACTTGATTATCGTTGCTGTAAACTTCAGTAATTACATGAATTCTAAGAAAATGAGAGAAATTAAGTAATTAGGATGTGAGAAAAAAAAATAAAAGAATTAAAGGCATTAAAAACTATGTTTTTTATCAATCTGATTAAGATAATTTATTTCAGTTTTATATTTACACACAATACTTTTCGATGAACCCAACAGGTTGGGTCAAAATGAGTCTCACATGTGATATAAAAGTTTTAAGATTAAAAATGTAATTTAAAGATATTAAAATTTGAAGATCTTAAAAGTTTAGGTTTATTAGTCCAATCAAGATGATTTTTCAATGTCATATTTATGTATAGACCTTTCTAACAAACTTATGATATTTGACCAAAATGAGACTGAAATATAGTATAAAAGTTTAAAGATTGAAAAAATAATTTAAAGAGTTTAGAAAATGTGGCTTTTATTAATACAATAATTTTTTTTTTTCATATTGGATGTAAAGTAATTCTACAAATATAGGATAATTTCTAAACCAAAAGGATATTAGGGTGACACACTTATTACAAATTAAATATTTATTAAAAAAATTTCTTCCTAAAATGAGTAATCAATCTTCTTCCAGCTCTTACATTTACACATTTCCTTTCAATTGGGCCCATATGGAATGGTTCATCGCCCACTTATTGGTAAAAGAAAAATGTGGTGTACACGTGTACGAATGTATATACAGTTGCACCAAGGCCGGGTGCAAACAACCCGATGGTCTCACTTGAGCTCATATGGATGAGTGAGTTTGAAAAGCTATGGCTTATATATAATGCCTATAGAATTTCATCTTGATTGAATAAAAGAAGTCATGTTTTTTAAGACTTTTAAAATTTTATATTTATTTAATGATGAGAAATCGTTGGATTAGATCAATGGCTTTTAAAAGACAATTTCGTGTCATATTGGATACGTGTGCAATTAAAGGGGGTAGGTGGGTGTGAAGGGAAAATGGATCCATTTGATCAACAATGGATCCCACAATCCAAAGTTTGCACCAATGTAACAAATATCGCCGATATTTTCGTTTTTATCACAAAAATATTAGCAAAATAACTTTGCATGTTGAAACTGCGAGTTTATCGCATTTGCCATTTCTAACGGTAAATTCCCGTTAAAAACATGTTTTTATCGCAAGAAACGGTAAATTCTTGTGAAAAACGCTCGGGCCAAATATACAATTTTTATTTCTGAAATATCATCTATATTTTCAAACTCTGGCCTCATTATTTATTTTTTATATTTATTTTTATTTTTTCCCGTTAAATTACCGATAAAAATTCGAGAATTTGAAAATATCCCGTTATTAACAATTGCCGTTAATATACCAAGAACGAGATTTGTGATAATGATACATATTGGCCAGTACTTAGTGTATTATCCATACATAGCATGACTTAGTCAATACATGCCATTTAATGGCCGTATCATATCGGGCTATATTTGACAAGCCTATATCTTACCCATCCATATTTTTATTTTTTTCCCAACAAAAAGTTGCCACAACGACCATTTTTCACATTGAATCTTGCATTGGATTTGATTTTAAAAAGTCTGCACGTTTGGAAGGTATTTTCCTTTATAACCTCATTTTTGTTTAGATTTGTCCATTTTTTAGTTAATTTTACCATTTTTTTCATTATTTAGATAATCAAATCTCGTGGTTTTATGTAAAAACTATTTTATAAAACGGTATTGATTATTTATAGATTTGAATGAAGACTGTTTAATGTGATTGATGTAGTTTATAGGGTGTTTGTGTGATTTTCTTAGTTTCTTTTTTTAAAATTTAATGAAATCTTGATTTTTAACTTTTATATGAGTTACTTCATTTTGGGGTTTCTTGCAGAAACAATTTTATGAAATAATAGTTTTTACACAATCAAATGAAGATGCTCTTAGCATGTTTAATATGGTTTTCATGAAATTAAAGTTTTTTAGAAAAAATCCATGAATTTGCAACAGACAATACATATGATTATGGAATACTATAGAACATGAATTTCATATTAAATACTTACTAATATTGGTTTTCCATTTTCTGAAGTTTTTAAATTTTTTTAGTTTTTTAAGACATACTTATTTATATTGAATGTTTATCTCTCAAAGGTCTAACAATTTATGAAAAAAGACTATTTTTTAATCAAAATAGGTTTACAAGAAGTTTTCAACTTTTTTTATTTTTTATTATTTTAATATTTTTCTAAAAAAATTTAAAAATATATATATGAAGGAGAACACCACATGATGAAAACTTTTGATAGAGATTTTAAGGAGACTAAGAGGCAGCACTTACTTTGCTCTTCTATGGCTGGTGAAAATTGTGCCTCTTCATGTTCCACTGCTTCATTTTTCCCAGACATGGCAATAGAAAATATGAGAAAAGTTGAAAAGAAGAGAGAGAATATTGCATTTACTTATTTTAAAGGTTGATCCTTTAAAATATTAGGAGAACATTCATGCATAATAAACTAGTGACATGTCTAAGAAAATGGAATAATCTCATATTTAATTTTTTAAAACTTTGTTATCGTCTTTAGTAATGACATTAATTTCAAGAAAATCAGAAAAGCAAGTGCTTAGATTGGAGAATATAAAAAAATTAAACGAATAATTTAAAGGCATTGAATTGAAGAGTTTAATAACTATAGTTTTTAATAATTAGGTCAAGATAATTTATTATAATTTTAAATTTAGATCTAACTCGCTAAAAGTTGATTTTAGAGTTGAAATTTAGTCTTGTTGTAGCTGATAAAATTTATTTCTAAGAGATGAAGAAAAATAAGATAAAAAGAAAAAGGGTCAAATAACGTCACAATTTCTTTTTCTTGGCAGGTTTATTCATTTGTGACTATGACTTAAATGTGGAATTAAGTGTGGCACAATCAGATCAAGAAACTTTTGACAGAGATGTGAGGTGAAAGAAAGTAAGAGGGAGGACTTAGCTTCTCATTGGCCGGCGGAAATTGAACCCAGTGAAGTTCGTCTGCTTCATCTTTCTCAGCCATGGCGACGGAAAAGATGAGAAGAGAGGAGAAGAAGATAAAGCAAACAGATGTTGCAGATACCTTCATTGACTTGGGTATACAGATTAAGGAAGATGCTTAGAAGTGTTTATATATTATACTCTCTTAAATCATTTGTGGCCTGATTTCTTCATTATTTTAGGTAAAAGACATTAAAGGTCGGCTACCGTTGGACAAATGGATAAAGACAAGAAATTGTGCATCCATGCCTCCAAAGCTGACGTATTTTGCAAAGCCGATAAAGATTATAAAATACACCAGTATTTATCTAACATCGAATAATGCTCGTATCTTTTATCATTTTGGTAGTAGTTATCATGTTGATTAATTAATCTTCCGCCCATCTAATTAAAACGAGCAAATCATCATTGATGAAAAAGTATGGAAAAGTTACATAAATGGTAAATTAGCTTATCCTCACGATAAAACATGCAGGCATGGGTTTAAATCTTGGCCGAAATCATGGTCAAATATTGGCTGATTTCGTTCTTTTTTAAAAATAAAAAATAAATATCAGTTGTGAGCTTGGGCTGATATTTATATTTTTCATTTAAAAAAATAGGTTTTTTGGTTTTCGATTTTTTTTAAAGATTCTTTTTTAAAAAAAGCCACCAAGATTAAAAAAAAAATTGAGGAGAGAAAAATCTCAACCGAGATCTCTGCCGAAATCTCGATCTCAACGATAATTGCACCTATGCTTGCCGGAGTTACTCTCACGGCCACGAATCTATCTAAGAAAGTCAGGTCTTGTGTTTCATTCATCCTCAATTATAAAAGGCCACTTTGTGTAAATTTAGATATTTACACATGTTCAAAATATTAGTCAAATGAGACACTTGAGCATCTTAATTACAAAAAAAAAACAAATTATTACGAAGATGAATATAAATAATTATTTCACTTTCCTGTTTACATAATAGTTCTGATAATTTTTTAGAAATTTTAAAAATTTAATTAATTATGGCTGCACTTGGATGGGGGTAAGGGGGGGGGGTGGTGGTTTACCCCCCTTTTACTCTTATTTGGTAATAGAGGGGTGAGGGTAAAAATTCAAAATTTTAGCTCTCCCCCTCCTTTTTTAAAAACCCCTTGTAGCATGGGGTTTTCATGAAACCCTTGCCCCTGTTTACCCTTTTTTACCCCTCTTTAGCCTTTTTATCCCTCTTTGCATCTATGGAGTAAAAATATTTTAAAATATTTTTTAATTGATGAATATTATTTTTTAATTATGTTTCATAAAATTTTATTCTTATTTTTATATTATATGAATTTAATAAAAATTGCAAATATATTACCCTCCTTACCCCCTCTTTGCACCTATGGAGAAAAAATATTTGAAAATATTTTTAAATGATAAGTATTATTTAATAATTATGTTTTATAAATTTTTTATTTTTTATTAAATAAATTTAGTAAAAATTATTAATTCTAATAAACCCTATTTGCCCCTCTTAACACTCTTTACCCTTTGTTACCCCCCTTTACCCCTCTTTACACCTGTTACCCTTCTTTACCCCTCTAAACCCTTTTTACCCCTCTTTACTCTATTTACCCCTCTTTGCACTTATTACCCTTATTTACCCCTCTTTGCACCGGTTATCATTCTTTACCCCTCTAAACCCTCTTTACCCCTCTTTGCATCTATTACCCTTCTTTACCCCTCTTTACCCCATTTATCCCTTTATGCACCTATTATCCTTCTTTACCCCTCTAAACTACTTTACCCTTCTTTACCCCTCTTTACACGTATTATCCTTATTTACCCCTCTAAACACTCTTTACCCTTATTTACGCCTCTTTGCACCTATGGAACAAAAATATATTTTTAAAATATTTTTTAATTGATGAATATTATTTAATAATTCTGTTGTATTATTATTTTTATATTATATGGATTTAATAAAATTATTTATTCTAATAATGTAACGCCTCGACCCGAAAGTGGGCCTGGAACGTCACTGATTTTTTTTTTTGAGAAACTAATCTCAAGATTCTAACTGGGCCGGATCAACGGTTGGCCCAAAGGTCACACATGATCTCACCATGTGGACTCAAACACATACCATAAGTCTACCCACAACACAATCAGAAACACAAATTCCATGAATGAAACATTATTACATCACAACCAGAGTAGCTACGGAACACATAGTGATTTAATACACAACATCAATACACACTAAGTACCACACACGGTACTTTACATAAGCAAAAGGTTCAAGGAACCAAAAAATAAAGATAATGGAATTCCCATCGGTGGGAATCTCAAATTAACGCAGCAGCTTATCCATCCTAAGATTCATACGGAGGGTTCTCCTCTTTGGGCACATCTTTTGAAATATGAGTGGTGTGAGCTAACTACCCCAGTAAATGAAATATAACAATGCAGTCTAATAAAACATCAGGTTAATAAATAATCAACATTTGAAATATAATATCTCATGTTTGACAATAAATTCTCAATATCAAGTATAATCTCATCATCATTTCCATAGCTGCTGTCATCCAACGTAACGCCTACATACCACGTTGAGACCACCGTATTAAGCCACGATACAGTCAAAATACATCTTTACAAGTACATCTCCGGCCCTCACATGGCCGATACTGACACTCCTGAAGTCAGTAACTGTTGACAACCCTGTTCCAATAGATGTAAGCTATCTCATACACATGGCCGATATTAGTTCAATAGTTAAGGGCACGTGGAAGCAGTATTATATATCTCATATGATCAACATCATAAACATTTATAAGCATCATAAGCACTTCTTACAACAGTGCATCATGTCCTGGCACATGGGTGAGTTCAACAACTTGAAACCACTCATTGCTCAACATTCACCTCGTTAAACTTGTTTACACCTACTGCAAAGTTAAGTTCCCTCACCGAAATTGTGCGGTATCAACGTCTTTGTTCAAACATGCAAACAAGTGCACAATCAATAGTTGGTCAATATATCATTCAAATGTGTACATACAAGTAGTATTTTAAAGTCATACTATTTTCCCAAAAATCTCCAAGGTAAATGGGATCGAGTCTCCTACTTGGTTTCTAACAATTTTAAGTTACAATAATCAACAATATAATAATAAGGTACTCAGTCCAAAACTCATATTGTCTTCTGCGCATGACCAGATTGACGTATTGAGTTAGGTCTAGATACTCAGTCACTTCTCGTATTATCTTCTGGATAGGAGCAGATTGAAATGTTGAGTAAGGCCTTGAGGCCACTCAGTGCCCGATAGATATAGCGTCGGCCTGGAAGTGAAGTCACTCAATTCCCGACAAATAGACTGAGTCTGGAAGTGAATACAAATAGTATATATACTATATTAATAAGAGAAGAAGGGTTAGTACAACTTTTAAATTATTAATGGGGTATAAACATCACACTAAAACACATGCATCATCAATCAATCACGATTTTACATTAAAAAACTGGGTTCTTCGGAACATACCTCGGACCAAGTACTGTGGCTTCAGATCATCCGAACCACTGTCTAAATTAGTCCACAGACTTTGGAACTTGGGTCTGTCTTCGGACCATCCGAAGGTCAGGTTTCTGATTGTCCGAAGGTCTTTCCGAATCGGAAAAAAAAAAAAAAAAATAGGTCTCGGTTGGTCTGTGTGTCTTGGATCATGCCGAGTGAAGCTCGGATCGTTCGAGAGGGGTTCGGTCTTTCCGAACAAGACTCGGAACGTACGGTGTAGAGGCAGGAGAGTGGCTAGCCTCGGACGTTTCGGGACTTCGAACTGAAGCTCGGAACGTCCGAAGGTCACTCTCGGACCGTCCGAAGGAGGTTACCCTTGGACCGTCCGAAGTTGTGTAGGACCGTCCGAGAGTCGTCTTCCTTCTCTGTCTGCAACAACAGATACTAACGGGCAGCAACACCATGAAATACGAATTCAGAAACACTGGGTTTTCCATATTCGATTTTCACATCCAACCGGTCAAATGGACTCCTCAGTGAGTTCTCTTTCCAAGGGGAGTGGTTTAAGACTTTAACACTTAATAGACCATCGGATTTTAACATGAAAACCACACTGATACAAGAAATCCCGTGTTTTTTCTTAAACTTGAAATCCATTTTACTCACTCAAAACTTGGCCAAATTTGCTTCTACTTGATTCTAAACCAGTTAAAATTTGAAAAAGAAACACAGTGGTTACCTTCACTCGAGTTCCTAGGTTGAAAATCCAAGCTTTTGAAAAAATTTCACTTTAAGCTTACGGTAACCAAAGTTTTGGAAGAACAGAGTTAAGGAAGGAGGATCGGCTGAGTGTTCAGAGAGCAGCTGAGACTGAGAGATGGAAAATATCTAGGAGTGAAACCAGCTGGGGAGGGGATGATCTTATAGAGGTGACCGATCAATCCGAGGAGGCCACCCGGGTGTTTGCATGCAGCCGTGCCGACGTCCCCAACAGCAAGGACACTGTTTGGGTGATGGTTGCATATAAGTCCCTGCAAACTTCTGGTTTTGCAAAAATGTCTTATTTTGATAAAAATTTAGTTTTTAACTAAAAACAATACTTTTAAGGCTGAATAAATTTAATCCAACTTGACAGATAAGTTGGGTTTTAAAAACTCTAATTACCATAAAAATTTGGAGATTTACAACTCACCAAAAACCATAGCTTTAAATAAAAATCATATTTTAACACTATTTACATGATTTAACTTGTGTTAAATAAACGATTTAAAATCCTCATTTTTGGGCTTTGAAAGAATAAACTAGACCATACTAGAATGGTCTAACATACTATACTTGTTTCAAAAAATTTCTCATTTCCAAAACCATTTAAAAATATTTATTTCTCCCTTTCAGGGTTTTGACGGGCGGTTTTAAATACCATTTTCTGAAAATAAAATTTTTCTAAAATCAGAAATAGGAATCTTTGATTAAGGAAAATAATATCATCCAATAATAATCACATAATGATATAAATAATAAAATAACAATAATAAGTGGTAAATTATCATTTTGCTCCACCAGCTGGACGAGCTGGATCACTGAGTTTTCGAGCTCAGATTGGGCTACACCTGGGTTTTTCACAAAGCCCTAACTGTAATCTTCGAGATTAACCGGTCTAAGAAGGATTTATTTAGCTAATTCTGCCTAATTTGGGTCAGGGTATTACAAATAAAGTTGTTAATATATTATCCCTCTTTATCCCCCTCTTTGCACCTATGGAGTGAAAATATTTTAAAATATTTTTTAATTGATGAATATTATTTAATAATCATGTTTTATTATTTTTATATGATATGAATATAATAAAATTATTAATATATTACCCCTCTTTACCCCCTCTTTGCACTTATGGAGCAAAAATATTTTTTAATTGATGAATGTTATTTAATAATTATGTTTTATAATTTTTTTATTATATTGAATTTAATAAAAAATATTAATTCTAATAAAATTGTTAATATATCAAGTTACCCTTTCTTATTATTATCAAAAAAGATTTTTTACCCTTAAAGTCAGTTCTTATTTTGCCACTACAATTACTAAATAAAATAAAGATAACCTTTGTTCAAGAGTGACTCCTATTCGACCGCTACTCAAGGATGACCCCTACTCAGAGTAACCTCTTTAAAATTTATCCCTCATCCAAACACAACCTTTAATTTTTCAAGATTGGATAAAAGTCAAGATTTTTTAACTATGTCATTCAACAAATGATTCTATAAATGTCATTTGTCGCTTTCTAATTAACCTGCTACAAATATAATTAAATGATGCCATTGTCAGACTCAGTTTGTCAATGTTTTGTCATGTGGCAATTTTTGATGGATAGCAGAAAGGGAATCGATTTGTGCATTGCTCTTTTTATCAAAGATTGAATATTTTTCATTTTATACTTTTGTTTTTGTAATTTCACGTTATCTAAACTTTAATTAGAGTTGTATATATTTTTATTTTATAAAAGAGATGCAGATTTATAATGAAAGTCATTTCTTTTTTCTTATTTGTCTTTGAACAGAGTAGATCAATTTGAACTCTATAGATTTTTTTTATATTTTCTTACCGTCGTGTATATAATGTTATAGTAGAAGAAGAAGAGAGGAGCAGGGTTTTAGTTTACACTCAAAATGGATAGAAACAAGACCATCCTTAGAGCCTTTGCCATTACCTTCCTGCCAAGTGCCAAGTATCCAACTTCAACTTCTCTATTGTGAAAGATCGCGACTTGCAGACAAATGTGACAAACGCCCCAATTCTTAATCAACTTGAAGCAATTCCATCATCATTGATTCACAAGGCTAAAGAAGAGTCTGAGAAAATGTACGGGTTTGAAAAATTCGTCCCCACGTCTTTTCATTTGAAATAGAACACAACTATTTCATCAATCCCTCCATTGAAATTTCATTACCTACAATAATGCAGCCGATTCAACCCATACAGCTCTTATATACCGTAATAATACATATGGGCTGATACATATCAACAGTAAAAAGAACCATACAATATGTATTAGTAGAGATAAATTTATACTCTTAAAAATATTAGTTGTTGAAAATTTACTCCAGACCCAGATAATTTATTTTTGAATTTTATGTGAGTTAAATAGGCCATAGGTTAATATAAAATATTAAAATAAGATGTAGCCAACGCCTCCATTTTGAGGTTTATTGGGTCCTTTGCCCCTTATAGTCGGACTAATGTTCTCTAGCAGCATGCATTTGACTGCAGGAATTTTTCTCAAATCAGGTGATACTTGTTTGAATGAGTTTAATAATTTATTTATCATATATTTCTCTTTAAAATAGAAGAATTTTGAGCTTCCAAATGTTGATAAGGACCATAAATCATCTTTTTGGATGGCTCAGATTAAAGTTGCTATAAAAAAATAGAAGTGAAAAAACACTACTGTGCATTATTGCTACATTTTATTGATCCAATCTATTTATGATGAAACATATTAGTCTTAGATGAAAGAATTAGGTAATTTGAGTTACTCATATCCCTTTTTCTTTTTATTTTTTCTAAATTTCAAAGGAATCGAGGTTGGACCTCAAATTATTATCTGCAATATATGGAAGACTATTTGCAAGAGAAGATACTAAACAATCCCATTACCAATTATTATAAGTTTGTGACATGAGTTTTGAAGAAAAAAAAATGATGGTTTATAATATAAGTTCAAGATCTTAGATGGCATAATTTTCCAATATCAATATCAATATTTCTATTTCGGGAGGACCTAGGATTGAAATTTTAACAAAAAATTTCCTAATGCAAACGTTGATTTTATTATTTTGTGACCTATACCATTAATCAGTTTTTCGTTGTACTATTCACATCTAGGAAAAATTAATAATTAAATAAAATGTCTTTTTGATCTGAATTCATAACTCAACTTGATTCAAATTGACTTATTTTCATGAAGGACCCAACTTTACCTGAACTCCATCATAAATTGGTAAACTAAACTAACTCCTTTATTTATATGTCTATTATGCAACATATCCAATTATATGAGATTTACAAGAATTAGTTTTAGTACGTATCTTGTTATAAAAATCTATTTAGTTATATAAATGAGTAAATGTAACTCAGAATTAAAATAAATCTGAACTGAAATAAAATATATTGTTTGTATCAAATAAAATACAAAATATTTCCTTTTTATATAAAATGTATTAAATAAGCTAGAGATATATAATTTAAATATATTGTTTGTTTTATTTTTATCTAGAGTCAGTTAGAATTAGATTAAAATCTTATCTCAACAAATCAATTAATCTTTTATTGATGAATCATTGTACAAGTACATTGCAATACTAAACAGCAAAAAATATATATATTATATAATCACAAAGAAACAAAATCTACTGAAATTATTACTCAGCGAGAAGAGTGATTTCTTCAATCCAATCCGAGTTATGGCTGTTTCTGGCAGTTTTTGGCGGTTCAAAATATTAGTTAAAAGTTTTGAAAAAATTAAATTTCAATCCGAAATTAGACTGAAAATTATGGCCGGTCGAAATTTGTAGTTGAGTACGTGAGACACACATAATGGGACCATTGAAGAGAGAAATTTAACAAATCTTTAGTTTATTAGTTAGAGAGTTAAATTACAGTATTAAGAATGTCACAAAATTTGATCTGAATTCATTACTCAGACCTATTTTAATGAAGGACCCAACTTGACCTCAACTCTATCCTAAATAGGTAAACTAAACTAACTCGTTTATTTATATGTCTATTATGGAACATATCCAATTATATGAGAGTAACTTGTATTTAAAAAATAGTTTTAGTACGTATCTTGCTATAAAAGTCTATTTAGTCATATAAATGAGTAAATGTAACTAAGAATTAAAATAAATCTGAACTGAAATAAAATACTCCCTCCGTCCCATTTTAATAGTCTCATTTGAAATATTTGTATTTTTTAAGGAACTCTCTATATAAACCTAGCACTCATGTGATCTCATCCATTTTCAATATATTTTGTACTACACAAATACAAATGAGACAACTATTTTGGGACAATTTCAAAATCCATATAGGACAATTAATTTGGGACAGAGGGAGTATATTGTTTGTATCCAATAAAATACAAAATATTTCCTTTTTAAATAAAATGTATTAAATAAGCTAGAGATATATAATTTAAGTATATTGTTTGTATTATTTTTATCTAGAGTCACTTAGAATTAGGTTAAAATCTTATCTCAAAAAATCAATAATTTTTTCATTGATGAATCATTGTACAAGTGCATTGCAATACTAAAGAAAAAAAATATATATACTATATAATTAAACAGAAACAAAATCTACTGAAATTATTACTCAGCAGAGAGATTATTTAGGAAGGGCAATGATAAATTGGTCTAAATCTTTTGGAACAAACTATGATGACGACGCACTCCTTGGGTGATCGGCAATCGAATGTAAGGTCTGAATCAGTGAGTCCTTATGAAAAATGATGGAAACTTCACAATATTTAAAGTCAGTCCATGTGCACACTTTGGTAGAAAATTCAGTGCATGACTTCAGCAATTTAGAAGTCGCATCCACTCCAATTACTACCAGTTGTGACCTTAGCAAGAAAGTGAGAAACAGAGAAGATGAAGTATTGAAGAGCTTCAGACCTTAGATCACACCGTTGCAGCCATGGTTCTGAAGCTTCTGCTCTTGTTTCTCTTCATCAAATTTGTTGCTTCTATCAACGACAGCTTCTTGTACCAAGGATTCCAGGGTGCCGACATAAGCTTGAACGGCATAGCTGGGGTCACACCCAATGGCCTCTTGAGGTTAACCAATGATACAAAGCTAGCCAAGGGTCATGCCTTCCACTCTACTCCCCTTCACTTCATCAATCCTTCAAATAGTAAGGCTATCTCTTTTTCTACTTCCTTCGTCTTCGCCATCATTTCCAGTAATCCAGACTTGAGTGCCCATGGCATGGCCTTCGTCATCTCCCCCTCTAAAGACTTTCGAGGAGCTTTAGCTCTCCAGTATTTAGGCCTCTTTAATTCTGAAAACAACAGAAACGCAACAAATCATGTGTTTGCTATAGAGCTAGACACAATTCTGACTCCTGAATTCGATGATATCGATGACAACCACGTAGGAATTGATCTCAATAGCCTCATGTCCAACGTCTCTGCACCTGCGGCATGTTTTGCAAATGAAAATGGTGGGGCTGTGAATCTGACCCTCATGAGCCGACAACCAATGCAAGTTTGGATAGAATATGATGGTGTTGAGACACAACTTAATGTTACATTATCTCCGATCCACATACCTAAACCAAGTAGGCCTCTCTTGTCTGCAACCATTGATCTTTCTTCCATCTTTAAAGAGGTGATGTATGCCGGTTTCTCTTCATCTACTGGCTCCATCTTTACATCTCATTATGTGTTGGGGTGGAGCTTTGCAATGAATGGAGCAGCCAAATCGATCGATGTGTCGAAGCTTCCTCGGCTTCCAAGAATAGGTCCCAAAGAGAAATCTGAGTTTCTGACTATTGGGTTGCCTGCAATTGTGCTAGTTACAATGCTAATGATCATCTCTGGGGTGGGTTGGTTTGTGAGGAGGAAGATGAAATTTGCAGAATTGCTCGAGGATTGGGAGCATGAATATGGTCCTCATCGTTTCTCATACAAGGATCTATTCATAGCCACTAAGGGTTTCAGAGACACAGAGCTACTAGGCATCGGCGGTTTTGGTAGGGTGTACAGAGGGGTACTACGAAAGACCAAAATTGAAGTTGCTGTGAAGAAAGTTTCTCATGAATCAAGACAAGGTATGAGGGAGTTCGTGGCGGAGATAGTAAGCATCGGTCGACTCAGGCACCGGAACTTGGTCCAGCTACTAGGGTATTGTCGACGAAATGGTGAACTGCTTCTGGTTTATGATTTCATGCCAAATGGAAGTCTAGACAAGCTCCTCTTCGACCAACCCAAATCAACTCTTAATTGGAGCCAACGGTTTCGAATCATCAAAGGCGTGGCTTCAGGGCTTCTCTATTTGCATGAACAATGGGAGCAAGTTGTTATTCATAGAGATGTTAAAGCCAACAATGTTTTATTAGATGCTAACTTGAATGGAAGATTAGGTGATTTCGGACTTGCGAGATTGTACGATCATGGAAGAGATCCTCAGACCACCCATGTGGTGGGCACTCTCGGTTATATTGCACCTGAGCTTTCTAGTACGGGCAAGGCAACGACAAGCACTGATGTCTTTGCATTTGGGACTTTCATGTTTGAGGTAGCTTGTGGGAAGAGGCCAATAGAGATACGTGAATCCGAAGATCATTGTCTTTTGGTTAATTGTGTGTTGCAATGTTGGAGGAGGGGTTCGATACTTGAAATTTGTGATCCAAATTTGGTAGGAGAGTATGATGTTGAGGAGATGGAGTTGGTACTGAAGCTTGGTTTGATCTGCACACACCCCATATCATAATCTAGACCGAGTATGCGACAAGTCATGCAGATGTTGGAGCGGAGCGCAGATTTGTCTGAACTTCCAATGGATAGATATTATGCCAGTGCTTTGGCACTGGGTCAAGACGGGTTTGACGATTTTGTAAACTCGTATCCTTCTACTTTGGACAGGACAATTGGAAAGTCGTCTTCCTCAGTGGCTGAGTCATTTCTCTCTGGAGGCCGTTGATATTCAATGACTGTGGCTCATCTTATTGTTGTTTAACTAGTTTATTTTCTGTTTCCAAAAGGTAGCTTTGTAGTGTCGAATAAAAGAGATTAATGACATAAGTAGGAGTAGTTAGTTTGTGTTAATTATGAAGTTTAATTTGTTTTAAATATTATTATCAAATTCTACAAATGATGCATAAACATGGCTTGTCCCTTTCTAATTAACCTGCTATAAAGGTAATTGAATAATGCCATAAATGTCAGACAATTTGTCAATGATTTTGTCAATTGTCTTGTATGTATACTGATGATATACACACACGAGAAGAGTACAAATGAAAATAAAGAAAGAAAATCGAAAGAACAAACAAGAGGAAAGAGAATTGAACGTTTAAGTAGGTAATTGAGTTGTGAATTATTTTTTATAAAATTGGTGTGTATTTCCTAATTATTTTCTTAACCGGTGTTGGGGGAAGAGAGTGAGAAAAATCAAAAGACTGAAACAAGACCTTCCTTGGAGTCTTTGCCCCTTCCTTCCTACCAAGTATTCAACTTCAATGTTTCTATTGTGAAAGATTGAGACTCGTAGACAAACATGATGTAACATCGGTTTTGACCGTTTCTCCTACACTCTAATGATGACCGGTAAAATCTGTTTTAAGGCCTACTTATTGCTGCCACTTAAATAATACTTTTATCTGGGATTATGGGCTAGACCAATGATTTCCCAAAGACAATCAACTCTCAATTGTCTCAAACACTCAAGAAAAAAGAAAAGATAAAAAGATGATACTAATTTCAACGGGATAATTTTTTATTGAGTAAAAATTCACCGAAGAAATTAGGTGTTCAATCGTAAGCAAACGAATTTGGGCCCAAAATTAGAATTCGATTAAGTAATGGAGAATAATGCAAAACATGAACAGTCAATTTGCCAAGCAAAAATCAAACTAACACTTGAAAGAAAATTTAATTCTAACACAAATCCAAATCAAAATTAAGAACCAAAAACTAGAACTCACCTCTGAAGGAAGACTCTAAACAAAGGTCAAGGCCTCAAATAACTCAACTGATATGAACCTACTAGAGTTCTAGACCTATGCCTGAATTTATAGGCTTATTTTCAACTTAAAAAAAGGAGATAAAACAATAAAATAACATAAGAATTACAATCAGATTCCCGAATCCAAGCGACTCCAATGGGTCAACTCTCCTTCTTCTTCTCGGCTACCACTGTTATGGGTCACTTCTTCTCTATTTTCGTTCTTCCTTTCTTTGGTTAATCCTTTTTACATCGCTCTTTCTTTTATTTCTTCCTCTTTGATCTCTCGCATCGATTCTAGGATTCTCCCCTTTTTTCGTTCAGTCTATCTCACTGAAACTCATAGTCTTCTCTTTGCTTTTTGTTTTTGGTTGCTCCTTCTACTTTCATTTTTTCCAGACTCGGCCCAGATCTCAGCTAGATTCTCGTTCGCCCTTCTTTCGTTGTCATATTACACTATGGTTTTTCTCTCTTAAATTCTGATGAGGGCATCAGGCCCAATGATCCATATTCGGTGTACTCGTCAGTGGACCTCGATCATGTGGAGGAAATTGCTTTGACTTTCATGGCCCAATTTGATCTTGACAACCACCATTGGACTTCGTCTAATTATCTAGTTCATTCTCACAACCTGAGCCCAATAACCCAACAGACCACGAGTGACCTAGATAAGCATGCTAAGCCCAAATCCAATCATAGCAGGTATGACCCAACTCAGATAGCTCCACCAAAGCCCATTGCCACCCAAGACCCTAAATCCACTCTCTCCAGGACACATGGATGATCCACATTCAATTCTCTCTATATGGAATGCCATGTGGCATGCCATTGTTGGCATGTGCACAATGTTAGTAGAAGATTTCTACATACTTATTTTAATTTGTGTTTGATGTAGGCTAGGTAGGATATGAACACCTAACCCCAACTTGTAGCGGAAGTTTAGAAAATTACACGGTCAGAGATGAACTCAATGAATAAGAGAATACCCGATGATAGGGTACTTGAATTGTGACTGAAAGCCGTGTAAATACTTCACAGATCTGGCTTTCGTTTGCAAAGGGCTCGCATCTCAACTGTGTGTAACAACCCAAACAACTCCTCACAATTGTCTGGAAATCAGCGACCAACAATGGTTACTGGGCTATGTTGGTTTGAATCCAAGTACAGCCAACAACGCTGTTAGCTCTCCAAACAGGTGTGCATGCCTTCTCAACACCTGTCACAAGGTGCTGCTGATGACAGAGCGAAGCTTCAATAGAAGCAGCTAATGGGATCGTCCCTTCTCTGTTATGAATCGCCTCACCTGAGCTGGGGTTCCCAGCAAGGATCTACAACAACTCACAAACAAACCATGTTGTTTAATGAAAAAGGAAACTAAGGTTTCATTGATAAAATCTTCTCCTTCAATGGAAACAAGTATAAGGAGATTAGATCTGAGAACTCTCTGAAACCTTCCTGGCTATCTACAGCAATCAGAATCACCAACTAAGTGAAATCAGCCATGGATATTCAACACACAACCAGCGTGTAACACCCCTCCCTCCTGAGAGTAGGATTAGAGTGAAATAGATAAAGATTTCTACGGACGGAGGCGAGTGTCACGACACGAGTCAAGTCCGAGTTCGAATACTCGACCCTCGACTGGCCCAACCTAGCACGTGCATGGATCATTGTCCATGATAACATTTACAGCATGCTAGAATAATAGCGAAAAATAGAGATGTACATTCATGATCATAATAAACTTGCATCTCAAGCAAAAATAAAGTATTCTCTATAAGCTAAACATAAGTATCCAAACACATAGTAACTAAAGTTATTACATCCTCAAATAAACTTCTTTATAAACTATATTGTCTCCAACTAAATCAAAATAGATTGAACTAAACTATCTATGCTTTCTCCTAGCATCTATCTCGCTCACGCCTGATAGCCACTTGGTCCAGCATCGCTTTCATTTCCTTGATCTGCATTGGCATCTGAAGGGAGAAAATTTATGGGCTTAGTCAACACGCCCAGTAGTAGTTCCGATGAAAGGAAATGCACCAAGAAATGTTATAGTAAAATAACATATAATTCAAAATCAATGTTAGAAAATGCACATGTTATAACATAATATATTTCTCAAAGCAGTTTCTTATCATAATAGAAATTCATATTCAGTTCTCATTCATCTCATAATAGAAATCTCATATTTGAAATCATACTTATCATGCAATGACATGCCATGGGTACCATAAAGAATGAATGCCCTTCCATGCCCCATATATCGACTATAAGTCTTCTATTCTCAATGGTTACTATCATTGACCAATTATGTCCCAACATTCCAGGCAGCAACCACGAGGGTGTTGTTCCCTATCCACAAATTTAACAACCGACATTATTGGTGGAGTGTGGTCTCCTCCATCTGCGCGGGGTTTATGGACTGGTTACCCAGGAGCCTTTCTGGCCCATTTCAATGTTTTATCATCATAACAATGGACTCATCCAAATGAAATATTTGTATCAAGTCTGTCAAATTATCAACGAGACCAAAGAAGTCCAAACAACTCAGCTGTCACGCCGTGACCCAAAAACATAGGCACGTGACATGGAATAATTTTACTTTTTCGAATATCACATGTGGGAAACACACGTGTACTCACAACTCAATCATCGAGATCATAAATGAATTCAAATATCATTAATATCTCTAAGGGGATATCAATTCTCTACCATAAATGTTATCAAACATTTTAGAATTTATTACAACCAAATCCACAATGAATAAAATTGTATAAACAACATCACCAACTTAAATCAAATAAATAAATCAATTAACTCAATATGTAGGGCGTATAAAGCAACATGATAAACTAAGCTCTTCCTCGCGGTCCGTCGGACTCAACCGAGCAACATTACCTGAAATTACAAGGATGTAAGTATAAACAATACTCAGTGAGGAAATATGCATGCTACACACTCACGCACCCACATAAGTATAGTGTATGAAATAGAATATAAATAAGGCTGTGCTATCAATCTCATCAATATAAACAAAATGTCCACCAAAGGACACCAATCTCATCATCGTGGATACAATGTCCATCCAAGGATACCAATCTCATAAACGTGAACACAATGTCCACCCAAGGAAAGCAATCTCAACAAAGTGGACACAATGTTCACCTAAGGATACCAATCTCATCAACTTGAAAACAATGTCCACCCAAGGATACCAATCTCATCAACATGAACACAATGTCCACCCAAAGATACCTCTATGGAACTGGCTGTCAAATATTATGATCCCTTAAGGGACATAAGCCACGACTTACAAGTAAGAGATCTCCATACAACATAGATAATTTACCTCACCATGCGTCTCTTCACCACTCTAGTGATTAAGTCAGCTATAAGGTTGTGAATATACAATTTACCAAGTTAGTACCACCCAAGCAGGTCTCACAAGTATCTAACCCTGAGCAATCAGTACACCAAGTGTACAAAATAGTCGTGAGAGCGATCTACAGCGCGAAGCATGATAGGAGCTATACTCCTCAACGACAACCACAAACAGTCGTGAGAGCGACCTACAACGTAAAGCATGATAGGAGTTATACTCCTCAACGACAACCACAAACAGTTGTGATAGCGACATATAACGTAAAACATGATAGGAGCTATACTCCTCAACGGCAACCCTACGGGACCAAGTCCTATAGCCGATGCCACTATTCCAATAGGGTTCTTAAACAAAACCATTATCCTAATCACACCAACCTCCTCTAGGGAGTGGAGACTCATACTATTGGGGTCTAAACAAGAGAAAGGTACATCATCAAGTCTTATAAACTCTTTGGGTCTCATCCCAACACTAGTAATTCTCAATATCATCATGCATATTAACACAATATCCCATACTCACGTCCTACATAACCTTCTAGGCACACATCAGTGAGTAATGCAAAAGTGATCATATTCACAATTACATAGGCAACATATATGTTATAATCACATAATGACCATAATTTCACAATAATAGCAGCATAACACATTCCATTACATTTCATACATTCAATATAATTATCATGTTGAGTTATTTTAGGGCCATGGAATACACATTAATCTTGAGATAGACACATTGAGTTTATTTACACATATTCTTTGTTCTTGCAATTTATTCAACCAGTCTCATGGTGGTTTAACATCTTAAGTCCAATAACTCTTTTTTTTTTACAGCACAAACCTAATTAAATTCATCAGTAAATCATCTCAGCTGTTCACAAGGGTCTCCATTAATTATTACAAATTTTCTATCATCATAACAAGATAATAGACATGCTATAAATCACATAATAAGGAATTAATAACATCTCATGCATATCATACGGTACATCCATCCTATTTATCATGCATTAGACACATCAATAACACAGTACATTCCCTAAATCAATGAAATAAAATACATGCATTCATACAATATGTGTATAGCAATCCTCACCTCAAAATCACGATGTCACAGGTTGATCTTCGGTTCGTACCTCAACAGGGTCGGGGTTCAAATGCTCTAATCAATAAAAAAGAACATAATACATCCCTATTAGTTCATCGATTAGGCCAAAACAAAGCTTAAAAGCAAAATCTCCAAATTTAGACCCAAGAATTACCCCTAATCTAGTTTAATCCCTTCAATCTAAGAGAAATCCCCAAATCTCCTCCCATGAATTATCTCAAAAAATAGCTTATAGCATTTTCCCTAATTTACTTCCTTTCCCCATGGGTTCAAAACTCAATTTCAATTCAGATCTACACCCAACCAACGTTCTATAACAAAATCTCCAATACTTCCATGGATTCCTCTCCAAATAAGGCCTAAAAGCCATCACGTACTCCATTCTCAACAGATCCTATTAAGATCTCATCAAATAACAAGAAAAGGGAAAGAGAAGGATCATAGATCTTACCTTTTAAGGAGAAGGAACCCTGCAAAGGGGCGCTCCAAGCGTAAGAAATTTGAATCAAAAGGCTTTAGTGGGTTAAAATCAATAGAGGGAAGGTAGAGGAAGCAAGAGTTTGTTATTAGAGAAGAAGGGTAGGCTGTTTGGAAGAGGAATGAGGTGAAATAAGCCTAATTTTCTTCCAAACACGGACTTATGTACTGACTTAATATATATATATTTTTTTTGTTGGGCCATTACAATCCACCCCCTTAAAAGAAATTTCGCCCCCAAAATTCAATTATTATAGGGCTCTAGCTTCTTTTCCAAATCTTACAAATCCTACAGGGTTTCATCTAGAGGGCCATAATATATATGTATACACACTGGTTGACGACGGTCTCTCTGGACTCAGCCAAACATTGTCATCAACTTGATCAAATCACACGTGGACAATGCAATAGGGCCTGCACCATGGCTCTCATATTGCAACTCAACACGTTGTACACTATCTCATCACAAATAAAACTTATATCTCAAAGCAAATATAAAGTCTATAAGTGGCTAAAAGAGTGTATCCAACACAATGAATACAAAATCTGGGTACATCTCATCAAGGTATTCTATCGAACTAGAAGTCTCGAAGACTTCCAAACAACAAACATCGAAGAAACAGACATACCAAAATCCCCATCACAAGCACGAGAGATCACCAACTCTCGGCGCATTAAGGCTAATAACTTGGAGACTAAAAACATCTCCAATAAACTATGTCGTAGCCATACACATATTCAAACCTGCTAACATCGATTGTTACAGAATTCCAAAAGTGTACCATAGCTTAATGGGTTCTGACACAACCCTAGCCACATCAATGCACGCAAGAAACTCTCTACCACTAAACACAACAAAATTGTGAGCAAAAGTGATTCTAAGCTTATCTCAGCTAGCTATTAGATCAACCTATCACCGGCTCTCCATAGACAATCACTATCATCAAATGTACTCAAGCTCATTGGCTCAAATTTCACTTACCAATGTAATCTATGCAAAATGGCTCAATTCGTATCCAACATGGACAACACCGTGCAGTTCAAAATAGATACCCTATTATGAACCATTATTTCATTGATACATATTCTAATCAAGGTTTCCATCGAGTTTGTCACCTTCATGGATATGAAATGGGCTGATTGGTCACGCAATCCACAACTGCCCAAAATAGAACTTTCGCCCCTAGGTGACTTTGATAAACTCGCCACAAAATCCATATTAATGTCTTTTCATTTCCACTAAGACACTGGAAGGTTCTGTAATTCTCCGCCGGGTCTTTGGTGCTCAGCCTTATCTTTCTGACTTATAAGACAATGACATACACACAACTATATCTCGTTTCAATCATTTCCATCAAACTGCTATCAAATATCATGAGACATCTTAGTACAGCCTGGATGTACTGTAAAACGAGAATGATGAAACTGGTTAAGTACCTCATCTCTACACTGATCCATAGTATGTACAAACAATCGTTCTTGAAGAACCAATCCACTATCTGATCTTACTGATCTTACTGACCATCCTTCAGGGCTTTGCACTTGAAGTACTTTCTGCCTCAAATCAGAAGCCAATGGGTTTACTTGCTGTGCTTTTATCACTTTATCCACAAGCAAGGTTACACAACTAAATTCTGTATCCAACTGAACCATCGAGTTTGACCAACTGAAGATCATAATCTACTGTTGTCTCAAGCATCTGCCATTGACCAATCCTGATACTAGCCGCTGTGCTCCAGGATTTTTGGCTCAATGCATTAGCCACTACATTAGCTTCACCAGGGTAGTATGAGATCTAGAAATCATAATCTCAAAGAAACTTCACCCACCACCACTATCTTAAATTCAAGTCCTTCTGAGAGAATAAGTACTTGAGACTCTTATTGTCGGATAGCATCTCACATCTTTAACCAAATAGATAATGCCGCCAAACTTTCAGTGCATAAACTACTTTGGCTAACTCTAAATCATGAGTAGGAATAATTAAACTCATGGAGTTTCAACTGCCAGAAATCCCTATGTTATACTCAGTCATCCTAGACCAACACGCAGTCTAGACCGCTCAAAGAGACATCTCAATGTACAACATATCCACGACCTCGTTCGACACCACTAGCACATGGGAAGAAATCAGTATATCTTTTAGGCTCATGAAGACCTACTGACATGCATCATCCCAAACAAAAATCCACTCTCTTATGGGTCAATCTAGTCAAAGGTACTACAAGTCGGGAGGAACTCTTAATAAAGTAGCGGTAAAACCCTGCTAAATTCAAGAAATTGCAGATCTTGAACACATTCTGCAGTCTTTTTCAATTAAACACTAACTCAATGTTGCCAATAACTGAAATCACATGCCCTAGAAATTGAACCTCTCTCAACCAAAACTCACAGTTGCTGAGTTTCACATACAACTTGTGCTCTGACAAAGTTTGTAACACTATGCGTAGATGTTTTTCATGATCTGCCTTTGTCGCAGAATAAATCAAAATATCAATAAATATCTCAATCAAATGATCCAAATATGTTCGAGAGACACAATTCATCGAATCTATGAAAGTAACCAACTCATTTGTCCACGCACATGGCATCACAATAAACTTAACTGCCCAAGTCGGGTACAAAAGGTGATTTTATAGATATCGCTCTCCCTCACCCTCAACTAGTGCTAATCTAACCGAAGATCTATCTTAGAGAAGTACTCAGGCGGATAAAGCCAACAGAAGAAAACTCGATGATCTGAGTCTCTAACTCTCTCAAATCTGCCGGTGCCATACAGTATGGTGTTAAAAAAAATGGGTAAGATGACGGGCATCAACTCAATCACAAACTAAACCTTTCGAAATGGATACAACTCTGTAAGTTTCTCGAAAAACACATTCAAAAACTTCCGCACTGCTCGAGGTATATCAATCTGAGTATCCCGCACATCCTTCCAACCCAAACTGGTAGTCATGCACTGAACAACTGCATCACCGCAAAACACACTAGAAACAGGACAGAGAGTCAGACTCAGTCTACTGACAAACTCATCACCCTTCAAAGATCAACCAGATACTTTTCTCTCAAAACAAATAATAACAATGATGTGGGCTGACAATCAGTCATATCCAAAAGCAAATCAAATCCAGAAAAATCCATAATTAGCAAATCAAACTCCATCTCGAGAGTACAGACAATCATAACACATGTTCTGCACACTTTGTCAACTACAGTCTCCCGTCCCAGCGGAGATATGACACGTAAGGTGTGCGATTTGCATACAATGATGCAATAAATGAATGAGATACACCATTATTAAATAACATGTGTTCCAAAAAATTGTAGGAAAAATGGATACTTGGCATAACTCGAGAATCAGCAGTCTCTCCAGTATAAGGTATCACTGCAAGTATCCTACTCAGAGTATCTCATCTTTGAAGGTCTCCACCTCTACTTCGCCTAGATATTTGTCTAAAACTGAGAGTCAAGTTTACGGGGCCTACTACTGGGCAAAGATCGGGGTTATCCTCGTAAATCACTGAGGGGCCATTACTCTACTAGTGCCAATACCAAAAGTGCATCACGTTAAGTCTCAAATTACTAGCCTTAAGCTATTCTATGTTCAAAGGCTTAGGGAAACAATCATTCTCAACTCAAAGCAACTCTCCTCAAAATATATCCAAATATGTCTGACCACTAGGACGCACTAGTCATCACATCGGGGCACAGTCTCAAAGGTTCCACCAACCTCTTTCGGTTCTAAAATCTTTAGCTCAGACTTCATAGAGTCATGAATGAAACTTGACTCACCAATCAAGAATGCCATCAGTCATCCAAGACCGCCGCTAAACAAAACTTGTGGGCTACCATAACCACTACTCTTAGCCAACTACATGCCTTAATCTCTTGGTCTAGGCTGAAAGTCACAGTCCAAACAGTTCTTGAGTGAAGTTCTGCACATTCATAACCGATGCCACAAATACACATTCCCTATAGTCTTCCTCCTACATGGAATCAGTGACGATCTCACCTGTCTATCGGGTGGTTACCTACCAGCATACCACTGCTTGGTCTATCTAACCCCATCAAAAGACTCTCAACCTATTGGTCTCACTCTCATTTCCCAGGAAGATAGGGTCATCTACACCTCACAGGTGTTCTTCATACGGTTCCATACTCTCAATCATTACTTTGCGACTTTCTTAAGCTTAACTATCTCCAGTACCTCTCAACTCGGGGTCGTCGTGAGTCTAACCCTCATAGGTCCAACTCATACTATCATATCATACTGGTCACCCCATCTGAGGTATGTAGAAACAGTAGTCGCCTAAGTATGGAGGCAATAAGAGGTCACAACCTCAACTCATAATCCTGCTCACCCTATTACGACCTAAAACAAACTCATACTTCCATCAGAATTTCAAACCTACATGGTTAACGGTCCACTCCACACGCACAGTCCAAGGGGAAAACAAACCTAACCTCTAATACCAAGTTGTCACGCCCCTGACCCAAAAACATAGGCACGCGACGCGGAATAATTTTACTTTTTCGAATATCACATGTGGGAAACACACATGAACTCACAACTCAATCATCAATATCATAAATGAATTCAAATACCATTAATATCTCAATTGGGATATCAATTCTCTAATATAAAAGTTATCAACCATTCTAGAATTTATTACAACCAAATCCACAATGAATAAAATGGTATAAACAACATCACAAACTCAAATCAAATAAATGAAACAATTAACTCAATATGTATAACGTATAAGGCAACACGATAAACTAAGCTCTTCCTCAGGGTCCCTCGGACCCAGCCGGTGCAATATTACTAGCAATTGCAAGGGCATGAGTATAAACAATACTCAGTGAGGAAATATGAATGCTACACACTCGCGCACCTACATAATTATAATGTATGAAATGGAATATAAATAAGGCTATGCTATCGAATCTCATTAATATAAACACAATGTCCACCCAAGGATTTCAATCTCATCAACGTGGACACAATGTCCACCCAAGGATATCAATCTCATAAACGTGAACACAATGTCCATCCAAGGACAACAATCTCAACAACGTGGACACAATGTTCACCTAAGGATACCAATCTCATCAACTTGAACACAATATCTACCCAAGGATACCAATCTCATCAACGTGGACACAACGCCATCCAAGGATACCAATTACATCAACGTGAAGACAATATCCACCCAATGATACGTCTATGGAATGGGCTGTGAAACATTATGATCCCTTAAGGGACATAGGCCACGACTTACAAGTGAGAGATCTCCATACAACATAGATAATCTACCTCACCATGCGTCCCTTCACCACTCTGGTGATTAAGTCAGCTCTAAGGTGATCAATATACGACTTACCAAGTTAGTACTGTCCAAGCAGGTCTCACCAAGTATCTGACCCTGCACAATCAGTATACCAAGTGTACAAAATAGTCGTGAGAGCGACCTACAACGTGAAGCATGATAGGAGCTATACTTCTCAACAACAACCACAAACAGTTGTGAGAACATCCTATAGCGCGAGGCATGATAGGAGTTATACTCCTTAACGAAAACCACAAATATTCGTGAGAGCGCCATACAGTGCGAAGCATGATAGAGGCTATACTCCTCAATGACAACCCTACAGGACCAAGTCCCATAGCCGACAACACCATTCCAATAGGGTTCCTTAAACAAAACCATTATCTTGTCACACCAACTTCCTCTAGGGAGTGGGGGCCAAACAAGAGAAAGGTACATCATCAAGTCCTATAATCTCTTTTGGGTCTCATCTCAACACTAGTAATTGTCAATATCATCATTCATATTATCACAATATTTTATACTCATGTCCTACGTAACCTCCTAGGCACACATCAATGAGTAATGCAAAAAGGATCATATTCACAATTACATAGGCAACATATATGTCATAATCACATAATGACAATAATTTCAAAATGATAGCAACATAGCACATTTCATTACTTTTCATATATTCAACATGATTATCATATTGGGTTATTGTAGGGACATGGACTACACATCAATCTTGAGATACACACGTCGGATTTATTTACACATACTTTTTGTCCTTACAATTTATTCAATCCGTCTCATGGTGGTTTAACATCTTAAGTCCAATAACTCTTTTTTTACACCACAAACTCAATTAAATTCATCAATAAATCATCTTAGCTCTTTACAAGGGTCTCCAATAATTATTACAAATTTTCTATCATCATAACAAGATAATAGAAATGCTACAAATCACATAATAGGGAATTAATAACATCTCATGCATATCGTAGGGCACATCCATCCTATTTATCATGCATTAAATACATCAAAAACACAATACATTTCCTAAATCAATGAAATAACATACATGCATTCATACAATATGTATGTAGCAATCCTCACTTCAAAATCACGACATCTCGGGTTGATCTTCGGGTCGTATTTCAACAGGTTAGGGGTTCAAAGGCTCTAATCAATCAAAAAGAATATAATACATCCCCATTAGTTCATTGATTAGTCCAAAATAAAGCTTATAAGCAAAATCCCCAAATTTTGACCCAAGATTTACCCCTAATTTGGTTTAATCCCTTCAATCTAAGGGAAATTCTTAAATCTCCTCCCATGAATGATCTCCAAAAATAGCATATACCCTTTTCCTTAATTTACTTCTCTTCCCATGGGTTCAAAACTCAATTTCAATTCAGATCTACACCGAAACAAGGTTTCATAACAAAATCCCCAATTACTTCCATTGATTCCTTTCCAAATAAGGCCTAAAATCCATCACATACTCCATTCTCAACAGATCCTATTAAGATCTCATCAAATAAGAAGAAAGGGAAAGAGAAGGATCATAGATTTTACCTTTTGAGGAGAAGGATCTGTGTAAAGGGGCGTTCCAAGCGTAGGAAATCTGAATCAAAAGCCTTTAGTGGGTGAAAATCAATAAAAGGAAAGTAGAGGAAGTAAGGGTTTGTTGTTAGGGAAGAAGGGTTGTCTGTTTGGAAAAGGAAGGAGGTGAAATAAGAATAATTTCGTCCAAACACAGACTTATGTACGGACTTAATATTTTAGTAAATTTTTTTTTAAGTTGGGCCATTACATCAGCTTTGTCTCGGGTAATGCAATTCCCATCCCATGCTATATGCTTGAGGTATATGAATGTATCATGATGCCAAATTTCATACAATACACGTGAAAATATCTCAAATATTTCAAGAGTAAGAACCAACATCATCTCTTTCACATAAATCTGGAAAAATCAATCATTTCATTTATAATAACAAAATATCATATTTAAGTCACAACTTCAGTGCTTCAATAAATAGGAAGACCTACCTTAATACGATGATTTTGGAGTGTCCTAGTCTCTTCAAGGAGTGTCAAACAACGATTAGCGAACTGCGACAAAAGGATACGTATACTACAATGAAGTACTCAAGAATAAAAGATGGAGACTGAAGGGATGGAGATCTTAAGAATTAGTCAAGTCCCTTTCTTAACGTTTTAGTTTGGTTTAACAAAAGGATGCTAAATAGAGGTTGGAAAGTCAAAAGGGGTAGAAACCCATTCTTCAATGAATTAAATACGTGGGGCAGAACGACGTCACTTTTACAAATTCATTTCAAAAGTCGAATACGATATCAAGGTATCATCATTATTTTCAAACCTTGAATAAATTAGTAGCAAAGATTCTCCATGTTTTCTCAAAATCAAAACACGAGACAACAAGTACCCTTTAATGTTTTAAATATTTGAAATCATAAACCAACGAATCCATATAGTTTTAAATCTTAATACCCAAAACCAAATAATTGAGTTAAAGCAATGTATGCTTCCAAATTTGCTACTGTAAACAAATCAAGTGGGGAAGTAAATTAATGAATACCCTGAAATCGATTTGAAAAGGGGTTGGTTGTCTAAGAGAAGGACTGACCATTGGTGATTGATAAGCAAAATGGCAAACTAAAGCCCATGGAAAAAAATTGAAAGACGGTGGTAAGATTTTAAGTCAAGGCGTTGGGATTGGGCTCTCTGGAGTCCCTGTGCTCAGTAGTCTAAGACTGAAAGCGAGTCTTAAAATCATCCAGTTAGGGGTTGACAATGAGTCCTATTGTCAACGGTTATGAGGTCTTTTCCCGTAGTCCAGAGACTGAAATCCAGTCCCAGCGTCAAGCCAACCTTGGACTAAAAATCAGTCCCCAATTGAACGAAGAGAAGTCTGGTTAAAAACCTTGAAACGTCTATGCAAATACCCATGAAACAAAATAAAACAATAACAAATTGACTAGTTAAAATCGATGAAACAAGCTAATGGAAAGGCAAAAGTAATTAAATAGACAGTTTCAAACACTTAAAACTAGAAGATTACAAGTTTGAATTCTTAAGCATTTAAATAAATCAGCTACCCTAAAATAATCAAAAAGTCAAAGGCACCAACCTGGGTAAAAGTCAGGAAGAAAAACAGATTGGAAAAACAGAAAAAATGGATTTGGGGAATCCTAGCCGAGATTGAGTTTCCACCATGGATTAGGGATTTGGGATAAGTGAGACGAATGGGGTGTTTTACCGTGAATGGGATTAACGGGTGTGGGTCTCCAAGGGCTCCACACTATTTGGGTACTTCTTTATTAACACAATATATGTATATGATAAATATACAGCCAACTAAATAAATTTTAATGGGAAAGGATTTTAATTAAACTCACTAATTTTGGAATAAAAAATTATTTAAACTTTTATTCTTACATTTTAATTACCCTTCTAAATACAAAAAATTTACTTATAAATTCTCATTAAATTTTATTTTCAGTACACCACTTAGGAGAGAATGTGTGCGATTGGGGGTCCACCTAAAATCATTAATGTTAAATTTAATTTTTCAATTGAACAGTTCTAATCAAAATTTCCACTCACTTAAAATAACATAGCAATATTAATTTACAAAACTAATTCTACCCACTGACTCGCTACTCCGAGTCGGGTCACTGCACAGCGAGAATTGCTGGTAGGAGCCGCCTGCAATGAGGACTTTTCCTCTTCAACGAGACGAGTGTAGGGGTGTTAGATCTGAACTGGAACTCTAGCAAAAATCTGCAACTTATTGTCGTGCTCGACTACTACAAATTAAAAACAAACCATTGTTTGTTATAAAGAAAACTAAAATTTTATTCATAAAAAAATCTCTCCTAAAACTCGTTGATTACATTTTGTTTATATAGAAAACTATCTACCGATTCATAACATGGAAGCCGACCATTCCTTTGAACTCAAATAACAATTTTCTAATTAAAACACAACTCTTAAATTAATAAACTACTAAAACTAGGAAACTCATGTAAATAGAAAACCACTACATATAGTTTTAAATAAACTAATTCTATCCTAATTAGAATATCTCCACCAAACGACTATCATGACTCAAGATGAGTCGGTTGCAAGCACATTGATGAGTACAAAATAAATACATATTTTATTCCTAAATTTATTATTGTTAGTATCTCATTTTATTTAATTTTATCTAATTAGTATAATTTTGTGTTTTGCAGGTTTAAAAGTGAGGATGACAGAAAAAATGTTTAAATATAAAGTCTGGGCCCATTATGAGTTATTTTGGACCTCAAGCCCAATTATTGAGCCTATTAAGAAAAGCCCATGAAGAAATCCACATGTGTGAATACTATTTCAATTATCTCAAGAGGAAATTCGAAATTTACAAGCTAATATAAGAGGATTTTCGAATTTGGAAAGTGGATTAAGGAAAGAGAGAGAAAATAAGGAAGGGAGAAAAATAAGGAAGGTTTGATACATGTTCAGTATTTTGGTCATAAATTTCTACTCCGATGTCTGGTTACCTTGATTCTTTTTGCGTTGGAAAGAAGACTTCAAGCGCTACAACTTTATAGTTTACAACCTTTCCTGATTCAAAAGTTAAAAGGGTCAAAACTGAGCTGCAAGATAGTATATGTGTAAAAAACGGGATTCTACACCCACTTTCCTTATACAAATTTAGCTCATTGCCTCTTTTAAGTCATTCTATATTTAGCACAAATCAAATCCGCCCTCCATGTGTCCCTTGCTTTATTTAAATCTTTGAATCCAATCCATTCATTCCACCTCCTTTCATCTATAAATACTAGCCATCTCCCATTGAGAAAACTGAACTTGGGCATTGAAGAAAAGGAGAGGAGAGGAAGAAGAGAAGGAGAAAGACTGTGGGATTTTCAGTCCACATTGGGTTCTAAGGTTGGTGGATTTTGATTTCCATTGTATTTTTCTTATGTCTTTATTCCAAAATTTCATTGATTTGTAATTTTTAATTCCATGTTTTAATTAATAAAAGAAGGTGAGATTATTAGAATTATGGTTTTCCAAATTTTGATTTTTATTATGATGGTTTGAATCATTTTAGTTCTTGACTCCTTCCTTGGTAGTTAATTTGGACATATGAAATAGTTAGATCTTTGATTAACATTACTATTCTAGGTCTAAGGTTCTTTGGGACATGAAATATTTAGATCGGAGAATTGCATGATTAATCTAGATCTAAGGTTCAGATTAATTAGGGAACTAATTTGATGAAAGACTTGAATAAGATTGAAATTTTATGTGAGCTCCATGTTCTAGGCCGTTATTTTATTATTAAAATTTGGATGATAATGCCTCCTTGATTCTTTGATCCAGTTCCATTGTAAATATGTATATAGGTAATTTAGATGTTATTTATGTTTTCTTTTGTTTATAAATACAAATTCTTGAAAATTGTGGAACTAGATTGGAAATAATTTAATTGCATCTTAATTCTGTATTTTAAATTAGATTGAGATTGTTTATATTTTTATATTAATGCCACCATTTTAATTAAAATTAGTTAAATTGTTAGATTCTATGTTTAAATCTAGAATGTTTCTAAATTACGATTAAAACTCATAGATTAGATAAATTATTCTATATTTATGATTTATCTCCATATTTTTCAAAGTTCTTAAAATACATAATTGAATGGTGTATTTTCATGGATATATTTTCCTAAGTTCCGATGGGTTCGACCTCGCACTTAATCGCTATACTATCTAAATGATTCGTGCGCTTGCGAGTTATAAATTTAAAATTTGCACAACAAGTTTTTGGCGCCGTTGCCGGGGAACTTAAAACAGATTGCCATTGAATTATTTATTTTTAGAAATAATGTTAATTTTAGAAATATCTATTTTTGGCAACTCTTTAAAATTAGAAATTTCTATTCTTCTTAGAAATTCTAATTTTAGAAGGTTACCTTATTTAGAAATTCTAAAAATAATCAGGAGATTATCTAAATTTGGAATCACAGCTAAATTTAGAAATTTTTTATTTTTGGATATTTCTATTTTTAGAAATTTTCAAAAATATCTACTTTCTATTTTTAATATTTTCTAATCTTAGAATTTTAATCTAATTTAGTCATATTCTATTTTTATTAAAGTAGACCTAAATTTGGAAAGTTCCAGCTAAAAAATTTCAAAAAGAAAGGGAAAAAAATTTTTGATCAACTTTGAACTTATTTGAAAATCTGATTTAGATTAATTTGGTGGATATTAATTTAGAAATTTTTATGGTCTTAATTTAATTTAGAGTTCATAATTAGGTTCCAATCATTTAATTTCCTCCACTAGTTATAACATTAGGAAATTGCATTTAGATTAGGTTTCATGCATTTTTTTTATGAGATTCAGAATCTTCACCAAAGTTTGTGGTGTTATATTTTGCAGGATTTTAATCGTGCGCTCTAAAATTTTTGCGGAAGTAAACACTACAAGCTAAGGTAAGTGCCTAAATCTCTTTTCTTTAAATTTTTAATTTTTCATGCATTCATATAGATTTTCTTAGGTTGTCTTGCATTTATTTTGCATATAAAAAATTGAAAAAAAAAAAAAAAAAAATAACATATTTAATTTACTCATGCATATTAAGGTATTAATTTCATGCATTAGCTTAGTTATTTGATTATTGTTTGCATGTTTGCTTTGAGTATTTCATTGTTAGATTATGATGCATTAAAAAAAAAAAAAAAAAAATCTGTGAGTATTTGATAAGTAGATTAGGATTTGATTGTTCGTGTTTGAGTCTGTCAGTGTCCGTGTGTCCATTTTGTCCAGTCTGTTTAGATTAGGTTTTTGCATTTTGTGTGTGTCTCTGAGTCTATGTTGAGTTTATCTGTGCGTCAGTATGTGTTTGTGTTGATGTTGGACTAGTTTAGGTTTTTACTTTTGTTGAGTCAGTTTTTTTGTTTTTGTATCAGTATAGAGTCTTTGTTGTTTGTGTTTTGTTATCTGTTTGTTTTTGCAGGTTTTGAATAAAGAGTGCCCACTCAGGTATTTTTCTGAATTTTTAGTTGTTCGTTTCTGATATTTTCTTCTAATTTGCAACTGATCACTGTAGATTAGGGAACATTGAGGACAATGTTCAATTTAAGTTTGGGGGTATTGAGGGTTACAGTGTGTTTGTTTTTAGTCTTGTGTCCGTTTTAGAGTCAATTTGAAAGAAAAAAAAATCAGTCTTATGTTTTGTTTTTGAGTAAAAAAAAAAATTTTTAAAAAAATCTTTGAATTTTAGCATTAATATGTGGATTAAAATTTTTATATCATGCTTTTCCATTTGAATTTTATGAAATTTATGCTTGGAAACTTTTACACTAACCATATTAATATTAGCTTGAAAAAAAATATTTATGAGTGAAGTAATCACCGGAAGAATACCAGTGAAGACTTGTGACCCAGTGAGCTTTTGAGCCATTCGACTTTTCTGAGGGGTTATAAGTAATTCTTATTTTATTTGATGTGCGCATTATTATATTTGTTGTTAGATCTCATTATTCTTTATTTTGGTCAAATTACTGAGAATGACATCAAAAATTGGATTATTACACCTGAAATTTTTTCTGAATTTATTTGAAACAATTAAATAATCATATGAAGCTTAGGAAGTGATATAGGCCATTGTTTTGGATCATTTGAGCCTTTGAAGCCTACCTATTTTTTGTCATATGTTATCTTGTTAGTTCCCACTTTTGAGCCTTGAATATGAATTTAGCCTATTTTTATTGATTAACCATGTTATCCATACCCAACTCCGGTTGTGGAGTTTGAGCCTATATTGAAAAATCTATGACCTATTCTAAGGACCCAGGAAAAGGTTAGAGATGATTGTTATTGGGATGGTACTCTAAGAAAATTATGGCAGTTGAAAAAGAAAAAGAAAAGCATCAAAAGGAAATGAAAAAAAAGAAAAGAAAGGGAATATCCATACATCATAAATGAAGGATGTGAAAAAAAAAAGGTGAAAAAAAAAAAGATTTGAATTTGAAAAGAAAAGAAATGCTTTGAAGATTCCGAGTGATAAAAAGAAGATAGAGGAAGCAATATCCCATTATAAAATTTTGAAGACCTCTACCTTTTCTGTCCAAATATTTATTTTAGAGTCTTATTATCCTTCTTTGATATGACCCGGTCCTAAGCCACGTTTCGTCCTACAGTAAGTCCTATTGATCCTCAGTTAATATGGTATTTTAAGTGGAGAATAGATGATGAAGAATTATGGTGTATTATTTCAACATTCTCAGGAAAATGGCATCCTTTCATGAGATTTATGTTTTTCTTTGATTTTAATCGTTCTTTGATGATAAATATGTGAGATATTTGTATTTGAGAAATTATTCCGCTCACATATACTATTGAGAGAAAATTAGCCCAATCTCTGAGTGAAAGTCTTTCTGAGAGATATACCATTGTGAGATTTGGAGTCAAAACGCATTTTCAGCTGGTGGTTACAAAACTTGTGTGTATTTTGAAAAAGAAGGCTAAGTTAATGTTGGCTATATCACACACTACACTCCGAGTATAAATTTTGTGAAATAATTTTGGAGTTGTATGATTTTTAAATTTTGATTTATATATTTTTGCTGAAATTTGATGTTTGTGAGTATCATCACTGAAAGCCCTCACGAGACTATAACTCGTCCACTAGTGGTGAGCTAGGGGTTTAAAGGCTTGTTGCATGCGCTAAATGCAATCGAAAGTGCCAGCGAAAGTGGTGTAGTTTAGGATTTTTGTTTTTGTTTTTAGAGTTTTTAGTTTTTGTTTTGCTCGAGGACTAGCAAAATGTAAGTTTGGGGGTATTTGATGAGTACAAAATAAATACATATTTTATTCCTAAATTTATTATTGTTAGTATCTCATTTTATTTAATTTTATCTAATTAGTATAATTTTGTATTTTGCAGGTTTAAAAGTGAGGATGACAGAAAAAATGCTTAAATATAAAGTCTGGGCCCATTATGAGTTATTTTGGACCTCAAGCCCAATTATTGAGCCTATTAAGAAAAGCCCATGAAGAAATCCACATGTGTGAATACTATTTCAATTATCTCAAGAGGAAATTCGAAATTTACAAGCTAATATAAGAGGATTTTCGAATTTGGAAAGTGGATTAAGGAAAGAGAGAGAAAATAAGGAAGGGAGAAAAATAAGGAAGGTTTGATACATGTTCAGTATTTTGGTCATAAATTTCTACTCCGATGTCTGGTTGCCTTGATTCTTTTTGCGTTAGAAATAAGACTTCAAGGGCTACAACTTTGTAGTTTACAACTTTTCCTGATTCGAAAGTTAAAAGGGTCAAAACTGAGCTGCAAGATAGTATATGTGTAAAAAACGGGATTCTACACCCACTTTCCTTATACAAATTTAGCTCATTGCCTCTTTTAAGTCATTCTATATTTAGCACAAATCAAATCCGCCCTCCATGTGTCCCTTGCTTTATTTAAATCTTTGAATCCAATCCATTCATTCCACCTCCTTTCATCTATAAATACTAGCCATCTCCCATTGAGAAAACTGAACTTGGGCATTGAAGAAAAGGAGAGGAGAGGAAGAAGAGAAGGAGAAAGACTGTGGGATTTTCAGTCCACATTGGGTTCTAAGGTTGGTGGATTTTGATTTCCATTGTATTTTTCTTATGTCTTTATTCCAAAATTTCATTGATTTGTAATTTTTAATTCCATGTTTTAATTAATAAAAGAAGGTGAGATTATTAGAATTATGGTTTTCCAAATTTTGATTTTTATTATGATGGTTTGAATCATTTTAGTTCTTGACTCCTTCCTTGGTAGTTAATTTGGACATATGAAATAGTTAGATCTTTGATTAACATTACTATTCTAGGTCTAAGGTTCTTTGGGACATGAAATATTTAGATCGGAGAATTGCATGATTAATCTAGATCTAAGGTTCAGATTAATTAGGGAACTAATTTGATGAAAGACTTGAATAAGATTGAAATTTTATGTGAGCTCCATGTTCTAGGCCGTTATTTTATTATTAAAATTTGGATGATAATGCCTCCTTGATTCTTTGATCCAGTTCCATTGTAAATATGTATATAGGTAATTTAGATGTTATTTATGTTTTCTTTTGTTTATAAATACAAATTCTTGAAAATTGTGGAACTAGATTGGAAATAATTTAATTGCATCTTAATTCTGTATTTTAAATTAGATTGAGATTGTTTATATTTTTATATTAATGCCACCATTTTAATTAAAATTAGTTAAATTGTTAGATTCTATGTTTAAATCTAGAATGTTTCTAAATTACGATTAAAACTCATAGATTAGATAAATTATTCTATATTTATGATTTATCTCCATATTTTTCAAAGTTCTTAAAATACATAATTGAATGGTGTATTTTCATGGATATATTTTCCTAAGTTCCGATGGGTTCGACCTCGCACTTAATCGCTATACTATCTAAATGATTCGTGCGCTTGCGAGTTATAAATTTAAAATTTGCACAACAAGTTTTTGGCGCCGTTGCCGGGGAACTTAAAACAGATTGCCATTGAATTATTTATTTTTAGAAATAATGTTAATTTTAGAAATATCTATTTTTGGCAACTCTTTAAAATTAGAAATTTCTATTCTTCTTAGAAATTCTAATTTTAGAAGGTTACCTTATTTAGAAATTCTAAAAATAATCAGGAGATTATCTAAATTTGGAATCACAGCTAAATTTAGAAATTTTTTATTTTTGGATATTTCTATTTTTAGAAATTTTCAAAAATATCTACTTTCTATTTTTAATATTTTCTAATCTTAGAATTTTAATCTAATTTAGTCATATTCTATTTTTATTAAAGTAGACCTAAATTTGGAAAGTTCCAGCTAAAAAATTTCAAAAAGAAAGGGAAAAAAATTTTTGATCAACTTTGAACTTATTTGAAAATCTGATTTAGATTAATTTGGTGGATATTAATTTAGAAATTTTTATGGTCTTAATTTAATTTAGAGTTCATAATTAGGTTCCAATCATTTAATTTCCTCCACTAGTTATAACATTAGGAAATTGCATTTAGATTAGGTTTCATGCATTTTTTTTAGATTCAGAATCTTCACCAAAGTTTGTGGTGTTATATTTTGCAGGATTTTAATCGTGCGCTCTAAAATTTTTGCGGAAGTAAACACTACAAGCTAAGGTAAGTGCCTAAATCTCTTTTCTTTAAATTTTTAATTTTTCATGCATTCATATAGATTTTCTTAGGTTGTCTTGCATTTATTTTGCATATAAAAAATTGAAAAAAAAAAAAAAAAAAATAACATATTTAATTTACTCATGCATATTAAGGTATTAATTTCATGCATTAGCTTAGTTATTTGATTATTGTTTGCATGTTTGCTTTGAGTATTTCATTGTTAGATTATGATGCATTAAAAAAAAAAAAAAAAAAATCTGTGAGTATTTGATAAGTAGATTAGGATTTGATTGTTCGTGTTTGAGTCTGTCAGTGTCCGTGTGTCCATTTTGTCCAGTCTGTTTAGATTAGGTTTTTGCATTTTGTGTGTGTCTCTGAGTCTATGTTGAGTTTATCTGTGCGTCAGTATGTGTTTGTGTTGATGTTGGACTAGTTTAGGTTTTTACTTTTGTTGAGTCAGTTTTTTTGTTTTTGTATCAGTATAGAGTCTTTGTTGTTTGTGTTTTGTTATCTGTTTGTTTTTGCAGGTTTTGAATAAAGAGTGCCCACTCAGGTATTTTTCTGAATTTTTAGTTGTTCGTTTCTGATATTTTCTTCTAATTTGCAACTGATCACTGTAGATTAGGGAACATTGAGGACAATGTTCAATTTAAGTTTGGGGGTATTGAGGGTTACAGTGTGTTTGTTTTTAGTCTTGTGTCCGTTTTAGAGTCAATTTGAAAGAAAAAAAAATCAGTCTTATGTTTTGTTTTTGAGTAAAAAAAAAAATTTTTAAAAAAATCTTTGAATTTTAGCATTAATATGTGGATTAAAATTTTTATATCATGCTTTTCCATTTGAATTTTATGAAATTTATGCTTGGAAACTTTTACACTAACCATATTAATATTAGCTTGAAAAAAAATATTTATGAGTGAAGTAATCACCGGAAGAATACCAGTGAAGACTTGTGACCCAGTGAGCTTTTGAGCCATTCGACTTTTCTGAGGGGTTATAAGTAATTCTTATTTTATTTGATGTGCGCATTATTATATTTGTTGTTAGATCTCATTATTCTTTATTTTGGTCAAATTACTGAGAATGACATCAAAAATTGGATTATTACACCTGAAATTTTTTCTGAATTTATTTGAAACAATTAAATAATCATATGAAGCTTAGGAAGTGATATAGGCCATTGTTTTGGATCATTTGAGCCTTTGAAGCCTACCTATTTTTTGTCATATGTTATCTTGTTAGTTCCCACTTTTGAGCCTTGAATATGAATTTAGCCTATTTTTATTGATTAACCATGTTATCCATACCCAACTCCGGTTGTGGAGTTTGAGCCTATATTGAAAAATCTATGACCTATTCTAAGGACCCAGGAAAAGGTTAGAGATGATTGTTATTGGGATGGTACTCTAAGAAAATTATGGCAGTTGAAAAAGAAAAAGAAAAGCATCAAAAGGAAATGAAAAAAAAGAAAAGAAAGGGAATATCCATACATCATAAATGAAGGATGTGAAAAAAAAAAGGTGAAAAAAAAAAAAAGATTTGAATTTGAAAAGAAAAGAAATGCTTTGAAGATTCCGAGTGATAAAAAGAAGATAGAGGAAGCAATATCCCATTATAAAATTTTGAAGACCTCTACCTTTTCTGTCCAAATATTTATTTTAGAGTCTTATTATCCTTCTTTGATATGACCCGGTCCTAAGCCACGTTTCGTCCTACAGTAAGTCCTATTGATCCTCAGTTAATATGGTATTTTAAGTGGAGAATAGATGATGAAGAATTATGGTGTATTATTTCAACATTCTCAGGAAAATGGCATCCTTTCATGAGATTTATGTTTTTCTTTGATTTTAATCGTTCTTTGATGATAAATATGTGAGATATTTGTATTTGAGAAATTATTCCGCTCACATATACTATTGAGAGAAAATTAGCCCAATCTCTGAGTGAAAGTCTTTCTGAGAGATATACCATTGTGAGATTTGGAGTCAAAACGCATTTTCAGCTGGTGGTTACAAAACTTGTGTGTATTTTGAAAAAGAAGGCTAAGTTAATGTTGGCTATATCACACACTACACTCCGAGTATAAATTTTGTGAAATAATTTTGGAGTTGTATGATTTTTAAATTTTGATTTATATATTTTTGCTGAAATTTGATGTTTGTGAGTATCATCACTGAAAGCCCTCACGAGACTATAACTCGTCCACTAGTGGTGAGCTAGGGGTTTAAAGGCTTGTTGCATGCGCTAAATGCAATCGAAAGTGCCAGCGAAAGTGGTGTAGTTTAGGATTTTTGTTTTTGTTTTTAGAGTTTTTAGTTTTTGTTTTGCTCGAGGACTAGCAAAATGTAAGTTTGGGGGTATTTGATGAGTACAAAATAAATACATATTTTATTCCTAAATTTATTATTGTTAGTATCTCATTTTATTTAATTTTATCTAATTAGTATAATTTTGTATTTTGCAGGTTTAAAAGTGAGGATGACAGAAAAAATGCTTAAATATAAAGTCTGGGCCCATTATGAGTTATTTTGGACCTCAAGCCCAATTATTGAGCCTATTAAGAAAAGCCCATGAAGAAATCCACATGTGTGAATACTATTTCAATTATCTCAAGAGGAAATTCGAAATTTACAAGCTAATATAAGAGGATTTTCGAATTTGGAAAGTGGATTAAGGAAAGAGAGAGAAAATAAGGAAGGGAGAAAAATAAGGAAGGTTTGATACATGTTCAGTATTTTGGTCATAAATTTCTACTCCGATGTCTGGTTGCCTTGATTCTTTTTGCGTTAGAAATAAGACTTCAAGGGCTACAACTTTGTAGTTTACAACTTTTCCTGATTCGAAAGTTAAAAGGGTCAAAACTGAGCTGCAAGATAGTATATGTGTAAAAAACGGGATTCTACACCCACTTTCCTTATACAAATTTAGCTCATTGCCTCTTTTAAGTCATTCTATATTTAGCACAAATCAAATCCGCCCTCCATGTGTCCCTTGCTTTATTTAAATCTTTGAATCCAATCCATTCATTCCACCTCCTTTCATCTATAAATACTAGCCATCTCCCATTGAGAAAACTGAACTTGGGCATTGAAGAAAAGGAGAGGAGAGGAAGAAGAGAAGGAGAAAGACTGTGGGATTTTCAGTCCACATTGGGTTCTAAGGTTGGTGGATTTTGATTTCCATTGTATTTTTCTTATGTCTTTATTCCAAAATTTCATTGATTTGTAATTTTTAATTCCATGTTTTAATTAATAAAAGAAGGTGAGATTATTAGAATTATGGTTTTCCAAATTTTGATTTTTATTATGATGGTTTGAATCATTTTAGTTCTTGACTCCTTCCTTGGTAGTTAATTTGGACATATGAAATAGTTAGATCTTTGATTAACATTACTATTCTAGGTCTAAGGTTCTTTGGGACATGAAATATTTAGATCGGAGAATTGCATGATTAATCTAGATCTAAGGTTCAGATTAATTAGGGAACTAATTTGATGAAAGACTTGAATAAGATTGAAATTTTATGTGAGCTCCATGTTCTAGGCCGTTATTTTATTATTAAAATTTGGATGATAATGCCTCCTTGATTCTTTGATCCAGTTCCATTGTAAATATGTATATAGGTAATTTAGATGTTATTTATGTTTTCTTTTGTTTATAAATACAAATTCTTGAAAATTGTGGAACTAGGTTGGAAATAATTTAATTGCATCTTAATTCTGTATTTTAAATTAGATTGAGATTGTTTATATTTTTATATTAATGCCACCATTTTAATTAAAATTAGTTAAATTGTTAGATTCTATGTTTAAATCTAGAATGTTTCTAAATTACGATTAAAACTCATAGATTAGATAAATTATTCTATATTTATGATTTATCTCCATATTTTCCAAAGTTCTTAAAATACATAATTGAATGGTGTATTTTCATGGATATATTTTCCTAAGTTCCGATGGGTTCGACCTCGCACTTAATCGTTATACTATCTAAATGGTTCGTGCGCTTGCGAGTTATAAATTTAAAATTTGCACAACACACATGTCTCGAGTGTGTACATCTTCAAGGGCCATTGGGCTTGCCATGTTTGGACTTGGAATGACCCAAGCTGCTCACGCACCTCCCACGGTCGAAAATAAAATTTTCATCTCTCAACTTGGGCACCGAACTTGCTAAATTGCTAACGTATCCGCCTCGATTAAAATTAAAATTTTGATTACGTCCATATATGCCCGCATCAGTGGTTTTTAGAATAAAATCCTAGCCATCCATTATGCCCAAATTGCAAGATCGAGCATTCCTATTGGCTAGTATGTGTAGACATGGATTGGTCCCAAATGAGGCAACCTATCCTTGCATATTTCTTTCTCCCTTTTCATAGGATGTTTTAGAGGAAATAGTCTTCCTTGTTGAGGTGAACCAAGGCAAGGATATTCCAGTATTTTCACAATATTTTTCTTATAAATGTATGCAATTTTTTAATTTCACACTTCAATTAATTTTTTTTGGAGAATTTCGAATTCTAGTGGGAGTTTGTGTTTTGCTAGGCTTCTCAAGCCAAGGTCGGATAGTGGTCCGAAAAAAGTAATGTAATACCTTGTCCCAAAAAGTCCGACGTTACTAATGGCATTGGAAATTCCCTGGTATATAAGTAGTAGCCTTTCTCCTTCTAGCAAAAGGCCTTTTGGGAGCAATAGTGGGTTAGCTCGCCAAAGCAAAGCCGTGCAGGTCCGTGTGTAGGCCCAAAGCGAACAATATTTTGCTAGCGGGACGGGTCTTTACAAATGGTATCAGAGCATGGTTCAACTCTCTGCTTGAGGGTGTGGGCTTGGTTGTTGTGTATGTAGAGCCGAGGATGACTCTGACTTTAAGGGGGTAGATTGTAATACCCTGTCCCAAAAATTCCCACATTGCTAGTGGCATTGGAAATTCCCTGGTATATAAGTAGTAACCTTCCTCCTTCTAGCACAAGGCCTTTTGGGAGCAACAGTGGGTTAGCTCGCCAAAGCAAAGCCGTGCGGGTCCTTGTGTATGCCCAAAGCGGACAATATTGTGTTAGAGGGACGGGTCCTTACAAATGGTATTAGAGCATGGTTAAACTCTCTGCTTGAGGGTGTGGGCTTGGTTGTTGTGTGTATAGAGCAGGGGACGGCTCTGGCTTTAAGGGGTAGATTCTAATACCCTGCCCCAAAAAGTCCCACATTGCTAGTAGCATTGGAAATTCCCTAGTATATAAGTAGTAGCCTTCCTTCTTCTACCATAAGGCCTTTTGGGAGCAATAGTGGTTGGCTCGCCAAAGCAAAGCCATGCGGGTCTGTGTGTAGGCCCAAAGCAGACAATATTGTTCTAGCGGGACGGGTTGTTACAAGTAAGTACCATGGATTCTTCATTCAATTAATGTTTCATGGTTTTTAGATTAAGCACTCCAATTTCAATTTTATTATCCTTTTTTATTTGATTTTGTATTTCAATTTAATTTAATTAAAAGATATCTTAACTTAAGTTCCAATGAGTGTATTTGAATTCGTGGGAAACGTGTCGTTACGAGATTCGTTCGTCAACTCAGAGCAAGGTAGAATCCTTTCATAAATTTTATGATTGGTTGTGCGAGCTCCATAGATGAGATTGTCTTTGGCTCTATTATCCGGGCCTATCTGGGTGTATTGTTGAAAATTTGACCCATGCCAGCATCATTTGTTCATCAAAACGAGTGCTCTTGGGAATTTAGTGTCTGCTCTGTGAATGCTTCAAATTGAATTTATTTTATTATTCAGCCACGCATTTTAATTTAAGTCCTTTCTACAGTTTTTTTCAATTTTGTGGGCTTTGATTTGATGTATTTAATTTACCGGACTTTTCTTCTATGAGCTGATGTATTTAGATTATCTTTCATCTCCATGACTGTTGTTTGCCACATGCAATCTGTACACAAACCAGATTGTTGAACAGTAGTGTGTTGTGGTGGAGTAATCATTTGGACCTTAGATTTTCATTGATAGAGACCGATCTGGATGTGTTTTCAAGAATCAGTAATTGTTATGATAATTCAAGCCGGGCAGAAACAGTTTTGCGACTTTGGTGCATGTTGAACATAATCCAATTTTGTCTTCAAAATAGACGACTGACTGTAGAATTTTATGGATAGTCTAGAGAACTCATAAAAAATTGAATTTTTTATGGTGGATAGCACTCTCATTAAGCTTTCTAGAAATATTGTATTTCCCTGATTCTGAGCTTCCTAGCCAAGATATCGTCATTTTACTAGACAGTTGTAGAACTGTGAGACATACTGCAGTTGGGATCTAGTTTTCAGTTACAATCGATTTTTGATTAGATAAACCTGCTCCAATTCTTTATTAGTTTTTCAACATCTCTAACTCTTCCTGTCTACTTTCCGACCATATATAGCATGCCAAAAATAGAGGTTTGTAGCTTCGGTTGTGAATTTTGTCGTCCCAATCCGTAAAACCAGACTCGATAGAAACTATAACTGTTGTTCCAAATTTTACACTATATTGTAGAGCTGATTTGCAACATCATTCAGCACTAGAAAGATCCAAAATCTTTATTGTTGGTAGATCTCCCAATGAGCATTCCGAAAATATGCAGCATATCAAAAGCGGAGTTCTGTAGCTCTAGTTACAGGTTTTTTCATAAAAGTGCATATATTGGGACAGGACATCAACCTGTTTGTTGGGTAATAAGCCAACCAACAAGACAGTGTTTGGGAAGATTGCAAATTAATTTTACAGTAGTATCTTGCAGTGTTTTTCTGATGGATTTTTAGCACATATCGATTTTTCAATACCGATAGCCTTTGGGTTAGATTGCGTGGTTGACACTGGATTTCACTATATTGTGATCTAATGTGTGTGTATAGCACACTGTCTTCAATCTCTAGGTTCCAGTGTCTTTTTTTGCCTTGTTCCTGTCAATAGCTGGAAGGTTAAGACCCAGAATAGTTTCGGCAAAACCAGATGTCACTCCAACACACCTAAAGCCTGCACGGACATGGTCGTATGGTGACAAGCGTCAGGAGGACTCTCATCATGCTTTGTTTGGCCTCAGAGGCAGATGGCAGTGCTTCACATTACAATTAATGCACGAGCGGCACCCATCTCCCACGTCAAATTATCTCACTCATCAGATGGATCTGATGGCTCACTCAGCATACAACAACTTTGACACTTCGACATATGGCCAAAACGAAGGAGACACTAGAGAAGACAATAAACAATACCTCAACTTTGAACTCATCATGTCAGAATCCTCAGCGGGTATTTGGTGATTTTTTTAGATTGAGTTTAGAGTTATAATTTGTACTTGAATGTTGAAGATTTCTATTCTTTTCTATTTGATTATAAAAGAATGTAAAGGACATCTCCATAGAGTTCAGAGAAGCAACCCATCAGTATACGACAGACTAGTGAACCCTATGTCCTCATTTAAAGGTGTTCAACTTCCAGGAATGGTTGAAACTTCACATGCAATTTGGTAGGGCACATGGCTTCATGAGAAAGTCCGAGCCAACAGGTGGACCCAGCGCACAATGTCAGCGACGCGGTAGTCATAGCAGTCTAAACAGGAGCCTGCTACACCCGCACTCCCAAACTCGATTCCTCTAGATGGTGAGAATGATGCGGGCATCATAAGTTTATGAGTCACTTCTAGTTGTGCCTATGGCGCAGGTCGGGACCGGGAAAGTTCAGCAGTGCATATCATCCCTACACAACCGGACATACAGAAGTGGAAAACCAATCGATGGGTAATTCACTTCAGAGTCAGGTTGGATGCAAGCTCAGGCAGTGGGACGTTGTACAACCTCTAGCTTAGTTCGAGCTAAACCACCAAACACAACCCATTCCAAGTTTTGTACATCTCTAACCACATTTCAGTACTTGATTTGGCCCCCTTACTATTCAAGGGCCAACCAACAAAAGACCGTGTTGCCAAGATCCAGAGAATGCACTGCGAAGTCACGATCCGGATCAATGAAAACAATAGTCGGTTCCAAATAGATGCAAATCACACCAAATGGCTAGTGCGGTTTGAATAAGGTGACCTAGTGTGGTTCAATCTGAGAAAAAAATAGATTTCCAACCAGCAAATATGGAAAGTTGAAGAAGTAGACCATTGGACCTTGTGAGTTCCTGCATCGCATCAATAACAATGCATACAAGGTTTATCTGCTAAACAGTTACAACATCAAAGACACCTTCAACGTGGGTGATTAGAAGCCTTACCACGGTGAGGAACCTTTGTAGAGTGGAAATGAGACTAGGGGTGAAACTCTGGTTGGGTTTTGGGCCGAACCCGCATGACCCGACCTGAAAATATGCTAGTCGGGTTATGAAAGTCGGGTCAGTAGGTCAGGTCGGGTTGAGAAGTCAGAAACCCGCATTGAATTCTGGTCGGGTTGGGTTAGAGATTTTTAAGTTAATTCGACCCGACCCAGTCAAACCCGACCCGACTCGTTAAAAAGTAGGCTAAAGTAGGTTCAATATGCGGGTCGAGTCGGGTTTCGGGTTGAGTCGGATTATAATTTGGATCGGGTCGGGTCAATATGTCCAGTCAAAAGTTCGGGTCGGGTCGGGTCGGGTTCCATATATTAGTAACTCGGAGCGAGTTGGGTTTTAAAAAACCCGACTCGACCCTGCTCGATTTCAGCCCTAGATGAGACCAAGTCGAGGTCGAGTTCTTCTTAGGTGGGAAGAGACGATGAGGGCATCAGACCCAATGATTCACATTCACTGGACTCGTCAGTGGACTTCGACCACTTGGTGGAAATTGCATTGCTTTTTATGACCCAATTTGATCGTGACAACCACAATTGGACTCCGTCTAATTATCCATTTCATTCTCATAGCTCGAGCCCAATGACCCAACGGACCCGAGTGACCTAGATTTTTCACGGTCCAATTTGATTGTAGCAACATATCCTTGCATATTTCTTTCTCCTTTTTTCACAGGATTTTTTAGAGGAAACATTCCTCCTTCGTGTGGTCGACCATGGCAGGGATATTCTTGTTTTTTCACAGCATTTTTCCTATTGATATGTATGCAATTTTCAAATTTCATACATCAATTGAAATTTTTGGAGAATTTCGAATTCTAGTGGGAGTTTGTGTTTTGGGAGGCTACAAACCAAGGCCGGACATTGATCCAAAACAAGTAAGTACCATGGTTTTTTAATTCAATTAATGTCTTATTGGTTTTTAGATTAAGCACTCCAACTTCAAATTTATTCATCTTTTTATAATTCGATTTCGTATTTCAATTTTATTAAAAGAGAACTTAATCTAATTTTCAATAAGCGTAATTGAATTATTGGGAAGCTTGTCATTACGAGATTCGTTCAAAAACTTATGGCAAGGCAAAATCCTTTCATAAATTTCATGATTTGTTGTACAGGCTCTATAGACAGGAACGCCTTTGCATCCATTATTCTGGTGTGTTTGGGCGTATTGTTGAAATTCGACCCAAGCATGCATGAGATTTCTCTCTAACATTATTTCATTCTCTTTTTTTTTTCCTTCTATATCAGCTGGTTTATCTTTTCTCCCTTTTTATTTCTCTGAACTGACTTTTCGCACAGCTCCTTCTGCCGTTTGAGCACCCTCCTCTCTCTCCTTCTCGATTCTCTACAGGAAACTTCCATCCTCGTCCATCCGAATTTCACTGAGTTGTCAAAGGTGGTTCTCTAACCCGAACGCCAACGAGTACTTGTTGTTCTTGCTCGTGTGAGACTCAATGGGACCCACGAGAAGGTGACGAGGCTATTGACATGGCACTCAAAACGTGGGGCCCTCTTTCCCTCCATCAGTCTGATCATGAATTCAGAGGGTCAATTTCTCAGTTTTGTCCAATCACACCTTTCTCTTATTATTAAAATATGAAATTAGAATTACAAAATAAAGGAATTGAAATTAAAAGACAAGAAAATACAACAACAAAAATTAAAAATACCAACCTCAAGAACTCAATGAAAAATCTCCCAAAATCTTCTCTTTAATTCCTCCAATTCTTTGCACAACCATTAATTCCTAAGCCCAGTTCGAATCTTATTGAATGGAGATGGCCTCTATAAATAGGACAAAGGGAAGGAAAGAAAGGGCTAAGATCGAATTTTATATAAAGGGAAGGTAGGAATGAATGGTCTAGATTAATTATCTTATTTGTGGAAAGGAGGTGAACTCAAAGGTGTGGATCGAATGATCAATAAGGGAAAGGCCAAGTATATGGTAGAGATGGCTTGTCTTAAGAAGTAAGGAATCAAAAAAGGGAAGGGCAGAGAAAGAGGTGGCGTGGGTGATTAGCCAATACATGGCCGACCATTGTTGGGGCATATGAAGGGTCGGCCAACACATGACAGCAATCCTCTTGCTTTCTGATATTCTCGATCCTAATAGGTTTTTCCTTTTTTTTTTTTTTTTTATTTCTTTCCCTTCTTCCACTTAATTCTTGTAAGAAGCAATGATGGGCAGATATGCACTCCTCTGATTTCAAATAAACTCCAATATGCAACTGGTTCCAAAACTTTGCTCTTCTCCTATTTCTTAATGTATCTCTGGTTCAGCAACTAGCTACCCCTCAATTTGCTTTCTTGCTCTGCTATTTGCCAAGGACAACCACATCCGAACGAATAGGATGAGGATCCCTCTTTGTTCTAATGACAACAATGCTTCCTGAAACTTTTGCTGCGGTTTGGAACTGTTCTGTTCTGGCGTGGAATGCTTTTCTCTCCTTGTTTCCTTTGTATTTGCTGGTTACAAGGACAACAACATATTTTTTTCTTTGACAACAGACAAATGGGCTGGTTGCTTCTATCGTCAATGGGTTCTCTTGTGATTCATGCTATAGAAATCTGTCACATCCCTCTTTATTTGCTGATTTTCTTCAAAAATCTTTGTACAACCAAAGTAGTTCACGCCTCTTTTATTGACTGCTATATGCAAATGTAAATTATCTGTATACATAAAATACCTGTGTGAGGATCGCTGGCCCTATAATAAGGACTATATATCAACTATATAGATGGCTTACGCCAAAATTGCTTTAAAAATAAGTTAGAAAAAAACCATAATGTTGTCTCCATCTTAGGAATCCTTATATTTTTTTTTCCTTGGAATTTGATCAAGTCAACAAGTCATGAGATATTAAAACCTATTCTTAATTGGAATTTATTTATTAATCGGTAGTCTGACTCTGACACCCATTTATCTCAAGACATTTTATTAGTTATTAAATTTTTCTTCATGTGAATGTTATAGGGCCAGCGATCCTCACACGGGTATTTTGTGTATACAGATACGGGTTTTACCATGATGTCCAATTTTCCCTCTACCTGCCGTATCGAAGAAAAAAGAATACCAAAATTCATGAACAATGCAAATTGGTTCGCCGAAATTGCAAATTGGCTCGACAAAATTCATGAACAATGCAAATCGGCTAGCCAAAATTGTAAGTCGACTTGCCAAAATTCATGAACAGTTCAAATCAGCTTACCGAAATTGCAAATCAGCTCGCCGAAATTTACATGAACAGTAAAAATTAGCCCATCGAAATTTTACTATTCTTGCGAAGGGTAAAATCGAAAATACACTAAAACTCGTATTGCTAAACACAAAATACCCGTGGGAGGATCGCTGGCCTTATTATAGGGATAACGATCTTCCCACAGGCATCTTGTGTAGCAGACATGGGTTTTACTGTATTTTCCATTTTGCCCTTCGAATCGGCTTGCCGAAACCTTCGAATCACCTAAAGCAAAGGTTTCGACAAGCCGATTCGAAGGGCAAAATGGACAATACAGTAAAACTCATGTCGGATTACACAAAATATTCATGGGAGGATCGTTGTCCTTATTATAGATAGAGAGGTCCACTTATTTTATTTTTGAGAAAATTTAAACGAAAACTAAATAAAATGAAATAAAAATCAATTTTGTACTTCAAATAAGTTTTAAGCAGGTATATTTTTTTGAAGTGTTAACTGCTTTATACATTTTTCTTGTAATTGGTAAAAGTTATAAAAAGTTAAGAACAATAAGTAGATAAAATTTGAAATTCATCTAACTATTTAGTCATATAATTTTTAATCTTAAGATATGGATGATTATAAGCTATTCTTTTTTCATAGTTTATCTTGTTGAGTAGTAATAATTTAAAGAAAGAGTTTTATTAATATTATGTCATTTATAAAACTATTTATTCATCACACATTCACACCTAATCGATGGTATACACCTACTTGTATTTCATAAGCAAAATAATAAATTTGTGGAGAGACATTTTAAATCTCTTTTTTAGGAGGTTATTCTTTAAATACTAAAATAGATTATATATTTTTGTTTAAATATGAAAAGATTAATAATAGACAATGATATGTAAAATTTGAGTCTTATATAATTATTTTAGTTTTGCGATTTAAAATTTTAAAAATTCAATGAACATTAATTTTGACTTTTAATAATGCATTTTATGATAGTGTGATGACCAAACTAAGAAGATTCGTACATATTCCAAAGATTAGTCGATTGAGACGTATGGATACCTCGATCTTGAAAAAGAATCAAGAAGACTCCGAGTAAAAAACTCCATGAAGACCACTCTGACAAATTGTCACAAATATTATTCTCAGGATATTAACGGTAATTGGTAATGTCAGAATATTTTCAAATTCTCAAATTTTTAGTGAAAAATTAATGGGAAAATCACAAAGAAAATCTAATATTTAAAAGTAATAAAAATATACTACATAAATGTATTAATAAAATAAAAAGTTTAATAAGGAATTTATCAAAAAATTATCATAATATTATTATTTATCATATTCTTAACTTGGTTTTTTAGAGAATTTATCGCTATACTGATAAATACATAATATTAATACAGTATTAATTTTTTATCAATAAAAATAGGGGAGCCATACAGACACTCGGGAAATCTTTCCCTATACAACCGTTTTCCAAAAGTTGATAGAAATTACCCTTTTGTCCTTTCACTTAAAAATGCCAAATCCTCCAAACGAGTGATCCACCAAATGAAAAAATTCCTTCTAACGATTCTGAAGTAGGATTTTTAAACGAAGTTATTTCTCGACTGATTTCTACAAACAAGGTATTAAAATTCATCTACTCTAAATTTTATGAACTCCTGGACTGATTTTAAGTGAAAAGACTATAATTTTATGCTTCAAAAATTATATCCAAAGAATTGAGGAACTTCCCTCTTAATTTTTTTAGTACGATTTTTGAAGCCTAAAACTATATCCTGTTTCACTTAAAATCAGTTCTGAAGTTCATGAAATTCAGAGTACATAAATTTTGATACCTTGTTTGTAAAAATCGGTCGAGAAAGAGGCTCATCTGAAAATCCCACTCCACACTCCAAACCAAGGAATTCCTATTTCATTCGAACGAATGTGGGATGTAGAGTGAGATTTTCAAACGAAGGCGTTTCTCAACCGATTTCTAAAAATAAGGTATCAAAATTCATATACTCCGAATTTTATGAACTCCGGGACTGATTTTAAGTGAAAATAGTATAGTTTTGGGTTTCAAAAGTCGTACCCAAATAATCTTTTTTGATTCTTTGGGTACAACTTTTGAAGCCCAAAACTATACCCTTTTCACTTAAAATCAGTCCCGGATTTTATAAAATTCAGAGTAGATGAATTTTGATATCTTATTTATAGAAATCAGTTGAGAAATAACTTCATTTGAAAATCTCACTTCACAGTCCACTTCGTTCGAACAAATTTTTGTATTCATCGGAACAAATTTTTTCATTGGGTTGATCACACCTTTGGAGGATGCAGTGTTTTTAAATAGAAAGGCAAAAGGATAACTTTCATCAACTTTTGAAAAATGAATATATAAGGATATCTATGTGGCTCTCACAAAAATATGATAAATTTAAAAATATCTATCGATATTTATGAGAGTGCTTTCGGGGAGTCATTCGTTGGGTCATAGTCAATCTGAACGTCTAAGGTCTCACGGACGTAAGCGTGTGGATGGGATTGGGGGTGCCACGTGCCACTGCCCCCAACTTTGATACTATTACCAGCTTCTTTTAATGCATGATAACTGTAATTATGTAAAAGACATAGAATGCCCTTCCAAACTGTAGGTATTCATTTATATCCAGCCGTACAATTACACTGAGGTGGCCTCCACCGGAAATGATAAAATGGATAAAGTATTTTATGAAAAAACTCGTGCTCAATCATGTACATAATTCGTTATTAAAATTAAAATTATGAATTAAATTGGATCATTATATAATTAATAGATGATATGAAATTCTATCGGATGTCGGTTGATATATCAGCTGAGAATTTTTTCTCTCTTAATTTTTTTTTAAATTATCTTTATCAGTCGATATTAACGATGTCTATCGCCGATATATATCTGATACCAACCTATATTTATTTCCCAACTTCAAGTAAAATGTCTATGTAATAGTTCATATGAATTAGAGTATGTAATCATACTTTCTTCTTTTCACATTGTCTATTTCTATAAATTGTATATATATCAATTTGAATTCATTTCGAATTGATTTCTTGATTGAATTAAATATTCATTTATATTAAACCTTATTTTAATTATTGATATTGAAAGTTTAGAAAGTAGACTTTTTAAATTCAATAGACATTATATTTTGAAAACCCATTCTACGCCTGGTTATATGGAAAATATAGTTAAACCCACCCATCTTCATGCATTGGGTCCTATTTCTATGCGCCCAACAAGGCCCAGAGATGATTGTCACCCATGGACAACATTTCTCTCTTCAAAGAGAATAATGAACTTCCTTCACACTATAACTTTAATTATTTTTATTTTTTTATTGTTTCCTATTGCAATGCACTTACACTGTAATTCAGTAATAACTTTTCTTATTGATTTTTGAGTTATATACCTATAGCTAATTTAACACATATTTGAATTATATACCTATAGCTAATTTAACACATATTTGAAATGTGGGAATATTACAATAATGCGATTTGTGTGAGATTTTGGATTGATGATGCAGGCATCTATGGAAGTGATCAAATTTTAGTTTTAACCCGGGCAAACACGCACATTAACAATTTAGCAAGTTCGATGCATGTGCATCAATTGACCTGCCTGTAAGTGCCCCGGTTCGTCCGAGTCACCCTTGTTGTCAATTATGTGACTCAATTGGACTTGCCTTAGATGTATGAGAAGATCTACTATAAAATTGAAGAATCTACACCGAATACGTTATTGGCACACCGGTAAGTGAACAGTAAGAGACCTTAGGCTAAGTCAAATACCTTAGAAGTCAAATGGTTATAAACTGGAAAATAAGATAATAACTGACTTTCAGCCTCGAGGCCTCGTGCAATCTGTCGAGGCCTAGCAGCCAATCTTGTGCTGAATTGTATTTTGAACAACTGTAACTCAGTTAACCTTGTGTCTTCTTGACTGAGTCTCGTACAAATTTAGGAAGTTAAATCTGTATTCCTTTAATTAGGAGTTTATTATGATAAGATAATATATCCACATGTTGAAACTCAAATAGCCACTTCACATGTTTTGAATTAATAACCGTTGGGGAGCTGACCTTGTATGACAAGAATGGAAAGGCTCCTCCATGAGGTGTAAGATGATTTACAATCCTCAATTTGATCCTTGATTGATGATTGAGATATATTGGTTGTCAATCATGCACGGTGGCATCTTAGTTGGTTGGATATTTACTAAAGACAAAATAACTTATGTATATCTGAGCTGTCTTTCCATGTTTACCACCACGAAGCCTCATTGGAATCCTCGAGGCCTCGTTGGCGTGACTGGCTACAAAACTGCAGACAATCTTATAAATAACGGTAAGCTATATGAAATGACCACCGATTCACACAAACAACATTTTGGAAAATTAGAACAATGTGATCAGAGCTATTAGCCTCCTTCCCTTTACACCTTCTTCATCAGCTCCTTTCATAGATGTTTAGATAATCAATACCCCAGTGCTGATGAAGCTTAAGGTGTTCACATAGGACCTGAAAAACAGTCATACCCAAGTCCTATACTGTTGTGCCGATGATCACTTTGATGGAACTAATATGATGGAAATGAGCACACAGATCAAGTAAAGAAGAAAACGCTAAAAGGAAAACGGATAAAGCCCAAGGAAAGTATTTCTTCTTCCTTTTTATTTCAAACATTATAAAGTGAATTAAAACTGTATGTTCGAACCACTCTAAAAAATAGGTGTAGAGGACTAGACCGATTGGGTTGAATCTCTATAAAAAACTAGGTTATACTATTTGTGTGTGAGACCCATACATAATATATTTGGGACGACCCTAGAGATTGGGAAGTCTGATAGTGGACGTAGGTTTATTGAAACCGAACCATTATAAATATCTGTGTCTATACGTGGCTGATGCTTTGAATTGATTGCTTTGATTGAATACTGTTTCATATACACACATTTATATTGATCGGTCATTTTTATTAAATAGTAGTTCATTTTACGGTGAAAGGATCTCATTGAATAATTCATATACTTAGATTAAAACTCGGTTGCGAAATTTTAAAAGGGAATTAAAATTAAAAATCGACCTATTCACCCACCCTAGATCGTGCATTACTCTAGTAATGGAATTTCAAATGGTATCAGAGCTCGGTTACTCTGAGTTGGACTCAATTGTCCGAGTTGATCTTTTACTAGAATCATGCACAAAGGTGATAGTCATCCTGTTTCTAAACTTCCCTATTTTGACGGTTCTAACTATGCCTCTTGGAAGGCAAAAAAGAAAAGTTTTTTTATATCATTAGATGGAGTCATTTGGGAATCAATAGTAAGAGTATGGGAACCGCCGATTGAGGAAATCACAAAAAAACCTACTAGAGATGAAACTGGAAAATCTTTAGAACAAGTTATTGGTACCAAACTTAGAGACTATTTCACTTGGACAAACATGGAGAAAATGTTATACATAGCAAATGGAAAGGCATTAAACGCCATTATCTGTGTTGTCTCACTTAATGAATTCAAACATATAATGACTTGTTTGATAGCAAAAAATGCTTGAGACATCTTAGAAAGAACACATGAGGGTACCTCTTTCGTTAAGAGGTCTAAACTCCAAATTCTCCAATCTAAATTTGATAACATACGAATGGATGAAAGTAAAATGTTTATGAAGTTTTACTCAAAACTAAGTGATATAGTTAATTCTATGTGGGCTTTAGGAGAAATAATTTCTGAATCTAAAGTGTATACCAAGGTACTTATAAATCTAGCTAAAAGATTTAAACCTAAGGTAGCTATTATTGAAGAGTATAGAGATGTTTCATTGATGAAAATTGATGACTTAGTATGATCTTTTCAAACCTATGAACTTTATTTTGAGGATGAAATGCCAAAAAGGAAATCTGTTGCCTTAAAGTCATCGTCAAACATTGAGAAACTTAAAGAAGAAAAATCTGAATCTGACAGTGAAAATAATGCTGCTTTGTTGGCTAAAAAATTTCTAAAAAATTTCAATAAAAGGAACAAGTTTAAAAACATTAAAAGAAGTGAGCCAAGGGATAAAAATACCAACAGATTTAATACATTAAAGGAAAAAGGAAGAGACAAAGACAAAGAACAAAAATGTTATAATTGTGGAGGTCAAGGACACTTTATTGTTGAATGTCATTCAAAAAGAAATAAGAAAGGCTTAACTGGAACATATAAAAATACATCTCAATCGGAAAGTGATTCTAATTAATTCACTCAAGATAAATCTGAAGATCTGAAAGGGTTCATAGCTTTTATAGTAACTATTGAAAATGATTCAAAAAGTGAATTAGACAATGATGAAGATGATGATCTTCAAGAGGCCTATGACTCCCTTTTTCTAGAAAGGCAAAATCTGGCTAAAAAATTAAGTAAAAAAAAAAAATCTGAAAATAGAAATTTAATAAGCCAGTTAGAAGAAGAAAAATGGACTAATGAAAATCTTATAAGAACCTTGAAAACTGCAAATGAAGAAAATTTAAAATTAAAACAATTTCAAAATGAGTTATAAGATAAGCTAAGAAATTATGAGAATAATATTAAAAAATTAGAAGATATTCGAAGTATCTTATCAGAAGAAATCATTAATGCTCATTCTAAAATAAACAGTTTTAGAAATCATAAACTCAATTTTGAAAATAAATTTACCCAAGGACAATACAAATTGGAAAGATTGCAAAATTCGGGTAAAAATCATGGGGACAAAACTGACCTTGGGTACAACCAAGACAATGTAAAAACAGTGAGCCAAACTATATTTGTTAAGGGTCAATTCTCTAGACCTTCAAATGTTACTTGTTTTTATTGTGCAAAAAGAGGAAATTTCATATTTGAGTGCAAACTTAGAAAAAGAAACTTATAGGAAAAAACAAATCAGAAAAAATCTGAATTACAAGTTTATGAAAAAGAAAAAAGAGAATATCATTACTATGAAGATTTGGCTCACAAATTGAACAAAATTTTAAATGAAAAAATGAGCAGAAAATTCGGATATAATCTTCAAAAATCTGTCCCTAGAAATTTAAAAAACACAACCACTTTGAAATGGGTTCCTAAGTATAAAAACCTGATTGTGTATACAACTTTAAAGGTTAAAAATTAGTCAAAATGGTACTTTGATAATGGTTGTTCAAGGCATATGACTGGTGATGAAACTTTCATGTCCAACGTTGTAGATTTCGATGGTGGTTCAGTTACCTTTGGGGATGAAAATCTAGCTAAAATTGTAGGGAAATGAACCTTAGATGATGTGCTATTAGTTGATGGTCTTAAACACAATCTTTTGAATATGTCTCAAATATGTGAGAAAGATCATTATGTTACATTCCGTAAGAATGATTGTCAAATTTATAACATTGAAGGTGAAGTTGCCTTTAAAGGGTTGAAAACTTCTGATCAGTGTTATGCTCTTGAAAACTGTCCTACTCCTAGCATAAATTGTAACGACCCGTCCCACTACGGGCACGTTAAAACTGATACAAACTCCTAAAACCAATCCGATACAATTTCGGATACTTTTTATTTCCAATGGGAGACACCACTCCCGCAACCCACACTAATCATAGTAATCCACCAATAAACCAAAAACCGTAAGCATCAATTATAATTTCAAATTATAGCATCAACCCATTATTACATTCATCCGGCTCAGTAAAAAGTACATATATCTCAAATACATTAACAGGTCCTCAAATACAAAATGAAACCAAGACAAGTACAAAGCTGCAACTCTACGCCCAATGTTCGATTGAGGGTCCCGCTGGCCCTTCCTCTATGAAGTACCTGTGAGGCAAGGGGTGAGCTCTACATGCCCAGTGAGGGTAACACACGCACCATATGTCACCAAGCATAGACAGCATATAATCACATGAACACAACAATGTCTAAGATGTCTACATGCATGACCATACAAACGTATGCCCTACCCCTAGCATAGGGCCCACGTCAGTCGGGTCTCTAGAACATCCTCTAACCAACGCAATGCAACTCCCTTATGCACCCAGCCGCAATAGTCCACCCATCCACGGGTACGCAAACTGATTCTCCGTTAGATCGGGGTTTCTAGTCCTCAACTAGACCTATGACCCTCTCATGACAACCCGCACGCATACCACGACCAACCCAAGAGCCGGACTCACTAGAGTCCCAAACTGATTACCACACGGGAGTAACCACCTCACCAGTCCTCAACGAACTACCAACCAGACTCATCTATGGTTTCATCAACCAAGCACCAGAGTCTCGTTAGTCAAACCTATAATCTCAGACCCCATATGCTGGTCTCCACACGACTGGTGTGTTCACCTCTCACAGAATTCTATAGGTCTTCTACCGAGTGAGCCGCCCGAACTTACTCGTTAGATGCCCATAAATTCCTAATGAGTCAACACCCACAACACAAGTCTCAACAATGGCCTCCAAAGTCATAACCACAGGTAAACACACTAGCACATCACACCACAGGCTGTCCCCACCATACAAGTATCCTAGCCTGGAATATCTCATCACATCACATTGTAGGTTGTCCCCACCCTATAGGTGTCCTAGCCTGAAATATCTCATCACATCACATTGCAGGCTATCCCCACCCTACAGGTGTCCTAGCCTGGAATATCTCATCACATCACATTGCAAGCTGTCCCCACCCTTCAGGTGTCCTAGCCTGAAATATCTCATCACATCACATCGCACCATCCCTCGACTAATGAGCGGGTAAGCACATCCTCAGCCTACTCGGTCATTCGGGGAATCACAAACCATACCAGCGGGAGCTGTCCCTCACCGCATCGTCCCTCGACCTAGGCGAGCACCTCCTCAACCTACTCGGTCATCTAAGGATCAAAACTATGCCAGAGGGAGCTGTCCCTCACCGTTCTGTCCCTCTACCTAGGCGAGCACCTCCTCAGCCTACTGTGTCATCTAGGGATCACAAACTATGCCAGCGGGAGCTGTCCCCCACCGCATCGTCCCTCGACCTAGGCGAGCACCTCCTCAGCCTACTCGATCATCTAGGGATCACAAACTATGCCAGCGGGAGCTGTCCTTCACCGCATTGTCCCTCGACCTAGGCGAGCACCTTCTCAGCCTACTCGGTCATCTGGAGATCACAAACTATGCCAGCGGGAGCTGTCCCTCACCGCTCTGTCCCCCGACGAATGACCAGGCGAGCACCTCCTCAACCTACTCAGTCATTCAAGGATCACAAGTCAACATCCCACCCTCTGGTCTCCATGCGGGCGAACCACTCAACCCATTAGACCACTGGGGACGTCTCATCCGCCACGTACTTGGTAGCGTAACAACCATGTCCTCCAAGTCTGCCTAGGGTCAACCAACACTCAACCCAATGGCTTCCCTGGAGATTCCATGACTGCTCACCACTGGTCCCGACCGAGATTCTGGGGCACCTCGTTCTCTAACGCAGACGACGCCTCACCCACAAGCGTGTCTGAAGACCACTAACGGTAGGCCTAGCCGCTCAACCCTTACTAGGGGGAAACACCTCCGTCATATATTGATCCACAAAAACTATATTTCTTAGTATGGTTTCTCATAACTCAACCCTAACCACCCGTAAGCTAGGGGGAGTCTCTAAATCCTGATGTTGCCTAGTACACATGCCCCCACCGACATTCCATTTACACTAGCTACATGCATACAAAATTATCTCTACTCATGCCGTCAATATGACATATCGCAATATAATTAAGTATATACATCATCATCTATCACATGCTACACATTAACATTCAGATATGATATCAATCATGGCATGTTCCATACGAGCTTAGAAAGTGGTATCATCTACTATCTACTACACGTAATTCTAAAACATGTTGATTAAACTATTAATCACATAAATGGCAAGTTATCACACGTCAACCAATCATGTTATCATACTATCAACAAGTCATGACATCCGATAAACTATTCATAGGTGCTCCATGAGCAGTGGGTACAAATACACCCGAATGAGACCCCCACCACATAATGGTGTCAACAGTTCCCTTGCCGAGTGGCTTATAATACCGGGGGACCCCATTCGCCGCATTTTGTACCCACACATCTGATAGAGTAGTAATATGCATAGATGCATGTTAAAAGCGGTGATAAGTTCCCTCACTTGTGTGTGCCTCAAAATCCAAAGCGAGAAGGACAGTACGCTCGGTTGAAAGGAGCTCAATCTGTTGAAAAAAAGGAGCAAATGAATAAGCAATCGGGCAAAAAGGGCCAAACAAAACCTGGATTGCAAAACGGGCCAGAAACTAGGCCAGGCCGAACAGAACTGGACGGACTCAAGCTGGGCCAGGACCAGATCTGGGCCGGAACCAAAGCTGGGCCGAACTGGCCGAGTCGGACTGGGTTGGCTCTGCCTGAAACCGAACTCGGCCGAGTCGACTTGGTGACTCGGCCGAGTCGACTTGGAGACTCGACCGAGTCGACTTAGTAACCCAATTGGAAAAAAATCAGGAAACTGAGGGAAAGTGGGGAAAAATAAGGGAAAAGGAAGGAAACCAGAGAGAGGGAAAGAGAAGGAAGAAGATCAAAGAGAAGAGAGGAGGAACTCGAGTACCTGGTAGCACAGGAGGAGGATTCAACGGTCGGGGCAAGCGAATCCGAACTCCGACGAAGGCGGGGAGGATGGAATCCGACGGATCTGGAGAAGAGAGAAGAGGGGCAGCAGCGGCGACCGAAGCTAGGTTGGGAGGGATTTAGGGTTTAGAGGGAAAGATAAAGGAGAACGGCGCTGCAAAGAGGGGGTTTGGATCGGGAGAAGAGAGAAATCGGAGAGGGAAGGAGATGAGGACGGCGGCGGCGGCGGCGGAAATAGGGTTAGGGTTTGATGGAAGAGAAAGAGAGGAAAAAAAGGGGGAAGAGAGGGTGAGCCGGCACTGTAGCGAGCTGCTACAGTGCCGCGCGGAAGGGGGGTGTAGTTTAGGGTTTTGGGAGAGGGGGGTTTTTAAGATAGGTTTTTTTTTTTTTTTAAAAATAAAATCTTAAATGTTTCAAAAATAAATAAATAATTTAAAACTCATAAAAAAATCAAACGTCGAACATCGGGGAAGATAATGTGTGATTTTGAAACTTTTTACATGAAAAAATATTTAATGATTCAAAATTACCAAAGTGCCCTTCGAGTGTCTGAACTCAAAATCGGGCAACCTAGGACCCAACACGAGGCCTACATTTTCCCCACTGCTACTAAGACCCCAAAACTCTGAAATATCGGGTCGGGTCATTACATAAATTATTTTAACATGTCTAAACTTAATGAAGCTGAGTTGTGGCACAAGAGACTAGGATACGTAAATTTCAAAGATTTGTCAAAATTAAGATAACACATCAAAGGACTGCCCAAGATAAGTAGATCAGCTCAAGTATTTTGTGGTGAGTGTCAAAAGGGTAAACAAATGAGAGCAGTCCATAAAAAGTTAATGTTGTGACTACCACTAGACCACTTGAGCTCCTACATATGGACTTAGTTGGACCAACCCAGAATATGAGTATCGGAGGAAAGGTGTATTTCATGGTTATTGTTGATGACTTCACCAGATATACATGGGTAGATTATCTTAGGGAAAAATTAGATGCTTATTATGAATTTAAAATTATTGCAAAACGTATTGTGATTGAAAAACAAATACCCATAAAGAATCAGAATCATGGTGGTGAAATTGAAAATCACTGTTTTCAAAAATATTGTGAAAAACATGGTATACATCATGAGTTCTCTGTCCCTAAGACACCCCAACAAAATGGGGTGGCCGAAAAGAAAAATCGAGTTCTCCAAGATTTGGCCACGGTCATGCTACACAGCAAGAAGTTAGCAAAAAAATTGTGGGCAGAGACTGTAAATGCCGTATGTTATCATAAATAAAGTTTATCTAAGGGCTGACCTAAATAAAACAGCATTTGAATTGTGCACTGGTAGAAAGCCAAATTGTAAATATCTCAAGGTTTTCAGCAGTAAATGTCATATTCTTAGAGATCGTGAAAGCTTAGGAAAATTTGATGCGAAAAGTGATGAAGGAATTTTTCTAGGATACTCTAATACCAGACGAGCCTATAGAGTTAAAAATCTTAGAACCAGTGATATAATAGAATCCATTAATGTAGCCATTAATGACCAGTTCTTGTGTACATGAAACCGTAGATGAGTTGGATCAATCTTCAAATGAAATTGACAATCCTCCTTCGTCGTCTTCGACATCCATTGAACTTAAACCAAATAAAAAAATCCTATGTCAAACATCATTGGGGATCCCATGACGAGAGTAAAAACAAGAAAGCAACTAGAAAACATCTCTAGCTGTTTTTGCTTCACCTCACAATTAGAACCCAAGAATATTGATGAAGCTTTACTAGATGAAGATTGGGTAAATGCAATGCAAGAAGAGCTGATTCAATTTACAGGAAAGGATGTATGCGATTTGGTGCCAAGACCAAAAAATACAAATGTAATAGGTACCAAGTGGATTTACAAGAATAAAATGGATGAAAATGGGACAATAGTTCGGAATAAGGCCCGTCTTGTCTAATCATGTCTACAAATTAAAAATGCACTGCATGGCCTTAAACAAGGTCCACGAGTATGGTATGAAAAACTTACACAGTTTTTATTAGATAATGATTTTCAAAGGAGAAGTGTAGACAAACATTGTTTGTGAGAAAATCTAATAAAACTATACTGATAGCTCAAATATATGTGGATGATATTGTGTTTGGATCCACTGATGAACAAGCTACTATTAGTTTCTCTAATGTTATGAAATCTGAATTTGAAATGAGCATGGTTGGAGAGCTTAATTATTTTCTTGGTTTACAACTAAAACAACTTAATGATGGGTTTTTTATTTCACAATCCAAGTATGTTAAAGATCTTGTTAAAAGATTTGGCCTTGAAGGCAGTAAGCACTCAAACACTCCCATGAGTACTACTGTTAAACTATCAAAAGATGAAAATTGGAAAGATGTTGATCCTATCATGTACTGGAGCATGATAGGTAGTCATCTGTATTTGACTGCGAGTAGACCCGATATTTCTTTTAGTGTGGGTGCTTGTGCACGTTTCCAAGCTAATCCTAAAGAATTTCACGTAGAAGCAGTAAAAACGTATAATTAAATATGTATCGAGAACTTGTCTACGGAATTTGGTACCCATTCGGTACATCATTTCATATTGTGGGGTACACGATGCGGACTGGGTAGGAAATTTAGATGATAGAAAGTTTACAAGTGGGGGTTGTTTTTTCATTGGAAACTGTCTGATTGCCTGGTACAGTCGAAAATAATCCTCAATATCCCTTTCGATTGCAGAGACTGAGTACATAGCCGCAACAAGTTGCTGCACTCAATTTGTGTAGATGAGACATATGCTCGTCGATTATGGCATGACAGGAGGAATGATGACTCTCCACTCTGATAATACAAGTGTCATCAATATTTTTAAGAACCCTATCCAGCACTCTCGAACCAAACATATAGACATTAGACATCATTTCATTCGACAGTTAGTTGACGAAAAACCATCGAGTTTGAGTATATTTCCACTGACAATCAATTGGTTGATACAATGATAAAACCACTTGACTCAATTCGTTTTCTTGTTCTAAAAAAACCAATTGGGGTGTGTACTATATCCTAATATTATGATCAGTCAGTGGAGAAGATATTTCAAAATCAATAATAAAAAAAAGGGCTTTTAGTCTCGAGGCCTCGAGCCCTCGCGGTCAAGTTCAGTTCCTCGTGTTCGGTTCGGTATCTCCCTTAAAATCACCATCAGTGAGGCCTCGGTGATTTCACTAGAGCCCTCGTCATCGTGTTCCTTGTGGTCCCCTCTTTTTAAAATCCCCAAGTCATTTCGGAACAACCGTTAGACCTTAGTAGGGCTCCCCACTGTCGGCACCACGTGAACGAAAAGGGGGATTTTTGGTTCTTCTTTCTGGTCATCTTTTCCCTCTCATTTTCTTGATCAGTTTGGTCTTTCGATTTCAGGTACTCTCCTTTCTTCGATTTTGCCCTATTTGATCTATTTTTTGTTTCGGTTTTGTCAATTGAGAATGCCTAGGAAGAAATCAGGGGCTGTCAAAAGATATCATACACAACGATCCTTGCGGAGTCATGCCGCATCATCGTCAGCACCAACCCAGTCTCCTCCTCCACCGCCGAGACAAAAGAAAGTCAAGGCGTATAAAAACCCTGATCGGTCCATTCCCTCTGCTTCCTTGTCTGTTTCCTCTTCAGAAGAAGAAAGGCTGCTCCTCAGGAAACCCCAGTAACTACTGCTTCACCTTCTTCTCGTCCCTCACCTAGCTCATTCAGGCGGTCTCACTTGTCTGAGATCCATTGAAGGTTCTGATGCCTCCTCACCTCCTTCTGATCCTCCCACTACGCAGCTTTTCCGATCGGTTCAGAAGGAACATTCTTTCAAAAATTTCAATGTCGAGCGTACTTGTTACCTCCGGACTTGAAAAGTACAATACCTTCCAAATCCTTCAGAAGGTTGGTTGGGAAAGCATTTTAACTTGGCGGCAATGCCTACCCTTCTATGGTCAAGGGCATGTATTCTTCTATCCATAAAATCCATAGATGGCCCCTCTCATTCCTTCTTAGTAAAATTCTCCAATCGAGAAAAATTCTCTGTGACACCTGAGTTGATTTCGCAGCTCATGAACATCCCTTTGTTTAAAGGAGGGGACATCTCTGTAGCCCGATGAGATAGCCCCTGAAGACTCCACAAGATCATTTGCAAACTATGTGGTGGTGATGTAGACAGGGAAGGAAAACTTCAAATCCATTCTTCTTCTCTCCTTCCCAAGTACAAGATCATTCATCTAATCTTTACTTTTAATGTCTATCCTCGTCTGATGAATAAGTCCCAGCTTAGTAACTACATGGTCAATGTCCTTTATGCTGTAGCTATGGAGAAAAAAATTTGTTTTCCCTCCCTGATTTGTGAACATGTTAAGTGTTTCTGGAAGTCTTCTGGCCATGGTACCGTGCCCTTCTGTTATCTACTTACCCGCCTTGGTACTCATTTCGGGATGGTTCCCTACCTTGGAGAAGTTCCTCTCAATGTTCAACCTTTGATAAAGACAAGAATTGAGAGAAACCTTGGCTCGTTTCGCCCATTGTCTGGAGGCTCACCCATTTTCGCTCCTTCTATTGATCGTCGGAGTCTCAAGACTGCTACTAGTCCTTCGCATTCCATTGATCGTAAGTATTTCGATGAGCGTTTCGCCGAGCTGGAAAAGCATCAAGAGTAATTTCTATCTGATATCAGCAAACGTCAAGATCGCCTCTTGTATCAACATCAGGAGCTCCGTGTATGTCAGAACATCAATCAGGCGCATCTTCCACTCTCTTCAGCAGATTTCAGATTCATGCCGCCGCAATGCAGAATTTTGTCCCTTATCCCTGATTAAAACTTTTATGATGGAACTATGTTTATTTTGTTTACTTTCAAACTACTTTTTGGTACTGTAACAAATAAACCTTCACTTATTGTGTTGTTGATGCTTGTCTTTCTGACTTTTAGCTTCCCATGTGATATATATATATGCATCTTTTGTTACTGTAACATGTCCTGTGCTATATTTTTGCATCTATTCTGTTTGTGTTTGACTCAACTTTGTCAATGTTCTTGACAAAAAGGGAGAGTAAAAATACATGTGCTAATGTTGAGGGGGAGCATACAAGTCCCACAAGTATCTATGTTTTGTATGCAGGAAAATGTGTTTTGCAAGCACAAGTTAAGGGGGAGACATTTGTGATATTAGAGGTTTTAATATCATTGTAATTTTATTTGTTAAGGAGTGTCTTGTGTGGATATGTAATTTTGGAAAATTGGTGTAATTGGTAGATCTTAGGTTTTTGTCACGAAATTGACAAAGAGGGATATTGTAAGTGCCCCGGTTCGTCCGAGTCACCCTTATTGTCAATTACGTGACTCAGTTGGACTTGCCTTGAATGTATGAGAAAATCTACTATAAAATTGAAGAATCTACACCGAATACGTTATTGGCACACAGGTAATTGAACCGTAGGAGACCTTAGGCTAAGTCAAATACCTTAGAAGTCAAATGGTTATAAACTGGAAAATAAGATAATAAGTGACTTTCAGCCTCGAGCTCTCGTGCAGTCTGTCGAGGCCTCGCAGCCAATCTTGTGCTGAGTTGTATTTTGGACAACTATAACTCAGTTGACCTTTTGTCTTCCTCATTGAGTCTCCTACAGATTTAGGAAGTTAAATCTATATTCCTTTAATTGAGAGTTTATTATGGTAAAAAAATATATCCACATGTTGAAACCAAACAGCGCCTCACATGTTTTGAATTAATAACCGTTGGAGAGCTGGCCTTGTGTGACAAGAATGGAAAGGTTCCTCTATGAGGTGTAAGATGATTTACAATCCTCAATCTGATCCTTGATTGATGACTGAGATATATTAACTGTCAATCATGCACAGTGGTATCTTAGTTGGCTGGATATTTACTATTTGAAAGACAGAATAACTTATGCATATCTGAGCTGTCTTTCTATGTTTACCGCCACGAGGTCTTATTGGAATCCTCGAGGCCTCGTGGGCGTGACTGGCTACAAAATGCAGACAATCTTATAAATAATGGTAAGCTGTATGAAATGACTACCGATTCACACAGACAACATTTTGGAAAATTAGAAACAGTGTGACCAGAACTATTAGCCTCCTTCCCTTTACACCTTCTTCATCAGCTCATTTCATAGATGTTTGGGTAATCAATACCCAGTGCTGATGAAGCTTAAGGTGTTCACATAGGACCTGAAAAACAGTCATACAAGTCCTATACTGCTGTGCCGATGATCACTTTGATGGAGTTAATCTGATTGAAAGGAGCACACAGATCAAGTAAAGAAGAAAGCGCTAAAAGGAAAACGGATAAGGCCTAAGGCAAGCATTTCTTCTTCCTTTTTATTTCAGACATTGTAAACTGGATTAGACTGTGTTCGAACACTCTAAAAATAAGTGTAGAGGATTAAAAGATTGAGTTGAACCTCTATAAAAAACTAGGTTGTACTATTTGGGTGTGAGACCTATACATAGTATATTTGGGACGACCCTAGAGATTGGGAAGTTTGACAATTGGACGTAGGTTTGTTGAAACCGAACCAATATAAATATCTGTGTATATATGTGGATGATGCTTTGAATTGATTGCTTGGATTGAATATTGTTTCACATAACACACACTTATATTGATCGGTCATTTTTATTAAACAGTAGTTCATTTCACGGTGAAAGGATCTCATTGAATAATTCATAGACTTAGATTAAAATTCGGTTGAGAAATTTTAAAAGGGAATTAAAATTAAAAACCGATCTATTCACCCCCTTAGGTCGTGCATTACTCTAGTAACGGAATTTCACTACCTATTTCTAACTCAAAAATCATATACTTAGGTTAAATAAACATAGGTCAAAACATCTTGAGGTTGGTTCATGGGTTATGAGTAAGATTTGAATGTGGCCATGAATTAGATTGGACCATTGTGTAAGTAATAGTTCATTTAATTTTATGTCATAGTCCTTGAAATTTTATGGAGTCAAAAAACTCGAGTGAGGATTTTGACTCGACTTGAAAGAACTCAATAAGAGCTCGGCTCAAAATGTTAGATCCAATGCATTTCTAATTTTTTTTTTTAATCAGAATTTTGTTCTAAGATAAATGAAAAATTGGGAGTTTATAGAAATAAATTAGTGCTTTCATTTAACCATTCAATTTAGGTGTAATGGAGATATGATTTTGTGTCACATTTTTCATATGTATTTTGCAATTTTTCATGAAAAGTTTAAACATTCTATAAAAAAATAAAAAAAATTAAAGTAAAAAGAATAGAAAAATAGTAAACTATATTAAAATACTAAAATTATAATAAAAGAAAATAAAAATTATTAATTAGAAATAGAGAAAATATTAAAATAGTAAATTAAAACCATGGAACTTGAAAATAAATTATTGTTTCTCAATGAACTATAATAAGTGATTAGATTAAAATAAGAAACGAATAAATGTATTTCTTGGGCCAAAACACTTCATTTCAGTTATTTTGGTCCATTTGAACCATTTTGGCCAAAATGGATGAAATATGTGAGTTTTGGCCAAAAAATATACTCTCTCCGTCTATTTTATTTGTCTCATTTGAAATATTTGTATTTTTTAAATAACTCTCTATATAAAGCTACTCCATGTGATCTCATATATTTTCAACACACTTTACTACTATAAATGAGACAACTATTTTGAGACAATTCCAAATTATATAGGACAACTAATTAGGATAGAGGGAGTATAATGTATTTCAGCTTGATAAATATAATTATTATTTTTATTTTAATCACTTCTCTTCACAGTTGATTAAGAAAAAATTTATTATTAATTCCATAATTCCCATATAATTTACGAATTTTATATTTTCCAAGTGGAATACAGTTTGATCTACTGTACTGGGGAAGAGAGAAGAGAATGTTGATACTTAAAAGGGCATTTTATGTCTTTTAAAGAAATTATAGTTTGAATGCATTAAAATTGGATAGTAGTGGGGTGCAAAGTTGGTGGAAAATTCATTGCATGGCGACAACATTTGGGTCCACAATGTTGACACTGTGACATGTACACTATTTACATCAAGGGTCTAAAATTCGATATCTAAAGATAAATCACCGATATATTTGTCTCTCCTTTTTTTTTAAAAGAAAAAGCTCGATATCGGCCGATATGATACGACCATGTATTGATCGGCCGGTAATAAAGTTTCAAAACCGTTTCATCATATCAGCCGATATTTATATCCCTGGTTTAATTATCTACTTAAAATTCTTATGTCCATTTTAGACTGATTTTAATTTTATTCACCAAATAAATTGTAATTTAATAAAAATTAATGACCAAATTTACGATGATAATCATATGTTCTAAACACTTCAGGAAATTGTTGATGGGTTAATCCTGAGTAGTGAGAATATAACATAGTCACCTTAAATATTGTGACAACTAACAATTATAAATATTTAAAATAATCAAGGGTAAAGACAAATAATCTTGGTTTAAGCAATTTGTTTCAAGTGTTCCTAGGTCGAATTTGAATTTCTTACTGTTTTGGCAATTGGTAGATTTTAATATAAAAAATATTGTCAATGAAATGATCAAAATAAGAACTATTCAAATTTAATAGTGTTATTTGGTTCGAAATTTGTTGTTGTTGGAGTAGAAAATATTTTAAAATATTTAAATTTGAATATTAAAAGTCAAAATTCAAAAGATGAAGATCTACTTATACAGGATAATTGTTATACCTCAAAATCTTCTATTTTTCTATAAAAAATGCTAAAGATAGCCTTGAATTATATAGTTTTATATTTTGATATGATGAGGAAAGTCTTATGATTGGTTTCATAATGAAATTTCAATCATTGTATTTTGCTATATCAATATAAAAATATAAAAATGTATTCATTAAAAGTAAATGTATCATCTCCTATTTCTATATTTATATGTGCATACTTTTTATCTGCCGTCTACCAAATTCTAAAATTGAGATCTTTAATCATTTTAGAGATTGAAATTCAAAGCAGTGAGACACATATATTTTCTTTTTAGTTAAAATTTGAAAAGAGAAAGAACTTATCTAATTGATTTATATAATTGGAACAAAAGATAAACTTAAAGGTATTTATTATTAATTTAGAGTATAAAATTTGAAATGATTTGAAAAAGAAATGAATTCCTCACCAGATGAACATCAATTTGCAATTTGATAAAAGCAGAAGCAATCCCTACCCACTATCAACCATTAGGATGAATTTCTATCATGGGGCCATAAAATTATATGATAAGCCACATGATAGTTGGGCCATTCCACTCTCGTGTTATCCATTGAAATTGACTACTGATTACTTGGACTACCCAATTACATGTAATTTGTATTTTCAGTCAAAGAAGAATTGAGCCTAATATTTCCTTTACAAGTCGTACCCACTCCCATTACTACCAGCCTTGACCTTAGCAAGAATGTAAGAAACAGAGAAGATGAGAATTGAAGAGCTTCAGACCTTAGATCACACGTTACAGCCATGGTTCTGAAGCTTCTGCTCTTGTTTCTCTTCATCAACTTTGCAGCTTCTATCAACGACAGCTTCTTGTACCAAGGATTCCGGGGTGACAACATTAGCTTGAACAGCATAGCTGGGGTCACACCCAATGGCCTCTTGATGCTAACCAATGATACAAAGGAAGCCAAGGACATGTCTTCCACTCTACCCCCTTCAATTCATCAATCCTTCAAATGGTGAGGCTCTCTCTTTTTCTACTTCCTTCGTCTTTGCCATCATTTCAGATTATCACGACTTGAGTGCCCATGGCATCCCCTTTGTCATCTCCCCCTCTAAAGACCTCCCAGGAGCTTTACCCAGCCAGTATTTAGGCCTCTTTAATTCTGGAAACAACGGAAACAAAAAAAAAAAAAAATCATGTGTTTGTTGTTGAGCTCGATACGGTTCAGAATATGGAATTCGGTGATCTCGAAAACAACCACGTGGGCATCGACATCAATAGCCTCAGGTCCAACATCTCTACACCTGCTGCATATTTTGCAAATGAAAATGGTGGGGCTGTGAATCTGACCCTCATAAGTGGACAACCAATGCAAGTTTGGATAGAATATGATGGTGTAGAGACAGAGCTTAATGTAACATTATCTCTGATCCACATACCTAATCCAAGTAGGCCTCTATTGTCAGCAACCATTGATTTTCTTCCATCTTTGAAGAGGTGATGTATGCAGGTTTTTCTTCATCTACTGGCTCCATCTTTACATCCCATTATGTGTTGGGACGGAGCTTTGCAGTGAATGGAGCAACCAAAACAATCGATGTGTCAAAGCTTCCTCGGCTTCCAAGAATAGGTCCAAAACAGAAATCTGAGTTTCTGACTATTGGGTTGTTGTGGGCCAGCCCCACTTATGGGCCTACTGGACTTAGGCCCAGTATAGTGACTTAAGCCTTTGCTTAAGTTCCTCTTCTTCTATCTATTATTACATTCTTGTGTAAAACATAGAGAGGGATTAGAGAGAGAGTGAGAGTCAGGAAGATCTGAGAGGGAGAGACCTTGTAATCCCCTATACTTGTTTTTCTATATAGTAAATTTGATCTCGCTCCGTGAACGTAGGCGTTCTAGCCGAACTATGTAAATCTTATGTCGTTTGTGTGATTGTGTTATTTGCATTTGATTAATCTCTAATCCCCAACAAGTGGTATCAGAGACGAAGGTTATCAGATTCAGACAAGGTTCCGTCGAATCGGAGTCGGTGAAATCGCACACAACACTGTTCAGCGAGTAAAGATTTTTCCGGTGAACAGTGGCGAAATCCAGATCGGAAATTAGATCTGAAGTGCAGCAGACTTGTTTATCGCCGCAAGAAGAAGGAGGATTTTCGGAATCCTGCAGAAATCACACAGATTGAGCAGCCGGCAAAACACAGAGAACCGAAGGCAGGCGGCGGAAGAGGAATCGCCGAACGCCAACCCAGATCTAAACAGAGGCAGCCAGATCTGAAAACCAGATCTGAGATCTAAGGGTTCAAATCTGAAGACAGAATTCCAGATCGGGCGGAAGACCAGATCTGAGTTCGAAAAAAAAGAAAAAAAAATGGTTTCTCGATTTCGAAGGAGAAGAACAGCGAGTGAGCGTCAGCGGTAGGCCGTAAAACCGTCGCAACCACAGATCAGATCTGGGTTTTGCAGAACGGCAAAACAGAGCAAACGCTGAAGCAATCGGCAGCAGCCAGATCCGATAGGAGGGCACTGCCTTGGCCAGACTAGATCTGGGAGTAGCTCTCTGAAACAGAGAGGCGGAAATCAGCCATCGCCCAATTCAGGTCCAGATTTCTCTGGGTTTTTTCGCAAGCAACAGCGCCTACCCAGAAGAACCGATCGGCAGCCAGATCTGAGATCTAAGGATTCCGATCTGAAGACAAAAGACCGATTGGCAAATCTGATCGGAGAGAAGCGCTGGAAACCGAGAAGCGGCAAACCATCGGGGAAGATGAAACCCAGATCTGCCAGCAGCCGGAGGTAGTGCCGGAAACGGAGCAGTAGCAGCCAGCATACGAGACCAGCAAGAAGGGGATTCTCGATTCAGATCTGAGATCTGAGGCGAGCAGAAGGCGGCGGCGGCAATGAACGGGAGCCACCGTGAAACCCAGAACCCAGGATCGCCGGAGACCAAAGAAACAAAAAAAAAAATTACCGTGAATGGACCTGTTCACAGATCTGAGAAGACAGAGAAAAAAAAATTCAATGGTCCGTAGGACCACCATTTCCTGTACACCCGTCGGACCACCAGTTCTGGTGCACCCGCGACACCACCATTTTAGCTGCACCCTCGGGACCACCAGTTCCAGTAGTTTGTAGGACCAACATATCGGGTAGTTCGCTGGACCACCATTTCCAATGCACTTGAGGGACTGCAGATTCAGGTATTCCTGTAGTGGGGAAATCAACGGTCCAGAATTGTTTTGCAGTTTCCGGAGTCACCGAGACTTCGAATTGAGATTCGTTTTCGCCTGTACGATTGTGGCAGTGAGATCTACCCAGTTACAGGTGTGGATTTGGTTTCTAAAGGAATTGACAGTGAGTGCCACGCAGTGACGTTTGTAGAAAGGAGATTAGCTGAGTTCTCTTTTCTCTTATTTTTCATAACTGTCATCTAATTTTTTACACATTATTCTGCCATGTGTTTGAATGATTGAACCACCCAAGCGGTGAGGAGTTAGGGGGTAATCGATTGGATGCCAGTAGTAGATCCCTAGGTTTGTGCAAGGCTACAAACTTACACTGTTGGTTATTTGCTTCCGTATTTGCTACTAAATTAAACAGAGGACAGTGACAGAATAGCATCCAGTTCCAATTCTACAGTCATGAAATTGGTACCGGGCAATTATCTCCTATGGAAGACCCGGATGCAAGATCTCCTGATTAAGCATGACTTATATTATCCTATTTTAGGAGATGTATCTATGCCTGATGATATGAAGGAAAAGCCAAAAGAATAGGAATACAAGCATTTGAAGGTTGTGAGCCTGATTAGGGAGTATGTTGATGACACCATACTTCACCATATCACAGAAGAAAAGAAGGCAGATGAATTGTGGACCAAATTGTCTACAATGTATGAGAGTAAGGCGCCAGTGAACAAAGCCTCTGTTATCAAGAGACTGGTGAGACTGATACAATGAAAACATGTCAATGTCAGAACACCTTAGCAACTTTCAGGGTATGGTGAACCAGCTGGCTAGTGCGAAGATCATCTTTGCAGATGAGATTTTGGCTCTTCTTCTCATGGCGACACTACCAGTTTCTTTTGAGACTCTGGTGATTGCTTTGAGTAACTCTACACCCAGTGGCCAGCTATCTTTAGAGACAGTAAATGAGTCATTGATGAATGAAGAGATGAGACGGAAAGAAAAGGGCATCGCATCTTCTTCTTCCGGAGCATATGTCACAGAATAGGGGCAGAAGACATAAAAATCATGGTCGTCAGGACCATAGAAGCAAGAGCAAACCAGGTGGAGGTAACAGATCTCAGAGCAAAGGCAGAGACAACAGAAAGTGTTTTCATTGTAGCAGAGCAGGGCACTTTAAGAATCAGTGCAGGGTGTGGAAGAGAGAACATAATCAGACAATGTAGTATCATGAACGAAAGCCAGCATCTTCAGACACCACGATTGCAACATCTTAAGAGCAGTGTACTCTTGTCATAGTGACCACTAGTGAGGGGGAGAGTCTGTCCATTACCCCCTCCTCATCTGAGTGGGTCATTGACACTGGTGCCACTTATCATTTTACGCCTCAAAGGAGCTTCTTCTCCACATATACATCCAGAGAGTTTGGAATAGTTCGGATGGGCAAGTCTGCATGTTCCCCTATCACTGGAGTTGGGAACATTAATATGAAGACTAGTCATGGCTGTGAGATTAGTTTGAAGGATGTGCGATTTGTACCAGACATCAGATAAAACCTCATTTCTGTGAGGGCACTCAGCACAGAGGGATACATCAATACATTCGGCGGAGACCGATGTAAGATCAGCAAGGGGTTGTTTACCATGGCACGAGGGGTGATTAGAGATCACCTGTATGTTTTGATCGGCACAGTTTGTACTGGCCCTCTCCAAGCAGTGCAGAGAGAGACTGCTTTCTCTCTATGGCACCGGAGACTTGCACATCTGAGAGAGAGAGGGCTGCAGATTCTTTAGAGGAAAGCTCTTATTCCACGGATTGAGTGCACCCGACTAGACAGTTGCGAGCATTACATCATGGGCAAGAGCTTCCTTCAATCTAAAGTGCCACATAAAGGTCAGGAAGCTAGACCTAGTATACTCAGACGTTTGTGGACCGATAGAGGTGGAGTCATTGGGCAAGAATAAGTACTTTGTTACCTTCATCGATGATTCAACGAGAAAGTGCTGGATTTACTTCATGATCCAAAGATCAGACTTTCTCATTCTTCCATGAGTTTGTTGCCTCTGAGAGAGAGACGGGTAGAAAACTGAAATGTCTGAGGACCGATAATGGTGGAGAGTACACATCGGAAGAGTTTAAAGAATTCTGCAAGAAAACGGCATTCGACATAAGTTGACAGTGCTAGGGACTCCCCAGCATAACGATGTAGCAGAGCGCTACAACCGCACCATTGTTGAGCGAATACGTTGCATAGTTCACAACGCAAATCAACCCAAGAGATTTTGGAGTGAAACAGCGAGGACAGCAGTATACCTCATCAACCGCTCACCATCGGCTCCCCTAAATGGTGAAGTGGCAGAGTGCTTGTGGACAGGCACAGAGTTTTTGGCTGTGTTTACTATGTACACATCCCTGATATGTCGAGGAAGAAATTGGATGTAAAGTCGACATTGTGTGCGTTTATTGGTTATGGTGATCTAGAGTTCTGATACAGACAGTGGGATCCAGCTCTGCAGAAAATGTTTCAGGAGTCGACGTGGTATTCCGTGAAGATAAGTTCTTCAATGAGAACAATAAACCCACATACTCCAGTGACCTAGATCAAGGTCCCATCTCCACTCCGGACACACCTTAGTCAACAACAACACCTTCTCCTTCACCTGCACCGCCAGTCAATCAGTCAGACGACAGTGGGTCAGATGTTCCTTCTAGCAGTCACAGTGACAGTGTCAGTGGGCCAGCAGATACGTCTACAGATGAGACAGTTAATGAGCCGGTACATGATACAGTTAAGGACACAGTGGAGGATGATCAGGACAAAGATAGACAGTCGAGTGAGGGGGAGCACCCCCAGTACTTCTACATCGGAGGATGTTATACCTCCGAGAAGGTCTGTTAGAGAGCACAACCCATTCAGGAGATACCCAGGTTTCGATTATGTTGATGATCAGTGAGTGGGAGCCTGAGAGTTACTCAGAGGCTATAGGCGAGAAAAACAGAATTCACTGGGGGAAAGCTATGGTAGAAGAGATGATATCTGTTAAGAAGAATAACACATATGAACTGGTTGATCTACCAGTTGGTAGGAAGGCCCTACATAACAAATGGGTCTTTCGAGTGAAGGATGGAGACAAAGTTCTAAAGTATAAAGCCCGCTTAGTGGTGAAGGGCTTTGGACAGAAAAGGGAGTGGACTTCGAGGAAATATTGTTACCAGTGGTGAAGATGAGCTCCATACGAGTTATATTGGGCTTAGCCGCGAATCTAGATCTTGAGATTGAACAGATGGACGTGAACTGCATTTCTTCACGGTGACCTAGACGAAGAAATCTACATGAAACAACCAGAGGGGTTTGAGTTGAAGGGCAAAGAGAATCTTGTTTGCCGACTCAAGAAGAACCTGTATGGATTAAAACAGGCACCACGGTAATGGTATAAAAAGTTTCACTCTTTCATGACAGAAAATGGTTACAAACATAGTTCAGGTCACTCATGTGTGTATTATCAAGAGTTCAAGGGTGATCAGTTCATCATCTGTTATTATGTGAACAACATGTTGATATTTGGAAAGAGTTCCGAATTGATCAAGTTGTTGAAGGCAGACCTGTCAAAGGAGTTTGACATGAAAAATCTTGGCCTTGTTAGATAGATTTTGGGTATGGAGATTGAGATAGAAAGAAAAAGAACATTTTCCTCAAGAGAAATATATTGAGAAAGTCTTGGAGCGATTCGGCATGAGGGATTGTAACTCCGTTAGCACTCATCTCGCCGTTCACTAAATAAGGAATGTTGTCCTTTATCAGAGACAGAGAAAGACAAGATGAGTCAGATTCCATATCAGTCATCAGTTGGTAGTCTCATGTACACGATGGTTTGCACGAGGCCTGATATAGCACATACAGTTGGATTGGTGAGCAGATTTATGTCAGACCCAGGATGATCATTGGGAGGCAGTGAGATGGATCTTCAGATACTTGCGAGGTACATCGAGTATGGGCATCATGTTTGGTGGAGACCTTTTTATTACTGGCTGCACAGATGCAGATATGGCTGGTGACCTTGATGGTCGCAAGTGTCCTTCTAGTTATATTTTCACATTTACTGGAGGAGCCGTCAGTTGGCAATCCAAGTTTTAGAAGTGTGTAGCACCTTCTACGGCAGAGGCAGAGTACATTGCTGCTACAGAAGCTGGGAAAGAGATGGTTTGGCAAAAGGGATTCCTTCGGGAAATAGGCATCAAACAGGAGGACTACACAGTGCATTGTGACAGTCAGAGCACCATCGACTTGAGTAAGAATGCCATGTATCACTCAAGAACCAAGCACATTGATTTGAGATATCATTGGTTGAGAGCAGCTATTGAAGAGAAACAGATCAATGTAAAGAAGATTCACACAGACCACAATCCAGCAGACGTGTTCGCCAAAGTTCTTCTAAAGAACAAGTTTGAGTTCTGCGTAGGGGCATTTGGCCTCTACAAAAGATGATATCCATGTCAGAGTGTTCTTCTCCTCCAGGGGCTGGAGGGGGAGATTGCTGTGGGCCAGCCCCACTTATTGGCCTACTGGGCTTAGGCCCAGTATGGTGACTTAAGCCTTTGCTTAAGTTCCTCTTCTTCTATCCATTATTGTATTCCAGTGTAAAACACAGAGAGGGATTAGAGAGAGAGTGAGAATCAGGGAGATCTGAGAGGGAGAGACCTTGTAATCCCCTGTACTTGTTTTTCTACATAGTATATTTGATCTCGCTCTGTGGACGTAGACGTTCTAGTCGAACCACGTAAATCTTATGTCGTTTGTGTGATTGTGTTATTTGCATTTGATTAATCTCTAATCCCCAACATGGGTTGCCTGCAATTTTGCTAGTTGTAGTGTTAATGATCATCTCTGGGGTGGGTTGGTTTGTGAGGAGGAAGATGAAATTTGCAGAATTGCTTGAGGATTGGGAGCATGAATATGGTCCTCATTGCTTCTCATACAAAGATCTATTCATAGCCACTTAAGGGATTCAGAGACACAGAGCTACTAGGCATCAGCGGTTTTGGTAGGGTGTACAGAGGGGTGCTACCAAAGACCAAAATTGAAGTTTCCGTGAAGAGAGTTTCTCATGAATCAAGGCAAGGGATCACGGAGTTCATGGCGGAGATAGTAAGCATTGGTCGGCTCAGGCACCGGTACTTGGTCCAGCTACTTGGGTATTGTCGACGAAAGGGTGAACTACTTTTGGATTATGATTTCATGCCAAATGGATGTCTAGATAAGCTCCTCTTCAACCAACCCAAATCAACTCTTAATTGGAGCCAACGATTTCGAATTATCAAAGGTGTGGCTTCTGGGCTTCTCTATTTGCATGAACAATGGGAGCAAGTTGTCGTTCACAGAGATGTTAAAGTCAGCAATGTTTTATTAGATGCTGACTTCAATGGAAGATTACGTGGTACATGTGTAAAAAATGATACTTTACACCCACTTTCTTTGTAAGAATTTTACTATTTATCTGAAGACCTCTTTGCCTCTTCTAAGCCATTCCATTTTTAGTACAAACCATATCAGCCCTCCGAGTGTCCCTTACTTTATTTAAATCTTCAAATCTAAGCCTTTCATTCCACCTCCTTTCATCTATAAAAACTCCCTCTTGAGAAAATTGAACTTGGATAGAGAATTTCAATGTTGGCTAGGCTTTGGAGAGGGATTGAAAAGGAGAAGAGAAGACTTTGGCAATTTTGATTTTCACATTAGATTCTTGAGGTTAGTGATTATAATTTCCAATTGTATTTTCTTGTCTTTAAATTTAAAATTCCAATACATTGTAATTCTTAATTCCAATTTTATTAATAATTGAAAGACAGAAAAACCCTTAGAGATATGGATTTCCACATATTTATTTTTGTACGATGAAAGTTTGATTTTATTTTAATTCCTTTTAGAGATTTATGTGAGAAATTACTCTAAGTTATTCAATGAAAGCAGAAAAAAATCTTTAGACTGAATAGAACTTGATTTTTTCAGTCTAAGGCTATTTTTAAGGGCAGAAAAACTTTTAGATTTGGAATTACAAGTGGAAATTCTATTTAGCTTAAGGCTGGATTTGAATTTTCTTAGTTTAATGGATCTCATAAATTTCATATTTAGAGTTTTACTGGAGAAAATTTTGAGGGCATGATAGATAATAAATGTAAGCTCCGTATTCTAAGCCTCGATGTTATTTTTTAAATATGAAAAATATATCCTCCATAATTCTTTGATCCAGTTCCATTGTAAATATGTAAATGTTGTTTTTATTTTTATTTTTTTTTTCTTTGTTTATAAATTCAAACTCTTTAAAAAAAAAGTGAACTAGGTTGGTAATTGATTGATTGCATCTTAATTTGGTGCTCTAAGTTAGATTGAGAATATTTAAAAAATTTAGATTAAATCCACCATCTTAATTGAATTTAGATAAATTTTTATATTTCATTAAAATTAGATCTCTTAATTGTTAAATTCTATTTTTAGATATTGGTTTATAATTTTAGACCATTTTTTCTACTTAGAATGTTTCTAAATTAAAACTAAAATTCATAAATTAGAGAAATAATTTCATATTTATGATTTATCTGCATGTTTCCTAAATTTCTTATATAATTCAATTGTACATTTTTCACGTATATATTTTTCTAAGTTCCGATGGGTTTGACCTCGCACTCAATCGCTATACTATCTAATAGTCCGTGCTCTTGGGAGTTATAAATTTAAAATTTAAACAACAAGTTTTTTAAACTTAAAACAGATAGTGTAACCCCCCCCCCCATACCCCCAAACTTAAAGTGAACATTGACCTCAATGTTCACTTTAAGTTTGGGGGTATTTGGGGGTAACACTCTGTCTGTTTTAAGTTTTGTGTCCGTTTAAGAGAAAAACTTGTTTTGCAAATTTTTAAATATATAAATACTCGTAAGCGCACGAATCGAATTGGAGTATAGAGATATGCAAGTGCGAGGTCGAACCTACAGGGACTTGATTTAGAATGAACGGGAAAACAAATTAAAAAACCTAACAATTTAACCTTAACCTAGTTAACACTTTTTATGGAGGATGATTAAATTAAAATTGTAAAATTTAAATAACTAAAAAAGTGGAGATTTAATTAAGTGAGAACAATTAGTAAGGTATCGGATTCCACCACCATTAAATTCATAATATTTCAATTATTTATTTATCAATTCCCAGTTTTTAAAGAATTAAACATTTAAGTTCATTAATATGGAGTTCAAAATTTATATTTTTCTTCGCTTTTAAAGATGTAATTCCTAAGTATTTAATGTAGCCAATTTAAATTTAAAAGATAATGGATCAAAGAAAATAATCTAAGCATCTAATGTATATAATTAGATTGAAAAACATTAAATCAAAGAAATCTTCCTTTTTAATTAAAATGCCAAGCCCTTGATTAATTAAATAATATTATTAAATACAAAACAATTATGACATTAATGGTGAAAATAATGAATATTTGATTAATCAAATGAAGTCAAAATCATTAAATAATAAACACACATATATGAGAATCAATAAATAAATAACTGAAAATTATTTCATTAATGGGGCTTCCTCTTTAGCCTTAGTACAATAAATTAGTGGAATATTATGAACTTAAAATAAAGAGATAGAAAAATAAAACCTGAGCCATCGTTGGAGATCCCGACCCTCTGCGCTCTCTCGACCCTGTTCACTGTTGCGGCACCTCTTCAATATGCGATTCTGTCTGCTCTCTTCTATCACTCGATGGCCTCAATTTAAAGATGAGATGCTGGTTTAGTAAAAGAAAGACTACATGGGCCCATCTCAATCGGCCAGCATATAGGACTCCACTCTCAACAACTTCTATTTTCTTTTCTTATTCTCCATTTTTCTTTTTATTTTTCTTGGTTCTCACTACTCCATCATACGATTGGATTTTCCCAATTTGAGCCTCATCAGATTTCTTCTGGGTTGTTGGCAGTGACAATGAAATTGGGTCCCACTTTCCTCTTCTATCATCTTTTCTTCTTATCTTGTAAATCATATCCTTGTATTCTCGTTGATTCCTTCTTGTCTTTGGATGCTGCTGCTTCTCACTCTGCTGACACGGTTCTGTTACTGTTGCTATGTTTCTTCTCAATGGGTTGCTGGCTTTTATAGTCACCATTCACCAAGACACTAAGTCACTAATTCAATTACTATTTTAGCTATGGCATGGACAACATCGGTCTTCTTAGAATCTCCAAATGACCAAGAATCACTAATCTATAAACACATAAAAATACATTAATTAGATAAAATTAATTAATATAATATATTAACAAATATAATTTTAGAATATAATATTACAATAATAATAGAAAATAAACAAAATTTAAGACTAACTAATCAAATATTCAAGGTTAAAATTATCATTTTTCTATGCTTATCAAATACCCAAAAACTTAGATTTTGCTAGTTCTCGAGCAAAATAAAAATTAAAAACTGAAAATTATAATTCTAAACTACATCACTTTTGCTGGTACTCTTGATTGCATTTAGTGTATATAACAAGCCTTTACACCCCTAGCTCACCACTAGTGGACGAGTTATAGTCTTGTGAGGGTTTTCAGTAATGATATCCACAAACATCAAATTTCAGCAAAAATATATTAACAAAAATTTAAATATCATACAACTCCAAATTTATTTTATAAAACTTGTACTCAGAGTGTAGTGTGTGATAGCTAAATATTAATATAGCCTTCTTTTTCAAATAGACGCAAGTTTAACAATCACTAGCTGAAAATGCATTTCGACTCCAAATTTCACCGAATGTATCTCTCAGAAAGACTTTTGCTCAGATATTGGGTTATTTTTCTCTCAAAAGTATATGTGAGAAGATTATTTTCTCAAATGCGAGTATCTCACACATTTATCATCAAAGAACGGCTAATATCAAAAAAAAATATAGATCTCATGAATGAATGCCATTTTTTTAAGAACGAAAAATATAACATAATTCTTCCTCATCTATTTCTCCACTTTAAATACCATATAACTGAGGATCAATTGGCTTCCTAATATGACGAAACGTGGCGTAAGACCGAGTCATATCAAAAAAGAATAAAAAGACTCTAAATTATATTTTGAACAAAAAAGGTAGAGCTCTTCAGAATTTAGATGAGATATTTCTTCCTCTATTTTTCTCTAAACACTTCTAAAACATCATTTTTTTTTTCACATCCTTCTTTTGATGTACAGATGTTTCCTCTCTATGTTTTTTTCAAGTACCATATTTTTTTCAAAATACCATCCCAATTTTTTTCAAAATACTATATTGACTCAATGTGATCATTGGTGGGAACTTCCATGTCTGCTATGGAATGTAAGTTGACTATTCATGCGATATTATGAAATGTTTATAAATCTTCTACAGGACTATGTTAGTGTGTACAAAATTATAATGCACACACTAGTTGGGCTAGTTGGGGGTCAGGTCTTCGGACTCGAGCTTGGCTCACGTCGTGGCGCTCGTCTCCCTCTCCACTCAAATATCTCTATTATCACTCTGATGATGGTGGTATGGGGGAGGGGCGCTACAGAAGATGTAGATAGCGCGCACACGAGAGCCTCGAGAAGGGTGAGGGACGGGGAAAAAAATATTTGTTAGAGGATTCTCTGGCTCTATACCATATAGAATTTAGGAATTTGGAAATTTAGCCTCTCTATTGATATAGTATAAAAAGGATTTACAAGCCTCACAAATGAGGAAAAAATAAATGACAAGCAAATTACAATCCCTTGATTGGAGAAGAGAATAATTACAGACACACAGTATGGGAAAGTCAATCAATGGAGAACTTTCCGTTAATACTAACCAACTCAAAGGTTGGATTTACATAAGATGAAGTTGTGGGATAAGAAAAGTGGCACCCATTTTTTCCGCGGTGGAGTCCCATCTGAGAAAGGGAGAGGAGTGAAATTCTCTCCCTCTCAAGAATTCTTAAGGTTGCAGAGACAACAAAAGGAGTAAGATAGAAGACTTCTTCAGGTTTCAAAGACAACATAAGGAGAAAGAATGAGACGTCACGTGAGTAGGATAAATCTCACGAAGAAGAGTAGAAGAAGTATGAGGATATCCACTCTTTGTTTCACTATTGTTTTTTAGTGTATCCAAGATGCAAGGACCACTATTTGTAAGATTTCTCATTATAGTGGAATTTTACCTAGATTTGGCACGTGGAGGTTTCTCCATTCAGCGGATTTACCACGTTTAAAATAAATACTTTGTCTCAGTCTCCTTTTTATTAAAATGTGTTGTGGAAAATGATCCAGAAAGGCGAGTAGGGGCGTCAAAAATTATAGATCAGGATGAGCAAAATTCTTCGGTTGTTACTTGTCCAAAATTTTTGATAGAAATTTGAAATTTATTAATAATTATTAAAAATATTAGTTAAAAATTAAAAAAAAATTAAATATCAATCCGGGATTAGATTGAAAATTTTGGCTGGTCGAAATTTGTAATTGAGTACGTGAGAGACACGTAATCAAAGCACTGAAGAGAGAGAAATTCGACAAATCTTTAGTTTATTAGTTCGAGAATTAAATTACAATATTAAGAATGTCACAAAATTTGATCTGAATTCATTACTCAATTTGACTCAAATTGGCCTATTTTAATGAAGGACTCACATGGGTGTAGCTCAGCTGGTTACCTCCCGCCTTAGGAAGCGGGAGGTCACAAATCGAGCTCCCATGGCGTAACCTTGGTGTGCCTTAGGGGTAGGGGTCCACCCGTGGGGGTTTTACGCTGGGTATCCCGCGGTTTCCCACACATAAATTCAAAAAAAAAAAAAGGTAAACTAAACTGCCTCGATTATTTATATGTCTATTATGCAACATATCCAATTCTATGAGATTTACACGTATTTAAAAAATAGTTTTAATATGTATCTTGTTATAAAAGTCAATTTAGTCATATAAATGAGTAAATGTAACTCAGAATTAAAATAAATCTGAACTGAAATAAAATACATTGTTTGTATCAAATAAAATACAAACTATTTCCTTTTTAAATAAAATGTATTAAATAAGCTAGAGCTATATAATTTAAATATATTGTTTGTATTATTTTTATCTGGAGTCAGTTAGAATTAGGTTAAAATCTTATCTCAAAAAATCAATAATTTTTTTATTGATGAATCATTGTACAAGTGCATTGCAATACTAAAGAGCAAAAAATATATACTATATAATTAAAGAGAAACAAAATCTACTGAAATTATTACTCAGCAGAGAGATTATTTAGGAAGGGCAATGATAAATTGGTCTAAATCTTTTGGAACGAACTATGATGATGACGCATTCCTTGGGTGATCGGCAATCGAATGTAAGGTCTGAATCAGTGAGTCCTTGTGAAAAATAATGGGAACTTCACAATATTTAAAGTCAGTCCATGTGCAGTAGAAAATTCAGTGCATGACCTCAGCAATTTAGAAGTCGCATCCACTCCAATTACTACCAGTTGTGACCTTAGCAAGAAAGTGAGAAGCAGAGAAGATGAAGTATTGAAGAGCTTCAGACCTTAGATCACACCGTTGCAGCCATGGTTCTGAAGCTTCTGCTCTTGTTTCTCTTCATCAAATTTGTTGCTTCTATCAACGACAGCTTCTTGTAACAAGGATTCCAGGGTGCCGACATTAGCTTGAACGGCATACTGGGGTCACACCCAATGGCCTCTTGAGGTTAACCAATGATACAAAGCAAACCAAGGGTCGTGCCTTCCACTCTACTCCCCTTCACTTCATCAATTCTTCAAATGGTAAGGCTCTCTCTTTTTCTACTTCCTTCGTCTTCACCATGACTTCCAAATATCCTGACTTGACAGGCAATGGCATGGCCTTCGTCATCTGCCCCTCTAAAGACCTCCCAGGAGCTTTCGGTAGCCAGTTTTTAGGCTTTTTTAATTCTGAAAACAACGGAAACGAAACAAATCATATGTTTGCTGTTGAGCTCGATACGAATCAGAATACTGAATTCGGTGATATCGATAACAACCACGCAGGCATCGATATCAATAGCCTCATATCCAATATCTCCGCACCTGCCGCATATTTTACTAATGAAAATGGTGGGGCTGTAAATCTGACCCTCATGAGCGGACAACCAATGCAAATTTGGATAGAATATAATGGTGAAGACACACAACTTAATGTAACATTATCTCCGATCCACATACCTAAACCAAGTAGGCCTCTCATGTCTGCAACCATTGATCTTTCTTCCATCTTTCAAGAGGCGATGTAAGCGGGTTTCTCTTCATCTACTGGCTCCTTCTGGACATCTCATTATGTGTTGGGATGGAGCTTTGCAATGAATGGAGCAGCCAAAATGATTGATGTGTCAAAGCTTCCTCAGCTTCCAAGAAGAGGTCCCAAAAAGAAATCAAAGTTTTTGACTATTGGATTGCCTGCAATTGTGCTAGTTACGGTGTTAATGATCATATCTGGGGTGGGTTGGTATGTGAGGAGGAAGATGAAATTTGCAAAATTGCTTGAGGATTGGGAGCATGAATATGGTCCTCATCACTTCTCATACGAGGATCTATTCATAGCCACTAAGGGTTTCAGAGACACAGAGCTACTAGGCATCGGCGGTTTTGGTAGGGTGTACAGAGGGGTACTACGAAAGACCAAAGTTGAAGTTGTTGTGAAGAAAGTTTCTCATGAATCAAGACAAGGTATGAGGGAGTTCATGGCGGAGATAGTAAGCATCGGTTGAGTCAGGCACCGGAACTTGGTCCAGTTACTAGGGTATTGTCGACGAAATGGTGAGCTGCTTCTGGTTTATGATTTCATGCCAAATGGAAGTCTAGACAAGCTCCTCTTCAACCAACCAAAATCAACTCTTACTTGGAGCCAACGGTTTCAAATTATCAAAGGTGTGGCTTCAAGGCTTCTTTATTTGCATGAACAATGGGAGCAAGTTGTTATTCATAGAGATGTTAAAGCTAGCAATGTTTTATTAGATGCTAACTTGAATGGAAGATTGGGTGATTTCGGCGTTGCGAGATTATATGATCGTGGAAGAGATCCTCAGACCACCCATGTGGTAGGCACTCTCGGTTATATTGCACCTGAGCTTTCTAGTACGGGCAAGGCAACGACAAGCATTGATGTCTTTGCATTTGGGGCTTTCATGCTTGAAGTTGCGTGTGGCAAGAGGCCAATAGAGATACAGGCATCCGAAGATCGTTGTCTTTTGGTTAATTGTGTGTTGCAATGTTGGAGAAGGGGTTCGATACTTGAAATTTGTGATCCAAATTTGGTAGGAGAGTATGATGTTGAGGAGAAGGAGCTGGTACTGAAGCTTGGTTTGGTTTGCACACACCCCTTATCATCATCTAGACCGAGTATGCGACAAGTGATGCAGATGTTGGACCGGAATGCGGATTTGCCTGAACTTCCAATGGATAGATATTATGCCAGTGCTTTGGCACTCGGTCAAGAAGGGTTCGACGATCATGTAATCTCATATCCTTCTACTTTGGACAGGACAATTGGACAGTCTTCTTCCTCAGTGGCTGAGTCATTCTCTCTGGAGGCCGGTGATATTCAGTGATTGTGGCTCATCTTATTGTTGTCTAACTAGTTTATTTTCTGTTTCCAAAAGGTAGCTTATAGTGTCGAATAAAAGAGATTAATGACATAAGTAAGAGTAGTTAGTTTCTGTTAATTATGAAGTTTAATTTGTTTTAAATATTATTATCAAATTCTGCAAATGATGCATAAACATGGCTTGTCCCTTTCTAATTAACCTGCTATAAAGGTAATTGAATAATGCCATAAATGTCAGACAATTTGTCAATGATTTTTCATGTTACAGTCCAATGATCTAAATCATTTTGGGCATTAAGCTTTTTATAGAGGTGAGCAATTACATCAAAAAATAAACTAAACTTTCTTTTAACCTACTAACTTGGCCATAAAGAAAATTCACTTGCTAAAAATAACAAAATGAATAAATTTAGTCAAATTTGCTAAATAAGACTAACTTTCCATCTTATGTCAATCTAGGTAATCTGTTCTACATCAGCCCTCTCCACTAGAAAAATTCTCACCCTCAAGTTTTACACTGGTTGCATGGTGCATGATATTGAAACAAATCAGCCACATTGAAAGTTTGAGAATTTACCATGTCTCAAGGAAGATCAACAATATACCCATTGTTATTGATGTTTTTGATCATTCGATGAGGTCTAATCTTTTTGTGTTACGACTTTGATGAGTGCAAAATAAATACATATTTTATTCCTAAATTTATTATTGTTAGTACCTCATTTTATTTAATTTTATCTAATTAGTATAATTTTGTGTTTTGCAGGTTTAAAAGTGAGGATGACAGAAAAAATGCTTAAATATAAAGTCTGGGCCCATTATGAGTTATTTTGGACCTCAAGCCCAATTATTGAGCCTATTAAGAAAAGCCCATGAAGAAATCCACATGTGTGAATAATATTTTCATCATCTCAAGAAGAAATTCGAAATTTACAAGCTAATATAAGAGGATTTTCGAATTTGGAAAGTGGATTAAGGAAAGAGAAAGAAAATAAGGAATGGAGAAAAATAAGGAAGGTTTGATACATGTTCGGTATTTTAGTCATAACTTTCCACTCCGATATTCAATTTCTTTGATTCTTTTTGAGTTGGAAAGAAGACTTCAAGAGCTACAACTTTGTAGTTTACGACTTTTCCTGATTCGGAAGTTAACAAGGTCAAAACTGAGCTGCAAGATGGTATATGTGTAAAAAAACGGGATTCTACACCCACTTTCTTTATACAAATTTAGCTGATTGCCTCTTTTAAGTCATTCCATATTAAGCACAAATCAAATCCGCCCTCCATGTGTCCCTTGCTTTATTTAAATCTTTGAATCCAATCCATTCATTCCACCTCCTTTCATATATAAATACTAGCCCTCTCCCATTGAGAAAACTGAACTTGGGCATTGAAGAAAAGGAGAGGAGAGGAAGAAGAGAAGGAGAAAGACTGTGGGATTTTCAATCCACATTGGGTTCTAAGGTTGGTGGATTTTGATTTTCATTATATTTCTTTTTCTTTAAAATTCCATTGATATGTAAGTCTAAATTCATGTTTCATAAATAAAATTGAGGTGTGATGAAATATTTAGTCTATGGTTTTCCAATTATTCAATTTATGTATGATGATTATTTGATTTTATTTTTATTCTTTAATTAAATTTATGTGTGGATTTATTTTAATTATTTCAGATTAAATGTGATGAAAATTTAGATTGAATAGACTTCCTTCTTCGATCTAAGGCTCTTATTTTAAGAGTGCGATGAAATATTTTAGATTTGGAGATGAAGTTTAAATTCTATTCATTCTAAGGTTTAATTTGAGATTTTTAGTTTAATGAAATCCATGGATTTAATTCTTAGAATATTTATCGATGAAAAATTTGAATGCATGATTGGTAATTTACGTGAGCTCCGTATTCTAGGCCTTTGTTTTATTTTTAAAATATGGAAAATAATGCCTCCTTGATTCTTTGAACCAGTGCCACTGTAAATATGTACAGATGTAATTTAGATGTCTTTAATTTTATTTTTGTTTATAAATCCAAAAACTCGTGAAATTGATGAACTAGATTGGAAATAATTTAATTGCATCTTAATTTTGTATTTTAAATTAGATTAAGATTGTTTATATTTTTATATTAATTCCACCATCTTAATTAAAATTAGTTAAATTGTTAGATTCTATGTTTAAATTTAGAATGTTTCTAAATTAAGATTAAAATTCATAGATTAGATTAACAATTCCACGTTCATGATTTATCTCCATATTTCTCAAAGTTCTTAAAATATATAATTCAATGGTGTATTTTCATGGATATATTTTCCTAAGTTCCGATGGGTTCGACCTCGCACTTAATCGCTATACTATCTAATGGTTCGTGCGCTTGCGAGTTATAAATTTAAAATTTGCACAACAAGTTTTTGGCGCCGTTGCCGGGGAACTTAAAACAGATTGCCATTGAATTATTTATTTTTAGAAATAATGTTAATTTTAGAAATATCTATTTTTGGCAACTCTTTAAAATTAGAAGTTTCTATTTTTCCTAGAAATTCTAATTTTAGAAGGTTACCTTATTTAGAAGTTCTAAAAATAATCAGGAGATTATCTAAATTTGGAATCACAGCTAAATTTAGAAATTTTTTATTTTTGGATATTTCTATTTTTAGAAATTTTCAAAAATATCTACTTTCTATTTTTAATATTTTCTAATCTTAGAATTTTAATCTAATTTAGTCATATTCTATTTTTATTAAAGTAGACCTAAATTTGGAAAGTTCCAGCTAAAAAATTTCAAAAAGAAAGAGAAAAAAAAATTTTTGATCAACTTTGAACTTATTTGAAAATCTGATTTAGATTAATTTGGTGGATATTAATTTAGAAATTTTTATGGTCTTAATTTAATTTAGAGTTCATAATTAGGTTCCAATCATTTAATTTCCTCCACTAGTTATAACATTAGGAAATTGCATTTAGATTAGGTTTCATGCATTTTTTTATGAAATTCAGAATCTTCACCAAAGTTTGTGGTGTTATATTTTGCAGGATTTTAATCGTGCGCTCTAAAATTTTTGCGGAAGTAAACACTACAAGCTAAGGTAAGTGCCTAAATCTCTTTTCTTTAAATTTTTAATTTTTCATGCATTCATATAGATTTTCTTAGGTTGTCTTGCATTTATTTTGCATATAAAAAATTGAAAAAAAAAAAAAAACATATTTAATTTACTCATGCATATTAAGGTATTAATTTCATGCATTAGCTTAGTTATTTGATTATTGTTTGCATGTTTGCTTTGAGTATTTCATTGTTAGATTATGATGCATTAAAAAAAAAAAAAACTTCTGTGAGTATTTGATAAGTAGATTAGGATTTGATTGTTCGTGTTTGAGTCTGTCAGTGTCCGTGTGTCCATTTTGTCCAGTTTGTCTAGATTAATTTTTGCATTTTGTGTGTGTCTCTGAGTCTATGTTGAGTTTATCTGTGCGTCAGTATGTGTTTGTGTTGATGTTGAACTAGTTTCGATTTTTACTTTTGTTGGGTTAGTTTATGCGTTTTTGTGTCCGTATAGAGTCTTTGTTGCGTTTGTGTTTTTGTTATCTGTTTGTTTTTGCAGGTTTTGAATAAAGAGAGCCCTCTCAGGTATTTTTCTGAATTTTTAGTTGTTCGTTTCTGATATTTTCTTCTAATTTGCAACTGATCACTGTAGATTAGGGAACATTGAGGACAATGTTCAATTTAAGTTTGGGGGTATTGAGGGTTTACAGTGTGTTTGTTTTTAGTCTTGTGTCCGTTTTAGAGTCAATTTGAAAGAAAAAAAAAAAAATCAGTCTTATGTTTTGTTTTAGAGTCTAAAATAAAAAAAATTGAAAAAAATCTTTGAATTTTAGCATTAATATGTGGATTAAAATTTTTATATCATGCTTTTCCATTTGAATTTTGTGAAATTTATGCTTGGACATTTTTACACAGCCATATTAATGTTAACTGGAGAAAGAAAAATATTCATAAGTTAAGTAATCACCGGAAGAATACCAGTGGAGACTTGTGATCCAGTGAGCTTTTGAGCCATTCGATTTTTCTGAGTGTTATAAGTAAATCTTTATTTTCTTTGATGTGCGCATAATCATTATTGTTGTTAGATCTCATTATTCTTTGTTTTGGTCAAATTACTGAGAATAACATCAAATTTTGGATTATTACACCAGAGATTTTTCTGAATTTATTTGAAACTAATTAAATATTCATATGAAGCTAAGGAAGTGATATAGGCTATTATTTTGGATCGTTTGAGCCTTTGAAGCCAACCTATTTTCGTCATATGTTATCATGTTAGTTCCCACTTTTGAGTCTTGAATATAAATTTAGCCTATTTTTATTGATTAACCATGTTATCCATACCCAACTCCGGTTGTGGAGTTTGAGCCTACATTGAAAAATCTATGACCTGTTTTAGGGCCCGGAAAAGGTTAGAGATGATTGTTATTGGGATGGTACTCTAAGAAAATTATGGCAGTTGAAAAAGAAAAAAAAGTATCAAAAAGGAAATGAAAAAAAGAAAAGAAAGGGAATATCCATACATCATAAATGAAGGATGTGAAAAAAAAAAAAGGTGAAAAAAAAAAGGTGAAAAAAAAAAAGATTTGAATTTGAAAAGAAAAGAAATGCTTTGAAGATTCCGAGTGCTAAAAAGAAGATAGAGGAAGCAATATCCCATTATAAAATTTTGAAGACCTCTACCTTTTCTGTTCAAATATTAATTTTAGAGTCTTTTTATCCTTTTTTGATATGACCCGGTCCCAAGCCACGTTTTGTCCTACATGAAGTCCTATTGATCCTCAGTTAATATGGTATTAAAGTGGAGAATAGATGATGAAGAATTATGGTGTATTATTTCAACATTCTCAGGAAAATGGCATCCTTTCATGAGATTTATGTTTTTCTTTGATTTTAGTCGTTCTTTGATGATAAATATGTGAGATATTTGTATTTGAGAAATTATTCCGCTCACATATACTTTTGAGAGAAATTTAATCCAATCTCTGAGTGAAAATCTTTCTGAGAGATATACTTTTGTGAGATTTGGAGTCGAAACGCATTTTCAGCCGGTGGTTACAAAACTTGTGTGTATTTTGAAAAAGAAGGTTAAGTTAATGTTGGCTATATCACACACTACACTCCGAGTATAAGTTTTGTGAAATAATTTTGGAGTTGTATGATGTTTTAAATTTTGATTTATATATTTTTGCTGAAATTTGATGTTTGTGGGTATCATTACTGAAAGCCCTCACGAGACTATAACTCGTCCACTGGTGGTAAGCTAGGGGTTTAAAGGCTTGTTGCATATGCTAAATGCAATCGAGAGTGCCAGCGAAAGTGGTGTAGTTTAGGATTTTTGTTTTTGTTTTTAGAGTTTTTAGTTTTTGTTTTGCTCGAGGACTAGCAAAATGTAAGTTTGGGGGTATTTGATGAGTGCAAAATAAATACATATTTTATTCCTAAATTTATTATTATTAGTACCTCATTTTATTTAATTTTATCTAATTAGTATAATTTTGTGTTTTGCAGGTTTAAAAGTGAGGATGACAGAAAAAATGCTTAAATATAAAGTCTGGGCCCATTATGAGTTATTTTGGACCTCAAGCCCAATTATTGAGCCTATTAAGAAAAGCCCATGAAGAAATCCACATGTGTGAATAATATTTTCATCATCTCAAGAAGAAATTCGAAATTTACAAGCTAATATAAGAGGATTTTCGAATTTGGAAAGTGGATTAAGGAAAGAGAAAGAAAATAAGGAAGGGAGAAAAATAAGGAAGGTTTGATACATGTTCGGTATTTTAGTCATAACTTTCCACTCCGATATTCAATTTCTTTGATTCTTTTTGCGTTGGAAAGAAGACTTCAAGAGCTACAACTTTGTAGTTTACGACTTTTCCTGATTCGGAAGTTAACAAGGTCAAAACTGAGCTGCAAGATGGTATATGTGTAAAAAAACGGGATTCTACACCCACTTTCTTTATACAAATTTAGCTGATTGCCTCTTTTAAGTCATTCCATATTAAGCACAAATCAAATCCGCCCTCCATGTGTCCCTTGCTTTATTTAAATCTTTGAATCCAATCCATTCATTCCACCTCCTTTCATATATAAATACTAGCCCTCTCCCATTGAGAAAACTGAACTTGGGCATTGAAGAAAAGGAGAGGAGAGGAAGAAGAGAAGGAGAAAGACTGTGGGATTTTCAATCCACATTGGGTTCTAAGGTTGGTGGATTTTGATTTTCATTATATTTCTTTTTCTTTAAAATTCCATTGATATGTAAGTCTAAATTCATGTTTCATAAATAAAATTGAGGTGTGATGAAATATTTAGTCTATGGTTTTCCAATTATTCAATTTATGTATGATGATTATTTGATTTTATTTTTATTCTTTAATTAAATTTATGTGTGGATTTATTTTAATTATTTCAGATTAAATGTGATGAAAATTTAGATTGAATAGACTTCCTTCTTCGATCTAAGGCTCTTATTTTAAGAGTGCGATGAAATATTTTAGATTTGGAGATGAAGTTTAAATTCTATTCATTCTAAGGTTTAATTTGAGATTTTTAGTTTAATGAAATCCATGGATTTAATTCTTAGAATATTTATCGATGAAAAATTTGAATGCATGATTGGTAATTTACGTGAGCTCCGTATTCTAGGCCTTTGTTTTATTTTTAAAATATGGAAAATAATGCCTCCTTGATTCTTTGAACCAGTTCCACTGTAAATATGTACAGATGTAATTTAGATGTCTTTAATTTTATTTTTGTTTATAAATCCAAAAACTCGTGAAATTGATGAACTAGATTGGAAATAATTTAATTTCATCTTAATTTTGTTTTCTAAATTAGATTAAGATTGTTTATATTTTTATATTAATTCCACCATCTTAATTAAAATTAGTTAAATTGTTAGATTCTATGTTTAAATTTAGAATGTTTCTAAATTAAGATTAAAATTCATAGATTAGATTAACAATTCCACGTTCATGATTTATCTCCATATTTCTCAAAGTTCTTAAAATATATAATTCAATGGTGTATTTTCATGGATATATTTTCCTAAGTTCCGATGGGTTCGACCTCGCACTTAATCGCTATACTATCTAATGGTTCGTGCGCTTGCGAGTTATAAATTTAAAATTTGCACAACAGACTTATTATATGTTTTCATTAGAAGGTATTTTTTCTTTTTAAGATTAACTATTATCAATTGAAAGAAGAACTGCTCTGATATCAACTAATGTATCAGAACTAGACCACCACAAAACTGAGACCTATAAGATGAATTTGCTGTGCCAGAGGAAATATCTGTAGACCCATCAAAATGAAGGGTAATCCATCCATTATTAGTGGGTCACCAGACAGGCAAAGAAGAATGTGTGACTGGTTTAACCACAAACAATTGTATTGAGTAAATATTTGCAGGGCCAGGGTAAAATATGTGAGGTTTGAACTGGAATGAGTTGGGATTTTGAGTTATTTCGAGTTATTCATATTTCCCATTACAAAATCAGGGCCTTTGCAAGTTTACAGGTATTCAAATTAAACATATTATTTTAATATCAAAGGAAAAAGAAGCATCAAATTGGTGCAAAATTCTATTAATTAGAGGATATAATGGGTTTCCATGATATACTCTACTCAAACACTCTTCAATTGTGTATACTCATGATATACAGACACGAGGAGAGTACAGATGAAAATAAAGAAAGAAAATCGAAAGAACAAACAACAGGCAAGATACAGGAACGTTTAAGTAGGTAATTGATTTGTGAATATTTTATATAAAATTGATGTGTATTTCAAAATTATTTTCTCTGTCGGTGTTGAGGGATGAGAGAGTGAGAAAAACCAAAAGACTGAAACAAGACCTCCTTGTTGTCTTTGCCCCTTCCTTCCTACCAAGTATTCAACTTCAATGTTTCTATCGTGAAAGATTGAGACTCGTAGACAAACATGACATAACGCCCTAATTCTTCATCAACTATGAAGACTCCGATAAAATGTACGGGTTTGAAAAATTCATCCCCTCTTCTTTCCCTTTCAAAGGGAACACCGGTTTCTTCACTGCATCCACAGAAATCTCATTACTTAGAAATTAGAATAATGCAGCCGATTCAACCCGGATCTATAGCTGTAACGATACATATCGACCGATACGTATCACAAGTTAAAAAAGTGATACCTATCAACCGATATAATATGTATTAGCCATTTTTTTGACCGTTTCTCCTACACTCTATTGATGATGGGTAAGATCGGTTTTAAGGCTTACTTATGCTGCCACTTAAATAATTTTTTTATTTGGGATTATGCGCTAGACCAATGATTTCCCAAAGAAAATCAACTCTCAATTCTCTCAAACACTCAAGAGAAAAGAAAAGATAAAAAGATGATACTAAGTTCAACAGGATAATTTCTTATTAAGTAAAAATCTCATTGAAGAAAATAGGTGTTCAATCGTAAACAAACGAATTTGGATCAGAAATTAGAATTCGATTAAGTAATGGAGAATAATGCAAAACATGAACGATCAATTCACCATGCAAAAATCTGTCATGTCCCAAACCCGGATGTGGGTTCGGAATGTGACTAAATTTTTTTTTTTTTTTTCAACAATAAACTCTAATCATTCAACGTCATAACTGGGCTGGATCTTCAAGTTTACCAAAACCCGATCCTAGAAAATGTCACACGTGCTCTTCACACATGGACTCAAATATATACCATGTATCCCTACACATAAACCCATATTACACAACGAATATTTTCATTTATCTCATCAGTGTTACGAACGGACCATAGCGGATATAATGTATACAACATTAAAACTTACAGACATAAGTTTCTTATGCCACATGAGGCATATTTATTACAAACACTCAAACATATCCAAGCAGGCAAATAGTTTCCACATGTGGAAAACCTTAGAAACTTCTAAGTTTCGACCTTCAACGGGGCACCACTGGTCCCTCCAATCCCTCATCTGGTTCATATCCTTCATTGTAAGGGACGTGAACAACAATCCAGTGGGGAGAACTCACTATAAAATCCAATGATTGTAATGCAACAATGCATAAGCAATGATGCATGCCATAGAAATGCATGTTATTAGCATATCTCATTTTCACCTTAGGATCATCTTTTAAGGTTTTTATTCAAATTGTACGTATTGTTAACACCGGGGTCGGTCCCTAGCCATGTTAACAACACCGGGGTCAACCCCCATTTGAAGTTCTAAGCAGAACTAATATTAATTCCTCCACGGAAATAATATAGCAACTTGCAAGTGCATAAGGTCTCCACGACTCGGTCTACTAGCCCATCCAAAATCAACGGTTGATGGCGGTCGACCACAACCTACTAACGCGTTCAACCCAATGGTTCACAAACGGTGTTCGGCTAATCTCAGCAACTATACCCCAACAACAAATATCAAATTTTACAAAGTTATTATCTTGCAGAGATTTAACTTATGAACATAATTATCACATGCAAATGTCAAATGCATGATTTCCAGTGCCCTCCTTACACAGGGACTTATTATGAGAGAACTAATATATTTCAGCCTTACCATTTGGCGTATCCAATACCAATACAATAAATCAATAAAATAATCAATATCACACAAGCATATAAAACTGGATTTAATAGCACGAATGCCTTCACCCAGTTTTTACCTGCAATTTCCAAACACTCCATGGGTCCATACTGCGTTAGAGGGTACAAGTCCTCGACTCCCCGACACCAAATTATGCTTACGTTCTAAACAGTTAGAACATTTACATCCCTTACATGTAGGCAGTGTCAGGTCTCGTATTTTGGACCTATATAGCATTTTCCATTTTTAATTGACCATGGGCCCCATTTCAGTCTGGTGTTAGTGGGTTTAACATATCACACAATACAAATGTTGGTTCGAGTTTCCTCACCTTCTCCGGTTGAGTTTTTCACAGAAAATCTATAAGATAAAGTAAAATGTATAAATTTTCTATTTATCAGTATATACACATAATAATTTTCCAAAGCTCGTGCTATTTTTCCAAAAAAAAGAAACATGATATGTGTAATGAGTCACCTAAGCTCTTTCTACTCCAAAACATTACAATAAAATGAAAAATGTAAAGTACTCAGTGCCTTCTCTCGTATTTTCTTCTGTATGAAAGATCATGGAAACATATTGTGAGAGGCCCAAAGGGTACAGATACTGTAAAGTAAATAAAAGTACTCAGTGCCCTATCCTCGTATTGTCTTCTGGAAGAAGGACCATGAAAACGTATTGAGAATTTGGCCTAGAGGGTATAATACATGCATTTAAACACACAAGGTAGAAAATAAACACACAATAGTCAGCTAGGGTTAATCTTTTCCCCGATTTTACTTAGGGTCGAAAATTATATTTTGAACGTAAAATAATACAAATCTTGAGGGTGAAATTTAAATTTTAAGAGGAAATCTATTTTTCCTCCATTTAAAAAAAGTCTCATTTTTTTAACCCCAATACTAAGCTATTATACTCCTAGCTTGCTATGGAGTTAATACAAATAAGAATAGAATCATTTTGATATATTGGGTATAAAATTCCATGTAAGATTAACTAAATTTGAAAACCCTTAAAAGAATGCGGGAAATCTGAACGTTCGGCTGCTTGAGTGTAAAATTCGGCTACTGCTGGTACGGCCAAAGCAAGAGAAAGACGAGGAAAGAAAAGAAAAATAGGAGAGAGAGTGCTTGCATTTTTGAAAGAAGGAGAGAGAGCAAAACGGCAGAAAGACTTTGAGGGTTTTTTTTTTTTTTTTGTTTTACCTTCTTGCTTCCTCTTCCATTACTCTCATTTATAAGCAACTGTATGGATTTTTTAACCATACACGTTGCCTAACCTATTCATTAGATTTATAGGATTTACAAAACCATGCATTTATATATATATATATAATTATTATTACAACTACCACCCACTAACATAGGCATTTGACGGTGTTGTAACCGTCCAACACAACTACAAGCTACAACCGTAGCTTTGAAACTTATCTTACATTTTTTTATATTATTATTTTATAATATAATATTAGTTTATTCTTTTTACTATTTACATTTATGTCTTTTCTTTTATCTGAGTATTTCAGGGTCTCACTAAATTGATATAATTGGTTCAGCAAGTCAGGTATTAAAAACTAAGCATTGTATTAAAATTTGGAGTGAAATTTATCTCAAAAACCCAATATTTTTGTTAAAAATCACCATTTTAACAAGATCTCCTAATCTTCAAGATTCTTTTTGAAAGTATCCAACCTTATAGTTTGATAGGATAAATTTGTCGAATAAAAATATTATAAAGTTTCAAAGTATTTTGAAGTCAAAAACCACATTTCCAAGCGAAAGATTATTCAACGGCCCATATTTCATGGCTTAAAGTAAATATCAAAAACTTTCTATTTTAGAGTGTAAAGAAATAAATAGCTTAGTTATAATACAAATTGAGTACTGACTCTCTCTGTATATTTTTAGGACTTCTTCTACCATGTCAAATTGGGGTTTTACCACTTTAAAACTTAGGGGTAAAATAAATTAGCGAAATTATAACGAAATTGGTATGTCATTAGGTCCGGAATTTAAAAATAATGCATAATCTAAAATTTGAAGTTCAAAATAAGTCAAATGACTGAGTTTCTATAGCAATCAAGGTTTAAGTCTAAAACAATATTATTATTATATTCATAACTTATCCATATATCTTTGAAATTTAATTAAAAGAGTTACCGGATTCGGATCGAGTCAAACTCAGATCCGTTGAATAGCTTATTTGATACTCTTTACGATTATAGGAAAATAATTCATAATTAACAGATAAAAAATATTTAATTAGTCACGATTAATCATAATTAACTCTTAAATTGGGCTGGGGTATTACATCCCACCCACTTAAAGAAATTTCGTCCCAAATTTACATAGGAAAAGTTGTACCTTTAATTAGCGAAGAGACTCGAGTATAATTTTCTCATTATCGATTGTAGTTCCCAAGTGACGTGCTAAGTTCCTTGGTGTTGCCATAACACCTGCACTAGTGGCATAGTTTTTCGTCGGAGCACCTGAGTCTTGGTATCTTGGATCTCAAGGGGTATTTATTGAAAAGTTAGATCTTCAGAGATTTCAATGTCTTCCACGTTCAGCACATGAGATGGATCTGGTTCTTATTTTCTGAGCATAGACACATGAAATGTATTGTGTACCTTTTCTGCGCTCGGAGGTAGTGCTATCTGGTAAGCAACTTCTTTGATTCTCTTTAAAACTTTGAAAGGTCCAACGTATCGTGGTGACAACTTTCATCTACATCCAAATCTCTGTATTCCATGATGTGGAGCTACACGTAGGAACACAAAGTCTCCGACTTCAAATTCCAATGGTCTCCGTCTTTTATCAGCGTAACTTTTTTGTCGGCTCTGGATGGCTTTGAGACATTGCTTTATGACTTCCACTTGTTCTGTCGTTTCACGTACCATATCTGGTCATAATAGAGCTTTGTCTCTTACTTCTGTCCAACACAGAGGTGATCTACAAGGCCTACCGTATAAAGCCTCGTACGGTGCCATTTGTATACTTGACTGATAGCTGTTGTTGTATACAAATTGAATTAAAGCTAGATGATCTTCCCAACTTCCTTACATGTCCATGATACATGCTCTCAACATGTCTTCTAATATCTGGATAGTCCTCTCAGACTAACCATTTGTCTGAGGATGAAATGCTATACTAAAACATGACCAGGTGCCTAACTGCGTCTGTAATCCTTGCCAAAATTGAGAGACAAATCGGTATCTCTATCTGACAAGATGGAGATTGGCACTCCATGTAGTCGGACTATCTCCTTGATGTACAACTTACTTAGAGTGGCCAAAGTGTCTTTCTTCCTGATAGGTAGAAAATGGGCTGACTTAGTCAGTCGGTCCACAATTACCCATATGGAGTCATTCTTCCTTCCTGATTTTAGAAATCCTGTTACAAAATCCATGGTAATATGTTCCCACTTCCATTTGGCTACTGGAAGAGGTTGCATTTTTCCACCAGGTGGTTGATGTTCAGCTTTGACTTGTTGGTCAGGTTAAACATTTAGAAATAAAGTCTGCCACTTCCCTCTTCATTCCTTTCCACCAGAATTGTAGGCGTAAATCGCAATACATCTTGGTACTACCAGGATGAACTGCAAACTTAGAGAGGTGGAAATGTCTAAGCACTTCCTTTCTGCATTCTTCTGACTCTGGGACAAACAATCGACCTTTGAAAGTTAAACCTCCGTCGATTCTAACCTTCCAATCTTCTAACTCTGCTCCACTCGATAGTTGAGCTATCACTTCTTGTGCCTCAACATCGCTTTGCTGTCGTTCCAGTACTATTTCAACTATTTCGGGTTGCAACACTAGATTTTGAATCCATGCCGATTCCCTACTTTCAACCAATTCTAAATTATAGTCAGATAGAATTTCTAATAATTTCCATTGTAATGATACTACCTTTGCAATATCACCACGAGACTTCCTACTTAGGGCATCTTCTACCACATTAGCTTTTCTAGGATGGTAGGAGTGGTCAAAGTAATAATCTCTTATATACTCCATCCATCTCCGCTGCCTCATATTTAAATCTTTCTGAGTGAATAAATACTTGAGACTATGGTGATCAGAAAAGACATTGAATCATTCACCATACAAGTAATGTCTCCAAAGTTTCAGGGCGAACACCACTGTTGCTAGTTCTAAGTCATGAGTGGCGTAGTTTTGCTCGTGTCCTTTCAGCTGTCTGGACCCATAAGCAACTACTTTTCCTTCATGCATTAAAACACACCTTAATTCCAGTTTGGAAGCATCACAATAGACCTCATAGCCATGTCCTTGTTCAGGTATGATTAACACAGGAGAGGTGGTTAGTTTCTCCTTTAGGTCCTAAAATGCTTTCTCACAGTCTTCTGTCCACTCAAATTTGATATCTTTTCGTGTTAAACGAGTCATTGGTACTGCAATTTGAGAGAAATTTGGGATAAATTTTCGATAATATCCCGCTAAACCCAGAAAACTTAGAATTTCTATGACACTTTTAGGCCTTTCCCAATTCATAACTGTCTCCACTTTTGCCGGATCCACAAAAATTCCATCTGACGACACCACATGTCCGAGAAATTGGACTTGGGTTACCACACGGGAGTAACCACCTCACCAGTCCTCAACGAACTACCAACCAGACTCATCTATGGTTTCATCAACCAAGCACCAGAGTCTCGTTAGTCAAACCTATAATCTCAGACCCCATATGCTGGTCTCCACACGACTGGTGTGTTCACCTCTCACAGAATTCTATAGGTCTTCTACCGAGTGAGCCGCCCGAACTTACTCGTTAGATGCCCATAAATTCCTAATGAGTCAACACCCACAACACAAGTCTCAACAATGGCCTCCAAAGTCATAACCACAGGTAAACACACTAGCACATCACACCACAGGCTGTCCCCACCATACAAGTATCCTAGCCTGGAATATCTCATCACATCACATTGTAGGTTGTCCCCACCCTATAGGTGTCCTAGCCTGAAATATCATCACATCACATTGCAGGCTATCCCCACCCTACAGGTGTCCTAGCCTGGAATATCTCATCACATCACATTGCAAGCTGTCCCCACCCTTCAGGTGTCCTAGCCTGAAATATCTCATCACATCACATCGCACCATCCCTCGACTAATGAGCGGGTAAGCACATCCTCAGCCTACTCGGTCATTCGGGGAATCACAAACCATACCAGCGGGAGCTGTCCCTCACCGCATCGTCCCTCGACCTAGGCGAGCACCTCCTCAACCTACTCGGTCATCTAAGGATCACAAACTATGCCAGAGGGAGCTGTCCCTCACCGTTCTGTCCCTCTACCTAGGCGAGCACCTCCTCAGCCTACTGTGTCATCTAGGGATCACAAACTATGCCAGCGGGAGCTGTCCCCCACCGCATCGTCCCTCGACCTAGGCGAGCACCTCCTCAGCCTACTCGATCATCTAGGGATCACAAACTATGCCAGCGGGAGCTGTCCTTCACCGCATTGTCCCTCGACCTAGGCGAGCACCTTCTCAGCCTACTCGGTCATCTGGAGATCACAAACTATGCCAGCGGGAGCTGTCCCTCACCGCTCTGTCCCCCGACGAATGACCAGGCGAGCACCTCCTCAACCTACTCAGTCATTCAAGGATCACAAGTCAACATCCCACCCTCTGGTCTCCATGCGGGCGAACCACTCAACCCATTAGACCACTGGGGACGTCTCATCCGCCACGTACTCTGGTAGCGTAACAACCATGTCCTCCAAGTCTGCCTAGGGTCAACCAACACTCAACCCAATGGCTTCCCTGGAGATTCCATGACTGCTCACCACTGGTCCCGACCGAGATTCTGGGGCACCTCGTTCTCTAACGCAGACGACGCCTCACCCACAAGCGTGTCTGAAGACCACTAACGGTAGGCCTAGCCGCTCAACCCTTACTAGGGGGAAACACCTCCGTCATATATTGATCCACAACCAAACTATATTTCTTAGTATGGTTTCTCATAACCTCTCAACCCTAACCACCCGTAAGCTAGGGGGTCTCTAAATCCTGATGTTGCCTAGTACACATGCCCCCACCGACATTCCATTTACACTAGCTACATGCATACAAAATTATCTCTACTCATGCCGTCAATATGACATATCGCAATATAATTAAGTATATACATCATCATCTATCACATGCTACACATTAACATTCAGATATGATATCAATCATGGCATGTTCCATACGAGCTTAGAAAGTGGTATCATCTACTATCTACTACACGTAATTCTAAAACATGTTGATTAAACTATTAATCACATAAATGGCAAGTTATCACACGTCAACCAATCATGTTATCATACTATCAACAAGTCATGACATCCGATAAACTATTCATAGGTGCTCCATGAGCAGTGGGTACAAATACACCCGAATGAGACCCCCACCACATAATGGTGTCAACAGTTCCCTTGCCGAGTGGCTTATAATACCGGGGGACCCCATTCGCCGCATTTTGTACCCACACATCTGATAGAGTAGTAATATGCATAGATGCATGTTAAAAGCGGTGATAAGTTCCCTCACTTGTGTGTGCCTCAAAATCCAAAGCGAGAAGGACAGTACGCTCGGTTGAAAGGAGCTCAATCTGTTGAAAAAAAGGAGCAAATGAATAAGCAATCGGGCAAAAAGGGCCAAACAAAACCTGGATTGCAAACGGGCCAGAAACTAGGCCAGGCCGAACAGAACTGGACGGACTCAAGCTGGGCCAGGACCAGATCTGGGCCGGAACCAAAGCTGGGCCGAACTGGCCGAGTCGGACTGGGTTGGCTCTGCCTGAAACCGAACTCGGCCGAGTCGACTTGGTGACTCGGCCGAGTCGACTTGGAGACTCGACCGAGTCGACTTAGTAACCCAATTGGAAAAAAATCAGGAAACTGAGGGAAAGTGGGGAAAAATAAGGGAAAAGGAAGGAAACCAGAGAGAGGGAAAGAGAAGGAAGAAGATCAAAGAGAAGAGAGGAGGAACTCGAGTACCTGGTAGCACAGGAGGAGGATTCAACGGTCGGGGCAAGCGAATCCGAACTCCGACGAAGGCGGGGAGGATGGAATCCGACGGATCTGGAGAAGAGAGAAGAGGGGCAGCAGCGGCGACCGAAGCTAGGTTGGGAGGGATTTAGGGTTTTAGAGGGAAAGATAAAGGAGAACGGCGCTGCAAAGAGGGGTTTGGATCGGGAGAAGAGAGAAATCGGAGAGGGAAGGAGATGAGGACGGCGGCGGCGGCGGAAATAGGGTTAGGGTTTGATGGAAGAGGGAAAGAGAGGAAAAAAAGGGGGAAGAGAGGGTGAGCCGGCACTGTAGCGAGCTGCTACAGTGCCGCGCGGAAGGGGGGTGTAGTTTAGGGTTTTGGGAGAGGGGGGTTTTTAAGATAGGTTTTTTTTTTTTTTAAAAATAAAATCTTAAATGTTTCAAAAATAAATAAATAATTTAAAACTCATAAAAAAATCAAACGTCGAACATCGGGGAAGATAATGTGTGATTTTGAAACTTTTTACATGAAAAAATATTTAATGATTCAAAATTACCAAAGTGCCCTTCGAGTGTCTGAACTCAAAATCGGGCAACCTAGGACCCAACACGAGGCCTACATTTTCCCCACTGCTACTAAGACCCCAAAACTCTGAAATATCGGGTCGGGTCATTACATAAATTATTTTAACATGTCTAAACTTAATGAAGCTGAGTTGTGGCACAAGAGACTAGGATACGTAAATTTCAAAGATTTGTCAAAATTAAGATAACACATCAAAGGACTGCCCAAGATAAGTAGATCAGCTCAAGTATTTTGTGGTGAGTGTCAAAAGGGTAAACAAATGAGAGCAGTCCATAAAAAGTTAATGTTGTGACTACCACTAGACCACTTGAGCTCCTACATATGGACTTAGTTGGACCAACCCAGAATATGAGTATCGGAGGAAAGGTGTATTTCATGGTTATTGTTGATGACTTCACCAGATATACATGGGTAGATTATCTTAGGGAAAAATTAGATGCTTATTATGAATTTAAAATTATTGCAAAACGTATTGTGATTGAAAAACAAATACCCATAAATAGAATCAGAAGTGATCATGGTGGTGAAATTGAAAATCACTGTTTTCAAAAATATTGTGAAAAACATGGTATACATCATGAGTTCTCTGTCCCTAAGACACCCCAACAAAATGGGGTGGCCGAAAAGAAAAATCGAGTTCTCCAAGATTTGGCCACGGTCATGCTACACAGCAAGAAGTTAGCAAAAAAATTGTGGGCAGAGACTGTAAATGCCGTATGTTACATCATAAATAAAGTTTATCTAAGGGCTGACCTAAATAAAACAGCATTTGAATTGTGCACTGGTAGAAAGCCAAATTGTAAATATCTCAAGGTTTTCAGCAGTAAATGTCATATTCTTAGAGATCGTGAAAGCTTAGGAAAATTTGATGCGAAAAGTGATGAAGGAATTTTTCTAGGATACTCTAATACCAGACGAGCCTATAGAGTTAAAAATCTTAGAACCAGTGATATAATAGAATCCATTAATGTAGCCATTAATGACCAGTCTTCTTGTGTACATGAAACCGTAGATGAGTTGGATCAATCTTCAAATGAAATTGACAATCCTCCTTCGTCGTCTTCGACATCCATTGAACTTAAACCAAATAAAAAAATCCTATGTCAAACATCATTGGGGATCCCATGACGAGAGTAAAAACAAGAAAGCAACTAGAAAACATCTCTAGCTGTTTTTGCTTCACCTCACAATTAGAACCCAAGAATATTGATGAAGCTTTACTAGATGAAGATTGGGTAAATGCAATGCAAGAAGAGCTGATTCAATTTACAGGAAAGGATGTATGCGATTTGGTGCCAAGACCAAAAAATACAAATGTAATAGGTACCAAGTGGATTTACAAGAATAAAATGGATGAAAATGGGACAATAGTTCGGAATAAGGCCCGTCTTGTCTAATCATGTCTACAAATTAAAAATGCACTGCATGGCCTTAAACAAGGTCCACGAGTATGGTATGAAAAACTTACACAGTTTTTATTAGATAATGATTTTCAAAGGAGAAGTGTAGACAAAACATTGTTTGTGAGAAAATCTAATAAAACTATACTGATAGCTCAAATATATGTGGATGATATTGTGTTTGGATCCACTGATGAACAAGCTACTATTAGTTTCTCTAATGTTATGAAATCTGAATTTGAAATGAGCATGGTTGGAGAGCTTAATTATTTTCTTGGTTTACAACTAAAACAACTTAATGATGGGTTTTTTATTTCACAATCCAAGTATGTTAAAGATCTTGTTAAAAGATTTGGCCTTGAAGGCAGTAAGCACTCAAACACTCCCATGAGTACTACTGTTAAACTATCAAAAGATGAAAATTGGAAAGATGTTGATCCTATCATGTACTGGAGCATGATAGGTAGTCATCTGTATTTGACTGCGAGTAGACCCGATATTTCTTTTAGTGTGGGTGCTTGTGCACGTTTCCAAGCTAATCCTAAAGAATTTCACGTAGAAGCAGTAAAACGTATAATTAAATATGTATCGAGAACTTGTCTATACGGAATTTGGTACCCATTCGGTACATCATTTCATATTGTGGGGTACACCGATGCGGACTGGGTAGGAAATTTAGATGATAGAAAGTTTACAAGTGGGGGTTGTTTTTTCATTGGAAACTGTCTGATTGCCTGGTACAGTCGAAAATAATCCTCAATATCCCTTTCGATTGCAGAGACTGAGTACATAGCCGCAACAAGTTGCTGCACTCAATTTGTGTAGATGAGACATATGCTCGTCGATTATGGCATGACAGGAGGAATGATGACTCTCCACTCTGATAATACAAGTGTCATCAATATTTTTAAGAACCCTATCCAGCACTCTCGAACCAAACATATAGACATTAGACATCATTTCATTCGACAGTTAGTTGACGAGAAAACCATCGAGTTTGAGTATATTTCCACTGACAATCAATTGGTTGATACAATGATAAAACCACTTGACTCAATTCGTTTTCTTGTTCTAAAAAAACCAATTGGGGTGTACTATATCCTAATATTATGATCAGTCAGTGGAGAAGATATTTCAAAATCAATAATAAAAAAAAGGGCTTTAGTCTCGAGGCCTCGAGCCCTCGCGGTCAAGTTCAGTTCCTCGTGTTCGGTTCGGTATCTCCCTTAAAATCACCATCAGTGAGGCCTCGGTGATTTCACTAGAGCCCTCGTCATCGTGTTCCTTGTGGTCCCCTCTTTTTAAAATCCACCCAAGTCATTTTCGGAACAACCGTTAGACCTTAGCTAGGGCTCCCCACTGTCGGCACCACGTGAACGAAAAGGGGGATTTTTGGTTCTTCGTTTCTGGTCATCTTCTTCCCTCTCATTTTCTTGATCAGTTTGGTCTTTCGATTTCAGGTACTCTCCTTTCTTCGATTTTGCCCTATTTGATCTATTTTTTGTTTCGGTTTTGTCAATTGAGAATGCCTAGGAAGAAATCAGGGGCTGTCAAAAGATATCATACACAACGATCCTTGCGGAGTCATGCCGCATCATCGTCAGCACCAACCCAGTCTCCTCCTCCACCGCCGAGACAAAAGAAAGTCAAGGCGTATAAAAACCCTGATCGGTCCATTCCCTCTGCTTCCTTGTCTGTTTCCTCTTCAGAAGAACCAGAGGCTGCTCCTCAGGAAACCCCAGTAACTACTGCTTCACCTTCTTCTCGTCCCTCACCTAGCTCATTCAGGCGGTCTCACTTGTCTGAGATCCATCTTGAAGGTTCTGATGCCTCCTCACCTCCTTCTGATCCTCCCACTACGCAGCTTTTCCGATCGGTTCAGAAGGAACATTCTTTCAAAAATTTCAATGTCGAGCGTACTTGTTACCTCCGGACCTTGAAAAGTACAATACCTTCCAAATCCTTCAGAAGGTTGGTTGGGAAAGCATTTTAACTTGGGGCGGCAATGCCTACCCTTCTATGGTCAAGGCATGTATTCTTCTATCCATAAATCCATAGATGGCCCCTCTCATTCCTTCTTAGTAAAATTCTCCAATCGAGAAAAATTCTCTGTGACACCTGAGTTGATTTCGCAGCTCATGAACATCCCTTTGTTTAAAGGAGGGGACATCTCTGTAGCCCGACATGAGATAGCCCCTGAAGACTCCCACAAGATCATTTGCAAACTATGTGGTGGTGATGTAGACAGGGAAGGAAAACTTCAAATCCATTCTTCTTCTCTCCTTCCCAAGTACAAGATCATTCATCTAATCTTTACTTTTAATGTCTATCCTCGTCTGATGAATAAGTCCCAGCTTAGTAACTACATGGTCAATGTCCTTTATGCTGTAGCTATGGAGAAAAAAATTTGTTTTCCCTCCCTGATTTGTGAACATGTTAAGTGTTTCTGGAAGTCTTCTGGCCATGGTACCGTGCCCTTCTGTTATCTACTTACCCGCCTTGGTACTCATTTCGGGATGGTTCCCTACCTTGGAGAAGTTCCTCTCAATGTTCAACCTTTGATAAAGACAAGAATTGAGAGAAACCTTGGCTCGTTTCGCCCATTGTCTGGAGGCTCACCCATTTTCGCTCCTTCTATTGATCGTCGGAGTCTCAAGACTGCTACTAGTCCTTCGCATTCCATTGATCGTAAGTATTTCGATGAGCGTTTCGCCGAGCTGGAAAAGCATCAAGAGTAATTTCTATCTGATATCAGCAAACGTCAAGATCGCCTCTTGTATCAACATCAGGAGCTCTCCGTGTATGTCAGAACATCAATCAGGCGCATCTTCCACTCTCTTCAGCAGATTTCAGATTCATGCCGCCGCAATAATGCAGAATTTTGTCCCTTATCCCCTGATTAAAACTTTTATGATGGAACTATGTTTATTTTGTTTACTTTCAAACTACTTTTTGGTACTGTAACAAATAAACCTTCACTTATTGTGTTGTTGATGCTTGTCTTTCTGACTTTTAGCTTCCCATGTGATATATATGCATCTCTTTTGTTACTGTAACATGTCCTGTGCTATATTTTTGCATCTATTCTGTTTGTGTTTGACTCAACTTTGTCAATGTTCTTGACAAAAAGGGAGAGTAAAAATACATGTGCTAATGTTGAGGGGGAGCATACAAGTCCCACAAGTATCTATCTGTTTTGTATGCAGGAAAATGTGTTTTGCAAGCACAAGTTAAGGGGGAGACATTTGTGATATTAGAGGTTTTAATATCATTGTAATTTTATTTGTTAAGGAGTGTCTTGTGTGGATATGTAATTTTGGAAAATTGGTGTAATTGGTAGATCTTAGGTTTTTGTCACGAAATTGACAAAGAGGGATATTGTAAGTGCCCCGGTTCGTCCGAGTCACCCTTATTGTCAATTACGTGACTCAGTTGGACTTGCCTTGAATGTATGAGAAAATCTACTATAAAATTGAAGAATCTACACCGAATACGTTATTGGCACACAGGTAATTGAACCGTAGGAGACCTTAGGCTAAGTCAAATACCTTAGAAGTCAAATGGTTATAAACTGGAAAATAAGATAATAAGTGACTTTCAGCCTCGAGCTCTCGTGCAGTCTGTCGAGGCCTCGCAGCCAATCTTGTGCTGAGTTGTATTTTGGACAACTATAACTCAGTTGACCTTTTGTCTTCCTCATTGAGTCTCCTACAGATTTAGGAAGTTAAATCTATATTCCTTTAATTGAGAGTTTATATGGTAAAAAAATATCCACATGTTGAAACCAAACAGCCGCCTCACATGTTTTGAATTAATAACCGTTGGAGAGCTGGCCTTGTGTGACAAGAATGGAAAGGTTCCTCTATGAGGTGTAAGATGATTTACAATCCTCAATCTGATCCTTGATTGATGACTGAGATATATTAACTGTCAATCATGCACAGTGGTATCTTAGTTGGCTGGATATTTACTATTTGAAAGACAGAATAACTTATGCATATCTGAGCTGTCTTTCTATGTTTACCGCCACGAGGTCTTATTGGAATCCTCGAGGCCTCGTGGGCGTGACTGGCTACAAAACTGCAGACAATCTTATAAATAATGGTAAGCTGTATGAAATGACTACCGATTCACACAGACAACATTTTGGAAAATTAGAACAGTGTGACCAGAACTATTAGCCTCCTTCCCTTTACACCTTCTTCATCAGCTCATTTCATAGATGTTTGGGTAATCAATACCCCAGTGCTGATGAAGCTTAAGGTGTTCACATAGGACCTGAAAAACAGTCATACCCAAGTCCTATACTGCTGTGCCGATGATCACTTTGATGGAGTTAATCTGATTGAAAGGAGCACACAGATCAAGTAAAGAAGAAAGCGCTAAAAGGAAAACGGATAAGGCCTAAGGCAAGCATTTCTTCTTCCTTTTTATTTCAGACATTGTAAACTGGATTAGAACTGTGTGTTCGAACCACTCTAAAAAATAAGTGTAGAGGATTAAAACGATTGAGTTGAACCTCTATAAAAAACTAGGTTGTACTATTTGGGTGTGAGACCTATACATAGTATATTTGGGACGACCCTAGAGATTGGGAAGTTTGACAATGGACGTAGGTTTGTTGAAACCGAACCAATATAAATATCTGTGTATATATGTGGATGATGCTTTGAATTGATTGCTTGGATTGAATATTGTTTCACATACACACACTTATATTGATCGGTCATTTTTATTAAACAGTAGTTCATTTCACGGTGAAAGGATCTCATTGAATAATTCATAGACTTAGATTAAAATTCGGTTGAGAAATTTTAAAAGGGAATTAAAATTAAAAACCGATCTATTCACCCCCCTTAGGTCGTGCATTACTCTAGTAACGGAATTTCACTACCTATTTCTAACTCAAAAATCATATACTTAGGTTAAATAAACATAGGTCACAAAACATCTTGAGGTTGGTTCATGGGTTATGAGTAAGATTTGAATGTGGCCATGAATTAGATTGGACCATTGTGTAAGTAATAGTTCATTTAATTTTATGTCATAGTCCTTGAAATTTTATGGAGTCAAAAAACTCGAGTGAGGATTTTGACTCGACTTGAAAGAACTCAATAAGAGCTCGGCTCAAAATGTTAGATCCAATGCATTTCTAATTTTTTTTTTTAATCAGAATTTTTGTTCTAAGATAAATGAAAAATTGGGAGTTTATAGAAATAAATTAGTGCTTTCATTTAACCATTCAATTTTAGGTGTAATGGAGATATGATTTTGTGTCACATTTTTCATAATGTATTTTGCAATTTTTTCATGAAAAGTTTAAACATTCTATAAAAAAATAAAAAAATTAAAGTAAAAAGAATAGAAAAATAGTAAACTATATTAAAATACTAAAATTATAAAAATAAAAGAAAATAGAAAATTATTAATTAGAAATAGAGAAAATATTAAAATAGTAAATTAAAACCATGGAACTTGAAAATAAATTATTGTTTCTCAATGAACTATAAATAAGTGATTAGATTAAAAATAAGAAACGAATAAATGTATTTCTTGGGCCAAAACACTTCATTTCAGATTTTGGTCCATTTGAACCCATTTTGGCCAAAATGGATGAAATATGTGAGTTTTGGCCAAAAAAATATACTCTCTCCGTCCTATTTTATTTGTCTCATTTGAAATATTTGTATTTTTAAATAACTCTCTATATAAAGCTACCACTCCATGTGATCTCATATATTTCAACACACTTTATACTACTCCAATATAAATGAGACAACTATTTTGAGACAATTCCAAAATCTATATAGGACAACTAATTTAGGATAGAGGGAGTATAATGTATTTCAGCTTGATAAATATAATTATTATTTTTATTTTAATCACTTCTTCTTCACAGTTGATTAAGAAAAAATAATTTATTATTCTAATTCCATAATTCCCATATAATTTACGAATTTTATATTTTCCAAGTGGAATAATACAGTTTGATCTACTGTACTGGGGAAAGAGAGAAGAGAATGTTGATACTTAAAAGGGCATTTTATGTCTTTTAAAGAAATTATAGTTTGAATGCATTAAAATTGGATAGTAGTGGGGTGCAAAGTTGGTGGAAAATTCATTGCATGGCGACAACATTTGGTCCACAATGTTGACACTGTGACATGTACACTATTTACATCAAGGGTCTAAAATTCGATATCTAAAGATAAATCAGCCGATATATTTGTCTCTCCTTTTTTTTTTAAAAGAAAAAGCTCGATATCGGCCGATATGATACGACCATATGTATTTGATCGGCCGGTATAATAAAGTTTCAAAACCGTTTCATCATATCAGCCGATATTTATATCCCTGGTTTACATTATCTACTTAAAATTCTTATGTCCATTTTAGACTGATTTTAATTTTATTCACCAAATAAATTTGTAATTTAATAAAAATTAATGACCAAATTTACGATGATAATCATATGTTCTAAACACTTCAGGAAATTGTTGATGGGTTAATCCTGAGTAGTGAGAATATAAACATAGTCACCTTAAATATTGTGACAACTAACAATTATAAATATTTAAAATAATCAAGGGTAAAGACAAAATAATCTTGGTTTTAAGCAATTTGTTTCAAGTGTTCCTAGGTCGAATTTGAATTTCTTACTGTTTTGGCAATTGGTAGATTTTAATATAAAATATTGTCAATGAAATGATCAAAATAAGAACTATTCAAATTTAAATAGTGTTATTTGGTTCGAAATTTGTTGTTGTTGGAGTAGAAAATATTTTAAAATATTTAAATTTGAATATTAAAAGTCAAAATTCAAAAGATGAAGATCTACTTATACAGGATAATTGTTATACCTCAAAATCTTCTATTTTTCTATAAAAAATGCTAAAGATAGCCTTGAATTATATAGTTTTATATTTTGATATGATGAGGAAAGTCTTATGATTGGTTTCATAATGAAATTTCAATCATTGTATTTTGCTATATCAATATAAAAATATAAAAATGTATTCATTAAAAGTAAATGTATCATCTCCTATTTCTATATTTATATGTGCATACTTTTTATCTGCCGTCTACCAAATTCTAAAATTGAGATCTTTAATCATTTTAGAGATTGAAATTCAAAGCAGTGAGACACATATATTTTCTTTTTAGTTAAAATTTGAAAAGAGAAAGAACTTATCTAATTGATTTATATAATTGGAACAAAAGATAAACTTAAAGGTATTTATTATTAATTTAGAGTATAAAATTTGAAATGATTTGAAAAAGAAATGAATTCCTCACCAGATGAACATCAATTTGCAATTTGATAAAAGCAGAAGCAATCCCTACCCACTATCAACCATTAGGATGAATTTCTATCATGGGGCCATAAAATTATATGATCTAAGCCACATGATAGTTGGGCCATTCCACTCTCGTGTTATCCATTTGAAATTGACTACTGATTACTTGGACTACCCAATTACATGTAATTTGTATTTTCAGTCAAAGAAGAATTGAGCCTAATATTTCCTTTACAAGTCGTACCCACTCCCATTACTACCAGCCTTGACCTTAGCAAGAATGTAAGAAACAGAGAAGATGAAGAATTGAAGAGCTTCAGACCTTAGATCACACCGTTACAGCCATGGTTCTGAAGCTTCTGCTCTTGTTTCTCTTCATCAACTTTGCAGCTTCTATCAACGACAGCTTCTTGTACCAAGGATTCCGGGGTGACAACATTAGCTTGAACAGCATAGCTGGGGTCACACCCAATGGCCTCTTGATGCTAACCAATGATACAAAGGAAGCCAAGGGACATGTCTTCCACTCTACTCCCCTTCAATTCATCAATCCTTCAAATGGTGAGGCTCTCTCTTTTTCTACTTCCTTCGTCTTTGCCATCATTTCAGATTATCACGACTTGAGTGCCCATGGCATCCCCTTTGTCATCTCCCCCTCTAAAGACCTCCCAGGAGCTTTACCCAGCCAGTATTTAGGCCTCTTTAATTCTGGAAACAACGGAAACAAAAAAAAAAAAAAATCATGTGTTTGTTGTTGAGCTCGATACGGTTCAGAATATGGAATTCGGTGATCTCGAAAACAACCACGTGGGCATCGACATCAATAGCCTCAGGTCCAACATCTCTACACCTGCTGCATATTTTGCAAATGAAAATGGTGGGGCTGTGAATCTGACCCTCATAAGTGGACAACCAATGCAAGTTTGGATAGAATATGATGGTGTAGAGACAGAGCTTAATGTAACATTATCTCTGATCCACATACCTAATCCAAGTAGGCCTCTATTGTCAGCAACCATTGATTTTCTTCCATCTTTGAAGAGGTGATGTATGCAGGTTTTTCTTCATCTACTGGCTCCATCTTTACATCCCATTATGTGTTGGGACGGAGCTTTGCAGTGAATGGAGCAACCAAAACAATCGATGTGTCAAAGCTTCCTCGGCTTCCAAGAATAGGTCCAAAACAGAAATCTGAGTTTCTGACTATTGGGTTGTTGTGGGCCAGCCCCACTTATGGGCCTACTGGACTTAGGCCCAGTATAGTGACTTAAGCCTTTGCTTAAGTTCCTCTTCTTCTATCTATTATTACATTCTTGTGTAAAACATAGAGAGGGATTAGAGAGAGAGTGAGAGTCAGGAAGATCTGAGAGGGAGAGACCTTGTAATCCCCTATACTTGTTTTTCTATATAGTAAATTTGATCTCGCTCCGTGAACGTAGGCGTTCTAGCCGAACTATGTAAATCTTATGTCGTTTGTGTGATTGTGTTATTTGCATTTGATTAATCTCTAATCCCCAACAAGTGGTATCAGAGACGAAGGTTATCAGATTCAGACAAGGTTCCGTCGAATCGGAGTCGGTGAAATCGCACACAACACTGTTCAGCGAGTAAAGATTTTTCCGGTGAACAGTGGCGAAATCCAGATCGGAAATTAGATCTGAAGTGCAGCAGACTTGTTTATCGCCGCAAGAAGAAGGAGGATTTTCGGAATCCTGCAGAAATCACACAGATTGAGCAGCCGGCAAAACACAGAGAACCGAAGGCAGGCGGCGGAAGAGGAATCGCCGAACGCCAACCCAGATCTAAACAGAGGCAGCCAGATCTGAAAACCAGATCTGAGATCTAAGGGTTCAAATCTGAAGACAGAATTCCAGATCGGGCGGAAGACCAGATCTGAGTTCGAAAAAAAAGAAAAAAAAATGGTTTCTCGATTTCGAAGGAGAAGAACAGCGAGTGAGCGTCAGCGGTAGGCCGTAAAACCGTCGCAACCACAGATCAGATCTGGGTTTTGCAGAACGGCAAAACAGAGCAAACGCTGAAGCAATCGGCAGCAGCCAGATCCGATAGGAGGGCACTGCCTTGGCCAGACTAGATCTGGGAGTAGCTCTGAAACAGAGAGGCGGAAATCAGCCATCGCCCAATTCAGGTCCAGATTTCTCTGGGTTTTTTCGCAAGCAACAGCGCCTACCCAGAAGAACCGATCGGCAGCCAGATCTGAGATCTAAGGATTCCGATCTGAAGACAAAAGACCGATTGGCAAATCTGATCGGAGAGAAGCGCTGGAAACCGAGAAGCGGCAAACATCGGGGAAGATGAAACCCAGATCTGCCAGCAGCCGGAGGTAGTGCCGGAAACGGAGCAGTAGCAGCCAGCATACGAGACCAGCAAGGGGATTCTCGATTCAGATCTGAGATCTGAGGCGAGCAGAAGGCGGCGGCGGCAATGAACGGGAGCCACCGTGAAACCCAGAACCCAGGATCGCCGGAGACCAAAGAAACAAAAAAAAAAATTACCGTGAATGGACCTGTTCACAGATCTGAGAAGACAGAGAAAAAAAAATTCAATGGTCCGTAGGACCACCATTTCCTGTACACCCGTCGGACCACCAGTTCTGGTGCACCCGCGACACCACCATTTTAGCTGCACCCTCGGGACCACCAGTTCCAGTAGTTTGTAGGACCAACATATCGGGTAGTTCGCTGGACCACCATTTCCAATGCACTTGAGGGACTGCAGATTCAGGTATTCCTGTAGTGGGGAAATCAACGGTCCAGAATTGTTTTTGCAGTTTCCGGAGTCACCGAGACTTCGAATTGAGATTCGTTTTCGCCTGTACGATTGTGGCAGTGAGATCTACCCAGTTACAGGTGTGGATTTGGTTTCTAAAGGAATTGACAGTGAGTGCCACGCAGTGACGTTTGTAGAAAGGAGATTAGCTGAGTTCTCTTTTCTCTTATTTTTCATAACTGTCATCTAATTTTTTACACATTATTCTGCCATGTGTTTGAATGATTGAACCACCCAAGCGGTGAGGAGTTAGGGGGTAATCGATTGGATGCCAGTAGTAGGATCCCTAGGTTTGTGCAAGGCTACAAACTTACACTGTTGGTTATTTGCTTCCGTATTTGCTACTAAATTAAACAGAGGACAGTGACAGAATAGCATCCAGTTCCAATTCTACAGTCATGAAATTGGTACCGGGCAATTATCTCCTATGGAAGACCCGGATGCAAGATCTCCTGATTAAGCATGACTTATATTATCCTATTTTAGGAGATGTATCTATGCCTGATGATATGAAGGAAAAGCCAAAAGAATAGGAATACAAGCATTTGAAGGTTGTGAGCCTGATTAGGGAGTATGTTGATGACACCATACTTCACCATATCACAGAAGAAAAGAAGGCAGATGAATTGTGGACCAAATTGTCTACAATGTATGAGAGTAAGGCGCCAGTGAACAAAGCCTCTGTTATCAAGAGACTGGTGAGACTGATACACAATGAAAACATGTCAATGTCAGAACACCTTAGCAACTTTCAGGGGTATGGTGAACCAGCTGGCTAGTGCGAAGATCATCTTTGCAGATGAGATTTTGGCTCTTCTTCTCATGGCGACACTACCAGATTCTTTTGAGACTCTGGTGATTGCTTTGAGTAACTCTACACCCAGTGGCCAGCTATCTTTAGAGACAGTAAATGAGTCATTGATGAATGAAGAGATGAGACGGAAAGAAAAGGGCATCGCATCTTCTTCTTCCGGAGCATATGTGTCACAGAATAGGGGCAGAAGACATAAAAATCATGGTCGTCAGGACCATAGAAGCAAGAGCAAACCAGGTGGAGGTAACAGATCTCAGAGCAAAGGCAGAGACAACAGAAAGTGTTTTCATTGTAGCAGAGCAGGGCACTTTAAGAATCAGTGCAGGGTGTGGAAGAGAGAACATAATCAGACAATGTAGTATCATGAACGAAAGCCAGCATCTTCAGACACCACGATTGCAACATCTTAAGAGCAGTGTACTCTTGTCATAGTGACCACTAGTGAGGGGGAGAGTCTGTCCATTACCCCCTCCTCATCTGAGTGGGTCATTGACACTGGTGCCACTTATCATTTTACGCCTCAAAGGAGCTTCTTCTCCACATATACATCCAGAGAGTTTGGAATAGTTCGGATGGGCAAGTCTGCATGTTCCCCTATCACTGGAGTTGGGAACATTAATATGAAGACTAGTCATGGCTGTGAGATTAGTTTGAAGGATGTGCGATTTGTACCAGACATCAGATAAAACCTCATTTCTGTGAGGGGCACTCAGCACAGAGGGATACATCAATACATTCGGCGGAGACCGATGTAAGATCAGCAAGGGGTTGTTTACCATGGCACGAGGGGTGATTAGAGATCACCTGTATGTTTTGATCGGCACAGTTTGTACTGGCCCTCTCCAAGCAGTGCAGAGAGAGACTGCTTTCTCTCTATGGCACCGGAGACTTGCACATCTGAGAGAGAGAGGGCTGCAGATTCTTTAGAGGAAAGCTCTTATTCCACGGATTGAGTGCACCCGACTAGACAGTTGCGAGCATTACATCATGGGCAAGAGCTTCCTTCAATCTAAAGTGCCACATAAAGGTCAGGAAGCTAGACCTAGTATACTCAGACGTTTGTGGACCGATAGAGGTGGAGTCATTGGGCAAGAATAAGTACTTTGTTACCTTCATCGATGATTCAACGAGAAAGTGCTGGATTTACTTCATGAGATCCAAAGATCAGACTTTCTCATTCTTCCATGAGTTTGTTGCCTCTGTGGAGAGAGAGACGGGTAGAAAACTGAAATGTCTGAGGACCGATAATGGTGGAGAGTACACATCGGAAGAGTTTAAAGAATTCTGCAAGAAAAACGGCATTCGACATAAGTTGACAGTGCTAGGGACTCCCCAGCATAACGATGTAGCAGAGCGCTACAACCGCACCATTGTTGAGCGAATACGTTGCATAGTTCACAACGCAAATCAACCCAAGAGATTTTGGAGTGAAACAGCGAGGACAGCAGTATACCTCATCAACCGCTCACCATCGGCTCCCCTAAATGGTGAAGTGGCAGAGTGCTTGTGGACAGGCACAGAGTTTTTGGCTGTGTTTACTATGTACACATCCCTGATATGTCGAGGAAGAAATTGGATGTAAAGTCGACATTGTGTGCGTTTATTGGTTATGGTGATCTAGAGTTCTGATACAGACAGTGGGATCCAGCTCTGCAGAAAATGTTCAGGAGTCGAGACGTGGTATTCCGTGAAGATAAGTTCTTCAATGAGAACAATAAACCCACATACTCCAGTGACCTAGATCAAGGTCCCATCTCCACTCCGGACACACCTTAGTCAACAACAACACCTTCTCCTTCACCTGCACCGCCAGTCAATCAGTCAGACGACAGTGGGTCAGATGTTCCTTCTAGCAGTCACAGTGACAGTGTCAGTGGGCCAGCAGATACGTCTACAGATGAGACAGTTAATGAGCCGGTACATGATACAGTTAAGGACACAGTGGAGGATGATCAGGACAAAGATAGACAGTCGAGTGAGGGGGAGCACCCCCCAGTACTTCTACATCGGAGGATGTTATACCTCCGAGAAGGTCTGTTAGAGAGCACAACCCATTCAGGAGATACCCAGGTTTCGATTATGTGTTGATGATCAGTGAGTGGGAGCCTGAGAGTTACTCAGAGGCTATAGGCGAGAAAAACAGAATTCACTGGGGGAAAGCTATGGTAGAAGAGATGATATCTGTTAAGAAGAATAACACATATGAACTGGTTGATCTACCAGTTGGTAGGAAGGCCCTACATAACAAATGGGTCTTTCGAGTGAACAAGGATGGAGACAAAGTTCTAAAGTATAAAGCCCGCTTAGTGGTGAAGGGCTTTGGACAGAAGAAGGGAGTGGACTTCGAGGAAATATTGTTACCAGTGGTGAAGATGAGCTCCATACGAGTTATATTGGGCTTAGCCGCGAATCTAGATCTTGAGATTGAACAGATGGACGTGAAGACTGCATTTCTTCACGGTGACCTAGACGAAGAAATCTACATGAAACAACCAGAGGGGTTTGAGTTGAAGGGCAAAGAGAATCTTGTTTGCCGACTCAAGAAGAACCTGTATGGATTAAAACAGGCACCACGGTAATGGTATAAAAAGTTTCACTCTTTCATGACAGAAAATGGTTACAAACATAGTTCAGGTCACTCATGTGTGTATTATCAAGAGTTCAAGGGTGATCAGTTCATCATCCTGTTATTATATGTGAACAACATGTTGATATTTGGAAAGAGTTCCGAATTGATCAAGTTGTTGAAGGCAGACCTGTCAAAGGAGTTTGACATGAAAAATCTTGGCCTTGTTAGATAGATTTTGGGTATGGAGATTGACAGAGATAGAAAGAAAAAGAACATTTTCCTGTCTCAAGAGAAATATATTGAGAAAGTCTTGGAGCGATTCGGCATGAGGGATTGTAACTCCGTTAGCACTCATCTCGCCGTTCACTTCATGCTAAATAAGGAATGTTGTCCTTTATCAGAGACAGAGAAAGACAAGATGAGTCAGATTCCATATCAGTCATCAGTTGGTAGTCTCATGTACACGATGGTTTGCACGAGGCCTGATATAGCACATACAGTTGGATTGGTGAGCAGATTTATGTCAGACCCAGGACATGATCATTGGGAGGCAGTGAGATGGATCTTCAGATACTTGCGAGGTACATCGAGTATGGGCATCATGTTTGGTGGAGACCTTTTTATTACTGGCTGCACAGATGCAGATATGGCTGGTGACCTTGATGGTCGCAAGTGTCCTTCTAGTTATATTTTCACATTTACTGGAGGAGCCGTCAGTTGGCAATCCAAGTTTTAGAAGTGTGTAGCACCTTCTACGGCAGAGGCAGAGTACATTGCTGCTACAGAAGCTGGGAAAGAGATGGTTTGGCAAAAGGGATTCCTTCGGGAAATAGGCATCAAACAGGAGGACTACACAGTGCATTGTGACAGTCAGAGCACCATCGACTTGAGTAAGAATGCCATGTATCACTCAAGAACCAAGCACATTGATTTGAGATATCATTGGTTGAGAGCAGCTATTGAAGAGAAACAGATCAATGTAAAGAAGATTCACACAGACCACAATCCAGCAGACGTGTTCGCCAAAGTTCTTCTAAAGAACAAGTTTGAGTTCTGCGTAGGGGCATTTGGCCTCTACAAAAGATGATATCCATGTCAGAGTGTTCTTCTCCCCAGGGCTGGAGGGGGAGATTGCTGTGGGCCAGCCCCACTTATTGGCCTACTGGGCTTAGGCCCAGTATGGTGACTTAAGCCTTTGCTTAAGTTCCTCTTCTTCTATCCATTATTGTATTCCAGTGTAAAACACAGAGAGGGATTAGAGAGAGAGTGAGAATCAGGAGATCTGAGAGGGAGACCTTGTAATCCCCTGTACTTGTTTTCTACATAGTATATTTGATCTCGCTCTGTGGACGTAGACGTTCTAGTCGAACCACGTAAATCTTATGTCGTTTGTGTGATTGTGTTATTTGCATTTGATTAATCTCTAATCCCCAACATGGGTTGCCTGCAATTTTGCTAGTTGTAGTGTTAATGATCATCTCTGGGGTGGGTTGGTTTGTGAGGAGGAAGATGAAATTTGCAGAATTGCTTGAGGATTGGAGCATGAATATGGTCCTCATTGCTTCTCATACAAAGATCTATTCATAGCCACTTAAGGATTCAGAGACACAGAGCTACTAGGCATCAGCGGTTTTGGTAGGGTACAGAGGGGTGCTACCAAAGACCAAAATTGAAGTTTCCGTGAAGAGAGTTTCTCATGAATCAAGGCAAGGGATCACGGAGTTCATGGCGGAGATAGTAAGCATTGGTCGGCTCAGGCACCGGTACTTGGTCCAGCTACTTGGGTATTGTCGACGAAAGGGTGAACTACTTTTGGATTATGATTTCATGCCAAATGGATGTCTAGATAAGCTCCTCTTCAACCAACCCAAATCAACTCTTAATTGGAGCCAACGATTTCGAATTATCAAAGGTGTGGCTTCTGGGCTTCTCTATTTGCATGAACAATGGGAGCAAGTTGTCGTTCACAGAGATGTTAAAGTCAGCAATGTTTTATTAGATGCTGACTTCAATGGAAGATTACGTGGTACATGTGTAAAAAATGATACTTTACACCCACTTTCTTTGTAAGAATTTTACTATTTATCTGAAGACCTCTTTGCCTCTTCTAAGCCATTCCATTTTTAGTACAAACCATATCAGCCCTCCGAGTGTCCCTTACTTTATTTAAATCTTCAAATCTAAGCCTTTCATTCCACCTCCTTTCATCTATAAAAACTCCCTCTCATTGAGAAAATTGAACTTGGATAGAGAATTTCAATGTTGGCTAGGCTTTGGAGAGGGATTGAAAAGGAGAAGAGAAGACTTTGGCAATTTTGATTTTCACATTAGATTCTTGAGGTTAGTGATTATAATTTCCAATTGTATTTTCTTGTCTTTTTTAAATTCTAAAATTCCAATACATTGTAATTCTTAATTCCAATTTTTATTAATAATTGAAAGACAGAAAAACCCTTAGAGATATGGATTTCCACATATTTATTTTTGTACGATGAAAGTTTGATTTTATTTTAATTCCTTTTAGAGATTTATGTGAGAAATTACTCTAAGTTATTCAATGAAAGCAGAAAAAAATCTTTAGACTGAATAGAACTTGATTTTTTCAGTCTAAGGCTATTTTTAAGGGCAGAAAAACTTTTAGATTTGGAATTACAAGTGGAAATTCTATTTAGCTTAAGGCTGGATTTGAATTTTCTTAGTTTAATGGATCTCATAAATTTCATATTTAGAGTTTTACTGGAGAAAATTTTGAGGGCATGATAGATAATAAATGTAAGCTCCGTATTCTAAGCCTCGATGTTATTTTTTAAATATGAAAAATATATCCTCCATAATTCTTTGATCCAGTTCCATTGTAAATATGTAAATATGTTGTTTTTATTTTTATTTTTATTTTCTTTGTTTATAAATTCAAACTCTTTAAAAAAAATGTGAACTAGGTTGGTAATTGATTGATTGCATCTTAATTTGGTGCTCTAAGTTAGATTGAGAATATTTAAAAAATTTAGATTAAATCCACCATCTTAATTGAATTTAGATAAATTTTTATATTTCATTAAAATTAGATCTCTTTAATTGTTAAATTCTATTTTTAGATATTGGTTTATAATTTTAGACCATTTTTTCTACTTTTAGAATGTTTCTAAATTAAAACTAAAATTCATAAATTAGAGAAATAATTTCATATTTATGATTTATCTGCATGTTTCCTAAATTTCTTAAAATATATAATTCAATTGTACATTTTTCACGTATATATTTTTCTAAGTTCCGATGGGTTTGACCTCGCACTCAATCGCTATACTATCTAATAGTCCGTGCTCTTGGGAGTTATAAATTTAAAATTTAAACAACAAGTTTTTTAAACTTAAAACAGATAGTGTAACCCCCCCCCCCATACCCCCAAACTTAAAGTGAACATTGACCTCAATGTTCACTTTAAGTTTGGGGGTATTTGGGGGTAACACTCTGTCTGTTTTAAGTTTTGTGTCCGTTTAAGAGAAAAACTTGTTTTGCAAATTTTTAAATATATAAATACTCGTAAGCGCACGAATCGAATTGGAGTATAGAGATATGCAAGTGCGAGGTCGAACCTACAGGGACTTGATTTAGAATGAACGGGAAAACAAATTAAAAAACCTAACAATTTAACCTTAACCTAGTTAACACTTTTTATGGAGGATGATTAAATTAAAATTGTAAAATTTAAATAACTAAAAAAGTGGAGATTTAATTAAGTGAGAACAATTAGTAAGGTATCGGATTCCACCACCATTAAATTCATAATATTTCAATTATTTATTTATCAATTCCCAGTTTTTAAAGAATTAAACATTTAAGTTCATTAATATGGAGTTCAAAATTTATATTTTTCTTCGCTTTTAAAGATGTAATTCCTAAGTATTTAATGTAGCCAATTTAAATTAAAAGATAATGGATCAAAGAAAATAATCTAAGCATCTAATGTATATAATTAGATTGAAAAACATTAAATCAAAGAAATCTTCCTTTTTAATTAAAATGCCAAGCCCTTGATTAATTAAATAATATTATTAAATACAAAACAATTATGACATTAATGGTGAAAATAATGAATATTTGATTAATCAAATGAAGTCAAAATCATTAAATAATAAACACACATATATGAGAATCAATAAATAAATAACTGAAAATTATTTCATTAATGGGGCTTCCTCTTTAGCCTTAGTACAATAAATTAGTGGAATATTATGAACTTAAAATAAAGAGATAGAAAAATAAAACCTGAGCCATCGTTGGAGATCCCGACCCTCTGCGCTCTCTCGACCCTGTTCACTGTTGTGCGGCACCTCTTCAATATGCGATTCTGTCTGCTCTCTTCTATCACTCGATGGCCTCAATTTAAAGATGAGATGCTGGTTTAGTAAAAGAAAGACTACATGGGCCCCATCTCAATCGGCCAGCATATAGGACTCCACTCTCAACAACTTCTATTTTCTTTTCTTATTCTCCATTTTTCTTTTTATTTCTTTCTTTGGTTCTCACTACTCCATCATACGATTGGATTTTCCCAATTTGAGCCTCATCAGATTTCTTCTGGGTTTGTTGGCAGTGACAATGAAATTGGGTCCCACTTTCCTCTTCTATCATCTTTTCTTCTTATCTTGTAAATCATATCCTTGTATTCTCGTTGATTCCTTCTTGTCTTTGGATGCTGCTGCTTCTCACTCTGCTGACACGGTTCTGTTACTGTTGCTATGTTTCTTCTCAATGGGTTGCTGGCTTTTATAGTCACCATTCACCAAGACACTAAGTCACTAATTCAATTACTATTTTAGCTATGGCATGGACAACATCGGTCTTCTTAGAATCTCCAAATGACCAAGAATCACTAATCTATAAACACATAAAAATACATTAATTAGATAAAATTAATTAATATAATATATTAACAAATATAATTTTAGAATATATAATATATTACAATAATAATAGAAAATAAACAAAATTTAAGACTAACTAATCAAATATTCAAGGTTAAAATTATCATTTTTCTATGCTTATCAAATACCCAAAAACTTAGATTTTGCTAGTTCTCGAGCAAAATAAAAATTAAAAACTGAAAATTATAATTCTAAACTACATCACTTTTGCTGGTACTCTTGATTGCATTTAGTGTATATAACAAGCCTTTACACCCCTAGCTCACCACTAGTGGACGAGTTATAGTCTTGTGAGGGTTTTCAGTAATGATATCCACAAACATCAAATTTCAGCAAAAATATATTAACAAAAATTTAAATATCATACAACTCCAAATTTATTTTATAAAACTTGTACTCAGAGTGTAGTGTGTGATAGCTAAATATTAATATAGCCTTCTTTTTCAAATAGACGCAAGTTTAACAATCACTAGCTGAAAATGCATTTCGACTCCAAATTTCACCGAATGTATCTCTCAGAAAGACTTTTGCTCAGATATTGGGTTATTTTTCTCTCAAAAGTATATGTGAGAAGATTATTTTCTCAAATGCGAGTATCTCACACATTTATCATCAAAGAACGGCTAATATCAAAAAAAAATATAGATCTCATGAATGAATGCCATTTTTTTTAAGAACGTTGAAATATATAACATAATTCTTCCTCATCTATTCTCCACTTTAAATACCATATAACTGAGGATCAATTGGCTTCCTAATATGACGAAACGTGGCGTAAGACCGAGTCATATCAAAAAAGAATAAAAAGACTCTAAATTAATATTTTGAACAAAAAAGGTAGAGCTCTTCAGAATTTAGATGAGATATTTCTTCCTCTATTTTTCTCTAAACACTTCTAAAACATCATTTTTTTTTTCACATCCTTCTTTTGATGTACAGATGTTTCCTCTCTATGTTTTTTTCAAGTACCATATTTTTTTCAAAATACCATCCCAATTTTTTTCAAAATACTATATTGACTCAATGTGATCATTGGTGGGAACTTCCATGTCTGCTATGGAATGTAAGTTGACTATTCATGCGATATTATGAAATGTTTATAAATCTTCTACAGGACTATGTTAGTGTGTACAAAATTATAATGCACACACTAGTTGGGCTAGTTGGGGGTCAGGTCTTCGGACTCGAGCTTGGCTCACGTCGTGGCGCTCGTCTCCCTCTCCACTCAAATATCTCTATTATCACTCTGATGATGGTGGTATGGGGGAGGGGCGCTACAGAAGATGTATATAGCGCGCACACGAGAGCCTCGAGAAGGGTGATGGACGGGGAAAAAAATATTTGTTAGAGGATTCTCTGGCTCTATACCATATAGAATTTAGGAATTTGGAAATTTAGCCTCTCTATTGATATAGTATAAAAAGGATTTACAAGCCTCACAAATGAGGAAAAAATAAATGACAAGCAAATTACAATCCCTTGATTGGAGAAGAGAATAATTACAGACACACAGATGGGAAAGTCAATCAATGGAGAACTTTCCGTTAATACTAACCAACTCAAAGGTTGGATTACATAAGATGAAGTTGTGGGATAAGAAAAGTGGCACCCATTTTTTCCGCGGTGGAGTCCCATCTGAGAAAGGGAGAGGAGTGAAATTCTCTCCCTCTCAAGAATTCTTAAGGTTGCAGAGACAACAAAAGGAGTAAGATAGAAGACTTCTTCAGGTTTCAAAGACAACATAAGGAGAAAGAATGAGACGTCACGTGAGTAGGATAAATCTCACGAAGAAGAGTAGAAGAAGTATGAGGATATCCACTCTTTGTTTCACTATTGTTTTTTAGTGTATCCAAGATGCAAGGACCACTATTTGTAAGATTTCTCATTATAGTGGAATTTTACCTAGATTTGGCACGTGGAGGTTTCTCCATTCAGCGGATTTACCACGTTTAAAATAAATACTTTGTCTCAGTCTCCTTTTTATTAAAATGTGTTGTGGAAAATGATCCAGAAAGGCGAGTAGGGGCGTCAAAAATTATAGATCAGGATGAGCAAAATTCTTCGGTTGTTACTTGTCCAAAATTTTTTGATAGAAATTTGAAATTTATTAATAATTTATTAAAAATATTAGTTAAAAATTAAAAAAAAAATTAAATATCAATCCGGGATTAGATTGAAAATTTTGGCTGGTCGAAATTTGTAATTGAGTACGTGAGAGACACGTAATCAAAGCACTGAAGAGAGAGAAATTCGACAAATCTTTAGTTTATTAGTTCGAGAATTAAATTACAATATTAAGAATGTCACAAAATTTGATCTGAATTCATTACTCAATTTGACTCAAATTGGCCTATTTTAATGAAGGACTCACATGGGTGTAGCTCAGCTGGTTACCTCCCGCCTTAGGAAGCGGGAGGTCACAAATCGAGCTCCCATGGCGTAACCTTGGTGTGCCTTAGGGGTAGGGGTCCACCCGTGGGGGTTTTACGCTGGGTATCCCGCGGTTTCCCACACATAAATTCAAAAAAAAAAAAAGGTAAACTAAACTGCCTCGATTATTTATATGTCTATTATGCAACATATCCAATTCTATGAGATTTACACGTATTTAAAAAATAGTTTTAATATGTATCTTGTTATAAAAGTCAATTTAGTCATATAAATGAGTAAATGTAACTCAGAATTAAAATAAATCTGAACTGAAATAAAATACATTGTTTGTATCAAATAAAATACAAACTATTTCCTTTTTAAATAAAATGTATTAAATAAGCTAGAGCTATATAATTTAAATATATTGTTTGTATTATTTTTATCTGGAGTCAGTTAGAATTAGGTTAAAATCTTATCTCAAAAAATCAATAATTTTTTTATTGATGAATCATTGTACAAGTGCATTGCAATACTAAAGAGCAAAAAATATATACTATATAATTAAAGAGAAACAAAATCTACTGAAATTATTACTCAGCAGAGAGATTATTTAGGAAGGGCAATGATAAATTGGTCTAAATCTTTTGGAACGAACTATGATGATGACGCATTCCTTGGTGATCGGCAATCGAATGTAAGGTCTGAATCAGTGAGTCCTTGTGAAAAATAATGGGAACTTCACAATATTTAAAGTCAGTCCATGTGCAGTAGAAAATTCAGTGCATGACCTCAGCAATTTAGAAGTCGCATCCACTCCAATTACTACCAGTTGTGACCTTAGCAAGAAAGTGAGAAGCAGAGAAATGAAGTATTGAAGAGCTTCAGACCTTAGATCACACCGTTGCAGCCATGGTTCTGAAGCTTCTGCTCTTGTTTCTCTTCATCAAATTTGTTGCTTCTATCAACGACAGCTTCTTGTAACAAGGATTCCAGGGTGCCGACATTAGCTTGAACGGCATACTGGGGTCACACCCAATGGCCTCTTGAGGTTAACCAATGATACAAAGCAAACCAAGGTCGTGCCTTCCACTCTACTCCCCTTCACTTCATCAATTCTTCAAATGGTAAGGCTCTCTCTTTTTACTTCCTTCGTCTTCACCATGACTTCCAAATATCCTGACTTGACAGGCAATGGCATGGCCTTCGTCATCTGCCCCTCTAAAGACCTCCCAGGAGCTTTCGGTAGCCAGTTTTTAGGCTTTTTTAATTCTGAAAACAACGGAAACGAAACAAATCATATGTTTGCTGTTGAGCTCGATACGAATCAGAATACTGAATTCGGTGATATCGATAACAACCACGCAGGCATCGATATCAATAGCCTCATATCCAATATCTCCGCACCTGCCGCATATTTTACTAATGAAAATGGTGGGGCTGTAAATCTGACCCTCATGAGCGGACAACCAATGCAAATTTGGATAGAATATAATGGTGAAGACACACAACTTAATGTAACATTATCTCCGATCCACATACCTAAACCAAGTAGGCCTCTCATGTCTGCAACCATTGATCTTTCTTCCATCTTTCAAGAGGCGATGTAAGCGGGTTTCTCTTCATCTACTGGCTCCTTCTGGACATCTCATTATGTGTTGGGATGGAGCTTTGCAATGAATGGAGCAGCCAAAATGATTGATGTGTCAAAGCTTCCTCAGCTTCCAAGAAGAGGTCCCAAAAAGAAATCAAAGTTTTTGACTATTGGATTGCCTGCAATTGTGCTAGTTACGGTGTTAATGATCATATCTGGGGTGGGTTGGTATGTGAGGAGGAAGATGAAATTTGCAAAATTGCTTGAGGATTGGGAGCATGAATATGGTCCTCATCACTTCTCATACGAGGATCTATTCATAGCCACTAAGGGTTTCAGAGACACAGAGCTACTAGGCATCGGCGGTTTTGGTAGGGTGTACAGAGGGGTACTACGAAAGACCAAAGTTGAAGTTGTTGTGAAGAAAGTTTCTCATGAATCAAGACAAGGTATGAGGGTTCATGGCGGAGATAGTAAGCATCGGTTGAGTCAGGCACCGGAACTTGGTCCAGTTACTAGGGTATTGTCGACGAAATGGTGAGCTGCTTCTGGTTTATGATTTCATGCCAAATGGAAGTCTAGACAAGCTCCTCTTCAACCAACCAAAATCAACTCTTACTTGGAGCCAACGGTTTCAAATTATCAAAGGTGTGGCTTCAAGGCTTCTTTATTTGCATGAACAATGGGAGCAAGTTGTTATTCATAGAGATGTTTAAAGCTAGCAATGTTTTATTAGATGCTAACTTGAATGGAAGATTGGGTGATTTCGGCGTTGCGAGATTATATGATCGTGGAAGAGATCCTCAGACCACCCATGTGGTAGGCACTCTCGGTTATATTGCACCTGAGCTTTCTAGTACGGGCAAGGCAACGACAAGCATTGATGTCTTTGCATTTGGGGCTTTCATGCTTGAAGTTGCGTGTGGCAAGAGGCCAATAGAGATACAGGCATCCGAAGATCGTTGTCTTTTGGTTAATTGTGTGTTGCAATGTTGGAGAAGGGGTTCGATACTTGAAATTTGTGATCCAAATTTGGTAGGAGAGTATGTTGAGGAGAAGGAGCTGGTACTGAAGCTTGGTTTGGTTTGCACACACCCCTTATCATCATCTAGACCGAGTATGCGACAAGTGATGCAGATGTTGGACCGGAATGCGGATTTGCCTGAACTTCCAATGGATAGATATTATGCCAGTGCTTTGGCACTCGGTCAAGAAGGGTTCGACGATCATGTAATCTCATATCCTTCTACTTTGGACAGGACAATTGGACAGTCTTCTTCCTCAGTGGCTGAGTCATTCTCTCTGGAGGCCGGTGATATTCAGTGATTGTGGCTCATCTTATTGTTGTCTAACTAGTTTATTTTCTGTTTCCAAAAGGTAGCTTATAGTGTCGAATAAAAGAGATTAATGACATAAGTAAGAGTAGTTAGTTTCTGTTAATTATGAAGTTTAATTTGTTTTAAATATTATTATCAAATTCTGCAAATGATGCATAAACATGGCTTGTCCCTTTCTAATTAACCTGCTATAAAGGTAATTGAATAATGCCATAAATGTCAGACAATTTGTCAATGATTTTTCATGTTACAGTCCAATGATCTAAATCATTTTGGGCATTAAGCTTTTTATAGAGGTGAGCAATTACATCAAAAAATAAACTAAACTTTCTTTTAACCTACTAACTTGGCCATAAAGAAAATTCACTTGCTAAAAATAACAAAATGAATAAATTTAGTCAAATTTGCTAAATAAGACTAACTTTCCATCTTATGTCAATCTAGGTAATCTGTTCTACATCAGCCCTCTCCACTAGAAAAATTCTCACCCTCAAGTTTTACACTGGTTGCATGGTGCATGATATTGAAACAAATCAGCCACATTGAAAGTTTGAGAATTTACCATGTCTCAAGGAAGATCAACAATATACCCATTGTTATTGATGTTTTTGATCATTCGATGAGGTCTAATCTTTTTGTGTTACGACTTTGATGAGTGCAAAATAAATACATATTTTATTCCTAAATTTATTATTGTTAGTACCTCATTTTATTTAATTTTATCTAATTAGTATAATTTTGTGTTTTGCAGGTTTAAAAGTGAGGATGACAGAAAAAATGCTTAAATATAAAGTCTGGGCCCATTATTATTTTTGACCTCAAGCCCAATTATTGAGCCTATTAAGAAAAGCCCATGAAGAAATCCACATGTGTGAATAATATTTTCATCATCTCAAGAAGAAATTCGAAATTTACAAGCTAATATAAGAGGATTTTCGAATTTGGAAAGTGGATTAAGGAAAGAGAAAGAAAATAAGGAATGGAGAAAAATAAGGAAGGTTTGATACATGTTCGGTATTTTAGTCATAACTTTCCACTCCGATATTCAATTTCTTTGATTCTTTTTGAGTTGGAAAGAAGACTTCAAGAGCTACAACTTTGTAGTTTACGACTTTTCCTGATTCGGAAGTTAACAAGGTCAAAACTGAGCTGCAAGATGGTATATGTGTAAAAAAACGGGATTCTACACCCACTTTCTTTATACAAATTTAGCTGATTGCCTCTTTTAAGTCATTCCATATTAAGCACAAATCAAATCCGCCCTCCATGTGTCCCTTGCTTTATTTAAATCTTTGAATCCAATCCATTCATTCCACCTCCTTTCATATATAAATACTAGCCCTCTCCCATTGAGAAAACTGAACTTGGGCATTGAAGAAAAGGAGAGGAGAGGAAGAAGAGAAGGAGAAAGACTGTGGGATTTTCAATCCACATTGGGTTCTAAGGTTGGTGGATTTTGATTTTCATTATATTTCTTTTTCTTTAAAATTCCATTGATATGTAAGTCTAAATTCATGTTTCATAAATAAAATTGAGGTGTGATGAAATATTTAGTCTATGGTTTTCCAATTATTCAATTTATGTATGATGATTATTTGATTTTATTTTTATTCTTTAATTAAATTTATGTGTGGATTTATTTTAATTATTTCAGATTAAATGTGATGAAAATTTAGATTGAATAGACTTCCTTCTTCGATCTAAGGCTCTTATTTTAAGAGTGCGATGAAATATTTTAGATTTGGAGATGAAGTTTAAATTCTATTCATTCTAAGGTTTAATTTGAGATTTTTAGTTTAATGAAATCCATGGATTTAATTCTTAGAATATTTATCGATGAAAAATTTGAATGCATGATTGGTAATTTACGTGAGCTCCGTATTCTAGGCCTTTGTTTTATTTTTAAAATATGGAAAATAATGCCTCCTTGATTCTTTGAACCAGTGCCACTGTAAATATGTACAGATGTAATTTAGATGTCTTTAATTTTATTTTTGTTTATAAATCCAAAAACTCGTGAAATTGATGAACTAGATTGGAAATAATTTAATTGCATCTTAATTTTGTATTTTAAATTAGATTAAGATTGTTTATATTTTTATATTAATTCCACCATCTTAATTAAAATTAGTTAAATTGTTAGATTCTATGTTTAAATTTAGAATGTTTCTAAATTAAGATTAAAATTCATAGATTAGATTAACAATTCCACGTTCATGATTTATCTCCATATTTCTCAAAGTTCTTAAAATATATATTCAATGGTGTATTTTCATGGATATATTTTCCTAAGTTCCGATGGGTTCGACCTCGCACTTAATCGCTATACTATCTATCTAATTTCGTGCGCTTGCGAGTTATAAATTTAAAATTTGCACAACAAGTTTTTGGCGCCGTTGCCGGGGAACTTAAAACAGATTGCCATTGAATTATTTATTTTTAGAAATAATGTTAATTTTAGAAATATCTATTTTTGGCAACTCTTTAAAATTAGAAGTTTCTATTTTTCCTAGAAATTCTAATTTTAGAAGGTTACCTTATTTAGAAGTTCTAAAAATAATCAGGAGATTATCTAAATTTGGAATCACAGCTAAATTTAGAAATTTTTTATTTTTGGATATTTCTATTTTTAGAAATTTTCAAAAATATCTACTTTCTATTTTTAATATTTTCTAATCTTAGAATTTTAATCTAATTTAGTCATATTCTATTTTTATTAAAGTAGACCTAAATTTGGAAAGTTCCAGCTAAAAAATTTCAAAAAGAAAGAGAAAAAAAAATTTTTGATCAACTTTGAACTTATTTGAAAATCTGATTTAGATTAATTTGGTGGATATTAATTTAGAAATTTTTATGGTCTTAATTTAATTTAGAGTTCATAATTAGGTTCCAATCATTTAATTTCCTCCACTAGTTATAACATTAGGAAATTGCATTTAGATTAGGTTTCATGCATTTTTTTATGAAATTCAGAATCTTCACCAAAGTTTGTGGTGTTATATTTTGCAGGATTTTAATCGTGCGCTCTAAAATTTTTGCGGAAGTAAACACTACAAGCTAAGGTAAGTGCCTAAATCTCTTTTCTTTAAATTTTTAATTTTTCATGCATTCATATAGATTTTCTTAGGTTGTCTTGCATTTATTTTGCATATAAAAAATTGAAAAAAAAAAAAACATATTTAATTTACTCATGCATATTAAGGTATTAATTTCATGCATTAGCTTAGTTATTTGATTATTGTTTGCATGTTTGCTTTGAGTATTTCATTGTTAGATTATGATGCATTAAAAAAAAAAAAAACTTCTGTGAGTATTTGATAAGTAGATTAGGATTTGATTGTTCGTGTTTGAGTCTGTCAGTGTCCGTGTGTCCATTTTGTCCAGTTTGTCTAGATTAATTTTTGCATTTTGTGTGTGTCTCTGAGTCTATGTTGAGTTTATCTGTGCGTCAGTATGTGTTTGTGTTGATGTTGAACTAGTTTCGATTTTTACTTTTGTTGGGTTAGTTTATGCGTTTTTGTGTCCGTATAGAGTCTTTGTTGCGTTTGTGTTTTTGTTATCTGTTTGTTTTTGCAGGTTTTGAATAAAGAGAGCCCTCTCAGGTATTTTTCTGAATTTTTAGTTGTTCGTTTCTGATATTTTCTTCTAATTTGCAACTGATCACTGTAGATTAGGGAACATTGAGGACAATGTTCAATTTAAGTTTGGGGGTATTGAGGGTTTACAGTGTGTTTGTTTTTAGTCTTGTGTCCGTTTTAGAGTCAATTTGAAAGAAAAAAAAAAAAATCAGTCTTATGTTTTGTTTTAGAGTCTAAAATAAAAAAAATTGAAAAAAATCTTTGAATTTTAGCATTAATATGTGGATTAAAATTTTTATATCATGCTTTTCCATTTGAATTTTGTGAAATTTATGCTTGGACATTTTTACACAGCCATATTAATGTTAACTGGAGAAAGAAAAATATTCATAAGTTAAGTAATCACCGGAAGAATACCAGTGGAGACTTGTGATCCAGTGAGCTTTTGAGCCATTCGATTTTTCTGAGTGTTATAAGTAAATCTTTATTTTCTTTGATGTGCGCATAATCATTATTGTTGTTAGATCTCATTATTCTTTGTTTTGGTCAAATTACTGAGAATAACATCAAATTTTGGATTATTACACCAGAGATTTTTCTGAATTTATTTGAAACTAATTAAATATTCATATGAAGCTAAGGAAGTGATATAGGCTATTATTTTGGATCGTTTGAGCCTTTGAAGCCAACCTATTTTCGTCATATGTTATCATGTTAGTTCCCACTTTTGAGTCTTGAATATAAATTTAGCCTATTTTTATTGATTAACCATGTTATCCATACCCAACTCCGGTTGTGGAGTTTGAGCCTACATTGAAAAATCTATGACCTGTTTTAGGGCCCGGAAAAGGTTAGAGATGATTGTTATTGGGATGGTACTCTAAGAAAATTATGGCAGTTGAAAAAGAAAAAAAAGTATCAAAAAGGAAATGAAAAAAAGAAAAGAAAGGGAATATCCATACATCATAAATGAAGGATGTGAAAAAAAAAAAGGTGAAAAAAAAAAGGTGAAAAAAAAAAAAGATTTGAATTTGAAAAGAAAAGAAATGCTTTGAAGATTCCGAGTGCTAAAAAGAAGATAGAGGAAGCAATATCCCATTATAAAATTTTGAAGACCTCTACCTTTTCTGTTCAAATATTAATTTTAGAGTCTTTTTATCCTTTTTTGATATGACCCGGTCCCAAGCCACGTTTTGTCCTACATGAAGTCCTATTGATCCTCAGTTAATATGGTATTAAAGTGGAGAATAGATGATGAAGAATTATGGTGTATTATTTCAACATTCTCAGGAAAATGGCATCCTTTCATGAGATTTATGTTTTTCTTTGATTTTAGTCGTTCTTTGATGATAAATATGTGAGATATTTGTATTTGAGAAATTATTCCGCTCACATATACTTTTGAGAGAAATTTAATCCAATCTCTGAGTGAAAATCTTTCTGAGAGATATACTTTTGTGAGATTTGGAGTCGAAACGCATTTTCAGCCGGTGGTTACAAAACTTGTGTGTATTTTGAAAAAGAAGGTTAAGTTAATGTTGGCTATATCACACACTACACTCCGAGTATAAGTTTTGTGAAATAATTTTGGAGTTGTATGATGTTTTAAATTTTGATTTATATATTTTTGCTGAAATTTGATGTTTGTGGGTATCATTACTGAAAGCCCTCACGAGACTATAACTCGTCCACTGGTGGTAAGCTAGGGGTTTAAAGGCTTGTTGCATATGCTAAATGCAATCGAGAGTGCCAGCGAAAGTGGTGTAGTTTAGGATTTTTTTTTGTTTTTAGAGTTTTTAGTTTTTGTTTTGCTCGAGGACTAGCAAAATGTAAGTTTGGGGGTATTTGATGAGTGCAAAATAAATACATATTTTATTCCTAAATTTATTATTATTAGTACCTCATTTTATTTAATTTTATCTAATTAGTATAATTTTGTGTTTTGCAGGTTTAAAAGTGAGGATGACAGAAAAAATGCTTAAATATAAAGTCTGGGCCCATTATGAGTTATTTTGGACCTCAAGCCCAATTATTGAGCCTATTAAGAAAAGCCCATGAAGAAATCCACATGTGTGAATAATATTTTCATCATCTCAAGAAGAAATTCGAAATTTACAAGCTAATATAAGAGGATTTTCGAATTTGGAAAGTGGATTAAGGAAAGAGAAAGAAAATAAGGAAGGGAGAAAAATAAGGAAGGTTTGATACATGTTCGGTATTTTAGTCATAACTTTCCACTCCGATATTCAATTTCTTTGATTCTTTTTGCGTTGGAAAGAAGACTTCAAGAGCTACAACTTTGTAGTTTACGACTTTTCCTGATTCGGAAGTTAACAAGGTCAAAACTGAGCTGCAAGATGGTATATGTGTAAAAAAACGGATTCTACACCCACTTTCTTTATACAAATTTAGCTGATTGCCTCTTTTAAGTCATTCCATATTAAGCACAAATCAAATCCGCCCTCCATGTGTCCCTTGCTTTATTTAAATCTTTGAATCCAATCCATTCATTCCACCTCCTTTCATATATAAATACTAGCCCTCTCCCATTGAGAAAACTGAACTTGGGCATTGAAGAAAAGGAGAGAGAGGAAGAAGAGAAGGAGAAAGACTGTGGGATTTTCAATCCACATTGGGTTCTAAGGTTGGTGGATTTTGATTTTCATTATATTTCTTTTTCTTTAAAATTCCATTGATATGTAAGTCTAAATTCATGTTTCATAAATAAAATTGAGGTGTGATGAAATATTTAGTCTATGGTTTTCCAATTATTCAATTTATGTATGATGATTATTTGATTTTATTTTTATTCTTTAATTAAATTTATGTGTGGATTTATTTTAATTATTTCAGATTAAATGTGATGAAAATTTAGATTGAATAGACTTCCTTCTTCGATCTAAGGCTCTTATTTTAAGAGTGCGATGAAATATTTTAGATTTGGAGATGAAGTTTAAATTCTATTCATTCTAAGGTTTAATTTGAGATTTTTAGTTTAATGAAATCCATGGATTTAATTCTTAGAATATTTATCGATGAAAAATTTGAATGCATGATTGGTAATTTACGTGAGCTCCGTATTCTAGGCCTTTGTTTTATTTTTAAAATATGGAAAATAATGCCTCCTTGATTCTTTGAACCAGTTCCACTGTAAATATGTACAGATGTAATTTAGATGTCTTTAATTTTATTTTTGTTTATAAATCCAAAAACTCGTGAAATTGATGAACTAGATTGGAAATAATTTAATTTCATCTTAATTTTGTTTTCTAAATTAGATTAAGATTGTTTATATTTTTATATTAATTCCACCATCTTAATTAAAATTAGTTAAATTGTTAGATTCTATGTTTAAATTTAGAATGTTTCTAAATTAAGATTAAAATTCATAGATTAGATTAACAATTCCACGTTCATGATTTATCTCCATATTTCTCAAAGTTCTTAAAATATATAATTCAATGGTGTATTTTCATGGATATATTTTCCTAAGTTCCGATGGGTTCGACCTCGCACTTAATCGCTATACTATCTAATGGTTCGTGCGCTTGCGAGTTATAAATTTAAAATTTGCACAACAGACTTATTATATGTTTTCATTAGAAGGTATTTTTTCTTTTTAAGATTAACTATTATCAATTGAAAGAAGAACTGCTCTGATATCAACTAATGTATCAGAACTAGACCACCACAAAACTGAGACCTATAAGATGAATTTGCTGTGCCAGAGGAAATATCTGTAGACCCATCAAAATGAAGGGTAATCCATCCATTATTAGTGGGTCACCAGACAGGCAAAGAAGAATGTGTGACTGGTTTAACCACAAACAATTGTATTGAGTAAATATTTGCAGGGCCAGGGTAAAATATGTGAGGTTTGAACTGGAATGAGTTGGGATTTTGAGTTATTTCGAGTTATTCATATTTCCCATTACAAAATCAGGGCCTTTGCAAGTTTACAGGTATTCAAATTAAACATATTATTTTAATATCAAAGGAAAAAGAAGCATCAAATTGGTGCAAAATTCTATTAATTAGAGGATATAATGGGTTTCCATGATATACTCTACTCAAACACTCTTCAATTGTGTATACTCATGATATACAGACACGAGGAGAGTACAGATGAAAATAAAGAAAGAAAATCGAAAGAACAAACAACAGGCAAGATACAGGAACGTTTAAGTAGGTAATTGATTTGTGAATATTTTATATAAAATTGATGTGTATTTCAAAATTATTTTCTCTGTCGGTGTTGAGGGATGAGAGAGTGAGAAAAACCAAAAGACTGAAACAAGACCTCCTTGTTGTCTTTGCCCCTTCCTTCCTACCAAGTATTCAACTTCAATGTTTCTATCGTGAAAGATTGAGACTCGTAGACAAACATGACATAACGCCCTAATTCTTCATCAACTATGAAGACTCCGATAAAATGTACGGGTTTGAAAAATTCATCCCCTCTTCTTTCCCTTTCAAAGGGAACACCGGTTTCTTCACTGCATCCACAGAAATCTCATTACTTAGAAATTAGAATAATGCAGCCGATTCAACCCGGATCTATAGCTGTAACGATACATATCGACCGATACGTATCACAAGTTAAAAAAGTGATACCTATCAACCGATATAATATGTATTAGCCATTTTTTTGACCGTTTCTCCTACACTCTATTGATGATGGGTAAGATCGGTTTTAAGGCTTACTTATGCTGCCACTTAAATAATTTTTTTATTTGGGATTATGCGCTAGACCAATGATTTCCCAAAGAAAATCAACTCTCAATTCTCTCAAACACTCAAGAGAAAAGAAAAGATAAAAAGATGATACTAAGTTCAACAGGATAATTTCTTATTAAGTAAAAATCTCATTGAAGAAAATAGGTGTTCAATCGTAAACAAACGAATTTGGATCAGAAATTAGAATTCGATTAAGTAATGGAGAATAATGCAAAACATGAACGATCAATTCACCATGCAAAAATCTGTCATGTCCCAAACCCGGATGTGGGTTCGGAATGTGACTAAATTTTTTTTTTTTTTTTCAACAATAAACTCTAATCATTCAACGTCATAACTGGGCTGGATCTTCAAGTTTACCAAAACCCGATCCTAGAAAATGTCACACGTGCTCTTCACACATGGACTCAAATATATACCATGTATCCCTACACATAAACCCATATTACACAACGAATATTTTCATTTATCTCATCAGTGTTACGAACGGACCATAGCGGATATAATGTATACAACATTAAAACTTACAGACATAAGTTTCTTATGCCACATGAGGCATATTTATTACAAACACTCAAACATATCCAAGCAGGCAAATAGTTTCCACATGTGGAAAACCTTAGAAACTTCTAAGTTTCGACCTTCAACGGGGCACCACTGGTCCCTCCAATCCCTCATCTGGTTCATATCCTTCATTGTAAGGGACGTGAACAACAATCCAGTGGGGAGAACTCACTATAAAATCCAATGATTGTAATGCAACAATGCATAAGCAATGATGCATGCCATAGAAATGCATGTTATTAGCATATCTCATTTTCACCTTAGGATCTTTTAAGGTTTTTATTCAAATTGTACGTATTGTTAACACCGGGGTCGGTCCCTAGCCATGTTAACAACACCGGGGTCAACCCCCATTTGAAGTTCTAAGCAGAACTAATATTAATTCCTCCACGGAAATAATATAGCAACTTGCAAGTGCATAAGGTCTCCACGACTCGGTCTACTAGCCCATCCAAAATCAACGGTTGATGGCGGTCGACCACAACCTACTAACGCGTTCAACCCAATGGTTCACAAACGGTGTTCGGCTAATCTCAGCAACTATACCCCAACAACAAATATCAAATTTTACAAAGTTATTATCTTGCAGAGATTTAACTTATGAACATAATTATCACATGCAAATGTCAAATGTATGATTTCCAGTGCCCTCCTTACACAGGGACTTATTATGAGAGAACTAATATATTTCAGCCTTACCATTTGGCGTATCCAATACCAATACAATAAATCAATAAAATAATCAATATCACACAAGCATATAAAACTGGATTTAATAGCACGAATGCCTTCACCCAGTTTTTACCTGCAATTTCCAAACACTCCATGGGTCCATACTGCGTTAGAGGGTACAAGTCCTCGACTCCCCGACACCAAATTATGCTTACGTTCTAAACAGTTAGAACATTTACATCCCTTACATGTAGGCAGTGTCAGGTCTCGTATTTTGGACCTATATAGCATTTTCCATTTTTAATTGACCATGGGCCCCATTTCAGTCTGGTGTTAGTGGGTTTAACATATCACACAATACAAATGTTGGTTCGAGTTTCCTCACCTTCTCCGGTTGAGTTTTTCACAGAAAATCTATAAGATAAAGTAAAATGTATAAATTTTCTATTTATCAGTATATACACATAATAATTTTCCAAAGCTCGTGCTATTTTTCCAAAAAAAAGAAACATGATATGTGTAATGAGTCACCTAAGCTCTTTCTACTCCAAAACATTACAATAAAATGAAAAATGTAAAGTACTCAGTGCCTTCTCTCGTATTTTCTTCTGTATGAAAGATCATGGAAACATATTGTGAGAGGCCCAAAGGGTACAGATACTGTAAAGTAAATAAAAGTACTCAGTGCCCTATCCTCGTATTGTCTTCTGGAAGAAGGACCATGAAAACGTATTGAGAATTTGGCCTAGAGGGTATAATACATGCATTTAAACACACAAGGTAGAAAATAAACACACAATAGTCAGCTAGGGTTAATCTTTTCCCCGATTTTACTTAGGGTCGAAAATTATATTTTGAACGTAAAATAATACAAATCTTGAGGGTGAAATTTAAATTTTAAGAGGAAATCTATTTTTCCTCCATTTAAAAAAAGTCTCATTTTTTTAACCCCAATACTAAGCTATTATACTCCTAGCTTGCTATGGAGTTAATACAAATAAGAATAGAATCATTTTGATATATTGGGTATAAAATTCCATGTAAGATTAACTAAATTTGAAAACCCTTAAAAGAATGCGGGAAATCTGAACGTTCGGCTGCTTGAGTGTAAAATTCGGCTACTGCTGGTACGGCCAAAGCAAGAGAAAGACGAGGAAAGAAAAGAAAAATAGGAGAGAGAGTGCTTGCATTTTTGAAAGAAGGAGAGAGAGCAAAACGGCAGAAAGACTTTGAGGGTTTTTTTTTTTTTTTTTGTTTTACCTTCTTGCTTCCTCTTCCATTACTCTCATTTATAAGCAACTGTATGGATTTTTTAACCATACACGTTGCCTAACCTATTCATTAGATTTATAGGATTTACAAAACCATGCATTTATATATATATATATAATTATTATTACAACTACCACCCACTAACATAGGCATTTGACGGTGTTGTAACCGTCCAACACAACTACAAGCTACAACCGTAGCTTTGAAACTTATCTTACATTTTTTTATATTATTATTTTATAATATAATATTAGTTTATTCTTTTTACTATTTACATTTATGTCTTTTCTTTTATCTGAGTATTTCAGGGTCTCACTAAATTGATATAATTGGTTCAGCAAGTCAGGTATTAAAAACTAAGCATTGTATTAAAATTTGGAGTGAAATTTATCTCAAAAACCCAATATTTTTGTTAAAAATCACCATTTTAACAAGATCTCCTAATCTTCAAGATTCTTTTTGAAAGTATCCAACCTTATAGTTTGATAGGATAAATTTGTCGAATAAAAATATTATAAAGTTTCAAAGTATTTTGAAGTCAAAAACCACATTTCCAAGCGAAAGATTATTCAACGGCCCATATTTCATGGCTTAAAGTAAATATCAAAAACTTTCTATTTTAGAGTGTAAAGAAATAAATAGCTTAGTTATAATACAAATTGAGTACTGACTCTCTCTGTATATTTTTAGGACTTCTTCTACCATGTCAAATTGGGGTTTTACCACTTTAAAACTTAGGGGTAAAATAAATTAGCGAAATTATAACGAAATTGGTATGTCATTAGGTCCGGAATTTAAAAATAATGCATAATCTAAAATTTGAAGTTCAAAATAAGTCAAATGACTGAGTTTCTATAGCAATCAAGGTTTAAGTCTAAAACAATATTATTATTATATTCATAACTTATCCATATATCTTTGAAATTTAATTAAAAGAGTTACCGGATTCGGATCGAGTCAAACTCAGATCCGTTGAATAGCTTATTTGATACTCTTTACGATTATAGGAAAATAATTCATAATTAACAGATAAAAAATATTTAATTAGTCACGATTAATCATAATTAACTCTTAAATTGGGCTGGGGTATTACATCCCACCCACTTAAAGAAATTTCGTCCCAAATTTACATAGGAAAAGTTGTACCTTTAATTAGCGAAGAGACTCGAGTATAATTTTCTCATTATCGATTGTAGTTCCCAAGTGACGTGCTAAGTTCCTTGGTGTTGCCATAACACCTGCACTAGTGGCATAGTTTTTCGTCGGAGCACCTGAGTCTTGGTATCTTGGATCTCAAGGGTATTTATTGAAAAGTTAGATCTTCAGAGATTTCAATGTCTTCCACGTTCAGCACATGAGATGGATCTGGTTCTTATTTTCTGAGCATAGACACATGAAATGTATTGTGTACCTTTTCTGCGCTCGGAGGTAGTGCTATCTGGTAAGCAACTTCTTTGATTCTCTTTAAAACTTTGAAAGGTCCAACGTATCGTGGTGACAACTTTCATCTACATCCAAATCTCTGTATTCCATGATGTGGAGCTACACGTAGGAACACAAAGTCTCCGACTTCAAATTCCAATGGTCTCCGTCTTTTATCAGCGTAACTTTTTTGTCGGCTCTGGATGGCTTTGAGACATTGCTTTATGACTTCCACTTGTTCTGTCGTTTCACGTACCATATCTGGTCATAATAGAGCTTTGTCTCTTACTTCTGTCCAACACAGAGGTGATCTACAAGGCCTACCGTATAAAGCCTCGTACGGTGCCATTTGTATACTTGACTGATAGCTGTTGTTGTATACAAATTGAATTAAAGCTAGATGATCTTCCCAACTTCCTTACATGTCCATGATACATGCTCTCAACATGTCTTCTAATATCTGGATAGTCCTCTCAGACTAACCATTTGTCTGAGGATGAAATGCTATACTAAAACATGACCAGGTGCCTAACTGCGTCTGTAATCCTTGCCAAAATTGAGAGACAAATCGGGTATCTCTATCTGACAAGATGGAGATTGGCACTCCATGTAGTCGGACTATCTCCTTGATGTACAACTTACTTAGAGTGGCCAAAGTGTCTTTCTTCCTGATAGGTAGAAAATGGGCTGACTTAGTCAGTCGGTCCACAATTACCCATATGGAGTCATTCTTCCTTCCTGATTTTAGAAATCCTGTTACAAAATCCATGGTAATATGTTCCCACTTCCATTTGGCTACTGGAAGAGGTTGCATTTTTCCACCAGGTGGTTGATGTTCAGCTTTGACTTGTTGGTCAGGTTAAACATTTAGAAATAAAGTCTGCCACTTCCCTCTTCATTCCTTTCCACCAGAATTGTAGGCGTAAATCGCAATACATCTTGGTACTACCAGGATGAACTGCAAACTTAGAGAGGTGGAAATGTCTAAGCACTTCCTTTCTGCATTCTTCTGACTCTGGGACAAACAATCGACCTTTGAAAGTTAAACCTCCGTCGATTCTAACCTTCCAATCTTCTAACTCTGCTCCACTCGATAGTTGAGCTATCACTTCTTGTGCCTCAACATCGCTTTGCTGTCGTTCCAGTACTATTTCAACTATTTCGGGTTGCAACACTAGATTTTGAATCCATGCCGATTCCCTACTTTCAACCAATTCTAAATTATAGTCAGATAGAATTTCTAATAATTTCCATTGTAATGATACTACCTTTGCAATATCACCACGAGACTTCCTACTTAGGGCATCTTCTACCACATTAGCTTTTCTAGGATGGTAGGAGTGGTCAAAGTAATAATCTCTTATATACTCCATCCATCTCCGCTGCCTCATATTTAAATCTTTCTGAGTGAATAAATACTTGAGACTATGGTGATCAGAAAAGACATTGAATCATTCACCATACAAGTAATGTCTCCAAAGTTTCAGGGCGAACACCACTGTTGCTAGTTCTAAGTCATGAGTGGCGTAGTTTTGCTCGTGTCCTTTCAGCTGTCTGGACCCATAAGCAACTACTTTTCCTTCATGCATTAAAACACACCTTAATTCCAGTTTGGAAGCATCACAATAGACCTCATAGCCATGTCCTTGTTCAGGTATGATTAACACAGGAGAGGTGGTTAGTTTCTCCTTTAGGTCCTAAAATGCTTTCTCACAGTCTTCTGTCCACTCAAATTTGATATCTTTTCGTGTTAAACGAGTCATTGGTACTGCAATTTGAGAGAAATTTGGGATAAATTTTCGATAATATCCCGCTAAACCCAGAAAACTTAGAATTTCTATGACACTTTTAGGCCTTTCCCAATTCATAACTGTCTCCACTTTTGCCGGATCCACAAAAATTCCATCTGACGACACCACATGTCCGAGAAATTGGACTTGGGTTACCACACGGAGTAACCACCTCACCAGTCCTCAACGAACTACCAACCAGACTCATCTATGGTTTCATCAACCAAGCACCAGAGTCTCGTTAGTCAAACCTATAATCTCAGACCCCATATGCTGGTCTCCACACGACTGGTGTGTTCACCTCTCACAGAATTCTATAGGTCTTCTACCGAGTGAGCCGCCCGAACTTACTCGTTAGATGCCCATAAATTCCTAATGAGTCAACACCCACAACACAAGTCTCAACAATGGCCTCCAAAGTCATAACCACAGGTAAACACACTAGCACATCACACCACAGGCTGTCCCCACCATACAAGTATCCTAGCCTGGAATATCTCATCACATCACATTGTAGGTTGTCCCCACCCTATAGGTGTCCTAGCCTGAAATATCTCATCACATCACATTGCAGGCTATCCCCACCCTACAGGTGTCCTAGCCTGGAATATCTCATCACATCACATTGCAAGCTGTCCCCACCCTTCAGGTGTCCTAGCCTGAAATATCTCATCACATCACATCGCACCATCCCTCGACTAATGAGCGGGTAAGCACATCCTCAGCCTACTCGGTCATTCGGGGAATCACAAACCATACCAGCGGGAGCTGTCCCTCACCGCATCGTCCCTCGACCTAGGCGAGCACCTCCTCAACCTACTCGGTCATCTAAGGATCACAAACTATGCCAGAGGGAGCTGTCCCTCACCGTTCTGTCCCTCTACCTAGGCGAGCACCTCCTCAGCCTACTGTGTCATCTAGGGATCACAAACTATGCCAGCGGGAGCTGTCCCCCACCGCATCGTCCCTCGACCTAGGCGAGCACCTCCTCAGCCTACTCGATCATCTAGGGATCACAAACTATGCCAGCGGGAGCTGTCCTTCACCGCATTGTCCCTCGACCTAGGCGAGCACCTTCTCAGCCTACTCGGTCATCTGGAGATCACAAACTATGCCAGCGGGAGCTGTCCCTCACCGCTCTGTCCCCCGACGAATGACCAGGCGAGCACCTCCTCAACCTACTCAGTCATTCAAGGATCACAAGTCAACATCCCACCCTCTGGTCTCCATGCGGGCGAACCACTCAACCCATTAGACCACTGGGGACGTCTCATCCGCCACGTACTCTGGTAGCGTAACAACCATGTCCTCCAAGTCTGCCTAGGGTCAACCAACACTCAACCCAATGGCTTCCCTGGAGATTCCATGACTGCTCACCACTGGTCCCGACCGAGATTCTGGGGCACCTCGTTCTCTAACGCAGACGACGCCTCACCCACAAGCGTGTCTGAAGACCACTAACGGTAGGCCTAGCCGCTCAACCCTTACTAGGGGGAAACACCTCCGTCATATATTGATCCACAACCAAACTATATTTCTTAGTATGGTTTCTCATAACCTCTCAACCCTAACCACCCGTAAGCTAGGGGGAGTCTCTAAATCCTGATGTTGCCTAGTACACATGCCCCCACCGACATTCCATTTACACTAGCTACATGCATACAAAATTATCTCTACTCATGCCGTCAATATGACATATCGCAATATAATTAAGTATATACATCATCATCTATCACATGCTACACATTAACATTCAGATATGATATCAATCATGGCATGTTCCATACGAGCTTAGAAAGTGGTATCATCTACTATCTACTACACGTAATTCTAAAACATGTTGATTAAACTATTAATCACATAAATGGCAAGTTATCACACGTCAACCAATCATGTTATCATACTATCAACAAGTCATGACATCCGATAAACTATTCATAGGTGCTCCATGAGCAGTGGGTACAAATACACCCGAATGAGACCCCCACCACATAATGGTGTCAACAGTTCCCTTGCCGAGTGGCTTATAATACCGGGGGACCCCATTCGCCGCATTTTGTACCCACACATCTGATAGAGTAGTAATATGCATAGATGCATGTTAAAAGCGGTGATAAGTTCCCTCACTTGTGTGTGCCTCAAAATCCAAAGCGAGAAGGACAGTACGCTCGGTTGAAAGGAGCTCAATCTGTTGAAAAAAAGGAGCAAATGAATAAGCAATCGGGCAAAAAGGGCCAAACAAAACCTGGATTGCAAACGGGCCAGAAACTAGGCCAGGCCGAACAGAACTGGACGGACTCAAGCTGGGCCAGGACCAGATCTGGGCCGGAACCAAAGCTGGGCCGAACTGGCCGAGTCGGACTGGGTTGGCTCTGCCTGAAACCGAACTCGGCCGAGTCGACTTGGTGACTCGGCCGAGTCGACTTGGAGACTCGACCGAGTCGACTTAGTAACCCAATTGGAAAAAAATCAGGAAACTGAGGGAAAGTGGGGAAAAATAAGGGAAAAGGAAGGAAACCAGAGAGAGGGAAAGAGAAGGAAGAAGATCAAAGAGAAGAGAGGAGGAACTCGAGTACCTGGTAGCACAGGAGGAGGATTCAACGGTCGGGGCAAGCGAATCCGAACTCCGACGAAGGCGGGGAGGATGGAATCCGACGGATCTGGAGAAGAGAGAAGAGGGGCAGCAGCGGCGACCGAAGCTAGGTTGGGAGGGATTTAGGGTTTTAGAGGGAAAGATAAAGGAGAACGGCGCTGCAAAGAGGGGGTTTGGATCGGGAGAAGAGAGAAATCGGAGAGGGAAGGAGATGAGGACGGCGGCGGCGGCGGAAATAGGGTTAGGGTTTGATGGAAGAGGGAAAGAGAGGAAAAAAAGGGGGAAGAGAGGGTGAGCCGGCACTGTAGCGAGCTGCTACAGTGCCGCGCGGAAGGGGGGTGTAGTTTAGGGTTTTGGGAGAGGGGGGTTTTTAAGATAGGTTTTTTTTTTTTTTTAAAAATAAAATCTTAAATGTTTCAAAAATAAATAAATAATTTAAAACTCATAAAAAAATCAAACGTCGAACATCGGGGAAGATAATGTGTGATTTTGAAACTTTTTACATGAAAAAATATTTAATGATTCAAAATTACCAAAGTGCCCTTCGAGTGTCTGAACTCAAAATCGGGCAACCTAGGACCCAACACGAGGCCTACATTTTCCCCACTGCTACTAAGACCCCAAAACTCTGAAATATCGGGTCGGGTCATTACATAAATTATTTTAACATGTCTAAACTTAATGAAGCTGAGTTGTGGCACAAGAACTAGGATACGTAAATTTCAAAGATTTGTCAAAATTAAGATAACACATCAAAGGACTGCCCAAGATAAGTAGATCAGCTCAAGTATTTTGTGGTGAGTGTCAAAAGGGTAAACAAATGAGAGCAGTCCATAAAAAGTTAATGTTGTGACTACCACTAGACCACTTGAGCTCCTACATATGGACTTAGTTGGACCAACCCAGAATATGAGTATCGGAGGAAAGGTGTATTTCATGGTTATTGTTGATGACTTCACCAGATATACATGGGTAGATTATCTTAGGGAAAAATTAGATGCTTATTATGAATTTAAAATTATTGCAAAACGTATTGTGATTGAAAAACAAATACCCATAAATAGAATCAGAAGTGATCATGGTGGTGAAATTGAAAATCACTGTTTTCAAAAATATTGTGAAAAACATGGTATACATCATGAGTTCTCTGTCCCTAAGACACCCCAACAAAATGGGGTGGCCGAAAAGAAAAATCGAGTTCTCCAAGATTTGGCCACGGTCATGCTACACAGCAAGAAGTTAGCAAAAAAATTGTGGGCAGAGACTGTAAATGCCGTATGTTACATCATAAATAAAGTTTATCTAAGGGCTGACCTAAATAAAACAGCATTTGAATTGTGCACTGGTAGAAAGCCAAATTGTAAATATCTCAAGGTTTTCAGCAGTAAATGTCATATTCTTAGAGATCGTGAAAGCTTAGGAAAATTTGATGCGAAAAGTGATGAAGGAATTTTTCTAGGATACTCTAATACCAGACGAGCCTATAGAGTTAAAAATCTTAGAACCAGTGATATAATAGAATCCATTAATGTAGCCATTAATGACCAGTCTTCTTGTGTACATGAAACCGTAGATGAGTTGGATCAATCTTCAAATGAAATTGACAATCCTCCTTCGTCGTCTTCGACATCCATTGAACTTAAACCAAATAAAAAAATCCTATGTCAAACATCATTGGGGATCCCATGACGAGAGTAAAAACAAGAAAGCAACTAGAAAACATCTCTAGCTGTTTTTGCTTCACCTCACAATTAGAACCCAAGAATATTGATGAAGCTTTACTAGATGAAGATTGGGTAAATGCAATGCAAGAAGAGCTGATTCAATTTACAGGAAAGGATGTATGCGATTTGGTGCCAAGACCAAAAAATACAAATGTAATAGGTACCAAGTGGATTTACAAGAATAAAATGGATGAAAATGGGACAATAGTTCGGAATAAGGCCCGTCTTGTCTAATCATGTCTACAAATTAAAAATGCACTGCATGGCCTTAAACAAGGTCCACGAGTATGGTATGAAAAACTTACACAGTTTTTATTAGATAATGATTTTCAAAGGAGAAGTGTAGACAAAACATTGTTTGTGAGAAAATCTAATAAAACTATACTGATAGCTCAAATATATGTGGATGATATTGTGTTTGGATCCACTGATGAACAAGCTACTATTAGTTTCTCTAATGTTATGAAATCTGAATTTGAAATGAGCATGGTTGGAGAGCTTAATTATTTTCTTGGTTTACAACTAAAACAACTTAATGATGGGTTTTTTATTTCACAATCCAAGTATGTTAAAGATCTTGTTAAAAGATTTGGCCTTGAAGGCAGTAAGCACTCAAACACTCCCATGAGTACTACTGTTAAACTATCAAAAGATGAAAATTGGAAAGATGTTGATCCTATCATGTACTGGAGCATGATAGGTAGTCATCTGTATTTGACTGCGAGTAGACCCGATATTTCTTTTAGTGTGGGTGCTTGTGCACGTTTCCAAGCTAATCCTAAAGAATTTCACGTAGAAGCAGTAAAACGTATAATTAAATATGTATCGAGAACTTGTCTATACGGAATTTGGTACCCATTCGGTACATCATTTCATATTGTGGGGTACACCGATGCGGACTGGGTAGGAAATTTAGATGATAGAAAGTTTACAAGTGGGGGTTGTTTTTTCATTGGAAACTGTCTGATTGCCTGGTACAGTCGAAAATAATCCTCAATATCCCTTTCGATTGCAGAGACTGAGTACATAGCCGCAACAAGTTGCTGCACTCAATTTGTGTAGATGAGACATATGCTCGTCGATTATGGCATGACAGGAGGAATGATGACTCTCCACTCTGATAATACAAGTGTCATCAATATTTTTAAGAACCCTATCCAGCACTCTCGAACCAAACATATAGACATTAGACATCATTTCATTCGACAGTTAGTTGACGAGAAAACCATCGAGTTTGAGTATATTTCCACTGACAATCAATTGGTTGATACAATGATAAAACCACTTGACTCAATTCGTTTTCTTGTTCTAAAAAAACCAATTGGGGTGTGTACTATATCCTAATATTATGATCAGTCAGTGGAGAAGATATTTCAAAATCAATAATAAAAAAAAGGGCTTTAGTCTCGAGGCCTCGAGCCCTCGCGGTCAAGTTCAGTTCCTCGTGTTCGGTTCGGTATCTCCCTTAAAATCACCATCAGTGAGGCCTCGGTGATTTCACTAGAGCCCTCGTCATCGTGTTCCTTGTGGTCCCCTCTTTTTAAAATCCACCCAAGTCATTTTCGGAACAACCGTTAGACCTTAGCTAGGGCTCCCCACTGTCGGCACCACGTGAACGAAAAGGGGGATTTTTGGTTCTTCGTTTCTGGTCATCTTCTTCCCTCTCATTTTCTTGATCAGTTTGGTCTTTCGATTTCAGGTACTCTCCTTTCTTCGATTTTGCCCTATTTGATCTATTTTTTGTTTCGGTTTTGTCAATTGAGAATGCCTAGGAAGAAATCAGGGGCTGTCAAAAGATATCATACACAACGATCCTTGCGGAGTCATGCCGCATCATCGTCAGCACCAACCCAGTCTCCTCCTCCACCGCCGAGACAAAAGAAAGTCAAGGCGTATAAAAACCCTGATCGGTCCATTCCCTCTGCTTCCTTGTCTGTTTCCTCTTCAGAAGAAGAACCAGAGGCTGCTCCTCAGGAAACCCCAGTAACTACTGCTTCACCTTCTTCTCGTCCCTCACCTAGCTCATTCAGGCGGTCTCACTTGTCTGAGATCCATCTTGAAGGTTCTGATGCCTCCTCACCTCCTTCTGATCCTCCCACTACGCAGCTTTTCCGATCGGTTCAGAAGGAACATTCTTTCAAAAATTTCAATGTCGAGCGTACTTGTTACCTCCGGACCTTGAAAAGTACAATACCTTCCAAATCCTTCAGAAGGTTGGTTGGGAAAGCATTTTAACTTGGGGCGGCAATGCCTACCCTTCTATGGTCAAGGGCATGTATTCTTCTATCCATAAATCCATAGATGGCCCCTCTCATTCCTTCTTAGTAAAATTCTCCAATCGAGAAAAATTCTCTGTGACACCTGAGTTGATTTCGCAGCTCATGAACATCCCTTTGTTTAAAGGAGGGGACATCTCTGTAGCCCGACATGAGATAGCCCCTGAAGACTCCCACAAGATCATTTGCAAACTATGTGGTGGTGATGTAGACAGGGAAGGAAAACTTCAAATCCATTCTTCTTCTCTCCTTCCCAAGTACAAGATCATTCATCTAATCTTTACTTTTAATGTCTATCCTCGTCTGATGAATAAGTCCCAGCTTAGTAACTACATGGTCAATGTCCTTTATGCTGTAGCTATGGAGAAAAAAATTTGTTTTCCCTCCCTGATTTGTGAACATGTTAAGTGTTTCTGGAAGTCTTCTGGCCATGGTACCGTGCCCTTCTGTTATCTACTTACCCGCCTTGGTACTCATTTCGGGATGGTTCCCTACCTTGGAGAAGTTCCTCTCAATGTTCAACCTTTGATAAAGACAAGAATTGAGAGAAACCTTGGCTCGTTTCGCCCATTGTCTGGAGGCTCACCCATTTTCGCTCCTTCTATTGATCGTCGGAGTCTCAAGACTGCTACTAGTCCTTCGCATTCCATTGATCGTAAGTATTTCGATGAGCGTTTCGCCGAGCTGGAAAAGCATCAAGAGTAATTTCTATCTGATATCAGCAAACGTCAAGATCGCCTCTTGTATCAACATCAGGAGCTCTCCGTGTATGTCAGAACATCAATCAGGCGCATCTTCCACTCTCTTCAGCAGATTTCAGATTCATGCCGCCGCAATAATGCAGAATTTTGTCCCTTATCCCCTGATTAAAACTTTTATGATGGAACTATGTTTATTTTGTTTACTTTCAAACTACTTTTTGGTACTGTAACAAATAAACCTTCACTTATTGTGTTGTTGATGCTTGTCTTTCTGACTTTTAGCTTCCCATGTGATATATATATGCATCTCTTTTGTTACTGTAACATGTCCTGTGCTATATTTTTGCATCTATTCTGTTTGTGTTTGACTCAACTTTGTCAATGTTCTTGACAAAAAGGGAGAGTAAAAATACATGTGCTAATGTTGAGGGGGAGCATACAAGTCCCACAAGTATCTATCTGTTTTGTATGCAGGAAAATGTGTTTTGCAAGCACAAGTTAAGGGGGAGACATTTGTGATATTAGAGGTTTTAATATCATTGTAATTTTATTTGTTAAGGAGTGTCTTGTGTGGATATGTAATTTTGGAAAATTGGTGTAATTGGTAGATCTTAGGTTTTTGTCACGAAATTGACAAAGAGGGATATTGTAAGTGCCCCGGTTCGTCCGAGTCACCCTTATTGTCAATTACGTGACTCAGTTGGACTTGCCTTGAATGTATGAGAAAATCTACTATAAAATTGAAGAATCTACACCGAATACGTTATTGGCACACAGGTAATTGAACCGTAGGAGACCTTAGGCTAAGTCAAATACCTTAGAAGTCAAATGGTTATAAACTGGAAAATAAGATAATAAGTGACTTTCAGCCTCGAGCTCTCGTGCAGTCTGTCGAGGCCTCGCAGCCAATCTTGTGCTGAGTTGTATTTTGGACAACTATAACTCAGTTGACCTTTTGTCTTCCTCATTGAGTCTCCTACAGATTTAGGAAGTTAAATCTATATTCCTTTAATTGAGAGTTTATTATGGTAAAAAAATATATCCACATGTTGAAACCAAACAGCCGCCTCACATGTTTTGAATTAATAACCGTTGGAGAGCTGGCCTTGTGTGACAAGAATGGAAAGGTTCCTCTATGAGGTGTAAGATGATTTACAATCCTCAATCTGATCCTTGATTGATGACTGAGATATATTAACTGTCAATCATGCACAGTGGTATCTTAGTTGGCTGGATATTTACTATTTGAAAGACAGAATAACTTATGCATATCTGAGCTGTCTTTCTATGTTTACCGCCACGAGGTCTTATTGGAATCCTCGAGGCCTCGTGGGCGTGACTGGCTACAAAACTGCAGACAATCTTATAAATAATGGTAAGCTGTATGAAATGACTACCGATTCACACAGACAACATTTTGGAAAATTAGAACAGTGTGACCAGAACTATTAGCCTCCTTCCCTTTACACCTTCTTCATCAGCTCATTTCATAGATGTTTGGGTAATCAATACCCCAGTGCTGATGAAGCTTAAGGTGTTCACATAGGACCTGAAAAACAGTCATACCCAAGTCCTATACTGCTGTGCCGATGATCACTTTGATGGAGTTAATCTGATTGAAAGGAGCACACAGATCAAGTAAAGAAGAAAGCGCTAAAAGGAAAACGGATAAGGCCTAAGGCAAGCATTTCTTCTTCCTTTTTATTTCAGACATTGTAAACTGGATTAGAACTGTGTGTTCGAACCACTCTAAAAAATAAGTGTAGAGGATTAAAACGATTGAGTTGAACCTCTATAAAAAACTAGGTTGTACTATTTGGGTGTGAGACCTATACATAGTATATTTGGGACGACCCTAGAGATTGGGAAGTTTGACAATGGACGTAGGTTTGTTGAAACCGAACCAATATAAATATCTGTGTATATATGTGGATGATGCTTTGAATTGATTGCTTGGATTGAATATTGTTTCACATACACACACTTATATTGATCGGTCATTTTTATTAAACAGTAGTTCATTTCACGGAAAGGATCTCATTGAATAATTCATAGACTTAGATTAAAATTCGGTTGAGAAATTTTAAAAGGGAATTAAAATTAAAAACCGATCTATTCACCCCCCTTAGGTCGTGCATTACTCTAGTAACGGAATTTCACTACCTATTTCTAACTCAAAAATCATATACTTAGGTTAAATAAACATAGGTCACAAAACATCTTGAGGTTGGTTCATGGGTTATGAGTAAGATTTGAATGTGGCCATGAATTAGATTGGACCATTGTGTAAGTAATAGTTCATTTAATTTTATGTCATAGTCCTTGAAATTTTATGGAGTCAAAAAACTCGAGTGAGGATTTTGACTCGACTTGAAAGAACTCAATAAGAGCTCGGCTCAAAATGTTAGATCCAATGCATTTCTAATTTTTTTTTTTAATCAGAATTTTTGTTCTAAGATAAATGAAAAATTGGGAGTTTATAGAAATAAATTAGTGCTTTCATTTAACCATTCAATTTTAGGTGTAATGGAGATATGATTTTGTGTCACATTTTTCATAATGTATTTTGCAATTTTTTCATGAAAAGTTTAAACATTCTATAAAAAAATAAAAAAATTAAAGTAAAAAGAATAGAAAAATAGTAAACTATATTAAAATACTAAAATTATAAAAATAAAAGAAAATAGAAAATTATTAATTAGAAATAGAGAAAATATTAAAATAGTAAATTAAAACCATGGAACTTGAAAATAAATTATTGTTTCTCAATGAACTATAAATAAGTGATTAGATTAAAAATAAGAAACGAATAAATGTATTTCTTGGGCCAAAACACTTCATTTCAGTTATTTTGGTCCATTTGAACCCATTTTGGCCAAAATGGATGAAATATGTGAGTTTTGGCCAAAAAAATATACTCTCTCCGTCCTATTTTATTTGTCTCATTTGAAATATTTGTATTTTTTAAATAACTCTCTATATAAAGCTACCACTCCATGTGATCTCATATATTTTCAACACACTTTATACTACTCCAATATAAATGAGACAACTATTTTGAGACAATTCCAAAATCTATATAGGACAACTAATTTAGGATAGAGGGAGTATAATGTATTTCAGCTTGATAAATATAATTATTATTTTTATTTTAATCACTTCTTCTTCACAGTTGATTAAGAAAAAATAATTTATTATTCTAATTCCATAATTCCCATATAATTTACGAATTTTATATTTTCCAAGTGGAATAATACAGTTTGATCTACTGTACTGGGGAAAGAGAGAAGAGAATGTTGATACTTAAAAGGGCATTTTATGTCTTTTAAAGAAATTATAGTTTGAATGCATTAAAATTGGATAGTAGTGGGGTGCAAAGTTGGTGGAAAATTCATTGCATGGCGACAACATTTGGGTCCACAATGTTGACACTGTGACATGTACACTATTTACATCAAGGGTCTAAAATTCGATATCTAAAGATAAATCAGCCGATATATTTGTCTCTCCTTTTTTTTTTAAAAGAAAAAGCTCGATATCGGCCGATATGATACGACCATATGTATTTGATCGGCCGGTATAATAAAGTTTCAAAACCGTTTCATCATATCAGCCGATATTTATATCCCTGGTTTACATTATCTACTTAAAATTCTTATGTCCATTTTAGACTGATTTTAATTTTATTCACCAAATAAATTTGTAATTTAATAAAAATTAATGACCAAATTTACGATGATAATCATATGTTCTAAACACTTCAGGAAATTGTTGATGGGTTAATCCTGAGTAGTGAGAATATAAACATAGTCACCTTAAATATTGTGACAACTAACAATTATAAATATTTAAAATAATCAAGGGTAAAGACAAAATAATCTTGGTTTTAAGCAATTTGTTTCAAGTGTTCCTAGGTCGAATTTGAATTTCTTACTGTTTTGGCAATTGGTAGATTTTAATATAAAATATTGTCAATGAAATGATCAAAATAAGAACTATTCAAATTTAAATAGTGTTATTTGGTTCGAAATTTGTTGTTGTTGGAGTAGAAAATATTTTAAAATATTTAAATTTGAATATTAAAAGTCAAAATTCAAAAGATGAAGATCTACTTATACAGGATAATTGTTATACCTCAAAATCTTCTATTTTTCTATAAAAAATGCTAAAGATAGCCTTGAATTATATAGTTTTATATTTTGATATGATGAGGAAAGTCTTATGATTGGTTTCATAATGAAATTTCAATCATTGTATTTTGCTATATCAATATAAAAATATAAAAATGTATTCATTAAAAGTAAATGTATCATCTCCTATTTCTATATTTATGTGCATACTTTTTATCTGCCGTCTACCAAATTCTAAAATTGAGATCTTTAATCATTTTAGAGATTGAAATTCAAAGCAGTGAGACACATATATTTTCTTTTTAGTTAAAATTTGAAAAGAGAAAGAACTTATCTAATTGATTTATATAATTGGAACAAAAGATAAACTTAAAGGTATTTATTATTAATTTAGAGTATAAAATTTGAAATGATTTGAAAAAGAAATGAATTCCTCACCAGATGAACATCAATTTGCAATTTGATAAAAGCAGAAGCAATCCCTACCCACTATCAACCATTAGGATGAATTTCTATCATGGGGCCATAAAATTATATGATCTAAGCCACATGATAGTTGGGCCATTCCACTCTCGTGTTATCCATTTGAAATTGACTACTGATTACTTGGACTACCCAAGCTCGTCCTCCTGGGTTCCCATGGTGTAGACTCTTCCTCGAGTCGTCTGAGAGCGTCCTTGATTTCTAGCTTCTCCAGTCCTTTGTGGTCCATTTCCAGATGCCGCTGAACCTCTGGAGGGTGGTGGAGTAGACTGCATTTGAGACTACATTTGAGACTGCATCGGTTTAACATTCTGGGAAGGTCCTACCATGTTGCTTCGGGTGTCAGGATAAGTACAATCTTTAATGAAATGTCTCATTTGCTTGCATCTGAAACACACTCGGTTATCAGCTGCTGGAACGTTGTTCTATGGACATTGCTTCACCGCGTGACCCGGCTGATTACACGTGTAGCATATCGCTTGACTGGGTCCAGTGTTACTGGTCTGTCCCGCAAATGTTTGTCCCTTCCTAGTGAATGAAGTTTTACTAAATTTCCTCTTTTTGTTAGGCAAAGGAGGTTTTGGTGCATCCCCTTGACGAGACCGATCCACATTTCTGTTAGTGGTGTCAGCTGCTTCCACCATAGAAGCTTGACTAATCACCTCTTCTAAAGTGGCAAATTGAGTTCCTGCCACTTGCCGCTGAAGAAAAACACGAAGTCCCTCAATATAATGGTGGATTTTCTCCTCCTCGTTGTCAAAGATGCGGGGAGTATATTGACAAAGATTTAGAAACTTTGCGGTGTATTGGGCTACCGTGTTGGAGCCCTATTTTAGATCTAGGAATTGTCTCCTCTTAGCATCCCTTGCCACCTTTGGATAATAGCGAGTAAGAAAAACTGTAGAGAACTTCTCCCAAGTCATGGGTTTACGGTTTCTCGCATTATATCTAACTTCCCACCATTTATAGGCGTCTTCCTCCATTTGATAGGTGGTGAGAGTCACCTTTAGGTCCTCAGTTATGGCTAGAGTGTCGAAGATTCGACCAATCTGGTTAATCCAGTTTTCAGCTTCATTTGGCTCCGCATTTCCCGTGAAAGTTGGCGGGTTTAATTGTTTGAATTCTTTCAGAGCTGAAGTATCTCTTCCCTCAGGAGTTCTCTCCCGTGGTCGGCAGAGATCATCTACAACCCTTTGAAAAGCCTCCATAGTGATATGGACCGCGTCTAAGAGTTTAGGTTGATTCCCTGGGGGTGGTACTGCATTCTCCGCCTGGTTTCCAGAATCTCCCTGTGATTCTGACATCCTGAGGATCATAGGTATCAATAACAGAGTTCAAAGTAAAAAAAACTTTATCACATCACACAGTAATTAAACATACTTATATATTACATTCAAAGGAGATACATAGTCCTTATACATCAAAGCATAAAGATATTCACACATACTTTTCACATACTCCTTCCAGTTTCCCATATTAATACTTTCTTACATTCTACGATCACTCTCACATTTTTTTTTTACATCTTTACATTTTCACATGTTTACATATTTATATTTTTACAACATTCCCTTTCATCCTTTCCTTTATTTTCAAGCCTTACACCCTGATCAGTTTTCAGAGGAAGACAGTGCATCAAAACTGCTGTCAATATAGTGAGGGCATGCTGTATAAAGATGTCCATACTGCAGTTGGTGCATTGAATATTGATTCCCATTCTTATATAAAAACAGTAAACTCTCACATGCCCAGTTGAACCACAAAAAAGACAGATAGGTGGGTATCGCAAAGTACATTGCATATAAATGTGTCCAATCTGTCGTCTTAACAAGCAAATAGGTGATTGTACTGCCACTGAATGAGCAACTGCAACTACTTCTGGTACAGGCTGGTTAACTGGATGAGGTTCATGAGGTTGGGCTGCTTCAACGACAAAGTTCGATGAATAGTGAGGTGAAGGGGTATGTGGGTTACTAGAGGATGAGATTATGATAGTTTCAGTAGGTTCTAAATCAGTTGACCATATTTCTATCGCTGAGTCACTAGTGGATGATTCAATGGTAATAGCACTTCTTTTGGTATCTCTTCCCTTAACTCTGGCGGGAATGTTGTTAGACATATCTGTCCAAAACAACACAACAGAGTCAGTGACATACTGGAATTTTTTTTATAAAAAAATCCAACTACGTTTGAGTTCACTATAAACATCTAATTGGGTACTACCCATCACAGTCCGAGAGCTTGAACCAAGCTCTGATACCACCTCACATCCGACCCGGAACGTTGGGGACTAAATAAATTTTATTTTTTTAACAATAATCTTAAAAAAATTTCAATAAATGGACTCAAACATATACCATATATCCCCACATACAAACCCATATCACACAACGAATATTTTCATTTATCTCATCAGTGTTACGATCGGACTATAGCGGATATAATGTATACGGCATTAAAACTTACAGACATAAGTTTCTTATGGCAAATGAGGTATATTTATTACAAACACTCAAACATATTCAAGCAGGCAAATAGTTTCCACATGTGGAAAACCTTAGGAACTTCTAAATTTCGACTTTCAACAAGCCACCACTGGTCCCTCCAATCCCTCCTCTGGTTCATATCCTTTATTGTAAGGGACGTGAGTAACAACCCAGTGGGGAGAGCTCACTATAAGCAATGCATGCCATAGAAATGCATGTTATTAGCATATCCCATTTTCACTATAGGATCATTTTCTAAGGTTTTTATTCCGATTGTACGTATTGTTAACACTGGGGTCGGTCCGTAGCCATGTTAACAACACTGAGGTCAGCCCCCATTTGAACTTCCAACTAGAACTAATATTAATTCCTCTACGGAAATAATATATCAATTTGCAAGTGCATAAGGTCTCCACGACCCGTATTGTGCAAATTTTTAATTTATAACTCGTAAGCGCACGAACCATTTAGATAGTATAGCGATTAAGTGCGAGATCGAACCCATTGGAACTTAGGAAAATATATCCATGGAAATATAGCATTGAATTAATTATTTTAAGAACTTTAGGAAATATGGAGAAAAATCATAAATATGAAATAATTTATCTAATCTATGAACTTTAATCTTAATTTAGAAACATTCTACATTTAAACATAGAATCTAACAATTTAATTAATTCTAATTAAGATGGTAGATTTAATATAAAAATATAAACAATCTCAATACAATTTAAAATACAGAATTAAGATGCAATTAAATTATTTCCAACCTACTTCATCAATTTCACGAGTTTTTGGATTTATAAAAAATAAAATTTAAAACACCTAAAGTACCTATGTATATATTTACAATGGAACTGGACCAAAGAATCAAGGAGGCATTATCATCCAAATTTTAATAATAAAATAACGGCCTAGAACATGGAGCTCACGTAAATTATTTAACATGCATTCAAATATCAAATTCATTAAAATTCTAAATATGAAATCTATGAAATCCATTTAAATAAGAAAATTCAATTCCGGCCTTAGGCTTAGGTAAAATTTATACTTGAAATTTCGAATCTAAAATAATCTCACTCTTAAAAAGATCCTTAAACAGGAAAAATCAAGTTCGACCAATCCTAAAATAATCTCACTTTCCTTCAATTTCTTAGAAAAGTAAACAACATAAAATCATTAAGAGAATGTAAGTAAAATTGAATTTTTCATTACACATGAAAGAACAATTGGAAAACCATAATTCTAATTCTCACCTTCTCTTATTGATAAAAACATAGAATTAAAAATTACAAATCAATTAGAATTTTGGAATAAAGACACAAGAAAAAATACAATGGAAATCAAAATCCACCAACCTTATAACCCAATGTGGATTGAAAATCCCACAGTCTTTCTCCTTCTCTTCTTCCTCTCCTCCCTTTGCACAGCCTGTTTCTTCAATGCCCAATTCAGTTTTCTCAATGGGAGAGGGCCAGTATTTATAGATGAAAGGAGGTGGAATGAATAGATTGGATTCAAAGATTTAAATAAAGTAAGGGACACATGGAGGGTGGATTTGATTTGTGCTGAATATGGAATGACTTAAAGGAGGCAAGGAGTTAAATTCGTATAAGGAAAGTGGGTGCAGAATCTCGTTCTTTACACATATACCATCTTGCAGCTCGATGTTGACCTTGTTAGTATCTAAATCAGGAAAAGTCATAAACTACAAAGTTCTACCTCTTGAAGTCTTCTTTCCAACGCAAAAAGAATCAAAGTAATCGGATATCGGAGTGGAAATTTATGACTAAAATACCGAACATTATTCAAACCTTCCTTATTTTTCTCCCTTTCTTATTTTCTCTCTTTCCTTAATTCACTTGCCAAATTCGAAAATCCTCTTATATATACTTCTAAATTTCGAATTTCCTCTTGAGATAATGGAAATAGTATTCACACATATGGATTTGTTCATAGGCTTTTCTTAATGGGCTTAATAATTGGGCTTGAGGTCCAAAATAACTCATAATGGGCCCAGGCTTTCTATTTAAGCATTTTTCCTGTTATCCTCACTATTAAACCTGCAAAACACAAAATTATACTAATTAGATAAAATTAAATAAAATGAGATACTAACAATAATAAATTTAGGAATAAAATATGTAATTATTTTACACTCATCAAATACCCCCAAACTTACATTTTGCTACTCCTCGAGCAAAACAAAAACTAAAAACTCTAAAAACAAAAATAAAAATCCTAAACTACACCACTTTCGCTGGCACTCTCGATTGCATTTAGCATATGCAACAAATCTTTAAACCCCTAGCTCACTACTAGTGGACAAGTTATAGTCTCGTGAGGGCTTTCAGGGATGATACCCACAAACATCAAATTTCAGCAAAAATATATAAATCAAAATTTAAAAATCATAAAACTCCAAAATTATTTTACAAAACTTATACTCGGAGTATAGTATGTGATAGCCAAATATTAACATAACCTTCTTTTTCAAAATACGCACAAGTTTCGTAACCACCGGCTGAAAATGCGCTTCGACTCCAAATCTCACAATGGTATATCTCTCAGAAAGACTTTCGCACATAAATTAGGGTAAATTCTCTCAAAAGTATATGTGAGCGGAATAATTTTTCAAATACAAATATCTCACATATTTATCATCAAAGAACGATTAATATCAAAGAATAATATAGAACTCATGAAAGGATGCCATTTTCCTGAGAATATTGAATCAAACACCATTATTCTTCTTCTTCTATTCTCCACTTTAAATACCATATTAACTGAGGATCAATAGGACTTCATTTAGGATGAAACGTGGCTTAGGACTGGGTCATATCAAAGAAGGATAACAAGACTCTAAAATTAATATTTTGAATAGAAAAAGTTAGAGGTCTTCAAAATTTTATAATGGGATATTTTTCCTCTATTTTTTTTTTAGAACTCAGAATCTTCAAAGCATTTCTTTTCTTTTCAAATTCAATTCTTTTTTCATTTTTTTCACATCCTTCATTTATGATGTATGGATGTTCCCTTTCTTTTCTTTTTTCATTTCCTTTTGATGCTTTTCTTTTTCTTTACTTTTTCAAGTGCCATAATTTTCTTAGAGTACCATCCCAATAACAATCATCTCTAACCTTTTCCTGGGTCCTTAGAATAGCTCATAGATTTTTCAATATAGGCTCAAACTCCACAACCGGAGTTGGGTATGGATAACATGGTTAATCAATAAAAATGGGCTAAATTTAAATTCAAGGCTCAAAAGTGGGAACTAACATGATAATATGATGAAAATAGGTAGGCTTCAAAGGCTCAAACGATCCAAAACAATGGCCTATATCACTTCCTAAGCTTAATATAACTATTTCATTAGCTTCAAATAAATTCAGAAAAATATTTGGTGTAATAATCCAATTTTGATGTCATTCTCAATAATTTGAGCAAAATAAAGAAAAATGAGATCTAACAACAAATATAATAATGCGCAAATCAAAGAAAATAAGAATTCCTTATAACCCCTCAGAAAAATAGAATAGCTCAAAAGCTCACTGGGTCATAAGTCTCCACTGGTATTCCTCCAGTGATTACTTTACTCATGAATATTTATCTTTTTCAAGCTAATATTAATATGGCTGTGTAAAAATTTTCCAAGCATAAATTTCACAAAATTCAAATGGAAAAGCATGATATAAAAATTTTAATTTACATATTAATGCTAAAAAAAAAAATTTTTTTTTTTTTTTTTACTCAAAAACAAAACATAAGACTGAATTTTTTTTTTTCAAATTGACTCTAAAATGGACAGAAGACTGAAAACAAACACAGTATAACCCCCTAATACCTCCAAACTTAAATTGAACATTATCCTCAATGTTCCCTAATCTACAGTGATCAGTTGTAAATTAGAAGAAAATATCAGAAAAAGAACAACTTGAGTAGAGAAATACCTGAGATGGCTCACTTTATTCAAAACTTGCAAAAACAAAGACGCAAAAACACAAACGCAATAACAATGATTCTAGACTGACTCTCACACAAAAATTGACTCAACAAAAGTAAAAACCTAAACTAGTCCAACATCAACACAAACACGTACTGCTCACAAACATTGACACACAAACAGACTCAACAGAGACTCATACAAAATTCAAAAATTTAATCTAGACAAACTGGACAAACAACCTTACAAACACGAACAATCGAATCCTAATATAGTTATCAAATACTAACATAAATTTTTTTTTTTAATGCATCCTAATCTAATAATGCAATATTCAAGCAAATATGCAAACAATAATCAAATATCTAAGTTAATGCATGAAACTAATACCTGAATATGCATGAGCAAATTAAATATGTAATTTTTTTAATTTTTTTATATGCAAAATAAATACAACACAACCGTAGAAAATCTATATGAATGCATGAAAAATTAAAAATTTAAAGAAAAGAGATTTAGGCACTTACCTTAGCTTTTAATGTTTACTTCCGCAAAAATTTTATAGCGTACGATTAAAATTCTTGAAAAATAGAACACTACAAACTTTGGTGAAGAATCTAAATCTCATAAAAATGCATGAAACCTAATCTAAATGCAATTTCTTAATGTTATAACTAGTGAGGAAATTAAATGATTGGAACCTAATTATGAAGTCTAAACTAAATTAAGAATATAAAAATTTCTAAATTAATATCCACCAAATTAATCCAAATCAGATTTTCAAATAAGTTCAAAGTTATTCAAAATTTTTTTTTTTTTTGAAACTTTTTAGCTGGAACCTTCCAAATTTAGATCTGCTTTCTAAAAATAGAATATGACTAAATTGGATTAAAATTTTAAGATTAGAAAATGCTAAAAATAGAAACTAGATATTTTTGGAAGTTTCTAAAAAATAGAAATCTCCAAAAATAAAAAATTTCTAAATTTAACAGTGATTCCAAATTTAGATAATCTCCTGATTATTTGTAAAACTTCTAAATAAGGTAACCTTCTAAAATTAGAATTTCTAATAAAAATAGAAACTTCTAATTTTAAAGAGTTGCCAAAAATAGATATTTCTAAAATTAACATTATTTCTAAAAATAAATAATTCAATGGCTATTTGTTTTAAGTTCCCCGGCAACAGCGCCAAAAACTTGTTATGCAAATTTTAAATTTATAACTCGCAAGCGCACGAACCATTTAGATAGTATAGCGATTAAGTGCGAGGTCGAACCCATCGGAACTTAGGAAAATATATCCATGAAAATACACCATTGAATTATATATTTTAAGAACTTTTGAGAAATATGGAGAAAAGTCATAAATATTGAATAATTTATCTAATCTATGATTTTTAATCTTAATTTAGAAACATTCTTGATTTAAACATAGAATCTAACAATTTAACTAATTTTAATTAAGATGGTAGAATTAATATAAAAATATAAACAATCTCAATCCAATTTAAAATAAAGAATTAAGATGCAATTAAATTATTTCCAACCTATTTCATCAATTTGAAGAGTTTGAATTTATAAATAAAATGAAACAAAAATAACATCTAAGTTACCTATATACATATTTACAATGGAAATGGATCAAAGAATTAAGGAGGCATTATCATCCAAATTTTAATAATAAAATAACGGCCTAGAAAATGGAGCTATCGTAAATTATTTAACATGCATTCAAATCTCAAATTCATTAAAATTCTAAATATGAAATCTATGAAATCCATTTAACTAAGAAAATTCAATTCCGGCCTTAGGCTTAGGTAAAATTTATATTTGAAATTCCGAATCTAAAATAATCTCACTCTTAAAAAGAGCCTTAGAATGAGAAAATCAAGTTCTACCAATCCTAAAATAATCTCACTTTCCTTGAATTTGTTAGAAAAGTAAACAACATAAAATCATTAAAAGAATGTAAGTAATGTTGAATTTTTCATTACACATGAAAGAACAATTGGAAAACCATAATTCTAATTCTCACCTTCTCTTATTGATAAAAACATAGAATTAAAAATTATAAATCAATTAGAATTTTGGAATAAAGACACAAGAAAAATACAATGGAAATCAAAATCCACCAATCTTAGAACCCAATGTGGATTGAAAATCCCACAGTCTTTCTCCTTCTCTTCTTCCTCTCCTCCCTTTGCACAACCTTTTCTTCAATGCCCAAGTTCAGTTTTCTCAATGGGAGAGGGCCAGTATTTATAGATGAAAGGAGGTGGAATGAATGGATTGGATTTAAAGATTTAAATAAAACAATGGATACATAAAGGGTGGATTTGATTTATGCTGAATATGGAATGACTTAAAGGAGGTAAGGAGCTAAATTCGTATAAAGAAAGTGGGTGCAGAATCCCGTTCTTTACACATATACCATATTGCAGCTCGATTTTAACCTTGTTAATTTCTGAATCAGGAAAAGTCGTAAACTACAAAATTGTAGCTCTTAAAATCTTCTTTCCAACGCAAGAGGAATCAAAGCAATCGGATATTGGAGTGAAAATTTATGACCAAAATACCGAACATTGGTCAAACCTTCCTCATTTTTCTCCCTTTCGTATTTTCTCTCTTTCCTTAATCCACTTGCCAAATTCGAAAATCCTCTTATATTGACTTCTAAATTTCGAATTTCCTCTTGAGATAATGGAAATAGTATTCACACATATGGATTTATTCATAAGCTTTTCTTAATGGGCTTAATAATTGGACTTGAGGTCCAAAATAACTCATAATGGGCCCAGGCTTTATATTTAAGCATTTTTCCTGTCATCCTCACTATTAAACCTGCAAAATGCAAAATTATACTAATTAGATAAAATTAAATAAAATGAGATACTAACAATAATAAATTTAGTAATAAAATATGTAATTATTTTGCACTCATCAACCCGGTCTACTAACACATCCAACACCAACGGTTGATGGCGGTTGACCATAGCCTACTAACACGTCCAACCCAATTGATCGCAAATAATGTTCGGCTAATCTCAGCAATTATAGCCCAACATCTAATATCAAACTTTATAAAGTTATTATTTTCCACAAATTTAACTTATGAATATAATTATCACATGCAAATGTCAAATGCATGATAATGCATGATTTCTAGTGCCCTCCTTATACAGGGACTTATTATAAGAGAACCACTATATTTCAGCCTTACCATTTGGTGTATCTAATACCTATACAATAAATCAATAAAATAATCAATGTCACACAAATATATAAAACTGGATTTAATAAAAAGAATGCATTCATCCAGTTTTTACTCGACAATTCCCAAACACTCCATGGGTCCATATTGCGTTAGAGGCTAAAAGTCCTCGACTCTCCGACACCAAATTATGCCTACGTTCTAAACAATTAGAACATTTACATCTTATACATGTAGGCAGTGTCAGGTCTCATATTCTGGACCCATATAGCCTTTTCCATCTTTAATTGACCATGGGCCCCATTTCAATCTGGTGTTAGTGGGTTTAACATATCACACAATACAAATATTAGTTTGAGTCTCCTCACCTTCTCCGGTTGAGTTTTTCACAGAAAATCTGTAAGATAGTGTAAAATGTATAAATTTTCTATTTATCAGTATATACACATAATAATTTTCCAAAAAAAACATGATATGTGTAATGAGTCACCTAGGCTCTTTCTATTCCTTTAAATTATGCCAGAAAGTTAGTTATCAGCCATCCAAAACATTACAATAAAATGAAAAATGTAAAGTACTCAGTGCCTTCTCTCGTATTGTCTTGTGGAGGAAGGACCATGGAGTGGTATTGTGAGAGGTCCTGAGGGTAGAGAGACAGTAAAGTAAATAAAATTACTAAGTGCCCTATCCTCTTATTGTCTTCTGGAAGAAGGACCATGAAAACATATTGAGAACTTGGCCCAGAGGGTAGAGCACAGGAATTTAAACACATAAGGTGGAAAAATAAACACACAATAGTCAGCTGGGGTTAATCTTTTCTCCGATTTTACTTAGGGTCGAAAATTATATTTTGAACATAAAATAATACAAATCTTGAGGGTGAAATTTAAATTTTAAGAGGAAATCTATTTTTCCTCTATTTAAAAAAATCTCATTTTTTGAACTCCAATACTAACTTATTCTACTCCTAGCTTGCTATGGAGTTAATACATATAAGAATAGAATCATTTTGATACCTTAGGTATAAAATTCCATGTAAGATTAACTAAATTTGAAAACCCTTAAAAGAATGCGGGAAATCGGAACGTTCGGCTGCTTGAGTGTAAAATTCAGCTATTGCTAGTACGGCCAAAGCAAGAGAAAGAAGAGGAATGAAAAGAAAAATAAGAGAGAGAGTGCCTGCTGTTTTGAAAGAGGGAGATAGAGCAAAACGGCAGAAAGGCTTTGAAGGTTTTTTTTTTTTTTCGTTTTACCTTCTTGCTATCTCTTCCATTACTCTCATGTATAAGCAACCGTATGGATTTTTTAACCATACACTTTGCCTAACCTATTCATTAGCTTTATAGGATTTAGATAACCATGCATTTATTATTATATATATATTATAATTATTATTACAACTACCACCCACTAACATAGGCATTTGACGGTGTTGTAACCGTCCAACACAACTACAAGCTACAACCGTAGCTTTGAAACTTATCTTACATTTTTTTTCTATTATTATTTTATAATATAATATTAGTTTATTCTTTTTACTATTTACATTTATGTCTTTTCTTTTATCTGGATATTTTAGGGTCTCACTAAATTGATACAATTGGTTCAGCAGGTTAGGTATTAAAAACTAAGCATGGTATTAAAATTTGGAGTGAAATCTATTTAAAAAACCCAGTGTTTTTGCTAAAAATCACCGTTTTAGCAAGATCTCCTAATCTTCAAGATTCTTTTTGAAAGTATCCAACCTCATAGTTTGATAGGGTAAATTTGTCCGATAAAAACATTAGAAAGTTTCAAAGTATTTTGAAGTAAAAAATCACATTTTCCAAGTGAAAAATTATTCAACGGCCCATATTTCATGGCTTAAAGTAAATATCAAAAACTCACTATTTTAGAGTGTAAAGAAATAAATAGCTTAGTTATAATACAGATTGAGTACTGACTCTCTTTATATATTTTTAGGACTTCCTCTACCCTATCAAATTGGGGTTTTACCACTTTAAAAGTTAGGGTAAAATAAATTAGCGAAATTATAACGAGTTTGGCATGTCATTAGGTCCGGAATTTAAAAATAATGCATAATCTAAAATTTGAAGTTCAAAATAAGTCAAATGACTGAGTTTTTATAGCAATCAAGGTTTAAGCCTAAAACAATATTATTATTATATTCATAACTTGTCCATATACCTTTGAAATTTAATTAAAATAGTTACCGGATTCGAATCGAGTCAAACTCAGATCTGTTGAAGAACTTATTTGATACTCTTTACGATTAGAGGAAAATAATTCATAATTAACAGATAAAAATTATTTAATTAATTACGATTAATTATAATTAAATCCTAAATTGGGCTGAGGTATTACAAAATCAAACCAACTCTTAAAGAAAATTTAATTCTAACACAAACCCAAATCAAAATTAAGAACCATAAACTAGAACTTACCTTTAATGGAAGACTTTAAACAAAGGTCAAGGCCTCATATAACTCAACTGATGTGAACCTAATTGAGTTCTTGACCTATGCCTGAATTTATAGGCTTATTTTCAACTTAAAAAAAAAGAGATAAAAAAATAAAATAAAATAAGAATTACAATCAGATTACCGAGTCCAAGCGACTCGGATGGGTCAACTCTTCCTTCTTCTTCTCGGCTACCACTGTTATGGGTCAATTGTTCTCTATTTTCGTCTTCCTTACTTTGGTTAATCCGTTTTACATCGCTCTTTCTTTTATTTCTTTCACTTTGATCTCTCGTATCGATTCTAGGATTCTCTCCTTTTTTCATTCAATCTATCAAACTGAAACTCATATTCTTCTCTTGGCTTTTTGTTATGGTTGCTCCTTCTTCTTTTTTTTTTTTTCCAAACTCGGCCCAGATCTCAACTAGATTCTCGTTCGCCCTTCTTTCGTTGTTATTTTTCACTATGGTTTTTCGCTCTTAAATTCTGATGAGGACATCAGGCCCAATGATTCATATTCAGTGGACTCATCAGTGGACGTCGATCATGTGGAGTAAATTGCATTGACTTTCATGGCCTAATTTGATCTTGACAACCACCATTGGACTTCCTCTAATTATCTAGTTCATTCTCACAACCCGAGCCCAATAACTCTACAAACCACGAGTGACCTAGGTAAGCATGGTAAGTCCAAATCCAATCATAGCAGGCCTGGCCCAACTTAGATAGCTCCACCAAAGCCCATTGCCACCCAAGACCCTAAATCCTTTCTCTCCAAGACACATGGATGATCCACATTCAATTCTCCCTATATGGAATGCCATGTGGCATGCCATTGTTGGCATGTGCACAGTGTTAGGAGAAGATTTCTACGTACTTATTTTAGTTTGTGTTTGATGTAAGATAGGTAGGATAAAAACACCTAACCCCGACTTGTAGCGGAAGCTTAGATAATCACACGGTCAGAGATGAACTCAATGAATAAGCAAATACCCGATGATAGGGGACTTGAATTGTGACTGAAAGCCGTGTAAATACTTCACAGATCTGGCTTTCGTTTGCAATGGGCTCGCCTCTCAACTGTGTGTAGCAACCCATACAACTCCTCACAATTGTCTGGAAATCAACGACCAACAATGGTTGTTGGGCTATGTTGGTTTGAATCCAAGTATAGCCAGTAACGTTGTTAGCTCTCCAAACAGGTGTGCAGGCCTTCTCAACACCTGTCACAAGGTGTTGCTGATGACAGAGCCAAGCTTCAACAGATGTAGCTAATGGAATCATCTCTGCTCTGTTATGAATTGCCCCACCTGGGCTGGGATTCCCAGCAAGGATCTACAGCAATATCTCACAAACAAACCATGTTGTTTAATGAAAAAATAAACTAAGCTTTCATTGATAGAATCTTCTCCTTTAATGGAAACATGTATAAGGAGATTGGATCTGCGAACTCTCTGAAACCTTCCTGGCTGTCTACAGCAATCAGAATCACCAACTAGGTGAAATCAGCCATGAGTATTCAACACACAACCAACGAGAATTGCTAGTAGGAGTCGTCTGCAATGAAGACTTTTCCTCTTCAACGAGACAGGTGTAGGGGTGTCAGATCTGAATTGGAACTCAAGAAAAAATCTGTAATTTATTTCAGTGCTCGACTACGACAAACTAAAAACAAACCACTGTTTGAGTTTTGTTTCATAAAAAAAGCTCCTATAAAACTGGTTGATTACATCTGTTTATATAGAAAACTATCTACAAATTCATAACATGGAAGCCGACCTTTCCTTTGAACTCAAATAACAAATTTCTAACTAAAACACCTCTCTTAAATTAACTAAACTACTTAAACTAGGAAACTCATGTAAATAGAAAACTTCTAAATATAGTTTTAAATAAACTAATTCTATCATTATTAGAATATCTCCACCGAACCACTATCCTGACTCAAGATGAGTCGGCTGCAAGCACATGTCTCGAGCGTGTACATCTTTAAGGGCCATTGGGCCTGCCATGTTTGGACTTGGAATGACCTAAGCTGCTCATGCACCTGCCGCAATTGAAAATAAAATTTCATCTCTCAACTCGGGCACCAAACTTGCTAAATTGCTAACATATCTGCCCGGGTCAAAATTAAAATTTTGATTACGTCCACATATTCCTGCATCAGTATTTTTAGAATAAAATCCTACCCATCCATTATCCCCAAATGGCAAGATCGAGCATTCCTATTGGCTAGTATGTGTAGACATGGATTGGTCCCAAATGAGGCAACCTATCCTTGCATATTTCTTTCTCCCTTTTCATAGGATGTTTTAGAGGAAACAGTCTTCCTTGTTGTAGTCAACCAAGGCAGGGATATTCCTGTCTTTTCACAACATTTTTCCTATAATGGTATGCAATTTTTTAATTTCACACATCAATTAATTTTTTTGGAGAATTTCAAATTCTGGTGGGAGTTTGTGTTTTGCGAGGCTTCTCAAGCCAAGGCCAGACAGTGATCCGAAAGAAATAAGTACCATGGATTTTTAATTCAATTAATGTTTCATGGCTTTTAGATTAAGCACTCCAATTTCAATTTTATTATCCTTTTTTATTTGATTTTGTATTTCAATTTAATTTAATTAAAATATATCTTAACTATATTTCCAATGAGTGTAATTGAATTCCTGGGAAATATGTCGTTACAAAATTCGTTCGTCAACTTATAGCAAGGTAGAATCCTTTCATAAATTTCATAATTGGTTGTGCGAGCTCCATAGACGGGATCGTCTTTGGCTCTATTATCTGGGCCTATCTGGGCGTATTGTTGAAAATTCGACCCATGCCTGCATTAGTTGTTCATCAAAGCGAGTGTTCTTGGGAATTTAGTGTTTGCTTCGTGAATGCTTTAGATTGAATTCATTTTATTATTTAGCCATGCATTTTAGTTTTAAGTCCTTTGCTACAATTTTTTTCAATTTCGTGGACTTTGATTTGTTGTATTTAATTTACCAGACTTTACTTCTATGAGCTGGCGTATTTAGATTATCTTTCGTCTCCATGACTTTTGTTTGCCACATGCAATTTGTACACAAACCAGATTGTTGAACAGTAGTGTGTTGTGATGGAGTAATCATTTAGACCTTGATTTTCATTGATAGAGACCGATCTGGATGTGTTTTCAAGAATCAGTAATTTTTGTAGGTTAATTCAAGTCGGACAGAATCAGTTTTACGATTTTGGTGCATGTTGAACATTATTCAATTTTGTCCTCAAAACAGACACTGCAAAATTTTATGGATAGTCTAGAGAACTCATAAAAAAATTGAATATTTTATGGTGGAAAACACTCTCACTAAGCTTTCCAAAAATATTGTATTTCCCTGATTCTGAGCTTCCTAGCCAAGATATCGTATTTTACTAGACAGTTTATCACGCCTCGCCTTCCAACATCTAAACGGGTTTGATCCGACTGTACAAATTTAAATCACCTGTTGCCCTAAACGGGTCTTACATCCAAAATCTGTGGCCAAATTCAAACCAACATAATTACATTCACAAGCCACTAAAATTCCTCAAGTCCACAACCTTCTTAAAGACATAATATCTCATTTAACCATCCAAATAATATAAAGGGATAAATATCACTCAGATAAGGATTTCTAAACGCATCACTTACTCGCATTCCCATAACAATCAAATTAAAGCGTTCTCAAATTTAATCCATACTTGAATTTATTATCCAAGTTTCCACAAATTAAAAATATATGAATAAACGACTTTCTCAAAGTCTCAAATCAAATAAAGAACCAACTTATAATCTAAATATTAAATTATGCACTAGCTAAGCGTTTCTAATAATTCTTCATCGACTCCTAGCCTTCTAAGTTCAGTTGTGATCATCGTTCAGACCCAAGTCCAAGGGATTGCCTACAATGTAAGGGATGAGCTCCATGCCCAGTGAAGAAAACAATAACATAAACATAGCGTATGATATCCCTACTTCCTCAATGATATTACAAATAAGCAAGAATAACAATTTATTTCATGCTCATGCCTTTACAAAAATGTAATGCTAAATGCCAAATGCCATATTCCAACCCATTATTACATCTATTGATATTTGGTGGCCTTCCCGACGAATCGAGGATAACACAACATCGCCTTAATGGCCTTCCCACATAAAGTGAGAATAACACAACCTACCACCAAATAACAACCCTCATGACTTGACACGGATATCACACATCTTCTACTATAATGGTCTTCCCACTTAAAGTGAGGTTAACAACAGTACCACCGTCGTGGTCTTCGTGACAATCATGGATTGCACCCTCATACCCAATGCTATGAATATGAGAATGCTATGCTCAATGCCAATCAACATGCTTAATTAATCATGACATACTTATAGAATTATAACTTCCATTCTAAGAAGATTATTACGTCATAATCGATGTCTCATTTGCTATAGCATGCATATACCTTGAAATAACCATAACAATAATCCAAGCATCTTAATGATTTGCGTCATATAGACCAACATTCAAACATGTACAAATAAGATTGAAATTCAACAATACCATACAATTAATCACTATTCTACGAATATAAAATCATTGGATCTTTCAAAACATTAATGGTTAGATTTCACACTTCGGGCGGACTGGATCTCCTCACGACCAATAAAATATTTAGCTAAAATCTCCCTTACACTACTGTGAGTGAGCACCGGATTATAACCATCATTAACATGCATCCAGTCTTTTATAGATCCAACAATTATATTCATAACATACAAAACAATGCAATATTTTTCATTGCACAACACAAATAGAAGATTATATGAATACATGGCATGTAGTGAATTGTTTCCCTCGCCTAGAAATTTGCGAAGCGTGAGTGATGCATCCAAACACTTTCCAAGTTTAAATTAAGTACTAGCAAACCCGGGAAGTGCTGTATATAAATTTGTTTGGAATTCCAAGTATTGTTGTTAATAATATATTCATCAAATATATATACCTTTTGAACAACCTAAACCTAATAATCAGGGATGCAAGAGTGTTGTCCCGTCCATTACCAAGGAATGGCTTAAGAGCATAGGCTATGATAACCAATTTTGGGTAGTACTGAGGGTTGGTTTAAAGGTCCGCTTTGAGTAGAAAAAGGGCAAGTTTTACTGACCAAAACTTAATGAAATTCTGGGACCAAATAGTCCTCAACATCAACGTTTTTGGTGACTGAAAATCAATTCTTGCCATCAGCCAGTTAACTCAAGGGTGGGGCTGGTTTTCTCTTGGTTTTAAATAGTTAAATAAGTATTAAACGAATCTGAAAACATATGAAAATGAGTATGGAAGAAAATCTGGACATGGTTTGTATATAAGGTAATAACAAACATAGCTCTTGCGATTGCTAAAAGGGTGGAAAAATCAAATCTTAAAGAGGATATGAACTGAGAGAGAAAGGGAAATAGGGGAATAATTAAATAAACATGGGCATTCAAGTTCTCGCCTGAAGTGAGGAGTTGCTTCCTTTCTCAACTTCTAAGCAGGAGAAACTAGTACCAGAGGTGAGTTTGTCAACCAAATCTTAACAGTCCTTGAAACACACATTTCTATATTTATCTTGAAATAATTGGATTGGTACTCGGACAATCTCACTGCTGGTTGGAAAAATGATTCTGGTTCAAGGAGTGATGGCTTCTGGCCCAAAGCAAATCCAAACAACAAGGTTTTCAAGGCTTACTACAGGCCCTGTTTTTCCACGTTTTGGGGCTGAAAATCAGTCCCATTATCTGGCTGATCTGGGGTTAGAAATCAGTCCCCAACTTAGAATGATTTGAGGAATGATGTGCGGTGGATAATGGGTCAGCTAGATTCAATTGAATGAAGGGTGTGTTGGCTGAAAATAGCTAGTAATGGATGGCTTTGAGGCTTTAGACCCAACTGAAAAATCAATAGGCTTTAGTCCCAACGATGCTCAACTGGATTCTGCAGATGAAATCAGGCACCGGCGACTGAAGTAAAGGGGCTCGAAGGGAAAAACGATGGATTTGTTGGTGATTGAAAGTAGAAGAAGAGTTCGGCTGGATTTACATGCTTTAAAGGAAACAATGTCTGTTGGTTTCTTCCGAGAAGGGTTCCAGATTTTGAGGAGTAAACGACAGAAGGTATAAGGTGGATAGGCGATCCTTGTTTCCATTTTGGAGAGGTATTCATGGGAAAGGGATTGAATTTTAGGGATCTTGGGGTAAGGAAGGAAGGGAAAGAATCCCAATTGGGGGAGAACTATTAGATACGGTGGAACCTTGTGTTTCCAACGTGGGTTTAAGGGATTTGGGTATTATCTTCCATCGAGCCCTTAAGGAAAAAGGAGATAAACATCGAGAGGGTGGGTCCAAAGGGCCCACAAGATTTAAGAAATTTCTATTTTCGGTACAAATCTGATATTTATTTAATTTCATAAGTAAGATAAAAATCCCAATATACAACTCTCAAGGTAATTTTCGATAATTAATTTTGACTAGGGAAGGTGAGTCCCTTTAAATTATTGATTTTAATAAATTGTCATTTATTTCTCTTTTATTAATTTTTCAATCATTGATTAAATTCTAGACACTTAAAATTGGAACTTATTTACTGATTTCACATTCTTAATTGAGTATTTTCAACTGAAATTCTAACTTAGGGATTTAAAATCTAAGTTGATAATTGATTTTCCATTTACTTAATTTTAATTCAAAGGGGGTAAATTTGTAAATTCTCATTGAAGAGAAAGTGTGTGAAATCGGGGTCTATTATTCAATCCCTAAATTCAATTATATTTTTGTCAAATAAAATTATCAAAATAGATTAACAAATCAATTTAAACTACAATAATTTTCTAAATTAATTTTACCCATCCAATCTGACCCGTTACGCCGGGTCGGGTCATTACACAGTTGCAGAACTGTGAGACATATTGCAGTTTGGGATTTGGTTCTCAGTTACAATCAATTTCTCATTAGTTAAACCTGCTCCTATTTTTTTTTTAAGTTTTCAGCATCTCTAACTCTTCATGTCTACTTTCTGACCATATATAGTAAGTCTGAAACAGAGGTATGTAGCTTCGGTTATGAATTTTGTCGTCCCAATCTGCAAAAGCAGACTCGATAGAAACTATAACTGTTGTTCCAAATTTTACACTGTACTACAGAGCTGATTTGAAACATCATTCAGTTCTAGAAAGATCCGAAATCTTTATTGTTGGTAGATATCCTGATGATCTTTCAGAAAATATGCAGAATATCAAAAGCGGAGTTCTGTAGCTCTAATTACAATTTTTTCGTAAAAGTGCATATATTAGGACACGACATCAACCTATTTTTTGGGTAGTAAGCCAACCGACGAGACAGTGTTTGGGCAGATTGCAAATTAATTTTAAAGTAGTTTCTTGCAGTGTTTTTCTAATGGATTTTTAGCACATATCGGTTTTTCAATACCGATAGCCGTTGGATTAGATTGCGTGGTTGAGACTGGATTTCACTATGTTGTGATCTTATGCTTGTGTATAGAACACTGCTTTCAATCTCCAAGTTCCATTGTCTTTTCTTGCCTTGTTCCGCTGCCCCTTTCAATGGCTGGAAGGTTAAGACCCAAAATAGTTTAGGCAAAAATTAGATGTCACTCCAACACACCCAAAGCCTGCATTGACAAGGATGTATGGTGACAAGCGTCAAGAGGACTCTCATCAAGCGGTGTGTGGCCTGAGAGGCAGATGGTAGCAGGTATGATGACATTTGGCTCTGCAGAAGCAACAGAAGGAGGGGGTAATTCATTCACCGGGTCAGTCCTCGAGCCAGCAGCAGCATCAGGCCTCGAGCCACCAGTAGGACCAGTCCTCGAGCTAGCAGCAACAGCAGGACCAGGACACGTGGTAGCAGAGCCCAAAGTAGGAGGCTCGGAAGCAGGGTAGGGGACCCCCGCACCAGCAGCAACAACACCACCACCACCAATCGTGCCACCAGTAGGTTCGGTAGCAGGATAGGGGTCCCTCGTACCCAAGATCCCAGCCGAGGAGGCGAGGCTTGCCTTGGAAGAAGATGAGGAAGAGGCTTTGAGAACAAGATCACAGGTCATCTGAACCATCGAAGGATTTGCATCAACCGGAACAGTCACGCCGTTGGCAGAGGCAAAAGCTGAAGCTATCATTTTGACCTTCTCCTCATTGCTAACTTTGTAAAAGGAATTTAGGTCGAAAGCATACTTCAAGTGGCATGCAATTGAACCAGATTGCTTGCTCTGAGCAAGAGCATCAGAGGGATTGCACCTCTTTTGAAGGAAGGCTCTATCCGCTCCAAGAAGAAGGAGCCTTTGTTGGATTGAAGGCGGGATGAATTCCTGATTTTTCTTGCAAATGTAATCTGCGATTTGCTCGATTTGTGCCAATTCATCAGAGCATTTAGCCATCTTTCTGTTGAAATTTTCAACTTTTTCATTAAAGATCTTTTCTTTTGCAGCAGCAATCAAATCATCACAAGCAGCAAGGGGGATATCAACGCCCCTCTTTAGGCATCAATAAGAGCGCTGATTTTGATGCTGTCGGACCAGAAATTCGAAAGTAGGGTTAGCTCCAAGCATTCGGCTTGGTATCTTAAGTCTTGGGAGGGATCAGGGAGCGGGTCAGGGGGTTTTTGAGGACATTTGGAGACTTTTTCCTACCCATAGAAGCATGGAACGGGCAGAGGGAAGGAGTCTCGGAAAAACACAAAGTGTAGGGGAGGCTGTAAGAAAGAAGATGTTGTATGTGATCAGTGCAGGGCTGACAATGGTAGGAATAGTGGGTGCCATGCTTGTCTTGGTGCTTCAAAGACCATCTTCTCCTTGTAACACTCCGGATTTTCAAGTTATCAATATATATGAAATTTGTCCATTTAATTTGTGAATTTAAATGATATGGACCTTAGATGGGTAAGATGTTGGGTCAATTGCCCAATTAAGACCCAACGGATTGTGGATATGGTTTCAACAAAAATAAAGGGGTAAGATGTATTCAATTGGGTCAAGATTGTTAATTGGGTCAAAATGCCCAATTGGGATCCAATGGATCGTGGTTGACTTCGTTGACCACCAAGTGAGTTCAAGTTTAAATTAAGTGGGGCTGAATTAAATTGGAAATGGAATCAAGGGATTGAGTTGATTTCAAATGAGTTAAATTAAAGTGGTGAGTTGAATTAAAGAGTGAGTGAAGTGTGAAGATGAAGATGTTGTTGTTTTTTCAAAAACCAAACCAAGGGTTACACGTTGGAATGGGAGTTTCATCTCATGGATGAAACCCCAAAAATGGATCATCAATGGGAAGTGGACGGTTACACCATCCAAGCCAAGGCACACCGTTGGGCACATGGGAGTTTCACCGCATGGATGAAACCCCCAAATGGGCCATTAATGGAGAGGTGGCAATTTTGTATTGTTACACAAGCCAAGCCAAGGCTACACCGTTGGAGCCTTGAGAGTTTCATCTCATGGATGAAACCCCCAAGTGGAGTGTTAAGGAGGGAGGTAAATGGGAATGGGAGTTATAAGGGGTATCACCAAAGGACACCACCCTTGGCTGAATTTCATTAACCAAGAAAAGAGTGGAGTTTCATTTCACTCTCTCCCTCTCCCTTTCTTGGCCGAATCACTCTCAAAGCAAGAACACTTAGAGAATTTTATCTCATTCTCTCCCTCTCACTCAAGGCCGATTCTCTCAAGACAAAAGACTTAAAGTTGTATCTCAAGTTGTCTCTTTTTCTCCCTCTCTCAAATCTATACCCTTGGCCGAACCACCCCAAGGGATTCCATCAAGATTAATCTCGACCAAAGATCAAGAAAGAAAGAAGAAGAGGCTAAGGAAGGAAAGGAGCAAGAAGGAGAGAAAGAAACCGGAGGAGTCGCGGAATCGGTAGTGCTCGATAAATTTCATAAATAAGAAAAGAGGGTCAAGGGTCAAGGACATGGCCGAACCCTAATTTTATTATGGTTAAAGACCCAATGATGAACCATAGGGTTCGGACATGTTGTATGGCCGAACCCCATGGAAAGGTATTAAGGAATGTATATGGGTCTAAGATGATTTTTAAGAGAAGATAAGGAGCCATAGGGTTCGGCCATGTTGTATGGCCGAACCCCATGGAAGGCCATTGGTTATTTTTAATGGACATGGAAGGATAAAAACCATAGATGAATGCTTGTGATTTTAAAAGGCTTTAAAGGATTTCAATGGATGCATGTATGAGAACCATCAAAGGATTTAACCTTTGTTGTATGATTTTTTAAAAGAAATTAAAGAACTATGGGGTTCGGCCATGTTACATGGCCGAACCCCATGGAAGTGTGTTAGTAATTATTATGGGTTTTTGAAGGATGAAAACCATGGAAGTTTATTAATGTTTTAAGAGGTTTAAAATGGAAGTCATGTTGATGGTCTTTGGGATAAAAAAGGATGAATCTGAATATATGATTAAAACCCATGGAAGGACTTGAGTATGAACTAAAGATGGTAAAGTATGGAGATAAGACATCATGGGTTCGGCCATGGTGTATGGCCGAACCCCATGAATCATTTGATGGACCATCTGAAAGGGTCATTTAGAGTTGTTATGAATGGTTAAATGAATGAATTTAATTATATGTATTTATGTTCATGGGTTATGTTATTCGTTATGGATTTGTATAAATGGCAAAGATGTAAATAGGTGAAAATGATGGACCATGGGTTTGGCCATGGTGTATGGCCGAACCCCATGGGGAATGTTTGGTGGACTTAGATTGTTATCAATGTTAAACAATTATGGTATAAGCGATTCGATGGTTGAATCAAAGATGACATGATTTTTTATTTAATTGAAAAGATCAACGGACCCCAAAGAAGGGCACAAAACCAAGATGGTAAGGTTCGGCCATGTTGTATGGCCGAACCCCACTAAGGGTGTTTTTGTGGACTAAGGGTTAAGTGATTAAGTAAGTGGTGATTGAGTAAATAATCAAAGGAGGGATTAAAATCAAGGGAGTAGGGTTCGGCCATAGTGTATGGCCGAACCCCACAAAGTTGCGTTTATGGACTTAGAGTTAATAGTAAATCAAATAGAACTTGGGATTGATTGATTGACATGTTATAAGGTAACGGGACCTCACAAGGGGTGCACGATCGTGAGCGGTTGCCGGATTTAAACGCAAGGTCACTTTAGTGGTTATTGGTAGGATTCTACCTCTTTGAAACCATGGGACATGTAATATGGTTTAATTTCTTATTTTGATGGTTTATGTTGTTAAAATGTTATATTTCAAATATGAGGTTTTAATGCTATGAGTATTCTAATATGTAGCATATGGACATATACATCTCATGTATGGCATGGGAGGGATGTTTGTAACCGGAGACTACGCTCCGTCGGGGCATCCGTAAGGCATTCGTAGGAAGACCTTGATGTGCATTATCCATCAAGAAGTAACCGGAGAACACACTTCGTCGGGGCGTTCGTAAGGCAACTGTGGGGATACCTTGATGAGGAGAATTCCATCAAGAGGTTACATGTATTTGTGATGGGTGGGACTCATTGCATTTGACACCATGGCATGGCATAGTTTTTATATAGTTTTGATAATATGTTATTATATATGATTTGTACTAACCATGTGTTAACCCTATTTGGAGTACCTACTGGGCGCGTTGTCTAACGCCCTACTTCTACCCTAGTGGATGAAACAGGAAATGATGGAAACAATGAGTGTGATCGGAGCCAAGCATAGGAGCTTGAATGTGTTTAATTTATATTTTGATTAAGTTACTTATGGACTTGTAATTTGAGTAGCTAGAATTCGGACATATAATAACGTAGATATTTTGCTAAGGTCCTCGAAGGACAATGATGCAATATGGGTTGTGGTAGACCGATTGACTAAGTCGGCTCACTTTTTACCCATCAGGATGACGGATTCATCAGAGACATTGGGTCAGAGATATATCAAAGACATCATCAGATTACATGGTATCCCACGGACAATTATATCTAATAGAGATGGCCGATTCACCGGAAGGGTGTGGCAGAGTATGCAGTCGGCCATGGGGACCGATCTACTTATTAGCACAGCATTCCATCCACAGACCGATGGACAATCGGAAAGGACAATACAAACACTGGAGGACATGCTGAGGGCGGACATGCTAGACTTCAAAGGTGGATGGGAGGATCATTTGCCATTGGTGGAATTTTCTTATAACAATAGCTACCAAGCAAGCCTTCAGATGGCACCATTCGAAGGTTGTATGGTAGACCATGCAGGTCACCAGTGTGCTGGACCGAGGTCGGCGAACCTGCGCTGATAGGACCCGAGTTGGTTGCGGAAACTACTGCACAGATCCAGTTGATACGGCAACATTTGTTGACCGCACAGAGTCAGCAAAATAGCTATACGGATAAGAGGAGGAGGTTTCTCGAATTTGAAGTGGGAGACATGGTATTTTTGAAGGTCTCACCACGAAAAGGGCACATGAGATTTGGGAAGAAGGAAAAATTGTCGCCAAGATATGTGAGACCGTTTTCAATTATAAGAAGGATGGGAGATGTAACCTATCAGTTGGCACTTCCTTCGCAATTGGCGTCTCTACATGATGTATTCCATGTGTCGATGCTGGGGAAGTACAACCCTGATCCGTCTCATGTTTTGAATGTGCAAGATATAGATGTGCAAAGCGGCGTCACTTATGTCGAGAAGCCGGTCAGAATATTAGAGAGTGAGCAAAGGGTGTTGCGTAACTGAGCGATTCAGTTCGTCAAGGTGGTATGGGATCGACATGGTGTTGAGGAAGCCACTTGGGAACTGGAATCGGAGATGAGAACATCTCACCCTGAATTGTTTGTATGATTTATTTGAAATCCTACTTCGTTCGATTTTCGGGACGAAAATTATAAAAGGAGGATTGTATTGTAACACCCTGGAATTTCAAAGTTATCAATTTATATGAAATTATTCATATTTACGGAATTGCCATTGTGATATATTTGATTTGAATTTAAATGGGTCAATGGTTCAATCAAGACCCAAAGGATGGTAGTTTTGTTTACAAAACAAATAAATGTATAAGATGTACTTAAACGGGTCAAAAATCATAATTGGGTCAAATTTTGTTAAAAGGGTCAAAATGGCCAAATTGGACCCAATTGGTTGTAGTTGACATATTTGACTATTTGGTGAGCTCAAAGCTTAATTGGGTTAAGATGAGTTAAATATTTGAGTTGGGTTTGAGTTGAAATAAATGATGGAGTTTAGTTGAGTGGAATTTATTAGTTGAGTTACATTAAATGAATGAGTTGAGTTTGGGTGAGTTAAATAAATGAGGTAGATGGAATAATTATTTTAATGAGTGCAGTCTGTGTAAGATGGTGGTGTGGGCTGGTGGTAAGTTGTAACACAATAAAAAATGTTGGCTGCATGGGAGGCTTTACCATGCATGTAACTCCCATCTAAGTGATAAATGAAATGAGAGTTACATTTTGAAGTTGCATGGGAGACGTTGGAGGAGGGGAAGAGTTTCATCTTAAACCACAAGGACAAGCATAGAGAGATGAATGAGGGGAAGATCTAAACCACAAGGACAAGCATAGAGATGTTGGAACATGGTGTGTTTCATTTCAAAAAAATGAAACCCCATATAAGATGTGAATGAAGGATGGCGGTTACATTGGGCTAACAAAGAATAGCCGTTGGTGTGGGAGTTTCATTTCCTTATGAAACTCTCACATCCAAAGGTAATGGAGACGTTGGATGCTAAGGGGGGGTTTCATTTCATAGATGAAACCCCAAGTAACATAAAGGATTTTAATTATGAAGAGGTGAGTTACACAAGGTTAAACCTTGGGCTGAATTTGATTAGCCAAGAGGACTTCATTCTCCATCACTATCTCTTCCTCTCTTGGGCGTCCTCCATCTCTCCAAACACCAAGAACAGAAGCTGGTTATTGATATGAAATCAGTCTTTGATTGATTTATTTCACCAAGATAAAAGCATATATTGAGCAAAAGAGTTGGCATCAAGGTTTTCCATCCAAAGCCAAAATTCTTTCTCTCTCTCTCTCAAATCCTTGTCATCTGGCTGAATTACCTCAAGGAGCTTGTAACAAGATCAGTCTCAGCCCAAAGAACAGTAAGAGAGAAGGAGAGGTCAAGGAAATAAAGGGTCAAGAAAGGAGTCAAAAGAACCGAAGGAGACGCGGTATTCGTAAGTGCATTTTGAACCCTTGTTTAATAGATTGGTTAAGAAAATGAGATCTGGCCATTGTATGGCCAGATCCATCAATGGTTTAAATATAGGAATGTGATGTTTAAAAGTGGAAAAATATGGACCATAGGGTTCGGCCCTTTGGATGGCCGAACCCCATGAGAAAATTTGGTGAATTCTATGGTGTTTGAAAGTCAAAAATCCATATTTTGAAGTGGGGCTTTTAAAAGATTTTTATATGGAATTAAGCTTACTGTTTTGGAGTAGATATGACATGACTGAACCATGTTTATCTTATGTTAATTAGCTGATTAATATCATAGATAAATATTGGTGGGTTTTCATTAAGAGAACCATAGGGTTTGGCCATGTGTATGGCCGAACCCCATGGACTGTTTTGAGGATAGATTTGGGTTTAAAATCATGTGGGAAGCTATGATTTATTTTATGCTTTTGTTTAAAGAAACACCTATGATTAGTTATGGGTTTATTATTAATTTGATCAACCATGATAAAGGTTGGAAAGAAGGAACTAAAACCAGTTTAGTGAGGTTCGGCCATGAAGTATGGCTGAACCCCACTAAAGGGTCATTCGATGGACTTAGTACTAATTTGTATGTAATTAGAGAGGGGTTAATGAAAGATTTAAAAGATCAAAAACTAAGTGGTGAGGTTCGGCCATGTGTATGGCCGAACCCCACCAAGGTGGTTTGGGTATGGACTTTGGTTTTTAACAAAATTAAACAAAGGGTTAGTATAGTGGCATTATCATAAATATGGATGAAAAGATGAAATGATCAAAAGAATGGACTTATGAGCCAAAACCTAAGGTGGTAAGGTTCGACCATGTAGTATGGCCGAACCCTACCAAGGTTCATTTGAAAGTTTGGGACACTTAGATGGTTTTAATTAAATAAAAGAGTGACCAAGGTTTAAATGGGTGAGGTTTGGCCATGGGGTATGGCCGAACCCCACAAAGTGGATTTTTGGGATTTAGATCAAATTAGAATCATATGGTCAAATGATTAACTTGCTGCCATGTACATAGGGTATTTGGATTTCTAGAACGGTGTACAAGCCGTGCTCGGAAGACGGTTCAAAGGAAGGGTTGAACAAAGTAATCTAGGGTAAGTTTCCTACATTTATTTTAACCACAATTTCATATGTTGTTTTATGTTGATTTCGATAACTTATATGATTGTAAAGTTATGTTTCTAAATGACATGTTTGCATAGACATCTCATGCATGGCATGGGATGATAGCGTTGTAACCGGAGGCCACACTCCGTCGGGGTGTCCGAAAGACCACTGTGGGGTACCCTGATGATGAGAATCCCATCAGGAGGAATCCGGAGGCCACACTCTGTCAGGGCTTCCGAAAGACCACTGTGGGTTACCTTGACGATGAGAATCTCGTCAAGTGATGGCTATGTTGAATGGTGATGGGTGGGACTCATTACATGTTCATTTCATACATAGCATGTTTTTATGGAATTTTGTCACACATGTATTATTATTATACTATTTGCATGTTTTTGACTAACCATGTGGTAGCCCTATTCGGAAACACGACTGGGCGCATTGATCTAACGCCCTATCTATATCCTTAGTGGATGACGCAGGAAAAGGGAAGAACGTGGATCGAGAAGAAAACCAAGTATAGGAGCTTGGGCATTTGGAATGGATTTGAATGGACATGAATGGACTATTTATGGATTTGTTATTTGAGTTTGGACAATGTAATTTGGTAATTAGTTATGTTGGCATGTAATAAGTAGTTAAAATAGATGCTATGGTTTGTTTTATTTTAGATGGTTAGATTGAATAGTAGATTAATATTATTTAGTAATTTTGGAGAATAAGATTATGTACTTTGCTATCTAATAATGGAAAAAATTGGAATAGTCATAGGTTCTATTATAACCTCAGTTAGATTAAGATTAGGTTAATTCTGAAGTTGTATTTGTGCCATGTGTGGATCATTCTTATGGACTTAATGCATACGCACATGGGCTTGGCCAGTTAAAGGTCGGACTTTAGAAGTCCGAACTTAACTCGCGTCGTGACACTCCGCCCCGATCACTTGATTATTATATTTAAAAAAAAAATAAACTCTGAAAATTAGAGTGAAAAGGGCGGGGTGTTACAACCACCAAGTGAGTTCAAGTTTAAATTAAGTGGGGCTGAATTAAATTGGAAATGGAATAAAGGGATTGGGTTGATTTCAAATGAGCTAAATTAAAGTGGTGAGTTGAATTAAAGAGTGAGTGAAGTGTGAAGATGAAGGTGTTGTTGTTGTTTCAAAAACCAAACCAAGGGTTACACGTTGGAATGGGAGTTTCATCTCATGGATGAAACCCCCAAAATGGATCATCAATGGGAAGTGGACGGTTACACCACCCAAGCCAAGGCACAAAGTTGAGCACATGGGAGTTTCACCGCATGGATGAAACCCCCAAATGGGCCATTATTGGAGAGGTGGAGATTTTGTGTTGTTACACAAGCCAAGCCAAGGCTACACCATTGGAGCCTTGGGGGTTTCATCAAGTGTAGTGTTAAGGAGGGAGGTAAATGGGAATGGGAGTTACAAGGGGTATCACCAAAGGACACCACCCTTGGCTGAATTTCATTAACCAAGAAAAGAGTGGAGTTTCATTTCACTCTCTCCCTCTCCCTCTCTTGGCCGAATCACTCTCAAGGCAAGAACACTTAGAGAATTTTATCTCATTCTCTCCCTCTCACTCAAGGCCAATTCTCTCAAGACAAAAGACTTAGAGTTGTATCTCAAGTTGTCTCACTTTCTCCCTCTCTCAAATCTATACCCTTGGCCGAACCACCCCAAGGGATTCCATCAAGATCAATCTCGGCCAAAGATCAAGAAAGAAGGAAGAAGAGGCTAAGGAAGGAAAGGAGCAAGAAGGAGAGAAAGAAACCGGAGGAGTCGCGGAATCGATAAGTGCTCGATAAATTTCATAAATAAGAAAAGAGGGTCAAGGTCAAGGATATGGTTCTGCCATTGCATGACCGAACCCTAATTTTATTATGGTTAAAGACCCAATGATGAACCATAGGGTTCGGCCATGTTATATGGCTGAACCCCATGGAAAGGTATTAAGGAATGTATATGGGTCTAAGATGATTTTTAAGAGAAGATAATGAACCATAGGGTTCGTCCATGTTGTATGGCCGAACCCCATGGAAGGCCATCGGTTATTTTTAATGGATATGGAAGGATAAAAATCATAGATGAATGCATATCATTTTAAAAGGTTTTAAAGGATTTAAATGGATGTATGTATGAGAACCATCAAAGGACTTAATCTTGGTTGTATGATTTTTTAAAAGAAATTAAGGAACTATAGGGTTCGGCCATGTTACATGGCCAAACCCCATGGAAGTGTGTTAGTAATTATTATGGGTTTTTGAAGGATGAAAATCATGGAAGTTTATTAATGTTTTAAAAGGTTTAAAATGGAAGTCATGTTGATGGTCTTTGGGATAAAAAGGGATGAATCTAAATATATGATTAAAACCCATTGAAGGACTTGAGTATGAACTTAAGATGGTAAATTATGGAGATAAGACATCATGGGTTTGGCCATGGTGTATGGCCGAACTCCATGAATCATTTGATGGGCCATTTGATGGACCATCTTAAAGGGTCATTTAGAGTTGTTATGAATGGTTAAATGAATGAATTTAATTATATGTATTTATGTTCATGGGTTATGATATTGGTTATGGATTTGTATAAATGGCAAAGATGTAAATAGGCGAAAATGATGGACCATGTGTTCGGCCATGGTGTATGGCCGAACCCCATGGGAATGTTTGGTGGACTTAGATTGTTATTAATGTTAAACAATTATGGTATAAGTGATTCGATGGTTGAATCAAAGATGACATGATTTTTTATTTAATTGAAAAGATCAACGGACCCCAAAGAAGGGCACAAAACCAAGATAGTGAGGTTCGGCCATGTTGTATGGCCGAACCCCACTAAGGGTGGTTTTGTGGACTAAGGGTTAAGTGATTAAGTAAGTGGTGATTGAGTAAATAATCAAAGGAGGGATTAAAATCAAAGGAGTAGGGTTCGGCCATACACTATGGCCGAACCCCCAAAGTTGTGTTTATGGACTTAGACTTAATGGTAAATCAAATGGAACATGGGATTGATTGATTGACATGTTATAAGGTAACGGGACCTCACAAGGGGTGCACGATCGTGAGCGGTTGCCGGATTTAAATGCAAAGTTACTTTAGTGATCATTGGTAGGATTCTACATCTATGAAACCATGGGACATTTAATATGGTTTAATTTCTTATTTTGATGGTTTATGTTGTTAAAATGTTATATTTCAAATATGAGGTTTTAATGCTATGAGTATTCTAATACGTAGCATATGGACATATACATCTCATGCATGGCATGGGAGGGATGTTTGTAACCGGAGGCTATGCTCCGTCGGGGCGTTCGTAAGGCATTCGTAGGAAGACCTTGATGTGCATTATCCATCAAGAAGTAACCGGAGAACACACTCCGTCGGGGCGTCCGCAAGGCAACTGTGGGGTACCTTGTTGAGGAGAATTCCATCAAGAGGTTACATGTATTTGTGATGGGTGGGACTCGTTGCATTTGACACCATGGCATGGCATAGTTTTTATATGGTTTTGATAATATGTTATTATATATGATTTGTACTAACCATGTGTTAACCCTATTTGGAGTACCTACTGGGCGCGTTGTCTAACGCCCTACTTCTACCCTAGTGGATGAAACAGGAAATGACGGAAACAATGAGTGTGATCGGAGCCAAGCATAGGAGCTTGAATGTGTTTAATTTATATTTTGATTAAGTTACTTATGGACTTGTAATTTGAGTAGCTAGAATTCGGGCATGTAATAACTTAGATATTTTGCTATGGTTTGAATGGTTTATGTTGGATATTCTAGTTAAGATAATTATGGTTAAAGACTTGAACTACTTTGCTATCTAAAATGAAATAGAGTTAGGTTCTATTATAATCCGCAGTTTATGTTTTATTCCGCATGTATATATATATTAGTACGTGTAAACCGTAGTCGTGGACTTAGTCCATGTACACTTATGGTTGGCCAGTTAAGGGTCGGGCTTCAGAAGCTCGGCCGTAACTCGCGTTGTGACGTCCTGCTCTCACTCACTCTCTTCTATTTTAAAAAATAAAAAATAAACTCTGATTTTCAGAAAGCGAGTGAAAAAGGGCGGGGCGTTACACTCCTCTGCTGTGCTTTCTCGCATCACTTTGGCATCCCATGGTCTATGCCTACTTCGGTTGCTGATTTGTCCTTCACTTGGATGATCCCTCACTTTTTTACCAAATGCTCATTGATGTGGCATTTAACTCTCTTTGCCACCACTCGGAGCTTGTAATGGGAACGAAACAACTATATTTTAAGGAATAGTGTTGAATATCCTCAAGGTGTATTCCAACAAGTTTTGACCCAATGCGCTACTTGGGCTTCTTCCCTCCGTAAATTCCACGATTTCTCCATCTCAGACATTTTGAGAGCATGAAAAGAGTGTTTTGATTTGTCCTAATGTCTTGTCTTTGGAATCATGTATTTCTTAGGTATATTGGGCTTTGGACTTGGTTTCCTTTGCTTTTTTCTTCTTGATGTTCTATGCATCTCTCGTGCCTTTTCTTATAAATTCAATCACCGTTACCATTAAAAAAAATGAGAAAGAAAAAAAGCGGCTAACCAACCCCATCGGAGCACTTTAAAATTTAAAGAATTACACTCTGGGAGAGACTGGATCTGAAAATTTGTACAAGGACTTATAAGTTGGTGCTTGATTCTGCAATTCATTTGGCCACAACTTTCAGACCAACTGGTTGAACCTCAAAGGCCGTTGCTTTTGCCTGCTCTGTAACAGATTTTGAAAAAAAAAAATGATGTGTCCATTGAGCCATTTTCAACCTTGAAGTAGGTAGAGAATCCCTATTTTCTTTCCCCACATCCAAAGGGCCAAGCAAAACACATTATCTCGGTTCTATTTTTTTTGAGCAGGCCACATGATGGATAAAGGTCATCTCAAGTCCAAGATTTTTCAGTGTAGGCTAGAATTCAGGCCCAAACCAGATATATGGGCTTCAAAATTGTTATCGGCCCTTGAAAGCTTCTCACCTTTTTTTCAGTTAACATGGAGAGAGTGTCCTTTTTAGGGCTTTCAACGTGCCAACTATCAACCCTCAGTGAGACTAGCTTTGGGCAGGGCTAAAGTGGAGTTTAATGTCTCTAAAATGTTTCTTCTATTTAACAAATGAACGTTTGTAATAATGATGATGATGATAATAATGACAAAATTAATGGCTCAAATCATTTTCATCATAGAAGCTATTAACCTATCCACAACTTTTTCTGAGTTTTCCTCAACCCTAATGATTTTTTTTTATTTGCTATTTTTCAATCCGTCATGTCCTTTTTCACCTAATCAATTCAATTTCCTAAAAGAAGGTTCAAATAAAAATAGATAAAACATTAAAGAGAAATGATTAGTTGAAGGAGACCGACTATAATAAGGCCATTGATCAGGTATAGGAGATATTATTAGTAAATATCTTTACTTAATGATTTCATTTTAATCTTAAAAAAGAGAAGGTAGAATGATTTACTGGTGTCATATTTGATAGTTTGATAAGTTACATGATGAACTACACAACTATCCAAAATTCATTTATCAGTATTGAATCCCAGAATCATAAATTAGAAAAGTATTTATAAATTCATTAGTGAATGCTATTGGAATGACGGCTACGAATCTGTTTTAGAAAGTAAGAGTTTTGAGTTCGTTTCTCATTCTACTTCAAAGGTTCACTCTCTATAGAGTTATTTAGTATTGATAAATAAGAATGCTTGCACATGCCTAGAGGAATAGTCAGGTGTTCTAAGAAACTGAACGTTCATAAAAGAAAAAGAGAGAGAGAGTTTCCAAACATAAAAAATCCAAACAAACAGCACACATACTTGCAGGAGTGTTTAAAAGAGAGTTAGGAGTTGTCTTACATAAGATAGGTGGTAATAATCTTATTTATTTTGCATTCTATGATGGATTTTGTGCATCAATCTTGTTGACCAAAGTTTTCTGCATTCGCGTTCTTCAACAAAGCCATTTGATATGATGTGTTAGCCAGTGGTCGGAGGCCTTGCAACTTTCCGGGAGGAATCAACGTAAAGTCGAACTCGGCGTGGATTATAATCCATGTTAACAAAGTAATCGGCAGAATGACTTGAAAGATGGCCATTGGCATGTCTTGTTTTATCTTTGCTTCTGCTTCTTCTACAGTCAGACCCACTACTTCCGGCCATGTCCTTTTATTCATTGACAAGGAATGATTCTCTCTCCGCATTCACTCCATCCGATACCAATGCTGCAAAACAGTAAGCAAAAGAACAAGTTCATTGCATTTGTTTTTCTTAATTCATTTGAAAAGCCGAGGAGAGTTTTACTTTTTACAAATATTCCTTAGTTATTTATTTATTTTATTTTTTTGAAAAAAAACGAAAAAAAACCCAGTTTTTTAAAAAAATTGGAAAACACAAACGTCAGCCTGAGCCCATCACTGATATCTGGATTTTTTTTTTTTTTTAAATGATAAACGAAGACATCACCTATTGTATCGGCCGAGATTTGTTTCTCCGGTATAGATTGTAAAATGCATAAGTATCTTAATATTTTAATTTTGATAATCTCAGTCTTAATAAAATTAAGTAAAACATTTAACTATTGTAAAATTTCCATTATATTAGAAAAAGTGAATGGTGTATTTCAAAGAAGATGGAGAACCTCAACATTTGGTCTGTGGCTTTTTCTTTTTCACAAAAAATCACTAGTTATCGTTTAAAACTAGCCTACTATTAAAAAATTTAAATAATAATTATAGTATATTGCGACAATTACAGTTGGATGAAATGTATTCAAATGTTACAGTATTTTAATTTCTCTATAATATTGTGATTTGGTGTCTACCATTATGTTCATGTAATGACGACAACAAAACCACGTGATAGGTTCGAGCTCCCATGGTTTTACTTGGTGTGTCTTAAAGGTAGTGGGTATCATCCCTGAGGATTTTATGCTAGGTTTACCACAGTTTCTGATGCAGGCCAAGTTGCACATTAAGATTTAGATCTGAGGTTTTACGCTGAATCAATGATTTCAATGATAGAAACCCAAAATAAGGTGTTCTCGGGTTCTCACACGGGACAACTCGAAGAACATCTAATATATTTAATTTGAGTGTAGAATTGAAATTTAATTAAGATTTAACAATCGCAAGACATAAACACATTCACCATGCAAATAATTAAAATAACTTAATTAAATATAATTCAGACACAAACAAATTAATTTCGAAAGATAATATCGACTCAGCTTTTCCTTCAAATTCAATAAAAATTCCAGCCTATCTGATTATAAAGTGCGGCCACATATTTATAGGTCTTTATTTGCATGTAATAAAAGAAATAAATAAAAAGAATAAAATATCCAATCTTGACTCGGACGGTCCAACCCCTTATTCATTACCTTCCTTTCTTTATTTGATTTATTTCCCATTCTATCTTTCTTCCTTCATGCTGCTCGATCAGCACAACAGGTTAACTTCTTTTTATTTTCTTTCTATTTTTCTAATCCTTCCTTCCATTCTTATTTCCTTTCTTATGTGTTCGGCTGGCAACGTATCTTCCTTTCCATTTTGATTTGAGATATGGGCTGTTTGGATAACAACAAATATTTCTTTGCTATCTTGTCGTTTTTGACCACTTTCCCATCTTCTTTGTTCGAACCATTGAGCATGCACCGTGTGGAACTTAGTGGGACTCACTAGATAGCTGATATGGCCCTCAAGATGGGCCCCTCTTTTTCCACCATCGGTCTGATCGTATATTTGGAGAACATGCTCATCAATTTTGATCATTTGGGTCGACTCGTCTTCGCTCGAGCCATCGTCAGGTTTATTGAGCCTAATGCTTGCATCAAGTTCCCACACGTAAATTCAATTTTGACCATCCATCACACCCAACTTTGACCATATTTTGACCATCTGACCCTTAAATTTTCAGGTTTGACCGGACAACCTCCGGAGCTTAGATTACCAACTAATGACTGCCACTTCATCCTCTGTCCCTACTCTCACAATCCCTACTTTTTCAAGCCTTGTCTCCATCAAATTAATGGAGTCAAATTACCTTTTGTAGCAAGCTCAAATCAAATCATTCCTTGTTGGACAAAATCATTGGCGCTTCGTTGATGACACTTACTCATGCCCACCTCAGTACCTCTCCACTGATGACCCTACCAAATCTATCCCAAACCCCGAGTACACCACCTTGGTACAAATAGACCAAACTCTTGTAGGTATCCTCAATGCTTACGCTTTCTGAGCCAGTCCTAACACAAGTTGTTTGACTCTGCACTTCTTGTCAGATTTGGGATTGCTTACAGCGCAACTTCTCTCAACAATCATTGGTGAATGCGAACCTTTTGCGTATTCAACTGCTTTCTATTACCAAAGGCGACAAATCAATCCCTAAGTATCTTCAGCATGCCAAGTCACTTGTCGATTCACTTGCTGCTATCAATGCCTCTGTGACCAATGATGATCTTGTCACATCTGTTCCTAGGGGTCTTGGCTCAAATTACTCTATGCTGGTCACTGCTATCATCGATTTTCCCTTGCTACCAGTGTTTACGAATCGTCGGGCTTGACTCTTATCCCTCGAGTCCCATATCTCTCACCTGATTTCGAGTGAATCTTCTGCAAGCAGGTATTCATCCTCATCCCACGGATCTCTTCTCTTCTCGGGGGCATGGGAAATTCTCTTGTGATGGTCGCACTTGTTGTGGTGGGCGCAGTTGATCTGACTCATCGCCCACATCTCAGCCTGGTCGTGGTAACTCAGGTCGTGGTGGCTCTGGTCGTGGTAACTCAGGTCGTGGTGGCTCTGGTCATGGCTATAACAATCGCGGGCATGCCCCTTCATCCTCAGGACTTTTGGGACAGCACCCTCCTCCTACTGTCTAGTGTCAGATTTGTTTCAACTTTGGTCCTACTAATGCTACTTACAACCAGAGCTACTGCCAAGAGAGTCAGTTTGAAAAGGATCTTACATCTACCTTCGTTGGCATGCAGCTTGCTCAACCTGTTGATCCCAACTGGTATCCCGACACTGGTGCGACCAATCATATGACTGGCCATGCCCACTCCATGAGAAACATTTCTCATTATGAAGGTATGGATCAAGTTGTGTTAGGCAACATTAACTCTCTTCCTATTGCGTACACTGGTAGTTTATCTCTTCCGTCAGGCTCATCTTGTTTCCGTCAAGCTCTAAGGTGTTGCATGTGCCTCACATGTCTAAAAATCTCCTTTCCGTTGCTCAGTTCACTAAGAACAACTCTGTCAGCTTCACTTTCTTTCCATGGGGATTAATTATTTGTGACTTACAAACATGTGCTATTTTGTTTCAGGGACAATGTGAATCTGATCTTTACCCTCTCAAATCTTCTACTGTACCTCCCCATGCATTGACGACCATTGGCTCCTCATCCACTCTTTGGCATCAGCGTCTTGGATATCCGACTTCTAAAGTTCTTTAAGTTCTTTCTTTGAATAAATGTTTACGTTCTGCATTTAAATTTACTCCTTCTAGATTTTGTACTCATTATGCTTTGGGTAAGTCCAAGCGACTGCCTTTTTTCTATTAGTAAAAATCACTTTGTTTCCCCTTTTACTTTAGTTCATTCAGATGTATGGATGTCCCTGTTCCTTCAGTCACCCGTTTTCGATATTATGTACTATTTACTGATGACTTTTCAAGATACTCCTAGATATATCCTATGCGTAATAAGTGTGAAGTTTTTAATCATTTTATACATTTTCTTGCCATGGTTGAAAATCAGTTATCTTCTCTAGACACATTTTTTCAAAGTGATGGCAGTAAAGAATATGATAATTTTGACTTTCATCATATGTGTACACATAAAGGGATACATCACCGCCTATCATGCCCCCCATACCTCTCAACAAAATGGACTTGTTGAACGAAAACACCATCATATTACTGAAATGGAACGCACATTAGTTCTCGCCTCTCATTTCCCTAATCGTTTTTATTGAGGCCATGAGTACAACTATATATCTTATTAATAGAGTGCGAACCCCTGTCCTCAATTGGTCCTCCCCTTTTCAACTATTGTATGGAACTACACGGGAGTATATGTCCCTTCGCACCTCTAGTTGTGCTTGTTATCCATATATTGGTGATTATTGAGCTAACAAATTGCAACCGAGATCTGTTGAATGTGTTTTCATTGGCTACAACAGTCGTCCCAAAGGATACATATGTCTTCATCTTTCCACTGACAATGTCTATGTCTCATGACATGCCTTGTTTAATGAAGCTGCATTCCCATGTGCTTCCCAAGCATTCGACACTGACTCTTCATCTTCGGTGGGTATAGTCTTCATCCCAATTATTACGATGCCTTTAGCAGCTGCTTCACCACCATCCCCACAGATATCTCCTCCAGTGTCGCCATCTTTCTCGGCGGCCATTACTGAGTCATCTACGCCTGTGGCCATCCTCCACTACTGCTACTTCCACTCCTTCATCTCATGTGCTTGCTCCTGAGCCGCCTGCTCCATCTTCAACAGTCAATATTCATCCATTGCAGACCAGGGCCAAATATGGTATATTCAAACCTCGGAACCATGTTGATTTTGTCACTAGACATCCTCTACCGCAGGCCTTTGCCTCTATGGTCACTTCTTCTGATGTTGAGCCTACTTGTTATAGTCAAGCGATTTGGTCCCCAGAATGGAGAAAATTCATGAATGAAGAGTTCAATGCTCTTCTTAAGTAACACACTTGGTCATTTGTCCCTCCTCGACCTTATTCCAACACAGTTGGGTGTAAATGGGTCTTCAAAAAAAAAAAAGGAGCTCTGACGGTAGCATTGAATAATACAAGACACGTCTAGTTGCGAAAGGCTTCCATCAGCAGGCTGGTATTGACTATGATGAAACATTCAGTCCGGCGGTGAAGCCGACCACCATCCGCACTATGCTCAGTCATGCTATGTCTAATGCTTGGTCTCTTCATCTGTTGGACGTCAAAAACGCCTTTCTTCATGATTCTCTCACTGAAGAAGTTTATATGGCCTAATGTCCAGGATTTGTTGTTCCGCGCGTACCCCATCATCTTTGCAAACTTCACAAAACCATCTATGGACTCAAGCAAGCACCTAGAGTGTGGCTTCAACAGTTCAGCTCCCTTCTTCTACCTTATGGCTTTCTTCAGAGCAAAGTTGACAGCTCCATGTTTATCTTTCGTCGAGACTTTGCTAGTATGGTACTTCTTCTATAAGTTGATGATATTGTCTTGACAGGGAATGCCTCATCTCTACTTCGCTCCTTTATACACCGATTGGGTACAAAATTTGAGATCAAAGATCTTGGCATGCTTCATTATTTCCTAGGTATTGAAGTCACTCCAACCTCAAGGGAGCTTCATCTCACTCAAAACAAGTATACCCTAGACATCCTTCAGCGCAGCAAGCTCCTCGACTGTAAACCTTGTTCCATACCGAATGCTTCCAAAGTTCAATTATCTCATACCTCTGGTGACTTGGTCTCTGATCCTACTACATATCGTCACCTTGTCGGTGCCCTTCAATATCTTACTCTCACTTGACCAGATATTGCATATGCAGTACATGTTGACTCTCAGTATATACGTCAGCCATAAGGATTCTTCGTTACCTTAAAGGGACTCTTGGTCGTGGCATACCTATCCAGCGTACCACTCGTGCTTTGCCTTTGGTTACCTACTCTGATACTAATTGGGCAGGATGCCCTGATAGTCGTCGATCCACCACTGATTACTGTATATTCCTTAGCTCTACCTCAATCTCCTGTTGTACCAAGAAGAAACCGACAGTCTCTCATTCCAGTGCTGAAACTGAATACATGGCTCTTGCGTATACTTGTGACAACACTGTATGGATCAATAATCTTCTCTGTTAACTCAGTTTTCTACCTTCTTCTCCGACAGTCATCTACTGTGATAATATCAGTGCTACTTATACGGCAGCCAATCCCATGTTCCATGCTCACAGTAAATACATTGAACTTGATTACCACTTTGTTTGTGAACGTGTTGCTGCCCGCACTCATCAGTTTCATCTCTTGACCAGCTCGCAGACATCTTTACCAAAAGACTGCCACGACAACGTTTCTCATAGCTAAGTTCCAAACTCGTCTGCTCCTCACCGTCGAGTTTGCGGTGGAGTATCAGGTAAAACCAATCTTCTAGCTGATGTGATCCCTAATCCCAGTGTGTTTTCTAGTGTTACTAGACTTGTGTTTTTGTACTCTACGTGTAATCTCAAAACCATGGGACTCCTTCCCTAAATTGGACTATATTGTATATACAAGAAGGGCATTAACAATGGAATATATGACAAAAATTATCAAATCTCTTCCCGAGATGATGCTACAATTCAAAGCATGTAAAATTTTCTTTACAAATAGCAGAAGATTTATGAAAGAAACCAGCCGTAGAAGAAACCTTGGATAGAGATTTTTATGTGTAAAGAAATCATGAAAGAGAGTCAGAGGTAGGACTTACTTTTCTACTCTTTGTACAACGGAAAATCTATTTGCTCAGTTTTCTCCACTGCTTAATTTTTTCTCAGCCGCAATGAAAAGATGAGAAGAAGAGAAAACAGTGAGATGTTGCAAATACTTACAAAAGCATTAATCTTTAAAATATTGGGAGAACATTCATGTATGATAAACTAGTGACATGTCTAAGAAAATGGAATAATCTCATATTTAATTTTATTAAACTTTGTTATAGTCTTAATTATCTCATATGTAACTTGACTATCGTTGTTTAAACTTCAGTAATTACATGAATTTTAAGAAAATCAGAGAAATTAAGTAATTAGGATGTCAGGAAAAAAATAAAAGAATTAAAGGCATTAAAAACTATGTTTTTTTATCAATCTGATTAAGATAATTTATTTTAGTTTTATATTTACACACAATACTTTTCGATGAACCCATCAGGTAGGGTCAAAATGAGTCTCACATGTGATATAAAAGTTTTAAGATTAAAAATGTAATTTAAAGATATTAAAAGTTGAAGATCTTAAAAGTTTAGGTTTATTGGTCCAATCAAAATGATTTTTTTCAATGTCATACTTATATATAGACCTTTCTAATGAATTTATGATATTTGACCAAAATAAGACTGAAATATAGTATAAAAGTTTAAAGATTGAAAAAATAATTTAAAGAGTTTAAAAAATGTGGCTGATTTTTTTTCTAATTCCATATTCATGTTGAAGCATTTCTAAATAATCTATCATATTGGATGTAAAGTAATTTTACATATTTTTTTTTCAATTCAACGAGGGATTTAAGTTTTAAGGTGAAATTAGATGTGAGGGGAATAAAAATGTAGATATTAGCCTTATAAACATGCTAATTTCACCTTGATAATTTCTAAACCAAAGGATGTTAGGGTGACACACTTATTACAAATTAAATATTTATTAAAATTGTTTCTTCCTAAAATGAGTAATCAATCTTCTTCCAGCTCTTACATTTACACATTTCCTTTCAATTGGGCCCATGTGGTATGGTTCATCGCCCACTTATTGGTAAAAGAAAAATGTGGTGTACATGTGTACGAATGTATATACACTTGCACCAAGGCTGGGTGCAAACAACCCGATGGTCTCACTTGAAAAGTTATAGCTTATATATGGTGCCTATAGAATTTCATCTTCATTAAATAAAAGAAGTCATGTTTTTTAAGACTTTCAAAATTTTATATTTATTTAATGATGAAAATTCGTTGGATTGGATCAATGACTCTTAAAAGTCAATTTCGTGTCATATTGGATAAGGGTCCTATTAAAGGGGGTAGGTGGGTGTGAAGGGGAAACTGGACCCATTTGATCCACAATGGATCCCACAATCCAAAGTTTGCACCAATGTAACAAATATCGCCGATATTTTTGTTTTTATCACAAAAATATCGGCAAAATAACTTTTGCATGTTAAAACCGCGAGTTTATCACATTTGCCATTTGTAATGGTAAATTCCCTTTAAAAATATGTTTTTATAGCAAAAAATGGTAAATTCCTGTTAAAAATGCGAGATTTTCTGTTAAATTCTGTTAAAAACGTTTGAGCCAAATATACAATTTTAATTTATGAAATATCATCTATATTTTCAAACTTTGACCCCATTATTTATTTTTATTTTTTTAAATATTATATTTTCTGCGAGATGTTCCAGTTAAATTATCAATAAAAACTCGAGAATTTGAAAATATCTCGCTATTAACCATTGTTGTTAATATTCTGAAAATGAGATTTGTGATAATGATATGGCTTGTACTTACTGTATTATCCATACATAGCATGACTTAGTCAATACATGACATTTAATGGTCGTATTATATCGGGCTATATTGGACAAGCCTACATCTCAGCCATGCCATATTTTTATCTTTTCCCCACAAAAAGTTGCCACAACGACCATTTTTCACATTGAATCTTGCATTGGATTTGATTTTAAAAAGTTTGCATGTTTGGAAGGTATTTCCTTTATAACCTCATTTTTCTTTAGATATGTCCATTTTTTAGTTAATTTTACCATTTTTTTTGAATTTTTGCTCTTAGATAATTATATTTTGTTGTTTTACGTGAAAATTATGTAATGAAATGGTATTTGATTATTTCTAGAATTGAATGAAGATTGCTTAATGTGATTCATATAATTTATAGGGTGTTTGTGTGATGTTCCTAGTTTCCTTTTTCAAAATTTAATGAAATCTTGATTTTTAACTTTTATATGATTTACTTTAAGATAATCTTCATTTTGGGGCTTCTTGCATAAACAATTTTGTGAAATAATAGTTTTTTCACCATCTTCCGGTAACAATAGCTTCATTCTTCATCAAAACTTAAAGTTTTTGAAGGGCAAGTTGAAAAGTTGGTACTTCTCAGTGGCATTAATCATATTGACATCTGTGAGCAATCTGGATCCTTATCTGCGGAGGATGTTTTCCTTCGCAACAATCTTCAGGAACAATACCAAGCCAAGTGTAGCCAAGAGGAGATTAAGTGGCGAAAAAGATCCAGAGATAAGTGGATTAAGGAAGAGGACAAAAATACCAAGTTCTTTCATGCAATGGCCTCGGCTCACAAAAGGGTAAACAAAATACGATCTCTTGCAGTTGATGGCGTGACCATGACTGATAAGGAGGATATTAGTGAGGCCATTTTGAGTCACTTCATGCAGTTGTATTCCGCCAACACTTTCGACAGATTGCCGATCTCTGGATTACCCTTTAGGTCTATTTCTGCCGCTGAAGCTTCCACCATTGAGAGACCATTCTCTGAAGATGAAATTAAAACTGCAGTTTGGGATCTTAGTGAGGACAAAGCCCCTGGGCCTGATGGTTTTCCAATCGCCTTCTTCAAGAATTTCTGGGACATAGTAAAGTATGATCTCATTGCATTCATTGTGGAATTTCATCAGAGAGGTCAGATTCAGAAGGCATTAGGGGCAATTTTCCTTGTTCTGCTGCCTAAGAAAGATGGTGCGTCTTCTCTCTCCAACTTTAGACCTATTAGTCTCCTTCGTAGCCCTTACAAGATTTTGTCCAAGGTCCTTGTAAACAGGCTCAAAAACTTACTTCCCAAGCTGATTTCCACTTCCCAATCCGCATCTACTGAGCATTGATAAATTATGGACGCGATAAGTACCGCACATGAGTGTATTGATTCCCATCATAAGGCAGGTCGAAAAGGTGTTGTTTGCAAGATTGACTTGGAAAAAGCTTCTGATATGGTTTTAATTGGAAATGGTGTTTATGGATTTATGCGTGTGTCTCTTCTGCTCATTTCTCCATTCTCATCAATGGTTCTCCTAAAGGTTTCTTTAAGACCTCCAAAGGTATTCGTCAAGGTGGCCCTTTATCTCCTGCTCTTTTTATTATGGTGGCTGAGTGCTTGAGCCTTCTCCTAACCAAAGTTACTGACTTCTCTCTTATTCATGGATTTAGAATTGGTGATTTTTCTATCCATGTTCATCATTTATAGTTTGTTGATGACTCATTTTCTGTGAAGCCACTAATGAAGCTATTATGAATCTCCGTTCCCTCCTAAGATGGTTTGAGTTGTCCGCTTCTCTCCGTATCAACTATTCTAAGAGTGAAATTTACGGCATCAATGTGGATGGCAATGAGTTAGGTTTATTCTCTGAGATTTTGGGATGTGTTTATTCTTCTCTCCCTTCCACATATTTGGGGCTTCCTCTTTGCATTGGGACTCCTGGCTACTCCTAGTGGGAATCCATTATTCAGAAATTCAGCGAGTGCCTAGCTTCTTGGAAAGGAAAGTATTTGTCCTTTGGTGATAGGATCACTCTTCTTAAAGTAGTCCTCTATGCTCTTCTTATCTACTTCCTTTCCGCTTTTAAGTGCCCAAGTAAAGTGGCTCAGTCATTAGAGAAAATTATGAGGAATTTCTTGTGGGGTGACCAACAGGATCGGACGAAATATCACCTTGTGAAGTGGGAGTAGGTCTGCCTACCGATATATGCTGGTGGTCTTGTTGTCCGCCCTATTAAAGATGTTAATCTAGCGAATCTCTCTAAATGGCTTTGGCGGTTAGGCACTGAGGATGATCTTCCTTAGAAGAAGATCCTGATCCAGAAATACAGAGTGGGTAATCAGGGTTGGGATATCGACCCTCTCCCCCGTAGGGCCTCTGGCATGTGGAGAGCTATTGCAGCGTGTGTTGACAAATTTAAACAAGGGATCAGATTTAAGGTTGGGCGTGGTAACAGAGTTAAGTTTTGGACCAATCCGTGGTGCGACAGTTCTACTTTGGCTACCAAATTTCCGGCCTTGTACCGGTTATCTCGGCTTCAGTCTGGGGTCATTTTTGACTTCTATTCCATTTGCAGTGATCAAGTTATTTGGAACCTCTCCTTACAACGTAATCTATTTGATTCCGACGTAATCTCTGCCCTGCTTCAGCTCATTTTTGTCTATAGGATCAGGATCTCTATTGAGGACAGCCTTATTTGGTGGCTTGATAAGACGGGCAACTTTTCTGTCAAATCATGCATCAAGTGGTACAATCGGGTGACTACTCCTGTTATTGTCAACCCTGGCATTTCGACCTCTAAAGCACCACCCCGTACAATTTGTTTCATGTGGACAGCGAGATTGGAGAAAATTTTGACAATTGACAACTTGCACAAAAGAGGAAGAATTTTAGTCAGTGCTTGTCCTTTGTGCCTCCAAGCATAGGAAGAAACAAATCATCTCCTTATCCACTATCCATTCTCCAGGACTGTATGGAATTCAGTGTTACAAAGATTTGGTATGCTTTGGGTCATGCTTTCTACTGTCGCTGACTTATCTTTTACTTGGGATATCATTTCTGTCTCCAAAAAATGCTCATCATTGTGGCACTTGTCTTTATTCGCCACTGCGTGGAGCTTATGGTGGGAGCGTAATAATCGAATTTTTAAGGATCACGCAGATACTCCCAAAGCGGTTTCGACTAGAGTTTTTGCCAAGTGTGCTTCTTGGGCCTCCACCCTCGTGGAATTAAGGAATATCTCTATCAATGATATCATGCGTGCCTGGAAAGAAAGTGTGGATTTAGTTTAATTCTATCCTTGGATTGCTTCCACCCTGTGTGTTGCTTTTTCGGGGTCGCTGTATTTTTCTTTTTCTTGTCTTCTTTTATGTAATTGCACCTCTGCTACTTTTTTTACTAATATATTAACCATTCAAAAAAAAAAAAAGATGCTCTAAGCGTGATTAATATAGTTTTCATGAAATTAAAGTTTTTTTGAAAAAATCCATGAATTTGTAACAGACAATACATACGATTATAGAATACTATAGAACATGAATTTCATATTAAATACTTACTAATATTGGTTTTCCATTTTCTGAAGTTTTTAAATATTTTTAGTTATTTAAGACATACTTATTTATATTGAACGTTTATCTCTCATAGGTCTAACAATTTATGAAAACGACTATTTTTTAATCAAAATAGGCTTACAATAAGTTTTCTATTTTTCTTATTTTTTATTATTTTAATATTTTCTAAAAAATTAAAAAATATATATATGAAGGAGACCACCACACGATGAAATTTAGATAGAATATTTTGAAGTGAAAGAAACCATGAAGGAGACTTAGAGACAGCACTTACTTTTCTCTTCTATGGCTGGTGAAAATTGTGCCTCTTCATGTTCCACTGTTCGATGAGACAAGTTGAAAAGAAGGGAGAGCAATGAGATATTACATATACTTATTTTAAAGGTTGATCCTTTAAAATATTAGGAGAACGTTCATGCATAATAAACTAGTGACATGTCTAAGAAAATGGAATTATCTCATATTTAATTTTATTAAACTTTGTTATAGTCTTTAGTAATGACATTAATTTCAAGAAAATCAGAAAAGCAAGTGCTTAGATTGGAGAATATAAAAAATTAAACGAATAATTTAAAGGCATTGAATTGAAGATTTTAATAACTATAGTTTCTAATAATTAGGTCAAGATAATTTATTATAATTTTATATTTTAAGATCTAACTCGCTAAAAATTGATTTTAGGGTTGAAATTTAGTCTTTTTGTAGCTCATCAAATTTATTTCTAAGAGATGAAGAAAAATAAGATAAAAAGAAAAAGGGTCAAATAACTTCACAATTTATTTTTCTTGGCAGGTTTATTTATTTGTGACTATGACTTAAATGTGGAATTAAGTGTGGCACAATCAGATCAAGAAACGTTTGACAGAGATGTGAGGTGAAAGAAAGTAAGAGGGAGGACTTACTTAGCTTCTCATTGGCCGGCGGAAATTGAACCCGGTGAAGTTCCTTTGCTTCATCTTTCTCAGCCATGGCGACGGAAAAGATGAGAAGAGAGGAGAAGAAGATAAAGCAAATAGATGTTGCAGTTACCTTTATTGACTTGAGTATACAGATTAAGGATGATGTTGACATGAGTTGTCAATTAAGAATCAATTACCGTAATTGTAGAGATTACAGTTACCCATTGTATAGCCTAATTTATTGTATACTTATTAGAATTCCCTATATAGCTCACTTGTATCTGCTATATAAGGGACACCTTGTATAAGGTTATTTGTCCAGAAATATACAAAATACATATTTTGACATGATATCAGAGCCACCGATTTAGAATTGTGTTCTCCTTTGACTCGGTTTTCCCCAACCGTGTGAACCCAATTTTTTTTATTTCTCCCTGTTCATCTTTTTTACTCGATTTTTTTTTCGAAACCGTGTGAATCAACGGTGGTGCTCCCTGCCGTGAGTTTCTCTACCGCCGACCCCTCCCACCGGCACCTTCTTGGAACCTGCCGCTACTCCTCCGGCTGTCGATCTGCATCTGAGCTAGCCTCGCCGGTGGATTGAGATATCAGATCTACCCTTTTCTCTGTTTTTCTTTTTTCTTCTCTGTTTCTAGCGAATCCTTTCTCTGCTCGCCGGATCTGGGATACCCAGCTCTTGGACAACCAGATCTCGCTGCCGTTCTGCTCACCTTCCGCTCCTCCGATCACCGCTGACGCTGATTCGCGTCTACCCCTCTTCTCCGGCGATTTACTCCCTGTTTTCCAGGATCGAAGGTCTAGGGTTTGCTGCAGGGGGTTTGCAACAGCACTGATCGCCCTCACCGGCGCTGGTCACCGTGCGGTCACCGTGCGAATCGCAGGCCAGCAGCGGCGTCACGAAAAAAAGAAAAAAAAAAGAAAAAAGAAAAAAGAAGAGGTTTTTCACCTCAGCTCTAGCAGATCTCTTTCTCGGGTTTGACTCCAAGGACGCCATTGTTCGATATTTTGCTCTTCTCTGCTGTTGTTTTCACGCAGCCAGATCTAGCAGATATCTACCAGATCTCTCTGCATCCGACATCTCGATCTGTAGTTTTCATGAGCTCGGTCCGCGCGCTGAGGTCTCTTCAGGCATATCCACTCGGTGTTCGGGTCTAACCTGGGATTATTGATCAAGGAATTTCACAATCATGGAAGAACAATCTGGTTCTACCTCGAGTCCACAGATCCTCGAAGATCTGTCCTCCAGACTTGCTCAAATATTGAGCCAGAACCAGCCCCCGAACCCGACCCCGACCTACGACTCTTCCGCTGCACAGATTGGCATCAAGCTGAATGGTGCTAACTATGGCCTATGGTCCCAAGTTGTTGAGATGTATATCTCCGGCAAAGACAAATTGGGATACATTAATGGTGATTTTCCACAACCCTTGGCCACAGATCCGACGTTTAGAAAATGAAGAACAGAGAATTCAATTGTGAAAGGGTGGTTGATCAACTCTATGGAGCCGAGTTTGATTAGCAACTTCATTCGCTTTCCGACGGCAAAAACGGTGTGGGACGCCATTGCAATGACATACTTTGATGGAACCGATACATCTCAGGTCTATGATCTGAAAAGACGCGTAACTCGACCGAGGCAGGATGGGAGATCCATTGAGACATATTACAACAGACTTCAAGGTCTGTGGAGGGAGATTGTCTTTCGTCGCCCGAACCCGATGGAGTGTGACACAGATATTCTCCATTTTAATTCGATTATCCAGGAGGATCGAGTTTATATCTTCCTTGATGGTTTGGATGATCGTCTCGACAAAGTTCGGAGTGATGTGCTCCAAATGAAGCCATTTCCTACGGTGGAACAGGCGTATGGATATGTTCGACGAGAGGATACTCGACAGGCTGTGATGATGACAGGGGCCGAAGTACCTCCTGGTGCTGGTATGGCATCTCGGGGAGAAACCAGGTCAAGCCAGCAGTTCTCCCATAAGACGTCACTCGTACCGGAGGTTGGATCGCGTGCAGACTCTAGTCGTCTAGAACAGTGGGCATCTGCCCAACATGCTACCAAGACTGGGCCACCCATTATGTGGGGGTTGCACACATTGTGGAAATCCTAAACACACCCGTGATACTTGCTTTAAACTACATGGATACCCAGAATGGTGGATGAACTCAAGGCCCGAAAGCTACGTGGCGCTGCTCCCAATAAGGGTTCGGGTCGGGCTGCTTTGGTAAATGCAGAACCTCAGTTAACTCTGATCTCACAGGTAGAATCCTCACGTGTTTCGCCCCTTGGTGATGAGTCTACTACTCTCAGCGATTCAGGTAACTGTAGTTGTGCTTTATTTAGCTCTAATCAGAGGGATTCCAATGGCTGGATACTTGATTCAGGAGTAACTGATCATATGACGTTTGATCCTAATGACTTTATTAGTACGACTCATCCTAGATGAACTAATATTGCCAATGCTAATGGAGTTACTTATCCCGTTACAGGAGCGGGCACTGTCGCCATCTCACCCTCTCTTTCATTATCAAACACTTTACTTGTTCCCTCTCTCTCAAATAAATTGATGTCTGTGGGACAAGCTACTGAGGAATTAGATTGTTGTGCACTAATCTACCCTGGTTTTTTGTTTTCTTCAGGATATTCTCACCAAGGAGATCATTGGTCGTGGTACTAAAAGAGGGGGGTTGTATTATGTGGATGATCTCAACACCGGCAGAGCTAATAGTATGCATCATTCGTTGGATGTCGAGCAGAGGCATATTTGGTTATGGCACTGTCGGTTAGGGCACCCATCATTCAGCTATTTGAAACATTTGTTACCTGATTTGTTTTTAGATTTACATGACTTGGAATTTAAATGTGACTCGTGCATTTTAGCCAAGAGTCACCGTGTATCTTATCCTTTAAGTTTCAATAAAAGTATTACTCCTTTTGCATTAATCCATTCTGATGTTTGGGGACCCTCTCCCATCTCTACCTCTTCTGGCATTCGTTGGTTTGTAACTTTTGTTGATGATTGTACCCGCATGACCTGGCTTTACCTGATGAAACATAAACATGAAGTGTTTACAATCTTTCAGATTTTTCATACAATGATCCAGACCCAATTTTCAGCTAAACTTAGAATAATCCGCTCGGACAATGGTGGAGAATATGTTAACCAAGAATTTCGGAGCTATTTTCAGGCTCACGGCATTATTCATGAGACCACCTGTCCCCCGATACCTCAACAGATTGGTATTGTCGAACGAAAGAACAGACATCTTTTGGAAACAGCTCGGGCTCTCCTTATTGGCGCCCATGTCCCTCGAAGTTATTGGGATGATACAGTTGTTACAGCTGTCTATTTGCTCAACCGTATGCCGTCTAAAGTCTTGAAGTTTCCGACTCCACTTCAAGTCCTCTCACAGCATGGACCGCTGCCCTCAGTGTTGATGCTTACTCCTCGTATCTTCGAATGTGTCGCCTTTGTTCATCTTCATAAAAATCAACGTACTAAGCTTGATCCATGTGCTCTTCGCTGTATTTTTTTGGGGTATGCCACACATCAGAAAGGGTACCGTTGCTACCATCCTTCAACCAGACGCACTTATGTTACTATGGATGTCACATTTTTGGAGTCTGAAACATTCTTTCCTGCCCCGATACCCAATTCCCCTCTTCAGGGGGAGATATCAAGTGAAGAGCAGAATTGGACAGAGCAGTACTGGACAGATGGTGACAACATGGACATTAGATCGGTACATGAGAAAGACCGACCGACTGAAGGCCAACCAGGTTTCCATGCGGAATACCGCCCGACTGAACTAGATGACCGATCGGCTGCTATTCTTGGAAATGAACCTGAAGAACCCCCCTCTTATTCTCCAGTACCAACCGACCGATCCCTTGAGAATATCCCTGAGGTAAGCTCTCCTACTACTTCACCTGTCAATATATATGATACCCCTGTTGGTTATCAATTACCTCGCAGGCATAATCGTGGAAAACCACCTGATCGGTATTCCCCAGAGTATAAGGTGAAGACATCCAAATATCCGATTGCAAATCACGTATCATCTCAGAGATTATCAGCATCTTTTAACGCATTTGTGCATCAATTGTCCTCTATTCATGTTCCCAGTGGAGTACAAGAAGCTCTACTAGATCCAAAATGGACCCATGCAATAAAAGAAGAAATGGAAGTGCTACAAAAAAATCAGACATGGGATCTTGTTCCGTTGCCAAAAGGAAAGAAGGCAGTAGGATGCAAATAGGTCTTCTCTATTAAACACAAGGCAGATGGATCTATTGAAAGATACAAGGCAAGACTGGTGGCGAAGGGGTATACGCAGACTTATGGTATTGACTATCAGGAAACTTTCTCTCCAGTAGCAAAACTGAATACTGTCAGGGTACTACTATCCCTTGCAACCAATCTAGATTGGTCGTTACATCAGTTTGACGTAAAGAACGCCTTTCTACATGGTGAACTAAAGGAGGAAGTATACATGGACATTCCGCCAGGATATACTATACCCTCACAGTCTGGGGTTGCGTGTAAATTGCAGAAAGCATTGTATGGCTTGAAGCAATCACCCCGTGCCTGGTTTGGACGATTTAGTTTGGCTATGAGCAATTATGGGTTTAAGCAGAGCAATTCCGATCATACCTTATTCCTGAAGCACCGAAGTGGAAAGGTAACAGCATTGATAATTTATGTTGATGATATGATAATTACAGGAGATGATGTGGAAGAGATTTCTCGACTCCAGGAGTATTTGGCGACTGAATTTGAAATGAAAGATCTTGGAGGACTCAAGTATTTTCTGGGTATTGAGGTAGGTCGATCAAAGCAAGGCATATTTTTATCCCAAAGAAAATATGTGTTGGACTTACTTTCTGAAACAGGAATGCTTGATTGTAAGCCTGCCGACACTCCAATTGTTCAAAATCATCATCTGGGTGAGTATCCTGATCAAATACCTACTAATAAAGAGAGATATGAAAGGTTAGTTGGAAAACTAATTTATTTGTCACATACACGACCGGATATTGCTTATGTTGTTAGCATAGTAAGTCAATTTATGCACTGCCCTAGTGAGGATCACATGAATGCCATTGTTCGAATTCTTCGATATTTGAAGTCGGCACCAGGGAAGGGACTTTTATTCTCAAAGAATAATCATCTAGATATCAGTGGTTACACAGATGCAGATTGGACAGGAAGTATTACGGACAGGAGATCTACCTCAGGTTATTTTACCTTTGTGGGAGGTAATCTAGTCACTTGGAGGAGCAAGAAACAGAAGGTAGTAGCATTGTCTAGTGCAGAAGCTGAATTTCGAGGAATGACCAAAGGCCTCTGTGAACTCCTTTGGCTAAAGAAGCTACTTACAGAAATGGGTTATGCACCTAACTCTGCAATGAGTTTACTCTGTGACAACAAGGCGGCCATAGATATTGCTCATAATCCAGTTCAACATGACCGCACAAAACATGTGGAAGTGGATCGACATTTCATCAAGCAGAATCTCGAGGCCAATATTGTTCAGTTTCCATTTGTTAAATCTGAAGACCAACTAGCGGACATGCTAACCAAGGTAGTTTCCAGTAAAGTATTCTACAACTCACTCGACAAGTTGGGCATCGGAGACATCTATGCACCAACTTGAGGGGGAGTGTTGACATGAGTTGTCAATTAAGAATCAATTACCGTAATTGTAGAGATTACAGTTACCCATTGTATAGCCTAATTTATTGTATACTTATTAGAATTCCCTATATAGCTCACTTGTATCTGCTATATAAGGGACACCTTGTATAAGGTTATTTGTCGAGAAATATACAAAATACATATTTTGACAAATGATGCTTAGAAGTGTTTATAAATTTATGCTCTCTTAGATCATTTGTGGCCTGATTTCTTCATTATTTTAGGTAAAAGACATTAAAGGCCTGCTACGGTTGGACAAATGGATGAAGACATGAAATTGTGCATCCACGTCTCCACAGCTGACGTATTTTGCAAAGCCGATAAAGATTATAAAATACACCAATATTTATCTAACATCGAATAATGCTCGTATCTTTTATCATTTTCGTAGAAGTTATCATGAAGATTAATTAATCTTCCGCCCATCTAATTAAAACGAGCAAATCATCATTGATGAAAAAGTATGGAAAAGTTACATAAATGGTAAATTAGCTTATCCTCATGATAAAACATGCAAACATGGGTTTAAATCCCGGCCGAAATTTCGATCTCAACGAAATTTGCACTCATGCTTGTAGGAGTTAGTCTCACAGTGAAGAATTTATCTAAGAAAGTTAGGTCTTGTGTTTCTTTCATTCTTAATTATAAAAGGTCACTTTGCGTAAATTGAGAGGTTTACAGCATATTCGAAATATTAGTTGGACGAGACACTTAAATATCTTAATTATAAAAAAAAATTATTATGAAAATGAAATTAAATAATTATTTCACTTACCTATTTACATAATAGTTCTGATAATTTTTTAGAAATTTTAAAAATTCAATTAATTATAATTTTTCATGTGAACAATAAAAGGGTGGTCAGGCGATTGACTTATCCATTCTAATTATTGTTGGGTTGGAGAAAAGTCAAGATCTTTTTAAGTCATTCTACAAATGATTCCATAAATGTCATTTGCCGCTTTCTAATTAACCTGCTACAAATATAATTGAATAATGCCATTGTCAGACTCAGTTTGTCAATGTTTTGTCATGTGGCAATTTTTGATAAATAGTAGAAAGGGAATCGATTACGATGAATATTTTTCATTTTGTGTTATTGTTTTTGTAATTCTACTATCTCTTATGTAAATTTTAATTAAGGAAATATATATTTTTATTTTATAAGAGATACAGATTTGTAATAAGGATCGTCTCTTCTTCCTTCTTCATCTTCGAGCATAATTGATCAGTTTAAACTCCATGTACAAATTGAAAAAGAACCACATAAAATCTTTATTTTGTGGTTTATTTCTCTATATTGATTTCTCCTTTTTTTAATTTCGATATTGCTGTTTCCGTCAGATAAGAAAAATATTTTCTCCCAACACGACGTTCATTTTAGAGAACAGATTAATAAATCGTATAACCACAATAAATTGGAATATGGGCGTTGGATGAATGGAATTTAATCCATAGAATACTATTAAATGTGGATATGTACTAATTCTGAAGATCTTCAGATTTCTTGATATTTTCTTACTGTCGTGTATATACTGTTTTAGTAGAAGAACAAGAGAGAGAGAAGGGTTTTAGTTTATACTCGAAAATGGATAGAATTTGAATTTATACCAACAAGATTATCTTCCCTGCCGGTGTTAGGGGGATGAGAGAGTGACCAAAGACCAAAAGATTGAAACAAGACCTTCCTTAGAGCCTTTGCCCTTAATTTCCTGCCAAGTGCCAAGTGTCCAACTTCAACTTCTCTATTGTGAAAGATCGCGACTCGTAGACAAATGTGTCACAACGCCCCAATTTTTAATCAACTTGAAGCAATTCCATCATCATTGATTCACAAGGCTAAAGAAGAGTCTGAGAAAATGTACGGGTTTGAAAAATTCGTCCCCACGTCTTTTCATTTGAAATTAGAACAACAATTTCATCAATCCATCATCCATTGAAATTTGATTACCGACAATAATGCAGCCGATTCAACCCATCAAGCTCGTATATACTATAATAATACATATGGATCAATACATATCAATAGTAAAAACAGTGATACATATCAATTGATACAATATCTATTAGTCGATATTTTGAAACCCAGATATCTCGGCCGATACAATTGGTATCGGTTGTGCGTAGATGATCTCGCCCAATATGGTGGATATATATCGGCCAATATATTAAACATTGCTGCATTTTTTTTTAAAAAAAAAAAAAATCGATTCCTTTGTGGACCCGACCGATATCTCAGCCGATATTTCTGATTTTAATTTTTTTTTAAATGAGCCTTCTAGCAATTTTTTTTTCAACTCAAAAAAATAAAAAATAAAAAATGGCCGATAATTTTGAAAAAATAAAAGGAGGAGGAGAGAGAATCATATCCCTGAGATATCGGCCGATATCTTGACTGGAACGATTTCTTCACCCCTGTATAGAACCGATGTGGGCGTATCGGCCGATATCTCGGCTGGAACGGTTTCTTCACCCCTGTATAGAACCGATATGGGCATATTGGCCTATATCGCACCTGGAATGATTTCTGCACCCCTTATAAAACGGATAGAGATAAATTTATACTCTTAAAATATTAGTTGTGGAAAATTTACTCCAGACCCAGATAATTTATTTTGAATTTTATGTGAGTTAAATAGGCCATAGGTTAATATAAAATATTAAAATAAGATGTAGCCAAAGCCTCCATTTTGAGGTTTATTGGGTCCTTTGCCCCGTATAGGCGGACTAACGTTCTCTAGCAGCATGACTGCAGGCATTTTTCTCAAATCAGGTGATACATATTTGAATGAGTTTAATAATTTATTTATTTATTTATCATATATTTCTCTTTAAAATAGAAGAATTTTGAGCTTCCAAATCTTGATAAGGACCATAAATCATCTTTTTAGATGGCTCAGATTAAAGTTGCTATAAGAAAATAGAAGTGGAAAAACACTATTGTGAATTATTGCTATCTACATTTTATTGATCCAATCTATTTATGATGAAACATATTAGATGAAAGAATTAGGTAATTTGAGTTATTCATATCCCCTTCTTTTTTTTTTTTAATTTTAAATGGATCGAGGTTTGACCTCAAATTATTATCTGCAATATATGGAAGACTATTTGCAAGAGAAGATACTAAACAATCCCATTACCAATTATTATAAGTTTGTGACATGAGTTTTGAAGGAAAAAAAATGATGCTTTATAATATAAGTTCAAGATCTTAGATGGCATAATTTTCCAATATCAATATCAATATTTCTATTTCGGGAGGACCTAGGATTGAAATTTTGACAATTTTTTTCCTAATGAAAACATTAATCACTTTTTCGTTGTAATATTCACATCTAGGAAAAATTATAACTAAATAAAATGTCTTGAGATAAATGGGTGTCGGTCACTTCAAAAAGTCAGTCCCTGTAAAGTTATTCAATATGTATAAGTAGAGAGACTTGTACATCAGTAAAATAATAAAATTTGTAGGGAAACTTTACCGGTGAAATTCACCTACTTCTACCTCATAAGAAAAATAATAAAATTTGTGGGGGAACTTTTTAAATCTCTTTTTATAGGAAGATTGTTCTTTAAGTATAATAAATTAGATATTTTTAATTAAATATGTATAAATTAATAATAGACATTGATATGTAAAATTTGAGTCTTATACAACTATTTTAGTTTTGTGATTTTAAATTTTAAAAATTCATTTATTATAAATTTTATCTTTTAGTAATATATTTTATACTACTGTGATGACTAAAATAAGAAGATTAAAATTCTAACGAATTGGTTTGCTAGTCAAAATTTACTCTTGTTTAGAGAATTTTTTTTTAGAATCAAGTCCCTTTCAATATAAAAAAATCACTTTCAATACATATGAATTGAAAAATTTATACATATTTTAAAAATTTATAAAATGAATAATGTGGATAGAATAATCTAAAATAATTAAGAAGAACTCGACTGAAAAAAAATCAACAAGACCCCGACTCCGACGTGTCGAGTCATTGCTTGGGTCATAGTCACTCTGCACGTCGGAGGTCTGAGTGAGCTGTTACGAAAACTAAAGGTGTGGATGGGATTGGGGGTGTCACTGCCCCCAAGACTAAATATACTACCTGCTTTTAATGAATGCGAACTGTAATGTTGTAACAGACATATAGAATGCCCTTCCAAACTGTAGGTATTCATTTATGTCCAGCCGTACATTTACACTGAGGTGGGCTCCACGTGAAATGATAAAAATAAATTATTTTATCAATAAGATATTTATTTAAAGAAACTCTTCTCTTCAATCATGGGATGTTACATGATTCGTTATTTGTAGCACTCCTGTACAAAAAGTCACATGTTGCTTGAGAGATTGGACAGTGAGGGTTTTATATTAGAGAGGACAATCCTTTCGTTATGAGGTTTTTTGGACTTGACAATGTGGGTCAGGATCCAAAATGAAATTGTGGGGATTTGGTAGAGTCCAAAGCGGATATCACAATAGGATAGAGTCGAATCGTCATATCTGATATTAGAGCACAGTTCTTCACTCGAACTGTGAGGGTTGTGACTTGCTTGCCTATGTGTGTGAACTCCTGCTAGTATAACACGACAGAGTCAGGGATGACTTTGGTCTAAGGGCGGGTGGATTGTAGCACCTCCACCCAAAAGTCCCACGTCGGTTGGGAGCTTGGATGGTGAGGACTTTATATGAGAGGGGGCAACCTTCGTCATTGTGAGACACGACCAGGCCCAAAGCAAAACCATGTAGGTCGATTAGGGCCGAAAGTGAAAAATATCATGATGGGTAAAGTCGGGTGCTCACATTATTAAAATTAATTATTTAGAATAATTATAATTTAAAAGTTTAAAATTATGAATTAGATTGGATCATTATCTAAGTAATACTATATATGAAACAGTATTAAATTGGATCATTGTCTAATTAATAGTTCATGTGAAACTGTCTATTTAGTAGTTCATATGAAGTAAATGTAATCACACTTTTTTCTTAATCATACGGAAAGATTTTTTTAAACGTTGTGGGACCCACATGCCCTTCTCTTTCCTTCCTGCTCCATTTCCACCCAACAACAATCGTTCCATGCTTTTCTGAGAGAGGAAGAAACCCTTGAGCATCATTTCTACCAAATTCGAGCTCGATCGGAAGTGATTTTCAGCCAATTTAGTGATATCTATACCATCTAAAGTTGATTTAGTCGTTGGATTTTACATTTTTGCAAGTTTTTACGGATTTTTTTAAGAAGACCATTATTTATCAATGTTTAATTTCTAAATACCTCATTTTTCTTTCTCAATTTTATTTTATGAAATAAGAAAGTAAATTAAAAATTGAATATTTCATAAATTTTGGGTTATTGTTGGAGAATGAAACTCATAGAGGATATGTGAAAATTTTGAGTTTTTGCGAATGAGAATGGTGGATAGAGTAATTATAAGACTAATATGATGTTTAAATATTAGACGTCATGCATTTGTGTTCAATTTTTATTTTAATCCGATTTTTGGTCTAAGATTAAAATAAATTAGGGTTTTTTGAAAATAAATGATTGTTTCTATTTAATCGTTCAATTCTAAACATTATGTGTTCGTGCGAACGAATGTTGTGGAGAGAACGTCCGAATGAGTGAACGAATGTTGTGTTATTTTTTTCCAAATTAAATGAAAGATTTGAGGTTCTCTTAAATTAATTATTGTTTTAATATATCGTTCATTTTTAAGTTTAATAGAGGTGTTATTTTATATGTTACATACTTGGAATCTTAAGTGTAATTGATGATGTTGTTTTATGAAGTTTTTAAGTGCAACTAATGATTTCGTATCATTTAGTGTTTAACGGTCTTTACTTTATTTATAAATTTATAAATTTTAAATGTATTGCATATAATTGACAACGAAGATGATTTACCCGACATGAGAGTTTAGTGAGCGGTTCGATGATTCCAACTGCTTTAAGATAATGATAATTTTGCTACACCTATGAAATTACATGATTCACCGCAATTTGATTGTTTTGGTGTTTTATTTCAAAAAATACATAATAAGTTATCTATCAACAAAAACTAAATAATAAAATTTAAAAGTTTAAACATTACATAAAAAATAAAAATCTAAAATAATAAGTAGAAAAACAGTAAACTATTAAAATGCTAGAATTACAAGAGTAAAAGAAATAGAAAAATAGTAATTAGAAATATAGAAAATAATAAAATGGTAAATTAAAACCATGGAACTATATGATGTATTTCAACTTGGCAAATATATTTTTTATTTTTAGTTTAACCATTTCTTCTTCATAGTTGATTAAGAAAATAATAATTTATTATTATAATTCCATAATTCTCATATAATTTATGAATTTATTATTTTCTCTATTTCTAATTACTATTTTTCTAATTTATTTTATTTTTTAATTCTACTATCTTATTATAATGTATTATCTTAATATTTTTTATTTGCTAATTATTATTTTCTATTCCTCATTATTTTAGCTTTAAAGTTTTATGCATAAAGTATAAAGTTATAAATTAATCATATATTTTCTGAAACATAATACGAAAACAATAGAAATGCGCTATATTGTTAAATGTCAAAGGTAATCGAAAATATTAATGATTGTAAAATGTGATCTTAGTTGCAAATTTTGGATTTTATCCAAGTGGATCTTCTAGAATGCAGTATGATGGAGAAAAATATAAGAAAATCCATCCAATACGATTAGTTGATTGATAGATCATTTGAAGACTGTGTGCACAAGTCAGAGAAGCCTTGAAAGTATCAATCGACTGATACTATCTAGTTGACTGATACTATCTGGAAACACAGAGAAGCCTCTAAAATTATCAATCCACCTATCAGTAACTATCAATAGTTTGATTGGTAGACATATTGACAATCAGTCTACCTTTCAATTGACGTATGGTAGACTGATTGACAGAAGCGAAAACAGTGATTTCTTCAAGCCAATCCAAAAGTTTTGAAAAAATTAAATTTCAATCCGCGATTATACTGAAAATTTTGGCCGGTCGAAATTTGTATTTGAGTACGTGAGAGACACGTAATGGGAGCATTAAAGAGAGAGAAATTTAACAAATTTTAGTTTATTAGTTCGAGAATTAAATTACTAGATTAAGAATGTCATAAAATTTGATCTGAATTCATTACTCAGTTAGACTCCAATCGGGCTATTTTAATGAAGGACTCAGCTTGACCTGAACTCCATCATAAATAGGTAAAGTAAAGTAAACTAACTCGTTTATTTAAATGTTTATCATGCAACATATCCAATTATGTGAGATTTACACATATTAAAGAAATAGTTTTAGTACGTATCTTACTATAAAAGTCTATTTATTCATATAAATGAGTAAATGTAACTCAGAATTAAAATAAATCTGAATTGAAGTAAAATATATTGTTTGTATTTAATAAAATACACAATATTTCCTTTTTAAATAAAATGTATTAAATAAGCTAGAGATATATAATTTAAATATATTGTTTGAATTATTTTTATCTAGAGTCAGTTAGAATTAGGTTAAAATCTTATCTCAACAAATCAAAAACGAATTTATTGATGAATCATTGTACAAGTCCATTGCAATCCTATATAGCAAAAAATATATATTATATAATCACAAAGAAACAAAATCTACTGAAATTATTACTCAGCAGAGAGATTATTTATGGTCTAAATCTTTTGGAACAAAATATGATGACGACGCACGCCTTGGGTGATCGGCAATCTAATGTAAGGTCTGAATCAGTGAGTCCTTATGAAAAATAATGGAAACTTCACAATATTTAAAGTCAGTCCATGAGTCCAATTTGGTAGAAAATTCAGGGCATGACCTTAGCATTGAAGATCACACCGTTGCAGCCATGGTTCTGAAGCTTCTGCTCTTGTTTCTCTTCATCAAATTTGCTGCTTCTATCAACGACAGCTTCTTGTACCAAGGATTCCGGGGTGCCGACATTAGCTTGAACGGCATAGCTGGGGTCACACCCAATGGCCTCTTGAGGCTAACCAATGATACAAAGCGAGCCAAGGGTCATGCCTTCCACTCTGCTCCCCTTCACTTCATCAATCCTTCAAATAGTAAGGCTCTCTCTTTTTCTACTTCCTTCGTCTTCGCCATCATTTCCAGTAATTCAGACTTCAGTGCCAATGGCATGGCCTTCGTCATCTCCCCCACTAAAGACCTCTCAGGAGCTTCAGGTACCCGGTTTTTAGGCCTCCTAAATCCTGGAAACAACGGAAATGAAACAAATCATTTGTTCGCTGTTGAGCTCGATACGGTTCAGAATATTGAATTCGGTGATCTCGAAACTAACCACGTAGGCATTGATATCAATAGCCTCAGGTCCAACGTCTCTGCACCAGCGGCATATTTTGCAAATGAAAATGGTGGGGCTGTGAATCTGACCCTTATGAGCCAACAACCAATGCAAGTTTGGATAGAATATGATGGTGTTGAGACACAACTTAATGTTACATTATCTCCTATCAACATACCTAAACCAAGTAGGCCTCTCTTGTCTGCAACCATTGATCTTTCTTCCATCTTTAAAGAGGTGATGTATGCCGGTTTCTCTTCATCTACTGGCATCTTCTTCTTTACATCTCATTTTGTGTTGGGATGGAGCAGCCAAATCGATCGATGTGTCGAAGCTTCCTCGGCTTCCAAGAATAGGTCCCAAAGAGAAATCTGAGTTTCTGACTATTGGGTTGCCTGCAATTGTGCTAGTTACAGTGCTAATGATCATCTCTGGGGTGGGTTGGTTTGTGAGGAGGAAGATGAAATTTGCTGAATTGCTCGAGGATTGGGAGCATGAATATGGTCCTCATCGTTTCTCATACAAGGATCTATTCACAGCCACTAAGGGTTTCAGAGACACAGAGCTACTAGGCATCGGCGGTTTTAGTAAGTTGTACAGAGGGGTACTACGAAAGACCAAAATTGAAGTTGCTGTAAAGAAAGTTTCTCATGAATCAAGACAAGGTATGAGGGAGTTCGTGGCGGAGATAGTAAGCATTGGTTGACTCAGGCACCGGAACTTGGTCCAGCTACTAGGGTATTGTCGACGAAATGGTGAACTGCTTCTGGTTTATGATTTCATGCCAAATGGAAGTCTAGATAAGCTCCTCTTCGACCTACCCAAATCAACTCTTAATTGGAGCCAACGGTTTCGAATCATCAAAGGTGTGGCTTCAGGGATTCTCTATTTGCATGAACAATGGGAGCAAGTTGTTATTCATAGAGATGTTAAAGCCAACAATGTTTTATTAGATGCTAACTTGAATGGAAGATTGGGTGATTTCGGGCTTGCGAGATTGTACGATCATGGAATAGATCCTCAGACCACCCATGTGGTGGGCACTCTCGGTTATATTGCACCTGAGCTTTCTAGTACGGGGAAGGCAACGACAAGCACTGATGTCTTTGCATTTGGGGCTTTCATGCTTGAAGTTGCTTGTGGGAAGAGGCCAATAGAGATACGTGAATCAGAAGATCGTTGTCTTTTGGTTAATTGTGTGTTGCAATGTTGGAGGAGGGGTTCGATACTTGAAATTTGTGATCCAAATTTGGTAGGAGAGTATGATGTTGAGGAGATGGAGTTGGTACTGAACCTTGGTTTGATCTGCACACACCCCATATCATCATCTAGACTGAGCATGCGACAAATGATGCAGATGTTGGAGCGGAGCGCAGATTTGCCTGAACTTCCAATGGATAGATATTATTCCAGTGCTTTGGCACTAGGTCAAGAGGGGTTTGACGATTTTGTAATCTCGTATCCTTCTACTTTGGACAGGACAATTGGAAAGTCGTCTTCCTCTGTGGCTGTGTCATTTCTCTCTGGAGGCCATTGATATTCAATGACTCTGGCTCATCTTATTGTTGTTTAACTAGTTTATTTTCTGTTTCGAAAAGGTAGCTTTGTAATGTCGAATAAAAGAGATTAATGACATAAGTAAGACTAGTTAGTTTGTGTTAATCATGAAGTTTAATTTGTTTTAAATAGTGTTATCAAATTCTACAAATGATGCATAAACATGGCTTGTCCCTTTCTAATTAACCTGCTATAAAGGTAATTGAATAATGCCATAAATGTCAGACAATTTGTCAATGATTTTGTCAATTGTCTTGTATGTATACTGATGATATACACACACGAGGAGAGTACAAATGAAAATAAAGAAAGAGAATCGAAAGAACAAACAAGAGGCAAGAGAATTGAACGTTTAAGGCCTACTTATGCTGTCACTTAAATAATTTTTTTATCTGGGATTATGCGCTAGACCAATGATTTTCCAAAGAAAACGAACTCTCAATTCTCTCAAACACTCAAGAAAAAAGAAAAGAAAAAAAAATGACACTAATTTCAATAGGATAATTTTTTATTGAGTAAAAATCTCATCGAAGAAATTAGGTGTTCAATTGTAAGCAAACGAATTTGGTAACAAAATTAGAATTTGATTAAGTAATGGAGAATAATGCAAAACATGAACAATCAATTCACCATGCAAAAATCAAACCAAAACTTAAAAGAAAATTTAATTCTAACACAAACCCAAATCAAAATTAAGAACCATAAACTAGAACTCACCTCTAAAGGAAGACTCTAAACAAAGGTCAAGGCCTCAAATAACTCAACTGATGTGAACCTACTAGATTTCTTGACCTATGCCTGAATTTATAGGCTTATTTTCAACTTAAAAAAAGGAGATAAAAAAAAAATAAGAATTAAAATCAGATTTCTAAGTCCGAGCGACTCGGATGGGTCAACTCTTTCTTCTTCTTCTCTGCTACCACTGTTATGGGTCACTTCGCTATTTTCGTTCTTCCTTTCTTTGGTTAATCCTTTTTACGTCACTCTTTCTTTGATCTCTCGCATCGATTCTAGGATTCTCTCCTCTTTTCTTCCAGTCTATCTCACTGAAACTCATATCCTTCTCTTTGTTTTTTGTTTTTGGTTGCTCCTTCTTCTTTCCTTTTTCCCAAACTCGGCCCAGATCTCAACTAGATTCTCGTTCGCCCTTCTTTTGTTGTCATTTTTCACTATGGTTTTTCTCTCTTAAATTCTGATGAGGGCATCAGGCCCAATGATTCATATTCGGTGGACTCATCAGTGGACGTCGATCATGTGGAGGAAATTGCTTTGACTTTCATGGCCTAATTTGATCTTGACAACCACCATTGGACTTCATCTAATTATCTAGTTCATTCTCACAACCTGAGCCCAATAACTCTACAAACCACGAGTGACCTAGGTAAGCATGCTAAGTCCAAATCCAATCATAGTAGGCCTGGCCCAACTTAGATAGCTCCACCAAAGCCCATTGACACCCAAGACCCTAAATCCTCTTTCCAAGACACATGGATGATCCACATTCAATTCTCCCTATATGGAATTGCATATGGCATGACATTGTTGGCATGTACACAATGTTAAGAGAAGATTTCTACATACTTATTTTAGTTTGTGTTTGATGTAGGCTAGTAATGTAGGCTAGGTAGGATTAAGAATACCCAACCTTGAATTATAGTGGAAGCTTGAATAATATCTTGAAAAACCAAACGAAAAAGTTGTAACCATATAAAATGCAGACAACCTGTAGCCTAATAACATAAAGCTGGCTGGCAGCTGTAAAGGAACTTCCTCCTTCAACATCAGATCTGGCCAATTTTCAACGAGGCTTGCTGGGTCGAAAATGTGGGACTACAAGCCTCTCACACGTCTCTGGTTCACAAGGGACTAGAACCACCTTCTACGTCAACGTTGGCTTGAATGAACACAGCCGAACAGCTGGGTCTGCAGGCGACAATCACCTATCTCCCGTCTGAAAAGCCAGGTAAACAGCGACACACGCTGGTTGCGTGCTGGGTTGTAGATGGATGTCTACAATAGGCCTAAAACAGCAATGTCTGCAATATGTTTCCAGCACTTGAATCTTCACAAAACAGTCCTTCGTTTTGCACTTGAATCTTCACAAAATAGTCATTCGTTTTGCACTTGAATCCTCGCAAAAAAGTCCTTCATTTTGCTAAACGAAATAACAATTTTACTAATCAAAATAATCTCCCCTAAATCTGCCATCTACAGCTCTTTAAATAATAAACAAGCCCTCAATAGAACCCATTAGGAGCCGACCCTCCCTTTATAGATTTTGACATTGCCAACTAGCCAATCCTAGTTCTAAATAAACACAAACTTCTAAAATAGAAATAAACTACTAATTTCAAAACAACTATACCAACTAAAATCAGCCCACGTGGTGGCTGTTTTTCCATTTCACAAGGTATCCCAATTTAAGTAGGTTTGGGATTCTCAACCATTCCAACGTTGTGTCTTCATCTTAATTGGGCTTGTCCATTTCAAAGGGACTCACCTTGGACTTTAGGCAGACCCAAATTACTCATGCACCCGCCGGGATTGAAAATAAAATTTTCATCTTTCATATCGGAGCCCGAGTTTGGTAAATTGCTAACGTACACACCCGGGTCAAAATTAAAATTTTGATTACGTCCACATACGCCCGCATCAGGTTGGTAGGATAAGAACACCTAACCCCGACTTGTAGCGGAAGCTTAGATAATTACACGGTCAGAGATGAACTCAATGAATAAGCGAATACCCGATCATATGGGACTTGAATTGCGACTGAAATCCGTGTAAATACTTCACAGATCTAGCTTTCGTTTGCAATGGGTTCACCTCTCAACTGTGTCTAGCAACCCAAACAACTCCTCACAATTGTCTAGAAATCAGCGACAAACAATGGTTTCTGGGTTATGTTGGTTTGAATCCAAGTACAGCCAACAACGATGTTAGCTCTCCAAACAGGTGTGCAGGCCTTCTCAACACCTGTCACAAGGTGCTACTGATGAAAGAGCCAAGCTTCAACAGAAGCAGCTAATGGGATCGTCCCTGCTCTGTTTTGAATTGCCTCACCTGGGCTGGGGTTCCCGGCAAGGATCTACAACAATATCTCACAAACAAACCATGTTGTTTAATGAAAAAATAAACTAAGCTTTCATTGATAAAATCTTCTCCTTCAATGGAAACATGTATAAGCATTGAAACCTTCATTACTTAGAAATTAGAATAATGCAGCCGATTCAGCGAGACCTATAGCTGTAATGATACATATCGGCCGATGCAAATCACCAGTTAAAAAAGTGATACCTATCAACCAATATAATATGTATTAGCCATTATTTTGACCATTTTTCCTACACTCTAATGACGACGGGTAAGATCGATTTTAAGGCTTACTTATGCTGCCACTTTAATAATTTTTTTATCAGGGATTTTAGGCTAGACTAATGATTTTCATAAGAAAACCAATTCTCAATTCTCTCAAACACTCAAGAAAAAGAAAAAAATATGACACTAATTTCAACAGGATCATTTTTTGTAGAGTAAAAATCTCACCGAAGAAATTAGGTTTTCAGGAATAGTGCTCTGAATGAGCTACTTGGGCTTCTTCCCTCTCTAAATTCCACGATTTTTCCATCTCGGATATTGTTGTGAGCATGGAAAGAGTGTCTTCATTTGTCCTAATGTATAGTCTTCGGGATCATGTATTTCTTAGGTGAATTGGGCTTTGGACTTGGTTTCCTTTGCTTTTTTCTTCATCTCTCGTGCCTTTTCTTATAAATTCAATCACCATTACCATTAAAAGAAAAGGAGAACCAAAAAAAAGCTGCTAACGAGCCACCGTGGGAGCACTTTAAAATTTACAGAATTAAACTTTGGGAGAGACTGGATCTGAAAATTTGTATAAGGGCTTATAAGTTGGTGCTTGATTCTGCAATTCATTTGGCCTCGACTTTCAGACCAACTGGTTAAACGTCTAAGCACACTGTTTTTTCCCGCTCCGTGAAAGGTTTTGAATAGAAAAAAAGAAAATAATTTGTCCATTGAGCCCTTTTCAACAAGTAGGTAGAGGATCCCTCACTTTTCCCACATCCAAAGGGCCAAGCAAAACACATTATCTTGGTTCAGAATTTTATTGGGCATGCCACATGATGGATAAAGGTCATCTCAAGTCCAAGATTTTTAATTTTAGGCTGTAATTCAGGCCCAAACCAGATACATGGACTTCAAAGTTGTTATCGGTCCTTGAAAGCTTCTCACCTCTTTTTCAGGGGTCGGCTGATTTTTCATATCAGCCGAGATCTTGGTTCGGCCGAGATTTTTCTCTCTCCTCAATTTTTTTTTTAAATTTCGGTGGCTTTTCTTTATTTTTTTTGAAAAGATTCATTTAAAAAAAAATAACAAGGCTGTTTTAAAAAAAAAAATTAAAAATATAAATATCGGCCGAGATATCGACTAGGCCCACAATTGATATATTTTTTTTTTTTTAAAAAAAGAAGAAATTGGCCGAGATCTCAGCCATATCGGCCGAATTTTTTTTTTATCTATCCGATACTTACCGTATTGGCCGAGATATCTCGAGCGTCCAAAACCCGAATTTTATACCCCTGTTTTCAGTTAGCGCGGAAGAGTGTCCCTTTTAGGGCTTTCAACGTGCCAACTATCAAACCCTCACTGAGACTAGCTTTGGGTTGGGCTAAAGTGGAGTTTATGTCTCTAAAATGTTTCTTCTATTTAATAAATGAACGTTTATAATAATGATAATGATGATAATAATGACAAAATTAATGGCTCAAATCATTTTCATTATAGAAGCTATTAGCCTATCCATAACTTTTTCTGAGTTTTGCTCAACCCTAATGATTTTTTTATGTGCTATTTCTCAATCCGTCATGTCCTTTTACACCTTATCAACTCAATTCCCTAAAAATAGATAAACATTAAAGAGAAATGATTAAGTGAAGGAGACCGACCATAATTGTAATCACTCGACCCTACATTTCAGGGTCTTAGAGAGTTCGTGGATCTTCAAGTTGCTTTTTTTGTGTTTTGGTGGCAGTGAAGATTGTGTAGGCTCCATGGCAGGTCCCAATTTACACAGTGTTGAGCTCGGAGCTCAAAGGGTAATTTGGTAATTTTGAATTATTGTGTGTTCTGTCATAAAAAAAAATGTTTGAAAAAAAAAATCACATGATTTTCTCCCGATATATATATATATGTATGTATGTATGTATGTATGTATGTATGTATGTATGTATGTATATATATATGTATATGTATATATGTATATGTATATATGTATATGTATATATATATATATATATGTCATTGCAAATAGATGATAATAATAAATCAAAATGTAAACCCCTAAGCCCTTAAAACTTAAGCTCTCTAAATCCTAACCTTAAAAGCCCCAAAATCGCAGCATTGTAGCGAATTGCTACAGTACCGCAATCCTCCCCTTTCTCTCTCGTTTGTCTCCTCTCATTCCTCTTCTGATCTCTCTTTCTCTAGGATCTCTCTCTCTCTCTCTCTCTCTCCCTCTCCTTCTCTCTCTTCTTCTTCTTTCTCCTCCTCGTTCTTCGATTGAGCCGACCCTAGCAGCTGATTTTCTGGCCGTATTTCCATCTCCAACCATCAGACCTCTGTCGCTAGCCAACGGATTTTCTCCCCTGTCGCCCCAGTGGTTCCAAGTGTGTGTTTTTCCCCTTCTTCCTCCTCCTCCTCCGGTTTTCTCTGATTTTCATGAAGTTTTTCTCGTTGGTTGCCTTTTAGTTTTCCTCGATTTTCCTCCCTTTTCATTGATTTTGTTAGTTTTCCTTGTTTTTCCCTCATTTTCCTTTGCTTTCCTCGATTTTACTTGGTTTTCTCAGATTTTCTCGATTTCCCTGAATTCCCTCTCCTTTACCCCTCTCCCGACTCAGTTGGGCAATTGAGTTGGCTCGACAAAGTCACCGAATAGACTCAGTTGAGCGCCTGCGTTGGCCCAACTCCTGGGCTCAGTTCAGCCCAACTCGGGATTGACCCATCTTGGCCCATTATGGTCCAGATCTGACTTTTACCCAGTCGACCCAACCAGTTTTGGTCCGGCCCAGTTCCTCGGCCCAACCCGTTTTCAGACCGGACCCATTGCCAGGCCCATTTTTTGAGCCCGTTTTCCAGCTCGGCCCAGTTTAGCCCATTTGGGACCTGACCTAGTTTTAAGCCTATTTTCAACTCGACCTCGTTTTAGCCCGTTTTACCTTATTTACTTATTCGCTCTTCCTTGTTTCAACAAATTGAGCTTCCTTGAACCTGTCGAGCTGCTTACGCGCTTTCACTTTTGACTCCACACACACTGTGAGGGTACTTATCACTGTTTTAGCAGACACTTGCATATATTAAACTGTTATCTCTGGATATGGAGTGACCGGGTGTAACCCTCTTTTTATATAGCCACTCGGTAAGGAAAAACTATTGCAATAAATATGTGGCAGAGGGTCTGCTCGGGAGTGCTCTTGTCAACTATATGCTTTGTACAGAACTTTAAATGGGACAATTGGAATTGAACGTGACACTTGGAAAAATTAATGGTGATACTTTGAGTGTTTATTCGCTAGATGTTATTGGAATCATGTAGAATATAGACATGTGTGACTAAATCTTATTATAAACTGTTGACTCGCATGAGATGAAATATGTTGTTGATTTTAAGTTAGTTGCAACAGAACATAGTCTTAATGTTGTTTATGATCATGATATCACGTGCATGCATTGGGGAGGTTGTTTACATAAGTATATGTTTATTTTGATGTGATGAGTTCGTTGTTAGGAGGACTTCCCCGTTACGCTCCGGCGGTCGAGGACCCCATAGGAGATATGGGTTTCCCCGTTGCGTTTCGGCGGTTGAGGTGTCTGCCCTTGAAATTGGCTTCCCCGTTATTCTCCGGTGGTTGAGACCCCCAAAGGGGATGCGGTTTCCCCATTGCATTCTGGCGGTTGAGGCAGTTGTGTATCATGCGGTCTCCCGTTTATAATGGTAGGGAGATCGGATTGTTGGAGGATAGTTGTAAGCTATGAAGATGATGTCTTACATTGGTCGGTGGGACCATTGGTTAATTGTGTAGTTGAGTACTCTTGTACTTAGACATTAATTCTATTATGATGTTCATTAATTTCCTATATATGTGATATGTGTATTTATATCACTGACATATGATGTAACGCCCCGTCCCGCTACGAACGCGTTATCTCCGAAACATCTCAAAAGTTGTAAAAGACAGTTATCGGGTCTAATTTTTTTTTTTTTGAAAATGGGTACTACATCCCGTTCGCAAATCACAAGCTAAAAAAGTCAAGGAGCAACAAACGACATTTGACTAATTGGACATAGTTATACAGTCATCCGATCAAGCATGTAATAAAAAGTTCATACAAATTAGAGTCTCAAAGTTTAAAAAATACACAAGAACATAAATGTTTAACTGCTATCGCTCCTCCCCAGATGCTTACTCAAAGGGCCCACACGGCCCCTTCGCGATCGGGTACCTGAAAGGTAAGGGGTGAGCTAACTAGCCCAATGAGTATATAATGCTTATCACAAGTTAGCAATATAAGTGGATGGTAAGTGTGCAAATGCAGAATATCATAACAACACGGGTACTTATATGCATTAAATCTAAATACACTCCAAACCAATATCCGCCGACCAAAATCGAGATATCATCCCGATAGCCCACATCGGGTCCTCCAACAAACTCTGATCTCCCAATCAGTACCATCGGAAGACTAAGGAATACGCAATTGTCTCACCCACATGAGCCGTGTCAAAAACCATCTCGACAACACTCGATGATAAAACACAACTGCCTCAACCACGCGAGCCGTGTTGGAAAACCACCTCGAGCACGCCCGATGATAAACACACAACTGCCACAACCACGCGAGCCATATCGGAAAACCACCTCGACCACGCCCGATGATAAAACATACAACTGCCTCAACCACGCGAGCCGTGTCGGAAAACCACCTCGACCACGCATGGGGAAGCCAATCTCTAGGGCAGGCACCTCAACCGTCGGAACGCAACGGGGAGACCCGCGACCCCTATGGGGGTCTCAACAGCCAGAGCGTAACGGGGAAGTCCTCCCAACAACCAACATCATCACGTCATCATAAACATATACGCATAAAAGATCATCCATCTCAATATCCAACGGTACATTGTCCGTTGTAGGTTACCTCTGATACAGGTACATGACTTCATAATCATTTATATGAACATAAGCATGTGTAACAATATATGCACGTAGTAAGATCTCAGACACAAACCCCATATTTACCATGGTCTCATTCACATATTATGAGTAGGCACTCAACATAAATTCATTCACATGGTATGGATAGACACGTAACTCATCGTCATTAAGTCTCAAGCATTATGTTTGACATCCAGCACATAACTCATTCTCATCATAAATTCGTTCAATTGTGATAATTAGATAAACGACATAAGCGGTTACAACGATATAAGCATGTTCTAACATAACAAACCAAAATCAACATCATGCGAGTCAAAAGCACATAACAAGTTGCTTAAAGACACCCCTCTATGTTCGACATGATTGTATTTGCATCTTACAAATAAACACTCAATGTATCATCAACATCTTCCAAATGTCATATTTGATATCAATTTATCCAATTAAAGCTTCTCACAATAGTGTATAGTGGACAAGAGTGCACTCGAACAGATCCTGGTCCACGTAATCATTCTCAACGGTTCACCCTTACCAAGTGGCTTAAATAAATAGAGGGTCCCATTCGAATCACTCCATGTCCGGAAGTACATATTTGATATATGCAATGCATGCTAAAATTTGTGATAAGTCCCCTCACCTGTGTGTGTCCTTGAAATCCAATGCGAGAAAACGAGTCAGGGGTTGAAGGGGCTTAGTCTGTTGAAACGAGAATACAAGAATAAGTAACTGGGTAAAACGGGTCAAACTAAGTCTGGACTACAAACGGGTCCAAAAGCGAGTTGGGTCCAAACCGGACTGAAATGGTCTCGAAACTGAAAAGTGGGTCCAAACCTGGGCTGGGCTCGAAATTGAGCCCAAAACTGGAGACTGGGTTTGAAATTGGGTCGGGCCTGAAACTGGGCAGAAACGGGTCGGGCCGAAGGTGGGCCAGGCCGAACTGGCTGAATTGGGTCTGGGCCTAGCTGGGCCGGACCAGATCTGGCGAACTGGGCCAAATCCCCTAGCCGGTTTGGGCCTGGGTTGCCAAGCCCAGAACCGAACCCACCCGAGTCAACTCAGTGACTCGACTGGGTTTGCTCGGGACTCATTGAGAAATCAAGAAAATAAGGAAATGAGAGGAAAAAGAACGAAAAAGAAGGAAAATAGGGGAAAACGAGAGAAAGGAAGGAGAAGAATGGGAGGGAAGAGATTACCCGGTCCGGCCGAAAGGAGGGGCAGCGAATCTGTACTCCAACGACGGCGGGAAGGATAGGATCCGATAGTGAAGCCGCCCGAATGAGATGGGAGCCGGAGGAGGAGGGAAGATCATAGGTAGAAATGGAAAAGGGGAGTGGTCGAGAGAAGGAGAGAGGGAGAGAGAGCGGCGGCGGCGGTGGCTTGACGGAGGGGAAAGAGAGAGCTTAGGGTTAGGGTTAGGAAGAGAGGAGAGGAGAGAGGGAAAGAGGAAGAGAGAAATGGGGAAGAGAGAGGAGCAGCTGCGGCGGCACTGTAGCATAGCTACAGTGCTGCCAAAAGGAGGTTATGAAGGGGGGTTTAGGGTTTTGGAAAAACTTTTTTCTTTTTTTTTTTTCTTTTTTTAAGAACCCACAAACTCTTGAATTATTTTATCATTTTTTTTAAACCAATAGCTCAAGCTATAATATTATATAAAAATATTATTAGTAATTATTTTATTCTCATTTATTTACAATTTTATTTTAAACTTTTAAGAAAAAGTCTCGAATTGCGTGAAAATAGAGTTTCAAAACTCACACTATTTTAAAAGAAAATGATTTCAAAACCCGAGAAAATCAAATATCGAACATCGAGAGAGAAAGATGTGTGATTTTTCAAGCATTTTTCATGACAAATTATATAATAATTCAAAATTACTGAAATACCATTCGAGTTCCCGAACTCGAAACCAAGCAAACTAGGGCCCACCACAGAGCCCACACCCTCCTCACTGTTACCACAATCCCGAAACAACTCAGAGATCTGAAAATCTAAAAAAAAAAAAATTCGAACAAACTCGGAACGGGTCATTACAACATTTTTCCCTTTAAAAAAATTCGTCATCGAATTTCAAACTAAACTCACACCTCTAGTCTTAAACAAGACTGGAAATTGTTTTCGCATCGCTGCCTCATTCTCTTAAATGGAAGTTTCCCTGCCTCTTCGCTACCAAACCACTAAAACCAAGTCGATAATCTTGTCACAAAGACTCCCCTACCTCGAATTCTCAATCTGAACGGATCCCTCTTCTAACGGTTAGCCAAACCCTCCTGCCGACTACGGGCAGTCAGCAACCTTTGCCTGATCGGTCCCACCTGCTTTGTAGTCATTGACCATACTCAGTCCTGACATCACTGAACCACTGATATCTGCCCAACATAGGGGTGATCTGCACGTCCTGCCATACAATGTCTCATACGGTGCCATCTTGATGCCGGATTGACAACTGTCGTTGGAAAGGGTCTCAACCAAGTATAAATGACTCTCCCAACTACTACCAGAATCCGAAACTTATGTTCAGAGTATATCCTCTAAGATCTGAATGGTCCACTCCGACTGACTATCTTTCTGTTGATGGAATGCTGCATTGAAACACAACTGTGCACCCCAATCTCCAATGAGGTTTACCAAAATTGAAAAACAAACCTCAAATCCTAGTCTGAAACAATGGACATGGGCATGCCATGCAATCTAACGAACTCGGCCGACTACCGTCAACCCAAAGTCTTTAGAGAAAACGTCGCCTTCCTGCCAACTTAGCCAGTCGATCCACTACGATCCATACTGCATGATGCCCTCGAGGTAATTTCGACAAACCAGCAACCTAAAAATCCATAGTAAGGTGGCCTGACTTCCACTGGGGAAACAACAGGATGCAATCTACCAGTGGGTCTCAAGTGCTTTATCTTGACATGTCGGCAAGTCAAACAATAGGTCACAAACTCAGCTATTGTCCTCTTCATGTTTCTCCACCAGATTTATTGATGTAGATCATGTCATATCTCCGTGCGTCCCGGATGTGCAATAAACTTGGAATGATGTGAGTGTCGTAATACCTCATCGCAACACTGTCCTAACATGGTTACAAACAGTCTGTCCTGAGAGAAAAAAAAACCAAACCATCATCTCATGTCACAGTCCATCCAAGGGTCCACTGCCACTGGTCACAGTATCTCTCAACGCGATGCACCTCTCATCCGTCTGTTGAGCTCTCAAAACTCTATCATAAATCCCTAGTTGGACAACTACGCTGCAAAAGTCTGGATGCTATAGCCTCCGATCAGACTCAACGAGGTTCCTCTAGCCATGCAACTCAAGGCGTTTGCAACTACGTTCGTCTTATCGGGGTGGTAAGACGGCACAAAGTCATAGTCACTAAGGTACTCCATCCACCGTCTCTGCATCATGTTCAACTCCTTCTTGAGTGTAACACAACAGTCACTAACCCCAAGTCATAATTAGGATGGTTCGGCCCCTTGGGTCTTAAAATGTCTCAAGCCATCTCAAGCCATAAGCCACCATTCTCCATCCTGCATCAGTAAACAATTCAAACCATTACCTGAAGCATCATAGAAAGCCGAATAGTCGTGGCCTCTCTCTGGTACAATCCACACTGAAGCGGAAGTCTGACTCTCCTTCAGCCTCTAGGTGATTGTCTCGCAAGCTTCGTCCCAAATGAATGGCACATTCTAGTAGGTCAAACTTGTCATGGGTGCGGCGACCTTGGAGAATCCTTGATAACTGCCGATAGTAACCCGCAAGACCCAAAAAGGCGGCGAACTTCAAGCACACTCCATGGTCGTCCCCAACTCAGGATAGCCTCAACCTTAGCCGGATCCGCGGCCACCCGCCAGTTGACATCACGTGCCCAAGAAACTGAACCTCTGGCTCTCAAAATTCACAATTGATGTACTTCGCACAAAGCTTGTCATCCCTCAAGACATGAAGTATGGTTCTCAAATGCTGCCCACTATCCTTCTTTAATGCTGAAAATATCAAGATGTCGTCGAAGAACACCATTACAACCTGTCCAAGCACGGTCTGGAAGTCCCATTAATTAGGTCCATGAATATCGTCGGGGAATTAGTCACCCCAAACGACATTCACCTCAACTTCAAGGAGTCCAAAAAAATGAGTGGGGAAAGTAGTCTCCTCAATATCGCACTCCCGCACCCTCACCTGAGGGTAACCGGAACGAAAGTCCATTTTGGTGAAGCACTCGGATCCTCTCAATTGGTCAAACAGATTACTAATCATTGGCAATTGATACTTGTTCTTCACTGTAATCATGTTCAACTGTCGATAGTCGATGCATAGTCTCATGGAGTTATCTATCCTCTTAGCAACCAACGCCGGTGCACCCCAAGATGAAGTGCTAGGTCAAATGAAGTCAAAGGTGTCTAACTCCCTGAGTGGTTTCTACAATTCCAAAGTATCTAACGGTAATCAAAACATAAACTCTTAGAGCCATCCCCTTCTTGGTCAACAAGGACGGTGCGCTCCAAGGAGGGCGCTAGGTCAATTGTAGCACTGGGGGAGCAGATCCGTAACAACCTTATCTCCTGACATGGAGGTAATCCAAGAAACTTCCCCAGAAAGACATCCGGAAACCCCCGGACCACGCGAAGCATCTCAACATCTGCCAACCCCAAACTCTCCTTCAAATCAATCTAACCACCAAGTTGCACAACTCCTCCACGCTCAGACTGTAAGTTGCAAGCCGCTCGACAATGCACCCACCGCGAGGAACTGACTCGTCACCCGCCTACAGCAACAATCCAAGGCGACCTGCAGGGAGAACGACCAATCCATCCCCAGATGACGTCGAACTCTGACATCCCCAAGACTTGTAAACTGACCTCCAATGCTAACTCCATTTGTTAAAATGCACGGTCGACAGGTCTGGTCCGCAACCAGCGAAAATCAAGACAAAAACAGAGGGGGATGCTGGAAATAAGTAATACACCGGTCAAGAGCTAAGAGACACCCATGTGCACTGCCCAAGCACCGAGCTCCTAATTCACTCATACATCGAAATTGAACCGTAACCTAAGTTCCAACAATCAACCTACCAGTTGAACCTATAACAATCTCTTAAAAGCCACAACTACCTCTAGCCATAACACTGGACTCACGGGAATCCTAAAGTCAAACATACAACCACATGCTCGGCCCCTAGGCACTCCCCGCAGTCCTAAGCCCAAAATGGGCCTAACTGGCAACTCAAACACACCAATTCCATTAACCACTCATGGAATTCCATCGGCCATCTACAGAGTTAGCCGGCCGGACTCACTCGGTAGGTGCCCATAGATTTCCAGTGAATCTACCTCTAATTACGATAGGGCGTATGACCAATCTGACTAAAAACCTAGAGATTCGCATCCTACAATTCCCATGACCATGTCATTGTGCACCACACACTCAAACAAGTGTACGACCTTTCCACCGACTAACAGGAGAATCAAACGCTAGTCGACCTTAAATCGAGCGACAAACCACCGCTAGATACGACTCAAGCAAACTAACTGAAGGATGGCGCATTAAGCCTACCATACAAACTTAGGGTATCTACGCACCATCCCAAAACCCAGTTCGATCCACCCTATCACACAGGGGATGAACCTAATATCTAGTAATCATCACATCTATCTCTGTCCCATGCACAGTTCGAGAGTTGAACCATGCTCTGATACCAACTGTAACGCCCCGTCCCGCTACGAACGCGTTATCTCCGAAACATCTCAAAAGTTGTAAAAGACAGTTATCAGGTCTAAATTTTTTTTTTTTTTTTGAAAATGGGTACTACCTCCCGTTCGCAAATCACAAGCTCAAAAAGTCAAGGAGCAACAAACGACATTTGACTAATTGGACATAGTTATACACTCATCCGATCAAGCATGTAATAAAAGGCTCATACAAATTAGAGTCTCCAAGTTTAGAACATACACAAGAACGTAAATGTTTAACTACTATCGCTCCTCCCCAGATGTTTATCACAAGTTAGCAATATAAGTGGATGGTAAGTGTGCAAATGCAGAATATCATAACAACACGGGTACTTATATGCATTAAATCTAAATACACCCCAAACCAATATCCGCCGACCAAAATCGAGATATCATCCCGATAGCCCACATCGGGTCCTCCAACAAACTCTGATCTCCCAATCAGTACCATCGGAAGACTAAGGAATACGCAATTGTCTCACCCACATGAGCCGTGTCAAAAACCATCTCGACAACGCCCGATGATAAAACACAACTGCCTCAACCACGCGAGCCGTGTTGGAAAACCACCTCGACCACGCCCGATGATAAACACACAACTGCCACAACCACGCGAGCCATATTGGAAAACCACCTCGACCACGCCCGATGATAAACCATACAACTGCCTCAACCACGCGAGCCGTGTCGGAAAACCACCTCGACCACGCCTGGGGAAGCCAATCTCTAGGGCAGGCACCTCAACCGCCGGAACGCAACGGGAGACCCGCATCCACTATGGGGATCTCAACCGCCGGAGCGTAACGGGGAAGTCCTCCCAACAACCAACATCATCACGTCATCATAAACATATACGCATAAAAGATCATCCATCTCAATATCCAACGGTACATTGTCCGTTGTAGGTTACCTCTGATACAGGTACATGACTTCATAATCATTTATATGAACATAAGCATGTGTAACAATATATGCACGTAGTAAGATCTCAGACACAAACCCCATATTTACCATGGTCTCATTCACATATTATGAGTAGGCACTCAACATAAATTCATTCACATGGTATGGATAGACACGTAACTCATCGTCATTAAGTCTCAAGCATTATGTTTGACATCCAGCACATAACTCATTCTCATCATAAATTCGTTCAATTGTGATAATTAGATAAACGACATAAGCGGTTACAACGATATAAGCATGTTCTAACATAACAAACCAAAATCAACATCATGCGAGTCAAAAGCACATAACAAGTTGCTTAAAGACACCCCTCTATGTTCGACATGATTGTATTTGCATCTTACAAATAAACACTCAACGTATCATCAACATCTTCCAAGTGTCATATTCGATATCAATTTATCCAATTAAAGTTTCTCACAATAGTGTATAGTGGACAAGAGTGCACTCGAACAGATCCCTCTCCACATAATCATTCTCAACGGTTCACCCTTACCGAGTGGCTTAAATAAATAGAGGGTCCCATTCGAATCACTCCATGTCCGGAAGTATATATTTGATATATGCAATGCATGTTAAAAACTGTGATAAGTCCCCTCACCTGTGTGTGTCCTTGAAATCCAATGCGAGAAAACGAGTCCGGGGTTGTAGGGGCTTAGTCTGTTGAAACCATGACACAAGGATAAGTAACCTGGTAAAACGGGTCAAACTAAGTCTGGACTACAAACTGGTCCAAAAGCGAGTTGGGTCCAAATCGGACTGAAATGGGCCCGAAACTGAAAATTGGGTCCAAACTTGGGCTGGGCTAGAAATTGAGCCGAAACTGGAAACTGGGTTTGAAATTGGGTCGGGCCCGAAACTGGGCAGAAACGGGTCGGGCCTAAGTGGGCCGGGCCGAATTGGCTGAATTGGGTCTGGGCCTAGCTGGGCCCAACCAGATCTGGCGAACTGGGCCAACTCCGCGAGCCGAGCTGGGCCTGGGCTGCCAAGCCCAGAACTGAACCCACCCTAGTCAACTCAGTGACTTGACTGGGTTGGCTCGGGACTCATTGAGAAATCAGGAAAAAGAAGGAAATGAGAGGAAAAAGAAGGAAAAAGAAGGAAAATAGGGGAAAAAGAGAGAAAGGAAGGAGAAGAAGAGGAGGGAAGACATTACCCGGTTCGGTCGAAAGGAGGGGCGGCAAATCTGAACTCTGTCGACGGCGGGAAGGATAGGATCCGACAGTGAAGCCGCCCGAACGAGATGGGAGCGGGAGGAGGAGGGAAGAGCATCGGTAGAAATGGGAGAGGGGAGTGGCCGAGAGAAGGAGAGAGGGAGAGAGAGAGCGGCGGCGGCAGCGGCTTGAGGGAGGGGAAAGAGAGAGCTTAGGGTTAGGGTTAGGAAGAGAGGAGAGGAGAGAGGGGAAGAGAAAGAGAGAAATGGGGAAGAGAGTGGAGCAGCTACGGCGGCACTGTAGTATAGCTACAGTGCTGCCGAAAGGAGGTTATGAAGGGGGGTTTAGGGTTTTGGAAAAACCTTTTTTTTTTTTTAAGAACCCACAAACTCTTGAATTATTTTATCTTTTTTTTTTTTAAACCATATAGCTCAAGCTATAATATTATATAAATATATTATTAGTAATTATTTTATTCTCATTCACTTACAATTTTATTTTAAACTTTTAAGAAAAAGTCTCGAATTGCGTGAAAATGGAGTTTCAAAACTCACACTATTTTAAAAGAAAATGATTTCAAAACCCGAGAAAATCAAATGTCGAACATCGAGAGAGAAAGATGTGTGATTTTTCAAGCATTTTTCATGACAGATTATATAATAATTCAAAATTACTGAAATGCCCTTCTAGTTCCCGAACTCAAAACCAAGCAAACTAGGGCCCACCATGGAGCCCACACCCTCCTCACTGTTACCACAATCCCGAAACAACTCAGAGATCTGAAAATCTAAAAAAGAAGGAACAAACTCGGAGCGGGTGATTACATATGATATGGTTATTCCCTTTACTGGACTAGTTAGCTTACCTCTTACCCTTCAGGAGTTTGTTGGAGGACCCGATGTGGGCCACAGAGATGATGCCGCAGACTGATAGGTGGATCATTGGTTGGTGGTGCAGTTGGATCTTATGCATATGAGCACCCATTTTATTACGATATTCTTCCATTCATGCATATGAGATCTAATTATATTGCTGACATTTGATATGTATTATCTCTTCACTAGGCTAGTTAGCTCACCCCTTACCTCTCAGGTACCCCGATTGTGGAGGGACTAGGTGGGGCCCTTTGAGCAGGCGCCCGTAGAGGAGCAGTGGTTAGACATTTTATAATATATTGTTCTTACTTGAGAGATGTTGTTTTATATGCCCCCTTTTTGTACGTTGTTTGTTTTCGGATGATGTATAACTGTGTTCGAATAGTCTATGATTGTTTCATGCTTTATTGGTATGTTGAACCTTACTGTCAATTGTTGAGTGGGAGGTAGTTGCCCCGATATATATATATATATATATATATATATATATATGCCCGATATTGTTCTTTTGTGATGTTTTAAGATATTTTGGAGATAACGTGCCGTAGCGAGATGGGACGTTACAATAATAAGGCCATTGGTCAGGTATAGGAGATATTATTAGTAAATATCTTTATTTAATGATTTAATTTTAATCTTAAAAAAAGGTAAGAATGATTTACTGGTCTCATATTTGATAGTTTGAGAAGTTACATGATGAACTACCCAACAATCCAAAATTTATTTATCAGTATTGAATCCCAACACCATAAATTTACTGTCTGAAGACTTTAAAAGTTTGAAGCCTGAACATTTCTTAGGCCAACGGACAAAAAGATGGCATATATTTCTTTCATTGTGGGTAAAAACGTTGGAATAATTAATTTAATTAAAATTAAATAAGTGACCATTAGGCTTCAGTGGTCAAGAGCCAATGGCTCTTACATTGAATTTTCTGAAAAAGGTTCACCTTATTGAATTAGAGAGTCATTTCACCAGCATTGATGGAGAAATCCAAATTACTATAAATATGAGTGTCAAATGGAAAATCAAATATGCTAAAAATAGTAATCATTTAGTGATTTGAGAAAAAACTTGAATGTTGAAAATCACCCGCCTAACTGTGCTCACTCTCTAATTCCAACCTCTCAGCACTTCATCTTCTAACTTTCTTTTTCTAACAAATTTCAAAATTTGGTGGGTTGAGTGTGATAAAGTATTCGAATATAAATCCATTAATGAATGTTGTTGGAGTGGTGGCTACGAACCTGTTAGTGTTACGCGCGGAAACAAGAACAAACGAACTGGAAAATGAAACATACAGCACAACACTATTTTTAAGTGGTTCGGCCCAACTAGCCTACGTCCACGGAACAACAGAAATCTTCACTATGAAAATGAAAGAATACATGTACATAATAAAGACTCCCATGAGTCTAAAGTCCAAACCCGAAGACCTGAGCCCCTTTGTACACCCCTCTTATCTTACCACTCTCATGTTTAGAAGAACTCATCTTCCATCCCGCTCTCCTCTAGCCTTCCTGCGCTCTACGAGCACATCCCGAGGTGTTCACGAACACTACGTCTCCTTTGATGGTGTCAACGTCTGTGCACATCCTCCACTGTTGTATGCAGACACCTCCACCGTTGAGAGCAAATCTCCGCAACCATCCAATGCACCCTCCATGTATTGGCTTCCATCATGGCCTAGGAAGACACTCGTCCAAAAAGCCGTCCTCTGGACGTCCCTCTCTCGATGCTCTCTGTGTCCCTCAATGGGTGTGTTCCCACATACATGCATATGTATATAGGACCTTTTTTATATATATATATATATATATATAATGACAGTTCACGTGTTGTCTCCTCTATAGTAGTTGCCTGGTATTAAGCTTCATAGCATATAGTAACTCAACCATGTGAATCTCTTCCCATGCAATGCTTAAGATATTACTAAGGTGTAACTTCCATATGTGTTCTCACATAATACTATTCCACGCCTGTGATGAGCCAACATTAGCAATGCCTAATCTAATTAGGCATATTGCCAATGGAATATGCCAAGTAGAACCCTTTTCTTCGGGAGAATTTCCAGCCCATGATAATTCGGTGAAAACACATCAGCCATACTGTCTTTTACTGCTGTAAAAGATTCAGACACGGTGCCTGACTTCCATCTCTGTGCATCCGCCAATATGTTCTCCAAAATAATCTGTTTCCTATTACGGTGCTAATCCCATTAGCAATTGCACACGTCAGGCCTGACCGAAAATCTGGCTTCACATTGTTGAATCGAGCCACACGATCCCAACAAAACCTGTTTAGGAAGTGAGAGTTTTGAGTTTGTTTCCCACTCTAATCCAAAGGGTCACTCCTTATAGAGTTATTTAGTTTCTGTAGGTAAGGAGGCTTGCATGCCCTAAGGATTAGTCGGGTGTTCTAAGAGACCGAACACTTTAATCATAAAAGAAGAAGAGAGATACCAAACATAAAAAATCCAAACAAACAGCACACATACTTGCAGGAGTGTTTAAAAGAGAGAGTTGGAGTTGTCTTACATAAGATAGGTGGTAATAATCTTATTTATTTTGCATTATATGATGGATTTTGTGCATCAATCTTGTTGACCAAAGTTTTCTGCATTCGTATTCTTCCACAAAGCCATTAGATATGATGTGTTAGCCAGTGGTCGGAGGCCTTGCAACTTACCGGGAGGAATCAACGTAAAGTCGAACTCGGCGTGGATTATAATCCATGGTAACAAAGTAACCGGGCAGAATGACTTGAAAGATGGCCATTGGCATGTCTTATTTTATCTTTGCTTCTGCTTCTTCTACAGTCAGACCCACTACTTCCGGCCATGTCCTTTTATTCATTGACAAGGAATGATTCTCTCTCTCCACATTCACTCCATCCGATACCAATGCTGCAAAACATAAGCAAAAGAACAAGTTCATTGCATTTGTCTTTCTTAATTCATTTGCAAAGCCGAGGAGAGTTTTATTTTTTACAAATATTCGTTATTTATTTATTTATTTTATTTTTTTTGAAAAAAAACGAAAAACAACCCAGTTTTTTTTTTCTAAAATTGGAAGACACAAATTTCGGCCAGAGCTCATGACTGATATCTGGATTTTTTTTTTTTAAATGATAAACGAAGATATCACCTATTGTATCGGCCGAGATTTGTGTCTCTGGTATAGATTATGAAATGCATAGGTATCTTAATATTTTAATCCATTCATACTTTGATAATCTCAGTCTTAATAAAATTAAGTAAAACATTTAATTATTGTAAAATTTCCATTATATTAGAAAAAGTGAATGGTATATTTCAAAGAAGATGGAGAAACTCAACATTTGGTCTGTGGCTTTTTCTTTTTCACCTAAAATCACTAGTTATCTATTAAAACTAGCCCACTATTAAAAAATTTAAATAATAATTATAGCAATAAAGATAATAAATAACTAAAGAAAACCGTAAGAATATTTACTCTTACATGTTTTAGGTCTTTATCAATATTGGTCAGGTTACACATTACTGTTGATCATTGTGACAAATACCGTTCTCGGGATATTAACGGCAATTGGTAATAACGGGATATTTTTAAATTCTCAGATTTTTACAGGAAATTTAACAGGAACATCTCGCGGAAAATATAATATTTAAAAAATAAAAAAATAGAATAAATAAAAATGATATAGGGAATTTACCGGGATATTATCGCGTTATTAACGTTTATCGTGTTTTTAACGCTATTTTATCGGGAATTTATAGGAAATTTATCGACGTGGCGATAAAAACGCGTTTTTAACGCGGTAATGGTATTTTGCCTATAAAAACGCGGTAGATTTGAAAATACTGCCGATATTTGTGACAAGGCTGTTGATGCAGAGGAGGGAATTATTGAAGATTTGTTTCTATTCGTGGGTTGATATGATTAACTACGATTTTAGTAGTTTTTACATTGGGACTTTTCTAATCGATAATTACTAAAAGAGGTTGCTCCATTACTTGCATCTTATGCTCTTGTAACTATTTATATTTCTGTTGTGATCTCCATTAGTGAGAGATAATGAATAAAAACTCTCTCACGTAAATTATTGTCGTTTATTGTTATTTATTTTATTTCGTTATAAACGACAATTACAGTTAGATGAAATGTAATTCAAATGTTACAGTATTTTAATTTCTCTATAATATTTTTTAATTTACACGTGGAAAACCACGGGATATCCAACGTAAAACCCTATGGGTGAGCCCACTACCCCTAGGGCACACCCCTAGGGCATACCAAGGTTAGGCCATGGTGTCTACCATTATGTTCACGTAATGACGACAACAGAATCACGTGCTAGGTTCGAACCCCCATTTCCTCACTTGGTGTGCCCTAAAGGTAGTGGGTATCATCCCTAAGGAATTTATGCTGGGTTTCCCACTGTTTCTGATGCAGGCCAAGCTGCATATGAAGATTTAGATCTTGGGTTTCATGACGAATCAATGATAGAAACCCAAAGTAGGTGTTCTCGTTTCTTGGGTTCTCACACGGGACAAATCAAAGAACATCTAATGAATTTAATTTGTGTAGAATTGAAATTTAATTAAGTTTTAACAATCCCAAGACATGAATACATTCACCATGCAAATAATTAAAATAACTTAATTAAATATAATTCAGATACATGAACAAATTAATTTCAGAAGATAATATCGACTCACCGACCTCGGGAGAAGATGGATAAAAGAAAGCCTCAGTTTTTCTTTCAAATTCAATAAAAATTCCAGTCTATCTAATTACAAAGTGTGGCCACATATTTATTGGCCTTTATTTGCATGTAATAAAAGAAATAAATAAAAAAGAATAAAATATCCAATCTTGACTCGGACGGTCCAACCCCTTATTCTTTGCCTTCCTTTCTTTATTTGATTTATTTCCCATTCTATCTTTCTTCCTTCATGCTGCTCGTTCCGCATTTGAGTATGGGCTGTTTGGGTAACAACAAATATTTCTTTGCTATCTTGTTGTTTTTGACAACTTTCCCATCTTCTTCGTTTGAACCATTGAACATGCACCGTGTGGGACTTAGTGGGACCCACTAGATAGCTAACATGGCCCTCAAGATGGGCCCCTCTTTTTCCACCATCGGTCTGATTGTATATCTGGAGAACATACTCATCAGTTTTGATCAATTGGGTCGAATCATCTTCGCTCGAGCCATCGTCGGGCTTATTGAGCCTAATGCTTGCATCAGTTCCCACACGTAAATTCAACTTTGACCATCCATCACACCCAACTTTGACCATATTTTGACCATTTGACCCTTAACTTTTTAGGTTTGTCCGGACAACCTTCGGAGCATAGATTACCAACCAATGACTGTTAATTCATCCTTTGTCCCTTACTCTCACAATCCCTAATTTTTCAAGCCTTGTCTCCATCAAATTAAGGGAGTCAAATTACCTTCTGCAGCATGCTCAAATCAAATCATTCCTTGTTGGCCAAAATCATTAGCGCTTCATTGATGACACTTACCCATGCACACCTCGATACCTCTCCACTGATGACCCTACCAAATCTACCCCAAACCCCGAGTATACCACCTTGGTACAGATAGACCAAACTCTTGTAGGTATCCTCAATGCTACTCTCTCTGAGCTAGTCCTAACACAAGTTGTTGGACTCTCCACTTCCCGTCAGATTTGGGATTGCTTCCAGCGCAACTTCTCTCAACAATCATTGGCGAATGTGACCCTTTTGCGTATTCAGCTGCTTTCTATTTCCAAAGGCGACAAATCGATCTCTGAGTATCTTCAGCATGCCAAGTCACTTGTCGATTCACTTGCTGCTATCAATGCCTTTGTGACCAACGATGATCATATCACATCTGTTCGTCGGGATCTTGGCTCAAATTGCTCCATGTTGGTCACTGTTATCATCAACTTTCCGCTGCTACCAATGTTTTCGGATCTTCGGACTCGATTCTTATCCTTCGAGTCCCATATCTCCTACCCGATTCCTAGTGAATCTTCTGCAAGCAGTATTCATGCTCACCCCACAGATCTCTTCTCTTCTCGGTGGCGTGGGAAATCCTCTCGTGATGGTCGCACTTGTCGTGGTGGGCGCTGTCGATCTGACTCATCGCCCACATCTTAGCTTGGTCGTGGTGGATCTGGTCATGGTAACTTAGGTCGTGGTGGCTCTGGTTGTGGCTACAAATATCGCGGATGTTCCCCTTCATCCTTAGAACTTTAGGGACACCACCCTCCTCCTACTGTCCAGTGTGAGATTTGCTTCAACTTTGGTCATACTACTGCTACTTGCAACCATCGCTACCCCCAAGAGCGTCAGTTAAAAAGGATCTTACATCTACCTTCGTTAGCATACAACTTGCTCAACTTGCTGATTCCAGCTGGTATTCCGACACTGGTGCGACCAATCATATGACTGGCGATGCCCACTCCATGAGCAACATTTCTCATTATGAAGGTATGGATCGGGTTGTGTTAAGCAACAATGACTCTCTCCCTATTGCGTATACTAGTAGTTTTTCTCTTCCATCATGCTCATCTTGTTTCTATCGCTCTAAGGTGTTGCATGTCCCTCGCATGTCTAAAACTCTCATTTTCGTTGCTTAGTTCACCAAGGACAACTCTGTTAGCTTCACTTTCTTTCCGTGGGGATTAATTATTCATGACTTACAAACATGCGCTATTTTGTTTCAGGGACGATGTGAATCTGGTCTTTACCCTCTCAAATCTTCTACTGCACCTCCCCATGCATGTGGGGATGGTGGCCGCCTGCTCCATCTTCAACAGTCAATATTCATCCTATACAGACCATGTAACGTCCCGTCCCGCTATGGCATATTATCTCCGAAAAATCTCAAGACATCACAAAGGAATAGGTAACGACATTTTTCTTTTAAGCGGGGCAACTACTTTCCGCCCAAAAACTGGCAATAAGGTTCAACATACCAACATAACATGAAACAATCATAGACTATTCGAATACAGTTATACATCATTCGAAATCAAACAACATCCAAAGAGGGGTCACATAACACAAGGTCTCCCAACTAAGAACAACGTAATTATAAAATGTCTAACCGTTGCTCCTCTACGGAGCCTACTCAAGGGTTCTACCCAATCCTTTTGCAATCGGGTACCTGAAAGGTAAGGGGTGAGCTAACCAGCCCAGTGAAGACATAAAGCATATCACATGTCAACAATATAAGTAGCCATCATATGCATGAATGCAAAAATATCGTAATAAAAGGGGTGCTCATATGTATGGGATCCAACTACACCACCAACCAATAATCCACCGACTAGTCCACGACGTCATCTCGGTGGCTCACATCGGCTCCTCTAGCAAACTCCTGGAAAGTAAGAGGTGGACTAACTAGTCCAATAAAGGAAATAACCATATCATACCTCAACGACATATATATATATATCAGATATCGAAAAATAATGGACATCATAATAGAGTGCATGTCTACGTACGAGAGTACTCAACTACACAATTAACCAATGGTCCCACCTACCCATCAGAGGTATAATCTCCATAACTAACAACTGTCCTCCAACAACCCCGATCTCCCTATCAAAATAAAAGGGAGACCGTATGATAAGCAACCGCCTCAACCGCCGGAATACAACGGGGAAACCCGCATCTCCCTATGGGGGTCTCGACAGCCGGAGCATAACGGGGAAGCCAATCTCAAGGGCAGGCACCTCAACCTCCGGAATGCAACGGGAAAACCCGCATCTCCCTATGGGGGTCTTGACCTCCGAGGTGTAACGGGGAAGTCCTCCCCATAATCAAACTCCTCACATCATCATAAGTATATGCACATGTCAATAGTTCCTCCGTCTCAACACCCAACGGCGCGTTGTCCGTTGTGGGTTACCCCCAATGCATACGCATGATTTTACGATTATATATAACAACATAAGTATATAACAAAATCTCAAAATACAAATCCACATACTCATCATGATCTCATTTACATATTACAAATCGCACGTGTCATGTTGTCAACCGGGCTCAAGCATCACATCCAAAAATCCAGACACATATCTCACTTTCAGTATAAATGCATTCACATGTTATAATTAAATGAACAACATATTATCATTAAGTTTCTAACATCATGTTCAAACACCCAACGTATGTTTTATTCTCATCATAAAATCATTCACATGTTATAGTTGTAACGCCCCGTCCCGTTACAGGCGCGTTATCTCCGAAAAACCTCAGAAGTTACAAAGACGGATATCGGGTACAAGAATGGCAGCCATTTTTTTTTTTAAAAACCGAGGTAACTACCTCCTGTCCAACAGCTCATAAATTCAAAACTAAAATAAACAAAATGAACCACAAATGTAAATAAATCAACAAGTTATACTGTCATCCAAACATACTTGTGGTTGAATCTGTGCCACTAAGGTTCTCAAACATCAAAAAATAGCATAAGCATAAACTTCTATTCTCTACTTCTCCTCTCCTAGTATTTGCTCAAGGGGCCCGTCTGGCCCCTCCGTGGTCGGAGTACCTGAAAGGTAAGGGGTGAGCAAAACAACCCAGCGAGAGAACATATCACATATTAACAAGATAGTTATCAATTACATATGAAGGGGCAGGAAATATCACAAGTGAATAAAACACCCATGTCTACCATATTCGACTGATATATAAATCGATATTCCATAAACCAAAACTAAGAGGTCATCCTCATAGTTCACATCAGGTCCTCCAACAAACCCCAGTCTCCCTACTAGTATCATCGGGAGACAAAAAAAATACACAACTGTCTCACCCACACGAGTCATGTCGGAAACCACCTCGACCACGCCCGAGGGAACCAAAATCTAGGGTAGACACCTCGACCGCTGGAACACAACGGGAAACCCACATCCCCTATGGGGTTTCGACCGTCGGAGTGTAACGGGGGAGTCCTCCCAACCACCAAGCTCATCTCATCATCATAAATGTATACACATAAATAAAACCTCACATGCATGCACATAGTATCATGATCATGTATGACAACACAACCATTTCCTAACATAACATCAATATCAACAGCATGCATCCTCATGCGGTCAACGACACATAACAATGCTTAGGCTCATACTTCTACATCCAACATACGATTACATTTACCACTTATGCATGAACACGCAACAAATCGCAACATCTTCCAATTATCGTGGTCACATCTGTCATAATATCATATATGTGTTATGATTAATCACAAACATGTTTTCAACAACCTTCAAGCATCAATAATCATTCATTCAACCAAATTTTTCCATTAACCACATACAATTGACATGGGTGAACCCGAACGGATCCTTTGCCACATATTCATTTCAACAGTTCCCTTACCGAGTGGCTTAATAAACGAAGGGGTCCCATTCAGGTCACTTGATGTCCAAGATCATAGGTTAAGAATGCAAATGCATGCTGAAACAGTGATATGTCCCCTCACCGCGTGTGTTGAGTCGAAAGTCCAAAGCGAGCAAGCGACTTGTTTGGGTTGAAGGGAGTTCAATCTGTAGAAACACGGAAGAACGGATAAGTAATCATGCCAAAACAGGTCAAGAAAAGAGGCCGGGAGAAAACGGGCCTAAAACTGGGCCGGGTCCAAAACGGGCCGAACTGGGCCGGGTGGATTGGGCCGGAAACATGGGCCTGCCAGACATGGACCGAACATGGTTTGGGCCTGGTTGGGCTTGGTCCGGGTTGGGCCAGGCCCAAAACGGACTGGGCCTGAAACTGGCCGAGCTGAAGGTTGGGCCTAGCTTGAAACTGGGCCTGGAACTCGGGTCCAACACTGGGAACTGGGACTGGTCTGCTGGGCCCAGAACTGAACCCAGCTGAGTCAACTCGGTGACTTGACCGAGTCAGCTCAGTAACCCACCAGAAAACAGGGAAAAGAAGAGAAAGAGAAGAAAAAGAGGAAAACTAGAGAGAAAGGGGAAGGGGGCACCTGATTTCGACTGAGATCCGGGCTCGGGCGGCGACAAGGAAGGGCTGAAGACCGACGATTTGGATAGATGTCGACAGAGCGGAGGTGGAGGATGGAAAACCCAACCGGAAGAAAAAAGGGCAGAACGACCGATTTGGGGATGGGTTGCAGATGGCTGAAAGAGAGATTAGAGGAGATGGTGGAAAGAGGGTCGATGCAAGGAGGGAGAAGAGACAAGGGGCGGCGGCCGCTCAAGAGAGGAAAGGAGAGCTAGGGTTTGATGAAAGGAGGGGGAAGGAGAAGATGAGAAGAGAGGGTAGAGAGGAGGCTGCGGCAGCACTATAGCTATGCGCTACAGTGCTGCCAAAAAAGGGGGTTTTAAAGGAGGGGTTAGTTTTAGGGTTTCTTTTCTTTTTTTCTTTTTTTTTTATAAAATAAAAATCTTCAATTTTTAAAATATTTTAAAAAGTTCGAAAAATTCAATTGACAAACATCGAGGGAAAACGTGTGACTTTTGAACCAGTTTTCATGATATATGTGCAATAATTATAAATTTACCAAAATGCCCTTCTAGTTCCCGAACTCAAAAATAGATAAGCTGGGCCCACCATGGCACCCACACTCCTTTCACTGTTTCCAAGGTCCCTAAAACAACTCAAAGATCCGAAAGTCTTTTCGAAAAAAATTAGAAATTCGGGACGGGTCATTACAATAGCTAAATACACATGTTGTCGATAACTGTCAAGTATCATGTTCAATATTCATTTGTCCGATCAAAACCTTCCATTTAATCGCATATAACTGACATGAGTGCACTCAAATAGATCCCTCACCACAGATTCATTCAACAGTTCCCTTACCGAATGGCTTAATAAACGACGGGCCCCACTCGAGTCACTTCATGTCCAAGGTTGAGGTTTAAATAGATGCAAATGCATGCTAACAGTGATAAGTTCCTTCACAGTGTGTGCGGAGTCAGAAATTCGAAGCAAGCAAGTGGCTTGAAAGGTTGTAGGGAATGCAGCCTGTTAAAACAAGGAAAAAAAAGAATAAGTAAATAAGATAAAAAGTGCTAAAACGAGGCCAGATAGAGAAAAGGGCCTAAAACAGGGTTGGGCCCAAAATGGGCCGAACTAGGCCGGGCTGCGAAAATGGGCCGGGCCAGGAAACGGGCCTGTCAGACTGGGCCGGACCCAAACTGGTTGGGCCAGATCCAGGGCTAAGCCCAAGGAAGAGTCTGGGCTCCGAGGTTGGGCCTGAGTGGATCGGGCTGGGTCCAAGACCCCAGGGCCCGAACTAAGTTTGTTGGAGACTCAGCGGAACAGACTCAATTGCCCAACTGAGTCGGAAAAATTGGAAAAATGAAATCAGGAAAAACGGGGAAAATCAGGGAAAATCGCAAAAGAACATGGAAAACCGAGAGGGAAGAAAAGGGAAGAAGGAAGAAAAGGGGGGGTACCTGGAATCGACGTGCGAACGGCGAGAATGAAGGGGATTCTGACGGTCGGGGTGGAAAGGGCTGACGGAAATCGGCTGGAGCAGTGGCCAAGCGTTGCAGAGGTCGAGGGAAGAAGAAGGAGAAGGAGAAACCAAAAGAGTGAGAGAAGCAAGGCGGCGGCGGCAGCGGGTTTGGCTAGGGTTTGCCTGTAGCGAAGGGGGGAGAAGAGAGACGAGGAAAAGAATGGATTGCGGCACTGTAGCTAGAATACTACAGTGCTGCGGGAAAGGCATCAAGAAAAAGGGGGTGCTAGGGTTTTCTTTTTGTTTTTTAAAGATAAAAGGCTACAAAATCGAAATCCCAAAAAAAAATTTCTCGAATGTTGAAAGTCGAGCGAAAAAATGTGTGATTTTCAACAAATTTTTTCATGACTAAACATAAAAATTATGAAATTACTAAAATGCCCTTCGAGTTTTCACACTCGAAATCAGATAAATGGGACCCTCCCCGGAGCCCACACTCTCCTCACTGCTACTACGGTCTCGAAAGAGGTCCGAAATCTCTCTAAAAAAAAAAAGGAAACACGGAACGGGTCGTTACAGACCAGGGCCAAATGTGGTATATTCAAACCTCGAAAGCATGCTGATTTTGTCACTAGACATCCTCTGCCGCAAGCCTTTGCCTCTATGGTCACTTCTTCTGATGTTGAGCCTACTTGTTACACTCAAGCGATCTGGTCCCCAGAATGGAGACAAGTTATGAATGAAGAGTTCAATGCTCTTCTTAAGCAACACACTTGGTCACTTGTCCCTCCTCGACGTTATTCCAACACAGTTGGGTGTAAATGGGTCTTCAAAATAAAAAAAGGAGCTCTGACGTTAGCATTGAACGATACAAGACACGACTCATTGCGAAAGGGTATTGACTATGATGAAACATTCAATCTGGCAGTGAAGCCGACCACCATCCGCACTGTGCTCAGTCTTGCCGTGTCTAATGCTTGGTCTCTTCATCAGTTGGATGTCAAAAACACCTTTCTTCATGATTCTCTCACTAAAGAAGTTTATATGGCCCAACCTCCAGGATTTGTTGTTCCCCGTCGACCCCATCATCTTTGCAAACTTCACAAAGCCATCTATGGACTCAAGCAAGTACCTACAGCGTGGCTTCAACGGTTCCACTCCTTTCTTCTATCTTATGGCTTTCTTCAGAGCAAAGCTGAGAGCTTCATGTTTATCTTTCGTCAAGACTCTGCTATTATGGTACTTCTTCTATATGTTGATGATATTGTCTTGACAGGGAATGCCTCATATCTACTTCGCTCCTTTATACACCGGTTGGGTACAAAATTTGAGATCAAAGATCTCGGTATGCTTCATTATTTCCTGGGTATTGAAGTGGCTACAACCTCAAGGGAGCTTCATCTCACTCAAAACAAGTATACCCTAGACATCCTTCAGCGCAGCAAGCTCCTCAACTGTAAACATTGTTCCACACCGACTGCTTCCAAAGCTCAATTATCTCATACCTCTGGTGACTTTCTCTCTGATCCTACTACATATCGTCACCTTGTCGGTGCCCTTCAAGATCTTACTATCACTTGACCACATATTGCATATGCAGTACATGTTGTCTCTCAGTATATACGTCAACCACGCATGCCCCACTTCGATGTTGTTATAAGGATTCTTCGTTACCTTAAAGGGTCTCTTGGTCGTGGCATACCTATCCAGCGTACCACTCGTGCTTTGCGTTTGGTTGCCTACTCTTATACTGATTGGGCATGATACCCTGATAGTCGTCGATCCACCACTAGTTACTGTATATTCCTTGGCTCTACCTCAATCTCCTGTTGTGCCAAGAAGAAACCGACAGTCTCTCGTTTCAGTGTTGAAACTGAATACATGGCTCTTGCGTATACTTGTGCCGACACAGTATGGATCAATAATCTTCTCTGCGAACTCATTTTCTACCTTCTTCTCCGACAGTCATCTACTGTGATAATATCAGTGCTACTTATACGCAGCCAATCCCGTGTTCCATGCTCGCAGTAAACACATTGAACTTGATTACCACTTTGTTCGTGAACGTGTTGTTGCCCGCACTCATCACATTCAGTTTGTTTCCTCTCTTGGACCAACTCGTAGACATCTTCACCAAAAGACTGCCACGACAACGTTTCTCACAGCTATGTTCCAAAACTCGTCTATTCCCCACCGTCGAATTTGCAGGAGAGTATTAAGTGAAACCAGTCTTCTAGCTGATATGTTTCCTAATCCTAGTGTGTTTCCTAGTCTTACTAGACTTGTGTTCTTGTACTCTACGTGTAATCTCAAAACCATGGGGCTCCTTCCCTAAATTGGACTATATTGTATATATAAGAAGGGTCTTAACAATGGAATATATGACAGAAATTATCAAATCTCTTCCCGAGATGATGCTACAATTCAAAGCATGGAAATTTTTCTTTACAAATAGCAGAAGATATATGAATGAAACCAGCAGTAGAAGAAACCTTGGATAGAGATTTTTATGTGTAAAGAAATCATGAAAGAGAGTCAAGAGGTAGGACTTACTTTTCTGCTCTTTGTACAACGGAAAACCTATTTGCTCAGTTTTCTCCACTGCTTAATTTATACATAGCCGCAATGAAAAGATGAGAAGAAGAGAAAACAGTGAGATGTTGCAAATACTTACAAAAGCATTAATCTTTAAAATATTGGGAGAACATTCATGTATGATAAACTAGTGACATGTCTAACAAAATGGAATAATCTCATATTTAATTTTATTAAACTTTGTTATAGTCTTAATTATCTCATATAAATATGTAACTTAATTATCTAATATGTACAAGAAAACAGGATATCTCATATGTAACTTGATTATCATTGTTGTAAACTTCAGTAATTACATGAATTCTAAGAAAATCAGAGAAATTAAGTAATTAGGATGTGAGAAAAAAAATAAAAGAATTAAAGGCATTAAAAACTATGTTTTTTTATCAATCTGATTAAGATAATTTATTTCAGTTTTATATTTACACACAAATACTTTTCGATGAACCCATTAGATTGGGCCAAAATGAGTCTCACATGTGATATAAAAGTTTTAAGATTAAAAATATAATTTGAAGATCTTGAAAATTTAGGTTTATTAGTCCAATCAAGATGATTTTTTCAATGTCATATTTATGTATAGACCTTTCTAACAAACTTACGATATTTGACCAAAATGAGACTGAAATATCGTATAAAAGTTTAAAGATTAAAAAAATAATTTAAAGAGTTTAGAAAATTGGCTTTTATTAATACAATGATTTTTTTTTTCCAATTCCATATTCATGTTGAAGCATTTCCAAATAATCTATCATATTGGATATAAAGTAATTCTACATTTTTTTTAAGATGAAATTAGGTGTGAGGGGAATAAAAATGTAGATATTAGCCTTATAAACGTGCTCATCAAGTTTACAATGAGCTGATTCCGATTGATAATTTCTAAACCAAAAGGATATTAGGGTGACACACTTATTACAAATTAAATATTTATTAAAATTGTTTCTTCCTAAAATGAGTAATCAATCTTCTTCTAGCTCTTACATTTACACATTTTCTTTCAATTGGGCCCATGTGGAATGGTTCATAGCCTACTTATTGATAAAAGAAAAATGTGGTGTACATGTGTACGAATGTATATACAGTTGCACCAAGGCAGGGTGCAAACAACCCGATGATCTCACTTGAGCTCATATGAATGAGTGAGTTTGAAAAGCTAGCTTATATATGGTGCCTATAGAATTTATCTTGATTGAATAAAAGAAGTCATGTTTGTTAAGACTTTCAAAATTTTACATTTATTTAATGATTAAAATTCGTTGGATTAGATCAATGGCTTTTAAAAGTCAATTTCGTGTCATATTGGATAAGGGTGCTATTAAAGGGGGTAGGTGGGCGTGAAGGGGAAAATGGATCCATTTGATCCACAATGGATCCCACAATCCAAAGTTTGCACCAATATAACAAATATCACCGATATTTTCGTTTTTATCACAAAAATATCGGCAAAATAACTTTGTAGGTTAAAACCGTGAGTTTATCATGTTTGCCATTTTAACGGTAAATTCCCGTTAAAAACATGTTTTTTATCGTAAGAAATGGTAAATTCCCGTTAAAAATGCGAGATTTTCTGTTAAATTCTGTTAAAAACGTTTGAGCCAAATATATAATTTTTTTTGAAATATCATATATTTTCAAACTCTGGCCCCATTATTTATTTTATTTTTTTAAATATTATATTTTCTACGAGATGTTCCTATTAAATTACCGATAAAAACTCGAGAATTTGAAAATATCCCACTATTAACAATTGTTGTTAATATTCCGAAAATGAGATTTGTGATAATGATACATATTGGCCAGTACTTACTGTATTATCCATACATAGCATGACTTAGTCAATACATGACATTTAATGGTCGTATTATATCGGGCTATATTGGACAAGCCTATATCTCATCCATGCAATATTTTTATTTTTTTATCAAAAAAAGTTGCCACAACGACCATTTTTCACATTGAATCTTGCATTGGATTTGATTTTACAAAGTTTGCATCTTTGGAAGGTATTTTCCTTTATAACCTCATTTTTCTTTAGATTTGTCCATTTTTTAGTTAATTTTACTATTTTTTTTGAATTTTTGCTCTTAGATAATTATATTTTGTTTTATGTGAAAACTATTTAACGAAACGGTATTGATTATTTATAGAATTGAATGAAGATTTCTTAATGTGATTCATATAATTTATAGGGTGTTTGTGTGATTTTCCTAGTTTCTTTTTTCAAAATTTAATGAAATCTTGATTTTTAACTTTTATATGATTTACTTTAAGATAATCTTCATTTTGGGGTTTCTTGCTAAACAATTTTATGAAATAATAGTTTTGACACAATCAAATGAAGATGTTCTTAGCGTGAGTAATATAGTTTTCATAAATTAAACTTTTTTAATAAAAATCCATGAATTTGTAATAGATGATACATATAATTATAGAATACTATAGAACATGAATTTCATATTAGATACTTACTAATACTGGTTTTCCATTCTCTAAAGTTTTTAATTATTTTTAGTTATTTAAGACATACTTATTTATATTGAACGTTTCTCTCTCAAAGGTCTAACAATTTATGAAAATGACTATTTTTTTAATCAAAATAGGCTTACAATAAGTTTTCTATTTTTCTTATTTTTATTATTTTAATATTTTTCTAAAAAATTTAAAATATATAGATATATGAAGGGGCCACCACATGATGAAACTTTTGACAGTGATTTACAGTGAAAGAAACCATTAAGGAGACTAAGAGACAGCACTTACTTTGCCCTTCTATGGCTGGTGAAAATTGTTCCTCTTCATGTTCCACTGCTTCATTTTTTTTCCCAGACATGGCAATAGAAAATATGAGAAAAGTTGAAAAGAAAAGAGAGCAATGAGATATTGCATTTACTTATTTTAAAGGTTGATCTTTTAAAATATTAGGAGAGCATTCATGCATGATAAACTTACACATCTAAGAAAATGGAATAATCTCATATTTAATTTTATTAGACTTTGTTATAGTCTTTAGTGATTACATTAATTTCAAGAAAATCAGAAAAGCAAGTGCTTAGGTTGGAGAATATAAAAAATTAAACGAATAAATTAAAGGCATTGAATTGAAGAGTTTAAAAACTATAGTTTTTAATAATTAAGTCAAGATAATTTATTATAATTTTATATTTTAGCATCTAACTCGCTAAAAGTTGATTTGAAGTTGAAATTTAATCTTCTTGTAGCTCATCAAATTTATTTCTAAGAGATGAAGAAAAATAAGATAAAAAGAAAAAGGGTCGTATACGACCCATAAACACCTATATGTCTCGTACATGAAGAGGATTCATGAAGTTTGGTCTCCCAGTTATCCTTCCTTTATATATGTATACCATCTTATTATTGCCCTATAAATTAAAATTGCATTAATTTGAACTCATTTAAAAGTACAATAACTGTTGGATTAAATTTAAATTCTAAAAATATATTAATATTTCTACCTTTTAGGTTTACAATATCAATATCTAGTAATATTGAAATTTTTTTAAAATCAAAATCATAAGGCTAAAATGATCAAATAAGAATATAACCGTTGAACACATGGGTAAAACTCATCCTTAGAAACTGACTAGTAAAAAGAGGATGCCTATGCATTTATAAACCTCAAAATCCCAAAACACAAACAATGTTATATATGCTAACAATAACGTCACAAATTCTTTTCTTCATTTTATTTATGGCTAGCGATTCTCACACGGACATTTTATATATACAGACACGGGTTTTACCATGATGCCCAATTTACCCTCCACCAGCCATATCGAAGAAAAAAGAATGCCAAAATTTATGAATAGTGCAATCGGCTCGTCGAAATTGCTAGTCGGCTTGCCAAAATTTATGAACAGTGCAAATCGGTTTGCCGAAATTCGCATGAATAGTAAAAATTAGCCCATCGAAAGTTTAGGGTAAAATCGAAAATGCACTAAAACTGGTGTCGTTAAATACAAAATACTAGTGGGAGGATTGCTAGCCTTTATTTATTTGTGACTATGACTTAAGTGTGGCACAATGAGATCAAGAAACTTTTGACAAGAGATCTGAGGTGAAAGAAAACAAGAAAGAAAGTAAAAGGGAGCACTGACTTAGGTGCTCATTGGCCGCCTGAAATTGAACCCGGTGAAGTTCCTCTGCTTCATCTTTCTCAGCCATGGCAAGGAAAAGATGAGAAGAGAGGAGAAGAAGATAAAGCAAACAGATGTTGCAGATACCTTCATTGACTTGAGTAGACAGATTAAGGAAGATGCTTAGAAGTGTTAATAAATTTATACTCTCTTAGATCATTTGTGGCCTGATTTCTTCATTATTTTAGGTAAAAGACATTAAAGGCCGGCTACCGTCGGACAAATGGATGAAGACATGAAATTGTGCATCCATGCCTCCCCAGCTGACGTATTTTGCAAAGCCGATGAAGATTATAAAATACAGCAATATTTATCTAACATCGAATAATGCTCGTATCTTTTATCATTTTTGTAGTAGTTATCATGTTGATTAATTAATCTTCCGCCCATCTAATTAAAACGAGCAAATCATCATTGATGAAAAAGTATAGAAAAGTTACATAAATGGTAAATTAGCTTATCCTCACGATAAAACATGCAGGCATGGGTTTAAATCCCGCCCAAAATCTCGTTCTCAACGATATTTATCTAAGAAAGTTAGGTCTTGTGTTTCATTCATCCTCAATTATAAAAGGTCACCTTGTGTAAATTGAGAGATTTACACATGTTCGAAATATTAGTCAAATGAGACACTTGAACATCTTAATTAAAAAAAAAAAATTATCACGAAGATGAAAATAAATAATTATTTCACTTACCTATTTACATAATAGTTCTGATAATTTTTTAGAAATTTTAAAAATTCAATTAATTATAATTTTTCATGTGAACAATAAAAGGGTGGCCAGGCGATTGACCTCTCCATTCTAATTATTTGTTGGATTGGAGAAAAGTCAAGATTTTTTTAAGTCATTCATTCTACAAATGATTCCATAAATGTCATTTGTCGCTTTCTAATTAACCTGCTACAAATATTATTGAATGATGCCATTGTCAGACTCAATTTGTCAATGTTTCGTCATGCGGCAATTTTTGATAGATAGTAAAAGGAATCGATTTGCGCATAGTTCTTTTTATTGAAGATTGAATATTTTTCATTTAATCTCTTTATTATTGTAAATTTTAATTAAAGTAGTATATATTTTTATTTTATAAGAGAGAAATACAGATTTGTAACGAGAGTTGTCAATTCTTTCTTTGCCTTTGAGTATGATTGATCAGTTTAAACTCTTTAGACATATCGAAAGAGAACTAAATAAAATCTTTATATTGTGGTTTGTTTCTCTACGTGACTTCTCTTTTTTCTATCTTCGATATTGTTGTTTCCGTAAGATAAGAAAGACGTTTCCTCCCAACACGATGTTCATTTTAGAGATCAAATTAATGAATCGTATAACCACAATAAATTGGAATATGGGCGTTGGATGAATGTAATTTAATCCATAGAACACTATTAAATGTGGATATGTATTAATAAATTGGAATATGGGCGTTGGATGAATGTAATTTAATCCATAGAACACTATTAAATGTGGATATGTACTAATTCTGAAGATCTTCAGATTTCTTGATATTTTCTTACTGTCGTGTATATAATGTTTTAGTAGAAGAAGAAGAGAGAGAGCAGGGTTTTAGTTTACACTCAAAATGGATAGAATTTGAATTTACTAACGAGATTATCTTCTCTACTGGTGTTAGGGGATGAGAGAGTGACCAAAGACCAAAATATTGAAACATGACCTTCCTTAGAGCCTTTGCCTTTATCAGGTCGGCCCTTAGCACAGGCGACGTAGGCCGTCAATTAAGGCTTTAGAGAGAAAAAGTCTCCATAGATTAAAACTCTTTAATATATCAGTTAGAAAGGGTTATTGAAATCTCACTCTACCTAAATCCTCTGATATTTTAGGAGATCTCAGAGCTGACTCTGGCACTTGCCTTCCTGCCAAGTGTCAACTTCAACTTCTCTATTGTGAAAGATCGCGACTTGTAGACAAATGTGTCACAACGCCCCAATTCTTAATCAACTTGAAGCACTTCCATTAGCATTGATGCACAAGGCTAGAAAAGTCTGAGAAAATGTACGGGTTTGAAAAATTCGTCCCCACGTCTTTTCATTTGAAATAGAACAACTATTTCATCCATCCATCCATTGAAATTTCATTACCTACAATAATGCAGCCGATTCAACCCATGCAGCTCTTATATACCGTAATAATACATAGGGACCGATACATATCCACAGTTAAAAGAGCGATACGCATCAACCAATATATTATGTATTAGTCGATATTTTGATGGTATCGGCTGTGCGTAGATGATATCGTCCAATATGGTCGATATATAGGCGATATACATCGGCCGATATCACTAAATATCGTTCATTTTTTTAAAAAAAAATGATTCTTTTGTGGACCCGACTGAATGACCAATATTTCTGATTTTATTTTTTTGTAAAATGAGTCTTCTTTCAGTTTTTTTTTTTTTAACTCAGAAAAAATAAAAATGGCCGATATTTTAAAAAAATAAAAAAATGAGAGAGAATCGTATCACCGAGATATTCGCCGATATGGCAATGAGAGAGAATCGTATCGCCGAGATATTCGCTGATATAGCCATATCGGCTGATATCTTGGCTGGAACGATTTCTTCACCTCTGTATAAAACCGATGTGGACCGATATCTCGCCTTCACCCCTTATAGAACGGATAGAGATAAATTTATACTCTTAAAAATACTAGTTGTGGAAAATTTACTCCAAACCCAGAAAATTTATTTTGAATTTTATGTGAGTTAAATAGGTCATAGGTCAATATAAAATATTAAAATAAGATGTAACGGACACTTCCATTTTGAGGTTTATCGGCTCCTTTGCCTTTGCCCCTTATAGTCGGACTAACGTTCTCTAGCAGCATCCATTTGACGGCAGGCATTTTTCTCTTTAAAATAGAAAAATTTTGAGCTTCCAAATCTTGATAAGGACCATAAATCAACTTTTTGGATGGCTCAGATTAAAGTTGCTATAAAAAAATAGAAGTGAAAAAACACTACTGTGCATTATTTTGTGACCTATATCATTTATCACTTTTTCGTTGTAATATTCACATCTAGGAAAAATTAAGAACTAAATAAACTGTCTTCAGATAAATGGGTGTCAGTCCACTTCAAAGAGTCGGTCCCTCTAGAGTTATTCAATATGTATGAATAGAGAGGCTTGTACATTAGCAAAATAATAAAATACACCTACTTCTACCTCATAAGCAAAATAATAAAATTTGTGGGGAAACTTTTTAAATCTCTTTTTATAGGAAGATTGTTCTTAAAGTATATTAAATTATATATTTTTAATTTAATATCTATAAATTAATAATAGAGATTGATATGTAAAATTTGAGTCTTATACAACTATTTTAGTTTTGTGTTTTAAATGTTAAAAATTAAAACATTTTATACTACTGTGATGACTAAATAAGAAGATTAAAATTCTAACAAATTAGTTTGGTAGTCAAAATTTGATCTTGTTTAATGAAATTATTTAAGAATTAAGTCCCTCTCAATATAAAAAACTCACTTTCAATATATGAATTGAAAATTTTACACATATTTTAAAAATTTGTAAAATGAATAAAATGGATGGAAATGAATTGTGCATCCCCTCTTTTATCTATTGTGCACTCCCGTTGTGTGAAATTATAATTTTTTCCAAACTCAAAATTCCTCTTTTCTCTCTCCTTCTTTGCTTTTTTTGTGAAAATTGTAATTTTACATAGGGGGAGTGCACAATGGATAAAAGATGGGGTGCACAAATTATTTCTCATATGAATAGAGTTATGTAAAATAATTAAGAAGAACTCGACTGAAAAAAAAAATCAACAAAATTCCGACTCCGACTCCGACTCCGACTCCGACGTGTCGTGTCATTTCTAGGGTTATAGTCAATCTGCACGTCGGAGGTCCCAGTGAGTTGTTACGAAAAATAAAGGTTTGGATGGGATTGGGAGTGTCACTGCCCCCAAGATTATATATTCTACCTGCTTTTAATGAATGCTACCTGAAATGTTGTAAAAGACATAGAATGCCCTTCCAAACTGTAGGTATTCATTTATGTCCGCCGTACATTTACAGTGAGGTGGACTCCATGTGAAATGATAAAAATAGATAAATTATTTTATCAATAAGATATTTTTTAAAGAAACTCTTCTCTTCAATCACTGGGATGTTACATGATTCGTTATTTGTAGTACTCCTTCACAAAAAGGTCACATATTGATTGAGAGTTGGATGGGGGGGGTTTATATTAAAGAAGACAATCCTCCCATTATAAGGTTTTTTGGACCTGACCACGTGGGTCAAGACTCAAAATGAAATCGAATGGGTTTGGTAGAGCCCAAAGCGAATATCACAATAGAGTAGGGTCGGATCGGCACAAGTGGTATCAGAGCACAGTTCTTCATTCGGACTATAAAGGTTATGACTTGTTTGTCTATGTGTGTTGACCCCTGCTAGTGTGACAGGACAGATTCTGAGACGACTTTTGTCTAAGGGGTGGATTATAGCACCCTCACCCAAAAGCCCACATCGATTGGGAGTTTGGGTCGTGGAAGCTTTATATGAGAGGGGCAACCTTCTCTACTGTGAGACAGAGACAAGAAAATGGAATAATCTCATATGTTACTTGATTATCGTTTTAAACTTCAGTAATTATATGAATTCTAAGAAAATCAGAGAAATTAAGTAATTAGGATGTGAGAAAAAAAATAAAAGAATTAAAGGCATATCGGCCGATATCTCAGCTGGAACGGTTTCTTCACCCCTGTATAGAACCGATGTGGGCATATCGGCCGATATCTCAGCTGGAACGGTTTCTTCACCCCTGTATAGAACCGATATGGGCATATCGCCGATATCTCGCCTGGAACGATTTCTTCACTCCTTATAAAACAGATAGAGATAAATTTACACTCTTAAAAATACTAGTTGTGGAAACCTTACTCCAGACCCAGATAATTTATTTTGAATTTTATGTGAGTTAAATAGGTCATAGGTCAATATAAAATATTAAAATAAGATGTAACGGACACTTCCATTTTGAGGTTTATCGGCTCCTTTGCCTTTGCCCCTTATAGTCGGACTAACGTTCTCTAGCAGCATGCATTTGACGGCAGGCATTTTTCTCTTTAAAATAGAAAAATTTTGAGCTTCCAAATCTTGATAAGGACCATAAATCAACTTTTTGGATGGCTCAGATTAAAGTTGCTATAAAAAAATAGAAGTGAAAAAACACTACTGTGCATTATTTTGTGACCTATATCAATAATCACTTTTTCGTTGTAATATTCACATCTAGGAAAAATTAATAACTAAATAAAATGTCTTCAGATAAATGGGTGTCGGTCCACTTCAAAGAGTTGGTCCCTCTAGAGTTATTCAATATGTATGAATAGAGAGGCTTGTACATTAGCAAAATAATAAAATACACCTACTTCTACCTCATAAGCAAAATAATAAAATTTGTGGGGAAACTTTTTAAATCTCTTTTTATAGGAAGATTGTTCTTAAAGTATATTAAATTATATATTTTTAATTAATATCTATAAATTAATAATAGAGATTGATATGTAAAATTTGAGTCTTATACAACTATTTTAGTCTTGTGTTTTAAATGTTAAAAATTAAAACATTTTATACTACTGTGATGACTAAATAAGAGGATTAAAATTCTAACAAATTAGTTTGGTAGTCAAAATTTGATCTTATTTAATGAAATTATTTAAGAATTAAGTCCCTCTCAATATAAAAAACTCACTTTCAATATATATGAATTGAAAATTTTACACATATTTTAAAAATTTGTAAAATGAATAATAAGTATGGAAAATGAATTGTGCATTCCCTCTTTTATCTATTGTGCACTCCCCTTATGTGAAATTATAATTTTGTCCAAACTCAAAATTCCTCTTTTCTCTCTCCTTCTTTGCTTTTTTTTGTGAAAATTATAATTTTACATAAAAGAAGTGTACAATGGATAAAAGATGGATGTGCACAAATTATTTCCCATATGGATAGAGTTATCTAAAATAATTAAGAAGAACTCGACTGAAAAAAAAATCAACAAGATTCCGACTCCGACTCCGACTGCGACGTGTCGAGTCATTTCTAGGGTCATAGTCAATCTGCACGTCGGAGGTCCCAGTGACTTGTTACGAAAAATAAAGGTTTGGATGGGATTGGGAGTGTCACTGCCCCCAAGATTATAAATTCTACCTGCTTTTAATGAATGCTACCTGTAATGTTATTAAAAGACATAGAATGCCCTTCCAAACTGTAGGTATTCATTTATGTCCGCCGTACATTTACAGTGAGGTGGACTCCACGTGAAATGATAAAAATAGATAAATTATTTTATCAATAAGATATTTTTTAAAGAAACTCTTCGCTTCAATCACTGGGATGTTACATGATTCGTTATTTGTAGTACTCCTTAACAAAAAGGTCACATATTGATTTGAGAGTTGGATGGTGGGGATTTATATTAAAGAAGACAATCCTCCCATTATAAGGTTTTTTGGACCTGGGTCAAGACCCAAAATGAAATCGAATGGGTTTGGTAGAGCCCAAAGCGAATATCACAATAGGATAGGGTCGGATCGTCACAACTGGTATCAGAGCACAGTTTCTCATTCGGACTATAAAGGTTATGACTTGTTTGTCTATGTGTGTTGACCCCTGCTAGTGTGACAGGACAGAGTCTGAGACGACTTTTGTCTGAGGGGGGGGGATTATAGCACCCTCACCCAAAAGCCCACATCGATTGGGAGTTTGCGTGGTGGAAGCTTTATATGAGAGGGGCAACCTTCTCCACTGTGAGACAGAGACAAGAAAATGGAATAATCTCATATGTAACTTGATTATCGTTGTTTTAAACTTCAGTAATTACATGAATTCTAAGAAAATCAGAGAAATTAAGTAATTAGGATGTGAGAAAAAAAATAAAAGAATTAAAGGCATTAAAAACTATGTTTTTTATCAATCTGATTAAGATAATTTATTTCAGTTTTATATTTTTACACAATACTTTTCGATGAACCCATCAGATTGGGCCAAAATGAGTCTCACATGTGATATAAACGTTTTAAGATTAAAAATATAATTTAAAGATATTAAAATTTGAAGTTATTAAAAATTTAGGTTTATTAGTCCAATCAAGATGATTTTTTCAATGTAATATTTATGTATAGACAGTTCTAACAAACTTATGATATTTGACCAAAACGAGACTGAAATATAGTATAAAAGTTTAAAGATTGAAAAAATAATTTAAAGAGTTTAGAAAATATGGCTTTTATTAATACAATGATTTTTTTTTCCAATTCCATATTCATGTTGAAGCATTTCCAAATAATCTATCATATTGGATGTAAAATAATTCTACAAATATAGGATAATTTCTAAACCAAAAGGATATTAGGGTGACACACTTATTACAAATTAAATATTTATTAAAATTGTTTCTTCCTAAAATGAGTAATCAATCTTCTTCTAGCTCTTACATTTACTCATTTCCTTTCAATTGGGCCCATATGGAATGGTTCGTCGCCCACTTATTGGTAAAAGAAAAATGTGGTGTACATGTGTACGAATGTATATACAGTTGCACCAAGGCCGGGTGCAAACAACTCGATGGTCTCACTTGAGCTCATATGGATGAGTGAGTTTGAACAGCTATGGTTTATATATGGTCCATATAGAATTTCATCTTTATTGAATAAAAAAAATCATGTTTTTTAAGACTAAAATTTTATATTTATTTAATGATGAAAATTCGTTGGATTAGATCAATGGCTTTTAAAAGTCAATTTCGTGTCATATTGGATACGGGTGCTATCAAAGGAGGTAGGTGGGTGTGAAGGGGAAAATGGATCCATTTGGTCCACGATGGATCCCACAATCCAAAGTTTGCACCAATGTAACAAATATCGACCAATGTAACAAATATCGTCGATATTTTCGTTTTTATCACAAAAATATCGGCAAAATAACTTTTGCATGTTAAAACTGCGAATTTATCACGTTTCCCGTTTTTAACGGTAAATTCCCGTTAAAAACATGTTTTTATTGCAAGAAACGGTAAATTCCTGTTAAAAATACGAGATTTTCTGTTAAATTCTGTGAAAAAACATTTGAGCCAAATATATAATTTTTATTTCTGAACTATCATCTATATTTTCAAACTCTAGCCCCATTATTTATTTTTTATTTTTTTAAATATTATATTTTCTACGAGATGTTCCTATTAAATTACCGATAAAAACTCGAGAATTTGAAAATATCCCACTATTAAATTGTTGTTAATATTCCGAAATGAGATTTGTGATAATGATACATATTGGCCAGTACTTACTGTATTATCCATACATAGCATGACTTAGTCAATACATGACATTTAATGGTCGTATTATATCGGGGCTATATTGGACAAGCCTATATCTCATCCATGCAATATTTTTATTTTTATCAAAAAAAGTTGCCACAACGACCATTTTTCACGTTGAATCTTGCATTGGATTTGATTTTACAAAGTTTGCATCTTTGGAAGGTATTTTCCTTTTTAACCTCATTTTTCTTTAGATTTGTCCATTTTTTAGTTAATTTTACTATTTTTTTTGAATTTTTGCTCTTAGATAATTATATTTTGTTGTTTTATGTGAAAACTATTTAACGAAACGGTATTTGATTATTTATAGATTTGAATGAAGATAGCTTAATGTGATTGATATAGTTTTAGAGGGTGTTTGTGTGATTTTCCTAGTTTCTTTTTTCAAAATTTAATGAAATCTTGATTTTTAACTTTTATATGATTTACTTTAAGATAATCTTCATTTTGGGGTTTCTTGCAGAACAATTTTATGAATAATAGTTTTGACCCAATCAAATGAAGATGCTCTTAGCGTGAGTAATATAGTTTTCATAAATTAAAGTTTTTTAATAAAAATCCATGAATTTGTAATAGATGATACATATAATTATAGAATACTATATAACATGAATTTCATATTAGATACTTATTAATACTGGTTTTCAATTTTCTAAAGTTTTTAAATATTTTTAGTTATTTAAGACATACTTATTTATATTGAACGTTTCTCTCTCAAAGGTCTAACAATTTATGAAAATGACTATTTTTTTAATCAAAATAGGCTTACAATAAGTTTTCTATTTTTCTTATTTTTATTATTTTAATATTTTTCTAAAAATTTAAAATATATAAATATATGAAGGGGGCCACCACATGATGAAACTTTGATAGTGATTTTACAGTAGAAACCATTAAGGAGACTAAGAGACAGCACTTACTTTGCCGTTCCATGGCTGGTGAAAATTGTGCCTCTTCATGTTCCACTGCTTCATTTTTCCCAGACATGGCAATAGAAAATATGAGAAAAGTTGAAAAGAAGAGAGAGCAATGAGATATTGCATTTACTTATTTTAAAGGTTGATCTTTTAATATTAGGAGAGCATTCATGCATAATAAAACTAGTTACACATCTAAGAAAATGGAATAATCTCATATTTAATTTTATTAGACTTTGTTATAGTCTTTAGTGATTACATTAATTTCAAGAAAATCAGAAAAGCAAGTGCTTAGGTTGGAGAATATAAAAATTAAACGAATAAATTAAAGGCATTGAATTGAAGAGTTTTAAAACTATAGTTTTTAATAATTAGGTCAAGATAATTTATTATAATTTTATATTTTAGGATCTAAAAAATATATTAATATTTCTACCTTTTAGGTTTACAATATCAATATCTAGTAATATTGCAATTTTTTTAAAATCGAAATCATAACGCTAAAATGATCAAATAAGAATACAACCATTAAACACAAAAGTAAACTTATCCTTAAAAACCGACTAGTAAAAAGAGAATGCCCATGCATTTATAAACATCGAATCCCAAAACAATGACAATGTTATATATGCTAACAATAACATCACAAATTCTTTTTTTTTCGTAGGTTTATTTTTGGCCAGCGATTCTCACACGGGCATTTTGTATATAGAAACACGGATTTTACCATAATGCCCAATTTGTCCTCCACTAGCATATCGAAGTAAAAATAATGCCAAAATTCATGAACAGTGCAATCGGCTCGCCAAAATTGTTAGTCGGCTTGTCAAAATTCATGAACAGTGCAAATCGGCTCGCCGAAATTCACATGAACAAAAAAAATTAGCCGATCGAAATTTTACTGTTCATGCAAAGGGTAAAATTGAAAATACACTAAAATCTGTGTTACTAAACATAAAATACCCATGGAGGATTGTTGGCCTTTATTTATTTGTGACTATGACTTAAGTGTGGCACAATCAGATCAAGAAACTTTTGACAAGAGATCTGAGGTGAAAGAAAACAAGAAAGAAAGTAAAAGGGAGCACTGACTTAGGTGCTCATTGGCCGGCTGAAATTGAACCCGGTGAAGTTCCTCTGCTTCATCTTTCTCAGCCATGGCGACGGAAAAGATGAGAAGAGAGGAGAAGAAGATAAAGCAAACAGATGTTGCAGATACTTTCATTGACTTGAGTAGACAGATTAAGGAAGATGCCTAGAAGTGTTAATAAATTTATACTCTCTTGATCATTTGTGGCCTGATTTCTTCATTATTTAGGTAAAAGACATTAAAGGCCGGCTACCGTTGGACAAATGGATGAAGACATGAAATTGTGCACCCATGCCTCCCCAGCTGACGTATTTTGCAAACCGATAAAGATTACAAAATACACCAATATTTATAATAATGCTTGTATCTTTTATCATTTTCGTAGTAGTTATCATGTTGATTAATTAATTTTCCGCCCATCTAATTAAAACGAGCAAATCATCATTGATGAAAAAGCATGGAAAAGTTACATAAATGCAGGGCCGTCTCAAGATGGGGCCTCAGACAAAAATCTTAAATGGGCGTTCTTGATATTTAAGATATTATTAAAAATAATATTGAATTAAAATTTTAATTTATAATAAAAAATTATCTAAATTTTATTTTTCTTTTTCTTTTTTTTTGAATTTATTGAGGTGTAAAATTACTAATTAACATTTTGTATTCAAGTTTTGTTAATATATAATTTCAATTGATAATATGGCTAATTCACTTAATCTTTTTATGACATTACTGATCATATGTAAGATTTTATCAATTTTAATTTTGAAAAACTTCTTTCGACAAGAGCAACTGTTACAGGTATTGTCATGCTTTTTAAAACTTCAAATGAATTTTTTATTATTATTAATAAATGGATTTTATTGGTCAAAAGGTTGTTTAAGCCTATTTAATGAGTAAAAATTCAATTTTGATAGGTCTGGCACACACACTCCGTTTTAGCAAAGATGAGATAATATATTTTAAATGAAAAAACTCATCATAAATACTATAAAGGAATTCATAAAAAATGTGTCTTGAAATTGAAATCATCGTAACTGTTAAAATGCACAGTGTGAATTTGTTAACTTTGTTGAGATTTTCCATGAAGAGATATGCTATCAAATAGATTATTTGCATAGTTTACCTATGATATCTGAGTAGTTATGTATGATGTTTTACTTTCATCTAATTATATTATTCATTGATTTTAAAATTTTAAAAATCAATAATCTGTAGTTATCACAATTGAAAGGTATAGCTTGGATTATTAATTGATAATAAAACTTAATATACATTAATTGATATCGCCGATATGAATAACATCAGTGGCTATAAAAAAATAATTGAATATCAATGTGGGCTCCAGCAATACCTCAGTTCATATCTAAGTGCATATTAGCTATAATATCAGCCAATATCTGAGTGTTAGGATTTTTTTTAATAAAAATACTATTATTTTATTTTTTTAATTCAGAGAAAATAAAAAACCAATATTTCAAAAGAACAGAGAAGTTTAATGATTCAAACATCATTTCAAATTTAATTATGTGATTTTTGAATCTTAACACCGCATGTTATATTTGGATCGCATAATTAAATTTTGACGTGGGTTTCAATCATTTCAAAGATTCTATGTTCGTGAGTCATAAATTTTTATATATTCCAGAGTGGGCCCACTTCCCTCATGTACGTACAGAAGAAAGAGAGAGAACTACTGTGTTCTCTTTATCTTTCTCCTTTTTCTTCTCCTTCCTTCATCCGCTTCCCCAATCTCTTCTCCCTACTTCTGCTCACTGTGGGAACTAAAACCCTAATTTCTTATCCGTTTCCTTCCCCAAGTCTCTCAAAACCCCTTTTCAATTTTTCCCTACTGTCTCCCTCAATCTCGCCTACGCTCCCTTTTTCCTAATGCAATCCTTCCAAAGCTGTATAGGTATAAAAAATTTGGGGCCTTTTTACATGGGGCCCTGCCAGTGGGCCTCTAATTCGAGTGATTTCTTTTTCAGAGGCCTTATGTTAATCGGTTTTTTAAGGGGGCCTAACGGCCGCCTTAAGGTCTGGACGGCCTTGCATAAATGGTAAATTAGCTTATCCTCATGATAAAACTTGTAGTCAAGAGTTTAAATCTCGGCCGAGATCTTGGTCAAATATTGCCCGGTTTTATTCTTTTTTTTTTTTAAAAAAAAAAATATCGATTGCGAGCTTGGGCCGATATTTATATTTTTCATTTAAAAAAAATAAACAGGTTTTTTGGTTTTTGATTTTTTTTTAAAGAAATTTTTCAAAAAAAAGCCAAGATTCAACAAAAAAAAAAAAAAATTGAGAAGAGAGAAAAATCTCAGCCGAAATCTTGATTGAGATCTCGACCGAAATCTCAATCTCGACGATATTTGCACCCATGCTTGCAGGAGTTAGTCTCACAGCCAAGAATTTATCTAAGAAAGTTAGGTCTTGTGTTTCATTCATCCTCAATTATAAAAGGTCACCTTGCGTAAATTGAGAGATTTACACATGTTCAAAATATTAGTCGAATGAGACACTTGAACATCTTAATTAAAAAAAAAACAAATCATCACGAAGATGAAAATAAATAATTATTTCACTTACCTATTTACATAATAGTTCTGATAATTTTTTAGAAATTTTAAAAATTCAATTAATTATAATTTTTCATGTGAACAATAAAAGGGTGGTCAGGCGATTGACTTCTCCATTCTAATTATTTGTTGGATTGGAGAAAAGTCAAGATTTTTTTAAGTAAGTCATTCTACAAATGATTCCATAAATGTCATTTGTCGCTTTCTAATTAACCTGCTCCAAATATAATTGAATAATGCCATTGTCAGACTCAGTTCGTCAATGTTTTGTCATTATCAACATATTAACAGTAATTGGTAGTATCAAAATATTTTTAAATTTTTAGATTTTTAGCAAAAATTTGAGGGAAAAAATTTGTGAAAATTATAATATTTAAAAATAATAAAAATAGAATAAATAAAAACATTAATAATATAAAAAAGGTAATAAGGAATTTACCGAGAATTTATCAGGAATTTACCGAGATATTATCATTAATTGTGTTTTTAACGCGATTTTATCAGGAATTTACCTAAAATCGATTTGTGCATTGTCAGACTTAGTTTATCAATGTTTTTTCATTTGATGGATAATAGAAAGGGAATGGATTTGTGCATTGCTCTTTTTATCGAAGATCGAATATTTTTCATTTTATCTTTTTGCTTTCGTGATTTCACGTTATCTAAACTCTAATTAGAGTTATATATTTTTATTTTGTAAAAGAGAGATGCAGATTTATAATGAAAGTCATCTCTTTTTTCTTATTCATCTTTAAACACAGTAGATCAGTTTGAATTTCACAAATTTTTTTATATTTTCTTACTGTCGTGTATATCATGTTTTAGTAGAAGAAGAAGAGAGAGAGCAGGGTTTTAGTTTACACTCAAAATGGATAGAAACAAGACCTTCCTTAGAGCCTTTACCCTTACCTTCCTGCCAAGTGCCAAGTGTCCAACTTCAACTTCTCTATTGTGAAAGATCGCGACTCGTAGACAAATGTGTCACAACGCCCCAATTCTTAATCAACTTGAAGCAATTCCATTAGCATTGATTCACAAGGCTAGAAGAGTCTGAGAAAATGTACGGGTTTGAAAAATTCGTCCCACGTCTTTTCATTTGAAATGGAACAACTATTTTCAATCCATCCATTGAAATTTCATCACCTACAATAATGCAGCCGATTCAACCCATACAGCTCTTATATACCGTAATAATACATATGGGTCGATACATATCAACAGTAAAAAGAGTGGATACAATATGTATTATTAGATATTTTGAAACCAAGATATCTCGACTGATACAATTGGTATCAGTGGTGCGTAGATGATCGTACCCAATATGGTCGATATCATTAAATATTGTAGTTTTTTTTAAAAAAAAATAATTTCTTCGTGGACTCAACAGATATCTCAGCCGATATTTCCGATTTTTTTTTTTTAAATGAACCTTCTTCCAGTTTTTTTTTTTAAATAAAAATTAGAAAATGACCGATATTTTGAAAAAACAAAAAAAAAAAAAGGAGAGAGAATCGTATCGGCCGATATCTTGACTGGAACGATTTCTTCACCCCTGTATAGAACCGACGTGGGCATATCGGCCGATATCTCGGCTGGAACGGTTTCTTCACCCCTGTATAGAACCGATATGGGCATATCGGCCGATATCTCGCATGGAACGATTTATTCACCCCTTATAGAATGGATAGAGATAAATTTATACTCTTAAAAATATTAGTTGTGGAAAATTTACTCCAGACTCAGATAATTTATTTTGAATTTTATGTGACTTAAATAGGCCATAGGTTAATATATAAAATTTTAAAATAAGATGTAGCCAACGCCTCCATTTTGAGGTTTATTGGGTCCTTTGCCCCTTATAGTCGGACTAACGTTCTCTAGCAGCATGCATTTGACTGCAGGCATTTTTCTCAAATCAGGTGATACCTGTTTGAATGAGTTTAATAATTTATTTATTTATTTATCATATATTTCTCTTTAAAATAGAAGAATTTTGAGCTTCCAAATCTTGATAAGGACCATAAATCATCTTTTTGGATGGCTCAGATTAAAGTTGCTATAAAAAAATAGAAGTGAAAAAACACTACTGTGCATTATTGCTATCTACATTTTATTGATCCAATCTATTTATGATGAAACCTATTAGATGAAAGAATTAGGTAATTTGAGTTACTCATATCCTTTTTCTTTTTATTTTTTCTAAATTTCAAAGGAATCGAGGTTGGACCTCAAATTATTATCTGCAATATATGGAAGACTATTTGCAAGAGAAGATACTAAACAATCCCATTACCAATTATTACAAGTTTGGGACATGAGTTTTGAAGAAAAAAAAATGATGGTTTATAATATAAGCTCAAGATCTTAGATGGCATAATTTTCCAATATCAATATCAATATTTCTGTTTCAGGAGGACCTAGGATTGAAATTTTAACAAAAAATTTCCTAATGCAAACGTTGATTTTATTATTTTGTGACCTATATCATTAATCACTTTTTCGTTGTAATATTCACGTCTAGGAAAAATTAATAACTAAATAAAATGTCTTGAGATAAATGGGTGTCGGTCCACTTCAAAGAGTCAGTCTCTATAGAGTTATTCAATATGTATGAGTAGAGATGCTTGCATATAAACAAAATAATAAAATTTGTTGGGAAACTTTACCAGTCAAATACACCTACTTCTACCTCATAAGCAAAATAATAAATTTGTGGGGAAACTTTTTAAACCTCTTTTTATAGGAAGATTGTTCTTTAAGTATAATAAATTATATATTTTTAATTAAATATGTATAAATTAATAATAGACATTGATATGCAAAATTTGAGTCTTATACAACTATTTTAGTTTTGTGATTTTAAAATTTTAAAATTCAGTTATTATAAATTTTTTCTTTTAATAATATATTTTATACTACTATGATGACTAAATAAGAAGATTAAAATTCTAATGAATTGGTTTGGTAGTCAAAATTTGCTCTTGTTTAATGAATTTTTTTTAGAATCAAGTCCCTCTCAATATAAAAAAATCACTTCCAATATACAGGGCCATCTTGACACAAGTTGAGGCCTAAGACAAAAAGTCTAAATAGGGCCTTCTTGGTATTTAACATATTATTATAAGTAATTTTTAATTATATATAATAAAAATAATTTATCTAAAATCAATTTTCTTACTTTTTGGTATGCAATATTACTAATTAAATTTTTGTATTCAAATTTTGCTAAAAAATTGTTTTCAATTGATAATATGGCTAATTCACTTAATCTTTCTATCACGTTGTAAATCGTAGATAAGATTTTATCAATTTTAGTTTTAAAAAACTTCTTTCTTTGGAAGCAATTGTTAACGACAATATTATCAAAACTGAACAAAAAGTCTAAATGGGGCCTTCTTGGTATTTAACATATTATTATAAGTAATTTTTAATTATATATAATAAAAATAATTTATTTAAAATCTGTTTTTCTTACTTTTTGAGATGCAAAATTACTAATTAAATTTTTATAATCAAATTTTGCTAAAAAATCATTTTCAATTGATAATATGGCTAATTCACTTAATCTTTCTTTTCACATTGTTAATCGTAGGTAAGATTTTATCAATTTTAGTTTTACAAAACTTCTTTCTTTAGAAGCAATTGTTACCGACAATATTATCAAAACTGAACCGTCTAGCAAACCGTCTTCAAGGAATGTTGGATTAAATAAGGTCCAATCGGGTTCAACTGTGGTCAACCCCAGTCAAACCCTTGCTATGAATATTATATTATAAATAATAGTAAATTATTAATTAATGTTTAATTGACGAGTTAGAATAAAATTTAGAGTAAACAATGTTTTTTATGAAAAATTAAAATATGACTTTTACTGGAAAAATCAAGGGATTAAAAATTGATTTTTAGATTCAGTTTTTTATTTACTTTTGGTTTACCATATATAATTTTAATTCAACATTATTTTGTTATGAATCATCTTAAAATAATTTAAAAAAAAAGAAGAAGAAAGAAAACACTCTAGTTGTATTTTTTATTATATATATATATATATATATATATATATATATATATATATAATGGTTAAATAGACTGAAAGTCAATTGACTTTTGTGACTTTTTGTAAAATCATAATAAAAATTTAGCATGGGCCTATATGTGTTCAGATTTATTAATGTATAGCGAGTTTGACGAGTCTCAAGGGTTGAATTAAAAAATAAACCTACTCAAATACCAAAATTCTACAGTTTATAATCTATTACAATTTCTTAATACCATTATAAAATTAGAAATAGACAACAAATAATCATATAATTACTTTTTATTTGAATTACCATATCAAATGAAAAACATTAAAAATGAATTGAATTTTCTCATTTAATTAATCTAGATGACCACATTTTATTTGATCAAATTTTCTGCCTCCCAAGTATTCTATTTATTTATATCTATTTATAATAGAATAAATGAGAGTATAAAAAAATAATCTTTAAATCTTTAAAACCTCTAAAATGGGTAATGTTTAAAAAAAAACCCACTAAAAGGTGCTCACGAGAGAGCTACTTAAAACTCACGTATGATTTTTTAAGAAGCTCTTTAATGAAAAACATCTTTTATCTTATTCAGCTAGCTCCCATTCTCCCTCACCCCCTCCCTACTAAGGGTGATAACCCTCAAAACCCTAGCCGCCATCGCCGCCACACTCTAAGAGGATGACAAAAGCTTGTGTTTGGGGCCTTTGCAGGTAAAGAGTACGAAGTTGTGAAGCGGGGGCCTAAGGCGGTCGCCTGACTCGCCTTATGGTCTAGACGGCCCTGCCATGGTTCTGAAGCTTCTGCTCTTATTTCTCTTCATCAAATTCGCAGCTTCTATCAACGACAGCTTCTTGTACCAAGGATTCCGGGGTGCCGACATTAGCTTGAACGGCATAGCTGGGGTCACACCCAATGGCCTCTTGAGGCTAACCAATGATACAAAGCGAGCCAAGGGTCATGCCTTCCACTCTACTCCCCTTCACTTCATCAATCCTTCAAATAGTAAGGCTATCTCTTTTTCTACTTCCTTCGTCTTCGCCATCATTTCCAGTAATTCAGACTTCAGTGCCAATGGCATGGCCTTCGTCATTTCCCCCACTAAAGACCTCTCAGGAGCTTTCGCTGGCCAGTATTTAGGCCTTTTTAAATCTGAAAACAACGGAAACGCAACAAATCATGTGTTTGCTGTTGAGCTCGATACGATTCAGAATATTGAATTCGGTGATATCGATGACAACCACGTAGGCATTGATATCAATAGCCTCAGGTCCAACGTCTCTGCACCTGCGGCATTTTGCAAATGAAAATGGTGGGGCTGTGAATCTGACCCTCATGAGCCGACAACCAATGCAAGTTTGGATAGAATATGATGGTGTTGAGACACAACTTAATGTTACATTATCTCCGATCCACATACCTAAACCAAGTAGGCCTCTCTTGTCTGCAACCATTGATCTTTCTTCCATCTTTAAAGAGGTGATGTATGCCGGTTTCTCTTCATCTACTGGCTCCATCTTTACATCTCATTATGTGTTGGGGTGGAGCTTTGCAATGAATGGAACAGCCAAATCGATCGATGTGTCGAAGCTTCCTCGGTTTCCAAGAATAGGTCCCAAAGAGAAATCTGAGTTTCTGACTATTGGGTTGCCTGCAATTGTGCTAGTTACAGTGTTGATGATCATCTCTGGGGTGGGTTGGTTTGTGAGAAGGAAGATGAAATTTGCAGAATTGGTAGAGGATTGGGAGCATGAATATGGTCCTCATCGTTTCATACAAGGATCTATTCATGGCCACAAAGGGTTTCAGAGACAAAGAGCTACTAGGCATCGGCGGTTTTGGTAGGGTGTACAGAGGGGTACTACGAAAGACCAAAATTGAAGTTGCTGTGAAGAAAGTTTCTCATGAATCAAGACAAGGTATGAGGGAGTTTGTGGCGGAGATAGTAAGCATTGGTCTACTTAGGCACCGGAACTTGGTCAAGCTACTAGGGTATTGTCGACGAAATGGTGAACTGCTTCTGGTTTATGATTTCATGCCAAATGGAAGTCTAGACAAGCTCCTCTTCGACCAACCCAAATCAACTCTTAATTGGAGCCAACGGTTTCGAATCATCAAAGGTGTGGCTTCAGGGCTTCTCTATTTGCATGAACAATGGGAGCAAGTTGTTATTCATAGAGATGTTAAAGCCAGCAATGTTTTATTAGATGCTAACTTGAATGGAAGATTAGGTGATTTCGGGCTTGCGAGATTGTACGATCATGGAAGAGATCCTCAGACCACCATGTGGTGGGCACTCTTGGTTATATTGCACCTGAGCTTTCTACTACAGGCAAGGCAACGACAAGCACTGATGTCTTTGCATTTGGGACTTTCATGCTTGAGGTTGCTTGTGGGAAGAGGCCAATAGAGATACATGCATCCGAAGATCGTTGTCTTTTGGTTAATTGTGTGTTGCAATGTTGGAGGAGGGGTTCGATACTTGATATTTGTGATCCAAATTTGAGAGGAGAGTATGATGTTGAGGAGATGGAGCTAGTATTGAAGCTTGGTTTGATTTGCACATACCCCATATCATCATCTAGACCGAGTATGCGACAAGTGATGCAGATGTTGGACCGGAATGCGGATTTGCCTGAACTTCCAATGGATAGATATTATGCCAGTGCTTTGGCATTCGGTCAAGAAGGGTTTGACAATCTTGTAATCTCATATCCTTCTACTTTGGACAGGACAATTGGAAAGTCTTCTTCCTCAGTGGCTGAGTCATTTCTCTCTGGAGGCCGTTGATCTTCAATGACTGTGGCTCATCTTACTGTTGTTTAACTAGTTTATATTCTGTTTCCAAAAGGTAGCTTGTAGTGTCGAATAAAAGAGATTAATGACATAAGTAAGAGTAGTTAGTTTGTGTTAATTATGAAGTTTAAATTGTTTTAAATATTATTATCAAATTCTACAAATGATGCATAAACATGGCTTGTCCCTTTCTAATTAACCTGCTATAAAGGTAATTGAATAATGCCATAAATGTCAGACAATTTGTCAATGATTTTGTCAATTGTCTTGTATGTATACTGAGGAGAGTACAATGAAAATAAAGAAAGAAGATCGAAAGAACAAACAAGAGGCAAGAGAATTGAACGTTTAAGTAGGTAATTGATTTGTGAATTATTTTATATAAAATTGGTGTGTATTTCCTAATTATTTTCTTAACCGGTGTTGGGGGATGAGAGAGTGAGAAAAACCAAAAGACTGAAACAAGACCTTCCTTGGAGTCTTTGCCCCTTCCTTCCTATCAAGTGTTCAACTTCAACGTTTCTATTGTGAAAGATTGAGACTCGTAGACAAACATGACATAACTCCCTAATTCTCCATCAACTATGAAGACTCTGATAAAATGTACGGGTTTGAAAAATTCATCCCCTCGTCTTTCCCTTTCAAAGGGAACACCGGTTTCTTCACTCCATCCACTGAAATTTCATTACTTAGAATAATGCAGCCAATTCAGCCGGGCCCTATAACTGTAACGATACGTATCGGCCGATACATATCATCAGTTAAAAAAGTGATACCTATCAACCGATATAATATGTATTAACCATTATTTTGACCGTTTCTCCTACACTCTAATGATGACGGGTAAAATCGGTTTTAAGGTCTACTTATCCTACACTTGAAAGAAAATTTAATTCTAACACAAACCCAAATCAAAATTAAGAACCATAAACTAGAACTCACCTCTAAAGGAAGACTCTAAACAAAGGTCAAGGCCTCAAATAACTCAACTGATGTGAACCTACTAGAGTTCTTGACCTATGCCTGAATTTATAGGCTTATTTTCAACTTAAAAAAAGGAGATAAAAATAAAAATAAAATAAGAATTACAATCAGATTCCCGAATCCGAGCGACTCTGACGGGTCAACTCTTCCTTCTTCTTCTCTCTGATGGGTCAACTCTTCCTTCTTCTTCTCGGCTGCCACGGTTATGGGTCACTTTTTCTATATTTTCGTTCTTCCTTTCTTTGGTTAATCCTTTTTACATCACTCTTTCCTTTATTTCTCTCTTTGATCTCTCGCATCGATTCTAGGATTCTCTCCTTCTTTTTTTGTTCAGTCTATCTCACTGAAACTCATATTCTTCTCTTTGCTTTTTTGTTTTTGTTTGCTCCTTCTTCTTTCATTTTTTTCCAAACTCGGCCCAGATCTCAGCTAGATTCTTGTTCACCCTTCTTTCGTTGTCATATTTCACTATGGTTTTTCTCTCTTAAATTCTGATGAGAACATTAGGCCCAATGATTCATATTCGGTGTACACGTCAGTGGACCTCGATCATGTGGAGGAAATTGCTTTGACTTTCATGGCCCAATTTGATCTTGACAACCACCATTGGACCTCGTCTAATTATCTAGTTCATTCTCACAACCCGAACCCAATAACCCAACAAACCACGAGTGACCTAGATAAGCATGTTAAGCCCAAATCCAATCATAGTAGGCTTGGCCCAACTCAGATAGCTCCACCAAAGCCCATTGCCACCAAAGACCCTAAATCCTTGCTCACCAGGACACATGGATGATCCACATTCAATTCTCCCTATATGGAATGCCATGTGGCATGCCATTGTTGGCATGCGCACAGTGTTAGTAGAAGATTTGTACATACTTATTTTAGTTTGTGTTTGATGTAGGCTAGGTAGGATAAGAACACCTAACCCCAACTTGTAGCGGAAGTTTAGAAAATTACACGGTCAGAGATGAACTCAATGAATAAGAGAATACCTGATGATAGGGGACTTGAATTGTGACTGAAAGCCATGTAAATACTCACAGATCTGGCTTTCGTTTGCAATGGGCTCGCAACTCAACTGTGTGTAGCAACCAGGGCCGGCCCTAGCTATAGGCGAAGTAGGCGGTCGCCTAAGGCCCCCAAATAAAGAGGGCCTCCAAGTCCATAAGCTCCTTTACTATATGTTAAATAGTTAATAATGTATAATTAAAGCAAAAATTCATTCTTGTTGGGTTGGTTAGAATTGTCTCTTTACAAAAATGAGACCTGATATCAAATTCGGGTTGCGTTAATAATAATTCATTTTTATTTTTATTAAGTTATTTAATAATAATAATGAAAAATAACAATAATTTGAATTAATACTACTTGAAATCATTTGACTATTTTTAACTATTTCGAATTTAGAACACTCAAAATTGAAAATTTATATATTGATAATTTTTCTACTCAATTTAAAGCGTAGGTTTCTTAAAAAATTAAAATAATGATAGTAACAATCATAATAATTATTATTATAATCCTCATTTATTGAGTTTAATAATAATAATAATAAAAAAAATGATTTTAATCAATAAAGAATCTTTTAAAATATATCTATCATCTAAATAAAGAGAAAGAGAAATCTATATTGAGTTGATTAATTTTGAATTAAAAATAATTTAAAGCTTTTAAAATTTGAAGAGATGAAAAAACATAACTTTATTCATTTGATAAATGTAGATTTTATTAGAAGTAATATACAAGTATAAATCATTATAATTAAGATAATTTTTAAATTTTAAATTTTTAAAAAATATAGAAAAATTGAAAAATTAAAATAATAATAATATCTTCTTTTCAAATTAGAATTTGCATTAGTGTCACACTCGAATATGATAAAAGATGCAGTACCAAAAGAATGAATTGCCAAATTATATAAAAAAGAATGAATTGTTGTTTTCCAAATGCATGAATTGCTTATAGAATAATGTTGATTATACCAGTTACAGTTATCTATGCAGAAATAAGTTTTTCAAAGTTAAAACTGATAAAATCTTATCTTCGGTCTACAATGTCAAAAGAAAGATTGAATGGATTGGCTATCTTATCTATTGAAAAAATAAATGTTAAAAAAACTTGAATATAATAATTTAATTAGTAATTTTGTATCTCAAAATAAGAATAAATTTTAAATAATACTTTGTTATAAATTTGATTATGATATTTTATTTAGTTTCACAAATTGTAAAAAAAAATTGTATAATTTTTTTTTTTGTGAGTATATGAAGGCCCCATCTTAAAAACTCACTTAGAGCCCCTGAAATCTCAGGGTTGGCCCTGGTAGCAACCCAAACAACTCCTCACAATTGTCTGGAAATCAGCTACCAACAATGGTTGCTGGGCTATGTTGGTTTGAATCCAAGTACAGCCAACAACACTGTTAGCTCTCCAAACAGGTGTGCATGCCTTCTCAACATCTGTACAAGGTGTAGCTGATGACAGAGCCAAGCTTCAATAGAAGCAACTAATGGGATCGTCCCTTCTCTGTTATGAATCGCCTCACCGAGGCTGGGTTCACAGCAAGGATCTACAACAACTCACAAACAAACCATGTTGTTTAATGAAAAAGGAAACTAAGCTTTCATTGATAAAATCTTCTCCTTCAATGTAAACAGGTATAAGGAGATTGGATCTGAGAACTCTCTGAAACCTTCCTGGCTGTCTACAACAATCAGAATCACCAACTTGGTGAAATCAGCCACGGATATTCAACACACAACCAGCGTGTAACACCCCTCCCTCCCGAGAGTAGGATTAGACTGAAATAGATAAAGAGTTTCGCGGAGGGAGGCGAGTGTCACGACACGAGTCTAGTCCGAGTCCGAATACTCGACCCTCGATTAGCAACCTAGCACGTGCATGGATCGTTGTCCATGATAATATTTACAACATGCTAGAATAACAGCGAAAAATAGTGATGTACATTCATGATCATAATAAACTTGCATCTCAAGCAAAAATAAAGTATTCTTCATAAGCCAAACATAAGTATCCAAACACATAGTAACTAAAGTTATTACATCCTCAAATAAACTTCCTTATAAACTATATTGTCTCCAACTAAATCAAAATAGATTGAACTAAACTATCTATGCTTTCTCCTAGCATCTATCTCGCTCACGCCTGATAGCCACTTGGTCCAGCATCGCTTTCCTTTCCTTGATCTGCATTGGCATTTGAAGGGGCAAAATTTATGGGCTTAGTTAACACGTCCAGTAGGAGTTCCGATCAAAGGAAATGCACCAAGAAATGTTATAGTAAAATAACATATAATTCAAAATCAATGTTAGAAAATGCACATGTTATAACATAATATATTTCTCAAAGCAGTTTCGTATCATAACAGAAATTCATATTCAGTTCTCATTCATCTCATAATAGAAATCTCATATTTGAAATCATACTTATCATGCAATGACATGCCATGGGTGTCATAAAGAATGAATGTCCTTCCATGCCCCATATATCGACTATAAGTCTTCTATTCTCAATGGTTACTATCATTGACCAATTATGTCCCAGCATTCCAGGTAGCAACAACAAGGGTGTTATTCCCTATCCACAAATTTAACAACCGAGATTATCAGTGGAGTGTGGTCTCCTCCCTCTACGCAGGGTTTCGGGACTGGTTACTCAGGAGCCTTTCTGGCCCAATTCAATGCCGCGTCATCATAACAATGGACTCTGCCAAATGTAATATTTGTATCAAGTCTGTCAAATTATCCACGAGACCAAAGAAGTCCAAACAACTCAGCTATCACGCCTTGACCCAAAAACATAGGCACGTGACATGGAATAATTTTACTTTTTGGAATATCACACTTGGGAAACGCATATACTCACAACTCAATCATCGAGATCATAAATGTACTCAAATACCATTTATATCTCTAAGGGGATATCAATTCTCTACCATAAATGTTATTAAACATTCTAGAATTTATTACAACCAAATCCACAATGAATAAAATTGTTTAAACAACATCACCAACTCAAATCAAATAAATAAATCAATTAACTCAATATGTAGGGCGTATAACGCAGCATGATAAACTAAGCTCTTTCTCAGGGTCCCTCGGGCCCAGCCGTTGCAACATTACCTGAAATTACAAGGATGTAGGTATAAACAATACTCAGTGAGGAAATATGCATACTACACACTCACGCACCCACATAATAATGTATGAAATGGAATATAAATAAGGCTATGATATCAATCTCATCAATATATAAACACAATTTCCACCCAAGGACACCAATCTCATCAACGTGGACACAATATCCACCCAAGGATACCAATCTCATAAACGTGAACACAATGTCCACCCAAGGACACCAATCTCAACAACGTGGACACAATGTTCACCCAAGGATACCAATCTCATCAACGTGATCACAATGTCTACCCAAGGATACCAATCCCATCATCGTGAACACAATGTCCACCCAAAGATACCTCTATGGAACTGGCTGTCAAACATCATGATCCCTTAAGAGACATAGGCCACGACTTACAAGTGAGAGATCTCCATAGAACATAGATAATTTTCCTCACCATGCGTCCCTTCATAACTCTGATGATTAAGTCAGCTATAAGGTTGTAAATATACGATTTACCAAGTTAGTACCACCCAAGCAGGTCTCACAATATCTAACCCTGAGCAATTAGTACACAAAGTGTACAAAATAGTCGTGGAGAGCGACCTATAGAGCGAAGCATGATAGGAGCTATACTCAACGACAACCACAAACAATCGTAAGAGCGATATACAACGCGAAACATGATAAGAGCTATATTCCACAACGAAGACCCTACATGACCAAGTCCTATAGCCAACGCAACCGTTCCAATAGGGTTCCTTAAACAAAACCATTATCCTGTCACACCAACCTCCTCTAGGGAGTGGGGACTCATACTATTGGGGCCCAAACAAGAGAAAGGTGCATCATCAAGTCTTATAAACTCTTTGGGTCTCATCCCAACACTAGTAATTCTCAATATCATCATGCATATTAACACAATATCCCATACTTACGTCCTACATAACCTCTTAGGCACACATCAGTGAGTAATGCAAAAGTGATCATATTCACAATTACATAGGCAACATATATGTCACAATCACATAATGACCATAATTTCACAATGATAGCAGCATAACACATTCCATTAGTGCATACATTCAATATAATTATCATATTGAGTTATTTTAGGGACATGGAATACACATCAATCTTGATAGAGACATCGAGTTTATTTACACATATTATTTGTTCTTGCAATTTATTCAACCCGTCTCATGGTGGTTTAACATCTTAAGTCCAATAACTCTTTTTTTTAAGCACAAATCCAATTAAATTCATTAATAAATCATCTCAGCTCTTCACAAGGGTCTCCAATAATTATTACAAATTTTCTATCATCATAACAAGATAATAGACATGCTATAAATTACATAATAGGGAATTAATAACATCTTATGCATATCATAAGGTACATCCATCATATTTATCATGCATTAAACACATCAATAACATAGTACATTCCCTAAATCAATGAAATAAAATACATGCATTCATACAATATGTGTATAGCAATCCTCACCTCAAAATCACAATGTCTCAGGTTGATCTTCGGATCGTACCTCAACAGGCTCGGGGTTTAAAGGCTCTAATCAATAAAAAAAATAAATAATACATCCCTATTAGTTCATCGATTAGGCCAAAACAAATCTTAGAAGCAAAATCCTCAAATTTAGACCCAAGAATTACCACTAATCTGATGTAATCCCTACAATCTAAGAGAAATCCTCAAATCTCCTCCCATGAATTATCTCAAAAAATAGCTTATACCATTTTCCCTAATTTACATCCCTTCCCATGGGTTCAAAACTCAATTTCAATTCAGATCTACACCCAACCAAGGTTCCATAACAAAATCTCCAATTACTTCCATGGATTCCTCTCCAAATAAGGCCTGAAAGCGATCACATACTCCATTCTCAACAGATCCTATCAAGATCTCATCAAATATGAAGAAAGGGAAAGAGAAGGATCATAGATCTTACCTTTGAGGAGAATGAACCGTGCAAAGCGGCGCTCCAAGCTTAAGAAATCTGAATCAAAAGGTTTTAGTGGGTGAAAATCAATAGAGGGAAGGTAGAGGAAGCAAGAGTTTACTATTATGGAAGATGAATGAGGTGAAATAAACCTAATTTCATCCAAGCACAGATTTATGTACTAACTTAATATTTTAATTTTTTTTTTGTTCGGCCATTACAATCCACCCCCCTTAAAAGAAATTTCGCCCCCGAAATTCAATTATTATAGGGCTCTAGCTTCTTTTCCAAATCTTACAAATCCTACATGGTTTCATCTAGAGGGCCATAAAATATATATATATATATATATATACACTGGTTGACGGTCTCTCTGGACTCACCCAAACAATGTCATCAACTTGATCAAATCACACGTGGACAATGCAATAGGGCCACCATGGCTCTCATATTGCAACTCAACACGTTGCACACTATCTCATCACAAATAAAACTATATCTCAAAGCAAATATAAAGTCTATAAACCATAAGACCATAATCCAACACAAGGAATACAAAATCTAGGTACATTCATCAAGGTATTCTATGAACTAGGGTCTCAAAGACTTCCAAACAAGAAGCATCGAAGAGGCTGACATACCAAAATCTCCATCACAAGCACGAAAGATCACCAACTCTCGGCGCTTTACGGCTAATAACCTGGAGACTAAAAACATCTCCAATAAACTATGTCGTAGCCATACACATAGTCAAACCTGATAACATCGATTGTTATAGAATTCCAAAAGTGTGCCATAGCTTAAGGGTTCTGACACAACCCTAGCCACATCAATGCACGCAAGAAACTCTTACCACTAAACAACAAAATTGTGGTAAAAGTGATTCTAAGCTTATATCTGCTAGCTATTAGATCAACCTATCATCGGCTCTCCGTAGACAATCACTATCATCAAATGTACTCAAGCTCCTTAGCTCAAATTTCACTTACCAATGTAATTTATGCAAAACGGCTCAACACATATCCAACATGGACAACACAGTGCAGTTCAAATAGATACCTATTATGAACCATTATTTCATTGATGCACAATATAATCAAGGTTTCCATTGAGTTGTCACCTTCAGGGTATGAAATGGGCTGATTGGTCACGCAATCCACAACCGCCCAAAATAGAACTTTCGCCCCTAGGTGACCTTGATAAACTCGCCACAAAATCCATATTAATGTCTTTTCATTTCCACTGAGACACTAGAAGGTTCTGTAATTCTCTGCCGAGTCTTTGGTGCTCAGCCTTAATTTGCTGACTTATAAGACAATGACATACACACAACTACATCTCATTTCAATCCTTTCCATCAAACTGCTATCGAATATCATGAGACATCTTAGTACGGCCTAGATGTACTGTAAAAACGGGAATGATGAAACTGGTTAAGTACCTCATCTCTACACTGATCCATAGTATGTACAAACAATCGTTCTTGAAGAACCAATCCACCGTCTGATCTTACTAACCATCCTTCAGGGCCTTGCCCTTGAAGTACTTTCTGCCTCAAATTAGAAGCCAACGGGTTTACTTGTTGTGCTTTTATCACGTTATCACAAGCAAGGTTGGAGAATTATTATTTAACTGAAAAACAATTTCAAATTTAGAAACTGTCACAACAATTTTTTTTTTTAACAACTAAGCTCCTACCCCCCAACCTGAATGTGACATTGTCCTCAATGTCAAAAATATATGAATGCAAATAGTGTATAACGAGATCAACATTTAAGGACATAGTAATCAATAAAAGATAATGTGGGAGTAGGAGACACTTGAAATTAATAAGTGCACATATGAAGATACGGCTAACAAAACACAAAAATGAAGGTAAAAGAAGAACAAGCCTAAATATACTCTTGAAGTAAAGCTAATTTTGATAAACAGGATCTTCCAGAGCGGTGGACTCAACCTCTGGTACAAAATGGTCCAAAAAATGGTTTTAATCGTTGACCATTTACCTTAAAAATATTACCATTATTTGGATTTTCTATCTTGATGGCCCCATAAGGATAAACAGTCTTTACAATAAATGGGCCAGACCATCGAGATCGAAGCTTACCAGGAAACAAGTGTAGCCTTGAATTATGTAAAAAAACTTTCTGTGAAGGCTCAAATGATTTTCGAATGATATTTTTGTCATGAATATTTTCATTTTCTCCTTATATATTCGAGTATTGTCATAAGCTTCATTTCGGATTTCCTCCAATTCGTTAAGTTGAAGCTTTCGAAGAGAGCTTGAATCATCCAAGTTAAAAATTAAATTTCTTTATTGCCCAATACGCATTATGTTCCAATTCCACAGGCAAGTGACAAGCCTTTCCAAAGACAAGTCTATGAGGTGAATACCAATCGGGGTTTTAAAGGCTGTACGATAAGCCCAAAGCGCATCACTTAGTCTTAAAGACCAATCTTTGCGATCTAGGTTAACCGTCTTTTCCAAATATTTTAATTTCAGATTGGATACCTCAATTTGTCCACTTGTTTGTGGGTGAAAGGGGTACTGACTTTATGAGTAATTCCATATTTGTGCATCAAGCCTCAAAAGGCTTGTTACAAAAATGTGTACCCCCATCACTAATAATGGCTCGAGGTGTTCCAAATTAGATAAGACATTTTCTTTTAAAAATTTTCAAAACGGTCTTATGATCATTATTTCTGCATGGAACTTCCTCGATCCATTTGGACACATAATCAACAGCTAAAAGGATATAAAGATATCCAAAAGAGGGGGGGAAAGGTTCCATGAAATCGATGCCCCAATTGTCAAGTACTTCAATAATTAAGATTGGGTTCAATGGCATCATATTTCGATGAGTGATCCCTCCAACTTTTGACAATGGTCACATGCTTTACCAAATTCATGGGCGTCTTTGAAAATAATGGGCCCAATAAAAACACACTGCAAGATTTTTGCAGTGGTTTTCTTGGCAAAAAATGACCACCACATGCATCTGAATGACAAAAGGAGTGACACTTTGAATTTCACTATTAGGCACGCATCTCCTGATTATTTGGTCAGGACAATATTTAAAAAGGTATGGATCGTCCCAAAAGAACTTTCTCACTTTGACCAAAAATTTACTTTTATCTTGTTGGGTCCACTGGGTTGGAAGTTCACCTGTAACCAAAAAATTAGCAATGTCAGCATACCAAGGTAATTGAGAGACACTAAAGAGTTGCTCATCGGGGAACGTGTCCTTGATTGGCATTGTCCAAGGAATCAGAAATTATAAGCCTAGATAAGTGGTCAGTGACCACATTCTCTACTACTTTTTTATCTTTAATTACCAAGTTAAACTCTTGGAGCAGGAGGATCCACCTAAGTAATCTGGGTTTTGCATCCTTCTTAGTTAGAAGGTATTTTAAAGCGCATAACCAGTGAAAATATAATCTGGGATTCAATCAAAATAAGACCTAAATTTGAGCATTGTTCAAATGTTCTGCTTGCATAATAACTGACATGAGGCTTTTTGTCCTTGCGTTGCCCTAGCACGGCCCAACTGCATAATCACTAGCATCGCACATAATCTCAAAGGGCAAACTCCAATCAGGTGGTTGCATAATAGGAGCAGAAGTTAACAAGCCTTCAGCTTTGTAAAAAGCATCTTGGCACGCCTCAGTCCACTCAAAGGGAATGTCCTTTGACAGAAGGTTACACAATGGTGGGAAATTGCACTAAATTCTTTAATGAGCCTTCTATAGAATCCTGCATGACCCAAAAAAGATCTAATGTCTTTAACAGTCTTAGGGGCGGGTAGATTAGCTATCAAATCGATTTACTCTGTCCACTTCAATTCCTTGGGAGGAGGACAAGTGACCCAGCACTATTCCTTTTGAGACCATGAAATGACACTTCTCCAATTCAAAATGAGGTTTTTTCTTCTCACATCTATTCAACACCATTTTCAAATTATTCAAACATTCATCAAAAGAATTGCCAAAAACAGAAAAATCATCATAAAGACCTCAAGGAAACGCTCTACCATATCACTAATATGCTCAAATGCATCTCTGAAACGTCTAGCCGGGGCATTACATACCTCAAATGGCATCCTCCGATAAGCAAAAGTTCCAAATGGACATTTAAGGGTGTCTTTTCTTGGTCTTCAAGTGCAATTTCTATTGATTATACCCAGAGTAACCATCTAGGAAACAATGAAATTTGTGGCCAGCTACCCTTTCTAGGATTTGGTCTATGAATGGTAAAGGGAAATGGTCTTTCTAGTCATTGAGTTAAGTTTCCTATAGTCAATGCAAATGCGCCAACCCGTTGTGACTCTAGTTGGGATTAATTCTTCATTGGCGTTCTGACTACGGTTACCCAGATTTCTTAGGTACCACTTGAACAGGACTAACCCAAGTACTGTCAGAGATTGGGTATAATACCTACATCCAAAGCTTTATGACCTCTGCTCTAACAACCTCTTTCATATTAGGATTCAACCTACATTGTAATTCTCGAGAGGGTTTAGAATTGTCCTCTAAATAAATTATGGGTACAAATTGAGGGATTGATTCCCATGATATCAGTTATGGTCCATCCAATTGCACCTTTGTGTTCTCTAAGAACATCGATTGATTTTTCTTTCTCAATTTGATTTAATTTTGAGGAAATGACCACTGGGAATGTCTCTGCTGGTCCTAATAATGCATATTTGAGTTCAGTTGGTAGAGGTTTCAACTAAAATTTTGGCACTTGAATACATGATGGGAGGGGCATGGTGTCACTAGATGGTAACTCTTCAAAACGTGCCCTCCACTTATATGTGTCTAATAATGGTGCAGACTCCAAAATAGAATATACAGAATTAATCATGGAGTCCTCATCAAAGTTAAAGCGTGCTAAACAAGCCTCAAGAGGATCAGTGAGCACTGATAGAGGAAACTGGTCTTCGATGAGCGTTTCAATGAAATTTACTTCATGCACATCGCTATCATCACCTGGTTGTTTGTAAATATTAAATATGTTCAATTCCAAAGTCATGTTGCCAAAAGACAATTTCATGACTCCATTCCTGCAAATGATTAAGGCATTGGAAGTTGCAAGGAATGGCCGGCCTAGAATGACAGGAATTTGGGCGCTCGCATTCAACACAGGTTGGGTGTCCAAGATTATGAAATCGACAGGGAAGTAGAATTTGTCTACTTGGACTAACACGTCTTCAACTATTCCTCTCGGTATCTTAAGTGAGCGGTCAGCAAGTTGGAGCGTTACAGTGGTCGGTTTTAAGCTCACCAAGTCCCAACTGCTCATATACCGAATAGGGTAGGAGGTTAACACTAGCCCCTAGGTCAAGCAAAGCTTGCCAATTTGTAACTCACCATTAACACATGATATGGTTGGACACCCCGGATCTTTGTATTTGGTGGGGTATTCTGTTGGATGATAGCACTCACTTGTTTCGTCAAGAATGCTTTTTTGTACATTTAGATTACGCTTTATTGTACATAAATCTTTTAAAATTTCATATGACGGTATTTGTTTAATAGCATCCAACAAAGGAATATTGATTTTGACCTGTTTAAAGATTTCAAAAATGTCGACATTGGTCACTGATTTTTTTGGAGGCTGTAACCTTTGGGGAAAAGGGGAAGGCATTGGATGTTGCGAAACCACATTAGGCTCAGACTCATTAGGCCCATCATCACTCTTTGGGTTTGAAAGTTCCTCGGGTTTGCTAACCTTCGTCGGAATACTTTTATCAATTATTTTTCCATTTCGTAGAGTGGTGATGGACTTAGCGTGTTCTTGGTGTGAATTAGAAGAATTTGAATTGTTTCCCCTAAATTGACCTCTAGGATTTGGTTGAGGTTGAGCAGGGAACTTGCCCATTTCTTGATTGTTGGGCATGGAGGTTGATTTGTTCATGAAATTCTTCAATTCACTCATGTCTTGCATTATCTGATTATTAAAGATTGATTGACTTTGCATGAATGCATTAAAAGTTTCCTCAAGGGTCTTCTTTATGTAGAGGCACATAAGGATTAGAAGTAGAAGGTCCTTGAGGGGCATGGTTATTTGCATTTGGATCATTTCTCCAACTAAAGTTGGGATGATTCTTCCAACCAGGGTTATATGTGTTGGAATAGGGTGAAGAAAAAGGCCTTTTATAGGTGTTCATGGGATTTGCTTGACTGTATAGCACCTCTTTAAAAGCTGGGATTGTCGGACAATCCTGAGTTTGGTGTCCAATAGTCTCACATATCCCACATACATCCTCTATTTTTTCAGTGGCCTTAATTGAGTGTACTTTCCCAAGTTCAATGGCCTCTACCTTTCTGGTCAAATTGGCTAATTTGGCATTAACATCATCTTCTTCTTTAAAGAGGTTCATACCCCCCTTTGTCATGGCACTAGCTTGGTCTTTTCTGCCTTATCAAATCCATCAGTATCATCCCAAGATTGGGCAGTTTCAGCTAGATGGTCAAAATAATCCCAAGTCTCCTCAAGATCTTTACTTAGAAATTCACCATTACACATCATTTCTACGTATTGGCGCATATTGGAATTTAGACCATCATAGAAAAAATTGATAGTGCGCCAAATTTCATAGCCATGATGTGGGCAAGATTGCAATAATTGTTTGTAACGCTCCCAACATTGAAAGAATGTTTCACCTTCTTTTTGTTTGAAATTCATGATTTTTCTTCTAATCTTGTGGGTAAGGAAGAATTTTTTCAAGAATTCTCGTTGCATTCTCGCCAAGTGCATATGGATCTTGGTCTTAGAGAATTTAGCCAACTTTTTGCTTTCTCTTTTAAAAAGAAAGAGAATAATTTCAACCTTACTACATCACTATTAACGTTTTGGTTATGCAATGTAGCACAAACCTCTTCAAATTCTTTTAGATGTATGTAAGGGCTCTCTGAATCCACACCATGATACTTAGGAAGTAATTGGATCACCCCTGGTTTTAAATCAAAAGCACCTTGATTATTAGGAAAAATAATACAAGATGGAGAACTTGATCTGGTTGGTTGCAAATATTCACGCAATGTTTTCATTTGTGGGATACCATCATTTTACCCATGATCACTCTCATGTTCAGACATTGTGAATGATGAAAATGAGTATTCAAATTCTTCAAACAAGTTCTAAGACAAATTTTCAGCAATAGAATCAATTTTTTTAAGGCGATTTGTTTCGTCTCGTTGCCACGAGGACATCCAACAAAGAAAAGATTTAACTAAAATAACGAAAAAGAAAGAAAAGAAAAGAAAAAATTGAGATAAAGAACGAATTTACCAGATGCGCAAGAATCCAAAATAAAAACACCTAAACAAGAAGACAAAAAAAATCAGTAGCAATTAAAAAAAAAAAATTGAAGAACTAACTTTTTTTTTTTTTTAATTTCTATATATATAATTTTTTTTTTGTGTGTTCATAAAACCGTAACAATCCCCAGCAACGGTGCCAAAAACTTGCTACTACTTTAAATGTGTAAACTCAAGCGCAGGTGGCAAAGTAATAATTACTCGGTGAGTCGAGGTCGAATCCACAGGGACTGAAGGTATTAAGAACACTATAAAATTAAAAGAACAAAAATGGATTTGATTATTTCCACACAAAGTATGGAGCAAAGATAGTGATAAATTAAATCAATAAAAAGAAAGCACTAAGGTTCAAGGATCCATTAATAATTCATAGGGTATTTTCATCAACTTGTCTCAATTCAATTCGAATGACGATTCTATTGAACTGGAAGATTGGACAGTTATCTCAATAATAATTTGCATATAATTTGTTCGAATAATTGATGGTTAAGTAATATTAATTAAATCACATGTCACAGGGATTCGACAAGCATTTATTGTATTAAAAAATAACAATAAATCAAGAAAAATATAAGACATGGATAGGTCCTTGAAAAGTTTATCACAAATCTCATACATTAATCCAAGTATTTATTGTGTTCAGAAACTACAATAAATCAAGGAAAATATTTAGATTTTATAATAATTATTTAAGATTAGATTAAACCATTCAATTAATCAAAACTCACATTAATATCATAATTGTTGAAATAAATACCCCAATAAATAATTAAACTTCACCCCTAACCTTAGTTTAGAATTTCAACCCGACATTTTAATAAAAGACATGAAATTACTTAATTAAACTTTAAATGAAAATTTGAAACAACTCAATCCACCACAAACTCAAACTACACATAAATATCAAACATTATGTAGTAATTAAATAAACTTGGAAGTCAATGGTGTCTAAACATTGATATCAAAATAAATAAATAAACTGAAAAGAACTCCCTGGAAACGACACAGAGAAGAAAGAAGAGGAATAACGGTTGTTGAAGGAAAAGGCAAGAGGCCTGCTGTTGTTGCCACTTTCTCTCTGTCTTGCCGGCGTGTCATTGGCTGACGTCACTGCTTTGGCTGGTGTTACTTGGCTCCCCTGCTCTGGCTGATCACAAAAGAGAATAAGAAGAGATGGGAATGTTGTGCTCGTCCCACTCCCCAAAAGGAGCGATCCTTCGTCACCGGTGTGTCCGATTCTCTGTTCCGACTGCTGTCACCAACCGCTCAGAGAAGAAGAGGAAAAAGGAGTGAATGAGGGTTCTCTCTGTTTTCTTTTGCTGACACCATCACTGCCGGTGCTGCTGGTTGCTTACTTCCACCCCCAAAAGAGATGCTCCACTCCAGGAAAAGATGCCCTTTCTCTCAATCGATCCCCTTTTGTAAGAGCAACGGCTCTCTCCCATGCCGATTCTTCTGCTGTATTTCCATCTTTGCTCTTAAACGGCTCTCTCTCTCTTTTCCTGAAATGTACACCACGGCAGTAGAGTGATCCACTTGATTTCCAAACGGCTCTCTCATGCTTTCCATTTTTTTTGTGTTTGACAGCTTGAGATCTTCTCCATTAGTGCCCTTCTCCAGCTTCATTTCCTTTTTCATTTTTCCTTTGGTTGGCAGCCAGTCCTTCAACACCATTCTTTGGCTCAGCTTCCACTCAATTTGTTGAGTCGGCTCGGGATTGACTCAAAATTTCGACTGGGGATTTGACTCCGGAGCTCAATGTTGACTCGAGATTTGACTGGGACTAACTTTATTAATTGGCTGGGTTAATTTCCTGAAATAAAGAAAATACACATAATAAGTATATTAAATAAAACTCACAAATTCACTTGTAAATGCATATATTAAATAAAAGAAATGTGAGAATGCCTTATAATATTAAGATATAAATGCATTTTTTGGCATTATCAGTTGCACAACTAAATTCTATATCCAACTGAACCATCGAGTTTGACCAATTGAAGATCATAATCTATTGTCTCAAGCATCTTCCATTGACCAATCCCGATACTAGCCACTGTGCTCTAGGATTTTTGGCAATGCATCAGCCACTACATTAGCTTCACCAGGGTAGTATGAGATTTAGAAATCATAATCTCAAAGAAACTTCATCCACCACCGCTATCTTAAATTCAAGTTCTTCTAACAGAATACGTACTTGAGACTCTTATTGTTGAATAACACCTCACATCTTTAACCAAATAGATAATGCCGCCAAACTTTCAGTGCATAAACTACTTTGGCCAACTCTAAATCATGAGTAGGAATAATTAAAACTCATGGAGTTTCAACTGCCAGAAATCCCTATGTTATACTCGGTCATCCAAGACCAACATGCAGTCTAGACCTCTCAAAGAAACATCTCAATGTACAACATATCCACGACCTCGTTTGACACCGCTAGCACATGGGCAGAAATCAGTATATCCTTTAGTCTCATGAAGACCTACTGACATGCATCATCCCAAACAAAAATCCACTCTTTTATGGTTCAATCTAGTCAAAGGTGCTACGAGTCGGGAGGAACTTTTAATAAACTAGCGGTAAAAACCTGCTAAATTCAAGAAATTGCAGATCTCGAACACATTCTGCAATATTTTTCAATTAAACACTAACTCAGTGTTGCCAATAACTGAAATCACATGCCCTAGAAATTGAACCTCTCTCAGCCAAAACTCACACTTGCTGAGTTTCACATACAACTTATGCTCTGACAAAGTTTGTAACACTACACGTAGATGTTGTTCATGATCTGCCTCTGTCGTAGAATAAATCAAAATATCAATAAATATCTCAATCAAATGATCCAAATATATTCGAGAGACACGACTCATCGAATCTATGAAAGTAACCAACTCATTTGTCCACCCACGTGGCATCACAATAAACTTAACGGCCCAAGTCGGGTACAAAAGGTGATTTTATAGATATCGCTCTCCCTCACCCTCAACTAGTGCTAATCTGACCTGAGATCTATCTTAAAGAAGTACTCAGGCGGATAAAGCGAACAAAAGAAAGCTCGATGATCTGAGTCTAACTCTCTCAAATCTGCCGGTGCCATACGGTATGGTGTAAAAAAAATGGGTGAGATGACGGGCATCAACTCAATCACAAACTCAACCTTTCGAAATGGATACAACTCTGTAAGTTTCTTGGGAAACACATCCGAAAACTTCCACACTACTCGAGGTATATCAATCTGAGTATCCCGCACATCCTTCCAACCAAACTGGTAGTCATGCCCTGACAACTGCATCACCGCGAAACACACTAAAGACCCGACAGAGAGTCAGACTCAGTCTACTGACAAAAGCATCACCCTCAAAGATCAACCATATACTTTTCTCTCAAAATAAATAATAACAATGATGTGGGCTGACAATCAGTCATATCCAAAGCAAATCAAATCCAAAAAATCCATAACTAGCAAATCAAACTCTATCTCGAGAGTACCAACAATCATAACACATGTTCTGCACACTTTGTCAACTACAGTCTCCCGTCCCAGCTGGGATATGACACGTAAGGGTATGCGAACTAACTCAAGATCAAGTCCCAACAAATTATCATACAATGATGCAATAAATGAATGAGATACACCATTATTAAATAACATATGTTCCCAAAAACTGTAGGAAAAATGGATACTTGGCATAACTCGAGAATCAGCGTCTCTCCAGTATAAGGTATCACTGCAAGTATCCTGCTCAGAGTATCTCATCCCTGACGGTCTCCACCTCTGCCTCGCCTAGATATTTGTCTAAAACTGAGAGTCAAGTTTACGAGGCCTAGTACTGGGCAAAGATCGGGGCTATCCTCGTAAATCACTGAGGGGCTATTACTCTACTAGTGCTAATATAAAAAGTGTATCACGTTAAGCCTCAAATTACTAGCCTTAAGTTATTCTATGTTCAAAGGCTTAGGGAAACAATCATTCTCAACTCAAAGCAACTCTCCTCAGAATATATCCAAATATGTCTGACCACTAGGACGCACTAGTTATCACATCGGGGCACAGTCTCAAAGGTTCCACCAACTTCTTTCAGGTCCAAAATATTTAGCTCAGACTTCATAGAGTCATGAATGAAACCTGACTCACCAATCAAGAATGCCATAGGTCATCCAAGACCGCCGCTAAACAAAACTTGTGGTCTACCATAACCACTACTCTTAGCCAACTACAGGCCTTAATCTCCTGGTCTAGGCTGAAAGTCACAGTCCAAACAGTTCTTGAGTGAAGTTCTGTACATTCATAACCGATGCCACAAATACACATTACCTATAGTCTTCATCCTACATGGAATCAGTGACGACCTCACTTGTCTATCGGGTGGTTACCTACCAGCATACCACTGTTTGGTCTATCTAACCCCATCAAAAGACTCTCAGCCTATTGGTCTCACTCTCATTTCCAAGGAAGACAGGGTCATCTACACCTCACAGGTGTTCTTCATACTGTTCCATACTCTCAATCATTACTTTGCGAATTTCTCAAGCTTAACCATCTCCAGTACTTCTCAACTCGGGGTCGTCGTGAGTCTAACCCTCATAGGTCCAACTCATACTATAATATCACACTAGTCACCCCATCTGAGGTCTGTAGAAACAGTAGTCGCCTAAGTATGGAGGCAATAAGAGGTCACAACCTTAACTCATAATCCTGCTCACCCTATTGCGACCCAAAACAAACTCATACTTCCATCAGAATTTCAAACCTACACGGTTAACGGTCCACTCCACACGCAGAGTCCTAGGGGAAAATGAACCTAAGCTCTGATACCAAGTTGTCACGCCCTGACCCAAAAACATAGGCACGCGACGTGGAATAATTTTACTTTTTCGAATATTACATGTGGGAAACACACGTGAACTCACAACTCAATCATTGAGATCATAAATGAACTCAAATATCATTAATATCTCAATTGGGATATCAATTCTCTAACATAAATGTTATCAACCATTCTAGAATTTATTACAACCAAATCAACAATGAATATAAAATGGTATAAACAACATCACCAACTCAAATCAAATAAATAAAGCAATTAACTCAATATGTATAGCTTATAAGGCAACATGATAAGCTAAGCTCTTCCTTGGGTCCCTCGGACCCAGCCAGTGCAATATTACCAGAAATTACAAGAACATGAGTATAAACAATACTCAGTGAGGAAATATGCATGCTACATACTCACGTGCCTACATAATTATAATGTATGAAATGGAGTATAAATAAGGCTATGCTATCAATCTCATCAATATAAACACAATGTCCACTCAAGGACGCCAATCTCATCAACATGGATACAATGTCCACTCAAGGATATCAATCTCATAAACATGAACACAATGTCCACCCAAGGACACCAATCTCATTAACATGGACACAACGCCACCCAAGGATACCAATCTCATCAACGTGAAGACAATATCCACCCAATGATACCTCTATGGAACGGGCTGTCATACATTATGATCCCTTAAGGGACATAGGCAATGACTTATAAGTGAGAGATCTCCATACAACATAAATAATCTACCTCACCATGCGTCCTTTCACCACTCACGTGATTAAGTCAGCTCTAAGGTGATCAATATACGACTTACCAAATTAGTACCGCCCAAGCAGGTCTCACAAGTATCGAACCCTGTGCAATCAGTACACCAAGTGTACAAAATAGTCGTGAGAGCGACCTACAGCGCGAAGCATGATAGGAGATATACTCCTCAACGACAACCACAAACAGTCGTGAGAGTAACCTACAGCTCGAAGCATGATAGGAGCTATACTCCTTAACGAAAAGTCGTGAGAGCGCGCGAAGCATGATAGAAGATACTCTTCAACCATAGGACCAAGATAGCCAGTCCCATAGCCGACACCACCGTTCCAATAGGGTTCCTTAAACAAAACCATTATCATGTCACACCAACTTCCTCTAGGGATTGAGGACTTATACTAGTGGGGACTAAACAAGAGAAAGGTACATCATCAAGTCCTATAATCTCTTTTGGGTCTCATCTCAACACTAGTAATTGTCAATATCATCATTCATATTAACACAATATCCCATACTCATGTCCTACATAACCTCTTAGGCACATATCAATGAGTAATGCAAAAGGGATCATATTCACAATTACATAGGCAACATATATGTCATGATTACATAATTACTTAGCTCCGTATTCTAAGCCTCGATGTTATTTTTAAAATATGAAAAATATATCCTCCATAATTCTTTGATCCAGTTCCATTGTAAATATGTAAATATGTTGTTTTTATCTTTATTTTTATTTTCTTTGTTTATAAATTCAAACTCTTTAAAAAAAATGTGAACTAGGTTGGTAATTGATTGATTGCATATTAATTTGGTACTCTAAGTTAGATTGAGATTATTTAAAATTTTTAGATTAAATCCACCATCTTAATTGAATTTAGGTAAATTTTTATATTTCATTAAAATTAGATCTCTTTAATTGTTAAATTCTATTTTTAGATAATGGTTTATAATTTTAGACCATTTTTTCTAGTTTTAGAATGTTTTTAAATTAAAACTAAAATTCATAAATTAGAGAAATAATTTCATATTTATGATTTATCTCCATGTTTTCTAAATTTCTTAAAATATATAATTCAATTATACATTTTTCACGTATATATTTTTCTAAATTCCGATGGGTTCGACCTCGCACTCAATCGCTATACTATCGAATAGTTCGTGCTCTTACGAGTTATAAATTTAAAATTTACACAACAAGTTTTTTAAACTTAAAATGGACAGAGTGTAACCCCCCAATACCTCCAAACTTAAAGTGAACATCAACAAGTTTTTTAAACTTAAAACGGACAGAGTGTAACCCCCCAATGCCCCCAAATTTAAAGTGAACATTGACTTCAATGTTCACTTTAAGTTTGGGGGTATTGGGGGGTTACACTCTGTCTGTTTTAAGTTTTGTGTCCGTTTAAGAGAAAAACTTGTTGTGCAAATTTTAAATTTATAAATACTCGCAAGCACACGAATCGAATTGGAGTATAGAGATATGCAAGTGCGAGGTCGAACCTACAGGGACTTGATTTAGAATGAACGGGAAAATAAAGTAAAAAACCTAACAATTTAACCTTAACCTAGTTAACACTTTTTATGGGGGATGGTTAAATTAAAATTGCATAATTTAAATAACTAAAAAAAATGGACATTTAATCAAGTGAGAGCAATTACTAAGGTATCGGATTCCATCACCATTAAATCCATAATATTCCAATTATTTATTTATCAATTCCCAGTTTTTAAAGAATTAAACATTTAAGTTCATTAATATGGAGTTCAAAATTTAGATTTTCCTTCGCTTTTAAAGATGTAATTCCTAAGTATTTAATATATCCAATTTAAATTTAAAAGATAATGCATCAAAGAAAATAATCTAAGCATCCAATATATCTATTAGATTGAAAAACATTAAATCAAAGAAATCTTCATTTTTAATTAAAATGCCAAGCCCTTGATTAATTAAATAATATTATTAACTACAAAAAAATTATGATATTAATGGTGAAAATAATGAATATTTGATTAATCAAATGAAGTCAAAATCATTAAATAATAAACACACATATATGAGAATCAATAAATAAATAACAAAAAATTATTTCATTAATGGGGCTTCCTCTTCAGCTTCCGTACAAGAGATTAGCTGACAATGAGATCCCGACCCTCTACTCTCTCTCGACCCTCTCCACTGTTGTGCGGCACCTCTTCAATATGCGATTCTGTCTGCTCTCTTCTATCACTCGATGCCTCAATTTATAGATGAGTTGCTGGTTTAGTAAAAGAAATACTATATGGGCCCCATCTCAATCGGCCAGCATATAGGACTCCACTCTCAGCAACTTTTATTTTCTTTTCTTATTCTCCATTTTTCTTATTCTCACTATTTCATCATACGATTGGATTTTCCTAATTTGAGCCTCATCAGATTTCTTCTGGGTTTGTTGGCAGCGACAATGAAAGTGGGTCCCACTTTCCTCTTCTATCATCTTTTTCTTCTTATCTTGTAAATCATATCCTTGCTATTCTCGTTGATTCCTTCTTGTCTTTGGATGCTGCTGCTTCTCACTCTGCTGACACGGTTCTGTTACTGTTGCTATGTTTCTTCTCAATGGGTTGCTGCCTTTTATATTGTCACCATTCACCAAGGCACACAAATTCAATAACTATTTTAGCTATGGCATGGACAACATCGGTCTTGTTAGAATCTTCAAATGAGTTGATGAGCTGACCAAGAATCACTAACCTATAAACACATAAAAATACATTAATTAGATAAAATTAATTAATATAATAATATATTAACAAATATAATTTTAGAATATATAATAGATTACAATAATAATATAAAATAAACAAAATTTAAGACTAACTAATCAAATATTCAAGGGTAAAATTATCATTTTTCTGTGCTTATCAAATACCCAAAAACTTAGATTTTGTTAGTTCTTGAGCAAAATAAAAATTAAAAACTGAAAATTATAATCCTAAACTACATCACTTTTGCTGGCACTATCGATTGCATTTAGCGTATGCAACAAGCCTTTACACCCCTAGCTCACCACTAGTGGACGGGTTATAGTCTCGTGAGGGCTTTCAGTAATGATACCAACAAACATCAAATTTCAGCAAAAATATATTAACAAAAATTTAAATATCATACAACTCTAAATTTATTTTATAAAACTTATACTCAGAGTGTAGTGTGTGATAGTCAACTATTAATATAGCTTTCTTTTTTCAAATGGACGCAAGTTTAAAAACCACCAGCTGAAAATGCGTTTCGACTCCAAATCTCACCGAATATATCTCTCAGAAAGACTTTCGCTCAGAGATTGGGTTATTTTCCCTCAAAAGTATATGTGAGAGGATTATTTTCTCAAATGCAAGTATCTCACATATTTATCATCAAAGAACGACTAATATCAAAGAAAAATATAGATCTTATGAATGAATGCCATTTTTTAAGAACATTGAAATATACACCATAATTCTTCATCATCTATTCTCCACTTTAAATACAATATTAGGTGAGGATCAATTGGCTTCCTAATATGATGAAACGTGGCGTAGGACCGGGTCATATCAAAGAAGAATAAAAAACTCTAAATTAACATTTTGAACAGAAAAGGTAGAGGTCTTCAGAATTTAGATGAGATATTTCTTCCTCTATTTTTCTCACAACACTTCTAAAACATCATTTTTTTTTCACACCCTTCTTTTGATGTACAAATGTTTTCTCTTTATTTTTTTTTCCAAGTACCATATTTTTTTCAAAATACCATCCCATTTTTTTTCAAAATACCACATTGACTCAATGTGATCATTGGTGGGAACTTCCATGTCTGCTATGGAATGTAAGTTGACTATTCATGTGATATTATGAAATGTTTATAAATCTTCCGCAGGATTATGTTAGTGTGTACAAAATTATAATGCACACACTAGTTGGGCCAGTTGGGGGTCAGGTCTTCGGCTCGAACTCGGCTCGGGTCGTAGCACTTGCCTCCCTCTCCACTCAAATATCTCTATTATCACTCTGATGATGGTGGTCTGGGGGAGGGGCGCTACAGAAGATGTAGACGGCACGCACACGAGAGCCTCAAGAAGGGTGAGGGACGGGAAAAAAAATCTCTGTTAGAGGATTCTCTGGCTCTGTACCATGTAGAATTTAGGAAATTGGAAATTTAGCCTCTATTGATATAGTATAAAAAGGATTTACAAGCCTCACAAATGAGGAAAAAATCAATCACAAGCAAATTACAATCCCCTGATTGGAGAAGAGAATAATTACAGACACACAGTATGGGAAAGTCAATCGGGTGAGGACTTTCCATTAATACTAACCAACTCAAAGGTTGGGTTTACATAAGATGAAGTTGTAGGATAAGAAAAGTGGCACCCATTTTTTCCACGGTGGAGTCCCATCTGAGAAAGGGAGAGGAGTGAAATTCTCTCCCTCTCAAGAATTCTTCAGGTTGCAGAGATAACAGAAGGAGTAAGATAGAAGACTTCTTCAGGTTGCAGAGACAACATAAGGAGCAAGAATGAGACGTCATGTGAGTAAGATAAATCTCAGGAAGAAGAGTAAAAGACGTATGGGGATATCCACTCCTTGTTTCACTATTGTTTTTTAGTGTATCCAAGATGCAAGGAACACTATTGGTAAGATTTCTCATTATAGTGGAATTTTGCCTAGATTTGGCAAGTGGAGGTTTCTCCATTTAGCGGATTTACCATGTTTAAAATAAATACTTTGTCTCAGTCTCCTTTTTATTAAAATGTGTTGTGGAAAATGATCCAGAAAGGCGAGTAGGGGCGTCAAAAATTACAAATCAGGATGTGCAAAATTCTTCGGTTGTCACTTGTCCAAAATTTTTTGATAGAAATTTGAAGTTTATTAACAATTTATTAAAAATATTAGTTAAAAGTTTTGAAAAAATTAAATATCAATCCGAGATTAGATTGAAAATTTTGGCTAGTCGAAATTTGTAATTGAGTAAGTGAGAGACACGTAATTGGAGCACTGAAGAGAGAGAAATTCGACAAATCTTTAGTTTATTAGTTCGAGAATTAAATTACAATATTAAGAATGTCACAAAATTTGATCTAAATTCATTACTCAATTTGACTCAAATTGGCCTATTTTAATGAAGGACCCAACTTGATCTGAACTCTATTATAAATAGGTAAACTAAACTACCTCGATTATTTATGTCTATTATGCAACATATCCAATTATATGAGATTTACACGTATTTAAGAAATAGTTTTAATATTTATCTTCTTATAAAAGTCTATTTAGTCATATAAATGAGTAATGTAACTCAGAATTAAAATAAATCTGAACGGAAATAAAATATATTGTTTGTATCAAATAAAATACAAACTATTTCCTTTTTAAATAAAATGTATTAAATAAGCTAGAGATATATAATTTAAATATATTGTTTGTATTATTTTTATCTAGAGTCACTTAGAATTAGGTTAAAATCTTATCTCAACAAATCAATAATTTTTTTATTGATGAATCGTTGTACAAGTGCATTGCAATACTAAAGAGCAAAAAATATATACTATATAATTAAAGAGAAACAAAATCTACTGAAATTATTACTCAGCAGAGAGATTATTTAGGAAGGGCAATGATAAATTGGTCTAAATCTTTTGGAACGAACTATGATGATGACGCATTCCTTGGGTGATCGGCAATCGAATGTAAGGTCTGAATCAGTGAGTCCTTGTGAAAAATAATGGAAACTTCACAATATTTAAAGTCAGTCCATGTGCACACTTTGGAAGAAAATTCAGTGCATGACCTCAGCAATTTAGAAGTCGAATCCACTCCAATTACCACCAGTTGTGACCTTAGCAAGAAAGTGAGAAGCAGAGAAAGATGAAGTATTGAAGAGCTTCAGACCTTAGATCACACCGTTGCAGCCATGGTTCTGAAGCTTCTGCTCTTGTTTCTCTTCATCAAATTTGTTGCTTCTATCAACGACAGCTTCTTGTACCAAGGATTCCGGGGTGCCGACATTAGCTTGAACGGCATAGCTGGGGTCACACCCAATGGCCTATTGAGGTTAACCAATGATACAAAGTAAACCAAGGGTCGTGCCTTCCACTCTACTCCCCTTCACTTCATCAATTCTTCAAATGGTAAGGCTCTCTCTTTTTCTACTTCCTTCGTCTTCGCCATGACTTCCAAATATCCTGACTTGATAGGGCCATGGCATTGCCTTCGTCATCTCCCCCTCTAAAGACCTCCCAGGAGCTTTCGGTAGCCAGTTTTTAGGCCTTTTTAATTCTGAAAACAACGGAAACGAAACAAATCATGTGTTTGCTGTTGAGCTCGATACGAATCAGAATACTGAATTCAGTGATATCGATAACAACCACGCAGGCATCGATGTCAATAGCCTCATATCCAATATCTCCGCACCTGCCGCATATTTTACAAATGAAAATGGTGGGGCTGTAAATCTGACCCTCATGAGCGGACAACCAATGCAAATTTGGATAGAATATAATGGTGAAGACGCACAACTTAATGTAACATTATCTCCGATCCACATACCTAAACCAAGTAGGCCCTCATGTCTGCAACCATTGATCTTTCTTCCATCTTTCAAGAGGCGATGTATGCGGGTTTCTCTTCATCTACTGGCTCCTTCTTGACATCTCATTATGTGTTGGGATGGAGCTTTGCAATGAATGGAGCAGCCAAAATGATTGATGTGTCAAAGCTTCCTCGGCTTCCAAGAAGAGGTCCCAAAAAGAAATCAAAGTTTTTGACTATTGGATTGCCTGCAATTGTGCTAGTTACGGTGTTAATGATCATATCTGGGGTGGGTTGGTATGTGAGGAGGAAGATGAAATTTGCAGAATTGCTCGAGGATTGGGAGCATGAATATGGTCCTCATCGCTTCTCATACAAGGATCTATTCATAGCCACTGAGGGTTTCAGAGACACAGAGCTACTAGGCATAGGCGGTTTTGGTAGGGTGTACAGAGGGGTACTACGAAAGACCAAAATTGAAGTTGCTGTGAAGAAAGTTTCTCATGAATCAAGACAAGGTATGAGGGAGTTCGTGGCGGAGATAGTAAGCATCGGTCGACTCAGGCATCGGAACTTGGTCCAGTTACTAGGGTATTGTCGACGAAATGGTGAACTGCTTCTGGTTTATGATTTCATGCCAAATGGAAGTCTAGACAAGCTCCTCTTCAACCAACCCAAATCAACTCTTACTTGGAGCCAACGGTTTCAAGTTATCAAAGGTGTAGCTTCAGGGCTTCTCTATTTGCATGAACAATGGGAGCAAGTTGTTATTCATAGAGATGTTAAAGCCAGCAATGTTTTATTAGATGCTAACTTGAATGGAAGATTGGGTGATTTCGGCCTTGCGAGATTATACGATCATGGAAGAGATCCTCAGACCACCCATGTGGTGGGCACTCTAGGTTATATTGCACCTGAGCTTTCTAGTACGGGCAAGGCAACGACAAGCACTGATATCTTTGCATTTGGGGCTTTCATGCTTGAAGTTGCTTGTGGCAAGAGGCCAATAGAGATACAGGCATCCGAAGATCGTTGTCTTTTGGTTAATTGTGTGTTGCAATGTTGGAGAAGGGGTTCTATACTTGAAATTTGTGATCCAAATTTGGTAGGAGAGTATGATGTTGAGGAGATGGAGCTGGTACTGAAGCTAGGTTTGGTTTGCACACACCCCTTATCATCATCTAGACCTAGTATGCGGCAAGTGATGCAGATGTTGGAGCGAAGCGCAGATTTGCCTGAACTTCCAATGGATAGATATT